>OX336393.1:394704715-397204715 GCA_946902985.2 Meconema thalassinum | reverse complement strand
CATGGCACGGCTATCCGAGGTAGAAGTTCTCTTCTTCCTGATGAACAAGAATGGAAATGAAACCTCTTACTTTATATCCGGCGTCCTCGGAAACCCTCGGCGTCGGCGTCATCTGCGGCATTTCGGCGGCGTCGTTCTTCCAGCATCTCCGCGATGTGGTCTCCCAGCGTACTGGTAGAGGTATGCGCCCCCGGCTCCTCTCGATCTCCTGGCGACGCCCATATCCGCCCACTGGTTGCCCCTGGTCACCGTCAGCGACGGTGTCTCCTGACGTCCCATCCATGGTCCACTCGTCCATCTCGTCGCGACCGTTCATCCCATTGTGGCCCCTTTAGAGGTACAGTGCAGCATAATTTGCGTATTTATGTGCATGTTGATTCCCAGAATATTTGAGTCCATGGTTATAAGGTTCATGCTGCCGTGTAGCAATATTACACTTCACTATATCAGAGCACTTTCAGGCCCACGCACTATAGCGTCTAGTTCCTGGTTCACTTGAATTATATGTACTCACTTTCCTCAACCAGTGACACACTTCCTTCTACGAGAAGCTATTTCGACCTGGCCTTGACCGACATATGAAGTAGCCTGCAGCCTGCAGTCCCGCCACACAAGCTTAAAGCAGATGTAGTCTTCCGTCACATTCTCACTTTGTCCCTTTAATGCCAGCCCTGCTAAGATATTTTCGAATGAATGTCTGTCACAATATAGGGCCTCGTGATAATGCTTCGCCTCGACTATCGTTATTATTGTTCTTTCCCCGATACTCGTAATGTTCAACACATCCTGATATTCACCTTTAATTAACATAAATTGTCGGCATAATAATTCAGTTTTTCATTACGGCCTCCACTCGGACGTTCAAATGCGCACAATTTTGTCTTGCTATTATCACAGTACATGCCTTCAATACCTTACTATCCGCTAACTTAACCGGACCACGTGCATTAATCTTCGTAATCAAAATGGTGCAGTGCTGTATAATATTCCACGCGTCTTCACATATCAACAGCAGCATGTGAATGAATTTAACGGACCTTCGTTTATCAGTTCTGATTATATGCTCACATACTAGCGAGTCTGATATCGTCTTGAAATTCACGATTATCGTTCTAGCGACACCTTATTGAACACTGTTCCAACGCACTTCACGAATTATTTCCATCCACCCCGACATACTCCTCGTAACAAATGGCCACGAGCACTGACCACTCACGTAAACCGTTCAAGTTCCCGATGCAAATTTCAGTCCACATGACATAGGCTACTCGTCCGTGCCACGCTGGATAACATACTCGTCCGTGCCACGCTGACTAACTGAACATTCCGGAACTGTGTGGCCTCCTCTCGAGAAAAAAAGGGAAGGGGTTGGAATCTTCTGGAGCATTCCCCTACTCTAGCGGTTACCTCGCTGCGTCATGCCATGACGTCATACTGACCCTCCGGTCTCGTCGTATCTCCAATCATCCGGGGCCGGTAATTGACCCTGACCGGATAGGTCACACTACTAATCTATGGCAGCAATCAAACTGACATTTTGTAGGCCTATGTTGTTAAAGGCTATGAACATTAGTTTACCTATGGGACATTCAATAACATGGAGAGCACTAAACCAACATGGCGGTGACGCGAAATCCAAATATTAAAACGGACGTTTCTCGCGATTTAACCATCCGAGCGCAGTGAAACGTGGTACGGTAAATGTTTATGCAAATTTAAATCCACTGATATCTAATTTATTTCTATTGTTTACATAACCAGAAGATGGAGGCTGTGCGAAATTTTAAAATCTCGTTTTGAATTCTTGTATCCTAATCATCGATTGAAGTTTGAATAATACATCTACGGAATAATCTTCATGTAACAGTATATAACTCTACGGTCTACATAATATGAAAATCCAACATGGCGACCATACGAAATATTTAGATGGATCTCAATACCAACGAATCTATTACAGCAATCAAACTGAAATGTTGTTTGTTGATACTGGCAATTAACATAAGTAGGATATATGAAAATAGGCTGTATAGTTCTTCACGGAACTACTAGTTCATATGTAGTTTCTTCTGAAATACAAGGAGCATGAGCTATTTAGTTGGTGTAAGGTAATATTCACACAGCGTGGTCGTGTTTATTTCATATTCACATCATTCTTTTCATTCGTCACATCTCGCATGAGATAGTTCAATTCCTCGAGAAAATGGCTGCTATTGAGAAGGCACTTCTAAGAAAAATATTGGTGAGAATTAACGCTCAAACGAATCTTTGGATGAAGAGTTTAAAAGTGGAACCGATATAATGCTCTTGTTGTTTGAGTCTTCAGTCTTTTGAATGGTTTGATGCAGCTCTCCATGCCTCCCTGTCCTGAGCTAATCGTTTCATCTCTACATAGCTACTACACCCTATATCCGAGGCAATCTGTTTAACATATTCTAACCTTGGTCTATCCCTACAATGCTTGTCCTCGACCCTTCCTTCCATAACTAAGCTTGCTATTCCTGGGTGTCTTAGTATGTGTCCTACCAACCTATCTCTTCTCTTCATTAGCATTCGCCTGAAACATCTCTCCTCTCCCACTCGTCTTAATACCTCTTCGTTTGTAACCCTATCTACCCATCTGATCTTCATCATTCTCCTGTAACACCACATTTCAAACGGTTCAATTCTCCTCTTTTCTGTTGCACCAATAGTCCAAGTTTTACTTCCATAGAGTGCGACGCTCCAGACAAAGGTTTTCAAAAATATATTTCTAATACCTAAATATATATTCGATGTCAACAGATTCCTTTTCTGTAGAAATGCTTTCCTTGCCTGAGCCAACCTACTTTTTATATCCCCTTTGTTTCGTCCATCACTGGTTATTTTGCTTCCTAAGTAATAGAAGTCTCTTACTTCCTTTAGTTTCCCCCCTACAAATTTGATGTCCATAGAGGTTTCTGATTTATTGCAGCTGCATTCCAATATTTTTGTTTTTCATTTACAGTATTAATTTTCATCATGAATTCTTTCCTCAAGACGGAGTCCATCAGAAAGTGATAATTGTGTCTTAGGACTAACGTAAATATATAAAATTACTATATTTAGTAATACAATTTCCTTGGAAAGTAGAAATTTATGATTACAAGAAAGTTTCTTTTTTAAGTTGGAATTTGTTTTCTTTCGCTATAAATTTAGAATAACTCACATAATTTGTCTTTTATCAATATTAACATAATTAAAATTTAGGAATCCTTCTAGGTTTTTGCCGTGTCTTCTGCGGGATTTTACCTAGAAACACCAAGTTTACACTATAAGTTCTCTAGGGATGCATTTCATCTGAGAGGAATTATTTGAATCATGTGGTTCCAGTCTATCTCATCTCAGAGTTTATTTACCACCTTTACAGGAAATGGATGCCTGCTACAGTATAGCCAATCTTTATAAGGTACTTAATTTTGATAAGTACACATTGGTACATTTGTAGGTTTTCTTTATCTTTCAATTTCACCTTCTGGAGAAAAGATATCTAGTAATTGTTCAGAAGTGGTGAACCTGGATTCTACACTTGCACTTGGATAATACGAGTATATGCCATGTTCATGAGCTTCATACCTTATTTCATACTATTGGGGTCATTACCTACTGAAATTACTGTCCATTATCAACACTGCACTGGAAATATGTGTTCATCATCTTGCACAGTTTCCAGCCACTGGCCGGGTCTGTTTGGAACACAAGCTTCTCCAACGTCTTCTGTCTTCCCACCATCTCTCATCCTCCACCCTTGTCCAGTCTTCTCCTCTCTTCTTCACGCTTTCTTCCACCCCCTTCAGCCACCTGTCTCTCAGTCTTCCTCTAGGTCTCTTTCCTTCCCACTTTGTCTCGTGTATCTCCTTCTCCTCCATTCGTTTTACATGTCCATAGCATCTAAGTCTAAATCGCTCTATACCATCCCGTAATGGTTCCTCCTTCATTAATTCTCTGGTCCTCTCATTTCTTATTCTGTCCATCTTTGTAGCTCCAATACTGCTTCTCAAGAACCTCATCTCACTGGCCTGTATTTTGCTCTTCTCCCTTCCTTTCATAATCCAGGTCTCCGAGGCATACGTCAGGATAGGGACATAGTACGTCCGATATATGATCTTTTTGCTGTTCTGAGGGACATCCTTGCTCCATAACATGCTTCTCACACTCCTCCGGATTGCGTCTGCCTGTCTTCCCCGCTCATTTATTTCTCTATCGTTTCTTCCATTATCTTGAATCAAGCTTCCCAGATACTTGAAACTCTCCCCTTTCTTCAGCTGTTCCCCAACAATTGTTATTCCCGTTGTGGTTCTTTCCTTCTTCCTTGTTGTGATCACCATCTCACTCTTATTTAAGCTACATTTCATCCCATATCCTTGTATTATTCCTTCCCACACGTCCAACTGTTCCTGTACCTCCTCCTCCTTGTTTCTCCAAATCTACAAATCATAATAATAATAATAGCCTAATAATAATATACATTGATTTAAATCCACTAAGGAGCACTTATGACTAGTTCTATTTCGATCTAATAATAAACAACAACATAACAAATACAAAATTCAGAAATTTGAGGAGGAACAAGGGTTTGGTTTTACAGGTCATAAAAACACAGCTAAGCATAAGTATTATACATTTTTTTTTTTTTTTGGGATACGCAGTGGCCATTAAGAACATCATGCCTTGTCAATAATAAGATAGGCATCTGTTCCACATAAAATCTAAAGAATTGCGCATTATCTGAAACTTGTTGTTGTTGACTAGAACTAGGAATTATCACTGAGTGCATCCTTTAGTTAACAAACAGGAGTTACGACGATAAAATCAAAGGTATAGCCTCCTGTGTGTGTTCAGACATTCCGCACTATTTTCCTCTACGGCTGAAAACCTTCTTCGTTTAAAGTCAATTTTTCTACTGTCAAATAAAAACGTAAAAATATGCATTGTATAAGGCGTGATCAAAAGTATCCGTTTGACAGTCGTACAGTCCAGAATTGGTATTCCAATCAGACAAAATCACCGTGGGCATTGGGACACTCACCGCACCGATACACCAGGTTGAAGATATCCATGTGGTAAAACACTGTGTCCTCTGCGTGAAGAAGTCCATAACCACCTGTTGAACAGGAGTCGTCAACCTTTCAAGGCCTTTCCTAAGGGGCCGGAGGCGTGATAATTGCTTGGGGAGAGATCAGGGCTTTAGGGCGAATGCTTGAGTGTCTCCCACTTGTATTGGCGTACCTTCTGCGTAAGACCTTTGTGGTATGAGACGAGGACGCGCGTTATCATGAAGCAACAACACCCCTTGTCGCTGATGTGGCCCGCGCTGTGGTAGCCCGGGCTTAGGTGGCCCGTGCTGAGGAGATCCGCGCTGACGTGGCCCGTTCTGAGGTGGTCCGCGCTGAGGAAGTCCGAGGTGAGGTGAGGTGGTCCGAGGTGAGGTGGTCCGCGCTGAGTTGGTCCAATGTGAGGTTGTCCGAGGTGGGTGGTCTGCGCTGAGGTGTCCCGAGCTGAGGTGGTCCGAGGTGAGGTGTCCCGTGCTGAGGTGGTCCGCGCTGAGGTGTCCCGTGATGAAGTGGTCCGCGCTGAGGTGTCCCGTGCTGAGGTGGTCCGGGCTGAGGTGGTCCGCGCTGAGGTGTCCCGTGCTGAGGTAGTCCGCGCTGAGGCGTCCTGTGCTGAGGTGGACCGCGCTGAGGTGGCCCGCGCTGAGTTGGACCGAGGTGAGGTTGTCCGAGCTGAGTCAGTCCGAGGTAAGGTGGAACGCGCTGAGGTGTCCCGTGCTGAGGTGGTCCGCGCTGAGGTGGTACGCGCTGAGGTGTCCCGTGCTGAGGTGGTCCGCGCTGAGGTGTCCTGTGCTGAGGTGGTCCGAGGTGAGGTTGTCCGCGCTGAGTTGGTCCGAGGTGAGGTTGTCCGCGCTGAGTTAGTCCGAGGAGAGGTGGCCCGCGCTGCGTTGGTCCGAGGTGAGGTTGTCCGCGCTGAGTTGGTCCGAGGTGAGGTTGTCCGCGCTGAGGCGGTTCGCGCTGAGGTGTCCCGTGCTGAGGTGGTCCGCGCTGAGGTGTTCTGTGCTGAGGTGGTCCGCGCTGAGGTGGCCCGTGCTGAGGTGGTACGCGCTGAGGTGGCCCGCGCTGAGTTGGTCCGAGGTGAGGTTGTCCGCGCTGAGTTAGTCCGAGGTGAGGTGGTCCACCCTGAGGTGGTCCGAGGTGGGTGGTCTGCGCTGAGGTGTCCCGTGCTGAGGTGGTCCGCGCTGAGGTGGTCCGAGTTGAGGTATCCCGTTCTGAGGTGGTCCGCGCTGAGGTGTCCCGTGCTGAAGTGGTCCGCGCAGAGGTGTCCCGTGCTGAGGTGGTCCGAGGTGGGTGGTCTGCGCTGAGGTGTCCCGTGCTGAGGTGGTCCGCGCTGAGGTGGTCCGAGGTGAGGTGTCCCGTTCTGAGGTGGTCCGCGCTGAGGTGTCCCGTGCTGAGGTGGTCCGCGCTGATGTGTCCCGTGCTGAGGTGGTCCGCGCTGAGGTGGCCCGCGCTGAGTTGGTCCGAGGTGAGGTTGTTCGCGCTGAGTTAGTCCGAGGTGAGGTAGTCCGTGCTGAGGTGGTCCGAGGTGGGTGGTCCGCGCTGAGGTGGCCCGTGCTGAGGTGGTACGCGCTGAGGTGGTCCGCGCTGAGGTGGTCCGCGCTGAGTTGGTCCGAGGTGAGGTTGTCCGCGCTGAGTTGGTCCGAGGTGAGGTTGTCCGCGCTGAGTTAGTCCGAGGTGAGGTGGTCCGCACTGAGGTGGTCCGAGGTGGGTGGTCTGCGCTAAGGTGTCCCGTGCTGTGGTGGTCTGCGATGAGGTGGTCCGAGGTGAGGTTGTCCGCGCTGAGTTAGTCCGAGGTGAGGTGGTCCGCGCTGAGTTAGTCCGAGGTGAGGTGGTCCGCGCTGAGGTGTTCCGAGGAGGGTGGTCTGCGCTGAGGTGTCCTGTGCTGAGGTGGTCCGCGCTGAAGTGGTCCGAGGTGAGGTGGCCCGCGCTGAGTTGGTCCGAGGTGAGGTGGTCCGCGCTGAGTTGGTCCGAGGTGGGTGGTCTGCGCTGAGGTGGTCCGCGCTGAGGTGACCCGCGCTGAGTTGGTCCGAGGTGAGGTTGTCCGCGCTGAATTAGTCCGAGGTGAGGTGGTCCGCACTGAGATAGTCCGACGTGAGGTGGTCCGCGCTGAGGTGGTCCGAGGTGGGTGGTCTGCGCTTAGGTGTCCCGTGCTGAGGTGGTCCGCGATGAGGTGGTCCGAGGTGAGGTGGTCCGAGGAGAGGTTGTCCACACTGAGGTGGTCCGAGGTGAGGTGGACGGCGCTGAGGTGGTCCGAGGTGAGGTGGTCTGCGCTGAGGTTTGAGGTGAGGTGATCCGCGCTGAGGTGGTCCGAGGTGAGGTTGTCCGCACTGAGGTGGTCCGAGGTGAGGTGGTCCGAGCTGAGGTGGTCCGAGTTGGGTGGTCTGCGCTGAGGTGTCCCGTGCTGAGGAGGTCCTCGATGAGGTGGCCTGCGCTGAGGTGGTCCGAGGTGAGGTTGTCCACACTGAGGTGGTCCGAGGTGAGGTGGACCGCGCTGAGGTTGTCCGAGGTGAGGAGATCCGCGCTGAGGTTTGAGGTGAGGTGGTCCGCGCTGAGGTGGTCCGAGGTGAGGTTGTCCGCACTGAGGTGGTCCGAGGTGAGGTGGACCGCGCTGAGGTGGTCCGAGGTGAGGTGGTCCGCGCTGAGGTGGTCTTTTCAAATTTTGGTGTCCATCTCTAAATTTTAAGTTCATCGTGGGGTTTGAAGCCATTTTTCAGTGTTGCCTAAGTAAACAAAAGTTTGGTGCTTTTCAGTCGGTCAACACGAATGTACCCAAAAAGAGCTGGGCAACTTTTGATTTTAAGTTCAATTGCAAATTTGTATTCTTTAATCAGTGTTAAGAGGGCCAGATGACCTCGAAGTTCCGTCCCTTAAAACAACAATAACTAACCCCTTGTCGCAGTTTTCCTGGACGTATCACCTTAATTGTACGCCGTAATTTCTCCAGTGTAGGGTAGTACCGTTCCCAGTGATGGAGACACCACGTTCCTTGAAATCAGTAAGCAATGGTCTACGGTAATCAAAGAACAGGGTGAGCATCGCCTTTCCAGTGTATGGTTGGCTCTTGAATTTTTTGGGACGATGAATGACGCTTTCGATTCCGGTTCCCAGTGGTGGCACTAGCATTTGTACCCTGCAACAATGCGCTCCAGGAACGAGTTGCCTTCATTGAAACCCATCAGGTGCTGCAGGCAAACAGTCATTAGGCAATTAACGTCCGGGGTATTGTGCCCGCTGGCCGCGTGGGTTTCGGGGAGCCACCGGTTTCAAATGACCCTTCCGAGACCCTCTTCCAGTTAACACACAAGTATAGGGGACGATACATTCATAGCCTGGTGTAGCACAAAGTCTGCACTCGGGGGAGTCGGGAATTAGTGAGGTTCGATCTTTAACCAGCTCAGAGGAATGCATCGATAACAAAACTAAACAAGAAAGAGAGGTCAGTCTTAGGTTAAAATCACAAATAAATTTTATTCAGAATAGATCCCTAGACTAGCATGAGAGTTGCAAACGGCTAGTCCGATACTATTCTGCCCTGAAGGAAATATAAAAAAGACCTAAACAAGATCTAAATTGCTCTCTTGGTCCTAATACAAAATTCGACAAAATGAACAAGCTAAGAGAATGGCACGTAAGATCGGCCCTAAGAAATTACATCGAAATAACATACGGGTGGATAAAACATCAAAAGAATCTACAGCAAAGCAAGCCATTTACTTGTTTACAAATACTAGAACATTTACATTTAGTAGCAAGGGGAAAATTTGTCCTATGCTATGATGGTGCCATCTCTAACATTTATCTTTAGAGTTAAGTGTTTAGCTAGTCCTAAATATCATTAATTAATAAACGAGATGCGTTTATTACTAAGAAAATCAAGCTATGTGCACAATGTTGATGAATAAAAAAACACTATGCTAATACAACACAAATGCATACAATAATTCAGCACACCTAAGGTTGTGCAATTGGCACTGCATACGTACTCGATTTGTTACTGTTTGTAACAAACGGTCATAGTGTCAAAGTGTTAAGAAATTAGAAAATATAGGAAAGCCTGCAAATGCCATAGTAATTAAACAATTACATCGACTCATATTGCTACTAATCTGATGTGTGTGCTTCAGTTATCACATCACCAATTAGTGGTCGACTAATCATGTGAAAATGTATCAAAATGTACCTACAATAGCTTAACAGTATCTAAGTGTTAACGTTTGGTCCAGAAAAATAGTTTATTTCTCATGTTTATAAAATTTATTTAGGTTCAGGGGGAATTTATAAGATTTGTTAGTTTTCAAAACCCTATTTTTGATTATTATTAGAGCTTCACACAATTATTTATTCCTGACAGTATTGTTGTTCAGTTTATGGATCTTTAAAAGCGTTCAGTTTATTCAGGTTACGTTTGTATCCAACTTAAACAAATAACTCAATAGTTCAATAGTTTACGAGACACCCTGTGTCTTCACCAATAATCCATCGCACTTATTAGACATCCTATGTCTTCACCAATTACTTTACTCTTATTTAGGATCCATTGATCCAGGCGCCTTTGGTTTTTGGTACGACTTTAATTAGTTCATTACCACCGATATAATCACAATAACAATGTTGGAGGTATTCATCCACCGTCACGACTCATATGATACTCTTAATTTACAAAAGTGTGGAATCCTAATTGATACATGTTTGAATTGCTGGTAATAAAATTATGTGTACAAAAACACATCCTGACAACGCTTTAAATAAGCATAAAGTTTTCTGATACAAGCTAACTGTGTGTGTGCATTTATAAAATTGCCTCTTCCCTGAATAAATCGAACCTGCGTTCATTTGGTTACAAAATACAATTTCATTCATTGCCTGTGTGGCTTCTATTAAAGAAATAAACCTGTTTTCAAGTATTGTTCTGGCCAATAAATGTGAGTAACGGAACTCTGCATTCCACTCGTAATAATGTCAAGAATCTCACAGCCTTCTAAAACAAAATATTAATCCACTGCCTAGAATCGAGTGTGCTGTGTAGTGAACTTGGCTCGTAACGTTGGCCATGATTTACCATTGTCAAACTAGTTTATTTGTCATCAGCCTGACAAAATAAAAGTTGATAATACTTGTTTTAAATGATACGAATGAGCATGGAAAATCCAGCCTTCCTGGCTTCTATAAATGTTTAATAAACTATTAATTTCCACACGCGTCTTATAACTAGCTACCTGCATTGTGCTCTAAATAAATGAAACCAAATTAAACTAGTCTGCTGTTTTCCACTCTTACAATACGCTATAAATATTTGATCTGATTTACAGATTCAGCGTCACTTGGTTCGAGTCCCGCCATGAGATGTTGTATGCTGTCTCGTGTATGGCTTTAGGTTATCATTTCATTGTGTCTGGACATCCTCCGTCGCCAATTCCCCACGCATGATTTAGCAATCACATGCCATCGCGCTGTTGGAGTTGTATCTGAAGATCTGCTGGTTTATCATTATTGCGATGTTAGCGTTGATAAAAATGTAGCACATAATTAATTAAACCTGTCGCGCACTGCAGCTAATATGCGGTAAAAAATTGCCCATTTCACTCCGCCACTGGCTCTAGTCTCTGTCGCTTGTGCGACACTCACTCGTGACTTGCACTGATATTTACACAAGAAAATTTTAACAAAGAATAAATCAAAATCACTGCCCATCCGGCAAATAAAGATTGTACTTGTAGGTTTTGTACAGTTATAAAGTTAGTTAAATACACATTTTATAGAACACTGAAACATGTGTGTGTGCGTGAGAATGAGACCATGCGGTCGCAAAGTTTTCTTCACACAATTCCTTCATTTCACCTCGGATAATAATAAAAATATTTTACAGTTCTCGTAGTGGTGAATGTCTTCAATCGTTCAATTATAACACAATTCCATGATGGCTATCCATAAGAAAGTTATTCGTAGATTTTTCCTGCCACATGGTTTCCTTTCACTTGTGCTCCATCATGCACATGTTGTCTCTTCCACAGACGAATGGGAACTGGTGTTACCGAATATGGCGTGCTCTCAGTACATGTGCTGGCAGCGTAAATTGATAGTTTCTTCGATTTACGAAGTATGCTGTACTTCAAATATGCAGAATTACTTGGTTATAATTATAGTAGATTTTTGGAATGTGAAAAATAAGTAAAAATATAATCATAAGCGATATTTCTTCAGCTTCTTCACGCCGCTCGCAGGGTATGTTCAGTTACATTTCAGCATAAGTTTTCGTCTGTGGTGTCTGAGCAAACATGCGTCAACGGCGCATACATCTCCACGTCAAGTAAATGAAAATTGTGGAAGTCGATTTTTATTTCAGCCGTTTACCAATCCTTGGTTTGACTTCGTGCACGATCCATTCTGTCAGTGATCCTGTGATATTCTTCATCACTCATGCGATTGTCTTCACCTGTTGGTTCAATCTCAATGTTGTGAACATCAGCTGTCGTAACTTTCCTGTTGTTCTCACGACATTTGCTATTTCCATCTCTTCTTCTGTCTGATTCTTCGTCTTCTGCATTTCTTCTTCTCCGTTCCTGAATGTATTGTCGACTTTCATTAGCCTTACCTTTCCAATCAATATCATATTTGAAATGAGAATCACTTTCTCTGCGGTCACCGCCACTGTGTCTGTAATCTCTTCTGGGATTATCAGTGTACCGGTTATTTCGATCCTCGCGAACATGTGGCTGTCCTCTATAACCACGGTTGAAATTAGCGTTGTTATTGTTATTGTTGTTACTACGAAGATTGTTGTTGTAATTATTGGCTCTATTTTGATATATGTTCTGGTAATTCTTTTTAATTGTGTCAAATCGACGATTCCTTGCACAAGGTGTATTGTCTTTACGATAATCACGGAAACCTCTCCTTCTATCTGGTCCCTCATAATTTTGACGATTATTTGTTCGACGATTTTCTGTAGTTTGTACAGTCTGACTGGTTCTGTCCACTGAAGTTACATTTACATCATGTGTACTCCTGTGTTTAGGTGTAGGTGCAAATTGTCCGTGACCGCTATCCAGTTTTCTAAGAACTTCGTCACATTTCATAAATGTATTTGCAACTGACGCTATGAGTAACCTTTGTACTTCCATGGGATATTGTCTTCTGATGGTCTGTACAAGTTCTGATTCGGATAAAGGGGGTTCCAATCATTGCAATTTCGAAATCTGACTTGCGAAGTAGGTAGCGTACTTAGTTGTTTGAGTACTAGCGTACCTCTTATTGTACATTTCCGCCCTTATATTTAGCTGACGTTCCAAAGACCAATAAGTCTTAAGGAATGCTTCTTAAAATTCTTATAATTGTGGAATGAGTATCTGAATGCCTTGAACCAGGTTAACGGGCTGTTCTCTAGGTATTTTTCGACTGTCCTTAACTCTCTGTCTGTTGTTACCATAGTTTCTCTCATGTATGACTCCAAGTTTCTCAGAAAATCTACCGGTGTAACGGAATTGGAATTATTGAATTTTGCCGGTCGATCTTCATGGCTTCTCAAATACACAATATTCGAGTACTGAGTTTGACCAAAGTTCGGCGTGACATTAAAGTTAGGTGTCAGCCCATAATTCGGCGTTATGTTAGCATTCGGTGTCACAAATTGTGATGTTGTCCTAAATGGATTATAACCTTGGTTTTCCATCGGAATATTCGGTTTTGGTACGTTAGTTGCAGTGTTTGTAGATGGTACACCCTCTCTATTTGGTTTTAATAGACGATTGATGCGTTCATCCATTTTGGCGTATTCTAACACTTTCTCAGGTTGCTTATTAATTATAGCATTCACCTGTGATTCTATCTGCTCAAATCTTCCTTCAATGCGATTATCGAATTCTTTCTGTTTCCCATCCTGTTCCTCAAGGTAAGCGTCTAATGTTTCTGCTACGTATTGGTTGGATCTGTGATTGTTCTCACGAGTTTCCTCTCGAATCGCTTCAATGTCTGTAGCTAGTCCTGTTTTATTTTGCTGACTTCAGCCTCCACCTTCTCTACTTTGCTTGCTACACGTTTGGTATTCATGTCTACTGCAAATGCTATGCCTCTAGTTAATTTTAATCCTGAGTTAACTATAGCCACATCAGCTTTTAACACACCCACGTACGTGTTAACTTCTTCCATACGCTGTTCCACGGAGTTAATCCTAGAACTAACGATTTATTTTGCATTAGCGACTTCACTCCTGACTGATTCGATGTTATCGTTCATCTCCGTCTGAACGTCTTTGAGTTTTTGATTTATCTCAGATCGATTTGTGCGTATCTCCTGTTTTTTCCCCTCTAAGTGTGCGTGATATTCCGTGCGATAAGTTTCCATTTCTGCACGCAAATCATCACTAACCTTATTGATTGTGACAGTAATTTCGGCTTTAACATTGGCAATGTCCTCTCGCAATTCAACTACATTCTGTGCCATATCTGCCCTAATGTTATTGTTTAACAGTGCCATATCAGCTCTAATATTTGTAGTAATGTTGTTACTAGTTTGTAACAGAGTAGCTGTAGCATTGTTACTGTTCTCATTCATGTCTGCCCTCAAAGTTTCGTTATTTTATGTGATCTCAGCCCTTAAATTATCATTATTTTGTGTCACATCGGCCCTGACATTGTTTACATCTTCCCTGAGAGTGTTTATGTTTTCAGTAACATTATTAATATCTGCCATTAAATTTTCATTGTTCTGAGCCATCTCAGCCCTTAAGTTTACACTATTTTGAGCCATGTCTGTCCTAACATTGTTTATATCAGCTCTGAGATCATTATTGTTACGTGTCGAATTGTCCATCGACACCTGCAGATTATGCAGTAGAGCAGGCAAGTTTGCCAACAACTCGGCTGTCTCTTGCGCAGACATAATATATTCAATTGGAGAAATACGGGGAACTAACAACTTCATATGCCTTAACAATGATTTGAGTTGGAAAACAGTAGAAAATCCATTCATTCATAAATTTATTCGATGATAACAGCTGAACCTCTGGTAAAAATTAAATTACATCAAGACAACAACGAACTTACATTTACTCAAGGCTAGGATAACTGCAAATCAAATCCTCAACTTATCATCATTAATAAATGTTACCTAGCCTCATGGTCTTAATTCTGGAATAAGAATGCCATGTAGCCTTCCAAAACACTAGTACGAAATCTCGATTCGTTACTAATCTGTTGGATTTGCTAACAAAATAAAATCCTCACAAACAAACGAATCATGGAGATCGAACACAAATTTCGATGCAACCACGTTCGGCGTCAACGTACTATATGTGCCCGCTGGCCGCGTGGGTTTTGGGGAGCCACCGGTTTCAAATGACCCTTCTGAGACCCTCTTCCAGTTAACACACAAGTATAGGGGACGATACATCCATAGGCTGGTGTAGCACAAACTCTGCACTCGGGGGTGTCGGGAATTAGTGATGTTCGATCTTTAACCAGCTCAGAGGAATGCATCGATAACAAAACTAAACAAGAAAGAGAGGTCAGTCTTGGTTAAAATCACAAATAAATTTTATTCAGAATAGATCCCTAGCCTAGCATGAGAGTTGCAAACGGCTAGTCCGATACTATTCTGCCCTGAAGGAAATATAAAAAAGACCTAAACAATATCTAAATTGCTCTCATGGTCCTAATACAAAATTCGACAAAATGAACAAGCTAAGAGAATGGCACGTAAGATCGGCCCTAAGCAATTACGTCGAAATAACTTACGGGTGGAAAAAACATCAAAAGAATCTACAGCAAAGCAAGCCATTTACTTGTTTACAAATACTAGAACATTTACATTCAGTAGCAAGGGGAAAATTTGTCCTATGCTATGATGGTGCCATCTCTAACATTTATCTTTAGAGTTAAGTGTTTAGCTAGTCCTAAATATCACTAATTAATAAACGAGATGCGTTTATTACTAAGAAAATCAAGCTATGTGCACAATGTTGATGAATAAAAAAAACACTATGCTAATACAACACAAATGCATACAATAATTCAGCACACCTAAGGTTGTGCAATTGGCACTGCCTACGTACTCGATTTGTTACTGTTTGTAACAAACGGTCATAGTGTCAATGTGTTAAGAAATTAGAAAATATAGGAAAGCCTGCAAATGCGATAGTAATTAAACAATTACATCGACTCATATTGCTACTAATCTGATGTGTGTGCTTCAGTTATCACATCACCAATTAGTGGTCGACTAATCATGTGAAAATGTATCAAAATGTACCTACAATAGCTTAACAGTATCTAAGTGTTAACGTTTGGTCCAGAAAAATAGTTTATTTTTCATGGTTATAAAATTTATTTAGGTTCAGGGGGAATTTATAAGATTTGTTAGTTTTCAAAACCATATTTTTGATTATCATTAGAGCTTCACACAATTATTTATTCCTGACAGTATTGTTGTTCAGTTTATGGATCTTTAAAAGCGTTCAGTTTATTCAGGTTACGTTTGTATCCAACTTAAACAAATAACTCAATAGTTCAATAGTTTACGAGACACCCTGTGTCTTCACCAATAATCCATCGCACTTATTAGACATCCTATGTCTTCACCAATTACTTTACTCTTATTTAGGATCCATTGATCCAGGCGCCTTCGGTTTTTGGTACGACTTTAATTAGTTCATTACCACCGATATAATCACAATAACAATGTCGGAGGTATTCATTCACCGTCACGACTCATATGATACTCTTAATTTACAAAAGTGTGGAATCCTAATTGATACATGTTTGAATTGCTGGTAATAAAATTATGTGTACAAAAACACATCCTGACAACGCTTTAAATAAGCATAAAGTTTTCTGATACAAGCTAACTGTGTGTGTGCATTTATAAAATTGCCTCTTCCCTGAATAAATCGAACCTGCGTTCATTTGGTTACAAAATACAATTTCATTCATTGCCTGTGTGGCTTCTATTAAAGAAATAAACCTGTTTTCAAGTATTGTTCTGGCCAATAAATGTGAGTAACGGAACTCTGCATTCCACTCGTAATAATGTCAAGAATCTCACAGCCTTCTAAAACAAAATATTAATCCACTGCCTAGAATCGAGTGTGCTGTGTAGTGAACTTGGCTCGTAACGTTGGCCTTGATTTACCATTGTCAAACTAGTTTATTTGTCATCAGCCTGACAAAATAAAAGTTAATAATACTTGTTTTAAATGATACGAATGAGCATTGAAAATCCAGCCTTCCTGGCTTCTATAAATGTTTAATAAACTATTAATTTCCACACGCATCTTATAACTAGCTACCTGCATTGTGCACTAAATAAATGAAACCAAATTAAACTAGTCTACTGTTTTCCACTCTTACAATACGCTATAAATATTTGACCTGATTTACAGATTCAGCGTCACTTGGTTCGAGTCCCGCCATGAGATGTTGTATGCTGTCTCGTGTATGGCTTTAGGTTACCATTTCATTGTGTCTGGACATCCTCCGTCGCCAATTCCCCACGCATGATTTAGCAAACACATGCCATCGCGCGGTTGGAGTTGTATCTGAAGATCTGCTGGTTTATCATTATTGCGATGTTAGCGTTGATAAAAATGTAGCACATAATTAATTAAAACTGTCGCGCACTGCAGCTAATATGCGGTAAAAAAATTGTCCATTTCACTCCGCCACTGGCTCTAGTCTCTGTCGCTTGTGCGACACTCACTCGTGACTTGCACTGATATTTACACAAGAAAATTTTAACAAAAAATAGATCAAAATCACTGCCCATCCGGCAAATAAAGATTGTACTTGTAGGTTTTGTACAGTTATAAAGTTAGTTAAATACACATTTTATAGAACACTGAAACATGTGTGTGTGCGTGAGAATGAGACCATGCGGTCGCAAAGATTTCTTCACACAAGTCCTTCATTTCACCTCGGATAATAATAAAAATATATTACAGTTCTCGTAGTGGTGAATGTCTTCAATCGTTCAATTATAACACAATTCCATAATGGCTATCCATAAGAAAGTTATTCGTAGATTTTTCCTGCCACATGGTTTCCTTCCACTTGTGCTCCATCATGCACATGTTGTCTCTTCCACAGACGAGTAGGAACTGGTGTTACCAAATATGGCGTGCTCTCAGCACATGAGCTGGCCTCGTAAATTGATAGTTTCTTCGATTTACGAAGTATGCTGTACTTCAAATATGCAGAATTACTTGGTTATAATTATAGTAGATTTTTGGAATGTGTAAAATAAGTAAACATATAATCATAAGCGATATTGCTTCAGCTTCTTCCCGCCGCTCGCAGGGTATGTTCAGTTACATTGCAGCATAAGTTTTCGTCTGTGTTGTCTGAGCAAACATGCGTCAACGGGCGCAGTATCAATTGGCTAAAGACTTTCTGGTAGCAACGACCTCAAACGGAAACTTTTTGATCACGCCTTATATATGCAACAGATGTATTAATTATATGCCGAAATCGTAAAAAATATGTAAAATATAAAAAAAATCTCTTTTTTTTAGCGTACGGGTTTTAGTGCCGGGAGTGTCCGAGGACATGTTCGGCTTGCCAGAGTTTTGTAGTTGCTCCTATGTGGACACCCACGGGGTGAGCTACAACTACCGTCGCGTGTGGAGTGCTGTCTGGGGAGGAAAGTGTGATTGTAAGGACAAGGAGTTGGAAGGTAGCGGATGTGGCCTATAGTTAGGGACCAACCCCAGCATTTTCCAGGAAGGAAGATGAAAAACCACAGAAAACCATCCTCAAGGCAGCCGGCGGGGGGATTCGAACCTCCTCGCCTCCCGGATGTGAGTGACTGCCTGCAGCCACACCGAAACGACCACGGCTAACTCACCCGGTTAATGCCACACTATTTTTAATGAACAAAATATAAAGCTAATCCAATTTCCAAAATGTGCACGCGAAGCCTCCTGACATATTATGTTGGGGAGAATGAACGTACCGTCCATAATATGGTTCATTATGGGTACGAGCGTTGAAGAAGCAGTGCCCAAAAGTCTCCTTCTCCCTGACACCTAATATGCACCTAGTACAGTATTATCAATAGCAATATATTTTGTTCCCAGTCGACATTTCTCAGTATTCACAATATTAATCCAGTCTCTCACTGAGATTTAATCCTCGACAACAGTTTCACTCTATCTGCTGTATTTGGAATGGCTCCAATGTAATTCCAGTCACTTGTCGCTCCGGACTCTTTCATCAATAGCTGGCTCGTCTCGCCCGAGTTCTCCCCAGCATTCTCTGACACTGAGGATTTAAAGTATGTGCCTGGCTTAGCCCAAGTGAACAGATGCAAAAGCTGCATCATACATTAGGTAATAACAGATATAACTTATGTTTTTGTCGGGCTGGTTCCTAACCGAGGGCCACGGTCACATCCTCCTAAATCCAAGCCTCAATTATAAATACACTACTTCAGACACCAAAGCAACACAGGTTATCGGACACAATCCTACACACACATCGAAGTACACGAGGCTGATTGATCTCTAAGGTGGAAACCCAGAAATGAATTAACAACAACGTGTATTTTAAGGGGATTCAAGGCAAGTAAAGCGCAATCCGTTGAGTGTGGTGGCCAACTGAATAAAACCAACCCTGGTGTGAGCATATTGCGTGATCAAGTACACTAGCAAGTTATTGCAGCAATTGACTTGCATGGGGGAAACTTGCTAGTGTAAACGAACCTTACAAGAGGTTGTTTACATACACAACTTACCGATATGGATGGGCACCATCATCCACCAACTCAACCAAATACACGTGGGCACAGCATCCACGACTTACCGATACGCATTAGAACACCCAGTCAGACTCCATTTATATACCTCAAATCGCCGGGCTTGCTTGCCTTGTCCGTCACCGATCGAAGATTGCTAAACCATTACCTGTTATGACTTACCACAGCGATCCACGAACTTTATTGACCACCTAATATTCAATATGCTCTGGTTTGCTCACGACAAAATGCACAATCTCTCCTCATGTTGTTTTGATGAAGTTGACCATCATACGTGTTTGTATTCTGCAGCCCTCCTGAGCTACACTAACTTATATTAGGACTATACTCTGTAAGCTGCGTGAATGTGGTCTGAGAACGAGGTTGCCAAACTGTACAAGAGAAAGTTAAAGTTGATCAGATACTGAAGCACGTGGGCTGTAATATTGCAACGCAGAGTATTATGACATTAACTATGAGAACAGGGATTGGTCAAGCGACAGAGGGGTATTGACTGACGTAGGATTTCCGGCCAAAATGTCAATCTCTTTCTGCAAGCATGCAGAGTATACATGTGGATTTCGTACGGTTTCCAATATTTATTGCGAAAAGCCAGTCTATGACCACTATTCATGCTGTTAGCTGAGTCTTACAGGATCTTTAAGTGGACATTCGGCTCCTTTAGATGTCCCCTAAGGCCCACGTCCTCAAATCTCCCCTAACCGTTGCTTACGAGATATGCAGTGTGTTCCGGACAGTGGCTAGCTGACCTAAAATGCCGAGTAAACTGAGAGCGTTCAAAGGACTTATTCGCGTGAGGCGGAGCTCTTGCCAGTCACGGAGGGACACCGTCATTTTGTGTAGACTAAGGATAGGCCATGCAAGATCCACCCACTCGTTCCTAATGAGAAAGGAAGACCGCCACTTTGTACCTATGGAGCCGTATTCACAGTGGCCCACATTTTAACCAAGTGTGTGGATCTTGGTGATCTACGAAGAAACCTTGGTTTGCAGATAACACTCAAACTTATATTAGCCGATGACGCGGTGGCTGCTGATCTCGTCATCCGATTTATAAGTGAGAGTGGGTTAGGGCCAGCAATCTAAATTATCAAGTGTACATTTACTCAAAGACTTGTTCCTTTTTGAAATTCTGAATTTTTATTTTCCGTATGTTCGTTTATTCTTCTTCTTCCTCTTCTTTGTTCGATTTTGACCTACTTTGGACCACGGGAAACAGTTGCTGATTAGTCCCTTTTTCTGCTCCCAGAAATTCTTAATCCTTCCACTGTCGATTTTCTTCCTTTCTTCCGACCAGATGTTCTTAGCTCTTCTCCTTTGCTTTTCCTGGAACCCCTTGAATGCATCAATCGTAACTCGAAACACCTCTCTAATCCAGGTCTCATTTGGACTGACCCCAACTTCCTCCATATCCTTTCTTATTTCATCTAACCATTTTGCAGTCGCTTTTATCTTGGTGATGTAATTAAAGATTTTCTTCGTTAGACGACTATCGCTCATTCTCGCAAGGTGTCCATAGAACTTCTATTTCCTCTTCCGTATGGTATCTGTGATTTTTTTCTGCTTGTCCGGATGTTCGTTTATTATTATTACAGAATTATTATTATAATTTTATTTTTTATATTATTATTTTTAGGTCATTTTCATTTCTAGGCGCCCACCTCCAAATTTTAATGTATTCTAAATGTTTAGGCTATAATTCCATCTTTGTTAAGAGGGGCAGATGACTTCGCTGTCCCGCCCCTTAAAGCAACAATAACTAACCCCCAATACAGGGATTGTAGGGAGGTCCCGGCATGGGGAACTCTGCCTGGGAACGCACCACTTCGCTGCTACGTTGATGACAGGGTCAAATCAGAGCACTATTGAATTTGTTACAATACTTTACTTTTGCAAACCGGTTATTGCATGTAATATGTTCATTTCAATATTTAGGTACATTTTGTGCAAAACAAATCAGGTACACGAAAGCAAAGCACATAGTGATGGTAATAATACCTATTGAACTGTTCACCTTGACCCCCCAGGGGCTCACATCTAGTGGGACGTGGGTTGGTGACCACGGGGCCTCAGCTGAGTCCGGCATTGCTTCCACTTATTTGTGCCGGGCTCCTCCCTGTCTTCTTTCCTGTCGACCTCACTTGGTCAACTCTTGTTCTCTTCCGACCCCGACGGTATTAGAGTATCCGAGGCCTATGGAGTCTCTTCCTTTCCCGCCTTAATTGGTCCTTGTCTCATCTTTTCTGGTACCCTCCTTCTGCGAGGGGTCAGCCTTCTTTTTCATTTCATGTTATCTCCTGCCTTCTGCTCAAGGCCCTCAACGAGGCCGGGTGTATGCAGCCCCACCACTTCTGGTACACCCTGGATATTGCTACACCCTCAGGGGCTCACGGCTGGTGGGTTCGGGAGTTGGTGACCCCGAGGGATTCCTGAGCTGGGTCCGGTTTTCCCCCTTTTTTCCATTACCTGTGGAGTGGACGCTCCCCTCTTTCACTTTCCTATCTGCTTTTTAAGGTTCTCCTTCCTTCCAAGTCCCTCAATCCGCATTCTTCGAGGGATGAGGGCATTTCTTTTCGCCCTGTCCTTTCTTTGCCTTATTCTCTTTTTTTTTCATTTCTTATTCTAGTTTATGAGTTAGTTGTTAGTTTTAGTAACAGTTTACATTTCATTATCATCTTTACGATTACCCAAACCATAGGAGCCGATAACCTAGATGTTAAGCCCCTTAAACAACAAATATCATCATCATGTTCACCTTGATGCATTACCCTGAACGTTGCGTCGTTGCACATACAGTAGTGTATCTGAGAATGATGTTCTTATGCACACGCTCGACCGTGTAATCTACGTGGTGCGTTTTCGGGCATGTACATCTTATCGCCTGTGTTCTCTCTACAACTAGGATTTCCGGAACATTCTGTATACAAGGCCGGGAAATGGGGTCTTAATCGCAAGGAGAAAGCAGAAATGCGCGTTTCAAGGACTGACCATCAAGTGTTTGCAGGGTTTGCTGATAGAAAAGCAAATGGGACACTCTGACTATTTTAGTGTTTCGTGAGGATAAAGTAAAACGCTTAGTTGTTGGTTTATGAGGCCTAACATCTAGGTTATCGGCAAAGAATAAAGAGCTGTATTCATCGCAAAAGGAAGACAGTACTGTAATCTTTCCGAAGGAACAAGAGCTAATATTGTCATATCCAGGCACGACAGGAAACTAGCTTTCCTTTGAACTCCAAATACTTATTTGAAACATTTGAATCTACATTTAAATGAGCTTACGTTCTAAGTTTCTGGATTTTATTGGATTTTATGTTTTATGCCGATTAATAATGGTAAGCATAAAGTTAAAGTATGGCACCCCAAGACCGCGGAAGGCCGCGTCTGAGCAGGAGACCATCACGTTCCTACATACAGGCCGGACGTTTGTTTTAGCCGAGTGAAACATCTTAATGGAAGCTTGGAGGCGAGTTACTACAGTACCTGTGTTATTGTCACCATGCGGTCAGATGATTGACAAAGCTTTCTCACACTACTGCTGAAGTACAGCCATTGGCAAATATAATGGCGTTCTGTTCGTAACTATGTAACGTGTACTTACGCGTTACACAATACTTCGACGTGGACTATACTGTCTGCACGGTGGTGTCGTCACGTGCTCAAGTCTCGAATTCCATTACATCAAACCGGTGGTGACGAATGTGCAGCGAGATGGCTATGTACAGGCTCACCCGCAAGCTTCAAGGTGCAGGTCAATCGTCTAAAACAAACGTCCGGCTTGTACAGTGGTAGCCTGCACCTCCCGAAATACTGTCTAGAAGATCTTCGCGAATCAGATAAAAGTCGACGTCAGTGACTAATGGACTGCCAAGGCGCAAGATAAACGGGTTTGAACCCCACCTTCGTTCTTACAATAATTTTCCGTAGTTTCCCATTTTCAACTCCAGGCAAAGGCCACGCCTGCACTCACGAGGTTGGTGTGAGAAAAGGCAATAAAATGACCGAAAAAACACATCTGTCTCTTAGAATGTCATTGCACACCATCCCTGACCCAGTAGAAACGAGAATAATAATGGTGGACATAGTCTGTCACACTCTCTACTTCATTGGATGTATTCAGTCGCAATCGTCACCTAGCACCTAACATATGTCATGGACAACATGGCGTAATGGCGTGGTGTAATGATTAACGTTAATGGCCGCCACCCAGGAGGTTTGAGATAGTCGAACGGTATGTTGACATACAAGTCACCCAAGTGATATCAGTTTCGAAGTCTTGCACCAGACCCTTGGGCAACACGAGTGCACATTATTTTTTTACCTACAACGAATAGGTTCCTGGGAGCGAATACGGCGAGAGAAATCCGACATACTGCGCGAATCATAGTCTACTAAATACTCATGACTGAATTGACTATTCTGTGACTCTTAATGTTCTATGACTCGCTGGACCAATGTGTAATCAAGGCTTGAAAATAATGTAATTTTAATTAATTAATTGTGAAAAGATGGTATATTGGCTTACACGGCCGGTGAATTAAAACTCAGCAATTCTTCTAAATTTGTGCCGTGAAACCCGTTTTTACCGTCCGTGAAAGCCAATATACCATCTTTTTGGAAGCCTTCATAGGGAGGTTAAGGCTGCCTGAGCTTTAAGTTCTCGCAGTCAAGTGGTGCAGCAGCACCTGATATAAAGGGAGGTGGCACGCAGTTCGTCAATCCTGAGGGGGTCCGGGCGGGGACACCAAGAGCCCGCCGATGAGCCAGCTTGGTGTCCTAGGCGAAACCCCACACAAGACACGGCACAAACCTAGAAGAATTGCTGAGTTTTAATTCACCGGCCATGAAAGCCAATATACCATCTTTTTGGAAGCCTTCATAGGGAGGTTGAGGCTGCTTGAGCTTTTAGTCCTCGCAGTAAAGTGGTGCAGCAGCACCTGATATAAAGGGAGGTGGCGTGCAGTTCGTTACTCCAGTGGGGTCCGAGCGGGGACACCAAGAGCCCGCCGATAAGCCAGCTTGGTGTCCTAGGCGAAACCCCACACAAGACACGGCACAAACCTAGAAGAATTGCTGAGATTTAATTAATTGTGAGGTTACTTCCTAAGCAGTGCTTAATTCATGGGAATTTTCTAGACACCATACCTCGATAATTTAAGATGTACATCATTGGGAAGAGCGGGGATTATGAGATAAAACCTTCCCAGGTTCAGTTTCCCTTGCCGGTGGCAGTTCACGTGGTTTATTATAGCCCATTTAAGAATATTTTTTTTTTGTGGAATGTGACCTGTATAATTAAGCACCAAGTCACAGAATAAAACTCTCAATATAAATCCTATTGTTTTAAATTACAAGCTAGATGGCAGTGTCGTAAAATCCGTTAATGAAAACAAAGATCTCGGGGGTGTTGGTAGATACAGAACTAACATTTACTCCCCATATACTGAAAATGTTAGCTGACTCAAACAAGACACTGGGTTTTGTTATCAGGAATACAAAACCGTTCAAAAACATAAGCACGTGTATCCACCTGTACAACACACTAGCCAGACCGAAACTAGTATATGCTAAAATTACATGGAGTCATAGATGCAATATATATACCTCAATGATTGAAAACACAAACAAAAAAAATCCTGAAATATCTACATTTTAAAAGAACAGCCAACTCTCTTCACTTGATACCATATCAGGAACTGCTAATGAATTTTGATGTAGCCAGTTTAAAAGTACGAAGAACAAGAAGTTCCGTGAAGAACTATACAGCCTACTTTTCATGCCAATGATTATTCTACAGAATATGAACCTATCTAGAATAATGACGAAATTAAGTTGCTAATATCGAAATTTCCAATTAGTTCGAAATACTGTATACCTGGCATAATGTATCCTAATAGAGCACTACAGTTGGCAGCCCTGATGACTGAATATATTCTTAGTTCCGTCTCTTGAGGTACAAAATACAAAATTTGGTTAAAGTCCAATGAATAGCATGGACGTTACATGCAGTTAAACATTGGATCTAACAGCGCGCGTAAAATCATGTTGGCAACAATGTCATGCATGTATTGGTCAGAAATAATCTGAAATAATATGATCTATTGTTGTGCCAATTTTGAATGAAATCCATTAGTTGGTATAGAAGTTACATGCATTTTAAAATTGGACCTATCAGCAGGCTTAGAATCATGTTGGCAGCACTGACGTATATTTGTTACTCCAAATTCGTCTAGAATTCCAGGTACTATACGTGTGCAAAGTTTAGAGCTATTGGCTTGCATACTTTCTGATATATTGATATTAGGGTAACAAAAATAGGGACACATATTAACAGTTGGCAGCACTGGTTGCTCCTTAGAATACGCATAGTCATATCTGTTATGGTACACATAGCACATACGAAATTTGGTTGAAATCCAAATGATAGTATGGAAGTTACATGTATTTAAAGTTGGACCTGTCAGCAGGCTTAGAATCATGTTGGTAGCACTGACGTATATAAGTTACTCCAAATTAATATAGAATGTCAGGGACTATACGTGTGCATAGTTTAAAGCTGTCGGCTTGCATACTTTCTGATATATTGGTATTTGGATAAAATAAATTAGGAGCATTTATTAACAGTTGGCAGCCCTGGTAGGTCTGAAGAATACGCTCAGTAATATCTGGTTATGTACACATACAACATACGAAATTTGGTTGAATTCCAATTGATAGTATAGAAGTTATATGCATTTAAAAATTGGACCTATCAGGAGGCTTATAATCATTTTGGCAACACTGCCATGTTTAGCCTCCTGGAAATTAAACTGAAATATTGTGATCTGTACGTGTGCCAATTTTTAAATAGCTCCCATTCATACTTTCCAAGATATCCAACATGGAGCTCAAATTTCAATTGCGATTTTTTAGCAGTTGGTAGCACTGACATCATTTTCAAATATGGCCGTGAGATATTCAGGTATAGATCTTTACTCCTACCAAATTTTGTTTCGATTGCTGCAGCCGTTTAGGAGTTGATAGGGGGGGACCCACACACGGCCAGACAGACAGACAGAAGGACAGACAGACAGACAGACAGACAGACAGACTGACAGACAGACAGACAGACAGACACACATTTGCCCGATCTCATAAGTCTACTTTTTCCTCATTTTTGCAAAATGTGAAAAGTAGGCTAAAAATAGATGCTATGAAATTCCTGTTCAAAATTATAAACACTCAATTGATGATTCCGAATTCTTTTCTCTCTTAAATTTCCATGTACCAGGTATCAATTCAAGGAACAATATCACATTTGAAATTAAAGAAACCAGGACATCTGCCCACAAATATTCACCGCTGAACAGACTATGTAATATCTTCAACAATGTTGTTCAAAGAAATAATGCCACAGATTATACAAGGTGCGTTCAAGAAGTAACGAGCCGGAGGCTGGAATGTGCAAACCGGTGACGACATCGGCTAATCGTGGCGTGTGTAACGAGGTGTGGTTCCGACCAGAGCGTGGACGGTCACAGCCCGTCGCTAGAAGGCACGCTTGCACGTCACGTGACGATACAAAGCGAGCAGCAGCATGCATCAATCGACCAACGCTGCCAGTCGCATTGCAAACAGTAACATGGAGGCGTCAAACGAAGAGAAAAAAAAGGTGTTGTTCGGTTTCTGACAGAGGAAGGAGTAGGGGGAACGGACATTCATCGCCGAATGTCGCAAGTGTACGGCGAACACTGCATGTCCCTTGCAAGGGTCAAGGTGTGGCATAAGCGCTTCAGGGAAGGACGGGTGTCGTTAGCCGATGATGCCCGGTATGGGGCACCCCCCTGCATTACCGATGACAACGTCCAGCTGTTTGATGCACTTATTACCCAGGACCGCCGAGTGATAGTGAACGCCATAGCCGCCGTGGTCGCTCTACGACAATGCACGACCTCATACGGCCAACACAGTCGCGGCACTCCTGCAGAAATTCAAATAGGAGGTTCTCGGCCATCCTCCGTAGAGTCCAGACCTCTCTCCCTGTGATTAAGCCATGTTTGGTCCCCTGAAAAGGGCTCTGCGGGCCAACGATTCATCTCGGACGCCGACGTCCAGCTGTACGTGCGGAATTGGTTCACATCGCAGCCCAGGAAATTTTATGAGACAGCCATTCACCGCCTCGAGTCACAGTGGGACAAGTGCCTCAACAGCCAGGTACTGGTTTCTGTAATTATGCCTCCGGCTCGTTACATTTTAAACGCACCTGATAGTACTTCCATGACAGTATTTTTGATGGAATTTCTATCCACTCTCCAGAAATAATGTTTCAAACCTTGCAAATTGTAAACCATGAATTCTTAATAACTATGAATTCTTACCCCTGTGTCATTCTACCTTTCTAACCTTGTATTACACATGTATTATTTGTACTAATTTCACACCTAGTTATTTTAATTGGTTTTATTTAGTTACTGTTTAGTTTAAGGTAGTATAAGGTATAAGATAACATACTGTGTAATATTTATGCTACTGTAATTGGGATGAAAATCCTGCTGTGCGGAATTAAATAATTACACATAAAAAACTGCACAATTAGAAAAGAACTCTGACAGAGGATAAAGAAGAACATCCGTTATAGCTGTGTAGGTTAGCATTCCCCTCTCAGATGTCTCGGCAAGCGGAGCGTCGTATAAAGTCTGATTTCTCCGGATAGAGAGGTATAGTCTGGTTGGTTGGTTCTTAGGTTTAGGGTCTGCGACAACACGGTCATGCAGCCCCTTGTACTTTGGGTGTGTGTAGAATCTGTCTGATAACCGGTGTTAATTGTGATGACTGTATTAGTGTGTGTTATCTGTTTTTTTAAATTCAAGTAAGGACTGCAGACTTTGAATTTTTCAAATAGTTCCTTCTTTTGCCGCCAAACGCCACCGTCGACGACAACTAGTTCAAAACTTAGATACCAGACGCCACCGCAGTCGGCTCTTCGCCACGAACGTAGGAACCTAAGAGCGTTGTTTACATTCTTAACCTATACAATTTAGCTTCACACAGGTGTAATTAGTGAAAGGTTCTTTTACATGCCATAAATCTACGAAATGGGACCGCCGGCTTTACTTCCCCTCCGAAGAAAGGCATACTGAGGGATTTTAACGCTCTTAAAAATCCGACGAATTTGGCCGGATTTGAACCCGCGATCTTGAGCATAGTAGCTCAGCATGCTACCGACTACGCCACCGAAGCCGCCCTGGTATAGTCTCCATAGTTGATAACATAATCGACACTCAATTCCTTGTATTCTTTCTAAAACTTTGAAAATATCTTAGATTGTTGTTTTCAAAGCTCTCAGTTTGTATCGAGTATTTCACATGATCAAGTACCAATTTTCGCAAAGCACTTGTTGATTTTATAGAAACATAATCAAACCACACAATGTTGATCTAGACTATATTACACGCATTTTTAAATCTTTTTGTAACTGTAACCCGTAGCCGCCATCAATTTATTTGGTATTGTATGAGTTATTCAGAACGCCACACCATAGAGAAAAGTGGTAGAATTGTTTTGATATACGGTAAATGAGTCTTTTGGGGTCAAATATGTTTAACACTGCCGGCACCTTTGCACCAAGAAATGGTCTGAACAGTAATGAATTGTAAGTCAATATATTAAACACTGCCGGCACCTTTGCACCAAAAAATGGTCTGAACAGTAATGAATTATTTGGTTATGAATTCAACTCTGTACGCCTTAACATGGATTGCACACGACTGAGACCTGAAGACTTCCTCTGCCATATTCAATACGGCCAGGGAGATGAAATGCGATCTTATCAAGAACCAGTGGATTTTGAATCGGAGGGCAACCTGTGATTTTATATACCGTGCTTATGAACAGCTGTGCAATTGGACATCCTCCAGAACGGTTATGCGGAAATACGGTCCTCACACATTTGCAAGAAATGGATCATTTAACCAACAAGTGATGCAGGTCTTGTATGTACAGTCTCAGGTCGTATATCAGGATCGACAGGAGAAAATGCTGGGATAGTACCTCACTTTAATTCTCAAGGCACCTACCCCAATCCTAAATCTAAGTAACTCCGCTGTTACGTAAACTTTCTCGACGTAGCGTTGAGGCTAATAGGTCGAGAATGAACCGAGGTGTTTCGGGACAACTGTTTGGAGTAGCGACATGGCCTTCTATCTAATTTGGATTAGGTGAAAGGAGTGATGGAGGAAGCAGGCTGATGGAATTCTGCACCGAGCATGAGTTGGTCATATCTAACACCTTATTCAATAACCACAATAGAAGAATGTTATCTCTTCTTCTTCCTGGCGTTGTTCCCAATTATTTTTTGGGGTCCGCTACTCTGCACCTCGCTCTCCATTTGTTGTGGTTTGCTGCATCTGTAGGACGAAGACCTACGATGCGCATATCGTCGTGTAGGGTATCCATCCAACGCCTTTTTGGTCGTCCTGGAGGTGTTTGTCCATCAGGCTCGAGAGCAAGTGACTTGCTTACAATGGACTCTGTATTTGCTCGGGCTACATGTCCGTACCAACGCAACCGAGTCTCCCTCATTTTGGCTGGAATAGGGGCAATTCCAAGAGTATTGCGGACGTCTTCGTTCTTAATATTATCCAGCCGTGTAATTCCCAAGGACCATCTTAGCATCCGCATCTCCATTTAGTGCAAAGCTTGTTCATGTTTCTTTGTATTAGGCCAGCATTCAGCTCCATACAAAGCAACAGGGCGGACGACTGATTGATAGATCTTAGTTTTGAGGCGCAGAGGGATCTTGCGGTCACAGAGAACGCCTGTGACCTGGCGCCACTTCATCCATGCAGCATTCACTCTTGCACGGGCATCCGAGACTGTATCACCATCAGGTCTCACAACGGAGCCAAGGTATCGGAGATGTGAAGCTTTTGGTAGTGGGGTGAAATGCCCTCCTAACTAACATCAAGTTATCTGTGGACTGACTTGGCCTCCTAACTAACATCATGTTGTCAATGGAGGTGAAATGGCCTCCTATCTAACATCAAGTTATCTATGGAGGTAAAATAGCCTCCTATATAACATTATGTTATGGGAGATGGGAATGCTATTGTAGGGAAAGGAAGAGAAGGGAAGGTAGTAGGAGAATTTGGATTAGGTGAAAGGAATGATCGAAGAAGCAGGCTGATGGAATTCTGCACCGAGCATGAGTTGGTCATATCTAACACCTTATTCAATAACCACAATAGAAGAATATACACAAGGTTGAGACCAGGACATAAAGGTCGTTACCAAGTCGACTTCATTATGGTCAATCAGGGATCTGGAAACCAGATTTTGGATTGCAAAACATATCCCGGTGCTGACATAAACTCTGACCACAACCTGGTTGTTATGAAATGCAGATAAAAATTGAAGAAACTGAAGAAAGTCAAAAGCCAGAAAGGTGAGCAACAGACTGAGAGAAAACAATGTGAACGAAAGATTCAAGAAGAGTATAAAAGAAGGACTAATGGAAAACCCTAAGAAAACTTCATTATCAGAGGAATGGTCACTTTTGAAGAATGAAATAACAAAATCCGTAGAAGAAAACATTGGTAAGAAAGAAATGCTAGGTAGAAAACCGTGGACTCTCAGGATATACTAGAATTCCTGGGCGAAAGGCGGAAGCACAAGAATGCTCGAGATGAAAGGGGGAAAGCAGAATACACCTGGGCTCCCGAAAGATTTTTTTCCAGAGGGGGCCAAGTTATAATTTTCATTACCCGTATCATTTATTACTTGCTTCGTAAAATGCATTATTTGACTGGTCTGAAACCGTTGGCTGCTTTATGACAAGACTAGCAGGTACCCGCGGCTTCGCTCGCGATCAAGACAATGGGGACGATGCATTATTGTTGATAATTGGTTTATTCTATTACAGCTATATCGGCTACAGGTGGGTCGATTCTAATTCTGAAAATTCTGATAAACACAGTATATTGATATGAGCAGCAAAAGTGGGAATTTTATAGAGTTGTGAAAGTCTTCATGGTACGATGTTACATTATGAGAACACATTTGAAAATTTTGGTTTTGGTTTTTCCATCTTCTGCTGAGACATAGCGATTTTGTTGTCCGGATAATCGCGAGCACGCCACATACAGTTGCGCGTGGGAAAACATTGTTTTGTCTAAACGTACACCTGGAATGGCAAATCTATCGGAATATGGGGAATTAAAAGTATTCTTACTTAAGCTATTCTGGGTATAATTTTGCCACACTTATTGATGATTTGAACGTCAACATGTCGCTATTAATAGACCTATAGTAAAATATCTCTCACCTTGGCCGCTGATGTACATTATGCAGTCTCTTCCCGTGTTACATCCCAGGGATTGAAATTCTCCAACCATCTTTTGCCTCACATGCCTGTCTAAGTAATTAAAATTCCCGATTGTTGTTGTTTGAGTCTTCAGTTTTTTGACTGGTTTGTTGCAGCCCTCCATGCCTCACTCTCCTGAGCTAATCGTTTCATTTCTACATAGCTACCGCACCCTACATCTGAGGCAATCTGTATAATCCTGGTTAACCCCCACAGTTGTTGTCCTTGACCCTCCCATCCATAACTAAGCTTGCTATTCCTGGGTGTCTTAATATGTGTCGTACCAACCTATCTCTTCTCTTCATTAGCAGTCGCCAGAAACATCTCTCCTCTCCCATTCGTCTTAATAGCTCTTCATTTGTTACCCTATCTACCCATCTGATCTTCATCATTCTCCCGTAACACCACATTTCAAACGCTTCAATTCTCCTCTTTACTGCAGCACCATTAGTCCAAGTTTCACTTCATTATAGTGTCATGCTCCAGACAAAAGCTTTCAAAAATGACATCATAATACCTAAATGTATATTCGATGTCAATAGATTCCTTTTCTGTAGAAATGCTTTCCTTGCCTGAGCCAACCTGCTTTTTATATCCTCTTTGCTTCGTCCATTACTGGTTATTTTGCTTCCTAAGTACCGGTAACAGAAGTCTCCTACTTCCCGTAGCGTTTCACCTGCCAATTTGATGTCCATAGAGGTTTCTGATTTATTTCGGCTGCATTCCAATAATTTTGTTTATATTTATTGATTTTCATCATGAATTCATTCGTCAAAACGGAGTCCATGTCATTCAAAAACTCGTTAAAATCTTCTGGCGTATTGGCCAAGATGACGATGTCATCAGCAAATCTCAGAGATGAAATTATTTCTACTTGAATCTTCACTCCGACTTTAAATTGTTCTCCAATTTCATGATTATTGTGTTTTTAGAGATCTTTGAAATGCGTTGCCCTCGCACATGGTGCAGATGCATTGTCAAAGGAAAACATTCCATGTTACGAACATGGGCCGCATAACCTGTACCGAAAGCCTATTCTGGACAGCAGTTCCTTGAACTCAGATTTGCCAACATTTTATTGTATCTTTCCATGTGGTATGTCTCTGTACCTCAACATACAGAAGAGTGCCTTAAAAATCATGTCTTGTGTAAATTTTGGAAAAGGTAGTGAGTGTGTTTTTTGCCGGAGTGGATACTCGCTAGTAGAAATTCTTTTCAGTAAAATAGTCTGGTTCACAATTTGGTAAGTGCACATTGAGGTATATGACGGCGGGATGCCTTAAGTGTTAAGGAAACGGCAATAGCCGCCTCAGAGCTTCGTTGCTACTGAAATAATGACCAGACTGATATTTGTACTTACCTATACGGGATTTGTGAGCCCAGTGTTTATGAAATGAACGTAGCTATATCGCTACCTTTATTTAATAGCCGCTACTGTAGTGTTTAAAAATTAAAGGTGGTATTAGAAGGCGCTTCCCCTAATTTTTTTACGCCTGGCACTACAGCCCACGAAGGGCCTAGGCCTATCATGCGACCGCTTCCCAGCCATTTGGCCTGCAGATATTGTGGTGACGCGTGGTCAGTGCATAGTGTCCCCTCAGCCGTTAATCTTGTTCTTCGTGACCGGGGCGCTGCCTCACAGCTACTCAATTGTCCTCACGAATCTGAGTGCAGCTCGTTGCAGCCCTCACGTCAGTGTCTAAAATCTCTGACGGAGCCGGGAATCGAACCCGGGGCCTCCGGACGACAGGCAGGAGCGCTACACTGTTCTTATTGTGTTTATATATATATCTTGAAAAAGATAATAAATGGATTGGCATTGCCTCCTACAGGGATATATAGAAAATCGGATGTCATACCTTGAGGTAGTGTTGCCATGGAAACGGACTTGCGATTAGTTCATCAATCAGAGCGAAGATAGTTTTCTGCGATTATCTTTGAAACTGTTGGTTTTAGGGCTTTAAAATGTAGTTTTCGGTGTCCCGTAGGGACATACCGAGTATTGGTTTTGCATTGAGGGGAGTAAAATGAGCTTTGTCCGGTCTTTATGCGACAACTTCGATATTTTGTCCCGGTTGAGTATTTTTGGTGACTTTTCAGTTATGTTGCCCGTTCCACGGGAACAATGATTTATTTCCGGACGAAAGGCAGCCTATATGTTATCCCATGGTATAAGCTGTCTCCATTTCAAATATCATCCAAATCCGTCCAGCCGTTTTAGTGTCAAGAGGTAACAAACTAACACACACACACACGGACACACAGATTTTCACAATTATAATATATATAGGGATATAGGGATTGGGAGGAATGTTTTGTTTTTAGTTCACGGTTTTTTTCCATGAAAGTTCACGTTTCTTCTTTTGTGATTCATTGCCATAATGTTCAGTTCTCAAAAACAGGTAAAAAATAGTGGTATCACCATGTATCGACAATAATATCAAAATCAAGTGCTAATGTAAATCCAATTCGCCTATTTTCTAAATACGGTAACTGGAGGACATATTTTCAGATATTTTCAAATTACTTAGTTAAATTAAACTGTGGAAATTTCCCTACATATGAATCTGCCTAATAATTCAAATAGCACTGTTTCCAAATATCCAGTTTGTACTGGCCGTTACAGTGGATCCATCACGTTTTCCCTCTTCTTAACAAGCTATCAGAGGAAGCCTCCGTGGCTTACTGTCGACCAAAATATTATGTGCACTCGAGTTTGAAGGTTGTTTGTGAAGTAACCAATAGGTCTACATAAAATCCAATAACATCATCATTTCTGTCGTTCTATTCTACGTTAGTTCATTTTAGTTTGGAATTTTAATTTATATTTTAATATTTTTTATCGCAGTTGGAACACAAAAAGTGCCCGTTTTTAAGCGTGTGTCAACCATGCGTCACATTTAAGAATTACTATCTCACAAACCCGTCATCAGATCGAATCCAAATTTTAACACACTATAAATTGGAATGTTGTTTAACTGGTTTATTAATTTCAAAATTTTGTGTGTCCAAGAAACAAAGTTGTTATCATTTTTGTAAGGTAACGTTTTCTCGGCTCGGGCTGGTTGGAAAATGTAGTTCTTGGTCTCGTTTTAATCCTCATACATCAAAATGTTATGGTGTATGACTGTGAAATACGTAAATTAATTCACTTATTTTACATCGGTTTGTATTTGTATGGGAAAATAAGACATCGTTTAGCGGCTATCCGATACAGAGAACGCTGTACAGCGTTGCCGAGTTGGTGCCCATCTCTGCCGAGCGAGGCGAGCCATCAGCCATGACGCGTGGTGGGCTCCAACTCGGTAACGCTGTACAGCGTTCTCTGTATCGGATAGCTGCTAAACGATGTCTTATTATCCCATACAAATACAAACCGATATAAATTAAGTGAATTAATTTACGTATTTCAAAATCATACAGCATAACCTTTTGTTGTATGAGGATGACAACGCGACCAAGAACTACATTTTCCAACCAGCCCGAGCCGAGAAAAAGTTACCTTACAACAATGATAACAACTTTGTTTCTTGGAAACTCAAAATTTTGAAATTAATAAACCAGTTATACAACATTCCAATGTATATTTTGTTAAAATTTTGATTCGATCTGATGACGGGTTTCTGAGATAATAATTCTTAAATGTGACGCATGGTTGAAACACGCTTAAATACGGGCACTTCATGTGTTCCAACTGCGATAAAAAATATTAAAATATTAATTAAAAATTCCGAACCTACATGAACTAATGTAAAATAGAACGACAAAAATAATGATGTTATTGGATTTTATGTAGGCCTATTGGTTATATCACAAACAACCTTCAAACTCGAGTACACATAATATTTTGGTCGACAGTAGGCGGCAGCACGCCGGCCTCTCACCGCTCGGGTCTAAGGTTCAAATTCCGGTCACTTCTTGCGATATTTGTGCTGGACAAAGCGGAGGCAGACGGGTTTTTCTCCGGGTACTCCGGTTTTCCCTGTCAATATTTTATTGCAGCAACACTCTCCACTTTCCTTTCATTTCATCTGTCATTCATTTAATCATTGCACCAGAGGAGTGTGATAGGCTTCGGTAGCCGGCACAGTTCATATCCTCGCCACTAGATGGGGAGCTTCATTCATTCCATTCCTGATCCGGTCGGTCGACTGGAAGCAGGCTGTGGATTTTCATTTTAAACAAGCTATCAGGAATACTTCGCATTGCTCTTCTTAGCATAATGAATTTTGTGCGAATTGATAAATTCGTATTGTACGTTACTCGTACTTGTGACGCCCATGGTTTTAGCAAATTTTCGTTTTAGAAACAAAATATTTCATTTGATTATTGCTGACCGTTAAGTAAACTATATACAACTCACTAAATCACGTACTTCTTACTTAGTCGCTTTGATAACGACAAACATCGCAGGATCAGGCTGTTACATACCATCCATACAAGGAAGAGGAACTAGCTTGGACACTGGCTGTGAAGAGAGTGTTTGCTGAGGGGTGCTCTCGGAGGATCAGTAAACGGAAAGAGAGGAAGAGGACGGAGAAGCTACCAGCTGGTGGACAGTGTCAAGATTGCAGGAAATTACCACCAAACAAAGAGAACGGCTGAGGACAGGACTGCATGGAGAGCTGCTGTGTGAAGATCTCCTAATAAGGGCAGAACACGTTATATGCCTATTGAACCCATGTGCCATAGGGTCCAATGAGGGCGAATCCATGCATTTGGGGAAGAAATGAAAGAAACGTATAGTTTCTAATGTAACTTAAAGAAAGATCCAGCTAAGATGCTAGCCTAATATGGTGCAAGAGGCGAGGACCAAGTGTTCGTGAGATGAGATCATCCCTCTTGACATTCAGAAGGGAGCGAGTCATGAGTATTAATAACCGAGTGGAAATTTCCCAGGATTAAACAAGGAAGCCTGACTCGGAAATCGACCTTACGTTGCTGGAAATTGACAACACCGCTTATGCGCCAGAAGAGGAATAATTAAATTTAACCCGTTTACAAATATAATAATGAGTAAACAAGTACAGTACAGTGAATCATTTCGAATGAGAGATTTTTTAGTAAAGAGAAACCATTTAATAATTGCGCAGGAGAAAACTGCAAACGCAAGACGACGTCATCGGGGAATTACCAAGGCCTGTGTGGAGGGGAGAAAGCAAAAGAAATGCAACACCCACACAATTGAGGACGAGAAATTAATTAATATCTCCGAATTGCACGATCGATTCTTAGGGGCAATGAGATTATTTGACATTGAGAAGACGAGCTTTCGGAAGGTATAATTTTTATATTTGTGCCACCATTATTTTAGAAATTGGCCACAGAAAGGACTAGAGTCTTATCTTTTTGTAGCGAAAAGGTATAAAACTACTGGCCTCACCAAGCCAATCATGCAGTTCCGACAGCCCGTGAGGGGCGTAATCACGCATCACGCAGTACAAGTCCGTCCAGGGGGACGTGACGCTGGAGCATCAACAGTAAATGCAGTTTCAAACGGCCTGAGGGCACGTCACTGTGTTACATCAAACACCGAATGCAGTTATTCTGACAACCCGTGAGGGTGTTACTACGCATGCAGTCATTCCGACAGTCCGTGAGGGGCGTAAGACTACATCACAGCACATCAGTATCCAGACAGCCGTGTGGGGCGTAACTCTGCGTCACATCGAAGACAGTTACTAGTACTCCTTGAGGGGAGAAACGCTGTGGTACACCGCAGAAGTAATATCCGATAGCCATAGGCGTCGCAGTATTAACAACTTGCTTGCCTCCATAAGGAGTGGTAAAGAAGAAATTTAAAGTATCGCCGTATTGAAAAAGTAGGAAAATCCTAGTTACAGGATTTAGGCCCGACTGTATACAAGTTATAGTGAAAGTTCGTAAGATATAGTCAGAGCAGGCTGCGAACGCCGGGCTTAAGGCGATAGGTCGTTAAATAGACGAACGAATATATCATAACGTACGGAAGTACCGTACCAGAGAGATAAACTGTCATCTAAATTAAAGAACCCAAGAAGGGAAGAACAGAATAAGGTTCGGAACGTATATCAGAAACGTAGGAGTGCTAGAACCGATCAAATAAAGAAGCACGGAGACTATAAACATTATCTCCAGAAAGCAGGCGAACTATTTTAAAAGTACTAGACTCGAGAAGTACTAGCTGCTATAAACTAAATCCATAGGTCATCGAGAGGTTATTGAGGAGACCTCGATCCGAATAGACTTTCGCTAGGATCGAAAAAACAGATCTACAAAGAAGCCGTTCAAGCTAGATAAATAGCCGGTCATCCAGGATAGGAGTAGAAGAATTTGAATTCCAGGGAACAGTAGATGTTTCGAGACTTTCGTATTCTGCAGGATAGGAAGCCGACATTGAATAAATTTCACCCTTGGAAACGGGAAATTAAGAGGTCACGTGTGATAGGCTCAGAAATACGGCCTAGTGATCAAGAATTGTGAAGTGTAAATTTATCAAGATTGTGTGTTAGATTAATATTTTTAGTGTTTATTATGTGTTCAAAAAGGACACATCAGTGTATAAAAATGTCGTCAATGTTAAGTGTCTTAAATATGTGTCAAGAAGTGTTTGTACATAAGATGAATTCCTTTAATATGGAGTAAAAGTTCAAAGTGGGCCCAAAATGAAACACCGCACAAGAATAAAGATCATGGGACGATCTTAAAAACATGTGAGTACTGAATTTCATTCTATTTTGGTGTCAGAAATTGGTTGTGTACAAATCCACCGGAGTTTTTGAGTAAAAGGGATGTGTTTTAAGAGATAAATACTGAATAAACAAGAACGCGGTCTGAACAATAATAAAAAATTTGAGAAATTATAAATGATTATGTAAAGAATAAATCCCGTAGAGGAAATATGTGAATAAAATGTTAATGTATTTAACGAATGTCATAAGAGCAAGCGAAATATCAGTAATTATCATGAAAGATATTTAAATAAAGTAAAATTGAGATATGAAAGAAATAGCTTTTGAGCTTGTGTAAAGAATAAAGATAATACTAATAACTAAGTATGGAAATATTAAATAAAGATCAAATAAATTGATGTGAACATAAGAGCGTTAAAGCCTTAATGTATGTGTAAGATATGATGTTCAAGGGAATGTTTTAAAAGGGAGCGATTTATCGGCAACGGAAAAGATTAATATAAGAATTAAGAATAATATGAATTGTTACTAATGAGATTTATCAGTTCTTGGGAAGACATTTCGGCTTAAAATAATGCATAGCGCAAAGGAGCGCAAATAATATTAAAATGTCACGCTAGGAAAGCGTAGAAGTTAAAATACTTGGTAAATTACTTATGGAGGGTAGTTGATTGTAGTGAATTGATAATTGTATAAGTCCTCTATTTGTGACGTAGTATCACGAGGCATTGTGTATGTATTAAAAGGGAGCTAATGTATGGTATTATTGAGCGTATGTCATGTAGGCCACGGCCGACTTTAAATCGCGTCTTGTATAAGTCCTTTATAAGGGAATGGTTCCCGAGGCATGTGAAGAGATTCGAACTCAGAATCCTCTTATGATAAAAGCCCCTTAATTCTTCGTCGTTGAATGTGTATTAATCTTCCCCAATCAATGAGGACCCTCTCATAATTAATAAATGCCAAGGTTACGAAAGTGGTCTATGAACCAAAGAATATTTGTTTGAATGGATACAGTACAGTAAAAGCCCGGTCTCTCCCCAAGACTGAGTATAATGTGAAGGTTTGTTTTGAAAGCCTTGGAAAGGAGCTGCTAACGTGGGTTAGACAGAGAGTCGCCCGTCACCCTCTGTGTCATAAATCGCGCCCGAGTTAATGGCCTGGCTCTCTTAGAGTAAGGGTGGGCCGGAACCGTCTCGTAAGATGTAGTAAAGACACCGTGAGTGTTTAAAGTTGTTAACGACCCGGGAGTCGAACCGAGGTCCATGTAGACTGATATTTTCGTTTGCCTGTTCAGATCGTAGTTTCTTATGTGATAATGGTCTTATAAGACATAAGAGATAAATAATAATCCCTATTGTAATGATGTATGGAAGTAGGATTCCACGAGTTAATTGAAGGCAACTAAGTTTCGGGAGTAACTATAGTTTTTTGACTGTGTCAAGTATCTTCACGCTCTGGAGTGCACAAGTGATTTCCTGATTACCTTAATATATTTGTGAAAATAAAGAGAGATGATAACAGCTGAATGTGTGAACATGCCCAAAATATTGAGTTAGATAATTAACATAAATTTTTAAATGTAATTATACATTTGTTTGGAGGATTAAGAAAATATAAAAGATAGTATTTGAGGTGTACAAGAATGACACCATTATTATGTAAAGCATGGAGCCAAAAGAGCTCGGAGTTATATAAAGCTTACAGTTGATGCTTTATGGAAGTAAGACTCAGTAGGAATTGTTGGTTTATGTGGAAACCATATGTTTAAATACAATATTTGATTTATTATATTTGTGATTCCTTGTTCATTTGGAACAAGTAGATGATTATGCGTCAGTAATTAAATTGTTAAAGTGTTTGTAGCGCCATTAATTTTATTAATTAAATGTGTTAAAATAGGAGTTGATTTTGTTGTTATTTTTGCAAGTGTATCCTCTAATTAATCCAAAATATGTGAGTCACAGAGTGGGGGAACTTACCGCTGCCCCGAAAATTCCGAATTGAGCTACGCTGGTATACTGTGATTGGCATATTTCTTGCTAAAAGGGCACACTATATATTTATATACATTCAAACTTAAGAATAGCACATAAATGTTCCTTGAGTTAAGAGCCTGCCAATGTCTGTTCTGTAATTTTCTTCTTCCAGAAGCACATTATTATCAATCCCCCCTTGAACTTTGGCTTTATCACCTAATTGATCTATATTGAATTGTAACTTTCTGTCGGTCAATATTACTATGAGCCCAATTAAATTAGGATTAAATTACCTTCTCCGCTCATATACATAGGCTATATGTTGCACATCGGAAATTGCCTTGCAAGGAAATTCCATTGGAATCATATAGCGTACAAAATTACGAAGTCTATCAGTATTGAACGCCATTTTGTCTCAACTGATCTACCGTCTATATTTAAATTTTAAAAGATATCATACACAACCAATGGCAAAAAAAGATGGGTGAGTTAGCCGTGGCCGTTATGGCGTGGCTGCAGGCTTTCACTCTTATCCGGGAGGCGAGGAGGTTCGAATCCCCTCGCCGGCAACCTTGAAGATGGTCTTTGGTGGTTTCCCATCTTCCTTCCAGGCAAATACCGGTGTTGGTCCCTAACTATAGGCCACAGCCGCGCCGTCCAATTCCTCGTCCTTACATTCACACTTTCCTCCCCAGACAACACTCCACACGCGACGGTACTTGTAGCTCACCTCATGGGTGTCCGCATACAAGCAACTACAAACTCGGGCGAACATGCCCTCGGACACTCCCGGCACTAAAATCCATACGTAAAAAATAATAATAATAGTCACCAATTATTCAAATAACAAGGGGATTCCTTCCCGCCTTGTCATTTGCAAACAAGATTAGGATTTCTTTAGTCCAATTTCACTTTCAAGTCAGATTCAAAAGAAAGAACACCAAGATGACTAACACAATCATGTTTTGTGTGTCCTTAAATAATCGACAATGAATAATTCTCTTGTGTGTGTGTGTGTGTGTGTGTGTGTGTGTAGAGGGGGTTAAACTTAATAACTTGGCGTTTAATGCCCAAGTGGTTTTGTACAGTTTTCCAGATTTTCTACCGCCCCTAAAACCTGCCGCCCTGGGCAGCTGCCCTGTTTGTTCCCTTGTAATAACGGGCCTGAATACAGTAAATGACCCTATATTGTAAGCGCGACCTTAAGGGACTAGTGTTTTACTAGTCACCAAAGAAAACATCGTTCAAGGGGCTGAAATCCGCTATCAGTGTTGCAATGTATAAAAATATCTCCAGAACGTGCTTTCATATCGTCACTGCCAAAGTGAGGTGGCGACATTAGTAGCCAGCCTAACCACTTTTGATAGTGTTGGGTAAACATCCGGTATTTAAACTAGGCATAACCATATTGAAAATGGAGCTATGTTTCCATTGGTGGTCTAGTGCATGACATAATTAGAATCATTTATTTTTGAATATAAATAGACCTACATATTATGTTAGCAACATTAAAGAAGTTTTCTATTGTGACATTTGTCAGTTGATTATCAGAAACTTCAATTTATGAAATAACTGATGACAATGACCAATGGTATATCAAAATTCTCGGAATTCCGGGGGGGAGGGGGGGGGGGGGGGCACGGCCCCACCTTTCCTCTCCCTGCGGGTGCCCATGAGAATACAGATGTCTGAGAAATGAGGTTAACAAGAAGTGCAAGGAAGCGAAAGAACAATGGTTGAAAGAGACATGTGTATGTATAGAAAATTGTCTAAAATTAGGAAAAGTAGACACAGCTTATCGAAGGATTAAGAGTACTTTTGGGGGGAAAGGAAGACTAAAGTGCTGTAATATTAAAGAATCAGATGGGAAACCTCTAACAGATAGGGAAAGATAGGATTAGAGATGGAAAGCTTACATAGAGTGTTTGTATAAGGGAAAGGAGATTGAGAATCATGCAATGGAAAGAGAAGAGGAATTGATGAGGATGAGAAAGGAGATTTAATATTGAGATCAGAATTTGACAGAGAATTGGAAGACTCAAGCAGGAAGAAAGGGCCAGGCATAGATGGTATACCGATTGAGTTGCTACGCTGCTTAGATGATGAAGGTCTGATCAGGTTATTTCACTTGGTGTCTAGGATTTATGAAACAGGTGAGGTACCCTCTGATTTCAAGAAGAATGTTATCATCCCTATACCGAAGAAAGCAGGAGCAGACAGATGTGAAGTTTACCGTACAATCAGCTTGATCACTCATCCATCAAAGATCCTGGCTAGAATAATTTACAAGAGGATGGAAAGACAGATAGAAGCTGAGTTGGGTCACGACCAGTATGGTTTCAGGAGAAATGTAGGAACAATGGAAGCTGTACTACGTCGTAGACTGATTTTGGAAGGTAGAATAAGGAAAGATTAGAGAACATTCATGGCATTTATAGACTTAGGAAAGGCTTTTGACAATGTTGCTTGACATTTTGAAAACGATCGGAATAAAGTAGAGGGATAGGAGAGTAATCGACAATCTATGCAGAAACCAGACAGCAATTATCCGAGCCGAAGGTCATGATAGAGAAGCTGGTATTCAGAAAGGTGTAAGGCAAGGCTGAAACTTATCACCCATACTTTTCAATCTTTACATTGAACAAGCAAGGCAGGAAATTGGAGAAAAATGTAAAATGGGAGTGGAGATTCAAGGAGCAATAATTTCAACTTTGAGATTTGCTGATGACATTGTCATCTTGGCCAACACGCCAGAGTTCTTGAATGGTATGAACTCCGTCTTGAGGATATAATTCATTATAAAAATTAATAAATGTAAAAAAAAAATATTGGAATGCAGCCAAAAGAAATCATCAACCCCTATGGACGTCAAATTGGCCGGTGTAAAGCTAAAGGAAGTAGGTGAATTCTGTTATTTAGGAGGCAAAATAACCGGTAATGGACGAAGCAAAGAGGATATAAAAGGTAAATTGGCTCTAGCAAGGAAAGCATTTCTACAGAAAATGAATCTGTTGTCATCGAATATAGATATACGTATTAAGAAGTTTTCTTCAAAGCCTTTGTCTGGAGCGTGGTACTCTATGGAAGTGAAACTTGGACTGTAGGGGCAGCAGAAAAGAGGATAATTGATGTGTTTGAATTGTGGTGTTACAGGGGGATGATGAAGATCGTATGGGTAGATAAGTTTACAAATGAAGAGGTTTTAAGACGAGTGGGAGAGGGGAGATGTTTTTGGCGACTGTTATTGAAGAGAAGAGATAGGTTGGTAGGACACATATTAAGACACCCAGGAATAGCAAAGTTAGTTATGGAAGGAATGGTCAAGGACAAGAACTGTAGTGGTAGACCAAGGTCAGAATATATTAAGCAGATTTCGTCGGATGTAGGGTGTGGTAGCTATGTAGAGATGAAACGCTTAGCTCAGGACAGGGAGGCATGAAGCGCTGCATCAAACCAGTCAAGAGACTGAAGACTCAAACAAACAACTATGAAGGTGACGTGGCCTCCTATCTAACATCATATTACTGTGTGTACGGAGGTGACATGGCCTCCTATCTAACATCATATTACTATGTGTGCGGAGGTGACATGGCCTCCTACCTAACATCATATTACTGTGTGTACGGAGGTGACATGGCCTCCTATATAACATCATATTATATACGGAGGTGACATGGCCTCCTATCTGACATCATATTATATACGGAGGTGACATGGCCTCCTATCTGACATCGTATTATATACGGAGGTGACATGGCCTCCTATCTGACATCATGTTACTGTGTGTACGGAGGTGACATGGCCTCCTATATAACATCATATTATATACGGAGGTGACATGGCCTCCTATCTGACATCATATTATATACGGAGGTGACATGGCCTCCTATCTGACATCGTATTATATACGGAGGTGACAAGGCCTCCTATCTAACATCATGTTACTGTGTGTACGGAGGTGACATGGCCTCCTACCTAACATCATATTATATACAGAGGTGACATGGCCTCCTATCTAACATCATGTTATCTATGGAGGTGACATGGCCTCTTATCCAAGGAGTAATAAGGAGACGCCATGTCAGCGCTATAGAATGCGAAGAGTTGAAGCTCTGATCACGCCCCCATACGAGCCTGGCTCCAGCGGTAAATGGAGCCTACGGTACCGTAGACTTATTTATTAGTGGGATTTAAGTGAGATTAACAGTAAAAGATTCGTGTGCAGGTATAGTACGAAGTTGTATGGTATATGACAATGGAAATCAAGGATTGTTGATCTTTGCTGGCTAGCGTGAAGTGAACGGCAGTCACAATACTTACTTTTCGTCGCACTCGAAAATCATGTAAACTGCCGTAAAACGTTTAAATAATATAAATATAATTACTGAGATACCAGTAGGCCTGCCATTATATTCACGAATGTGTATTAAATAAATTTAAAATATAAAGGCTTGTGAACTAATTGGGAGGTGGCGTTATTGTTTTTATTGCACGATGTTTTTAAAAATAAGCCAGTTCAGTTCCGGTAATAAAATAAACAAGTTGGCTGAGGTTTGAGATTAACACGCTGAAATATGCAAATAATGGCATACCAATCTTCTAACACCCACGAGCAATAAATTTAGAGCCCAAGCCACTTTAAAAATAGATTGGGGTAATCAGATTACAGTAATACCGTTCATTAATTTACAAGCAGAAACTATTTCCAATAAGAAACGAGGAAAAATATCCGCAATTAATTCCTAGCAATCGAAATACTTATAGCCTATTGGTGGACAAATATGACACTATTTGAAGATTAACGAATTATACTAGAACAGTGCCGTAAGGTGGTTACTCTAAGGATGAAAACGTAACACAATAAATGGCAAATAAAGTGCATTTACTTGTGAAATGACATTACTTCGACAGGTGGGAGTTCTGTTTGTGAAATAATATGTTTTACAACGTATGTCACACCATCCAATGCTATTCTTATGAGCCTAACGCAATGCTTTGAGCATTTATGATGAGCACATGCCTTGTGGCGTCACTTCCTGGCCGTAAGGGCCTCTCCTTATTACTACTTGCTCTTATCTAACATGATAATGCCATTATTTGCTAACCCTGATAACAGGCCAAGCTGTTTTCCTGAAACACGTGGGTTCATTCTCGACCTAATAGCTATGTCATGTAAAAAAACAAGAAGTTCCGTGACGAACTAAACAGCCTACTTTTCTTAAAATTTAAAATTCATGCCAATGATTAATCTATATGGATCTATCTAGAATAATTACGAAATTAAGTTGGTAATATCGAAATTTCTAATTAGTTCGAAATAGTGTATACCTGGCATAATGTAGCCTAATAGAGAACTACAGTTGGCAGCCCTGGTGACTGAATATATTCTTAGTTCCATCTCTTAAGGTATAGAATACAAAATTTGGTTGGACCTATGGCCATTGGCTGCATTAATAAAATAAATTAAACGAAAATAGCGTCGATGTCTCCAGCCCTTATGAGAAGCAACAACAACATAAAGTTATTGTTGTTTTAAGGGGCGGAACAGTGAGGTCATCTGCCCTAACAACATATTGCTACTTGATGTATCTCAACCATGATTGGCTGTCCTATTATAAAGCTTTATATCTTGGGTCAAAGCTAAAATTAACAAGTAGTTCCATGAAGAACTATACAGCTTATTTTCATATATCCTACTAATGTTAATTGCCTCTATCAACATACAACATTTCAGTTTGATTGTTGTGATAGATTCGTAGATATTGAGAACCGTCTAAATATTTCAGATGGTCGCCAGGTTGGATTTTTATTTATGTACTATTACATGAAGATTATTGTGTACGTGTGGTATTCAGACTTCAATCGCATGATTAGAACACAAGAAGTAAAAACAAATTTTAAAATTTCGCACAGCTGCCATCTTGTGGTTATGAAAACAATTGAAATAAATTAGATGCCAGTGGATTAACATTTGTATAAGCATTTAACGTGCAAAGTTTCACTGCACTCAGATGGTAAATACACGAGAAATGTCCATTTAAATATTTATACTTCGCGTCGCCGCCATGTTAGATTTGTGCTCACCAGGTTATTGAAAGTCATATAGGAGAACTTATGTACATAGCCTCTATGAACATAAAAAAAAATCAGTTTGATTGCTGTGAAAGATTCGTATATATTGAGAACCTTCAATATATTTCAGATGCTCGCCATTTTGGGTTGGTATATGTATAGGCCACAGAGTTATGTACCATTAAAGGATATTTATTGCGTAGCTTCATTTTTCAAACTTTCACTTCGATCGCATGATTACGACACAAGAAATAAAAAATAATTTTAAAATTTGGCACAGCCGCCATATTGAGGTTATGTAAATAATTGAACTAAATTAGATGCCTGTGCATTACAATATGAATAATCATTTACCGTACCACATTTCACTGCGCTCAGACGGTTAAATCACGAGAAAAGTCTATTAAAGTATTTCAAGTTCGGTTGGCCGCCATGGTCGATTTGTACTTTACATGTTTTTAAAAGGTACATAAATAAACTTGTAGCAGTCCCCTTTATCACTGTACAAAATTTCAGGGTGATATCATAAATAGTTTCTGAGATATTAAATGCTAGTGAAATATTTCGCACAGCCGCCATTTTGCGATTATGTAAACAATTGTGCTAAATTAGACCCCAGTGTATTACAATGTGTATAAACATTTGCTGTACCATGTGTCATTACGTTTGGATGGTTAAATCGCGAGGAAAGTCTATTTAAAAGTCTCTACTTCGCTTGGCCGCCATGTTGGTTTTGTAGTTACCAGGTTTTTGAAAGTCTCATATGTGAACTTCTAGTAGTTCCCTTTATCACCGTACAAAATTTCAGGGTGATATCCGTAATAGTTTCGGATATACTGAATGCTGGTGAAATATTTCGCACAGCCGCCATGTTGGATTGGTGTGACACAATAAAATTTGAGGGGCACGGTCAGGGTCGGCCAGATAGGTGCTATTATCTTACCGAGTTTCATTGAAATCGCTCCAGCCGTTTAGAATTTATTAGGGACACACACACACACCTCACACCCACACACACGCGCGCGCACACACACGGACAAAAGGTGATCTCATAAGCCTATTTTTTCAAAATTGAAAATAGGCTAAAAATGTATGTGCGTGTTTCACAGGTTTCTGTATGTTAGTATATTCTTTAGCTAGGTTTGATATCAGGAGGTACTGTAGATAAGACTATGAAATCTCCGTGCCAGTGTGTGCTGTTTATGAGTTTGAATGCATATCATGCAGAGCGGAAGAACCTCTCACACGATAAAATATCACCGGTGTTATTTCATCTGCATTCATGAGTGACGTAGCAGTTATATGCTCCAGTAACAACTAAAAATGCGTGTCAATATGTATATCAGGGCGTTACACGCCGTATTAGCGAGATCTCCAGGGAAATTAACATTCATTACCAACGGCGTCACTAAACAACGTGCAAATCTCATTTCATAAATTACGTAAAAGATTATAGGTAAGTAACTGATAAACAACGTGTAAATCCCATTTCATAAATTACATAAAAATATATCCGTAACTGATCGATAAAAAAAATCCAGCAGTCAGTTGTTACTCGATAATCTCCAGCCAACATTTCATATTAGATCATTTTATTGATTGAATATTGTTTGAAAATAACCCAGAAATAACATTCGACGATTAGTAATTCTATTTGTGGGATATGTTTTGTGTTTTACAGATCTCACACCATCCTCTAGCTCATGACTTCATTTGTATTGATGTATGCATTGAAATTATGCTAACTAATAATGATTCTATGGTAATGTGCATTGGTTAAACATTCATGCTATATCCCAGCAAAGTTTATGTTCTGTTCTCACAATCACTGGAATACAGTACACTTTCCTGTGATGGTTGGTGGTGTACCGATTTTGTAAATCAGTACATATTCATCTTTATCTTCGAGACGCAGTAAGAACTCCAGGTCTGACCGGACTATCATGGGAGCATACACCAAGCCTCTTCTGGGAATTCCTTTCGCCCATCCGGCACCTGACTGTTGGTGAAATGGGTTCGCCAAGCCCTTTTCTGCCAGGATTTCTACCCTTTGTGTGTCCTGCCACTTAAAGTATTATCGCTAATGGAAACTTGGCGAGGGAGATATATCTAGCTTTGTATCTGTGACCATTGGGGACGTTAACACTCCCTGTCAGCTACATTTGGCCGAGCCTTGTTCTAAGAAAACTTTTGCAAGAACCATTGTGTAACGTCTCAACTCCTGGGAAGATCCTATGCACTAACTGTGTGGGGTGATATTCGAGGTACCAACTGTAGACCTTGGACTCTGGCTTTGTTTTGGCCCGTTTGCACCACTAGTCACATTGGTATTACTGGAGTAGTGTGGTGGGGGTGCATTGGAATAGAGGGTTGCGGCCTGTGACTGAAAGGACAGTGTGTGAAGAACCTTCCTGACATCGAGACTCATAAGCAATTGCCTCCGGGTAAACTCATAGTGCAGTTTCCTCGGAGGGCCGGAAGACACCAGGTGGTACTACCATAACTTAAAGGGTAAGGGGGGACACTACCGATGCAGCGGTAGCAGAGCGTGGTTTCGATCCACGGACCTCTGGGTTATGGGCCCAGCACGCTTCCACATTGGAACCTCACACACACCCAAGATGACGGGGCTACACAAAATTTTAACGAACCCAGAACTTTTCAGAGTTGTGACTACAACAGAAACGCTAGCGGTCTAACAGATCAAGGCTGCAAGTTATAATTAACTAACCAACTAATGCACTGAAGCACCCTCAAGCGAAAACTCCAAAATCAAAATATCAAAATATGCCCGAACGCCTACAACAGCTGAGTGTGAAGTGAAAACACACCCAAAGTAACGGAGTCTACATGAAATCTCAAGAACCTACAACCCTTCAGAAATATGACCATAATAGAATAACCTAGCCGCCTAACAGCAAGAACTGCAAGTTATGAATAACAAAACGAACCAGCCTACTCAATGCAATCCCAAACGAAACACTGCAACCTCAAAAAAATCTCAAAATGAGACTAGTGAACACAGCAGCTGACATACAACGTCAGCTCAGCATGCCACCGCATGGTCATCTCCCTAAAGGAAAACTTTCACCAACCGAACTACCAAATAATCTTTTACTACCCCAAAAAATCAACAAGTATTCCCAGAGCTAGCAACTTCATCACTGGAACTCGAACACAGGACTCCAGTTCCTAACATTCATCACACATCCTTCTCAAACATCTCATTATAAGATTTAACACCCCACGACAATAACCCGTTACATTCAATTATGCAAATTAGCAGTCGCACAGATATCATGAACACAAAATACCCTATGGTATAGAAACACTTACCGACAGCTCAGCAATCGTGGCTCGACTCTCCATACAAACTGGACGAGTGGCCTCTAATACCCAAAAAAAAACTTGCCTGTCACCGAGATAACGAAGTCCCATACCTTCAGTCACTCGACTCGGACAAATACTATATACACCCTGCCCGGGCCCAATCAAGATGGTACTCACACCCCAAATTAACTGGACTCCTGACAGTAGATCCCCGAACGAAGCACATCTGCATAATAGGTCCATTTTCAAAATGCAACTAATACAACAAATATAAATAACAGTCCACCTTACGTTACTGGCAATTAGGCCTCAATTACTCCCACCCAAATTCAAATTGCAAACCAACATCAATTCGTTCACACATGACTAATTCATTCAATCAACAGGCTCAAAAAAAACTTGAAGGATTACAGAAAAAAAAATTGACACCAAAGGAAAACCAGTTCGATCCCTAGTCAGGACAGCAATAAAAATCGCATCACACATGCACTCATACATCCTGAGTACAATCAACCACAGAAATACATTCATGCATCCACCAGGCATACTTGCTCCCTTCACTGAACAATTCTAAATTCCCCATTTACACCAGTATGTTAGTATTCGGATCGTCAAGACACTACAACGTCAACGTAGTATCAACTCACGTGAGGACCTGATAAAACAACCCGTAGTTGTAGCCCTGAAATCACAGTTCCCCTTACATCGTAGAAATACGTCCTAAAACGGAAGACACGAATCGGGGGAAAATATTTATTTACACCCTAAATGAGATGGGACCTGAAGGTGAATGCCTCCCAGAACAATCTCACTTAGTAAGTCACTCAACGAAACCCACACTAAGATACTGAATATTAAAGCAATTTAATACTTGACCAATTTAGATGACAACCTAACCTTAAAATCCCATGTCACAACAAGACACTTTACTCTCCCCCCAATTACTAAGCAAACTTAAACATCAATCAAACATACATAAACACTCACCTGATTCATTTATACTGAATTAGCATGCACGCAATTCGACACTTAACATCATTCAAAACACAATTACCAAACGCACATATAGACAGCAATGCGACCATTCCCCAGAATTAATTTAACCCAGAATAAGTTGACAACACCAAATTTTAATACTCCCACGGTCCAATTTAATTTGACAGAACTACCAACAGAGAAATAATTAACCCCCAGCTAAAGAAATGGCAACAAAACTTGAAATGTTTGGCCTAACGAACAGCTGACCACTACCAATTATACCTCACACGTATTATGCACAGCGAATCGCAGAACTTCAGCCTTACGACACTAACAATTATGAAGAACAATTACAGATTTACCCCAAGGAACCTGCTGATGATAAATCCACACACGCAATTCAAATTTTTACTGACATCAGTTGCATAAAATAATAACTTGTCACAGTCGCCGGCCATGATAGTTCAAAATCACTACGTGATTCAACAGACGTGCACTAAACGCACATCAAAACAGACACTAAGTTATTCTTACTGGAAATACAAGCTTATCAATTTCAGCCTATTGTCAAGAGAATTTAGAACGTCAATAATTTACATTTTACCAAAACTACTTCCAATCAGACAAACATTTTATTCTTTCCAAACACGTGACACAATTAAATCAAAACAACATTTCCCGAGGTGTACTTTTAGCACAGGCCCAGTAAAAATGAGCTGGACTATTACTCACAAGAAACAGAATGAATTTACAACCACCCCAAAACCATAAAAACAGCATATCAAAACTCACCACGTGCGAAATTCATTCAGCCGGTCGATAAATCAATCTGGCAACGCAGCTCCGCCATTACTATCCCAGCAGTCCTGACTTCCGTTCCGCGCACGTGACTGCCACTTACAGTTCTCGGCTATCTTCTCGTCTGACAGCTGACGATATGAATTGCTCATTTGGTCCTCGGTGTACACAGCAAGTTATTTTACATGAAATCAAATCACAACAGGTATTAGGTTCTGCTCTAATAACTAGCCTACCTATTGGAAAGAAGAAAAATTAGTAAGGAGGACCCAATCTACATGAATTTACGTTAATTACTGATTTAAAATTTTTATTAATTACTGCAATCAGTCAATAGGAAAGGTTAATTGCTAATGGCAAGATCACAGAACAAACCATGCTCTGATGCTACCACTGCACCGGTAGTGTCCCCCCTTGGTGGACCATGGGGGGACCAGTCCTCCGCCTTGTATGAGTCCTTGGCCTTGGGTTCAGTTCTCAGCCCAGGTGCCGGGAGTGTGAATGTGTGTAAATTATGTGGGAGACGTGGTTCTTATTTTGTTTGTCTTGCTGCTAGTATGCTTGTGTGATAGGATGTTGTGGTCTCTGTTCCTCCTATCCTTGGAGGCCACTGAGGACAGTGCGGTTCAGGGGTATGTGAAATTGAGCAAGACATGTAATTTGTGTTTGTGTGCATATCAAAACGGGCTCTGTGTGATGCTTTCACTGCGGTAGGTAATTGGTAATGTGTTAACTTGAGCAATACCACGGGCGGTATAATAAATGTAGCTTTGATGGAATGCCCCGTGCGGCATGTTAATGTAATTGTCATTGTGAATTTTGGGAATAGTTACGTGCAGTCCTGATTTCGTGAAGTCGCATGGTCCTTCGGTTTTGGTTAAAGTGAATTCATTTTGAAAATTTGTTTAAAATTTTTGGTGGGCAAGTTTGTAGGTGCCTTTGATTTGCGTATTCTGTAAAAATTCTGGGTTCTGTACACCTTAGTCAAATTTTGGTTATTTTTGCTAAGTATTGTAGTGAACTTCTTATTAACCTTGTTAACGTCAGTCTTGTCGTGCAGTTGGTTGCCCCTTTCGTGTGATTTTAATACTTCAGCGGACCTTTCATTATGCCCTGGAAGCCATATCTCTGCGAAGAACCTTGTTTGAAGCCTTAAGTATCCCTTGTGACTTGAAAGACTCTTAAGTGAACTTCGATGGCACACTAATGCTTTGTGTGATATGTTTTTTATCCTTCCTGAGACAACTTAAGTTGTTTAGGGCTAATTCACTGGCCTGGAACGCTTGTTCCCTCTAAGTGAACTGTATTTGGACCATACGCTGCTGTTCTGATGTGTGTTTCAGTGGTCACTATGTGGGACGTGTACTACCAATCTGGGTCCAGTTTGGAGGTACCATCTAGGTCCCATGGCTTCATCCTACCCGAAGAGATCTACTTCAAGGTCTGCTGGCGGAGATTGGAGTAGCCTCTTCAGCTGCCAAGAGACCAGCTGGACACCATCAGCCTGCCTTTCATCTCCCCATCGTCTTCCTTTGGAGGAGGATGTACCGATTTTGTAAATCAGTACATATTCATCTTTATCTTCGAGACGCAGTAAGCACTCCAGGTCTGACCGGATTATCATGGGAGCATACACCAAGCCTCTTCTGGGAATTCCTTTCGCCCATCCGGCACCTGACTGTTGGTGAAATGGGTTCGCCAAGCCCTTTTCTGCCTGGATTTCTACCCTTTGTGTGTCCTGCCACTTAAAGTATTATCGCTAATGGAAACTTGGCGAGGGAGATATATCTAGCTTTGTATCTGTGAACATTGGGGACGTTAACACTCCCTGTCAGCTACATTTGGCCGAGCCTTGTTCTAAGAAAACTTTTGCAAGAACCATTGTGTAACATCTCAACTCCTGGGAAGATCCTACGCACTAACTGTGTGGGGTGATATTCGAGGTACCAACTGTAGACCTTGGACTCTGGCTTTGTTTTGGCCCGTTTGCACCACTAGTCACATTGGTATTACTGGAGTAGTGTGGTGGGGGTGCATTGGAATAGAGGGTTGCGGCCTGTGACCGAAAGGACAGTGTGTGAAGAACCTTGCTGATATCGAGACTCTTAAGCAATTGCCTCCGGGGAAGCTGATAGTGCAGTTTCCTCGGAGGGCCGGAAGACACCAGGTGGTACTATCATAACTTAATACTAAGGGGCAACTGAAAAAAATGAATACAAACTTTGACTGCAAAACATTTTTGGTAATGTGAATTTTACATGCCATGTGTCGAATGGCGTTTCAGGACTGTTATTTTTAGAATTATGATTGTTATTTAATAAGTATATTTTGCTAAGTTTTGGATATGCAGATTCGTTTGATTGGTATTAGATTCAGGGAGGGAAAAAGGTTTTCACTTTGGTCAGAAAGGCTGCTGAGGACGGTAAGTCAAAAACAGGCTTTCGGACCGCCTTAGTCGTATTAAACGGCTTTTAAGTTGCTTATGTGACATTGTTTTTTGAGGTGACATAGAGTCTAATTTCATGTTGTTATTCCTTTAGTTTTGTCGTCAGGGGAATCATTCTAGTTAAATTAATTTCTATCACAAATGTAGGTGGGTGTAATCTTGCCAAGCGGGCAAGTGTCTGGTTTGTTTAGGTTAAGTCATTCATATGTGTTTAATTAGATCATATTTGTCAGTTAGTTAATCAAGTGGTGGAAGGGTCTCTCTTGTAGTTGTTTTATCTTACTGTTCAATACATGTTAGCTTATTTCGATTTGTCACGTTATTTATTGCATGACGTCACTAGGAAGATTATTCCCATTCGTAATGTTGAATTTTGGGCTTATGCCGTGTTTTATTATATTAATATTCGACGCGTTTCGAAAGAAACCATGTCTTTCTTCGTCAGGAATAATCTGGAGTACGACAATGTTGCTAAGAGAATGCAACGAAGAACATATAGAAGGTGCCCAAAGATGGACGCCCTTATAGCCCCATGTTATGGACAACGGAAAGCAGCAGTGAATTACTTTCTCAGGGTTCTGATAATAGGTAGCCAGGATTCACTGAGATTGTAGCCGGTGTCGCGGTTGAAATTATCTGGGTGTTTACGTATATCAACCGCCTCGCTGATGATTCTGGGACGATATTGCTTTATACGGGCAAGAACATCCACTCCTTGGAACATGACATCATGGCCAGGTGTTAAAGCATGATCGGCAACAGCTGATTTATCAGGTTGAATGAGCCTGATACATCTATTATGTTCCTTAATGCGAGTGTATATTGTTCTCGAAGTCTGCCCGATGTAATCCTTGCCACAAGTACAGGGAACTCTGTAGATACCCGGTTGTTGACTTGCCTCGCCTTCCCTCTACCCTCGTTCGGTTCTCCACTATCACCCACCACATAGTCTGCCTACAGTGGTTATGTATATGGGACTGCGAGTCGTTTTCAATACGGTCAAGTTCTCCACGACTGATGGCTATTCCACATACAGGCGATCGCATTGGATCTTTGCGTTGTAATGACCGCTTGCAGCATAATTGTAGCTCTTATTAATGCCTATGGTGTTCAAGAAGCTACAGAGCTTTCTGATAAAGAGCAAATAACGTTCATATAAATAATGATAACGTTTGATGCAATTATGGAAGAGAATTGTTTTGCTACTCCAACTTGGAAAACCTTAAAAGGCGTTTGAAAAATTGGTCCCGAAAAGTAACCAAACTCGTCGGTAAAACTTTTAAAACAGACGAAGAAGTATGAAGAGGCTCAAATGTTTGTAAAATTCATTATTGAATTGCAAGAAGAGAAAGAGATCCTTGATGCCAATATCTGTAATTCGGACCAGTCCCGATTCGAGTGCGAAATGGCAATATAGAGAAGTTATGATTTTCGTGGTTTGAAAGACGTTCTTGCTACGCTCGTTTGCCGAAATAGTTCGATGCACACCCACACAGTGCAATATCACATTTCTAAAGCCGGAGAAATGGGACATTAGTTCTTGATCGTTTTCAGAGAAATTAATGGAAAGTTTGGACCTAGGGTACAAGAAAGTATCAACGCCTACATGGATGTCTTTAAATATGTCGTCATTGATTGTTCATATTCCGGGAAAATGGGGAAAGGGCATGTACTGCACGTGCCTGGTTCCAAGACATCTTCCATCAGCAATTATAGGACGACGAACGAAATCTTCTTCTCCTAGATTCATTCAGTGGCCAGGGCAAAAATGCACAGCTTGAATCTCTGACGAACAAACATGAACAAATTGAATGCATACCGAAAGGAACTACATATCTTTGCCAGCCGTGTGATCTTGGACTCTTCCGACAACTAAAATATTTAGTCTGTCGAATGGAAAACATTTGCCAAGTGAGGAATTTACATGGCCAGTCAAAATTAAAACCCTACAACAGACTTTTCGTTATAACTAGTCAAATGCTAGCGCATAACCGATTACAAGCTGATTGTTTCGTACCAATGCTGAAATATGCTTGGAAAACGGGTGGTTATTCCATTACTGACAATATACCACAATTTTATACTGCCTCAAAAACTAATTTTCATGATTTGACTGATAAAGAAGTATGCTGGAATTGATTGTACCAATTTTTCTATCATAAGGTGCGCACAATGATTTTCTTGTGTTTTGTTATTCACATTTTGTGTTAGATTTCCACTATCATGCCATGAACAATGCACCCATGCCAGACTGTGTTAGATAAAGACATTTATTGAACAGTTTGAACGGCATGATGATGAAGATGATATGTGATATTATATGATTTGTAAACCATTGTTTTTGTTTCTATATTCCACAATGAATTCATCTTTGTAAATAAAATATCCAAACCAACGTCAGTTTTAACCCGCCATCCCGTGTACACAAATGTAGGCAGCCGTATGTGGTGGGTGATAGTGGAGAACCGAACGAGGATAGAGGGAAGGCGAGGCTAGACAGCCGCTGGCTGTGCGTGCTGACGTGTGCCGGCATGTACTGTACAATTCAGAGCGCGTACCCCAAGTAGGGGCTGCCAAATGCCCCCCTTAAAAAGAACCAGCGAAAACTTAGACCTCCACTACCTGTTTCAGCGTAAAAAGATCTTCACGACTATCTCTATATACAGGGTGAATCTTAATAATACCGCCAAAAAAAAATCAGGGACGCTCTGCGTGTATGTAAAAGACGATACCGCAATCGGATTGGCGGAGAAAATTTTTCCCTTCGAGAAAATTAGGTTACTTTGTTACTTCCGTGCGCGCGATTCAAATCAACGGACTCGCAGTATTTTCTGACCAAGGGAGGCCACTGCTGTGCTTCAAGCAAGGGAAGGGAGTGTGATAGAAGAAGACAGAGATATGCTGGCGGGCATGCGGCAAGCCTAGGCGATCGAGGAAACTTGCGCATGCCCGCCAGCATATCTCTGTCTCCTTCTATCACACTCCCTTCCCTTGCTTGAAGCACAGCAGTGGCAAGCGGCTTGCTCCCTGGGTCAGCAAATACGGCGAGTTCGTAGATTTGAATCGCACGCCCGTAACTAACAAACTAACCTCATTTTCTCGAAGGGAAAAATTTTCTCCGCCAATCCGATTGCGGCATCGTCTTTTACATAACACGCAGAGCGTCCCTGATTTTTAGCCTACTTTCGATTTTTGCAAAAAATTAAAGTAGACTTATGAGATCAACACAGGGCGAAAAAAGTGTGTCTGTCTGTGTGTGTGTATGTGTGTGTGCGAGTCTGTGTGTGTGTGTGTGTGTGTGAGTCTGTGTGTGTGTGTGTGTGAGTGTGTGTACTCTGAATGTCTGTTCCCCCCCTATCAATTCGAACACGGTGAATGCAAATTGAACGAAATTTGGTACAAAGGTAGCACTAGCAAAGGACACCTCAGTGTCATGTTTTATATCGCCGCCATCTTTACTAAAACTGAATGGCGGCCACTCAAACGTTCAAAACGTAAAATCAAATAACGACTAACCAAATCATCCGATCTCTACCAAATTTGGTAACAACATACCTTCGTATAGGATGCGTCTTGTGACCAAATTACAAGGTCGTCCGCCATACCATTTCAGGATGGCGGCCGTGCGAATTATGCAAACTTTATAATCCATATCATGGGACCCACCAGTTCCGATTATCGAGCCGAGAATCGTTTTAACTGTTCTAAAGGAAGAGGCACGTTTGAAATTAAAAGTTTATTTTGTAATACTATAGTGCAGACGTGATTTTAAAAAGCAGAACTGATTCAGTAATAAGACAAGATGGCAGCGGATATCTTGTGCCGGACTTATATTTCACTAATTTGAGTATTGCATGCAATATAGCGTACTGATAAAAAATAAATAAACTTTGTATGAAATGCTTTATATATAAATAATATACTCCAGTGATGAAATCGTTTAGTATAAATCATTATTTGCTAACAAGTTCTATGTAAGTCATTTTAAATAGAACGATATTCGTTGACACAATTAGCTCAGTGGTAGAGCGTTAGCCTATCGCTCAAATGCCTATGGTTCAAACCCGATCAGAGCTAGGTTTTTTGCTTGAAATGTTATATGTTTATTGTTTTGTAATGACTCAGATGTTTTAAAATTAAGCGTTATATTGTGCACATTATGGTGTAAAATATATATTTAATTAAAACATAATTCGCCAGCAGATTTACTCGGGACATCTAGCTGCCAAAAAGGTAACTTCCAGATTTTATTGAAAAGTTTCTTCTTCTGGCCGCTAGAATGCACTCGCTCTGTTAGGATTATATTGTTCGATATTTCACCAATAGATGTCACGACTAGTCTACGTGGGGATCCATTGATTACTATACCATTATCATTCTATGTGCATCGAATTTGAAGAATGACAAGATGATACTACGATACATTTTAACTTTTTATTTTAAAGGGTTTGTAACAGCCTATTTTGCGTTACTTGAAAATGTTATTAAGCGTTATATTGTGCACATTATGGTGTAAAATATATATTTAATTAAAACATAATTCGCCAGCAGATTTACTCGAGACATCTAGCTGCCAAAAAGGTAACTTCCAGATTTTATTGAAAAGTTTCTTCTTCTGGCCGCTAGAATGCACTCGGTCTGTTAGGATTATATTATCGAAAATATCCACATAGTTTGTATACACACGTCTCTGTAGGGTCATGGAAAGATTTGTTAATTCAATTAGGGTTGTGAAAGCCATGCACAACCAGACGTGTAAAGACATGCCTCAACTCAAAGTTGGATGTTGCCCACGGCAGGTCGTAATAATAATAATAATAATAATGTTATTGGTTTTACATCCCTTTTAACTACTGCTGATTTTAGAGACACCGGGGTGCCGGAATTTTGGCCCGAAGGGGATCTTTAACGTGCCAGTAAATGTACTGACACGGCTCCCTCGCATTTGTGCACCCTCAAATGCCAGCTGACTGCGCCAGGATACGAACCTGCAACCTAGGGCCCAGCAAGCGAGAACGTTACCGCTGAGCCACGCCGCCAGTCAGGTCGATTATGTCTCCAGATCCATAACATTCTTGATATACTTCTTATCTTTCTTTCTTTCTTCAATGATGGTAGCAGTTTTTATCTAGGTTGTGGCGTTTGGTAGAGGTAAATCGTTTCTAAGGTCTTCAACAAAGAATAGTTCTATTATACTCTTTGATAATAACAACGAGTTATAACTATACTCATACATTTAGGAGAAAGTAGGCTATATGTTCTTTACTGAACATCTTGTTTGTTGGTATAATTAAGATACACCCTGTATATAAAAATGAAAGTTTGTCTGTTTTTCTGAATTTCCACGGAAATTTGCGATATTTGCGCGTTTCAGACTGTTTTATGACCGATGCGCGCTAAAATATTTGTTTTGTCTGTCTGTCTGTCTGTTTGTCTATTTGTTTGTCTGTGGACAACTTCGTGCCCTTATAACTCGAGAATGGCTGGGTGGATCGACGTAAAATTTGGTGCAGATATCCATCAGAGGCTCGACACTAATCATATATGTAGCTGTTCTCCATACCTCTCATAAAAGGGGGCTGACCCCATTAAAATACATGCTGAAATAGACGTAGAAGGGTGAGACAAAGCTCATTTTCAGCCCCTCAATGTAAGAAACGACAGTTTTTGAGATATTCCCAGAAAACTAATTTCATTTATTAAGCTACTGAAAGAATGCAAGCCGGTAACCAAGGCAACACAATGTCAGAGGTCCATATATTTTCTGTAAGACGCAATGCAATTCCATTTATTACATCACTGTGAAGGTTTGCAAACGGCTATAAGGTTATAACGGATCCAAATTAAGCTGTAAAATTCAACAATACATATAATGCGCTTAAGGGGGTCAAGGGGTACTCTAGAACATTTTTCACGCGATTTAAACGTGCGGGAGTTAAGTTTGTCACTTAACAATTGTTCGTGGCTAGCATGCTAAGCTAGGTCCTCACAGGTTCTCGCGATTCTGAGTGATATCTATTTCAAATGAAGCGAAGAGTTCAACTTTGTTATTTATTGTTTCGACTAGTCACTAATACATTTGAAGTTATTTACAAGTGCCGAGGCATGAAGCCCGACTGCCAACCAGTTCAGTTGATTAGTCTTAAGATTACTGAATTACAAGAGACTGGAGCTCTGTGAGTCCAGGGTTTTGTAGGAATTAAAGAAGTCGCATGTCAATCCCTCTGGGTGGGATACAGTACAATCTTACTGGCTAGTTACCAGGGTAGAGGGGGACACATTTGGAAGGGACTGCTGGTGGTCGGGAGTAGTGAACCTACGTCACGGAAATATCTGGGTGGACTCTGCCAAGCACGAGGTTCTGTCTCATCTGAACCCTGAACTGTTTTGTAATTATTCATAGCTTGCTAGGCACGAGGTTATGTGTCATTTTGGACCTCGAGTTGTCATTGAATATAGTACTGAGAAATTATTCATAGCTGGCCAGGCACGGGTTTATGTGTCATCTGGACTTTGAGTTATTAAAAAATTATACACAGCTCGACTCACTTAGTATTAAGCAAGTAACATACATACTGTCTGTTGCAACTTGGCTGACACTCATATTAATGATAATAATAATAATGTAGCTTTTAGAAGCTGAATCCATTAATATTGGTAGTCGAGGGTTCTATTCCCGACGTGGAATATAACTCCTCCCCTCTTTCTTTAACGTTACTGCCCTCAGTAACATTTTCATTTACATTTTTCTTGTTTCTCATTTTTACAGATTTACATGATTTATACAATCTTTTCCTGAACATGATTATAACAATACCTGTTATTAATATCCCAAGAACGATATTGGTAGATACGAATAGAAGATACCAATAGAAGTTATAGGAATTGGTTTTAAGTCCAGTTTCAATTTCTTTACATTTAAATGGGAAATGTGAAACTTAATTTCATTATTTATTGCAGGTTCATTCTGAATATTTAAGGATGGGAAAGTATGAATGTAATTGGTAGGTTTTTCTTGTAAATTTATTCCCATACTGGAAATAGGACAAGATTCATTAGAATAAATTACTTGTGGTCCTGAAATCTGGATGGATTTCTGGGATTCTGGACACGTTTGTAGAATTACCTCTGGATCTTTAGTAAGGAACAGAATGAGTTCCCTGTTTAGGGGTCTAAGTATTTTTACATTATTCTTTACAGAAGCAAATTCACATCCTACAGTGTTTGTTAAATTACAATTTGTGATTCTGGTGTTATAATATAAACACACATAAGTTTGAGTGTTCTTAATACATGGTACAGTGGACAATTTCAAAATTGGACCTTGTAGGTAATATTTTTCAGATGGGACAAGTACAATACTATTAATAGTGGGTATAGGGGTTACACCATATAATTTATATTGGTTTCCATCCGTCATTGGCATGGAGAGAATTATAATTATTTCTTCGTCCAGCATAAGGACTTGAGTCTTTGACAACTTCAGGTTTTCATACTGATGATATTGATCAGTATGGATCATAGTCTGTGTAGGGTAGATTGATAACAAATGTTTGACTATGTTAGTTAAGTCTTTTCTTGAGAACAATTTTACATTCGTCATTTCATGAAATGAGAGAGTAATGGTCTCTTGAAACACTCGCATGATTTCTTGGAATTTGTTGATGCACGGTAACACGTATTGGATGTCTTCTAGTAGATTTATCTTGAAGTCTTCTGTTCGAAGTATACCTTGGATTACCTTCATATTGTCATTAACATGATTCATTTCATCATAAAATTTTTGAGCAATTGAATTTGTGAATGATACTAGTTTATTTATATGTTTAATTTCAGTAGTGCGACTTTGTTTAAGAATGTCTAATTGACTTTGTAAAATATCTAAATCATCCTGGTCTAGATTGCCAGAGCTGAACTTAATTACTTTTCCTAATCCATTTATTAGACCACGTTTAGTTCTTTTAGATGTATTAGATATTAGTTTATTTAATTCCTTTTTTGCATTTTTAGTTATCTCAGTTAGTTCATATATTAAGTGCGGAAAGGTATTATTACTTTTTAATAAAAGGCTAGAGACAGTATCACCAATATTTTTGTACGAATCTTTTTAAGTAGTAAGATTGAAATGAAACATGAATTTATGGTAATTGACACGGGATGGCTAGGGTGGTTGGGCCTACTTACCTGTCTTTAGAGGTCCGCCTCTCTAACAGCAACTCACCGCCAGTTGACATGCCCCAACAGAAGAAGACCTATAGGTGGAAGAATGTGGAGAAGGAGAAGACCCACAGGTTCGTCTACAGAAAAACCCCCGATAACCAACAGAACTGCCACCGACGAAATGATGCAACAACAGTAGCTTGCTTTAAAAGAAAATTTAATGTTAAATTTAAAAGAACACCTCCACCAGAGAAAAGAACATGCATCAGCCAGCATTAAATTACAAAAATAAAAATAAAAACCTCAGTTAGAATTCTCACTGTAGATTTAAAAAAATTAAAGGTCGATATCAATTAACAATTACCTGTGGTCAGAGAATGAAAGGCCACAAACCAAATTTAAACACTTAATATGTACCTGACATACTCCCAACCGAACCTTGAGGTCCTTGGTGAATCAAAAAAAAGTAAATAGTGCAAAATTTTACCATAAACAAGGTACCGAAAGAATAACGCATGAGTACAAAAAGAAAACTCCAAAAAAGCAAAACCAAAGGATAATTTAAAACCAAAATAAGTTAAACAACATCACCATGACCCATGAACGTGCACTTCAAACACACGCCAGAAACAAAAACCCAAAATGCACTACTGTCAACAAGTTACCATGGCGACCAAGAACAGTTGAAGGTATATCAGTACGTATTTATGTCAAACGCCTAATTTTACATTAAAAAAAGATCTTCTCCCGTGAGAAAACAGAAAGATATAAACAAACTCTAGACATTACGAGATCAAAAGTTTTTAAAAGGCAACGGATCAAACTAAAAAACGACCGACTAATGATCAAAATTAGGCCTAGTGTTAATAGATTCGTCTGGTCAGTACAAGAATATAATAAGAAGAAAATGACTTAGCCAGACGCCAAATAATAAAATTAGAATAAAAACAGTAGTGTTCCCCGGACTATTATTGTTTAACAAAATTTTTCCGCATTCAGAGGTGACATATCTAGGCCAAAGTCAACCTTCAGAACAAAAACAAAACACTCAGTATACAATGAAAAATATGGAGCTCCAAAAATTTTAAATAAATAAAATGCCAAAACATACCTTAATAAAGCCTTTTGGGGAGACACTAATTTTACAATACTACTTAGACATCCTTAAAGGATTATTATCACCAAAAATAAAATAAAATATGAGATGGCTGCCAACCGCCGTCGAAGAAAAGCTCACCAAACATCGCATTTCCATATTAAGGCCCAAGAAAATACTTTCACGATTATCACAGATGATAGTTGCACAGATAATTCTTCATGTATCATCAAATACTGGGATATATTCCCAAGTTAGCGGGGACGAGGGCCGTAGCCCTCGTCCCTGATGAGGTCCACAATTTGCGTACTTCTTCTACCAGCAATCACTAACAACTAAAATTCACAAGATGGAGGTCAATCGCGAAGAAGGCCGCCCAACATGCACCAGGTTTATTTAAATTAGAGCAATCAAATTTAGCCACATATTAAGACAATGTGAATAACCAAATAATATTCACACGACACCATTAAAATGTTTTGGCGGCATGATGCATATAAATTCTTTTGTTTAATGACGTAGAATAATATACTTTTTCTCAAATATGTCACGATGAGACGGGATCAGAAGGCACCAAAGTCTCACTCTAGCGGCAGGAGACACAACTCCAGCCCGAGGAGCCGATAGATGCTGCCATCTCGGGTTCATTAGCCAAACCAAGGCATCTTAGCGGGCACTTTAAATGGAAGGGAATACATATACGTAGAGGAGATGCATATTAATAACGTTGGGACGGGCTTTGCACGTAACTGTAATTATTGATTACTAATACAGATCCCATGGGTTCGGCATAAAATCCTGACGTTGTTATGGGTTCGGTGTAGATGATGACGTGTGCTGGTAAGAACCTGGGTAGGGAAAAAATTTCCTTTTAGGTTTAATGTCACGGAAATTTCTGACATGGGTCTTGCTAATTTTCATATTGCAGTATACTCGGTTTTCTTCAAGTTTCGTTATTGTGTCTTCATTATATAGGATTCTGGATTTCCTATTTCTGGTTAGAGGGTCTAGGACATATACAGTTTCACCTATTTGATAGGAGTGCTCGGAATTAGAATCTTTTGGGTCTGGCTTACTTTCATTTAAGATTTTCAACTGGTTTCCTTGTCTCTCAATATATTCATTACTTTTTGGAGACGAGGTGACACATTGAAAAGTATCAATATGAATCTGAGCAAATGGGTGGTCGGCTGTTATAGGACCTTGGTTTGATACCTCGTTGGGGTGTCTTTCATATTTGTTCCTCTGACATAAGTTACACTGATTTATTACATTTGTAATTTGTTCTTTTAGATGTGGCCAATAGTACTTGGTTCGAAGGTGTTCAAACGTTTCTATAATACCATTGTGATTTATTGAATGAAATTGTAGAATTAACTGTTTCTGTGTTTCTGGACGTTCAATGTCCTCTAAAAATTTAGTTGTTCTGATAATTACTAGCTCTGACGTGAATAATTTCTGGCATGTTCTAATGAATGGGATTTCAAGGGTTAGATCATTAAAGTAAATGGCGTACGTGTTTGAGGTGTTGATTACTCTAAGTAAGTGTTTGTTCAAATCTCGTTGAAGGTTTTTCTGCGTTACTATCATAACGTGTCGTGTGTATTTCTTGAACAGTTTCTGTTCAAGAACCTTAGGGACATAACCATATTTTGAGAAAATTTGATTTCGGTTTTGGTTCAAATTACGCTCTGATGATTTCAGTGTGACGATATGATCTTCCTGATTCGAGTGTATGGTTTCATTATCAATCTCGTCTTGATATGTGGCATCTCCGGGGATGGCTACATTCGAGACTCTTTCGTCGTTCACATTTACTTGCATTCTAGAAAGTGTATCTGCAACGTGATTGGCCTTTCTTTTGTCAAAATCAGACTCTCCTAGTTTTGTGCGGGGATATTCTTGAATGTCACCGTATGTAATTGAGTTTATTTCCAGTGGCTCAACTAAAATCGGTTCCTTAAACTCTTGTCTTAGTTGTGTTTCTGTGGGGTATATGACCTGGCGGTTTTTGGCATCTAAGAGATACATTTCACCATATTTAAAATTTAGAACATATTCATCTCTTTTCTTGGTGTTGACAGGAATCGCAGTGTTATGTGTATCTACTGCAGGTTGAAAATGATTCACTTGCTTATTACTCGAGTGAAAATGGAATGGTATGTCTTTGTTGGCTAGCGTAACTAGGTTCGATTCATAATCTATCTTCGCACCTAGTTTGACAAAATCATCTGTGCCAATTAGCGCATCGAAATAATCCTGCCTTTGCATGACTTGAAAGTCTACGGGAGTGTCAATTTCATATTCTGAAAAGATAGGGAATTGTATGTTTTCTTCGCCTATCCTTTTCAAATGAACTGATTGTATGCAGAACGGTTCTTGGTAAAGATATTCTGCAAAGTGTTCGTGTGCGACTGTCGGATTCATTACAGAATTACAGGCACCACTGTCTATTAAAATTTTAAAACCCAATAGAGTGATGAATGGTAATTTTGGAGCATATCTTCTATTATTTAAGTCTTCGCTTGAGAGGACTGAGCCAAGAGAAAATCCTGACTTTGTTCGTGATCTTCATTGAATGAGTATGGGGATGGGTGGACTGTGTCGTATTCGAACTCGTGTTCGTGCGGGTGTGTTTCTTCAAAATATTCTGACGAGTGTGCCTCCTGAAAGTATTCTAGTGTTACATAGTCACAATCGTTGGTTTCTTCTGTGTGCGTATTTACATTCCCTTGGGTGGTGGATACACCAGACATAGGTTTTGGATAACTTTGGTTATTAAATGTGAAACGTCTTCCTATGTTATTTGGCGTAGGGTAAGGTCGATTTACTGGTTTAGAGGGTTGTTGGTACTGTGGTTTGAAAGTCGGTGGGTTCGGACCTTGAAAGGGTCTGAAATTTGGTGAATTGCTTGTTAGGTTGGATGGAAAAAGTCGTTATTGAGGAAAGTAGTGGCTTTGTAGCCTTGAATATGTAAACGGATTGTGAGCAGTATGGTTTAGTGGTTGAGTCACTTGACTGAAACTGTTAGGTGGTGATTTTATGAATGGTCTTTGACTGGCATGGTCATTTGGAGGATGTTTTACTGTGTTTTAAAATATGAATAAATTATTACGTTAGATTCCTATCCTCTTCTCCTATCTCTGATATCTGCTTCCGCTTCATCATCTGACATCTCTGCGGTTATTATCATTCTCCACTTGAGTACCGTATTTGCTCGCGTATATCTCGCACCCCATTTTTTAAATTTGAAATTTCAGGGGAAAATGTACTCGCATTCATTTCTGACGCCGTCTTATAAATGACCGTAATAACCTTGAGGTAGAAACACGTTCGATTTAGCGCGCCATAACAGTCGTCATTGTCCAGGAACTTACCCGAAGCGATACCTTAGCGCGATTAGCGCGCCAAAACAATCATCAATACGCAATGTTATCGTTCGTTTTGGCGGCAGAGGTTTCCTTTATAGTTGTCCGTCAGTTGCCTTGTAGACATCGGTACCGGTACTCTGGCTTCGAAGATAAAGGAAATCTGTGCTATGCCACTCGCGCCAACATGCTCGTATGCGCAAGTAAGCCTACTGTTACATCGCAGAGAAACGCAGTTCAGTCTTCTCGAATCTCAATGATTTAGTCTTTACGCATTCGTCGCATCAGAGCTCGGCTGCGTGCAAGCATGTGCAAACATGCGGCGCGGGGTGAGTTTTATAGCACGCGGTACATCGTTAGTCTTTGGCCGCGGTAGGCTAAGTTCGAGCTTGCTCGGAATCGATAATGAAGATCATGGATCGTATCAATCGCCAAGCGTCTGCGCTAAAAATTCTTTTTCTGCCTTGAATCATCTTTAACGAGGTTCTTAATGTTGCATAACCATAACGAATAGAAATAAATGGTGTCGACGGAGATTGTTTTGAAGAGCTTCTTGAAGTCGTGCATCGCAAATGCATTGGACGGAAGTCAGGATGAAACCTTATGGGATGATGACCAGAATGATGAACGCGAGAGTACCTCGGCGATTGGCAGCAGTGACGGCAGTGACAATGAATAGGGCGAGTACCGTATGCCAGTTGCCTTGTTTCAATAATGCACATTTTGTGTTTTTTCGGGAATACGGTCATTCCCCGCGTATATCTCGCACCGAAAATTTTCACACATACAGTATTTTCGGTCAAAAAAGTGCGAGATAAACGCGAGCAAATACGGTATTAATAATCTTGCCGCGGCTCCAACTTCTCCTTCGTAGCGTCAGAAAGCGCTTACAGTTCTACCTACAAGAGTTTCTTGTAACTGTATTGTGTAAATTGGTAAATTGTACAGTTTTTTGATGCAACGGTACATTTCTCTTGGATTTCCCACGATTTCTTCCAATCGATTTTGATAGAATCTTATGGTCTCTATTAGATCGATGCTTTGTTTGTAATGGGGTTTATTCTTTAGCGATTTGGTATCGGATATTGGTAGGCAATGTATACTTAATGTGGCTTCGAAAGGTTGGTTAAATGGATTGTATGCTGAGAAGCATAGCGGTCAAGCAGTTTGGAAACCTGTTATCTCAAATAAGAATGGTAAGTTTCCAAATCTTCTACTAAAATGTTTTTAGGTTTAACCACGGCCGACTGAATACGAGCTGCGCTCTATACCGGCCTTGACATTCCCAGTCAGAACCCATGTATAACATGTAATTGGAAAGTTTATACTCGTTGCCGGTAGAGCGCACTCCCCTCCCATTATAGGCGCGATAAGGAATCAGCTGTACAGTACGTATATTAAATGTGTAATCTCAAGAACCACTGGATGGATTTTGATGCTGCCTTCACCATTCTGTAAAGGTGATCTCGAGGAAGATTTGTGTAGAAAATAATTTATTTATGACCAAAGGGAGCCAAGCAGTAACGATTTCAGTGAAAAGGTCGAAAAAATAGCCTGGCGTCCGTGCGCTTTTTAAGCTTACGCTGGGCGAACCGTTAAAAATATCACTATATTATGAGTGTAAGAATTGTTCAGCGTGAGAAATTCTACAAAAAAGTCCGCGAGAGCATATCTCCATCTTCGATACATCGCCCACTATAAGTGTTTTTAGTTTGGACGGGAGGGGCATTTGGCTTGCACCTCGCCATTCTAAAATTACGACTGACAGGAATTCCTTGCACATTCATAACTGTTCCTGGGCGAAGCCGGGGCGGGTTGCTAGTGACACTATATAATTATTATCATTATAATTTCCGCATTATCAAAATTAAAATTATATCACTAAATAAAATAGCGTGCTAATAAATCTAAGAGAAATTAGACATACCTTGCACCTTCTTCGGGTACAAGGACACTACTCCAGCACCGTCTCATTAAAAGGAAAGAGAGGATCAAAATTACAGCCGGGAACAAGTAGCAGCTAATCGTGTGTTGTGTTTTGTGCTAAGAGATCTTTCGACAAATTATCAGATACCGTGTGCCTTCTTTTTCACGAAGCAGCTGCCAGGACGGGACTTACATAAACTCCTACTGGACGTTATTCTCGAGGTTGAACAATGCGAAATAAATGATTCCAAGATCTTACACAAGATTGTAAATTCTACGGTAGATAACTCTTATTTTTTATCGTTGCTGAATTTCAATGTTCCACGTCTATCTTCAAGAACGTGGACAACTTTTAGGAATAAGAAAACATGCACCATGTCACACAAACATTCACCGCTTTATAGACTCTGCAGTAATTACAATAAAGCTGTAGTGTGTAATAAAAGTCTAGACTTCGATCTTAGTCTCCAAAAATTTGTAAAGGTATTTATGACCACATTGCCATGAGTGTAATTAATTAACAAAAAGGTAGAATATGTAACAGCATTAAGGTTAAGCTATAAATAATATTATTATGTAATTAATTTAGATGTTAATATTAGATTTAAGATTAGATTTAAGTTATGAAAAAAATTAGAATTACTGTTAAAATTTTGTAGGTTTACTGTTATTGGGGTTAACGACCCTGTTGTAAACCAGCATAAATAAATAAATAAATAAATAAATAAATAAATGCGGTTTCATATTTATAATAACTGTCTCTGATAATCACAAAACTAACACTACAATGATGAGGCATTTAGGGGGAGGGAATTTGCAACCAATGGACAATCACCCATACGGCGAGTCTAGGAATGTATTCCCTAGTTTTGATCATTGTCACATTCTAAAAAAAAAACATTAGAACGCAGTTTTTATAACGAGAGATGACTGATGGTACTGGAATAATTTCAGGGAAATACTTGTCATTACTATACACAATGCAAAAGGGTGAGATCGTCAAACCGGTCAGACACCTCACTAAAAAACACATCGAACCCACTAAATTTGAAAAATTGAATGTTCGGCGTGCCAAGGAAGTGTTCTCGTCAGAAGTTATTGGTGCCTTTAGTACACTGAAAGAAAATATAGGCATGCACCCGGAAGCGTACACATTCATGGACGCAGAAGCAACTATTTAAAAAAAAAACGTTAATAAATGGTTCGCTATGCATGACGTAAGCATCACATATCATCATATTCAGTCTAGAAATCCAGATAAAGGGCATTTTTTCTCATTAAATGTCAGTCGCCTAAACTGGCTAGAGGAATATTTTCTTTCTTACCTTGAAACTTTGAAAGCTGCTAGTAACGCTGCTAGAAAGGACTTCCTGAGTTCTGAGACTTACGAAGCTACCTATACAATTAATCACGGATTCAGCTGTCCAGTGCATAAGGTATCTTCTAAAAATGGATAGAGGAAAGTCGCCAAATATGGGGAGGTTTTTTATAGGGCTCACATTAGACATAAGAAGGAACGGAATAATTTTGTTTTTTTCACCCATGTAAACCTCAGGCGATATACTATGTATATTACAAATATGGGCACGTTTGATGTTGTAATACCCTCTGATATTATTGTTAACTTTAAAAGTGCACTTTCCCCGTATTAGGCAACCGGGTTTCGTAATATGGGGAGGTGAGAAACCTCACGGTTTTTATTTATAATAGGTACACTGAATAGTATACCCTACTAATTAAAGCATTAATTCTGACTTTTTTTTTCGTGTGGCCTCCTGAGAGGCCGAGTGCAGGTATTTCTAGTCGACGCCCGTGGGCGACCTGCGCGTCAGGATGAGAGATGGAATGGATGAAGATGAATGAAACTGGGCAAGGATGTGGAAGGAAGTGGCCGTGGTCTGTTAGAAGGTACCGTCCCAGCATTTGCCTGGTGTTGAAAAATGGGAAACCACGGAAAATCATTTCAAGGACGGCCGACGGTGGGGCTCGAACACACGCGTCTACCGAGTCAGCAGAGAGCTTGGCCCCATGGCCTAACGCTGCGCTTTAGCCAGCGTAGCCACTACTGTCGGTAATTCTGACAATGTAATGAAATCATGAACACAAATAGTACAAAAATACAAAAATGAATATTTTAAGTAAATAACAGTTCTAGTTTCCTGTTGCCGAACTTCCAAACCGTTCAGCAGAAAAATGCATAAACTTTAATGAAAACCGAGTGATTCTGATCGAATTCAACTGTAACGAGGTGCAAGGTATGTCTAATTTCTCTTAGATTTATTAGCACGCTATTTTAATTTGTGATATAATTTGCATTTTGATATTGTGGGAATTATAATGATAATATAATAGTGTCACTAGCAACCCGCCCCGGCTTCGCCCGGGAACAGTTATGAATGTACAAGGAATTCCTGTCAGACGTAATTTAAGAATGGCGAGGTGCAAGCCAAATCCCCCTCCCGTCCAAACTAAAAACACTTATAGTGGGCGATGTATCGAAGATAGAGATATGCTCACGCGGACTTTTTTGTACAATTTTTCATGCTGAACAATTCTTACACTCATAGTATATTGATATTTTTAACGGTTTGTCCAGCGTAAGCTTAAAAAGCGCACGGACGTAAAGTTCTTTCTTCGACCTATTCACTGAAATCTAAAATCGTTACTGCTTGGCTCCCTTTGATAATAAATAAATTATTTTGTACAGAAATCTTCCTCGATATTACCTGTACAGAATGGTGAAAGCCGCATCAAAATCCATCCAGTGGTTCTCGAGATTACCCGTGATATCCAAGAATCGGGGACTTTGTTTTACTCTAAGTAGAGATAAGTCTTAGCCGTGCAATGCTTGGTGAACAGCGCTGTGTGAGCAGTTGAGTAACTAACAAGATTTCATGAAAAAGGTCTCATTGTCTAGGCCGGTATGAGCGCATTCAGTCGGCCGTGGTTTAACTAACATCTTTATGATGAGTTTGTCTCAGGTAACATAGATTATTATAGTTTATGTAATTAAAATAATTAAAAGTTAATGAAATTTAAAATAAATTTAAATGGATTACTTTTAAAGGTTATTTACTTACTTATAAGTGTTAATATTAATAAAAAATACGGTATGTGAAAGAGCCCCGAATAGGTTTTCACAATGAAGGAGAATAACGCGTTATTATTATTATTAATTTGAAACATTAATGATATGTGGATATCCCGTTTAGATTCTCCTCAATATAAGCTAGTAAAATGATATTTATTCTGAAATGAGAATGATGATTGATGATGATGTTTTTGTTTTGTTTATGTAAAAAAGATTAGTTTCAATTTTAATTCAAATGTGGATAAAAAGTGTAAGGTCCGCTAAATCAGACCGCACTTTGATTATTCTTTTTGAAAAACACAAATATTTATTATTATGTATTTATTATTTGTTTTAATTTATTAATTTAATTCAAACGAAATAACAAAGCAAACTCTGCTAGTCAAAGTTTACCGTAATTTGCTTCCGTTTGAATGGCAGGAATTTATTATTTAAAATTTTATTTTACAAGTATTAGTTCATATGAAATAGGAAAAGCGACGTATCTTTCGATCAAGCTAAATCCTTTTTCATTTGAAAGGCAAAACAAATTTATTATTATCTTACTATCTATGTTTTTAATTCAAAAGAAAATAGTGATATGCGAAAACCCCGTTTAGATCTACACAAATTCACTCCTCTTTTGAAGGGCAAAATGAATTTATTATTATTGCTCTTGTTACTGTAAATTAAGAATGAACCATGCTGTTGGTAGCAATATTCAGGCAGTAAATAAGGTATAACTTACAGGCAGGAAATGATGATCAGCTTGGACTGCATCTTCCTTGGTCTGTAATTGTTGTCGGTTGGTTTTTCTTCTGCGATGTCGAGCGAGCGAGCCCCTTTTCGGAGCAGTCGTTGCGCACGTACAGCAGCAACGTACGGCGATAGGCTGTAGTCGATTGGAGCTGCTTGGATCGTTGGATTCTTGGAGCGTTGTCGGCTTATTTCCTCTCGTTCCGTAGTCGGTTGGTTCTTTCGGCGTCGTCGATCGATCGAAAGGCGCTTCTGGAGCGTTGTCAGTTTACTCGAACGGCGATGGCGGTCGGTTGCTGCGAAAGGCGCTTCTGGAGCGTTGTCGGCGGGCTTCCTTCCTTCAAGCTAGCGAAATCGGTTATGGTCGAAAGGCCTCCAGTGAGGTTGTCAGTTCCTCTCCTAACTTGCTTGCTGGTTCAAATGAAATAGATTACTTCAGTAGTTTTCGCGAAGATAACTGGCGCTGCTAGACGAGTGACGAAAGGCGATTCTGGATCGTTGTCTGAACACTTCATCCAACTAGCACGTAGATCTAGTGGCGATCATATATCTATCCCGGACGGGCCCCCAGTTAAGATTGTCGCTTAACAATTGTTCGTGGCTAGCATGCTAAGCTAGGTCCTCACAGGTTCTCACGAGTCTGAGTGATATCTATTTCAAATGAAGCGAAGAGTTCAACTTTGTTATTTATTGTTTCGAATAGTCTCTAATACATTTGAAGTTATTTACAAGTGCCGAGGCATGAAGCCCGATTGCCAACCAGTTCAGTTGGTTAGTCTTAAGATTACTGAGATACAAGAGACTGGAACTCTGTGAGTCCAGGGTTCTTTAGGAATTAAAGAAGTCACATCTCAATCCCTCTGGGTGGGATACAGTACAATCTTACTGGCTAGTTACCAGGGTAGAGGGGGACACATTTGGAAGGGACTGCTGGTGGTCGGGAGTAGGGAACATACGTCACGGAAATATCTGGGTGGACTCTGCCAAGCACGAGGTTCTGTCTCATCTGAACTCTTAACTGTTTTGTAATTATTCATAGCCTGCTAGGCACGAGGTTATGTGTCATTTTGGACCTCGAGTTGTTATTGAATATAATACTGAGAACTTATTCATAGCTGGCCAGGCACGGATTTATATGTCATCTGGACTTTGAGTTTTTAAGAAATTATTCACAGCTCGACTCACTTAGTATTAAGCAAGTAACATACATACTGTCTGTTGCAACTTGGCTGACACTTATATTAATGATAATAATAATAATAATAATAATAATAATAATAATAATAATGCACCTTTTAGAAGCTGAATCCATTAATATTGGTAGTCGAGGGTTCTATTCCCGACGAGGAATATAACTCGGGTACGGTACAGAAGGTCTATTATATCCCTATCTTGTTATATCATTAAATTATTATAATAATAATAATAATAATTATTATTATTATTATTATTATTATTATATTATGGCGTACAACGACGAGACATAGTTCATTTTCAATCCCTTGGTGTCAGAAACAAGCCTTGGGGCCCCTACACAGCCGTAAAGGGCCCCCGAAAACTACATTTTAAGGCTCTAAAACCAACAGTTTCTTACATATTCCCAGAAAACTAATTTTATTTTATAAACTAACGAAGGAATGCAAGCCAGTAACCATGACAACAGTATCTCAAGAGGTGACATCCAACTTTCCATCTATATCTGCAAGAAGTAATGCCACTCCATTTTATTACAGGTCTTCGAAATTTTGCAAATGGCTAGAAGGTTATCACGGAACCCAACTAAAACTGTAAAATTCATCAATGCGCTTAAGGGGTTCTTGGAGTACCCGAGATTTTTTTCACACTACTTACACGTGCGATATGTCGTACAGAAGGTCTATTATATCCCCAAACAGCAACATTATTTTCAAAAACTCCTGATTTGAAATAGTATGTTTTGCTGCTTTTAGGAATTTGGGTCATTGGAGGCTAAATAACTTAAATTTTCATGCACCACAAGCCTTTATACTTTTCAAAAGGGGTCTTCCTGTGGTTGGGGACTTGACACAACGGTGAGGGTCAGTTTGTATGTGACGTGTATTGCGAGGTTTTCAATTTTTTTTTTCAGGTCAGGAAGAACACGTTAGGTAAATTTAGTTTGAGAGAACATTTTAACTAACCATTTTTCTTTGTCTACAAACTGGTTCCAAGCCCCTATCCATTGCAACAGTAGCTCAATTGATAACGTCTGGTTATTAATACCGAATACCGTTCGAAGAATGGGTACTTCTGCTAATGTAAAAATAAAATCGAAATTCGCCGTCCGACTTCGTACCGTTCCCTCGTTAGTTGAGTTTCTTGTCGTGTAGATAGCAGTGTAAGCCTAGTGCGTATCAAGGTTAGTTCCCTGCTAGCCTTGGGAGCGTATGTCTTCTGTATGTGGTATCGAGTAGGACGCATTCTGCTGATGAATCCTCGAAACAGTTTATGAACGGCCATTTTCCAGGGCATCTGCTAGCCCCTGCATTCAGAATAATACATAGGATTTTGCAATGTATGCTAATTTACATTGTCGCAAAGTATCAGCTGATGCTACATGTGTGTCAGGACGTCGATCAACACAAGCGTGGCGTGAACCATCTTTTGATGGATCATAATGACAGACTGGCTTCGTAGAACGCGACGTTGAATAGGCCTACTGCACGTACTGTTAGAGTGTCCTGGAGGTGCAGGCTTTAGTAACGTCCAATTGAGGGGCGTTTTCACAAAACATTGGGATGTTGAAATAGTTCCCACTGTATTCAGCACTTAGAAATACATTGGAACGGTCAGACTTTCTAAAGTTATTCTTTACTAGTGAAATTTGGTTGGTTGGTTTCTTAGTTTAGGGGCTGCGAAAACGCCGTCTAGTAGCCCCGTGTACAGGCCGGACGTTTGTTTTAGACGATTGCCCTTGACCTTGAAGCCTGCGAGTGAGCCTACACACACTCACTCTCTCACCCTATCGCTTCACACCTGTCACCTCCGATCTGATGTAATAGAATTCCAGACTTGAACAGACAATACAGTCCACATCGAAGTATTGTGTGTCGCGGAAGTACACGTTACGTAGTTACGAACAGAATGTCATTATATTTGCCAATGACTGTACTCCTAGCAGTAGTGTGAAACAGCCTAGTCAATCATCGGACCGCTTGGGGCAGCTGATAACACCACAGGTACTGTAGTAACTCGCCTCCAGGCTTCCATTAAGATTTTTCACTCGTCTAAAACAAACGTCCGGCCTGTACCTTGGGTGTCTGTAGAATCTGTCTGATAACCAGTGTTAATTTAATGGTGAATTTGGTCAGTTTTAAAAGAACTTATTATCTACAGTATTTCCATAAAGCTTGTTATTCCAGGGAAGAAAGGAAATGTAATCGGTTTGGAGGAAACAAAGTTAATTTTATTGAAGAACATTAAATAATGGGTTCCAATGACCAGTAAACTGTGGCGGAGTTCTTTCCGGTTATGGAGAGAGTCCGTCAATATGTGTAGACTAAGGATAGGCCAAGCATGATCCACCCACTCGTACTTAATGAGAAGAAAATTCCCCCTCCCCACATTTTACCTGTGGAGCCGTTTACACCATGGCCAATATTTTAACCGAGAGAGTGGATCGTGCTGATCTACGAAGAAACCTTGGTTTGCAGATGACACTCAAACTTATATTAGCCGATGACGCGGTGGCTGCTGAGCTCGGCATCCACTTTAGAAGTGAGAGTGGGTTAGGGCCAGCAATCTAAATTTTCAAGTGTACATTTAATCAAAGAACTTGTCCTTTTTTGAAATTCTGTATTTTTGTTTCCCGTAATTTTTGTTTACCATTATAGTTATTAGTTTTATTAATTTTAGGCATTTTTTTTTGGAAATCATATTTAGGCATCCTTCTGTACATTTAAAAATCTCCTACTGTGACCGAAATTGCATCTTGGGTTACGCTCATTTCTGCGGTAGAGAGAGCGGGACCATAGGCTCGTAACTGGACAGTGCATAATGAACTTGAGAGCGAGTCTTCTAGCCTAGCGACAGCATAGTTGAAGACAGCCAGGAGATGCCAGTTTTTCTGACATATGAAATATCTTAATATACAACGCATCATTAATTACAGCTGTACCTCCATGCATTGGTGGATATTTATAACAGAAGATATCAATCGACTAACGGCTGAATATTATAGCGAATAGCCGAGTATCAATTAAATATCACCTGTGTCATGCTGCCACTTGAGTTACTCGTAACACGTCAGAGAGAGAGGGAGACTCCATTCTCCTCCTGACCACCCCACGTGAGCAGAGGAGGGATATCTTGTAACCTGTTATTGCAGCGCACTGCCTGTCATTCTTATTCGGTGTGAGTTCACGCAGGACACATACAGCCTATTTCAACCGTGGTTATGATTTTTCAAATCGCACACGGGAAGCATATTGCTTAGTGAACATGCGTTCGATTGAAATAAACGCTCGAACGGTCAAGTGTTTGAAACTAGCGATAACTTCAGTGAAATCCGTGTGATTGAAACGGAGTTTTATCTGAGTAGAACAATTTCCTACATTATGACATTATCATTGCGTGTGTGATGGTGTGTGTCCCCCATAATAACTTCTAAACAGCTGGAGCGATTTTAATGAAACTCGGTAAGTTCATAGCACTATTCCGGGCGATCCCGACCGTGCCCTTCAAATTTTGTTACGTCTCACCAATCCAACAGGACGGCTGTGCGAAATATTTCACCATCATTTAATATCTCCGAAACGATTACCGATATCACCCTGGAATATTTTACGGTGATAAAGGGAACTACTAGAAGTTCACCTATGTGACTTTTGAAAACATGGTAACTACAAAATCAACATGGCGGCCAAGCAAAGTTGAGACTTTTAAATAGTCGTTTCTCGCAATTTAAACAACCAAACGCAATAAAACTTGGTACAGTATATGTTTATACACATTCTAATGCACCGCATCTAACCTCGTTCAATTGTTTAAATAACCTCAAGATGGCGGCTGTGCGAAATATTTCACCGGCATTCTATATATCTGAAACTATTAGCGGTACTACCCTGAAACATTGTAAGGAGATAAAGGCCACTACTGGAAGTTCATCTATAAGACTTTCAAAAACCAGTTAACTACAAAACGAATATGGAGACCAAGCGAAGTTGAAAATTTTGAATAGACCTTTCTCGCGATTTAATGATCCAAACGCAATGAAACTTGGTACAGGAAATGTTTATATACATTGTCATGCACTGGTATCTAATTTAGTTCAATTGTTTACATAACTTCAAGATGGCGGCTGTGCGAATTTTAAAATTAAGTTTTTATTTCTTGTGTCTTAATCATGCGATCGAAGTGAAAGTTTGAATAATGAACCTACGCAATAATTTTCCTCTAGTGGTACATGACTCTATGGCCTATACATATAACAATCCAACATGGCGACCATCCGAACTATTTAAATGGATCTCAATATCTACGAATCTATTACAGCAATCAAACTGAATTCATATTGGCTATGAACATAATTTCACCTATAGGACTTTCAATAACCTGGAGATCACAAATCCAACATGGCTGCGTTGCGAAGTATAAATATTCACATGGTCTATTCTCACAATTTAACCATCCGAATGCAGTGACACTTGGTACAGTAATTTCTTATACATATGTTAATCCACTGGCATCTAATTTATTGAATTGCTTGCATAACCACATGGTGGCAACTGTGCGAAATTTTAAAATCTCGTTTTTAGCCTATTTTCAATTTTGAAAAAATAGGCTAATGAGATCACCTTTTGCCCGTGTGTGTTAGCGTGTGTGTGTGTGTTTGTGTGTGTGAGGAGTGTGTGTGTGTGTGTGTGTGTGTGTGTGTGTGTCCCTAATAAAATCTAAACGGTTGGAGCGATTTCAATGAAACTCGGTAAGTTCATTGCACTATTCCGGACGACCCCGACCGTGCCCTTCAAATTTTGTTACGTCTCACCCATCCAACATGGCGGCTGTGCGAAATATTTCACCAGCATTCAATATATCCGAAACTATTCACGATATCACCCTGGAATTTATTACTGTGATAAAGGAAGCTACTAGAAGTTCACATATGTGACTTTCGAAAAACTGGTAACTACTAAACCAACATGGCGGCCACGCGAATTTGCGACTTTTAAATAGACGTTTCTCGCGATTTAACCAACCAAACGCAATAAAACTTGGTACAGTGGATGTTTATACATATTGTAAAGCTCCGACATCTAACTTCGTTCAATTGTTTACATAACCACAAGATGGCGGATGTGCAAAATATTTCACCGGTATTCTATATCTCTGAAACTATTAGCGGTATCATCCTGCAATTTTGTACAGGGATAAAGGGCTCTACTGGAAGTTCATCTATAAGACTTTCAATAACTGGTTAACTACAAAACGAACATTGCGGCCAAGCGAATTTGAAAATTTTAAATAGACTTTTCTCGCGATTTAATGTTCCAAATGCAATGAAATCTGGCCCAGGAAATGTTTATACACATTGTAATGCACTGGTATCTAATTTAGTTCAATTGTTTACATAACCTCAAGATGGCGGCTGTGCGTATATTTTTTTCTTGTGTCGTAATCATGCGATCGAAGTGAAAGTTTGAGTAATGAACCTATGCAATAATTCTCCTTGAATGGTACATGACTCTATGGCCTAGACATATACCGTTCCAACATGGCGACCATACGAAATATTTAGATTGATCTCAATATCTACGAATCTATTACAGCAATCAAACTGAATTTTTTAATGTTCATAGGGGCTATGAACGTAAGTTCACCTATAGGACTTTAAATAACCTGGTGATCACAAATCCAACATGGCGGCGACGCGAAATATAAATATTCACATGGACGTTTCTCGCGATTTAACCGTCCGAGTGCAGTGAAACTTGGTACAGTAAATCCTTATACGTATGTTAATCCACTGGCATCTAATTTATTTGAATTGTTTCCATAACTACAAGATGGCAGCTGTGCGAAATTTTAAATTCTCTTTGTTACATCCTTTGTCCAAATCATGTGATTGAAGTTTGAATGCTACACGTACAAAATAATCTTCATGTAACAGTACATAACTCTAGGACCTACATAAATAAAATCCAACATGGCGACCATCCGAAATATTTAGTCGGTTCTCAATATCTACGTATCTATTACAACAATCAAACTGTAATGTAGTATGTTGATAGTGGCAGTTAACATAAATAGGATATATGAAAATAGGCTGTATAGTTCTTCACGGAACTACTTGTTACTTCTCGTGTCCTAATCGTGCGATTGATGTTTGAATACTACACGTACACAATAATCGTCATGTAACAGTACATAACTCTAATACCTACATATAAAAATATCCAACATGGCGACCATCCTCAATATTTAGTCGGTTCCCAATATCTACGAATCTATTACAGCAATCAAACTGAAATTTTGTATGTTGATAGAGGCAATTAACTTAAGTAGGATATATGAAAATAGGCTGTATAGTTCTTCACGGAACTACTTGTTCTTATAGAGATTATAACTTAATAGTTATTTAATTCTTTGATAATTTTTTTTATAATAATAATTCTTTAAGATCGGAAATGTTGAAGAAGTACTGGGCTCTACGGAAAGAACAGCGTACAGGGAAATGATTGATTCAACGTATCCCAAAGAGGGTGAAACGAAAGAAAAAGACGAAGAATTCTTTAGATTAAAGAATATTTTCGGAAGAGTAATTTTTGGATGCGATTATCAAGGACATTTCCAGATCTTTGACAGCCATGGTTAATATATTCAACAATTGAATTTATTATGATCAATTATTATAATGTTAATGTCTAATTTATTTAAGTAATGGTGACATTCATATTTATTAATTAATGGTTGATTATCAACGATAACAATTCCATTTGTATAGCAATTTATGACAGCAATTTGAAGAATTATTGCAGATAATAATGTATTGATTTCCTATTAATTAACTGAGTATTGGAAGATTCGGAATTATTGATTCGACTAATTTTTTAAGTTATATCAAGCTAGTTCTCTTATGATATTTTTACACAGCAGCCTATTTATACACGATTGCATGCCATTTGAATTATGTTGTAAACACTTCTTAGATAAGTGATCTCATAGCGGCAACATATGAATGCGAGTCAGGTGGCCCATTCAATAATTATAAAAGATATATTTCACATTTGTAGGCAGTGATAATAAGTATTTCTCAAATGATTTTTGTGATTAGCAAAATTCAAGGAGGTGTCTGTGAACACATTCCTGAGATTAAAATTGCGATAAGCATGTTTAATGAATGCGATGATTAATAATAATGAAATATATTAAGGGATATTTTGTGGATATTGATATAAGAGCTTATAGAGATATTAATAATAATAACTAAGAATCTATATGATCTATTCTTGGAAAGGAAAAAAATTAAATGAAGTGATTATAACGAATGAATGAACTTGCTATATTAATTAATCAGTGCATCACTCTTATAATAATAATAATATACGGAAGATAGTATATTAATTTATGGATTATAATTTATTGAAACTGAACTCTGGAATTTAACATCGATTAGCAGATTGATGAGATATATTATAATTGGAGATTGGAATTATAATTAATGAACATTGGTAACTATATGAAAGATATCGAACATTATTTGAACGGCATTCTACAATAATGACGAATGCTAAATGTAAATAATTTTGCTACTTAATTCTATTTTTGCATTTAAATATCATGATTTATACTTGATAGATAATATCCTCGTGATTGTTTTTTTTACATGTGTTAATTTACTTGTGTGATAAGATAGATTTTTGAGGGGAATGTGAAAGTTAAAATTTACAAATTATTTCAATTTATTTCAAGCTGATACTGTGATAGTGAAGTTCAACGATTTTATTTTATTTATAATTCTGCTAAACCAACTAGCACTGGAACTTTAATTTCACATCACATTACCCCAAAGGCATACCGACAGCAGTGGCTACGCTGGCTAAAGTGCAGTGTTAGGTCATGGGTCCAAGCTCTCTGCTGACTCGGTAGGCGCGTGGGTTCGAACCCCACCGTCGGCCGTCCTTGAAATGGTTTTCCGTGGTTTCCCATTTTCAACACCAGGCAAATGCTGGGACGGTACCTTCTGATAGGCCACGGCCGCTTCCTTGCACATCCTTGCCCAGTTTCATTCTCCTTCATCCATTCCATCTCTCATCCCGACGCGCAGGTCGCCCACGTGCGTCGACTAGAAAGACCTGCACTCGGCCTCTCAGGAGGTCACACGAAAAAAAAAAAAAAAAAAAGCAAAGGCAAACAGGAAAGTCGAATTGGCAGTATAGGACTTTCGGATCTACAATCCCAACATGGGATTTAACCAATTCGATTTTAGGAGGGTATATATATATTGTGTTCGTCTCCTCTTAAATAAAAGAGACCATTTTATCTTAGCTTAGTTTGTACTTCAACCTGATTGAATGATACTATCCTATTTTATTTAGAGATACATATACAGTATCTGAGGCAACCTTTCTCACCTATCCCGTTAAACGCCCCGAGATACTAGATCCCTTGCCTGCCCGTGTTTGCAGTTGACTTTTGTTAGCTTTTCCGGATATATATTTCAGGGACTCCTAAATTTTTTCGTAACGACTATGTACCATTTCTTGAACATCACTTTGATTTCCGGGCGAACGTGAGGTCTGGGAAACGGGTACACTACAGTTGTATAATTTTATCTTTGTTAAGAGAGGATGATGACCTTGCTATCCCGTCCCTTTAAGCAACAATATCGAACTAACTAACACGTGGGCACTGGAATGACAGAGCTGGAATCGAATCCAAACCTCTCCCCAAGAATGATAGGTGGTCGTGATTCTAATATCGCTTAACTTGAGTAGGCTAGTTGTTTTCGAGAATGTTTCATTTTTGTCCCCCCCACTCCCCCAGGGGATCACATCTAGTGGGACGTGGATTAGCGGCCACGGGACCCCATCTGAGTCCGGCATTGCCTCCACTTACTTATGCCGGGCTCCTCTCCGTCTTCGTTCCTGTCGACCTCCCTTGTTCAACTCTTGTTCTTTTCCGAACCCGAGGGTATTAGGGTATCCTGGGCATAGGGATCTTTCACTTTCCCGCCTTAGTTGGCCCTTGTCTCATCTTTCCTGATCCCTCATGCTTCGAGTCGTCAAACCTCTTGTTTTGTTTTCATTATCTTTCCTTTTATCTTTAAGATTCCCGCACTGATTTTTCCCTCGTGTATCTAAATTCCCTTTAGCCATTTGTTTGCATCTACAATCTATATTGTAGGTATTTTTAATCTACGTTGCATTTTGTACATTTTTTGTATCTAAGTTGCATTTTGCGAGTGTGTTCAACCTCAATTGCATTTTGTAAGGATTGCCTTCTAAATTGCTTTTTAGTAAGTCTTTCAATAATGTCGGGAGTCCAGAGATCCGATGTTGCTTTGTGAGTATTTTCAATTTCAATTGCAATTTGTAAGTATTTTCAACCTAAAACGCTTTTTGCAAGTATTTTCAATCTAAATTGCATTTTGTATGGTGGGCATTTTGCAAGTATTTTGATTCTCAATTGCATTTTGTAGGTATCTTGAATCTAAATTACATTTTGTAAGTTTTTTCAATCTAAATTGCATTCTGTAAGCATTTTGAATTTCAATTGCACTTTGTGAGTATTTTGGATCTGAAAAGGAAGTTTCTTCAATCAGAATCGCCTTGTGTACTGTATTTTCAATTTCAATTGCATTTTGTAAGTATTTTGAACCTCAATTGCATTTTGTACGTATTTCCAATCTCATTTGCATTTTGTAAGTATTTTGAATAACAGTTGCATTTTGTAAGTATTTTGACTCTATATTGAATTTTGTACGTATTTTGAACCTAACCTACATTTTGTGCGTATTTTTTCAATCTATTCTTTTTGTGAGTATTGTCGTTCTAAAATCCCCTTTGTAATTATTAGGCCTACCGCTCTCCAATTTGTATTCTTTAATCTGTGTTAAGAGGGGCAGATGACCTCGTAGTTCATCCCCTTAAAACAACAATAACTAACTAACTAATTCATTTTTGGGGATTGGGATTCCGTGGTCGTCAGTCCTGTGCACTAGGTATGTGTTACCCTGTATTGTGATGTACGTGTGAGGGACCAAGATAGTGGCCCTATGGAAAATGTACAAGCACTCTTTGGATGACTGCTGACTCCCAGGTTCTAACCTAGTGTACCCGACTGCAAGGTAGCCAGTAAAGACGTCATCCGGCAATGGTGCTGGTAAGAAGAGGAAGTCCTCGGGCAATCAATACTACAGAGAGCATAGAACAAACTCTTTACTGGGCATACTTGCGAGCCGTAGCCTCTTTTGGCAAAAGATCACTGTGTGTCGGATTTTGGAGACACTCATAGCCGTGATGGAGACGAGTGATACTGCTCATGTGATTTACGTCTTGAAGCAACAGTGTTGATACCAGCGGCAGATGACCTCGTAGTTCCGCCCCTTAAAACAACAATAACTAACTATAACTAAGAGTTGATACCTATTTTTCATGGCTCCTTTATGGGGTTTCTACCTCCACATTTTCACATATATTTTTCAAGGCGCAGGACAATATAATACGGCACATTATACAGGGTCTTTAATTTTCCTTGACAAGGCGATTCCGCTCGACCTTCGCCGGCTGTTACAGATTGGCGCGCGCGGTATCCGGCCGTAGACCCACGCTCTTGCTGCGGTAGTAGTATGAGCTCCGAGTTAATACGATGTTTTATAAAGCTACTGTGTGCTGCATATCGTATTGTATACTGTTTTATTGTGATTGTGTATAGTTCTGTAATGCCTTATGTGAAATATTCGTTACGTGAACGTGTAAATCTGCACAATGCGCACACAAAGTGCAGGGAATCGTGCATTAGAACAAGACAAAAGTTTCGAGTGAAATCTCCAGGGAAACCCAATCCTATAAATCGGACAATAAAACAACTGGCTAAGAGATTCAGAAGTTAAATTAACCGGAGTAACCGGAAACTTCATAAGGAGATGCCGATTATGTTCGGCAGGGGATGAAGAACATTTTCAGCATCTACTGTGAATATGGTGAGTAAAAAAAATGATACAGTCAGTCTGAGAGACAAGACTTCATATAATTTCAAATGACGCATGCTACAAATGCTACACATGTTAGAAAGGCTCAGGATGGGTTCTCGCTTCGCTCGAAGTCCCAGGACTCTTTTAACAGACTCCATTACCCGTTAACTTAGGCTTCCCGCGTGGGGAACGGAGAGCAGGAGGTGCACTCTGCTGCATGACGTCACGCACTCGCCGTCTCCATATCGCATAACGCCAGACCCCAGGAGTAAACACAGACTCAACAGACTCCATTACCCTTTAACATAGGCTTCCCACGCGGGGAACGGAGAGCGGGACGTGCACTCTGCTGCATGACGTCACGCACTCGCCGTGTCCGTATCGCATAACGCCAGACCCCAGGAGTAAACTCAGACTCGGTGCATATGCCATGAACAACATGATGACGTCATACACGCCGTAACCGTAACGCATAACGGTAGACCAAAGCATAACGATGAAGTCGACAAGATCATTTGAAATGATAAAATGCCTGATACTGATTTTAAGCACCGTATTCTAACGTACATATGCGCGCGCCGTCGCTGGCAGGTGAGCCGTCACTGGCGGAGCGCGTGAGCGAGAATGTCCTCGCCAAGCAAATATAAAGACCCTGTATTTTGATATATTTTGAGATCAATAATATTAGGGTATCTCATAGGTAATGTCGTTTTTTAAGTTTGATGTTTGATAAGATTGGTTTGGCTCCCCAATGCTATTTACAGGAGGCCATGACGCGTATATTGCGAGAATATATCAGTCGTCAGTTGTTGATACACAATCACAAATGGAACTTACAACAAGTAGTTCCGTGAAGAACTATTTAGCCTATTTTCATATATCCTACTTATGTTAATTGCCACTATCAACATACAAAATTTCAGTTTGATTGCTGTAATAGATTCGTAGATATTGAGAACCGACTAAATATTTCGTATGGTCGCCATGTTGGATTTTTATATAAGTAGGTCCTAGAGGTATGCACTGTTACATGAAGATTATTGTGTACGTGTAGCATTCAAACTTCAATCGCATGATTAGGACAGAAGAAGTAAAAACAAATTTTAAAATTTCGCACAGCTGCCATATTGTGGTTATGGAAACAAATGAAATAAATTAGATGCCACTGGATTAACATTAGTATAAGGGTTTATTGTACCAAGTTTCACTGCTCTCAGATGGTTAAATTGCGAGAAACGTCCATGTGAATATTTATACTTTACGTCGCTGCCATATTGGATTTGTGATCACCAGGTTACTGAAAGTCATATAGGTGAACTTATGTTCATAGCCTCTATGAACATTAAAAAATGCAGTTTGTGTGCTGTAAATGATTCGTAGATATTGAGAACCGTCAACATGTTTCGGATGCTCGCCATTTTGTATTGTTATGTGTATAGGCCATAACGTTATGTACCATCAAAGGAAATTTAATGCGTTGCTTCATTATTCATCTTTTACTTCGATCGCATGATTACGACACAAGAAATAAAAACTTAATTTTAAAATTTGGCACAGCGGCCATCTTGAGGTTATGTAAATAATTGCATATTGCATTGCAATATGTATAATCATTTACTGTACCACATTTCACTGCGCTTAGATGGTTAAATCACGAGAAAAGTCTAGTAAAATATTTCAAATTCGCTTGGCCGCCATGTTCGTTTTGTACTTGACAGATTTTTGAATGTTACTTGATAAAGTTGTAGCAGTGCCCTTTATCACCGTACAAATATCAGGGTGATATCAAAAATAGTTTCGGAGATATTGAATGCCAGTGAAATATTTCGCACAGCCGCGATTTTGAGGTTATGTAAACAATTGAACTAAATTAGACTCCAGTGCATTAAAATGTACATAAACATTTGCTGTACCATGTTTCATTACGTTTAGATGTTTAAATCGCGAGAAAAGTCTATTTAAAAGTCTCAACTTCGCTTGGTCGCCATGTTGGTTTTGTTGTTACCTGGTTTTTGAAAGTCTCATAGATGAACTTCTAGTAGTTCCCTTTATCACCGTACAAATTTCAGGGTGATATCGGTAACAGTTTCGGAGATACTGAATGCTGGTGAAATATTTCGCCCAGCCGCCATGTTGGATTGGTGAGACACAATAAAATTTGAAGGGCACGGTCGGTGTCGGCCAGAATGGTGCTATGATCTTACCGAGTTTCATTGAAATCGCTCCAGCCGTTTAGAATTTATTAGGGACACACACACACACCATCACACACACACGCACACACAGGCAGACATACGGACAAAAGGTGATCTCATAAGCCAATTTTTTTTTCATGAAATGAAAATTGGCTAAAAATGGAGGTTAGGGTCTTCTAAAGCACTACTGGAAACAAGATTACAAAGCTGCTGCTGCGGCTCGAAGAATGTGTGAAGTGGAAGGAGAAGGTGTTGTTAGTGAGCGTGTGGCACAAGGGTGGTTCCAACGTTTCAACATTGGAGAAGAAAACACTACAGATTCACCGCCTTCTGGAAGACCTAAACTATGAGATAGGTCTATTCAGAATACACGCAGAGGTTTGGAAGAAAATCCGCAAAGAAGTACTTGTAGGCTGTCAGAAGAACTTGGTGCATCGAAAGATACCATACATCGTCAGATTAAGATACTTGAAAAATCCAACAGAAGCGGTAGATCTGTACCTCATGAACTAACTACCTGAACAGGCTCAACGTAGACTGGCTATCTGTCGTCAGCTTATCAGTAACCCCATGGATGATAGATTTATCTGGAGAATTGCCACATGTGATGAAAAATGACTCTATTACCGCAACGCTGACGTCTCAAAACGGTGGCTCAGTCCCCGTCAACCTGCCAAAGTCATCGTTAAAAATGATCGCTTCGGCTTCAAAGGTTCATTGTGTGTCTGGTGGAATTTTGAAGGAGTGATTCACTGGCAGTTTGTTCCAAACGGCGTCCAGTCAATGCGGATCTGTATTCTCAATGGAACGTGTTCTTGAAAGTTTGAGACGGAGATACCCAGCATTAGTTAGTTGCAGGAGGACAATGCGAGACCTCATACTGCACGAACAACCATGGCAAAAATTCAGGAATAGGGAGGTGTCGAACAGCTACCACATCCTCCATACAACCCAGATCTTGCGCCTTCAGATTACCATCTTTTTCGATCCATGGCCCATTTCTTGCGTGGAAGTAATTTCGGAAACATCGAAGCTGTGGAAGTGGGTCTCGCCAAATTCTTCGCATCAAAGCCCAGAGTCTGGTACCGTCGCGGGATAAGAAACCTCGCAGAAAGATGGCTCAAGACCGTGGAATCTGATGGTCTCTACTTTGAAAAATAGTTTAATTTCTTGTCAAAAAACATTCCAAATAAAATTTTCTTTAAGTAACGACATTACTTATGAGACATCGCTTGTAATTCAAATATCACTTTAGATATGTAGCCTATGTTCACTGGTTCTTGTTTTCCATTGATAAATAAGGGCGAGTTTAGTAACGATACCCAGCTTTTAGCCTATTTTCATTTATGAAAAATAGGCTTATGAGATCACCTTTTGTCCGTGTGTTTGTGTGTGTGCGTATGTGTCTAAAAGGGTGTTCACCCTCCCCGCCTCTCCCCGCATCCTAATAAAATCTAAACGGCTGGAGTGGTTTCAATGAAACTCCGTAAGGACATAGTACCATTTTGTCCAGTCCCGACCGTGCCCTTCACATTTTATTACTTCTCACCAATCGAACATGGCAGCTGTGCGAAATATTTCACCGGCATTCTATATCTCCGAAACTACAGTATTACAGATATCACCCAGAAATTTTGCACGGTGATGAATGGCACTACTAGAAGTTCACCTATGTGAATTTCAAAAACCTGGTAAGTACAAAACGAACATGGCGACCAAGCAAAGTTGAAACATTTAAGTAGACTTTTATCAGAGAAATCCTATGCACACAAACCCAAGTACATGAGGCTGAATGATCACGATGTAGCAAGCCCATCTACCAATCAACAACAACAAAAGCTGAGACAGGGAGCTGAAGTAATCCGGAGATCGATGGTTCGAAACCCGGTGTTGACAGTTGCCATCCCAAATATGGTTTACCCTCGGGGTTTTGCACATTCCCTCCAGGAAAATACCGGGGCATCCATCCCAAACATCTGTTCCTTACACTACAGACAATTATCAGACAATTCCAACAACCGCCCGAGTAGAGGGGGCCGATAACCAAGATGCCTACTTTTGACATTTTGCACAAAAGGTGAAAAAGTAAACTGAGATTAATCCGACAAATGTGTGTCTACCCTCTCCCCTCTATCAACTTGAGCATTTATGCATCGGAATTTCTACAAAGTAAGCACACATATAGGTAATACTAATTCAGATTTATTTTCAAGAGACCATACATGACATTGTTGCTATCGTGATTCGACGCCTGAAGATAGGTTCAATGTATAACTGCTTGTAACGTCCATTCTATCTATGGGACTTCAACGAAATTATGTATCCTAAGAGATAGAACCAAGAATGTATTTAGAGTCGCCAGGGCTGCTAACTGTTGACAGTTCCATTATATAGCTTTTGCGATATACTCTCTATAATTTTGAACCCTAGTCTCAGTAGATCAGGAAGTATGCAGGCTAACATATCTAAATTTTTCAAACCTACGGGACATAATATTTCAGATTACATTTGAGTAACCCAGCGATAACAGTGTTGCCAACACAATTCTACGCCTGCTGATAGATTCAATGTTTAACTACATGTAACTTCCTTAACATTTAATGGATAACTATTAGTGTATGCCGTAAGGGATTAATTTTAATTAATTAATGAACTCTAATAACTCTCTCTGAGGATTTGAGCTGTAGACTCTTAGTATCTCAGAGTCCATGGAAGGAATCTATTTCAAACAGACTGTAGTGCTCTATTAGGATACAATATTTCAGGTCAAGTTGGAACAAATTATAAATTACCAACTCTATTTCGTAGTTAAATTAATATTCTAGATCGGTCTATAAATACTGTAGGCTTTTTAGTTCGTCATGGAACTGCTTGTTTTCTACCGACTATGACACAATACACTAGACATGATGGTGTATCCTGAACAACATTCTGAAGCTGCAATTCCCGACATTCCAGCAGTTCCTTTCTCCGTGATATCATCTCATATCAGCAGAACACAAAGGATTATTGCTTTAACCCTTGAGAAGTGGCGTGAAAAAATATAACACGAGTACTGGCGTCGGGTCAGTTTGACCCATAGTGTGTCACTCCCTTTTTGTCGTAGTCGTGCGGATTTTAATGAAGTAATTTTACACCTGGTGTCTTCCTATGATTTATTCCCAATATAAAATAAGTTTAATCTTCAGCCTTTTTTCATTAAAAACAAGTAGTTCCATGAAGAACTATACAGCCTATTTTCATATATCCTGCTCATTTTAATTGTCTCTATCAACATACAAAATTTCAATTTAATTGCTGTAACAGATTCGTAGATATTGAGAACCGTCCAAATAGTTCAGATGGTCGCCAGGTTGGATTTTTATGTTTGTACTATTACATTAAGATTATTGTGTACGTGTGGAATCCAAACATCAATCGCATGATTAGAATACAAGAAGTAAAAACGAGATTTTAAAATTACGCACAGCAGCCATCTTGTGATTATGCAAACAATTGAAATAAATTAGATGCCAGTTGATCAACATGTGTATAAACATTTAACGTGCAACGTTTCACGGCACTCGGATAGTTAATTCGCGAGAAACGTCCGTTTAAATATTTATACTTCGCGTCGCCGCCAGGTTCGATTTGTGCTCACCAGGTTACTGAAAGTCCTATAGGTGAACATATGTTCATAGTCTCTATGAACATAAAACATTCAGTTTGGTTACTGTAAAAGATTCATAGATATTGAGAACCGTCTAAATATTTCAGAAGCTCGTCATTTAGGATTGTTATATGAATAGACCATAGAGTTATGTACCATTCAAGGACAATTATTGACTAGGTTCATTATTCAAACTTTCACTTCGATCGCATGATTACGACACAAGAAATAAAAACTTAATTTTAAAATTTCGCACAGCCGCCATCTTGAGGTTATGTAAACAATTGAATTAAATTAGATGGCAGTGCATAACAATCTGCAAAATCATTTACTGTACCTCATTTCATTGCGCTCAGAGAGTTAAGTCACGAGAAAAGTCTATTAAAACATTTCAAATTCGCTTGGTCGCCATGTACGTTTTGTACTCTACAGGTGTATAAAATATACATAGGTAAACTTGTATCAGTACCCTTTATCACCGTACACAATTGCAGGGTGATATCTGTAATAGTTTCGGAGATATAGAATGTCAGTGAAATATTTCGCACAGCCGCCATTTTGAGGTTATGTAAACAATTGAACTAAATTAGACTCCAGTGCATTACAATGTGCATACACATTTCCTGTACCAAGTTTCATTACGTTTGGATAGTTAAATCGCGAGAAAAGTCTATTTAAAAGTCTCAAATTCGCTTGACCGCCATGTTGGTTTTGTAGTTACCAGGTTTTCAAACGTCACATAGGTGAACTTGTAGTAGTTTCCTTTATCACCGTAAAATATTCCAGGCTGATATCGGTAATAGTTTCGGAGATATTGAATGCTAGTGAAATGTTTCTCACAACCGCCATGTTGGATTGGTGAGACGTAACAAAATTTGAAGGGCACGGTCGAGGTCGCCGGGAATAGTGCTATGAACTTACCGAGTTTCATTGAAATCACTCCAGCCGTTTAGATTTTATAAGGGGGACACACACACACCTCACACACACACACACACACACCTCACACACACACACACACACACACACGGACAAAAGGTGATCTCATAAGCCTATTTTTTCAAAATTGAAAATAGGCTAAAAGAAGGCTTATGAGATCACCTTTTGTCCGTGTGTCTGTGTGTGCGTGTGTGATTCGTGTATGTGTGTCCCCTAATAACTTCTAAACGGCATGAGCGATTTCAATGAATCTCGGTAATTCATAGCACTATTCCGGACGACCCCGACCGTGCCTTTCAAATTTTGTTACGTCTCACCAATCCAACATGGCGGCTGTGCGAAATATTTCACCTGCATTCAATATCTCCGAAACTATTACCGATATCATCCTGGGATTTTGTACGGTGATAAAGGGAACAACTAGAAGTTCACCTGTGTGACCTTTGAAAAATTGGTTACTACAAAACCAACATGGCGGCCAAGCGCAGTTGCGACTTTTAAATAGATGTTTCTCGTGATTTAACCTTACAAACGCAATGAAACATGGTACAAATTGTAATGCACCGACATCTAACTTCGTTCAATTGTTTACATGACCTAAATATGCCGGCTGTGCGAAATATTTCACCGGCATTCTATAGCTCTGAAAATATTACCGGTATCACCCTGAAATTTTGTACGGAGATCTGCTGGAAGTTCATCTATGGGACTTTCCAAAACCGGTTAACTACAAAACGAACATGGCGGCCAAGCGAATTTGAAAGTTTTAAATAGACTTTTCTCGCGATTTAATAATCCAAACGCAATGAAACTTGGTACAGAAAATGTTTGTACACATTGTAATGCAATGGTATTTAATTTAGTTCAATTGTTTACATAACCTCAAGATGGTGGCTGTGCGAATCTATTACAGAAATCAAACTGAAATTTTGTATGTTGATAGTGGCAATTAGCATAAGTAGATTATATGAAAATAGGCTTTAGTTCTTTACGGAACTACTTGTTATTTTTCAAATTTATCTTGCAGAAAAAAGACTACAATTTTCCGAAAAGTATAATTGGCCTTGTTAATGGCGTCAAAGCAAGTCATCTCATTTTTTTTGAACAAGGGAGCTGATGACCAAGGTGTTCCTAGACCCTAAACATGGACGAAGAAGAACGTGAGCTATGTTATTGTGCTGCACCACAATAGTTGGATTTCCCCCCTTATATTTTACAGATTGTCCCGACTAACGTAAACCGAAAGTTATCACTCGGGGACTGGCGCCATGGGTAAATCTGACCCGACCGTAAATAATATAGAAATAACTTGAGTGTTCCAGAAGCTATGTACATGTTACTTTTGCAGGGTGAAGTTCAAGGGTAGGAAGGAAGGTACAGTAAGCGACAGGAAATTAGGGCTGACCAAAACGAAAATATAGAGCATTATAATTAATCCTCGGGTCAAAAATACCCATGCACCAGTCTTCATGGGTTTAGAATTTGAAAGGATCCTACACACACACAAATATGAGAATGTGGTAATTAGGTGTGGCCGACTCAGATGGTGCGGTGATGTTATGAGATTGGGAGAGGAGATCTTATCTAAGAGGTTAAATGGGCGGGCTTCAATTCCGCTCGGGAATTCCACTCAGGTTGCCAGGGCCCTTGGTATGCGAGCAGGAGGGTTATGACATTTGTTTACGTCATTGTGAATAACCCCTTTGCCGACCCCTTACCAAAGTCTGAGCGGAGTTGAGGAACGTATTTTTGGGTCCCTTGGAGGTCCGAGTGGAATTAAGGAAAATCGAGCGGAATTGATGTTCGACCGGTTAAATGACTCTTCTGTAGAGGGTAAGAGAAGCAGAGGTAGAATTAGGAGGCGGTGTTTAGATTAAGTGTTAAACGACGACATGGTGAGGGGAATATAAGCGGAGGAAACCGCAGTACTAACTGCTAAGAGGGCATCATGGAGGCGATTTGTCCGTAAACAGAGACTTGCAAACTAGACTGGGGCAGCTTCGGTGGTGTAGTTGGTGGCATGCCGAGCCTCTATACCCAAGATCGCGGGTTCAAACCCGGCCGAAGTCGTCGGATTTTTAAGAGCGTTAAAATCCCTCAGCATGCCTTCCTTCGGAGGGGAGGTAAAGCCGGCGGTCCCATGTAACAGATTTATGGCATGAAAAAGAACCTTCCACTAACTACACTTGTGGAAGCTAAACTTTGTGGGTTAGTTTGATAACGCTATATTAGTTCCAACGTTCGTCGCCAGGTACTGACTGCGATGGCATTTAGTAGCCACGTCCACAGCTAGGTGTCGTGGACGGTATCATTTCCTAGAAAAAGTAGGAACTACCTAAAAAAAGATATCGTCTGCAGTCCCTCTACCTGATATACAGATAACACACACTAATAGACAGCCATCATAATTAACACCGGTTATCAGACAAATTTATTCTACACACACCCAAAGTACACGGGGCTACATGACCACGTTGTCACAGCCCCTAAATTATGGAACCAACCAATCAACCGAACTAGACTGGACGCTGAAAGGAAAAAAAAACAGTCTCAAATGTAATAAATGTATGTTTAATTAATTAATTAATTAATTATTTTTCTTATTTATTTGCGGGAGAGCCTCCGTGGCTTAGGTGGCAGCACGCTGGCCTCTCACCGCTGGATCCGTGGTTCAAATCCCGGTCACTCCATGTGAGATTTGTGTTGAAAAAAGCGGAAGCAGTCAGGTTTTTCTCCGGGTACTCCGGTTTTCCCTGTCACAATTTCATTCCAGCAACACTCTCAATTATCATTTCATTTCATCTGTCATTCATTTAAACATTGCCCCAGGAGAGTGCGACAGGCTTCGGCAGCCGGCACAGTTCATATCCTCGCCGCTAAATGTCGAGGTCGGTCGACTGGAAGGAGGCTGTGGATGTTTTCATTTATTTGTGGGATACTACTGTATTACTGCAGGTTGTATAGGCTAGTATTCTCGAAAAACTTCAATTCACGCAAGAAGTTAAAAACAAACACCACCTTCTGTCCCAATCATACTTGCCTCACAATGACCTCACACTCTCGTTGTAAACATTTCTACAAACATGTAGGTAGGAACATTTAACTTACTGTTCGTTATCCGACCCATGAGAAGTTTGCTACTTATCAGCTGTTATTGGAAATCAATATCTCTGTAATGAGGAATATTCAGGATTACCGGATGAAACATAATGCCGGTGTATGTTCTGTTATTACGCAGAGCATACACGATCAGTCGGACAGCAATTAGCACAACATATCTGATGTTATAGAACATGGTGGCCACTCAAATCGGTCAAGGAATTTCCAGGAGTTTTCCAGGAATTTTCCAGGAGTAATTCTCATTTTTCCAGACTTAAAAATAAGCGTGAGTCCCAGGGGGCTTTATCGGTTGCCTACTTCAAGACCAAAATATAGCAGTTGTGTTTGGCTTACTTATATAGATATTGACAAAAAATAGTGGTGATTGCGTTATTGATACGCAAGCCTACACACAAATGATTTAGTTGTCGTTTTAGAAAAGCCTTTGTGACTGAAATATCCGCTTTATAAAAAGAGAAAAGAATGCCGCCTGCAATTTTATTGCGGTGAAGTTGTCTATACTCAATATATTTTACAAAAATACTATTGCGAGTTCTCCCACACAGAAAAAGGTAGCCTGAGGAAATTTCTTTCGTTAACGATAGAGTGCTCACCCTAAACAGCAGCGGGAGTATGATTTAAGATGGAAAGATTTTTACAATTAATTAACAGTGGCTATTTTCCAGGAGTTTTCAAATTTTTCGTCATTTTCCAGGAGTTTTCCAGACCTAATAAAAATCCAAGAGTTTTCCAGGATTTCCAGGTTTTCCAGGAGTAGTGGCCACCATGTAGAACTATCAGTGAGCGCCACTGCTTTTCAAGCAAAAACGACAACCTAAGGTAATTTTTTCTATTCGCTGAGTTCTCAGGTATGTGAGCTAGATTATCATTCTATTACTTTATTTGCGGGTGAGCAGCAATTCTGGTATAATAATAATAATACTCGTAATAATAATAATAATAATAATAATAATAATAATAATAATAATAATAATGTCTAGCAATCGCTGATGACATCGCCATTCTGTTGAATGACGTAAGAACTGCTGGGATGCAAATCGACCTTCTAAAAGCAATCGCTGAACAATCTGGCTTGCAGATATCATTCAAAAATCAGAAATAATGACCAACATCCAAGATGCCCAGAAAAACTCCCGAAAAATACAGGAAGATCAACCGAGTGGAAAAATTTAAGTACTTGGGAGAGATCATCATGAAAAGTGGATTGGACAAAGAAGCACTCAAGGAACGAGGAAGCAAACTCGAAATAGCATATCAAACATTGCGCTCAATCTAAAACAAAATATGCCTGAACGAAAATACTAAACTACGACATTATGGAATTGTTCTGAAGCCAGTAGATATGTATGCAGCCAAAACCTTATCCCTAAATGCTAATAATTAACGTGGTCCTAGATGGCCTCAACGAATTATACAGTATATATAACTAGCAACCCACCTCGGCTTCGCCCGGGAACAGTTAAGAATGCATTACGTGATAAGCGCTTTCTTTTCGATGTCAATGAACTACGACCTATATCTGATTTTCGTCTCGGCAAGATGGGTTAAAATCACTGACTGGGCTATTAATTATATTATCATGGAGATGAATGTGCAACGAATTCATGTCAGCCGTAATAATTTAAGAACGACGAGGTGCATGAAACACAAATCCCCCTCGTCCAATTTTAACTTGACTGTGTATTTTGTGGAACGAAAAGTTCACAGGTGAATTAAGAAAAGCCGAGTTGGACTTCCAGGGAAACTCCAAACACAACCACTCTTCTCTGAAGTCTTAACTCAACACGACTCGAGAGTTTGCTGCTGGCTGTATCTGGGGTGATAGGCTCGCCCGCTAACTGGGCTGTAATTGAGGTGATAGGCTCGCCCCGAGATAGCTCGTAAACTGTTGCCTCAGTAATTGAATGGAGATTGTTGGAAGAATTGAAAACGTAAAAACACTTCTAGTGGGCGATGTATTGAAGATAGAGATATGCTCTTGCGGACTTTTTTGTAGAACTTTTCATGCTGAACAATTCTTACACTAATCAAAAGCTTTTCAGTCGGTCAACACGAATGTACCCAACAAGAGCTGGGTTGTGCCCTAATCCTGAAATAAATTACATGAGATTAATAAATACACTAGGATGACCAGTTTCGATAGTCAAGCGATCATCATCAGATCCATTACACTTAGGCTATAACATCTATGTTTGAGAATACAGGTGAAAAATATTTACAATATGTACAATTATATAGTTGCAGTATTGGTAATGCAACTGTCGGCGTATGCTAATTGTAGTATATCTAATGTTAGGTGAAATGCTAAAATGGTGATATTAATCCGGAGTTTGTCTGTTTGGGATGATTATATGGATATATAAAATCAAATATGGTTATACTGTAATAATACAGGCTGATACTTATCCGGTTTGTCTTCCTTACTGGAACTTCAAGCAGTTTCGTGTTCACTCTGGCACCAGTTTTGGTCGAGTAACCCGGGTGTTAACTGGACGAAACTGTTTTTTCCCTTTCTCCCCCCTTTTGTTCCTATGTGGTTTCTGAGGTCAGTGCAATGTTTATTTGTGTGACGTTGCCAAGTCTAGATAAGAATATATGTTATTGAATACAAGAAGATCCACAACTATTAAAGACCGTGGAACTGTCTTCGCCACGCGTGGACTAAAAAGCCATTCAACTAAGCGGTACACGGTCTACTGAAGACGTCCCGGCACCTTTAATATTTCCGCGGATACCAGCCTAGATTTATTGCAGAAAAAAGTACATAGTACACCTGATCCAGATAACATTTACCTATAACCACCGCTATCCCCCGCCCCCTTTTTATCTAGCTTGGCTGTATCGCTAAGTTATGTCTTGTTTCCGACAGGGCGTGTTTTTTAGTAGAGTGAAAAGGGGTGAACTCTCCATAAAAGTGTGTTCATTTAGATTGTTGGGATTGTTTCGTTTGACTAGGTGAATCTTGATTGCTTCTTTTATGTCGAGAGCTCTGCCTTTCGAATCGTGATGAATTATTTTTAGGTCAGTCTCAATTTTAGTAAAGCTGTGCCCCGTGTCACACATGTTCGCATATGTCTGAATGTGTTCCGTATCTTATCGCATTCCTATGTTCATTATAACGTGTATCTACTCGTCTTCCGCTCTGTCCGATTTAATTAGCTTGACAACCAGTGTCTTGGCATGTAATAGAATATACCCCTGACTTTGAATACGGGTCTTGTTTATTTAAATTACTATTTTGTTCGTCGTGAATGCTATTTTTATGCCTTGACATTTGAAAATATTAGTGATTTTATATGTGTTCGTATTCACATAGTTGAAGCGCGCAAATTTTTTCTCATTACTGTCCGGTTTGGGAATCGTTTTATCTTTATTTTTATGTTTGGCTATAATTAGGTCTATTTTTCTTGGCGGGAAATTGTTTTCCTTTTCTATTTGCTTAGTGGTTGTTATTTCCTTATTATAGTTGTCTTTTGACATGGGTATGTTTAAAGCCCTGTGCACCATTGCGTTGCACCCCGCTAATTTGTCCGTACTGGGGTGATTTGACTGATTATCGATTATATGCGAGGTTTGTGTGGCTTTCCGGAATATGGAATATGACAGTTCGTTATCTTTACGTTCAATAGTTATGTCGAGATAATTTATTTTTCGGTCTGTTTCGGAGTCCTTAGTGAATTTGATTGAGTGGTGTAGGGTATTAATGGATTGGAGAATTGTTTCTTCGCTTGTTAATTCATTATCGTAGATGCAAATTACATCATCTACGTATCTTTTCCATATTACTATTCCCTTTGTTGAAGTATTTTCTAAGAACTCATTTTCTAGTGCATTAATGAAGATGTCAGCGATTAGTCCGCTTAGTGGTGATCCCATCGCTAAGCCTTCTGTTTGTGTGTACATTTTATTGTCGAATTGCAACACGTTTTGGCTGAGGACGACCCTCAGTAATCTCACAATCTCTTCAGTTTCTTTTGCCGAATTGTTGGATTTTAAGTTATTTTCGACAGTATTGATTGCATCATTAATAGGAATGTTGGTGTACATGATAGTTACATCGAAATATACAAGCCTCAAGCTAGGCTTAATTTGTAGGGTGTTCAATGCTGTTACTAATTCCGTTGTTCTTTACAGAGTTGTGTTGTCGTTGGAAAGGCAGTGTTTTAAGATTTTTAGTAACTCTTTGCTGATTTTGTAATTAGGAGCATTCCTACAATTGACTATTGGCCTCTTTGGGCACTCCTTTTTGTGTATTTTAGGTTGTCCCCTCAATGACGGTATTTTCGGGTTCATGTTTATTAGTTTTGATTTTTTTTAGCTTTGGTCAATATGTATTCTGTTTCTTTTAATGCATTTTTTGTTTGTTTTTGGAATTTGTTGGTGGGGTCTTTTGCTAATTCCTTGATTTCTTTGTTGTTTAGGAATTCTACGGTTTTTTTCAATATATTCGGGTTTGTTCAAAATTACTGTGGTATTTCCCTTATCTGCTTTTGTGATGATTAAGTCATGTTCTTTTATTTTTTTGTTTTTCTTATCTAGACTTGGCAACGTCACACAAATAAACATTGCACTGACCTCAGAAACCACATAGGAACAAAAGGGGGGAGAAAGGGAAAAACCAGTTTCGTCCAGTTAACACCCGGGTTAGTCGACCAAAACTGGTGCCAGAGTGAACACGAACCTGCTCGAAGTTCCAGTAAGAAAGACAAACCGGATAAGTATCAGCCTGTATTATTACAGTATAACCATAGTTGATTTTTGTATAACCATAAAATCACCCCAAACAAACTCCGGATTTTTATCACCATTTTAGCATTTCACCTAACATTAGATATGGGCCGATAACCTAGATGTTAGGCCCCTTAAAACAACAATTATCATCATCATCATAACATTAGATATACTACAATTAGCATACACCGACAGTTGCATTACTGAACCCGCTGAGCTATGGTTCATGTGATTTTTTTTTTATGACAGAGCATTTATGATGGGATGTTGTACTTTTGAACACACCCAGGAAGCCACGTGAAGCTGAGAGATCACGCGATACTTTGAAGTAGCGGTGAATCGCACTTTTGACTTTGGTGTAAACTGCTAATTATTATCTGAGGTCTTATTAATTATTTTTATCTTTCCTACGAGACTCAGAATATTCCATTTCGTCATGCTGCATTATTAAAACATTTTGGAGAATGTTTATTTTTACTTTAGGTAAGGTAATACCCTTGCAGATACGCAAAAAGGAACGTAAGTAGTCGCTCAACGTTTTCGTTTTGACGACCTACTTTCTAGAGACACCCAGTACCGGAGCACTGCGTCTTGAGAATCCGCCTTGTGTAGGCGTGGAATTACATTTGTCCTACGAGACGTAGAAGAATATCCGCTGTTTAGCGTTAAGAGTGATTATAAGGTGCCATCGAGCAAGCAAATACTAATATTCACTGTCGATGAAGTCCAGTGAATTAAATAAGAAGCTTGGGAAATAATTATTGGCAAGTATAATGTATTGCACAACATTGCTGTGACATCACATATTACCCACGCGTATGTGGAGGGCAGATGCCTAGTGGAAATATACAGGTAATAGTGTTACAATTATCCTGAATAAGTGTGATTATAATAGTATGAGATATTTAAATTGCCAAAGTGGAAATTTCATCTTTGAAACGTCGTATAATTCACGGATGCTGCGTGATACAAAAGTAGCGTCACTAGCACGTGCAGCATTATAAAATAGTATTAGCTCACATGCTAATCCACATCTGCAAGATTAAGGCTGTGTCGTATTTTATAATTGAAGCCTATAATAGTCACGACGGACATTATAATTTTGGAAGTGAGAGGATGAATAATCACGCAACTTATTTCGCTACCCACGTGATTGGACTTTTATTCACCATGGTTGAAGCAGTCACCATGGGCTAATACCATCCCAGTATGGGGGGTGACGTTTCTACAGGAACCAGCATGATGGTGGAACTTCCAGAACGATGAACGAGAGGGAAGGAGCCAAAATGCCATTTCCAGGCATATCCACGAAGATGTCGACAGGGACAAATCGAACCCTGGTCTTTGGGGGAGTCCAGATGGGAATCCTGATGAGGAGGATACCGATCCAGAGAGCCAGAGAGGTTTATGTACAACCCTTGTTGTGGAATAGAGAGCTGAGTGAGAGCTCCTCCATTTCGTGAGTTTTTGTCACACCCCTTCTTTGTTCTAGTTTCTGGTGGTATAGTAGTTTTAATGTAGTTTGTGAATCAACCACACTCAGTGTCAGCCATTTTTCTAGGTAGGGATGTAACTAGATTAGTTAGATGTCATTTATTTCAGTTTAGTGTGAGACACCTTTGGGGTCAGACATTTTGGTCAGCCCTGGTGCAGCTTGGTGAACGTCGTGGAACGTCAATGCCTACCTTTTTGCTGAACCTGATCGTAGTCATTTTGAGGCTATTTTGTTCAACCCTACTTGGGGTAATTTTCAAGCCTTTGCTGACTGTAGTTATGGCAATCAGATGCCTTGGTTATTAATTGACTGCATTCTTCGCAGCCATCCTTTGTTACACCCCTGACTGTCGTTAGAACGGTCGTATCATTTAGGTAGTCGACAGTAACTACCAGTTTGTAAATGCATTATATTTCATTTTGAATAAGCTCAGAAGCTATTCTTGGTCATGTTTGAACCTAACAACTAGAAGGAATGTTTCGTTGCCTAGCATCGAACGCGGTTCCCAACGTATCATTAAGCAGATCTAGTGTGTGAATCTGTGCCACATTTATCATTTTTTTTCTTGTGTCGTGTGAGACACGTTTTTTATTTGATGTTCTAGCAACTACTGAGTTGCATTTTTAAAGCAAAGAGCTTCAGTTATTGTAAGTTTACTTTCATTTACTATACTCAGATTTATAGCGTGCATTTGATACACGGACTCTGTAGAGATCCGTAACATATGGTAAAGTTTTTTATGAACCGGCCAAGTGCAGGTTTTGTATTGATTAAATTCGCCGGCCTTGAATAAACTGGTTATGTAACCCAGTGACCTAGAGCACGCCTGCTTCATTGTGAGACAAAACTACTATAGACGAGGACAGAGTACAATTTGTATTCGCTTTTCCTTTCATTGCTACTTTGCTTATGGAAATCAGTTTCCACTCTTGTATTTGATCACTTGTTTTATGGATCGGTTTTTGTTAGTTTAACGCTCTGTTGCGTGTATTGTCGTATGACAGGTACAGTTATGTAAGGTTTTCTATAGGATGGTGAAGTCTACCCTGTTATGTCAGGATGTTATTGTATGCTTTGTCCGGGGATGATCCCGTTGACCAGATGTTACTGGAAGGTAACTGTTGTACAGGCCTATCCCAGAGTTATTGAATGCGAGCTTAGCGCCGCTGGTAACCCGTGTTATTGTGTGTCCGAGTTGTTATACTCGTTGATTATATTCCGACTGTTGAGTCGAGGCTTTTTGGTGGAGAATGATCTCAGTTGGAGACACTCCGTGCCCAGGCTATTGTCAATGTTATTCGCCATAAACCTACGATAAACCTATAAACCGACATTCTAATAATAAAATGCATAATTGTTATAAAACAAGCCTAACTAACGATTCTTTCTATCTAACTTTGTTCTTTGCATTCTGGAACTGTTGACAGAGCCGTGCAGTTGAAGATAATTTCCTTGTGAGGAAATGACTAGGACAGTTGACATTTTTGTAGCGACCTGAAGCATGTGCGAACCTAGAGTTCGTAGCTCGTGGAGCTCAGGCCATGCGATGTCAGACGTGGTCTCAACTGCGCATTCGTCACCGTAACTATTCACATTAGATGACTATGGTTTACAAAGAGTAAACCAAGGTGTAGGCAGGAATCTTTAATAAAACTACTGTGTCTATTTCGTTATTAATTTATGATGTCAAGTGTATTAAACCCTACATGTTACTTTATTGTGTGCTGTTAGCACATAGTTATTAAGCATAATTAAATTGTTTGTTTTTCATGGCTGTACACTTAGCTTATGGATGTAATTGTTTTCTTTTACGGACGTCATCGCTGTAAATTTTGTTAATTGATAGGACTTAGCTAGTTGAATTAATGTCAAATTTAAATGTCGAAATGGTACCATCCTAACCTAGATTTGTTTTGCTACCCTGTTAAATGTAAATTCAGATATTAGCTTGATCTTGTAACTTGAACTAGGGACTTGCGTCGTGCCATATTCCTAGCGTTGCTGTTGTTGCTTTATCATTGTGAGTTAGATCTTTCGCGAGGGTTTTCAGTAACTTCTCAGGCAGGGGACCTGTTCTTTATCTTAGTTTATTTATTAATTTGCGGACTAGCCGATTATAACCCTCCGAACTAGGCTAGGGGCTTGTGAATTTTAATAAATTTTCACGGTGTTTTACATGAGTCTAGATGTTTATTTTCTCAGTCTAGTTTTAAGGTGAACCTTTCCTTAGGCGGTCTATGACCATCGTCACCATGTACCAAGATCCCTGTGGACTACGGACTCTCGTGCCGCTTTAGCCTTTTGGAAGGTCACCTGATCCTCACGGTACTTTTCTTTTTATTCGATTTATGTGTCGTTAGTTGAGTCATCGTGGTTGTTGACATCAACTAAACGGTCTCATAAAATGGCGCCCAACGTGGCCAATCTAAAAAATATCACTCTTGAATGAATTTCAAAGCAAATAAAAATGTTATCCCAACTTTTTATTTGAAACGACAGAGAGGCAGATGAACCCGCTGAGCTATGGTTCATGTGATATTTTTTTTATGACAGAGCATTTATGATGGGATGTTGTACTTTTGAACACACCCAGGAAGCCACGTGAAGCTGAGAGATCACGCGATACTTTGAAGTAGCGGTGAATCGCACTTTTGACTTTGGTGTAAACTGCTAATTATTATCTGAGGTCTTATTAATTATTTTTATCTTTCCTACGAGACTCAGAATATTCCATTTCGTCATGCTGCATTATTAAAACATTTTGGAGAATGTTTATTTTTACTTTAGGTAAGGTAATACCCTTGCAGATACGCAAAAAGGAACGTAAGTAGTCGCTCAACGTTTTCGTTTTGACGACCTACTTTCTAGAGACACCCAGTACCGGAGCACTGCGTCTTGAGAATCCGCCTTGTGTAGGCGTGGAATTACATTTGTCCTACGAGACGTAGAAGAATATCCGCTGTTTAGCGTTAAGAGTGATTATAAGGTGCCATCGAGCAAGCAAATACTAATATTCACTGTCGATGAAGTCCAGTGAATTAAATAAGAAGCTTGGGAAATAATTATTGGCAAGTATAGTGTATTGCACAACATTGCTGTGACATCACATATTACCCACGCGTATGTGGAGGGCAGATGCCTAGTGGAAATATACAGGTAATAGTGTTACAATTATCCTGAATAAGTGTGATTATAATAGTATGAGATATTTAAATTGCCAAAGTGGAAATTTCATCTTTGAAACGTCGTATAATTCACGGATGCTGCGTGATACAAAAGTAGCGTCACTAGCACGTGCAGCATTATAAAATAGTATTAGCTCACATGCTAATCCACATCTGCAAGATTAAGGCTGTGTCGTATTTTATAATTGAAGCCTATAATAGTCACGACGGACATTATAATTTTGGAAGTGAGAGGATGAATAATCACGCAACTTATTTCGCTACCCACGTGATTGGACTTTTATTCACCATGGTTGAAGCAGTCACCATGGGCTAATACCATCCCAGTATGGGGGGGGGGTGACGTTTCTACAGGAACCAGCATGATGGTGGAACTTCCAGAACGATGAACGAGAGGGAAGGAGCCAAAATGCCATTTCCAGGCATATCCACGAAGATGTCGACAGGGACAAATCGAACCCTGGTCTTTGGGGGAGTCCAGATGGGAATCCTGATGAGGAGGATACCGATCCAGAGAGCCAGAGAGGTTTATGTACAACCCTTGTTGTGGAATAGAGAGCTGAGTGAGAGCTCCTCCATTTCGTGAGTTTTTGTCACACCCCTTCTTTGTTCTAGTTTCTGGTGGTATAGTAGTTTTAATGTAGTTTGTGAATCAACCACACTCAGTGTCAGCCATTTTTCTAGGTAGGGATGTAACTAGATTAGTTAGATGTCATTTATTTCAGTTTAGTGTGAGACACCTTTGGGGTCAGACATTTTGGTCAGCCCTGGTGCAGCTTGGTGAACGTCGTGGAACGTCAATGCCTACCTTTTTGCTGAACCTGATCGTAGTCATTTTGAGGCTATTTTGTTCAACCCTACTTGGGGTAATTTTCAAGTCTTTGCTGACTGTAGTTATGGCAATCAGATGCCTTGGTTATTAATTGACTGCATTTTTCGCAGCCATCCTTTGTTACACCCCTGACTGTCGTTAGAACGGTCGTATCATTTAGGTAGTCGACAGTAACTACCAGTTTGTAAATGCATTATATTTCATTTTGAATAAGCTCAGAAGCTATTCTTGGTCATGTTTGAACCTAACAACTAGAAGGAATGTTTCGTTGCCTAGCATCGAACGCGGTTCCCAACGTATCATTAAGCAGATCTAGTGTGTGAATCTGTGCCACATTTATCATTTTTTTTCTTGTGTCGTGTGAGACACGTTTTTTATTTGATGTTCTAGCAACTACTGAGTTGCATTTTTAAAGCAAAGAGCTTCAGTTATTGTAAGTTTACTTTCATTTACTATACTCAGATTTATAGCGTGCATTTGATACACGGACTCTGTAGAGATCCGTAACATATGGTAAAGTTTTTTATGAACCGGCCAAGTGCAGGTTTTGTATTGATTAAATTCGCCGGCCTTGAATAAACTGGTTATGTAACCCAGTGACCTAGAGCACGCCTGCTTCATTGTGAGACAAAACTACTATAGACGAGGACAGAGTACAATTTGTATTCGCTTTTCCTTTCATTGCTACTTTGCTTATGGAAATCAGTTTCCACTCTTGTATTTGATCACTTGTTTTATGGATCGGTTTTTGTTAGTTTAACGCTCTGTTGCGTGTATTGTCGTATGACAGGTACAGTTATGTAAGGTTTTCTATAGGATGGTGAAGTCTACCCTGTTATGTCAGGATGTTATTGTATGCTTTGTCCGGGGATGATCCCGTTGACCAGATGTTACTGGAAGGTAACTGTTGTACAGGCCTATCCCAGAGTTATTGAATGCGAGCTTAGCGCCGCTGGTAACCCGTGTTATTGTGTGTCCGAGTTGTTATACTCGTTGATTATATTCCGACTGTTGAGTCGAGGCTTTTTGGTGGAGAATGATCTCAGTTGGAGACACTCCGTGCCCAGGCTATTGTCAATGTCATTCGCCATAAACCTACGATAAACCTATAAACCGACATTCTAATAATAAAATGCATTATTGTTATAAAACAAGCCTAACTAACGATTCTTTCTATCTAACTTTGTTCTTTGCATTCTGGAACTGTTGACAGAGCCGTGCAGTTGAAGATAATTTCCTTGTGAGGAAATGACTAGGACAGTTGACATTTTTGTAGCGACCTGAAGCATGTGCGAACCTAGAGTTCGTAGCTCGTGGAGCTCAGGCCATGCGATGTCAGACGTGGTCTCAACTGCGCATTCGTCACCGTAACTATTCACATTAGATGACTATGGTTTACAAAGAGTAAACCAAGGTGTAGGCAGGAATCTTTAATAAAACTACTGTGTCTATTTCGTTATTAATTTATGATGTCAAGTGTATTAAACCCTACATGTTACTTTATTGTGTGCTGTTAGCACATAGTTATTAAGCATAATTAAATTGTTTGTTTTTCATGGCTGTACACTTAGCTTTTGGATGTAATTGTTTTCTTTTACGGACGTCATCGCCGTAAATTTTGTTAATTGATAGGACTTAGCTAGTTGAATTAATGTCAAATTTAAATGTCGAAATGGTACCATCCTAACCTAGATTTGTTTTGCTACCCTGTTAAATGTAAATTCAGATATTAGCTTGATCTTGTAACTTGAACTAGGGACTTGCGTCGTGCCATATTCCTAGCGTTGCTGTTGTTGCTTTATCATTGTGAGTTAGATCTTTCGCGAGGGTTTTCAGTAACTTCTCAGGCAGGGGACCTGTTCTTTATCTTAGTTTATTTATTAATTTGCGGACTAGCCGATTATAACCCTCTGAACTAGGCTAGGGGCTTGTGAATTTTAATAAATTTTCACGGTGTTTTACATGAGTCTGGATGTTTATTTTCTCAGTCTAGTTTTAAGGTGAACCTTTCCTTAGGCGGTCTATGACCATCGTCACCATGTACCACGATCCCTGTGGACTACGGACTCTCGTGCCGCTTTAGCCTTTTGGAAGGTCACCTGATCCTCACGGTACTTTCCTTTTTATTCGATTTATGTGTCGTTAGTTGAGTCATCGTGGTTGTTGACATCAACTAAACGGTCTCATTACCAATACTGCAACTAAATAATTGTACATATTGTAAATATTTTTCACCTGTATTCTCAAACATAGATGTTATAGCCTAAGTGTAATGGATCTGATAATGATCGCTTGACGATCGAAACTGGTCATCATAGTGTATTTATTAATCTCATGTAATTTATTTCAGGATTAGGGCACAACCCCAGCTCTTGTTGGGTACATTCGTGTTGACCGACTGAAAAGCACCAAACTTTTGTTTACTTAGGTAACTCTGAAAAATGGCTTCAAACCTCACAATGTCTTACACTAATAATACGGTATATAATTACAGTAGCGTCCCACTCTACCGACCTTCGCTTATCCGACACTCCTTATTAACCGGCATTGTTCCCTTACTGAATTGCATTCCTGGTTGTGAGGATGCTAGGACTCAAGATGTGAGTAAGTGGTTTGCACAAGATCAGCTGTTTGAACTAACTGACCTTTTATTGATTTTGTGAATGCAAACGAAAATGAGGATGGAGAAGCAGAAGGAGAAGAAGAACGTAGTATTGCAGAACAAAAGGATAAAACGATATCTTAGTGTGAATGTTTAGGTGCATTGGATAAGGCATTAACGTACATAGAGCAATAGACAGAGACAAGCAAACGGATGTGTTCATTTTTCGTCTCAGCAAGAAAATGTGAATCAGCAGGCAAACATACAGTACATTGTACAGGTTTCTTTTCTTAAGGCATTTGGAACGTTTTTGTTCAATACTGCATGTACAATTAATTGAATTGATAATTCAGTAAATGGAGTACAGTAAAACATGTCATTGTTTCAGTAATTCAGTATAGCCTACCTATTTGTTTTAGTTCATTTTCAAAGTAATTCTGTATTATCCGACATTTTCGGTGATCCGACGTACTCCAGGCCCAGTTTCGGTCTGATAATCGAGACTGTACTGTATATATTTTTAAATGTTTGCTCAGCGTAAGCTTAAAAAGCGCACGGACGCCAGGTTTTCTTTCGACTTTTTTCCTGAAATTGTTAGTGCTTGGCTTTCTTTGATCATAAATACATTATTTTCTACAGAAACGTTCCTCGAGGTATCCTTTACAGAATGGTGAAAACCGCATCAAAATTCATCCAGTGGTTCTCGAGATTACCCGTGACATCCAAGAATCGGGGACTTTGTTTTATACCAAGTAGAGATAATAATAGTAATAATAAAAAATAATACATCCCCAGCTGGACTAGTGTTCATTGAACACAGGGAAGCCTGCACATTTCACTCTCGCATTAGGTAACAAGGTAGAGTGGTATAATATTATCCATGTTTTTTTGGATTATACCATGTGAAATAATGAAAAATCAAAATAACAATAAGTTTTATGAGGGACCTTGCCTCCTTTGTCAATGTAATCAAAACAATGTGGCCTTGGGAGCCCTCAGGTGTTCAATCAAAAATGCCCAGCTTATGACCATTGGCTGCGATTCATATATCATACGTCCGGAGGGAAAGTATGTACCGCTGACTGCACAAATATCCTACTTTTTCATGACTTCATTAAGTTGAGTTATCTCGATATTTCATTCTTTTCAGCAAAAGTGTTCCTTGTGCATCAGGTTTTGAGCGACACGGTAATATTCAGATTGATTCTGCGTGTTCTGTATAAAAGCATCAAATACTTCAGTTATCATTTTTTGCCTATTTTGTCATTAGTTTTGTAATGAAAATTATTGAAATTGGTAATTATTTCACTCACATATCTTATTAACAAGTATCCATACGGATAAACTAAGAGTAGACTACATAGTTAAAATCATGATAATGTTCATCTTCATTTCCCCTTTTCCAGTCGACACTGGGTGGGGGCAAATATGATTCCTCTCCACTTTGTTCTGTCGTTCCACAATTCCTCTTCCGACACGGTGTTCCAATCCAGGTTCCGTTTTCTAATGCTATACTTCACCGAGCCCATCCAACGCATTCTTTGTCTTCCTCGTCCTCTCTTCCCTGTCATCCGTCGTTCCAGTGCTCGCCTTGGTAGCCTTCTTAATTCATCCGTTTGACATGTCCAAACCATCTCAATCTGTTTTGCTCCAGTTTGTCATTTAGTTTCTGTACTCCAAGTTCTTTCCGTATATCTTCATTTCTCACTCTGTCTCTCCTCGTTTTCTGGACCATACTTCTCAGGAATCTCATCTCAGCTGCCTGTACTCTGCTCTCATCCCTCTTAGTCATTGACCAAGTTTCTGCTGCATATGTCATTATAGGAACATAATATGCTTTGTACATAACTTCTTTAGCCTTAATGGGTATATCCTTGTTCCATACTAGTCCCCGTAGGGATGCTATCATAGGCCTTTTCTAGTTCAATAAAAGTCATTACCATATCCTTGCCATTTTCCCAGCTCTTTTCAATGTTCTGCCTCCGAATGAGAATGGGTTCCACTGTTGACCTCCCCCCTCTAAATCCAAACTGCTCCTCCTCTATTTGGCTTTCTACCTTTACTCTAATTCTTTTTCTAGGATTCTTTCCATTACTTTGGCAACATGCGAGATGATGGTGATTCCTCGGTAGTTACCACACACCTTCCTGTCTCCTTTCTTGAATATTGGCAATATCACTCCCTTTTTCCAGTCTTCAGGAACTTTCTTCTCTCTCCACACACTCCTGAGAAGTCTGTATGTCCACTGCAGTCCCACTGGTCCTGCCACCTTGATCATTTCTATTGCCACTTCGTCGATTCCCACAGCTTTCCCCATCTTCATCTTGCTAACTGCCCATTCCACTTCTGCCATAGTAGTGTCCGGTTCTTTTTCAATTTTTTCCTCCACCGCTTTGGCTGTTTGCGTAACTTCTCCGCATGCCTGACATCTCACCTTCAACAGCTCGCTGAAATAATCTTTCCATCTGTCCGTTATCTCTTCTGGTTTTGTCAATATATCACCTTCATTGTTTTTCACGAATCCCGTATTCACCTTTCCATTCCTTCTCATCATCATCATCTTGTACAGTTTCCAGCCCCAGGCTGGGTCTGTTTGGAACATAAGCCTCGCCACTTATTTATTTCTTCCCACCATCTCTCCGCTGTCACTCTGGTCCAGTCCTCGCCTCTCTTCTTGACACATTCCTCCACTCCTTTCAGCCATCGATCTCTTGGTCTTCCCGTTGGTCGTTTCTTCTGCATCTGCATCTCATGTATCCTCTTGGGAATCTTCTTCTCATCCATTCTCTTTAAGTGTCCATACCACCTCAGTCTTGATGTCTCAATCCTACCTTGCAAGGGCTCCTTTTCACCATTTCCCTGACCTTTTCATTCCTCACCCTGTCTCTTCTTGTTACTCCGATCCTACTTCCATTCCTTCTACTTTTTATAATTCCAAATAGCTTTTTTTCCACAATTTAAATCCTCCCTTATTTTCTGGGTGAATTCATGATAATGTAACTACCTCAATTGGTTTGACCCAACCAACATTTTCAAACTTGACGTAATTTGCATACACAATAAGAATAATTATTTCACTGTAATGTAGACAGTATAATACTATAAATCAGTACCACGACATATCGGTATACGCATACGTATGACATATGAAAAATGAGCATAGCATTCATTGATAGTTAAGGAAATTGAACATTCGTTCTCAATGTCCCTAATCAAATAAACCGTTGAGTGGCGCAAAATTTACTCCCGTTAACCGGCTGGACTAATATTGATGATTTTTTATGTATGTTAGAGTGGGTCCTTGTATGGTTTTGATTCACAATTTGACCCGGTAGGAGGAATGAACACAATTTTAGAAGCACAATTTACACACAATTTTGGAACCACTATATATAGTCAAGAACAGTCGTCATGGAAATCGCTAGCCTTGGTGAAAGCTGATGACTTTGGACTGCTTGTCTCTGCACGTTAGAGCCACCTGGTCACAACCTGTACAACTACCGCCATAACTTACACTCCGCCCGGGGTGGAAAGTTATGTTTTGTATCATAGGAGGCGGTGATGTCTAAGTCTTCTCTTTGTCTCTGCACGTTAGAGCGTTTCAACAAAGTCCCATTTACCATTCATCCGATTGCGATGAAACTTGGATGAGATGTTGAGTGACTCCAGGGAAGGTTTCTGGCTGAGTAAATCCGTTTTACAATAGATAGCGCACGGGTAGATTCAACAAATGAGCGACGGCGCACGAAGCGTCTCAAAGTCTCATATGCGGTCAAATACCATTCGTTCGATAGCGATGAAACTTGGGTGAGATGTTGCGTACACCCTAAGGAAGGTTTCTTGCTTAATAAATCCATTTTACAATAGGTAGCGCACGAGTAGATTCAACAAATGAGCGACGACCCGCGAAGCGTTTCAACAAAATCCCGTATAAGTTTCATCGATTGTGATGAAACTTTGATGAGTTGTTGTGTACACTTACGTGAAGGTTTGTAACTTAGTAAATCCATTTCACAGAAGGTTCCGCACGAGAAGATTCAACAGATGAGCGACGACGCGCGAAGCGTTTAAACAAGGTCCCGTATGCGTTCAAATACCATTCGTCCGATTACGATGAAACTTGGGTGAGATGTTGCGTACACCCTAAGGAAGGTTTCTTGCTTAATAAATCCATTTTACAATAGGTAGCGCACGAGTAGATTCATCAAATGAGGGAGGCACGCGAGTCGGTTTCATCAAAGTACCGTATGCGTCCATATGAAACTTTGGTGAATTGTTGTGTACACTCCAGGAAAGGTTTATGGCTTAGTAAATCTATTTTTTTAATGAATAGCGCACGAGTAGATTCAACAAAAGACGGCGCGCGAATCGTTTCAACAAAGTCCCGTATGCGTTCATATACCATTCATCCGATTGCGAAGAAATCTTGGTGAATCATTGAGTACACTCCATGGAAGGTTTCAGGCTTAGTAAATCTATTTTACAATAGGTAGCGCATGAGTAGATTCAACAAATGAGTGATGGCACGCGAATCGCTTAAATAAAATCCCGTATGCGTTCAAATGCCATTCATCCGATTGCGATGAAACTTTGATGAGTTGTTGTGTACACGCCAGGGAAGGTCTTCAACTTGGCAAATCCATTTTACAATATTGGTAGCGTACGAGTACATATAACAAATGAGTGACGACGCGCGAAACGTTTCAACAAAATCCCGTATGCGTTCACATAATATTTATCGATTGCGATGCAACTTTGATGATTTGTTGTGTACACTTACGTGAAGCTTTCTAACTTAGTAAATCCATTTCACCGTTGGTAGAGCACAAGTAGATTCAACAAATGAATGACAGCGCACGAATCATTTAAATAAAATCGCGTATGCGTCAAATACCATTCATCTGATTGCGATGAAACTTTGGTGAGTTGTTGTGCATGCTCCCGCGAATGTGGGAATGTAAATTCACTTCCCGATAGTTTAGAGGCAGTTAACGGAAATTGAAAAAAAATATTGTGTATCCAAAAGCACTTCAAGAAATAAAATTACAACGCCAACACTTTCTTTGATTGGCATTGCAACGCATACCGGGTACAGATTCTGATATTATATAACTTCAACTCACAGTCTGCTCAACTGAACGTAGCGTATATTCGTGCTCTTGGTTTGATTCCGGCTCAGACCTGTAACATTTAACGGTGATTGATTGGCACAGCCTTGTGTTGAGAGTTACTAGAACGTTAATATAAGGTGCGTTCAAAAATTAACGAGCCGGAGGCTGGAATGCACAAACCGGTGACGACATCGGCTAATCGTGGCGTGTGTAACGAGGTGTGGTTCCGACCAGAGCGTGGAAGGTCACAGCCCGTCGCAAGACGGCACGCGTGCACGTCACGTGACGATACAAAGCGAGCAGCAGCATGCATCAATCGTCCAACGCTGCCAGTCGCATTGCAAACAGTGACGTGGAGGCGTCAACCGAAGAGCAAAGAGGTGTTGTTCGGATTCTGACAGCGGAAGGAGTAGGGGGAACGGACATTCATCGCCGAATGCCACAAGTGTACGGCGAACACTGCATGTCCCTTGCAAGGGTCAAGGTGTGGCACAAGCGCTTCAGAGAAGGACGGGTGTCGTTAGCGGATGATGCCCGGTCTGGGGCACCCCTCTGCATTACCGATGACAACGTCCAGCTGGTTGATGCACTCATTACCCAGGATCGCCGAGTGACAGTGAACGCCATAGCCACCATCGTGGTCGCTCCACGACAATGCACGACCTCATATGGCCAACACAGTCGCGGCACTCCTGCAGAAATTCAAATGGGAGGACCTCGGCCACCCTCCATACAGCCCAGACCTCTCTCCCTAAGATTACGCCATGTTTGGTCCCTGAAAAGGGCTCTGCGGGGCCAACGATTCACCTCGGACGCCGACGTCCAGCTGTACATGCGGAACTGGTTCACATCGCAGCCCGGAATTTTAAGAGAAAGCCATTCACCGCCTCGTGTCACAGTGGGACAAGTGCCTCAACAGCCAGGGCCAATACTTCTAACATACAGGTTTCTGTAATTATGCCCCCGGCTCGTTACTTTTTGAACGCACCCTATATATTCCTCCAGGTTGTCTGTCAACCCTGTGTCTTAAGGCACATTATTACTATTATTATAATAACTAGTTGATACCCGTCAAAACATGACGGTCATTGGGAAAATACTGAAGTATTCTCTTATACAGTATGCATTTTTTGAACGATTACTTGTTGACACTGTTGCAACTTTATGGGCGTCGATAATCGACTTCGCAACATATAACTGGCCATGACTGAAACCTTGATGAGGCAAATAGAGACCTATATGTTCCAGAGCTTCCCCTTGAGCTTTATTGATTGTGATAAAATACGCCAAGCGAATTGGAAATTGGAAAATTGAAGAGTATTATCGGAAGATGCTAAGTCAAGTCGAAGGATTATAGTTCTTTGCCCATTAAGTGATTTGACTCCACATAAACTTACTCTAAAAGTTTGAGCCTTAGATCTACAACAATATTTCCCCCCTTTTTAACTGTCATAGACAAAGATCTCAGTAAGACGCGGCGGGATCCGCCATTTCTCTGGTGGAATAGAACCATTGTGCGCAAGCGCTGGAGCGACAAATATTACATTTTTCTTTCATAATTTAAAAATACACTAACATATATTTTCATTTTAAAGGCACTCTGCAAATCTACATTCTAAGAACTCGCGTTAGAATGTATTACGAAGTCAATCGGTTATGACGTTATATCAATCTCGCGGTAACAAACATTAGTTTAGTGTTTCAAATACCACACATAGATAGATTGTAACAAAAGATAATTCAGTCGAAACCCATCAAAACATGACGGTCGATGGGAGAATATTTACTGAGGAATTTTCTTATATATTTTCTTTGTACGATTACTTTTAGGCACTGTTGAAACTTTAAGGGCGTCAAAAGATTGCACTCTCGACGTTGCAACATACTGCTGGCCATGACTGAAAACGTGATAAGGTAAATTGAGACCTATACGTTCCAGAGTTTCCCCTTGAGTATTGATTGTGATAAAGTATGCAAAACGAATTGGAACAGGTTGCCTCTTAAATGAAAATGGTAGTGTTTTTCGGATGGCATGACGAATAGAAATAAACAGTGTAATCACTCCGCTCCTTATGCATTGTAGTTCATGGTCCAGCCAGTGTGTGGCGCGGAAATCGCGCCGAACCATAAGCACGTGTGACAGTAGGTTAGTACTGTGATATCCTGTGCGCGAGAAGTCATATTATGCGAGGGAATTTGTTTCTTTGTAATAGTTTACGAATGTCTGTGCAGTGCTTTGTGTGTGGAAACAACTACATTTTCTGCTGTTTCGGGAAAATGTCGTACTGTTTCGTTCCTGGATGTAAATCGGGCTAGGAAAAAAATCTGATGGTAGACATGTTTTCACACCGCCAAAAGAAATGGGCGAGAGTTATTCCGCGGAAAGATAAGCAATTGTCGATCAAAAATAGAATCTGTGACGTGCGTTTTTCGGAAGAATTAATTGTTATAAAGGCGGACTGTTCCGTAGTGAACTATGAGAACGTGGAAATTCCTCGCGTGAAGTGGAAATTAAAATTAGGATTAGTACCCCACATATTTCTAAATTTACCGAAATATCTATCCACTGATGTGAAATCAGGAAAGGCGCCCAGTATGTTACGGAATGGAGACAGCCTTCCATGGTTACTTGTTCTACTTCGTGCCATCCTTACCTAAAACGAAAAAATATATAATTCGTCTTAATAATAATAGGCCTAAAATAATAATAGTTGTTGATTCGTTAGGGACTTAACGGCATCGTGGTCACGTAGCCCCGTGTGCTTGGGTGTGTTTAGAATTTGTCTGATAACCTGTGTCATTGTGATGTCTGTGATGGTGTGTGTTTTTGGAATTGAGGTAGGATTTGGGTAGGAAGCGGCCGTGGCCTTCAGTTAAGTACCATCCCGGCATTTATCTGGAGGAGAAGTGGGAAACCACGGAAAACTACTTCCAGGATAGCTAAGGTAGGAATCGAACGCACCTCTTATCAGTTTTGCCTTACGAGGCTGAGTGAACACCGTTCCAGGCCTCAGACCAGTATTAAAAAAGTCCTCTCGGCACGCCGGAAGGCGGAGGTAGATTTCACCGGACAAACTTGGGGATAGGCGAAAATTGGCAGAATATGCAGGTTTTCGTAGAAGGATCAGACCTCATTTATTGCGTGAAAGTATTTTATAATTGGAGATTAATTAACTTTGTTTTTCGTCATTTTATGCATATTTTAAACATTTTATTGTCTTATGATGACGGTAACCTTCTTGTCATTTGGAGTCCATTTTTATGCTTGTGGTCACACTGTCCTTATGCAAGGTTTCGACACTGATGTGTAACTATGTAACGGTCTGTTACTCCTTCACGCAAAATTATATCTCCCGCAGAGATGTTGGTTGGTTCCTCAGTTTAGGGGCTGCGACAACGCGGTCATGTAACCCCGTGTACTTTGGGTGAGTGTAGAATCTGTCTGATGAACGGTGTGAATTGTGATGGCTGTATTAGTCTGTAATTCAGGTAAGGAATGCAGACGCTCAATTTCAAGCAGTAGTTCCTGATGTTGCTACCAGATACTACCGTCAACGACACCTAGCTGTGAACTTGGCTACTAGATGCCACCGCAATCAGCAACTCACAACGAACGTTGGAACCTCCCCTCCAAAGGAAAGCATACTTAGGGATTTTTAGCGCTCTTAGAAAATCCGACGACTTTGGCCGGCTTTGAATCCGCGACCTTGGGCATGCTACCAGTTACGTCACCGAAGCCGCTTCACACTTAGTCAGATGGAAATCTGAATCTGATCTCGCGCAAGTGCGTTGTTATGGCAACGTCTGATGGCTCATCCCTCATCAATTTAGTAGTGTTGCCATGGCAACCACTGATAGCTCTTGGCATTTTCTTATAATTCCGAAATCATTTTTCTCATCCCTTGGCGTAATGGTGGGTCATATCAAAAATTCTTTCAGACAAAAGTTTTAGGTAATTATTAGGGGAATATTGTCCATTTTGTACGGTTTTGATATTGTGCCTATTAAGAGAGATATGATTAATGTTTCCCGAAAAACCCACTTTTTCCCACCCCTTTGGTTAATGGTTGGTGCTATAAAAAAAACTCTTCAAACATCAATTTTTGAGCTTTATCCGGCACATAGTATGAACTTTGACCGGATTCGATATTTCACATATTAAGAGAGTTATAGCAATATTTCATTTTTTCGAAAAAAAAAGTCCCCCATTTTCATCCCCTTCGATCGATTTAGCCCAGTAACGAACTCGACCGAGATTTTACGGGTATACATATTCGGTAAAACATTCAAAGTGATTGGTGCAAAATTACGGCAGTTATCGTGTCCACAAGAAACTGATATAATCTTTTGAACTGACGGTGGTTTTGGGGTCTGGGGGATGTGAAACGCGAAGATATGTCGAAATTTTCCGTAAATCGAAACATGGTACCCATTGCAATAGTTAGCTTTCTAATGAAATCTACCTAAAATACTACCATCAACGACACCTATCTGTGAACTTGGCTACTAGATGCCACCGGAACCATCAACTCGCAACGAACGTTGGAACTTCTCCTCCGAAGGAAAGCAAACTCATGTTTTTTTAGCGCTCTTAGTAAATCCGACGACTTCAGCCGGGTTTGAACCCGCGACCTTGGGCATAGAAGTTCAGCATGCTACCAGTTACGATACCGAAGTCGCTTCCCACAGACAGATGGAAAACTGAATGTTATCTCGTGCAGTGGCGTTGTCATAGCAACTGCTGATGGCTCATCCCTTATCAATTAAAAGTAAAGTTGTCATGGCAACCTCTCTTGGCACTTGGCATTTTCTTATAATTTAAATCATTTTGCTCACCCCGTGGCGTAATGGTGGGTCATATCAAAAATTCTTTCAGACAAAAGTGTTAGGTAATTATTGGAGGAATATTGTCCATTTTGTACGGTTTGGATATTGTGCCTATTAAGAGAGATATGATTAATGTTTCCCGAAAAACCCACTTTTTTCCACCCCTTTGGTCAATGGTTGGTGCTATCAAAAAACTTATTTGACATAAATTTTTGGCACTTATCCGACACATATAATGAACTTTGAATGGATTCGATATTTCACGTATTAAGAGAGTTATAGCGAAATTTCACTTTTTCGAAAAAAGCCCTCCATTTTCACCCTCTTCGACCGATTTTGCCCATTAACGAACTCGACCGACATTTTAATGGGATACTTATTATGTAAAACATTCAAACTGATTGGGGAAAAACTACGGCAGTTATCGTGTCCACAAGAAACTGATATATATATAGATAAATAGATACATCTCTATATATAAAAATCAATGTAACGTGATAGTTTGTCTGTGGGTGTGTATGTCTCCTATGCGTTCATATACCATTCGTCCGATTGCGATGAAACTTGGGTGAGATGTTGAGTACACTCCAAGGAAGGTTTCTGACTTAGTAAATCCATTTTACAATAGGTAGCGCACGCGTAGATTCAACAAATGAGCGACGATGCGCGAAGCATTTCAACAAAGTCCCGTATGTGTTCATATACCATTCGTCCGATTGCGATGAAACTTGGGTGAGATATTGAGTACACTCCAAGGATGGTTTCTGACTTAGTAAATCCATTTTACAATAGGTAGCGCACGCGTAGATTCAACAAATGAGCGACGATGCGCGAAGCATTTCAACAAAGTCCCGTATGTGTTCATATACCATTCGTCCGATAGCGATGAAACTTGGGTGAGATGTTGAGTACACTCCAAGGAAGGTTTCTGACTTAGTAAATCCATTTTACAATAGGTAGCGCACGCGTAGATTCAAGAAATGACCGACGATGCGCGAAGCATTTCAACAAAGTCCCGTATGTGTTCATATACCATTCGTCCGATTGCGATGAAACTTGCGTGAGATGTTGAGTACACTCCAAGGATGGTTTCTGACTTAGTAAATCCATTTTACAATAGGTAGCGCACGCGTAGATTCAACAAAAGAGCGACGATGCGCGAAGCATTTCAACAAACTCCCGTATGTGTTCATATACCATTCGTCCGATAGCGATGAAACTTGGGTGAGATGTTGAGTACACTCCAAGGAAGGTTTCTGACTTAGTAAATCCATTTTACAATAGGTAGCGCACGCGTAGATTCAACAAATGAGCGACGATGCGCGAAGCATTTCAACAAAGTCCCGTATGTGTTCATATACCATTCGTCCGATTGCGATGAAACTTGGGTGAGATGTTGAGTACACTCCAAGGAAGGTTTCTGACTTAGTAAATCCATTTTACAATAGGTAGCGCACGCGTAGATTCAACAAATGGGCGACGATGCGCGAAGCATTTCAACAAAGTCCCGTATGTGTTCATATACCATTCGTCCGATAGCGATGAAACTTGGGTGAGATGTTGAGTACACTCCAAGGAAGGTTTCTGACTTAGTAAATCCATTTTACAATAGGTAGCGCACGCGTAGATTCAACAAATGAGCGACGATGCGCGAAGCATTTCAACAAAGTCCCGTATGTGTTCATATACCATTCGTCCGATTGCGATGAAACTTGGGTGAGATGTTGAGTACACTCCAAGGAAGGTTTCTGACTTAGTAAATCCATTTTACAATAGGTAGCGCACGCGTAGATTCAACAAATGAGCGACGATGCGCGAAGCATTTCAACAAAGTCACGTTTGCGTTCATATACCATTCGTCCGATAGCGATGAAACTAGGCTGAGATTTTGTGTGCACTCCAGGGAAGGTTTCTAGCTTAGTAAATCCCTTTAAAAATAGGTAGAGCACGAGTAGAATCAACAAATGAGCAACGGCGCGCGAAGCGTTTCAACAAAGTCCCATTTAATTTCATATACCATTCATCCGATAGCGATGAAACTTGGGTGAGATGCTGTGTACACTCCAGGGAAGGTTTCTGGCTTAGTACATACATTTTACAATAGGTAGCGCACCAGTAGATTCAACAAATGAGCGACGACACGCGAAGCGTTTCAACCAAGTCCCGTATGCATTCATGTACCATTCGTCCGTACCTATGAAACTTGGGTGAGATATTGTGTACACATCATGGAAGGTTTCTGGCTTAGTAAATCCACTATACAATAGGCAGCGCACAAGTAGATTCAACAAATGAGCGATGACACGCGAAGCGTTTCAACCAAGTCCCGTATGCATACATGTACCATTCGTCCGTACCTATCCAACTTGGGTGAGATGTTGTGTACACGTCATGGAAAATTTCTGGCTTAGTAAATCCCCTATACAATATGCAGCGCACAAGTTGATTCAACAAATGAGGGACGACGCGCGAAGCGTTTCAACAAAGTCCCGTATAAGGTCATATACCATTCTGCCGTTAGCGGTGAAACTTGGGTGAAATATGGTTGACACTCCAAGGAAGGTTTCTGGCTTAGTAAATACATTTCACAGTAGGTAGCACACGAGTAGATTCGACAAATGAACGACGATAGCGATGAAACTTGGGTGAGATGTTGTGGACACTTACGTGACGGTTTCTAACTTAGTAAATACATTTTACAGTAGGTAGCGCACGAGTAGATTCAACAAATGAGTGACGGAGTGCGAATCGTTTAAACAAAATCAGGTATGCGTTCATATACTATTCATCCGATTGCGATGAAACATTGATCAGTTATTTTGTACCCGCCAGGGAAGGGGACTTAGTAAATCCATTTCACAATAAGTAGCGCAAGAGTAGATGCAACAAATGGGTGACGACGCGCGAAGCGTTTCAACAAAATTCCCTATTGCGTTCATATAACATTCTTCGATTGCGATGAAACCTTGATGAGTTATTGTGTACACGCCAGGGAAGGGCTTCGACTTAGTAATACATTTCTCAATAGGTAGCGCACGAGTAGATTCAACAAATGAGTGACAGCGCACGAATCGTTTAAACAAAAAACCCTATACGTGCATATACCATTCATCCGATTGCGATGAATCATTGATGAGTCATTGTGTACACGCCAGGGAAGGGTTTCGACTTAGTAAATCCATTTCACAATAGGTAGCGTACGATTAGATTCAACAAATGAGTGACAGCGATGAAACTTTTTGAAAGTTGTTGTGCACGCTCCCTCGAATGGTTCTAAATTAGAAAATCCATTTTATGATAGCTTAGAGGCAGTTAACATGTTGTGAATCCAAAAGCACTTCAAGAAACAGAATTTCAACGCCAACACTTTCTTTGATTGGCACTGCAACGCATGCCGGGTACAGCTTGTATATACATAAATTATATATAAACTTTTGAACTGACGGTGGTTTTGTGGTCTGGGGGATGTGAAACGCGAAGATATGTCGAAATTTTCCGGAAGTCGAAACATGGGACCCATTGCAATAGTTAGCTTTCTAATGAAATCTACCTAATTTATTGGTAGAGCTGGGAATCGAACCCGGACCTCCGCAGTGATAGCCAAGAATGAGACGGACATATAATAATAATAATGGCCAACCCGCCAATGAAATAAACGGCCATCGAATTCTTCGCTTCCGTTACCGTCCTCCTGATCTACGGTCTTGTTTCAACTTTGTCTTCACTATCAGAGTCACAAATTCCTTTGAAATTACTGAATCATGAACTAGCGGTTCGTTATCTTTCAGCAGAAGGCGACACACTTCATCTACCTCCTTAGGGTTTCGTAAGGGTAATCTCTTTACTGATATTCACTAAGGCAAAACAAATCATGGAGCTGTCAGACCAATGCGCGACTAACGGAGGGTTTTAAAACATAGTTCTACATGGGGACGGTGAATATTATTAATAACTTTTTGACAGTATTATTCATAAGTCTAAACAACCGCAGCCTTCGTAAAGAGGTTTACGTAGCCCAGCGCGTATCCCATTTTTGAACAGCTGACTGCGGCTGACTGTGTAGCGTTGGGGATCTGCGCCGCTAGCGCTAGCCGAGCGGGGCGCGGTTGAACTCGGTCAGTGATAACACTATGTATTCTATTCGTCATGCGGATGGTGTTAAATCAAGCCGAAGGATTAGACCCCTCTTCCTAATGTTAACTGCACTTATTATTTCCAAATCCAAGCAATATGGTTGCATTTAGGACCCCTTGTGAAACGTTCAGATTTCTAAGGAGCATAACTGTGAGTCAAGGGTTTGGACTATGTGGAGGCATATCATTTAATTCCAAGAAATTCAAGAATTATGTAGGAAACTGAAATAAACGTAGGCTATAAGTCTCAATTTTCCTCATCAAGTTTTCAGTCATGGCCAGCAGTATGTTGCAATGTCGAGAGTGCAATCTTTCATCTTCAGTATTTAATCTGTTAATGCTGGTGTATGTTTTTGAACTAAGTTACTGGATAGAAGGTCAATGACTTATAAGTTGATTTCATTACATTGTTAATTTTTTGGTGTAAGAATTCCTCAGTATGCCTTCCTTCGGAGGGAATGTAAATCCGGCGGTCCTATGCTTTAGATTTATGACATGAATAGGAATCTTCCACTAACTACAGTACATTTGTGTGAAGCCAAAATCTGTAGGTTATATTATTTGATAACGCTATATTAGTTCCAAAGTTAGTTGCCAGGTGCTGGCTGCGATGACATCTAGTAGCCAAGTCCGTAGCTAGATGTCGTGGACGGTAGCATTTGGTAGAAAAAGCAGGAACTATTGTACTTGAAAATTTGATCGTCTGCAGTCCTTACCTGAATCACAGATAACACACACTAATACAGCCATCACAATTATTAACACCGGTTATCAGACAGATTCTACACATACACCCAATGTACACGGGGCTACATGACCGCATTGTCGCAGCCCCTCCTAACCTAGGGAACCAACCAACCATTGGTATAAGAATGCAAACTTTCGAGACATTTATTATATCCCTCGCAGAAGTAAGTGTTTCTGTCACGATATCCTCAAGCATTGCAAGTTTGGCTGGTAATTCAGTAACACTTGATTATCACCATGCATAGAAAAGTAGTCACCGTTAACATACAGCATAAAATCAGAAAATTCCATTTCACCTGGTTTCAATCGCGTGTTTTTATGTAAGTGGCGTATTTTGGAGAAGGGCCATAGAGAAGAGTATTTAATATAATTGTGAATAACTGTTTGGCGTGAAGCGTGCGACAGACCTGAAGTCTCCATGAAGAATAACTTTCCCACAAAAAGGAATAATGTCGTTACGTATCTTTTAGAAGTAGGTTCACACACATTAATGAATGAATGTTTGCCATTGGGGCTCCATCCCAAATTATGAGCCGAGCTAATCGAATAACGTCAACTGGATTTTGATATGCTCTTGCAAAAAATTGTTTTGCAATAATTCACTTGATTTGCAGATCTGACTTGATTAGCTTCTGGAGAATCTAATATGTACAACTGGCCGCAAGAACCGGCGCTTGTAATTTTGGAATATAACGAAGAAATGCGATGATGTGCAATTCCATACATTTTAAAACAATATGGACCGTATGCATGTGGCACAGTAACATTGGTACAGGTACCAAATGAAACAAAGTTCATAGCATTGTTGTACTGCCGATTATTATCTCTGAAATTCCTTGAGATATCATCTCCAGTGAAAAATTGTTGCAGCCTGTCTAATATGTTATATTTAGTCAGATCAATTTTATCATTACAACAGCAAAGGTCAAAGTTACCAAGCGTAGATTTCTCGCAAGAGAATAATACAGTGCAGAACAATGTCTACATTTGCCCATTAAGGATCCTGCACTGTATAGCATATTATCTGGAATTGCTTCTGAAATTGCATATTTAAATTGGATTTTAAAAGTGACTTTGTATTTTTCTCCGATTTCTCTTTTTTTTATGGCTTATGTTCTTTTTCGTCAAATGGGTATATTTATAGTAGCATTTCTCCCCAAATTAACGTCATATTCAAAAACACTATAGTGGCCTGCATCAACGCAGCCGCCAAATTTTAAATGGCAAATAATACTTCCATTGAAAAAATCAACAGCATGGTTAGATTCATTGTTATGTACTCTAAACAAATAATCAATAAACATTAATATTCGCTGATACTATGAAGTTCAGAGAGTTTCATTCTCAAGTTGGATGCTGAAGAGAATGCGATGAGACTGATCGACAATAATAAAATCTTTATAATTATCCCTGCCATCAACAATTTTTGCAATTTGCTTGCAAACGCAGCTTAGGATGAAGTTCATCATTTTGAAATAAACAGAATGAAACTGCTCTAAACAAGCAATTTCCATCACCTGTTGTAGGTACAATCCTTTGCATTTCCATGACAGTAAATTATGTACGTGAGCATAGAATCAGTTCGCCAACTACTGGAATGAGCATGGACTCACTTCGCCAGCCACCGTAATGGAGGGAGTTTTAGAATTATAAATGTTCAGTGCATGTCAAAAATCATAATTTATTATTCTCGAGTCAGAAAACATCAAATAAATACAGATACAAACACTATGACTGCAAACATTATATAATATTTGACCAAAACTTGGCCACTCCCACTGCATTCTGTGATGCTTCATATAGTTCATCTTCTGTGCAGGAGGTCGGGCACAGTCTACACTGAAACATATGTTTCACAGTCTGATCTTCTCCACAGTCACACTGTATGTCATCTTCCTTAATGTAGCCCCACTTTGCAAGATTGATCTTAGATCTGCCCACTCCTGATCTTAATCTATTTAAGGATTTCCATGTTATCCAATCTTGATTAGGACCAGGAGGTAAAGTTTCGGCTATCCTTTTCCAGCCCAGGAGAAGAGATTTCTTAGCTTTCCATAATTCTACCCTGGCTTTTTCACATGTAGTCTTCAATTCTTTGGATGTTCTTAGGAAACTCTTCCTAGAATTCAGCCTCAGAGCATGTAGTTCCTGCCCATGTAGAGGATGGGTTGCTTCCTGGACAACTTTCTTCCTTTCCTTGTTTGCAGCTACTTCTCGTCGAATAGAGGGTGGTGCTATTCCTGCAAGCTGGTAGAGGCATTCTGTTGGTGTTGATCTTAAGCATCCAGTTATAGTTCTACACGTAAAAAAAATCATAATAACACAGGGAAACCCACTCTTAAGACTACATTGTGAGCTATCACCCCGGATTACGGGTTCGATCCCTACTCTGCCAAGAAATTTAATTCTGGTCTGAGGGCTGGAACGGGGTGCACTCTTGAGGCAAAATTAATAATAGCAAGGTTCGATTCCCATCTCAGTAATCTTGGATGTGGTTTTCCGTGGTTTCCCATTTCAACTCCGGGTAAATACCGGGATAGTTCCTAACTTAAAGTCTCGGTCGTCAACTCCCCATTCCCCACCTTAATTTCAAATGCACACATCAATAAGCTATCACATTAACACAGGTTATCAGAGAACATTTTACACACAAACAAAGTAGACGGAGCTGAGTGACCACGATGTCCGAGTACATCAAATTAATTATCTTCGCCAATTGTCTCTCATGGCGGAAGCGATTGTGGCCATTTTAATTTAATAATTTAAAAGTACATGGCAACGTAAAACGTGGAGAATTCCTTACTTTACATGAATAATAAAAGTAAAATATGTTTACACAATGTAATACTAACAGCAAGAAGGAATAATTCATGTCTGAGGTGGGATTCGAACTCCCTCGATGATGCATAATGAAATTCTTAAACTTTAACGCTGGCCCTGAGCCACCCAGATAATAGGAAGATAGTGCAATATTAAGGTACTTAAACAGCATACTCACTCAACTGACTGTTGAAGTTCCTCAATACTTCCCTTATTTTATAATTCTATTTCAATGTATATTGTGGAAACATCATAAACAATATTCGGGACCCTCTTTTATTCTCATAAACAAAGATTTCAGTAAGACGCGGTGGGATGCGACATTTCGCTCGTGTAAAGAAAGGCCATTGTGCGCAAGCGCGGGGGCAACAAATATTGTATTTTTCTTTGTTAAAGAGAATTCGATACATTAGGGGAATTTTAAAAGTTTTTTTTTATTTAGTCGATTTACCCTGTAGGTTGGTGGTTCCCACGGACTCAGCGAGGGAACTCACCACTACCGCCTCTACGGGCAGTGTCCTGGAGCTTGGAACATCTGGTCTGGATGGATACAACTATGGAGGTGTGATCAGCACGTCGCCCAGGCGGCCTCACCTGCAAAGCAAACAGGGGCCTCATGAGGGGAGGGATTGGAAGGTTAGGATGGATAGGCAAGGAAGAGGGAAGGAGGCAGCCGTGGCCTTGCAGTAGGCACCATCCCGGCATTTGCCCGAAGACGAAGTGGGAAACCACGTAAAACCACTTCGAGGATGGCTGAGGGGGAATCGAACCCCCTCTACTCATTTGGGCCACCCTAGAATGAGTAGACCCCGTTCCAGTCCTCGTACCACTTTTCAAATTTGGTGGCAGAGCCGGGGATCGAACCCAGGACCTCCGGGGCGGCAGTTAACCATGCTGACCGCTACGCTACGGAGGCGACCTATTTATTTTTTACGTAATAAAAAAAACATACATTCGGTTTGAAAATACACACACGTTCACCAACAATCTTTTTTTCTTGTTTTAGGGGCAGATGACCTAGTAGTTCCGCCCCTTAAAATAACAATAACTATAACTATAACTTTCTTGTTTTATAAATTTGTCCATACAGTTTTCTGAAATAATTATTTATTATAAAAGGTCCTATAACTTACTTGAACATGTTTCACCTCACAGTTTATAAAATTGTCCAAAGTTTAGAAAAGTATTCGTTGTATGTGTCTCCTCTCTCTCACCTTGCTGTTAGTATCCAGAGCGGAGTGCCGTCCCTGAAGCAGCCAAGATTCCACGTACTTTGAAGTACAGTACACTCAAAGACCAAGTTGATCATGACTTACAACTAACGTTCCACAGTTCTAAAAATTATGTAATATATTCGACTTTTCCCCCGATCAGAGGTTTCGGTACGTCGTACCGGTGGGTACCGTCACAAATCTAGCCCCGATGATTTGTATCTAGAGAGAAGAATACGGAAAAAAAATATATCGGAGGTGGGGATCGAACACCTCCCATTTTACGATGCACAAGTTCAGAGTTCGCAACGCATCCACTGACCTACCAAATCACTGATTCTATGGCGCAATATTAAGTTAGGTAAGCATTATACACACTCAACAGTCAGTATAAGTTCTTCTACATTTCCTGTCTTTTATAATACTATTCCAGTTTATATCGAGGAAACTTATAAACTTAATAATCAATATTCCCCTCCTTTTTAATTCTTATAAATACCTATTACATTTAAACGCGGTGGACATCCGCCATGTCTGTCATTAACCAAGGTGATTCTGCGCATGCGCTTGAGCCAATAATTTAGCAGTTTTTGTTAATAAATTTAAAAATATATGGCAACATATTTGTTTATTTTAAAGACACTCTGCAAATCTACTGGCCTAGAGCTTTCGACAGATTGCTCTATGAAGTGAATCGGTTCTACCGTACCCTCAATCTCGTCGTTACAAAAATTAGCTTAGTGTTTTAAATATATAGATAATAATTATTAATAATGCTGCCAGACTCTGTGGCTTAGGTGGCAGCACGCCAGCCTCACACCGCTGGGTTTGTGGTTCAAATCCCGGTCACTCCATGTGAGATTTGTGCTGGACAAAGCGGAGGCAGACAGGTTTTTCTCCAGGTACTCTGGTTTCCCTATCACTAATTTGATTCCAGCAACGCTCTCCACTGTCATTGCATTTCCTCTGTCATTCAGTTAATCAATGACCCAGGGGAGTGCGACAGGTTTCGGCATCCGGCACAGTTCATATCCTCGCCGCTAGATGGGAGCTTCATTCTTTCCATTCCCTGACCCGATCGGTCGACTGGAAGCAGGCTGTGAATTTTCTTTTTCATTATTAATGCTATTACTTCCCCCTCTCCAAAAATTCAGGACATGCCATTGGAGGATTACTTATTCAGTGGAATGTATACTCACCATTTATTGGTAACATTTGTTTTTTGCCTTGCCATCGGAAACTTGGGATTTGCAAGTTGGTAACTTGCAATTGAAATAAAGACACGTTTTTTATTTCATAGAATATGAAGAAACATTTTATATAGTTTACTTTACACATAAATAACCCCTGGCACTACAGCCCGTGAAGGGACTAGGCCAACCAAGTGACCGCTGCCCAGCCATTTGGCTGGCAGATATTGGGGTGACGCGTGGTCCCCTCGGCCGTTAATCTTGGTTTTCGTGACCGGGGCGCTGCCTCACTGTCAGACAGCTACTTAATTATCCTCACGAGGCTGAGTTCACCCCGTTCCAGCCCTCACGTCAGTTTCTAAAATCCCTGACGGAGCCGGGAATCGAACTCGGGGCCTCAGGGTGTGAGGCAGGCGTGCTACCCCAACACCACGGGGCCTGCTTACTTAACACATACGGTATAGTACATTATGCAACGAGCCTATATTGGCAATAATTAAGACACGGGTATGTTTATAAAACGAGTGTAAGCGAGTTTTATAATTTCCATACGAGTGTATTAATTACCATTATAGGCGAGTTGCATACGACTGTTAATGTTCGACGATAATTATTACTTTATTATATGCTTTAACATAAGTATTCATAAATATCTGTTGAGAGTTGCCACTTGAATTTTGTGATCTGAGTGCGAACGCTGGGTATCATATCTGTGTCTTTCAAGCTCTCTGACCGACCGAAGCATGCGCTCTGTGTGCTTGCAATGCCATATTATGCAGGCCATATGTTTGCATCTGCCGTCCCTCACTAATATTGTCACCAGAGTCGTTTGAAGGCAATGCGCTGTGTAGAAATTCGGGTTGGTGATATCAAGGTACAGTGCTATTTCTTGTCTTATATTCGCCAGTTTATTTACGCGAATTTATATAGTAAGATGTTGTGTCTATGTCCGACATGTTGGATTTTGAGCGCATGCGCGAAGGTATCCTTACCTAATTGGTCAATGAATGAGCTCTGATTGGCTGAATAAACTGTATCGTAATGAAAAACAGTGTTATAATGACCATCATTATGATACAGTTTTCTGACTCATAATGTTTACATTTCGACATCGTCAAACATAAACATTATTGTTCAATTACACAACAAGATAAAGGATTTTACTTTTGAGAAGTGCTTTTTTTGAGTATTCATTTTTGCTGTTGTTCGAAATCTGACTGATAATTGGTAAGCGCAGTTCGCACGAGTCCACTTCAAGGTTCATCACTTAATTCAGTTCGATATTTAGATTTAGTGAACTGAAGCGTTGAGTACAGTGATTCTCACATACAGTCAGTAGTCCCAAATATAGACATAAGCACACTATTTTGTTGGTAAGTATTTCTTTTCTGGAAACTTTCTTCCAAAACGCCAGTCCATTTATATACTTTACTAGCTGTACCCGGCATGCGTTGCAATGCCAATCAAAGAAAGTGTTGGGGTTTTGACTTTGTTAGTTGCAGTGCTTTTGGATTCCCAATATTTTCTCATTTTTCCGTTAACCACCTCTAAACTATTTTAAAAACATTACTATCTCAGAAACATTCACGGGAGCGTGATCATCAACTCACGAAAGTTACATCGCAATGAAATTAATGGTATACGAACGGATACAGGACTGCTGAAACGATTAGAGCGCCGTCACCCATTTGTTGAATATACTCGTGCGCTACCTATTGTAAAATTGATTTACTAACTCGAAAACCTTTCCTGGCGTGTACACAACAACTCATCAAACATTCATCGCATTCGGATGAATGGCATATGAACGCATACGGGATTTTATTTAAACGATTCGCGACGTCACTCATTTGCTGTGTCTTCTTGTGCGCCACCCATTGAAAAACGGACTTATTCATGAACCTTCGCAGGACTGTACTCAGCTCTCCAACATTTTATCACACTCGGATGAATGGTATATGATCGCATACGGGACTTTATTGAAACGATTCACGCGCAGTCGCTTATTAGTTAAATCTACCCCTTTGCTACCAATTGTAAAATGGATTTACTAAATCAGAAACCTTCCCTTGAGTGTACACAACCACTCACCAAAGTTTCATCTCTATCGGACGATTGTATATGAACGCATACGGGTCTTTGTCGAAACACTTCGCGAGTCGTCGCTCATTTGTTGAATCCGTTCGTGCGCTACCTATTGTAACATGGATTTACTAAGCTAGAAATCTTCCCTGAAATGTACACAACATCTCACCCAAGTTTCATCGCTATCGGACAAATGGTATATGAACGCATACGGACTTTGTAGAAACAATTCGCGCGTCGTCGCTCATTTATTGAATCTACTCGTGCGCTACCTATTGTTAAGTGGATTTACTAAGCCAGAAACCTTCGCTGAGTGTATACAACATCTCACCTAAGTTTCATCGCATTGGGGTGAATGGTATATGAACGCATGTGGGACTTTGTTGAAACAAACGCACGCCATTTTGTTGAAGTTACTCGCGCGCCATCTATTGTTAATTGGATCTACACTGCCTATAACTTTTCCTGGCGTATGCACAACAACTCACCGAAATTTGATTGCAATCGGATGAATTGTAATATGAACGCATCACAAAACACTCATTTGTTTAAACTAGTGGTGCACTGTCTATTGTGAAATGGATAAACTATGCCTATGATCATCCCGGAAGTGTTTACAACAACTCACCAAAATTTGATCGCATTCGGATGAATGGTTTATGAATGCATAAAGGACGAACACACAGACATTCCTTTATACAGGGTGTAATTAATATAATGGAAGTCCGTTACACTGGTGATAGAAGAGACTATTGTAAGCTTCCTAGGTAAACATTTTGTCACCTGTTTTTAGCCTATTTTCAATTTTGAAAAAATAGGCTTATGAGATCACCTTTTGTCCGTGTGTGTGTGCGTGTGTGTGTGTGTGTGTGATTCGTGTGTGTGTCCCCCCCTAATAAAATCTAAACGACAGGAGCGATTTCAATGAAACTCGGAAAGTTCATAGCACTATTCCCGGTGACCTCGACCGTGCCCTTCAAATTTTGTTACGTCTCACCAATCCAACATGGCGGCTGTGCGAAATATTTCACCAGCATTCAATATCTCCGAAACTATTACCGATATTACCCTGACATTTTCTATGGTGATAGAGGGAACTACTATAAGTTCACTTATGTGACTTTTGAAAACCTGGTAACTACAAAACCAACATGGAGGCCAAGCGAATTTGCGACTTTTAAATAGACGTTTCTCGTGATTTGACCAACCAAACGCAATGAAACTTGGTACAGTATATGTTTATATACATTGTAATGCACCGACATCTAACTTCGTTCAATTGTTTACATAATCACAAGATGGCGGATGTGCGAAATATTTCACCGGTATTCTATATCTCTGAAACTATTAGCGGTATCTCCCTAAAATTTTGTACGGAGATAAAGGGCACTACTGGAAGTCCATCTATAAGAATTTCAAAAACCTGTTAACTACAAAACGAACATGGCGGCCAAGCGAATTTGAAAATTTTAAATAGACCTTTCTCGCGATTTAATGCTCCAAGCGCACTGAAACCTGGTACAGGAAATATTTATACACATTGTAATCCACTGGTATCTAATTTAAATCAAGTGTTTACATAACCTAAAGATGGCGGCAGTGTGAATTTTAAAATTAAGTTTTTATTTCTTGTGATGTAGTCATGCGATCGAAGTGAAAGTTTGAATAATGAACCTACGCAATAATTTTCCTTTAATGGTACATGACTCTATGGCCTATACATTTAACAATCCAACATGGCGACCACCCGAAATATTTAGACGATACTGAATTTCTACGAATCTATTTTAGCAATCAAACTGCATTTTTTAATGTTCATAGGGGCTATGAACTTAAGTTCACCTATAGGACTTTAAATAACCTGGTGATCAAAAATCCAACATGGCGGTGACGCGAATTATAAATATTCACATGGACGTTTCTCGCAATTTAACCATCCGAGTGCAGTGAAACTTGGTACAGTAAATCCTTATACGAATGTTAATCCACTGGCATCTAATTTATTTCAGTTGTTTCTATAACCGCAAGATGGCAGCTGTGAAAAATTTTGAAATCTCCTTGTTTTTTCTTGTGTCCTAATTATGCGATTGAAGTTTGAATACTACACGTTCACAATAATCTGCATGTAACAGTACATAAATCTAGGACCTACATATACAAAATCCAACATGGCGACCATCCGAAATATTTAGTCGGTTCTTAATATCTCCGAATCTATTACAGCAATCAAACAGAAATTGTGTATGTTGATAGTGGCAATTAACATAAGTAGGATATATGAAAATAGGCTGTATAGTTCTTCACGGAACTACTTGTTAAATTGAAAATTTATCATTAAAAAGTCAATGTTTTTAGGATTTTCCGAAATTCTTCAAACAGAAGGTGAGGCAAGAGGCTGGGGGAAACGAGGTGGGGCTAGGTGGGACGATGGGCGGAGGAGAAGTTGTTACGTAATCGGAGCGTTGACCTTACTAGCTGAGGGGACGTATCAGCTGTTACGAGGAAAGCGAGCAATACCCGTCTCGTAAGAAAATTTGTATCGCTGTTGTTGTTGTTGTTGTTGTTGCTGTTGTTAGCCTACTTTTCACATTTTGCAAAAATGAGGAAAAAGTAGACTTATGATATCGATCCGGGAAAATGTGTGTCTGTCTGTCTGTCTGGCTGTGTGTGTCCCCCCCGCTATCAACTCCTAACCGGCTGCAGCAATCAAAACCAAATTTAGTATGAGTAAACATGTGCACCGGAATATCTCACGTCCATATTTGAAAATTATGTCAGTGCTACCAACTGCTAAAAAAACGCACTAGGAATTTGAGCTCCTTGTTGGATATCTTGCAAGGTATGCATGGGAGCTATTCCAAAATTGGCACACATGTAGATAATACTATTTCAGTTTAATTTCCAGGAGGCCAACTATGACAGTGTTGCCAAAATAATGTTAAGACTTCTGATAGGTCCAATGTTTAAATGCATATAACGTCTACACTATCAATTGGATTTCAACCAAATTTTGTATGTAATATCTGTACATAAACAGATATGACCGAACGTATTCTTAAGAGCCACCAGGGTTGCCAACTGTTAATAATTTATCTCTCTTTTTTTAATCCAAATACCTATATATCAGAAAGTATGCAAGCCAACAGCTTTAAATTATGTACACGTATATTCTGACATTTTAGATTAATTTGGAGTAACTTATATACGTCAGTTCTACCAACATGATTATAAGCCTGCTGATAGTACCAATATTTAAATACATGTAACTTCTATACTATCAGTTGGAGTTCAACCAAATTTCGTATGTGCTATGTGTACCATAACAGATATGACTATAAGTATTGTTAAGAGCAATCAGGGCTGCCAACTCTTAATAAATGCTGTCTATATTTTTTACCCTAATTTCAATATATCAGAAAGTATGCAAGCCAACAGCTCTATACTTTGCACACGTATAGCACCTGACATTCTAGATTAATTTGGAGTAATTAATACAAGGCAGTGCTGCCAACATGATTCTATGCCTGCTGATATGTCCAATTTTAAAATACATGTAACTTCTATACTAACAAACGAATTTCATCCAAAATTGGCACAACAGATATCATAATATTTCAGATTATTTCTGACCAGCACACGCATGGTATTGTTGGCAACATGCTTTTACGCGTGCTGATAGATCCAGTGTCTAACTGCATGTAACGCCCATTGGACTTCAACCAAATTTTGTATTCTGTACCTTAAGAGATGGAACTAAGAATATATTCAGTCACCAGGGCTGCCAACTGTAGTGCTCTATTAGGCTACATTTTACCAGGTATATTTTGAACTAATTAGATATTTCGATATTACCAACTTAATTTCGTCATTATTCTAGATAGGTTCATATACTGTAGAATAACCATTGGCATGAAAAGTAGGCTGTATAGTTCTTCACGGAACTTCTTGTTGTTGTTGAAATTACACGCAATGTCTTGGGACGTTATGACCGGTAGTATTGTGTAGCCTACTTTGTAAGTGTCATTGCCGTCCGGCACTTTAATGAAATACAGTATGACAAAATTTCGACATCCCGTAGTCTGTTCACAACTAGCATTTAAGACGGAAGGAATATGCTTGATGTTTTGTTTGAGAGGCTTGGCAATTTTGGTCATTTAGCCCCATGTGGTTGGGTGTGGGAAGAATTTGTCTGATAACCTGTGTTTTTGTGGTTTCTTTAGTAATGTGGGTATTTGTAATTCAGGTGAGGATTGGGAAGGAGGCGGCCGTGGACTTAAGTTAGGAACCATCCCAGCATTTGCCTGGGGTAGAAGTGGGGAATCCATGGAAAACTACTTCCAAGATTTAATACTAGTATGGTACCACATGTACTGTACCCAATTGTCATCATGTGGAACATGTGTTCGTATCCCAGCTAACTCACTGTCTTTCGAGGTATGGGACCTTCCTGCCCACCATACGACCACATGCTCAGGATTTGAGTCTACCAGGTAACTACTCTACATGAAAGAAACAACATATTCCTAAATAAAACATTTACTGATCTAAAGTCATGACTATACAACAAAATACAAACAAAGGATAATTTACATTTAATTCCCACAATGAAAATCAAGGTTATTTTGTGAGTCTCTTCTTAATTAGTGCTTCACAGCACTCAAATCTATTTCTAGCATCCTATCATTGATACTTTCAGACATCTACGAGTCTCCATAGTGTTCTTTATGTGACACAATTTTACATAACTGGAGTATCACAACACAAAGTCACATATCACTTTAAATGACATTAATTCTGTAATAATTAAACATTACTCCGTTTCTCACGGGCATTTACTTTCATTAACATACATTCATTATTTTATGCCTTAATTAACAAATGTTGTTTTGTCGTGTGAATCATCTTCCCCTTTTCCATCAATATGAAACGCTAAAAGTGGTACGTTTTCCCTTCCAAAATACATGGATAGAAATGTTTATAGTTTCACCATTCAACGATTTTCTGGGTCTGGTCGAAATTATTATCGTTACAAACGTGTCATGTTCTTAGAAATTATCTACCCGTCTGCATAAATTAGTGTGAACTGGGCAAAAATGCACTTTCAAAAGATGCCTACATTTATTTGGTTCAGCGTTCCTCCTCGGAGAATAACTGGGCCAAATATTATCCGATTTCAATGATCCGACAATGTATGTGTGTTGAAACACATCATTTAATTCAATTGGCATCATCATAACAATCATATCTTAATTATATTTCGAAATATCGAGATTCTTCAGTGTCCCACTCTGCTTTTAAAATAAAGGAATCAGGTCGCTAGACCTCCCTTTCACGCAGACAATAAAATTAGTTCCAGCTGGCCGAGCAAGATGGCCGCCGTCCTAGTGGTCTACTACCACTCCCCTCTTGGCTGCAAGCAATGTCATCTTTGTTTACAATTGCAGTACAATGGAGTTACGCGGAGTGTTATCTCAAGTAATTGAGTCATTCTGATTATTTACCACCTATATTTATAGTGTATTGGGCTCAACTCGGCCCCTAATTAACATTCATGGCTGGGGATGGATTCTGTAATAGTCTTGCCGTTCTTTGGCGATTCTAGTGGCTTTGGGCGCGCATCATAATGAGAATACAAGATTGCTCATCAGCAGCTGCCTAAATATAATAAGGAAATCTGCGTTTCCTATACGACGAACATGATTCTCCTCTCAGGGCAGATCATTTTATACATGTGCTCACGGGGTCTCGAAGAACATCCCTCGTGGCAATTATTCCTGCAAGCGATGGATACAGACAGGCTCTGTCCAATTCGCTGAGAATAATATAAGTACGCTCCACGGCGGTACTAACTCGTAGATTAGCCAACTTTTCACCTAACGTGCAAGCTATGTTAGCTTGGTCCCCGCAACTTTATTTACGTAAATCACTGGATTCTACGTTACTTTGCTCGCTCAATGCGGCTCAAACAATACTTCTCATAGATGACTCAATTATTAAGGCACCCGCGACCTCTCTGCAATTACACTTAAGCCAAAGCTTTAAATTGCTCCTAAAAACAAGTATAAATTTACTGGCTTACATTACTTTAATGGTTCTCAAAAACAATCCTAAGAATTGACCATATTAAATATTCATTCAACACTTCATTGACACTGAAAAATTCTCGTATCTCGCTATATTTCACGTTACTTTCTTACTGTTTACCAAATACAGTATCTTTATATTAGACATGACACACTTTGAACGTTAGTTATGTCAGAAATGCCTATTACCTTACTTTACTGTTACCGACCCCAGATTACTATTATTATTATTATCATTTAACGTTACCGTTACATTCATCACTATCTTAGGCCTGAATGGCCCTAAACAAATCACCTTCCAAGCCATATTCTACCAAATACGAGTGGTGAAAGCTCGTACATAAGTGACTGTTACAACTTAGTCTCAAAGTGATGCATCGTTGTATGGTGAACTATCTAGTTAGAATAACATTGTAAATTTGTACTCACTTTTCATTTTCGCTGGATTATTCCAGCACACCAGCCACGAACCTACCATGACGCTTGATTTAAGCCATCATGCTATATCTCACATACCACATGGTATCACATATTTCACACATGATAATCATACTTTTATCAGTGGCTTTTCTCACTTTAACACGATACATATTATTTCACAATACACATAAACACTTTTGAAATCACTATAATAAAACTTATATACACTTTTTGCACTATTTCACAGGTTGATCCATAATCGGACTCCTCCTAACGCCTGACCTCAGAGATGCGATGAAGCTACGACAACCGCTGGTCTCCGTGAAAGTCTATCTGCGTGTACGTGCGTTCGATTCTCGTTACCTTCAATACGGTTCATTTCACCGTCATGATTCCTTATGATGCCTCTCGGGCTCCCATAACTGTAATGATCCTGACGATTCTGCGTCATTTATAAGTATGACAATACCTCCTGGTATTCAGTGTCCAAAACCATCCTAAATTATTGCTACGCTGTAGCAAACTACACTTGCGTATAATAATGGATAAATATCTGCTGTAGATTAAATCTTACGCGATTCTTGATTACTATTAAGAAGCTATATGATGCGCTTCCATTGTTCTTCATATACACTCGAGCGTCGATACTCTAACATTTCGCGCACTACTGGCAGCGTTTAGTTTACGTGTAGACTGCAGATGAACTGGCGAGCAACTCAAGACGAACTAAAGATGACTGAAGAACAACTGTGCTGCTTCCCCTATATAAAGGTTTCTCGTAAAATGTAGTCCACAGGACACACGAGAGCGACTCCCTTCTTGAAATAATGCATTTCCATTCAAAATGACGTATACACCTCGTTCATCTAGGTGTGGAAGTCCCATAATCACTCACGTGCAAGCGATCGCTTCGGCCAATTAACTACAATTAATTGCCTTCTTCCGTAGCGTCATGACGCCACCATGGTGAATCCCCTCTTGCTGGTCACCAAATCACTCCTCTCGAGCGTAAGCTCGGTGTTAACAGGCTTATTTAGAGATATAGGCTTTAATTTAGGTGTGAGACCACTCCTAAATTATCTCTCCTAGAATATATTCACCTGGGTGTACATTTTATTCCATTTCGATGCTCCAATTGGCTGCAATCAATTAATTTCCGTGGACAATTACCCCCACTACGGTCTCAAGTGTTGTCCATCGGGGACTCCCAGGGTCATTAATTTCGAGCTCTCTCCTCGGTCCAGACGAAATAAGTTCCTTCGGCGCCTTGAATCTCCTCCCCTCTGCTGGCTGCAATTAGTAAAGTGTCAAGCTGGCCTGCTTTCACGTTTCTATACTTCGAAAACGTAAATATGACTGCATTTTCTGACAATTATTCCCTTAAACAGCTATGATATTCACATTCTAGCCGTGAAATCATGCGATATTATTATATGTCATTATACAACTCATTGCTCTTCGGGTTCCCTGTAGCTGTTCCCCCTCAGAGATCAATGGTTCGACTCTAGGCATAATCATGGGCCTGGTCTTCTCTGATAAGACCCGAGTTCGATGCCAGTCTGCCGTGTCCGATTGGGCACAGTACATAGTAATATTAATAATGATAATAATAATAGCCGTCCTTGAGGTGTTGGGGTAGCGCGCCTGTATCTCACCCGGAGGACCCGGGTTCGATTCCCGGCTCCGTCAGGGATTTTAGAAAGTGACTTGAGGGCTGGAACGGGGTGCACTCAGCCTCGTGAGGACACTTGAGTAGCTGTCTGACAGTGAGGCAGCGCCCCGATCACGAATACCAATATTAACGGACGAAGGGACCCGATGCGCTCATCACGTGTCACCCCAATATCTGCAGGCCAAATGGCTGGGCAGCGGTCGCTTGGTAGGCCTAAGTCCTTCACCGGCAGTAGTGCCAGATATTTTAAATATTATTTTTTATAATAATAATAATAATAATAATAATAATAACATTAAAGCAAATATAGCGAGTTGGTTGGCCCTATCAAAAGGCAATGGCATTTAGAACGGGTAAAGACCATACCTATCATTATCTCAAATACGGGCGTGATCCCAAATACCTTGCTCCAAGACCTTAACGAACTGGTTCTGGATACTCAAATGGACAAACTAATGCAGAAGGCAGTAGTCCTCTCAACAACCCGAATCGTCTGGACATTGATGGGTAGCGATTTCGACTTTCCAGCTTAGAAGTGGCTGTTTCAGTAGCAATAATTTGGTTCCCTGAAGCCCGTATAGTTGTTGTGATGTACCAGCAATGTGTTATATATACTGTATAAAACAAAAATACTAATTAAATGATAGTGAGGCTGTGAGCTCAGGTATTAGAGTGCTACCCTTCTCGAGGGTTCGATCTAGTCTGAATCATGTAATACATGAAGGTGAACAAATACGACAGCCTTATGCCGATGGATGTAATGGCACGTAGCCTACGTGAAATTCTGTGAACACAACATTCCGGAATCTCGACATCCCCACCAAAAATAAAAATAGTGTGTCCAACAATCTATTTTTATTATTATTATTATTATTATTGTTATTATTATTATTATTATTATTATTATTATTATTATTATTATTATTATATACATTATAAGAGATTATATCTTTACTGAATGTTATTTATTAGCCTATTTTCAATTTTGAAAAAATAGGCTTATGAGATCACCTTTTGTCCGTGTGTGTGTGCGTGTGTGTGTGTGATTCGTGTGTGTGTCCCCCCCTAATAAAATCTAAACGGCAGGAGCGATTTCAATGAAACTCGGAAAGTTCATAGCACTATTCCCGGCGACCTCGACCGTGCCCTTCAAATTTTGTTACGACTCAGCAATCCAACATGGCGGCTGTGCGAAATATTTCACCAGCATTCAATATCTCCGAAACTATTACCGATATTACCCTGAAATTTTCTACGGTGATAGAGAGAACTACTATAAGTTCACTTATGTGACTTTTGAAAACCTGGTAACTACAAAACCAACATGGCGGCCAAGCGAATTTGCGACTTTTAAATAGACGTTTCTCGCGATTTGACCAACCAAACGCAATGAAACATGGTACAGTATATGTTTATATACATTGTAATGCACCGACATCAAACTTCGTTCAATTGCTTACATAATCACAAGATGGCGGATGTGCGAAATATTTCACCGGCATTCTATATCTCTGAAACTATTAGCGGTATCTCCCTAAAATTTTGTACGGAGATAAAGGGCACTACTCGAATTCCATCTATAAGATTTTCAAAAACCGGTTAACTACAAAACGAACATGGCGGCCAAGCGAATTTGAACATTTTAAATAGACCTTTCTCGCGATTTAATGTTCCAAGCGCACTGAAACCTGGTACAGGAAATATTTATACACATTGTAATCCACTGGTATCTAATTTAGTTCAATTGTTTACATAACCTCAAGATGGCGGCAGTGCGAATTTTAAAATTAAGTTTTTATTTCTTGTGATGTAGTCATGCGATCGAAGTGAAAGTTTGAATAATGAACCTACGCAATAATGTTCCTATAATGGTACATGACTCTATGGCCTATACATTTAACAATCCAACATGGCGACCATCCGAAATATTTAGACGATACTGAATATCTACGAATCTATTTTAGCAATCAAACTGCATTTTTTAATGTTCATAGGGGCTATGAACTTAAGTTCACCTATAGGACTTTAAATAACCTGGTGATCACAAATCCAACATGGCGGTGACGCGAATTATAAATATTCACATGGACGTTTCTCCCAATTTAACCATCTGCGTGCAGTGAAACTTGGTACAGTAAATCTTTATCAGAATGTTAATCCACTGGCATCTAATTTATTTCAATTGTTTCCATAACCTCAAGATGGTAGCTGTGAAAAAATTTTAAATCTCCTTGTTTTTTCTTGTGTCTTAATTATGCGATTTAAGTTTGAATACTACACGTTCACAATAATCTGCATGTAACAGTAAACTCTAGGACCTACATATATAAAATCCAACATGGCGACCATCCGAAATATTTAGTCGGTTCTCAATATCTACGAATCTATTACAGCAATCAAACTGAAATTGTGTATGTTGATAGTGGCAATTAACATAAGTAGGATATATGAAAATAGGCTGTATAGTTCTTCACGGAACTACTTGTTTTTAAGTAGGGTTCCAATTGTTTAGGACGTTCAGTAAATAAATATTTTTGGAAACAATGATGATGGAAGAGACTCGAAATCTTGTTGTGATGGTTGTTGTTAATTCATTTTAGGGGCTTAGGAAATTTTTTTATCAGCCCCGTGTAGTTGGGTGAGTGTTGGATTTGTCTGATAAACTGTGTTTCTCTGGTGACCGTATGTGTAGCTGTAGTTATTAGGGTCGTGAATGAGGTTGGTGCTCCGGGACTCCAAGTACCATACTATCCCGGCATGTGCTTGGAAAGCGCGTAGAAGAATCCAGGGAAATCCAAACTCAGGATAACCACTGTCGGTGCTGAGTTTGGACCTCCAATCACCGGACTTGTTGCGATCGTGGTGTACGATTAAATGCGCATGCCTACACCGCGGGGGTAGGAAAGAAAGCAGCCGTGGTTTTATGAAGGAACATTCCAACTTTGGGCTCGTGGGATGCCACGGGAAATCATCTTGTGGCTGCAGATGGTGGAAAGTAAGGAGGCTTGTGGTTTTACATGACCAAATTTCGTTATCATGAGCTACTGGACCTTCTTTTTATGCGGAATCCGAACCACAGGACATGGCATTTCACTTCGCAAATCTCATATGCATTTACCGGGAATCAAACCCGGTCCGCCGTGGTGAGAGGCAAATAGCTGGACCGCTGCGCCATCACGCCCAGACTTGCATATCGGCCGGTGATGGTAAACTGCGTCAATACTAGCACCCCATGTAGATAATGATGATAATTATAATAATAATAATAGTCTAATAATAATAATAATAATAATAATAAGAGTCAGCATGTGTAGCTCTGTTGGTAGAGTACTAAAAATAAAAGTCCTGCAACTCGACATACCAAAAGAAAAAAAACATAAAGGAACTTAGGTTGGTTCCATAGCTTAGGGTCTGCGACAACGTGGTCAGGTAGCCGCGTATTAAGGAAGTTAGTGTGTCTAAAATTCTATTATTACTATTATTAATATAGTAGTAGTAGCCTAGTATAATAATAATAATAGTATTATTAATATTTTTGTTACAGTTGTTGCACTGTCTTCACACAAAGATAGACAAACAGTTTCTTAAATTAATTTTCCAAATCTTTAAGATTTCCATTTTCTATGCATAGGCCATGAGGATGTCAAAATCCTAAACAGATTCACCATCACTAGTCATGTAGCCACTCTACATGAAGGTGTGAAACAGCTGTTCATAGGCTCGGTTTGAGTATTTCAATGTCATATGCACACAAGACGAGGAGGTCACTCAACTTCAGACACTACAGTTGTAATACTTAGAGTTGAAGTCTGACAGTTCTTACAGAGAGGTCCTTTTACTGCCTACCGGGGTGGGTTAAAGAGAGGTGGGGGTATGGTTGTCATGGAAACGGGGTGGAGCGACTACGGTTGCCATGGAGATAAGCCCTCTGGCCAGCTCGTGTTGAGGAGGAGTTTGTAGGAGTTGCCAAACCTCGCACTTCTGAGTTAGATCTTGTCACAAGCAGTTCAGTGTGAGTGTTATTCTATTTGTGTTTCTGTTTGGAGGCCGTCATTAAGAATCTAACGGTATTTTAAATACTAATTGCGTAGGCATACAATTATTGTATTGCAATATATATTTCTAGCATTATGAATACTCCTCGAGGGAGAGGGAGGTCCAGAACTCGTCCACCTCATGAAAAAATACCGCCGGCCATGGTGTGACAATTCATCACCAAGGAAGAGAAATGATATGTGCCGCAAGGGAATTCTTTGAAGAGGAGGCTAAGAGTTTTTCGGAAAGGAATGTTCCTTTAATTCCATTCCAGAGAGTTCAAGAACGCACTGCGAAAGCTCTTAGAGTTAGTAAAAGTACTGTGACAAGAGTTACGATGGAGAAATATAACAACTCAGAAGAGGGTTCATCTAAACTGTCCATGCCTGGAAAGAAGCGGCCTAGAACCTCCAGAATTACAAATCTGGATCCGTTTAAAGACGATGCTATTCGCCGGCACATTCTTACTACACCAGGAGGGAACATCCAACAATTCAAAAACTGTTATTTACACTTCCGCACGACTTATTTAAAGGCAGTTACTCTTCCTTACTGAAAGTGGTTCATAACCTTGGTTTTGAATATAAAGCTATCAACAGTAGGAAGCTGCTGATGGAGAGAGGTGACGGACTGAGCCAGGATCGAACCTGCCAAGTTGAGCTCAGAAAGCCAGCGCTCTACTGTGTGAGCTTTTCAGCCCGACCTCTGTTAAAGAAAACCGAATATAAGACCAAGTCAGTCATGGTCTGGCCAGGTATCTACAAGAAAACACAGCGGTCAGAATGAATGAACGAACAAGCCAGCCGGAAGTGAGAAGGGTAGGGTATGGAATGCAGGAATGTGGCAACCGCGTGAAATGGCACGTGCAATGCTCCTCCCTCCAGCACTAGCTGTCAGACGTCAACTCTAAGTATTACGACCATAGTCAACATTCCTAAGCGTTGAAGGGGAGGGTGACGGGGAGAAGTCAGCTGTGCTGCTGAGGAGAACGAAGTGTAAGCCCGTTTCCAAGACATTAACCGACGAGTTTTGTGATTTAATTCCACCTACACTAATTAAGATCCGAGTGAATTTCATGAAGATATTTGCTTAGAATACCATCTTCTATCACCAGTGTAACGGATTTCCATCATATCAAATACACCCTGTATATATATATATATATATATATATATAACTCCACTATACCGGTGGCAAGTCCGGGGCCCTATTCGCAAGAAATGGGGAAGGAGGAGTCGGAGGAGTAACACCTCGTTAAAAAACCTAGGTCCAGCTGACCCGGCTGGTAGTACCTTGTAAGGGTCCCTTGCCAGGGTTACGGTGAAGTCCTCAACGGCATTGTTGGTGGAGCGGTTGAACTGCGGTACAGTAATAATGGCGGAAGGGGCCTCCTTGTGCTCAGGAGATTAGGAGTAAAAGGTATGTGGTCCACACATATCAGGGTAGCGTCTGTCTCAGATTGATCGGCTACAAACAGCGTCTGTTCCAGATTGGGCGGCTGATTTTAATACTGGGAGGCTTACTACCTCATCAGTTATAACCCCGCTATCCTTCGGGATAGCCTTTCTCAATTCTTTTCTTCACTCATGATGGAAACACAAAGTATTGGATTATATACCCCAGGTGGTAATTACCCAAGTGGTAATAAATCCACCTCCACGTATTGTGGAGTTAGTAGGCCTGCGGAGTCTGGGGAGCCTGCAATGTCATGTAAGAAGAAATATATTATGTACTTAGCAACAATTAACATAAACTCACTCCTTCAGATAGGAAAACTAAAGCAAACATTGGATGTTCTTGAGAAACATAACATTGTCATCGCTGCATTGCAAGAAACACGATTTTGTGATGAAGAAGCTTTTGAGTCTCAAGGATTCAGAATTTATAAAGGAATACCTGGCACAAGAGTTACACCGAACATCCCTCATCTTGGTACAGGTTTTATAGTCCACAAGAAAGCTGTTGATTCAGTGCTGGATTTCACATTATTCAATGGAAGACTATCCACATTGTCATTTAGATCACTTAATAAAGCCTACACCGTGGTCAATTTTCATGCAGCGACGAACGTGTCAAACACGAAAGACCGAGAGCAAACTAATATAATATGGGAACAATTAGAAGACGTGATTGACAATATTCCAGCGCATCACACCACCATCCTTCTCGGTGATTTTAACGCCCAAGTAGGAAGAGAGAAAAAGTTTAGGAATATAGTTGGAAACTATCCTGCACATAAACGAACAAACAAAAATGGCGAACGGCTGATTGACACCTGCAAAAATAACAACCTAGTTTTGAAATCTACTGCGTTTAAACATCTTCCTCGGAAAGCAAAGACATGGAGACATCCAAATCCACTTATGGGTGAATTTCAACTGGATCATGTGGCAATATCAAAAAAATCAGATCGTGAAATCCAAAATGTGAAGGTCCTGCGTAATGCGAATATAGACTCAGATCATTATCTGTCCCTTATTAAAATGAAAGGTATTCCGTTTAGGAACAATAGAGTGAATGTTGAAAAGGGAATGAAAACGCAAAAGTACAACATCGGTGGTCTGAAGTCAAATAACAACACTTTTGCGGAAACACTCCACAACAAACCAAAAGATGGAACATGGTTTACTTTAAGGAACGCCATTGTTACTGCGGCTTCGGAATCCATTCCTCTTGATAGAACGCGCAAGCATCCATGGTGGAACGGTCAATGTGATCACGCAATAGAGGAAAGAAGAAAAGCTTGGATCAAGTGGAATAACAAGAAAGACGATGTGAACCTTGAGAACTTTCTCTGCATCAGGAAAGAAACTTGTAAAATTTTAAAATTGGCAAAAAGAAATTTCCACAAATCTCAAATTATTCAAATTGAAGATGATTTTCAAAGGCACAAAACAAGGGATTTCTATCAAACTTTTAAACACCAACTGTCCAAATACGTCGCCCCTACTCTTCACATCCGAGGATCTGATGGTAAACTTAATCTCAATAATAAAGACTGTGCTAAAGCTTTTGGAGAATATTTTGAAACCCTTTTGAACACGGACATACCTACTGAACAACTTGCTTTCTATCCTAGCGTTGCATACCACGACAGTTCACCACCCTCCGTCGAAGAAATAACACAAATCATCAAGGCGCAAAAAAATAATAAAGCCTCTGGGGAGGATAGTATTGTGGCTGAATTATGGAAATATGCAGATAATGACTCCATCATTTGTCTCCAGAAAACCATTGAAGAAATATGGCATAGTGAAAAGTTGCCGGAGGATTGGACTTCTGCCATCATTCATCCTATACATAAGAAAGGGGATAAATCCGACCCAAATAATTATAGAGGTATTTCACTGGTATCGGTAACATACAAAATATTTGCAAGGGCTCTTCTGAACAGAGCAGAACCGATATTAGACCGTCAGTTAGGGGAATATCAAGCTGGGTTCAGGAAATCAAGATCCTGTCCTGAACAAATTCATAACATTAAGACCATAATTTCCTACTGTACGGTACGATCAAAACCTTATGTTGTGAATTTTGTGGACTTTCAAAAGGCTTATGATTGCATTCATAGAGACACAATAATTAACACCTTACGTGAGTTTGGCCTAGACAATAAATCAATTAATTTGTTCAAAGCAAGCTTAGAAAACACAATTTCTAAGGTCAAATTTCGTGGTGAATTGTCCGAAGCCTTTGCAATCAAGACTGGCTGTAGACAAGGTGATCTGGGATCACCGATGCTGTTCAACTGTGTCTTGGAAAAAATTATAAGAGAATGGTTAACAATCTTACCAAATAATTATGGTATTCGAATTGGTTATAAAAAAGAAGACCTGAATATAAACTGTCTCGCTTTTGCAGATGACATTGCTTTGTTCGCTAATTCAATGGAAGAGGCCACTGACCAACTTAATAAACTACAAATCATAGCTGCTAAAACTGGACTTAAAGTGGCCTTCCATAAAACTAATTTTATCACAAATGTCAAAGATGCCTCAAAATTCATCACGATTGGTCTGCAAAAAATCAAAAAAGTCCGAAAATTTAAATACCTAGGCGAATGGATTACCCCTAATAATTCAGAAATAGCTGCCATTGAGAGCAGATGTAACAAATTGGAAGGTGCCTTTCAAACCTGCAAAAACATTTACAAAAGTAAAAGCTTGTCCCGGAATGTCAAACTTTGTCATTATAATACAGTAATTAGGCCGTCAGCACTGTATGCTGCAGAATGCTTACAGATGACAAACAAAGGCCCATTGAGAAAATTAGAACTTAAGGATCGGAAAATTCTAAGGAAAATATTAGGACCTGTTAATGATAATGGTACTTACAGAAGAAGACATAACAATGAATTATTTGAACATATAGAAGATTTGGTGAGTGTGATGAGAAAAAGGAGAATGTCTTTCTTTGGACATTTGGAGCGGATGGAGCATCATCGACTTTCATATCGAATCCACTCATCAATCTCTAAAAAAAATTCCTATTGTAAATGGTCGATGCAAGTTAAAAAGGACCTAACAGAAGCTCGAATCAATCAAGCTCTGGTTTGGGATAGGAACCTGTTCAGAAAGGCGGTTAAATCAACTAGTAATATACACAATTTAACATCTGTGATGCCTCGCCCTCACTGCAAGTGGACAGAAGAAAGGAGAGCTGAACATTCGTCAAGAATGAAGATCTACTGGCAGACAAGAAAACAAGCTTTACAGTGATCATATGAGTGAAGTTCATCGTGGTCCATTGATGGCCGAAACGACTAAAATATATATATATATATATACAGTACTAGCTGCACCCGGCACGCGTTGCAATGCCAATCAAAGAAAGTGTTGGCGTTGTAACTTTGTTTGTTAAAGTGCTTTTGGTTTCCCAATATTTTTTTTCTTTTTCCGTTAACCTACTCTAAACTATTGTAAAATTAATTTACTATCTCAAAACAATCCATGGAAGCTTGCTCAAACACTCAACAAAGTTTCATCGCAATGAAATGAATGGTATATGAACGCATACGGGACTTTGTTGAAACGATTCGAGCGCCGTCATGGATTTGTTGAATATACTCGTACTCTACCTATTGTAAAATGGATTTACTAATTCGAAAATCTTTTCTGGCGTGTACGCAACAACTCACCAAAGTTTCATCACAATTGGATGAATGGCATATGAACGCATACGGGATTTTTTTGACGATTCGCACGCCGTCACTCATTTGTTGAATCTACTTGTGCGCCACCCATTGAAAAACGGATTTGCTAATTCATACACCTTCGCAAGACTGTACTCAACTCACTAATGATTTATCACAATCGGATGAATGGTATATGAACGCATACGGAGTGTTTTTTTTAAACGATACGCGCGCCTTTACTCATTTGTAGAATCTACTCGTCCGCTACCTATTGTAAACATGAATTACTAAGTCAGAAACCTTTCCTGGAGTGTGCACGACAATTCGCCAAAGTTTCATAGCAATCGGATGAAAGGTATATGCACGCTTACATGACTTTGTTTAAACGAATCGCGTGCCGTCACTCATTTGTTGAATCTACTTGTGCGATAACTATTGTAAAGTGGATTTACTAAGCCAGAAGCCTTCCCTGAAGTGTATACAGCATCTCACCCAAGTTTCATCTATATCGGACGAATGGTATATGAACGCATACGGGACTTTGTTGAAACGCTTCGCACGTGTTCCCTTATTTGTTGAATCTACTTGTGCGCTACCTATTGTAAAATGGATTTACTAAGCCTGAAACTTTCCCTGGAGTGTACACAACAACTCATCCAAGTTGAGTCGCTATCGTAAAAATGGTATATGAACGCATACGGGACTACTGTATGTCGAAACACTTCGCGCGTCGTCGCTCATTTGTTTCATCTACGTGTGCGATACCTATTATAACATGGATTTACTAAGCGAGAAACCTTGTCTGTAGTGTACACAACCCCTCACCCTAGTTTCATCGCTATCGGACGAATGTTATGTGAACGCATACAGGACTTGTTTGAAATGCTTCGCCCGTCGTCGCTCATGTCTTGAATCTACTCGTGCGCTACCAATAGTTAAGTGGATTTAATAAGCCAGAAACCTTCCCTAAAGTGTACACAACATCTCACCCAAGTATCATCGCTATCAGACTCATAGTATATGAACGCATGCGGGACTTTGTTGAAACGCTTCGCGCGTCGTCGCTCATTTGTTGGATCTACTCGTGCGCTACCTATTGTTACATGGATTTACTTAGCCAGAAACCTTGCCTGTAGTGTACACAACCTCTCACCCAAGTTTCATCGGTATCGGACGAATGGTATGTGAACGCATACCGGACTTTGTTGAAACGCTTCACCCGTCGTCGCTCATTTGTTGAATCTAGTCATGCGCTACCTATGGTTAAGTGGATTTACTAAGCCAGAAACCTTCCCCAAAGTGTACAACATCTCACCCAAGATTCATCGCTATCAGACGAATAGTATATGAACGCATACGGGAATTTGTTGAAACGCTTAGTGCGTCGTTGCTCATTTGTTGAATCGACTCGTGCGCTACCTATTGTAAAAAGGATTTACTAAGTAAAAAACCTCCTGGAGTGTGCACAACAATACAACCAATGTTTCATAGCAATCGGATGAATGGTATGTGAACGCACACGGGACTTTGTTCAAGCGATTCGCGTGCCTTCACTCATTTGTTGAATCTACTCGTGCGCTACAACTTTCATATTTATTCACCTTTTAAACCTTCTCTGGACTTCCACAAATAGTTCAGGACCAAAATTAGCCAAATCGGTCCAGCCGTTCTCGAGTTTTAGCGAGACTAACGAACAGCAATTCATTTTTAGCCTATTTTCAATTTTGAAAAAAAAAAACAAGAAGTTCAGTAAAGAACATATAGCCTACTTTCTCCTAAATGCATGGGTATTGTTATAACTCTTTGTCCTTTTCAAGGAGTATGATTGAATGTTGGTTGTAGTAGCTTGTTGAAATACAACGTGCTATAGGGATATTAAACATGAATATGAGGTGCCCTTTGCTAGTGCTACCTCTGTACCAAATTTCGTTCAATTCGGTTTCACCGTGTTTGAATTGATAGGGGGAATCGATTTGCACACATACTTGGCCACCATCTGCAAACTATTGGGCTGATGTTCTTGCAGTTTGGTCTGAATATGTTTCCCACATAAGGATATGGTGTTGCAAAATTTGGTAGAGACTAGATTATTAGGTTGGTCGTAATTACATTTTAGCTTTTAACATTTGGGTGGCCGCGATTACGTTTCCGTCAAGATAGCGGTGATATAAAACATGACACTGAGCTGCCCTTTGCTAGTGCTACCTCTGTACCAAATTTCGTTCCATTCGGTTTCACCGTGTTCGAATTGATAAGGGGAATCGATTTTCACACAAAGATGGCCGCCATCCGCAAACTATTAGGCGAATGACCTATTAGATTGGTCAAATGATGCTCCCTCCATAAAGGTATGTAGTTGCAAAATTTGGTAGAGATCAGATGATTAGGTTAATCGTAATTTGATTTAAGCTTTGAACATTCGTGTGGCCGCCATTACGTTTCAGTCAAGATGGTGGCGATATAAAACATGACACTGAGGTGCCCTTTGCTAGTGCTACCTCTGTACCAAATTTCGTTCCATTCGGTTCCACCGTGATCGAATTAATAGGGGGAATCAATTTTGACATAAAGATGGCCGCCACCCGCAAACTATTAGGCTAATAACCTATTAGATTGGTCAAAGGATGCTCCCTCCATAAAGGTATGTAGTTGCAAAATTTGGTAGAGATCGGATGATTAGGTTAATCGTAATTTGATTTAAGCTTTGAACATTCGTGTGGCCGCCATTACGTTTTAGTCAAGATGGTGGCGATATAAAACATGACACTGAGGTGCCCTTTGCTAGTGCTACCTCTGTACCAAATTTCGTTCCATTCGGTTCCACCGTGTTCGAATTAATAGGAGGAATCTATTTTGACATAAAGATGGCCGCCACCCGCAAACTATTAAGCTAATAACCTATTAGATTGGTCAAAGGATGCTCCCTCCATAAAGGTATGTAGTTGCAAAATTTGGTAGAGATCGGATGATTAGGTTAATCGTAATTTGATTTAAGCTTTGAACATTCGTGTGGCCGCCATTACGTTTCTGTCAAGATGGCGGCGATATAAAACATGACACTGAGGTGCCCTTTGCTAGTGCTACCTCTGTACCAAATTTCGTTCCATTTGGTTTCACCGTGTTTGAATTAATAGGGGGAATTGATTTTCACACAAAGATGGCCGCCATCCGCAAACTATTAGGCTAATGACCTAGTTATTTGGTCAAAGGATGCTTCCTCTATAAAGGTATGTTGTTGCAAAATTTGGTAGAGATCGGATGATTAGGTTAATCGTAATTTGATTTAAGCTTTGAATATTTGTGTGGCCGCCATTACGTTTCCGTCAAGATGGCGGCGATATAAAACATGACACTGAGGTGTCCTTTGCTAGTGCTACCTTTGTACCAAGTTTCGTTCAAATCGCATTCACAGTGTTCGAATTGATAGGGGGGGGGCAGACATTCGGAGTACACACACTCACACACACACACACACACAGACACACACACACACAGACTCACACACACACATACACACACACAGACAGACACACTTTTTTCGCCCTGTGTTGATCTCATAAGTCTACTTTCATTTTTTGCAAAAATCGAAAGTAGGCTAAAAAATAGGCTTATGAGATCACCTTTTGTCCGTGTGTGTGTGCGTGTGTGTGTGTGTGTGAGAGAGGTGTGTGTGTGTCCCCCCCTAATAAAATCTAAACGGCTGGAGCGATTTCAATGAAACTCGGTAAGTTCATGGCGCTATTCCCGGCGACCTCGACCGTGCCCTTCAAATTTTGTTACGTCTCACCAATCTTACATGGCGGCTGTGCGAAATACTTCACTAGCATTCGATATCTCCGGAACTATTACCGATATCGCCCTGAAATTGTGTACGGTGATAAAGGGCACTACTAGAAGTTCACCTATGAGACTTTCAAAAACCTGGTGACTACAAAACCAACATGGCGGCCATGCGAATTTGAGACTTTTAAATAGACTTTTCTCGCGATTTAACTACCCAAACGTAATGAAACTGGGTACAGCAATTGTTTATACACATTGTAAAGCACTGGTTCAATTTAGTTCAATTGTTTACATAACCTCAAAATGGCGGCTGTGCGAAATATTTCACTGACATTCTATATCTCCGAAACTATTACAGATATCACCCTGCAATCTTGTACGGTGATAAAGGGTACTGATACAAGTTTATCTATGTATATTTCATAAACCTGTAAAGTACAAAAGGAACATGGCGACCAAGTGAATTTGAAATATTTTAATAGACTTTTCTCGTGATTTAACTCTCTGAGCGCAGTGAAATGTGGTACAGTAAATGATGTTGCAGATTGTAATGCACTGCCATCTAATTTAATTCAATTGTTTACATAACCTCAAGATGGCGGCTGTCCGAAATTTTAAAATTATGTTTTTATTTCTTGAGTCGTAATCATGCGATTGAAGTGAAAGTTTGAATAATGAACCTATGCAATAATTGTCCTTGAATGGTACATAACTCTATGGCCTATACATATAACAATCCTAAACGGCGAGCTTCCGAAATATTTAGACGGTTCTCAATATCTATGAATCTTTTACAGCAACCAAACAGATTTTTTTTATGTTCATAGAGACTATGAACATATGTTCACCTCTAGGACTTTCAGTAACCTGGTGAGCACAAATCCAACATGGCGGCGACGCGAAGTATAAATATTTAAATGGACGTTTCTCGCGAATTAACTATCCGAGTGCCGTGAAACGTTTCACGTTAAATGATTATACAAATGTTGATCCACTGTCATCTAATTTATTTCAATTGTTTGCATTATCACAAGATGGCTGGTGTGCGTAATTTTAAAATCTGGTTTTTCTTCTTGTGTTCTAATCATGCGATTGAAGTTTTAATACCACACGACCACAATAATCTTAATGTAACAGTACAAAAATAAAAATCCAACCTGGCGACCATCTGAAATATTTAGACGGTTCTCAATATCTACGAATCTGTTACAGCAATTAAACTGAAATTTTGTATGTTGATAGAGGCAATTAACATGAGCAGGATATATGAAAATAGGCTGTATAGTTCTTCACGGAACTACTTGTTATATATATAGATATGCATTTTTTATTTTTATTTTTTAAATCTGAACCATTTTTTCAAGGAGCCGCACGAGATTGACTCAAGAGCCACATTTGGCTTTTGAGCCTCGTTCTGGCCACCCCTGTTATATTTTATTCTTACAGTACCATCACAATACATCAATATGGATGATGGCAACAGGCGAGTGTTAAAGAAAGCGAATAAATTTGAAGGCTAGTGCGACTCGTATCCAACACTTCTTTGTGTCTGAAATAAAATCTTTCGGTATCGATCTCATTCACGTTAAATTGAACAGACTACTCTCCTTGATCGAATGATTGAAGTAAATTCAAAGTGAACTGGCGTTGCATAATGATGAATATGACGAATACCGTTCCTAAAAGAATTCGAAGACACTGTAGACGTTCTCGAGGCCAAACTAAGAAAGGCGATCAACGTACGAAACACGCATGGGAATGATGAGGTACCTGTACTCACTCAGTCATCACTAGGGCTCGGATTTTAGGTGCTAAAAATCAGGGGAAAAAAATATTTTTTACGTATTAAAAATACTGAAATACGTGACAAAAAAGTAAAAATATTTAATTATAATTTAGTTTATTAATGTGAATATAAACAATATGCAGTACTCACGAATGCTATGCCTCACTGACTGCTGAAGATTTACAATACTCGAGATAGGCCTACGTCTTCAGGTTGTCCATCACAAATGACCAACGATTATCGCGAAACACTTCTTCTGTAGGCGCGAAACAGCGGCAAAATGTTTCTTATTCTTAAGGTGTTGTGTGACTTGAGATCGCTGTTCAGCCTTGATTGCTTTCCCACATGGTTGGCAGAATAGAACGCCCCCATCAGAAGTCAAATTATCTTAAAATTGCAACAGACTGCTGCAGCCGATAACTTATAGTTGCTTTTACTTTAGGCATCGTAGAACTGCCTTACACTTCACAGTGCCAGAAATGAACTGCATGTGAGTGAGACTGATTCCAGGTCTGGGGGAAGGGGAGGTCTAGCACATGGTGCAAAATGGCTATGGACAAGGCAATCCCCGGCTTCCACAGTGAGTGGCACGGGGCCACTAGTTAAGAATAACACAGTTGCAAGCTGACATACGCTCTGCATGAAGAAAAATGTCACAAACGGAAAGATCTAGCATACTGATTTTTAAAAAAATATTATGTCTTTTTATGTGCTAATAAGTGAAAAGCAGGAATTTATGTATTTTATAGAAAAAGTTGCTTAAAATATTTATTTACATAAAAAAATAATTATTTACCTAAAAATCCGAGCCCTAGCCATCACATGCCATATCTAGAAACATAAACTACCCAACATAAACCTCCCTACCGTTGATGGTGCTGCACTTCAAGGATACGTTTGAAGGCCTGGTGGTCAACAACAATGACCCAGAAAACATCCACTACTTGCTTTCCTCTTTGTTAAGTTGAAACCAAAGACAGCATAAGGAACATCAGAATTCTGTCGTTCCATGCCTCTAGCCCTCCAGCAGGCGCGCCTAAAAGTTATACATGACCAGGCGCGTGGTGTACTAGTGCCACGTTCCACTGCTCTAGGATTATTTCATCACCCGAAAAGTCATTCTAGGTGTTTGAAAATTGCGTGGCTGCCATGTTCTTCCAGTGCCTGTCAGGTTTCTGGAAGTCACATAGCCCACCAAATAGTCCTCTATCACCTTTCACAATTAGAGGTTGATTGTTTTAATAGTTTCGGAGATATTGAGTACTGGTGAATTATTTCGCGAGATCGCCACGCTGGATTAGCTTAAGTGTCAGTCAGTAGATGAAGGTATATTTGGTGGTTTATTACACAAACTTACAAATCATTTCAATTGTCAAATATTGTACGAACAATTAAATGATTAAATATTTTTACAATCTGGCACTGCCACCATCTTGAATAATTGAAAACGTTTCAACAACATTAGATGCCAATATATCAAGCTCTCAAATAAGATTCACTGCGATCGGTTGATTAGATTGTCGGAAAAGTGAAGATTGGAAATGGAAAAGTGGGAATGTGTCAACATGATAAGTTTTCAGGAGAGCAAAAAACTACTGAAAGCCACTATACATTCGTAAAATCTTTAAATCAAATGAACATACATCATCCTACAATTCACGAACCACCGTCAGTATTCCATTAATGAGAAAACGAAAGCATAATATTTCTTCGAAAAGGGGCCATGTCCCGACTTGTTATTGAGGTCATCTTCAGCCCAATTAAGAATGAAATCAATTAAGAATAAAACTTAAGTTCAATAGATGTACTTTAGTCTAATGTTTGTTCGATGTGAAAAATGTTCATGAGATAAATTGTAATTAAAATAAGGAAATAAAATAATAACAATGGACATCCTTACAAAGTAATATTAATTGTAAATAAATAAAATAAATTATAATATTGGGCTTCGCATTAAATATTCAAAATACAGTTAGGAAAAAAAGAAATTTTGTAATAGTAAGTGTAAATAAAATATTGGGCTTTATATTAAAAATTCAAAAATACAGACAATTAAATAATTTAGAAATACAAGTGCCTAATATAAACAAAATAATATTTTAACTCAGTGCTTGAAATGAGTAAAACATATCTTCTTCCGAAATATGGAGTGTGATTTTTGTATCAGGTGCCAACCATTGATAGATACATTTGTGTAAGTGTTGATAGGCGTATAATTTAAACTCTGAATTCATCAATCAGTACGGATATCTTCAAACATTTCTGCTATCAATGGCAAATGTATTTGCATTCATTAACAAGAAGTTCCGTGAAGAACTATACTGCCTACTTTTCATGCCAATGATTATTCTACAGTATATGAACCTATCTAGAATGACGAAATTAAGTTGGTAATATCAAAATATCTAATTAGTTCAAAATATATCTGGTATAATGCAGCCTAATAGAGCACTACAGTTGGCAGCCCTGGTGACTGAATATATTCTTAGATCCACCTCTTAAGGTACAGAATACAAAATTTGGTTGAAGTACAATGGACGTTACATGCAGTTAGACACTGGATCTATCAGCACGCGTAAAAGCATGTTGCCAACAAAACCATGCGTGTGCTGGTCAGAAATAATCTGAATTATTATGATATCTTGTTGTGCTAATTTTGGATGAAATCCATATGTTAGTACAGAAGTTACATGTATTTTAAAATTGGACATATCAGCAGGCATAGAATCATGTTGGCAGCACTGCCTTGTATTAATTACTCCAAATTAATCTAGAATATCAGGTGCTATACGTGTGCAAAGTATAGAGCTGTTGGCTTGCATACTTTCTGATATATTGATATTAGGGTAAAAATAATATAGACAGCATTTATTAACAGTTGGCAGCACTGATTGCTCTTAACAATACTTATAGTCATATCTGTTATGGTTCACATAGCACATACGAAATTTGGTTGAAATCCAACTGATAGTATAGAAGTTACATTTATTTAAAAATTGGTACTATCAGCAGGCTTATAATCATGTTGGTAGAACTAACGTATATAAGTTACTCCAAATTAATCTAAAATGTCAGAATATACGTGTGCATAGTTTAAAGCTGTTGGCTTGCATACTTTCTGATATATTGGTATTTGGATAAAAAAAGAGAGCAATTTTTAACAGTTGGCAACCCTGGTGGCTCTTAAGAATACGCTCAGTCATATCTGTTTATGTACAGATATTACATACAAAATTTGGTTGAAATCCAATTGATAGTGTAGGAGTTATATGCATTTAAACATTGGACCTATCAGAAGGCTTAAAATTATTTTGGCAACACTGTCATGGTTGGAAATTAAACTTAAATAGTATTATCTACATGTGTGACAATTTTGGAATAGCTCTCATGCATACCTTGCAAGATATCCAACATGGAGCTCAAATTTCTAGTGCGTTTTTTCAGCAGTTGGTAGCACTGACATTATTTTCAAATATGGACGTGAGCTATTCCGGTGCACATCTTTACTCATACTAAATTTGGTCTTGATTGCTGCAGCCGTTTAGGAGTTGATAGGGGGGGGGGACACACACACACAGCCAGCCAGCCAGCCAGCCAGACAGACAGACATTTTCCCGGATCGATCTCATAAGTCTACTTTTTCCTCATTTTTGCAAAATGTGAAAAGTAGGCTAAAAACCTTGTTTACAGTATAGCACCATGTGACTTGACAGCGACCGACAGCCCAGTAGAACCTTGGCCGATTGCTCTATCGCACCAAGCGCAAATTACAGTCTCATAAACCTGGCCTATACCTTGAGAGGTTCTTGAAGGTCTGTTGAAATATATTTGCAGGGAACTATAGCAATAACTAACGTCCCAGATGGGGTAACATACACGCCAGGGCCCCAGGGGTCCTTAGATTACATGAGCGTGGTGAAGGCGATAAGGTCACGCCAAGGTCTATTGCCGGTGTATATAACCACCAAGACAAGGTGTCAAGGATATCACTGAATGTCAACATGAACAGTGCAACGATCTTCGCTCTTCTGTTGGTCGGACTTCTGTCCGTGTGTCTGGCCCAAGAGGAGGACTCTGACTCAACTATGAGTACAACCAGCGCCCCTCCTACCGGGGGGAATGGTGGTCTGATGCATGCCTTCTCGAACCCGGTATCTGCGATCAACCACCTCATCCGTAGTATGATGGTAAGTAATAGGCTACGACTTAAACGCTGCTGCGGATTTAGGGATGCGAGAAATTTCCTCCGGTACAGCAAATGTATTGGAACGACGCTGACGCTGTCGCTGTCTCGCAGGCAGGGCTGAACCTATAATAAACGTTGCTGAACCGGAGTTTACTTGTGGTAGGGTGGTCGTCTCCAGTCTGCGCCAAACAACACATAGTCATCCAGTTCAGGGCTCTAATTAAAGTTCTGACCACGGCCAGTGTCACGAGATCCGATGTTCCAAACACCCTTAAATCTAGTACTGAGCTGAGTCTTTCGTATTGTAGGCAAACTGACTGCAGGCGGCTTTAGTAGCGTAGTTGGTAGCATGCTGAGCTTCTATGCCCATGATCGTGGGTTCAAACCCAGCCGAAATCGTCAGATTTTTCAAGAGCGTTAAAATCCCTCAGTATGCCTTCCTTCGGAGGAGAAGTATAGCCGGTGGGCCCATGTCATAGATGTATGGCATCTGAAAGAACCTTCCACTAACTAAACTTGTGTGAAGCAAAATTTGTAGGTTAGGTTTGATTAATGCTCTTAGGTTCCAACGTTCGTCATCAGGCGCTGGTTGCGATGGCATCTAGTAGTAGCCAAGTTCACAATTAGGTATCGTTGACAGTAGCATTAGATAGTGAATGTAGGAACTAATTAAAATTATCGTCTGCAGTCCTTACTTGAATTAAAACAGATAACACACACTGATACAGTAATCACAATTAACACCGGTTATCAGACAGATTTTACACACACGAAAAGTACACGGGGCTACATGGCCGCGTTGTCGCAGCCCACGAACTAAGGAACCAACCAAACGTTATTTAATTTATGATATTTTCCTTTACTTGAACTTCGACTATTGTCTCATATCGTAACATTTAAGGGCGATTGATTGGAGCACAAAATGAGTAAATTATATTAACCAATGATAATATCAGTCGGAATGTCTAAGCGACATTAACTCTAAATCTATTCTAATCATTGCTGCTGCTTTTAAGGGGCCTAACAACTTGGTTATCGGCCTCTCTTCTAATCATTGATGGTCACAACAACGGTAAGCTCAGCAGCAAATTAGGCCGAGACGTATATTAATAATCGATTCGTAAAAGTAATGTGCTGACATTTTCGTGATGTTGTTGTTGTTGTTGTTGTTTGAGTCCTCAGTCTTTTGGCTGGTTTGATGCAGCACTCCATGCCTCCCTGTCCTGAGCTAATCGTTTCATCTCTACATAGCTACCACACCCTACATCTGAGGCAATCTCTTTAACATATTCTAACCTTGGTCTACCCCTACAGTTCTTGCCCTCGACCCTTCCTTCCATAACTAAGCTTGCTATTCCTGGGTGTCTTAGTATGTGTCCTACCAACCTATCTCTTCTCTTCATTAGCAGTCGCCAGAAACATCTCTCCTCTCCCACTAGTCTTAATACCTCTTCGTTTGTTACCCTATCTAACCATCCGATCTTCATAATTCTCCTGTAACACCACATTTCAAATGCTTAATTTCTCCTCTTTTCTGATGCACCAATAGTCCAAGTTTCACCTACATAGAGTGCCACGCTCCAGGCAAAGGCCTTCAAAAAAGACTTCCTAATACCTAAATCTATATTCGATGTCAACAGATTCCTTTTCTGCAGAAATGCTTTCCTTCCCTGAGCTAACCTACTTTTTATATCCTCTTTGCTTCGTCCATCCCTGGTTATTTTGCTTCCTAAGTAACAGAAGTCTCCTACTTCCTTTAGTTTTTCACCTGCCAATTTGATGTCCATAGAGGTTTCTGATTTATTTCGGCTGCATTCCAGTATTTTTGTTTTACATTTATTATTTTTCATATTACTCCTGTAAAACAGTATAATTAAATCTCATGTATTCTTGTTAGGAATAATGTAGCAATGCATTGCCGAGGTGAACTGAACCCTAGAACGACACTCAGATATTTGCTGGACATAAACCACACTGGTGACCCAATTCTAAAAAGTGATTTAGGAATTCATTTGGAATTTATTATTTTAATTTTCATGTACTGTTGTTTCTCTTCTCAGTGTTCTAGAGAGTCGTATTGATGTACTTCTATGCACTCACACATGTATTCTATTGATTAATAACCTTGTCTTGTTGGAAATAACAATTTACTGAACACGAACTATTAACTGCCATAATTTAATAACTTAACACAATTCTAATGCATACAGGTTGGTTGGTTCTTAAGTTTAGGGGCTGTGACAACGCGGTCATGTAGCCCCGTGTACTTTGGGTGTGTGTAGAATCTGTCTGATAACCGGTTTTAATTGTGATTACTGTATTAGTGTGTGTTATCTGTTTTTTTTAATTAGAATTTTTCAAATAGTTCCTACTTTTGCCGCCAAGCGCCACCGTCAACGACTACTAGGCGAAGTTCAGAACTTAGCTACTACACGCCACCGCAGTCGGCTCTTGGCAACGAACGTAGAAACCTAAGAGCGTTGTTTACATTCTTAACCTATCCAATTTAGCTTCACATAGGTGCAATTAGTGGAAGGTTCTTTAACATGCTGAGGGATTTTTAACGCTCTTAAAAATCCGATGGCTTTGGCCGGGTTTGAACCTGCTATCTTGGGCATAGAAGCTCAGCATGCTACCGACTACGCCACCGAAGCCGCCCTAATGCATACAGGAACATACTTTAAAACGTCCTTATATGAAACAACAACAACAACAACAAAAATAGCACACAGTTGTTCATTTCAACCATTCTGCGAAAACCTAGACCCTGTCATCTTTGCACTCGCTGCAGATTCCCTGTCAGTGTTCTGCACACCGACTGCAAGAACAAATCTCGCACTTCGTTTACCATTTTCTGTCTTTGTATGGACAATAATGCATCTTAGTATTTAGGTTACAAGGGTTTACAGTGTTTTCACATCTACACATGATTACATTGTAGGATAAAGCAAGGTACCTCGTAGAAAGTTTGTTACACAAATCACGCCGTGGGGTCGTATGTGACCCTAATACAACAATGCTCAGCAACAAAATATTCCAAACGCTGAGCTTCTATGCCCAAGATAGCGGGTTCAAACCCGGCCGAAGCCGACGGATTTTTTAGGAACGTTAAAAATCCCTCAGTATGCCTTCCTTCGGAGGGGGGAGTAAAGCCGGCTGTTCCATATCATAGATTTATGGCATGTTAAAGAACCTTCCACTAATTGCACCTGTGTGAAGCTAAATTGGATAGGTTAAGAATGTAAACAACGCTCTTAGGTTTCTACGTTCGTTGCCAAGAGCGGACTGCGGTGGCGTCTAGTAGCTAAGTTCTGAACTTGGCCTAGTAGTCGTTGACGGTGGCGCTTGGTGGCAAAAGTAGGAACTATTTGAAAAAGTCTACGTTGCAGTACTTAAATAAAAAAAAAAAAAAAACAGATACACACACTAATACAGTCATCACAAATAACACCGGATATCAGACAGATTCTACACACACCCAAAGTACACGGGGCTACATGGCCGCTTTGTCGCCGCCCCTAAACTGAGGAACCAACCAACCAAAATATTCCATCGCTTAAACGATGTAGTCACATCCACAATAACATTGAAGGTAGATGAAATAACAGCAAGCTAACGGCATTTGACGCATGCGCACGGGTGGCTCCACATTGTGGTTCCAGAGTTAAGACATGATGAACTGATTAAAATAATTTCATATAAGTGGAATCTAGAATGACTATGGTAGATAGGGAACGCTTCTTTAATTATTATGAAATGCAACAAGATTTTTTTTTTTTTTTTTTAGCGTGTGGCTTTTTAGTGCCGGGAGTGTCCGAGGACATGTTCGGCTCGCCAGTTTTGTAGCTGCTTCGAGACGGACACCCAATGGGTGAGCTACAAGTACCGTAGGGGAGGAAAGTTGGAAGGGAAGGGCGAGGAGTTGGAAGGTAGCGGCTGTGGCCTCTAGTTAGGGACCAACCCCGGCATTTGCCTGGAAGGAAGATGGGAAACCACAGAAGACCATCTTCAAGGTTGCCGGTGGGGGGATTCGAACCTCCTCGCCTCCCAGATGTGAGCGACTGCCATTAGTCATGCCGTAACGACCACGGCTAACTCACCCGGTAACAAAATAATAATTGAAGTGTTTCTGATTGTTAAAAGTAACATGGTTAGCTTTGATCTTATGTTAGAGGTTGTAATATGAATAATATCGTATAGCCTCGGGTGTCGGGTGTAAGCTTTGTTATTGGCGCCCAGAGGGCAGCTTGCATGCCAACTTTTGTTGTTCCTTGGAGCGATATGAAAATCAAGGAGGTTGAATATCTAAGCTCCTGAACACTATAGCGCTTTCTAGTGGAGAAATTAGGAACTTTGTGTTGGCGGTAAATCCCGAGATTAATTTTGCCATTATGAACACGGCCTACTGAATTCAAATGGGTTCTTTGATATGCCAACATCGTATGGCATGGTGTCGTATTTTTGCCGCCTTTCAAAAATCACTTACCATGTCCAGGAGCGAACCAGCAAGCTTGGGGTTAGTAAACCGTCACGTTGACTTCTCACCCACCGTGGCAAGCTATCGGCTAAGGTGACCTCTTATAACAGAATTTATATTGCTGTTGTTTTGGATCTGAGAATGGAAACTAGATGTTAGATGATGCATGTAAGCCATGTTAATGATTAATGATGAGATTCCCATATCTTTTCTCGCGGCATTGGTGCTGATTTATGTGAAACATATGTGAACTGTTTGGAGCTTATAGAAAAACGATCTTGGAATACCAGTGGATATTTGGTGAAATCAAAATAATAATTCCAATTAAAAATGACACAGGAGTTTAGTGGTGAATATGATAATTAATTTCCAAGACCCATTCTGTTGTTGAATTGACAATTCTAATAGACAAGAATATTGTATAAAATGATTGAGGAATATTAGGATAATGATTTAGGACAATCAGGAGGTTGATAATATAATGTATAAAATGAATTAAGTAACATTTTAATGTACAATTTCTGACCGAATGGCATACACAGCGAGTTGTGTGCAAATAATATTCTTTGACCAGATGATTGAACTTAAATATAAGTGATGATTTTTCGAAGAGCCTGCTGTGGTTGTGAGTCCTTAATCAACACATTTCTTATCACATCGCGTCAAGTTAAAATATATAGATAAAAGTGAGTTCACATAACGTAAGCTAATTAAGATTGCCTATATAAATTAAAGTAGATTTCGTGCCTTTGTCAACACGCTTGCAGTGGGGAGTCACTCACCAGCTTTGTGTTGATATAAGAGAAGTGAGTTGGCGAGAGCCACACGAACTATCGGTTTATTTCCACCTCTTTCTCTAACCAAACGCTCTGTGGTGTATTCCGCTTCTCATCGTTGATGCACATTTCACTGAAGTTTATTTTATCTCTGTTTCAGGGTTAACGGACGAATCCAGCGGGATGTACTGAACCTCCTAAGCTTCTTGTGTAATGTAATTGTGATGCAGCCAAACAAATTTGCTCACGAAGTGTTATATAAGCTTTCGAGATGTATTAGCACAACTGAAACTGTACCGTGTAAATCAAAAACAGATGTTCAGTAACACCTGTTCATGTAATCAGTGTTCAAAATAAAACTTTCTGTTCCACGGGCAGAAGTTCCCACTCTTCGAACGGCCTTTGGTATTTACCGGCAAAAAACATTCCTATCATCACTCTTTTGTAAAGTAGTTATGCTATTTCCATATTCATCATCATCATCAACATTTATTGCACTTAATGGACCTCTAAGGCCTACAGCAGAAGAACAAAAGAAAGAAAAAGAAGATAAAAAGTTATAACAAATGAATCAGAGGCGAAGGAGGAGGTATCTACTAGATAGCATTCCAACGGTGCCGGTCTCTAGCTTTATCTTCCACCGCATTCGGCTCCAATTGCTGAAGTATTGTCAATACTCGATCCTTCCATCGCGTCCTGGGACGTCCCCTTGGGCGTCTTCCGGCAGGTTGTGAATGAGGGACTCGGTTTTGGATGAATTCATCAGCTCGAAAGATGTGGCCAATCCACTGCAACCCCTTATTTCCTAGTACTCGGCCAATTTGTGGTTTTCTAAACCGCTGATACAGGTCATCCTTCGTTCTTCGTCCCCATGTTATTACCATATTATCAATTAAATCCAAAATTTAATCAGTGGCTCCGAAATCAATATTAGCAACACAGCTCAACAGTAGTGATTTCATAACGTTTCGTGACATTGATGAATTGGAAAGAGGCCAAGTTAGTCTTCGAAACCAAATAATAAATTCAATGTTTTGACACCCAGGCTTGAAAGAAGACAACATCAACGACAGCACAATAAACAAATTAGAATTACCTGTTAAATAAAGTACTTTGAATTAACATAATGGAAGGATTATCTACTATATATTTGTTAAATACCACTCACTCACTCACTCATTCATTCATCACGAAATCTCAGAAACCACTGAACGGATTGGAATGAAATTTGGTGTGCAGCTTCCTCAAGGGCCGCAAACGTCCACTAAGAAAGGATTTTTGGATATTCAGGTTCTAAAGGGGTGTTAAGGGGTAGACCTGCATTTCATTGAATAGCAATATCTCCCGATTGGTTTCATTGGGGGATGTGATACTCGGCATATAAACTCATCATTAAAAACAAGTAGTTGCGTGAAGAACTATACAGCCTATCTTCATATATCCTGCATATGTTAACTGCCACTATGAACATACAAAATTTCAGTTTGATTGCTGTAATAGATTCGTAAATATTGAGAACCGACTAAATATTTCGGATGGTCGCCATGTTGGATTTTATATATGTAGGTCCTAGAGTTATGTACTGTTACGTGAAGATTATTGTATACGTGTAGCATTCAAATTTTAATCGCATGATAGGACACAAGAAGTAACAAGGAGATTTTAAAATTTCGCACAGCTGCCATCTAGTGTTTACGCAAACAATTGAAATAAATTTGATGCCAGTGGATTAACATTCGTATAAGGATTTACTGTACTAAGTTTCACTGCATTCAGATGGTTAAATTGCGAGAAACGTCCCTGTGAATATTTATACTTCGCGTTGCCGCCATGTTGGATTTGTGATCACCAGGTTATTTAAAGTCCTATAGGTGAACTTATGTTCATAGCCCCTATGAACATAAAGAAATTCAGTTTGATTGCTGTAATAGATTCGTAGATATTCAGAGCCGTCCAAATATTTCGAATGGTCGCCATGTAGGATTGTTAAATGTATAGGCCATAGAGTCATGTACCATTTAAGGAAAATTATTGCGTAGGTTCATTATTCAAACTTTCACTTCTATCGCATGATTACAACACAAGAAATAAAAACTTAATTTTAAAATTCACACAGCCGCCATTTTGAGGTTATGTAAACAATTGAACTAAATTTGATACCAGTTCATTACAATGTATATAAGCATTTCCTGTACCAGATTTCATTGCGTTTGGAACATTAAATCGCAAGAACGGTCTATTAACATTTTTAATTCGCTTGGCCGTCATGTTCGTTTTGTAGTTAACCGGTTTTTGAAAGTCATATAGATGAACTTCCAGTATAGTCCGGTGGATTAAGGGAATATTGTGCAAATTGAGGTAAAAGCGATTTTATTTTTTAGTTACGTGAAGGGGTCCATAAGGAACGTTTTCAGCCACGGAGGCATTCTGTAGACCCCCTGGTTAATTTTATACAGCCCCCCAAACATGTGATGGGGCGCGTACCTTATTTTATGGGTTAGAAATTCATAATTAATTTTTATGGGCAAATTAATAAAATTAGTATCATTTCCGATGTTCTTGAGGGCAAGAAATTCCTACTTGGGGTCATTTTCCTTGTCGGGGCAGGGGGCGGTGCTACAGGGGACGGGGCATCAAAACCCGTAATACTTGGTTGATGCATATCATTTTCAAGGTATTTTGGGGCATAGAATTCATTTCTGGGTTAGTTTTTTGTTATAGGGGGGTAAGGGGAGGGGACAGTGAATTGTGGGGGTGGGGAGTAACTACGGGTGCGGTGCCCACAATGATAGCAAACTGGTGCTTATAACGATTCATTTCCAAGGGTTTCGGGGGTGTAGAATTCATTTCTGGGGTAGTTTTTGTTCTAGTGGGTAGGGTTGGGGGCTGCCAATAGTGGGGGCGGTGCTATAGGGGGGCGGGGGTTCAAAACCCGTAAAACTTGGTTGATGCATATCATTTTCAAGGTATTTTGGGGCACAGATTTCATTTCGTGGTTTGGTTTTGTTATAGGAGGTATGGGGTAGGGCCAGTGAATCCCTCAGGGGCGGAACTACGGGGGCGGTGCAGACAATGACAGAAAAGATCTGCATATAACGACTCATTTCCAAAGTTTTTTAGGGGTGTAGAATTCATTTCAAGAAGAAGTTATCGTCAGAAATGTTGATTTTACAGCATTGTATTTTGATTAAACTAGTTATCTATAGAATAAATAATACTTAACAACACTACTGTCGAGCCTAATATTTTTGCATCAGCATCCTTTAAACCACTGCTCTTGATCACCTAAATACAAAATGGCATCAGAAATTATTTCTACACCCCTAAAAGTTTGGAAATGAGTCGTTATAAGCAGATACTTGTTGTCATTGTCTGCACCGCCCCCGTAGTTCCGCCCGGGAGATTCACTGGCCCCACCCTATACCTCCCATAACAAAACCAAACCCAAAATAGAATTCTGCGCTCCAAAATACCTTGAAAATCATATGCATCAACCAAGTTTTACGGCTTTGAACCCCCGCCCCCTATAACACCGCCCCCAATTTTGACAGCCCTCAACCTTACCTCCTAGAACAAAAACTACCCCAGAAGTACATTATACACCCCCGAAAACCTTGGAAATGAATCGTTATAAGCACCAATTTGGTATCAATGTGTGCACCGCCCCCGTAGTTCCGCCCCTAACGTTTCACTGCCCCCATCCCTTCCCCCTAGAACAAAAACTAATCCAGAAATGAATTCTACGCCCCAAAATACCTTGAAAATGATATGCATCAACCAAGTTTTACGGGTTTTTGACCCCCTCCTCCTGTAGCGCTGCCCCCCGGCCCCCGACAAGAAAAATCACCCCAAAAATGAATTTCTTGCCCTCAAAAACATCGGAAATGATATTAATTTCATAAATTTTGCCCATAAAAAATAATTAGGAATTGTTAACCCATAACATAAGGGTACGCGCCCCACCACATGTTTGGGGGGCTGTGAAATATTAACTAGGGGGTGTACAGAATGCCTCCGTGGCTGAAAAAGTTCCTTATGGACCCCTTAATGTAACCTCGATTTGCACAATTGGTTGAATATATGGCGTTAAGCCACCGGACTAGTAGTGCCCTTTATCTCCGTACAAAATTTCAGGGTGATACCGCTAATAGTTTCAAGATATAGAATGCCGGTGAAATATATCGCACATCCGCCATCTTGTCGTTATGTAAACAATTGAACGAAGTTTGATGTCGGTGCATTACAATGTGTATAAACATATACTGTACCAAGTTTTATTGCGTTTGGTAAGTTAAATCGCGGGAAACGTCTATTTAGAAGTCGCAAATTCGCGTGGCCGCCATGTTGGTTTTGTATTTACCAGTTTTTCAATAGTCACGTAGGTGAACTTCTAGTAGTTCCCTTTATCACCGTAAAATATTCCAGGGTGATATCGGGAATAGTTTCGGAGATATTGAATGCTGGTGAAATATTTCGCACAGCCGCCATGTTGGATTAGTGAGACGTAACAAAATTTCAAGGGCACAGTCGGGGTCGCCCGGGGTATTGCTATGAACTTACCGAGTTTCATTGAAATCGCTCCAGCTGTATAGAAGTTATTTGGCGGACACACACACACACCTCACACACTGTAACGTAATCTTGATTACGGTACAAATTATTATTATTATTATTATTATTATTATTATTATTATTATTATTATTATTATTATTATTATTTTAAAGTCATTGTGTAATTATTATTATTATTATTATTATTATTATTATTATTATTATTATTATTATTATTATTATTATTATTATTATTGAAATATCAAAGTTATATCGTTTTATTCACCCATTAATATCAAGGGAGGGGCCATACCATATTCACGTCATTACCATAATCATATATAATATTGTCAAGTGCTTAGATTAAGGAAGAGGGTTTTTATAGAGGTCTAGGGCTGTTTTATTAGTTAAATTGTAAAGTCAGGACGGGCATGGTTGGAAGAAGTTACGGACGGTGAAGCAACATATTGCAAGAAAATGTATTTCTGGAACGAAGCCACGCTGACTGGAGACAAGGGCTTGGAGACAGATTTGGGCGGAATATATATATGCGCAATGAGAGGAATAGCGGGTTCTGAGTGGAATATTTGAAGTACGCGGGCCTGTATTCCCGCTCGGAGAAGTTTCAGCGTCGCTTGAGGACTAAGAAATGCTTTGCTATAATTGGTCTGATAGGTCGCGGGCAAATTTATGCCGCGAAACATCGGGTCCATTCAGAGTGTATAAAAGCCCAGCGCGACTTCAGCACTGGCTATTCTATAGATTCTATTCTGTCATTCACTTATTCGATCACGCACTCACTCATTGACTTTGTGAGTCGTAGACTCTGTCAGTCCCTCAGTAAGATGGGACTTAGTGAATTCAATTAGCCTGGTTTGTTCAAATTTGCTTACCATGGTGATCAAACTCAGAAACAAGCAGCAGCAGCAACAACAACAACAACCACAACAACTAGACAAAATACAGTTAGCAAAGTGAAAACATATGTTTTCAAAGGTCAATAAACGCGTGTTGGCGTAAGATCTCAAATTAGCCTACAAGCAGACCAACGAGATGGACTTTGAACCACAAGGCACCAGGTATGTGGACCGAGTTATTATCAACACAGAAGATCAGCGCTAGCGAGAAGACAGTCAATATTGCCTAGCAATTAGGGAATATTAATGCACATATTGTACACAGCTCGAAACCTCAGATCAAATGTTATTAATAATTTTGTTGTAAATAAACCCGTATTAGTTAAAATGTCTTGTTCATTGGGAGTTGAATATATAGGATAGTTGGAATGCAGAGAGTATCTCATGGAGCAAGTTTATTGCCCTACGCTCCGATGATAGATCTTGGCTCAAGGAAGGGAGCGGCCGTGGCTAAATAAAATTTTAATGTGTTATCTCTACGATAACTGGCGCCCAGTAAATCTAAATTAATAAAGTGTATGTCGTCTGTCTAGACAGGCCAATGCTAAATAAGAACGATGAGGTGGTTTTAAGGAGTCTTTAGTGTAATATCTGTAGAAACGTTATAAATGATCGCCCAACTTGTAGAGCGATATCCAACGACAAAGGTAGCCGTTACAACACACACACACACACACACACACATACACGCACACACAGACACACGGACAAAAGGTGATCTCATAAGCCTATATTTTCAAAATTGAAAATAGGCTAATAAGAAGACACGTGTCTGAGGGTTTTTCGAAGTGGTGTATATTACGACATGAGAGGGGTGAAAAGTGAGGGTTGACGGATTCCTAACGGAGCGTGCATCTCCTAAACGATATAGGCGAGGAGTTTGAAACTCAGCGGAAAAAAATCAGCATAAAAATAAGTAAATAGGTATTCGACCTTTTTTTTTTCTTCATAAATCCAATTTAAGGGGCCCATGGGGAGGGGTGAAATTCTGGGGGAAAGAACAGGAAAGAAAGTGTCCTAACTGATTGACTGACTGACGCACTCTTCAAACTCAAGGAAAAAAAAACTGCTTAAAAATAAGTAAATAGTTGTTCGACAGTTTTTAGCCTACTTTTCACATTTTGCAAAAATGAGGAAAAAGTAGACTTATGAGATCGATCCGGGAAAATGTGTGTCTGTCTGTCTGTCTGTCTGTCCTTCTGTCTGTCTGGCTGTGTGTGTGTCCCCCCCCCCCTATCAACTCCTAAACGGCTGCAGAAATCAAAACCAAATTTAGTATGAGTAAAGATGTGCACCGGAATAGCTCACGTCCATATTTGAAAATAATGTCAGTGCTACCAACTGCTGAAAAAACGCACTAGAAATTTGAGCTCCATGTTGGATATCTTGCAAGGTATGCATGGGAGCTATTCCAAAATTGGCACACATGTAGATAAGACTATTTCAGTTTAATTTCCAGGAGGCCAACCATGACAGTGTTGCCATAATAATTTTAAGCCTTCTGATATGTCCAATGTTTAAATGCATATAACTTCTACTCTATCAATTGGATTTCAACCAAATTTTGTATGTATTATCTGTACATAAACAGATATGACTGAGCATATTCTTAAGGCCAACAGGGCTGCCAACTGTTAATAATTGCTCTCTCTTTTTTTTTTCATCCAAATACCTATATATCAGAAAGTATGCAAGCCAACAGCTTTAAACTACGCACACGTATATTCTGACATTTTAGATTAATTTGGAGTAACTTATATACGTCAGTTCTACCAACATGATTATAAACCTGCTGATAGTACCAATTTTTAAATACACACAACTTCTATACTATCAGTTGGATTTCAACCAAATTTCGTATGTGCTATGTGTACCATAACAGATATAACTATTAGTATTGTTAAGAGCAATCAGGGCTGCCAATTGTTAATAAATGCTGTCTATATTTTTTACCCTAATATCAATATATCAGAAAGTATGCAAGCCAACAGCTCTATACTTTGCACACGTATAGCACCTGACATTCTAGATTAATTTGGAGTAATTAATACAAGGCAGTGCTGCCAACATGATTCTATGCCTGCTGATATGTCCAATTTTAAAATACATGTAACTTCTATACTAACAAATGTATTTCATCCAAAATTGGCACAACAAGATATCATAATATTTCAGATTATTTCTGACCAGCACACGCATGACATTGTTGGCAGCATGCTTTTACGCGTGCTGATAGATCCAATGTCTAACTGCATGTAACGTCCATTGGACTTCAACTAAATTTTGTATTCTGTACCTTAAGACTAAGAAAATGAATATGGAACTAAGAATATATTCAGTCACCAGGGCTGCCAACTGTAGTGCTCTATTAGGCTACATTATACCAGGTATATTTTGAACTAATTAGATATTTCGATATTACCAACTTAATTTCGTCATTATTCTAGATAGGTTCATATTATGTAGAATAATCATTGGCATGAAAAGTAGGCTGCATAGTTCTTCACGGAACTTCTTGTTTCTTCATAAATCATATTTACGGGGTTCATGAGGAGGGGGGAATTTCTGAAAAAAGAAAATTGAAAGAAAATATCCTGACTCACTCACTCATCATCGCCCAGCCAAAATGGAATGAAATTTGGTATGCAGCTTCCTCAAGGGCCGCAAACGCCCACTAAAGATGGATTTTTGGATATTAAGGTTCTAAAGGGGTGTTAAGGGGGTAGACCTGCATTTCATTGAATAGCAATATCTCCCGATTGGTTTCATTGGGGGATGCGATACTCGGCATATAAACTCATCATTGAAAATAAGAAAACATTTGTCTGAGGGTTTTTCGATGTGGTGTATATTATGAGGTGAAAGGGGTGAAAAGTGGGGTTGAAGGATTCCTAACGGAGCTTGTATCTCATAAACGACATAGGCGAGGAGTTTGAAACTCAGCGGAAAAAAATCAGCATAAAAAATAAGTAAATAAGTTTTTGACCGTTTTTTTCATAAATAGAATTTAAGGGGCCCATGGGGAGGGGTGAAATTCTGGGGGGGGGGGGAACAGGAAAGAAATTGTCCTAACTGATTGACTGACTCACTCACTCATCAATCTCAGGGGAAAAACTGCTTAAAAATAAGTAAAATAGCTGTTCGACAGTTTTTTTTTCATCAATCAAATTTGAGGGGTTCATGGGGAGGGGTGAAATTCTGATAAAAGAAAATTGAAAAAAAATGTCCCGACTCACTCACTCACTCATCATCGCCCAGCCAAAATTATTGAAGTTAGAAACATGACAGTTTGGGAATATGTTCATAGTATGTCAAAACCGTCTACTCAGGGAGGATATTCGGATATTGAGGTTTAAAGGGATCATAAGGGGGTTAGACCTGCATTTCATTGAAAGCAATATCCCCGATTTGTTTCATTGGGGGATGTGATACATGGCATATAAACTCATCATAAGAAATAAGAAGACAAGTGTCTGAGGGTTTTTCGATGTGGTGTATATTATGAGGTGAAAGGGGTGAAAGGTGGGGGTTGAAGGATTCCTAACGGAGCGTGTATCTCTTTAACGACAGAGGCGAGGAGTTTGAAACTCAGCGGAAAAAAGTCAGCTTAAAAATAAGTAAATAGGTGTTCGACCGTTTTTTTTTCTTCATAAATCCAATTTAAGGGGCCCATGGGGAGGGGTGAAATTCCGGAAAAAAAAAACAGGAAAGAAAGTGTCCTTACCGATTGACTCACTCACTCTTCAAACTCAGGGGAAAAACTGCTTAAAATAAGTAAATAGGTGTTCGACAGTTTTTTTTTCATAAATGAAATTTAAGGGGTTCATCGGGAGGGGTGAAATTTGAAAAAATAAATGAAAGAAAATGTCCAGACTGACTCACTCACTCATCACGCCCAGCGAAAACTATTAAAGTTGGAAACATGAAATTTTGGGAATATGTTCGCTGTATGTCGAAACCGTAAACTAAGGAAGGATTTTTGTTTATTCGGGTTTTAAAGAGGTGTTAAGGGGGGGTAAACGTGCATTTCATTGAATAACGATATCTCATGAGTTGTTTCTTTGGGGATGTGATATTCGGTATATAAACTAATCATTCAAAATAATAAGACATATGTCTAAGGGTTTATCGATGTGGTGTTTATTATGAGGTGAAAGGGGTGAAAATTGGGGGTTGAGGGATTCTTAACGGAGCGTGTATCTCGTAAACGACATAGGCGAGATGTTTGAAATTCAGCGGGAAAAAACGGCTTAATATATAAGTAAATAGATGTTCAACCGTTTCCTCATATATCCAATTTAAGGGGCCCTTGGAGAGGGGTGAAATTCTGGGGGGGGAAAAACGGGACAGAAAGTGTCCTAACTCACTCACTCATCAAAATCAAGGGGGAAGAACAGCTGAAAAATAAGTAAATAGGTGTTCGACCGTTTTTTTTTCATAAATCCAATTTTAGGGATGAAATTCTAAAAAAAACAAGAAGTTCCTTGACGAACTAAAGAGCCTACTTTTTTAAAATTTAAGATTCATGCCAATGGTTAATCTATATGAATTTATCTAGAATAATGACGAAATTAAGTTGGTAATATCGAAATATCAATTTAGTTCGAAATACTGTATGCCAGGCATAATGTAGCCTAATAGAGCACTACAGTTAGCAGCCCTGTTTACTGAATATACTTAGTTCCATCTCTTAAGGTACAGAATACAAAATTTGGTAGATGTCCAATGGATAGCATGGACGTTACATGCAGTTAAACATTGGATCTAACAGCGCACGTAAAATCATGTTGGTAACAATGTCATGCATGTATTGGTCAGAAAAAATCTGAAATAATATGATCTATTGTTGTGCCAATTTTGAATGAAATCCATTAGTTAGTATATAAGTTACATGCATATTAAAATTGGACCTATCAGCAGGCTTGGAATCATGTTGGCAGCACTGACGTATATTTGTTACTCCATATTAATCTAGAATGCCAGGTACTATACGTGTGCAAAGTTTAGAGCTATAGGCTTGCATACTTTCTGATATATTGATATTAGGGCAACAAAAACAGAGATAGCATTTATTAGCAGTTGGCAGCCCTGGTTGCTCTTAAGATTACGCATAGTCATATCTGTTATGGTACACATTGCACATATGAAATTTGGTTGAAATCCAAATGATAATTGGCAGTTACATGTATTTAAAGTTGGACCTCTTAGCAGGCTTAGAATCATGTTGGTAGCACTGACGTATATCAGTTATTCCAAATTAATATAGAATGTCAGGTACTATACGTGTGCATAGTTTAAAGCTGTCGGCTTGCATACTTTATGATATATTGGTATTTGGATAAAATAAATTGAGAGCATTTATTCACAGTTGGCAGCCCTGGTGGATCTTAGGAATAGGCTCAGTCATATCTGGAAATGTACACATAGCACATACGAAATTTGGTTGAATTCCAATTGAGAGTGTAGAAGTTATAAGCATTTAAAAAATGGACTCACCAGCAGGCTTATAATCAATTTGGTAACACTGAAAATTGAACTGAAATATTATTATCTATACGTGTGCCAATTTTGAAATTGCTCCCATTCATACCTTCCAAGATATCCAACATAGAGCTCAAATTTCAAATGCGTTTTTTCAGCAGTTGGTAGCACTGACATCGTTTCAAATACGGCATTGAGATATTCGGGTATAGATCTTTACTCCTACCAAATTTTGTTTTGATTGCTGCAGCCATTTAGGAGTTGATAGGGGGGGGGGGACACACACACACACACACACACCCACACACACAGCCAGACAGACAGACAGACAGACAGAAGGACAGATTAGAGACAGAAGGACAGACAGACAGACACACGTTTGCCCAGATCGATCTCATATGTCTAGTTTTCCTCATTTTTGCAAAATGTGAAAAGAAGGCTAAAAATGAAAGAAAATGTCCTGGCTTAACTTACTCACTCGTCATCGCGCAGCCAAAATTATTGAAGTTATAAACATGAAATTTTGGGGTTATGTTCGTTGTATGTCGAAAATGTCAACTAAGGAAGGATTTTTGGATATTCAGGTTCTAAAGGGGTGTTAAGGGGGTAAACTGGCAGCCTGAGAGAAAGACCAGAAATGTACTTTACCGAGAAGTGCTAGGCGTTAAAAACACTCTCGATAGACATGGCAGTAGGCTAGGGGACCTGCCTGAAATCAAAGATGCCCGTCGTATATTGCACCCGATTTTCAATTTCAACGCTCCATGTTGACGTGATTATCTTCCACTACAGGAAAAATCTATATCTAATGTTATAACGGGATTCCAAATGTTATTGCGGGCGAAGCCGCGGGTAACAGTTAGTCTACTATATATTTGTCAAATACAACTCACTTACTCTCTCTCACTCATTCATTCATTCATCACGATTTCTCAGAAACCACCGAACAGATTGGAATGAAATTTGGTATGCAGCTTCCTCAAGGGCCGCAAACGCCCACTAAGAAAGGACTAAGAAAGGATTTTTGGATATTCAGGTTATAAAGGGGTGTTAAGGGGGTAGACCTGCATTTCATTGAATAGCAATATCTCCCGATTGGTTTCATTGGGGTTGTGATACTTGGCATATGAACTCATCATTAAAAACAAGATGTTCAGTAAAGAACATATAGCCTACTTTCTCCTAAATTTATGGGTATTGTTATAACTCTTTGTCCTTTTCAAGGAGTATAATTGAATGTTGGTTGTAGTAGCTTGTTGAAATACAACGTGCAATAGGGATATTAAACATGACTATGAGGTGCACTTTGCTAGTGCTACCTCTGTAAAAAAAATCATTCAATTCGGTTTCACCGTGTTTGAATTGATCCGGGGAATGGATTTGCACACATACATGGCCGCTATTTGCAAACTATTGGGCTGATGACTTTGTAGTCAGTCATAAGATGCTTTCCACAAAAAGGCATGTTGTTACAAAATCCGGTAGAGATCAAATTATTTGGATGGTCGAAATTTGATTTCAGCTTTTAACATTTGTGTGGCCGTCATCCCGTTTCCGTCAAGATGGCGGCGATATAAAACATGACACTGAGGTGCCTTTTGCTAGTGCTACCTCTGTACCAAATTTCGTTCAATTCGGTTTCACCGTGTTTGAATTGATAGGGGGAATCGATTTGCACACATACTTGGCCACCATCTGCAAACTATTGGGCTGATGATCTAGCAGTTTGGTCAGAATATGCTTCCCACATAAAGATTTGTTGTTGCAAAATTTGGTAGAGACTAGATTATTAGGTTGGTCGTAATTACATTTTAGCCTTTAACATTTGGGTGGCCGCGATTACGTTTCCGTCAAGATGGCGGTGATATAAAACATGGCACTGAGGTGGCCTTTTCTAGTGCTACATCTGTACCAAATTTCGTTCCATTCGGTTTCACTGTGTTCGAATTAATAGGGGTATCGATTTTCACACAAAGATGGCCGCCATCCGCCAAATATTAGGCTAATGACCTATTAGTTTGGTCAAAGGATGCTCCCTCCATAATGGTATGTTGATGCAAAATTTGGTAGAGATCGGATGATTAGGTTAATCGTAATTTGATTTAAGCTTTGAATATTTGTGTGGCCGCCATTACGTTTCCGTCAAGATGGTGGCGATATAAAACCTGATACTGAGGTGCCCTTTGCTAGTGCTACCTCTGTACCAAATTTCATTCCATTCGGTTTCACCGTGTTCGAATTAATAGGGGTAATCGATTTTGACACATAGATGGCCGCCATCCGCAAACTATTAGGCTAATGACCTATTAGATTTGTCAAAGGATGCTTCCTCCATAAAGGTATGTTGTTGCAAAATTTGGTAGAGATCGGATGATTAGGTTAGTCGTAATTTGATTTAAGCTTTGAACATTTGGGTGGCCGCCATTACGTTTCCTTCAAGAAGGCGGCGATATAAAACATGACACTGGGGTGCCCTTTGCTAGTGCTACCTCTGTACCAAATTTCATTCCATTCGGTTTCACCGTGTTCGAATTAATAGGGGTAATCGATTTTGACACATAGATGGCCGCCATCCGCAAACTATTAGGCTAATGACCTATTAGATTTGTCAAAGGATGCTTCCTCCATAAAGGTATGTTGTTGCAAAATTTGGTAGAGATCGGATGATTAGGTTAGTCGTAATTTGATTTAAGCTTTGAACATTTGGGTGGCCGCCATTACGTTTCCTTCAAGAAGGCGGCGATATAAAACATGACACTGGGGTGCCCTTTGCTAGTGCTACTTCTGTACCAAATTTCATTCCATTCGGTTTCACCGTGTTCGAATTAATAGGGGTAATCGATTTTGACACAAAGATGGCCGCCATCCGCAAACTATTAGGCTAATGACCTATTACATTTGTCAAAGGATGCTCCCTCCATAAAGGTATGTTGTTGCAAAATTTGGTAGAGATCGGATGATTAGGTTAGTCGTAATTTGATTTAAGCTTTGAACATTTGTGTGGCCGCCATTACGTTTCCGTCAAGATGGCGGCGATATAAAACATAACACTGAGGTGTCCTTTGCTAGTGCTACCTTTGTACCAAATTTCGTTCAATTTGCGCTCACCGTGTTCGAATTGATAGGGGGGGACAGACATTCAGAGTACACACACTCACACACACACTCACAGACTCACACACACACATACACACAGACAGACACACTTTTCTTCGCCCTGTAGTATTCTCATAAGTCTACTTTCATTTTTTGCAAAAATGGAAAGTAGGCTAATAAGAAGACACATGTCTGAGGGTTTTTCGATGTGGTTTATATTATGAGGTGAAAGGGGTGAAAAGTGGGGGTTGAAGGATTCCTAACGGAGCGTGTATCTCTTAAACGACATAGGCGAAGAGTTCAAAACTCAGCGAAAAAAGGATCAGCATAAAAAATAAGTAAATAGGAGTTCGACCGTTTTCTCCATAAATCCAATTTAAGGGTCCATGGGAGGTGTGAAATTCTGGAAAAAAAAACAGGAAAGAAAGTGTCCTAACTGATTGACTGACTCACCCACTCATCAAACTCAGATGAAAAACTGTTTAAAAATAAGTAAATAGCTGTTCGACAGTTTTTGTCATAAATCAAATTTAAGCGTTTCACGGAGAAGGGTGAATTTCTTAAAAAAGAAAATTGAAAGAAATGGTCCTGACTCACTCACTCACTCACACATCACCGCCCAGCCAAAATGGAATTAAATTTGGTATGCAGCTTCCTCAAGGGCTGCAAACGCCCACTAAGGATGGATTTTTGGATATTCAGGTTCTAAAGGGGTGTTAAGGAGGTAGACTTGCATTTAATTGAATAGCAATAGTAGGGGGGCAACAGGGGTTCTAACTCACCCATTTTATTTGTACCCGACTGTACATGTTAAAATAATTAATATCTCTCAAACGCTTGGTCCGATTATGACAAATGAGGTGTCGTTGGACTCGAGCTGACGCCCTCTTTCCTATGGACTACTCGTTATATTTAAGAAGAAAAAATTGATTTTTGTTTGTTTTCGAAAGTAGGTGATAGTTTGAAAACCGAACATCATGGAATGTTATGCTATGGCTAAAACGAACGGCCTCTAAGCCCTTTATTTTTTCTAAAAAACTTTTTTATTTTTTACATTTTTTGAAAAAAGTGTCATTTTAAAATTCCTATATTTTGGAAGCTGGGAAGTTTACAAAAATATTTGTTTGACATAAATGAAAGGTCCCTACGCCCTCTACCCCCGAAATAAATTTCAAGTGTCTAGAATAAAACTTGACAGTAGTTGTAGTGGGATGATGAGAGTTCTGCTTTGTCCCCTACTTTCATATAAAATTTGGCGATATATCCCGAACGCATGGTCTGATTTTAACGAACGAGGTGTTGATGGCGTTGGGGTGACGACCTCTTGGCTATGAATGTGTGTTGGTATTTTAAACAAAAATTGAAAATTCTTGTTTTATGGATTGGCGCTATTTTGGAAACAGTGAATTTTGGAAAAAAGTTTGTTTGACGTTAATGAAAGAGGGCTATGCCTTCTAGGGGGACAGTAAGTTTCAAGGGTGTAGGATGAATAAAATGATAGCCTACTTTCTCGCGAACATTGGCGATAATTGGCGAACGGATGGTCGGATTTTAACAAATGAGGTGTCGTTGGACTCGAGCTGACGTCCTCTTTCCTATCGACCACTCGCTATATTTTTTTAAAAAATTGAAAAATTTTGTTTTTGAAAGTAGGTGATAGTTTGAAAACCAAACATTATAGAACGTTGTGTCATAGTTGAAACTATTGGTCTCTATGACCTTTATTTGTTTATAATAAAACGTTTTATTTTTTGAGATTTTTTGAAAACACTGAAATTTTGAATGTTTACTATTTTTGAAACTAGGAATTGTACAAAAGAGTTTGTTTGACATAAATGAAAGGTCCCTACCCCCTAGACCACGAAAATAAATGCCAAGTCTCTATGGCAAAAACTGTGCATTTTAAAACTTAAAAAAAAAAAATTAAAATAAAAGAGTGTTTATAGACAGAGAGCCGGTAGCGCTGGGCGTGTGTTTCAACGAGGCTATGACTGGCCATGGTGAATACAGGAAATGGCAATTTCGACGGGCGATGTATGGCAAAACGAGGGGTCGCTTTGCGATATTTTTTCCTATGACGAATGAATGAAGGCGAATATTTTGAAATGTGACAAGCATACTAAGATTTTTTTTTACCCCTGAAGGGGATCTTTAACGTTTTAGTTAACGGTGATGAGCGAGATCGCTCTCTCACACAACAGACGGTTGTAGGATATGACAAAGTGATTCTTAGACGTTGGCGATCTCGGTGACCGTGCCCGGATGAAATGAATTGCAATTTTGGTGGGATGGTGGGGGCAGCTTATAACGGTTTGTTTTGTGACATTTCCTATGACGGATGGAGGCGAATATTTGAAAATGTGTTAAGTGTGCTAGGAATTTTTTTATCCCTGAAGGGGATCTTTAACATGCTAGTAAACGGTAATAAGCTGTCTGGCACAGTAAATGGTTTTAGAATATGGAAACCTATATCATTTGCTCGACCAAGTCATGTGCATGTACGCAAAGAGCCAAAACCGAAAGGTCGTTGGCCTGAAATGTTATAAACTAAATATTGAACTGGGTAAAATCATGTGTTTTTGGGTGAAAGTATGTGGTTAACCTGATCATGTATTGAGGATGGCCGCTTGCTAGTAATTATTATTATTACAGTAAAATGTTTAATAATAATAATAATAATAATAATAATAATAAGACACACACACGTTTTGAATGCTACAGAACTGTGTTGTTTGCTCGCATTCAATACACGACCTGGCCAGGCTTTGTCAGAGCGACTGCTGATAACACAAGAATGTCTACGTGGGCAGGAAGTAAAGGGTCAGCTTACGTGGCTGGTAGAGGTAGGAGGTCTGGCGTTTAAACAGCGAGACCGCCATTTTGGTTCCTAGACACCCGTACTACCGATGTATAAGGGGCAGTCATTTTGGTTCCTTATTAAAAACATGAAACTAGTATAAGGTACACGAATCTTATTCAGACTGAGGAATGTGAAGGGGCGTGGGAACACGTGTGAGAGAGACAACATTTCAAGGTCAAAACGCTGAGAAAATGCAACTTTCTCTGTTACTAGGCTAACTGATAACGATTGCGTAAGTCATGCACTTTCCATTTTAGCACACGGACGTATACAGAAGAGCTCTGAACTGAACTTTGGAAGAAAAATCCTTTTTTTTTGGTTACGTACCTATGAATGATTATTTTAATAATGTCATGCTAATGAACCTTAAATTTGTAGTTATTGATCAGGTAATTAATGATTTGTATTTATTTATTTGTTTGCAGATAACCGGTATACCTTACATGTCAGAGATACAAGAAACCATTGCACATTAGGGCCCACTAGAAGGAAACAGTAACAAGCCAGTGCAAGTGAAGGTGAGATTATTTTTTTAAACTATATTGTTTCATTTTTGGTTTGATATTATTTTATTTTATGAAATGCATGTATTAACCTGAATTTAGGTATTTATAGCGGTTTATTTTATTTATTTTTAGAAACTTGGAAAGAAAAGCCTTACCACCGTAGCAGTTGCTGAAAACCCAAGACGCAGTAGAGTGCAACCATTGTTTCCAGGCAGTGAACTATTGAAAACTCAGGTAAGTCTAACTTAAAAATGCTATTCCATTTTACCACTAATGAAAAACCATAGACAAAAAAATATTCATTACCTGCACATGACTTGTACAATGATTGCTTTCTTGATTAATGACTATGTATTGGCAACCGGTACAAGACCATATTGGTTGTTTACCGAGAATGTACAAGGCCATACTGGATTTAAAAAAACAAAAATTTAAATTTAATTTATGGGTGGTTCACTATGGACTCAACAAATATCCACAGGGTTAAAAAATGATAATCTGAACATACTGACATGACATTCATTTTTGTTTATATATTGGTTAAAGGGGGATGTAAATGACTAAAGCTTTATAAAAAAAAAGGAAATAAGTGCATGGGTTACTGTTAGTGATAACATACAGTTTATTTTTAATGGTGTTTTGATATATTAATGTCAATTAACTTTAAAGTTTAAATACAAGTATTGATTGATAGATTGAGTAATGGGTTATTTTGTTTGTTTTTAGGTGTAGTCATGCGCCATTAACGTAGTGAACAGACAGTGAACAAGCATACATTATGCTTTAAAGTACTCTGTGCTCTTGTGTAACGTTAATAACTTGCAATAAAAAATAGGTTTATTATAACACATGGCGTTAGTATCAAATACAACAAGTGAGCAAGTTGGTTTAACACGTGGGTTAAATTTAAAATCAGAACATGATCGTTGGTTAACATTTGAATCCTGGCCTGTAGGCTTTTTGTCAACACATAAACTTGCAAAAGCCGTTTTTTTTACTTGAACCGAGAAGATGTGGTGCGCTGTGTGTTTTGTCGTATAGAACTTTCACACTGGGAAGAAGGGGATGATCCCTTTAGAGACCATTTGGGACGGTCTCCTTGTTGTTCTTACATGCTTGGAAATCAAGTGGGTAACATACCCGTGTATTCATTTTACCTAACCACAAGACCATTGGCCGCTACTTACGTTGTTGAATCACAAATAAATAATAATAATAATGATGTATTACCAGCCAACAACGGTAGTGTCGATATATGTGGTCCATATGCCATAGAGAGTGTTGAATTGGCATGTGCTTTTGAAAAATTGGGAGTTTGCAAGACTAAAGCACTAGCACACTCAGAGTACAGCTCTGTTGAAAAACGTTTAGAATCTTATAAAAATGTTTGACCATTAATATTAAAACACCTTACCAAACAGTTAAGTGAAGCTGGATTTTTGTATACTGGTGAAGGGATAAAACAATATGTTTTTATTGTGGATTTGATTTAAAGGATTGGCAAATGACTGATGACCCTCTTGTGCAACACGCTCGTTGGTTACCTAACTGTAAATACATGGTGTTGCTTATAGGTCAGGAATTTGTGAACACTATTCGTAAAGAAAACGTGATTGCAGCACAAGACATAAAAGTGTCTTTAGAGTTAGAACACGCGGGGCAAATACATGAGGCTGAAAAAAAAAGACTTGTCTCACGAACAGATACAAAAGTGTGACCAAAACTGTGGACATGACTTTTTATTACACAAAAACATTTTCCTTTTTGCCAGCCTTCCACCGCCATTCATCTGTGACGTCATAGCCAATCTCAAAACAAGTCTAAACTTGTAGAACATGTCATGTGACAAGGTTAGGTTAAGTGAGCTGAGGTTAACTTAGGTTAGCTAGCTCTATCTCACTCCTAGCCAATCATTAACCTTAAAAGCACTCTAGAGTTCTTGGAATCTGTTCATGTAATTATTATTCTTGACAGTACTTTGGAAATGACACCTTGAAAAATATCAATCCTCTTGAATTTTTTAAACTGTTATAATTATTATTATTATTATTATTAATATTATTATTATTATTATTATTATTATTATTATTAGGCAAGTCACTTTACTAAAATTAATTTATGTGTATTAGTTGATATGAAAATCTTTAACAACCAGCCATGCTTGATCCCACTTTTTGCTTTCACTTTTGCTCCCACTTTTGCTCACATATTAATGGCAACTCTTAGAAGTATGAGCAGCAGCAAAATGTAAATGGAATAATATTTCTGATAATGTTGAAAACAAAAGTCCTGAGGTCTTGGGTTTGATTTCCCACTGTTCATGTAATTATTATTGTTGACGGTACTTTGGATATTCCACCTTAAAAAAATGAATCCACTTGAATATTTTTTAACAGTTATTATTACCCAAGTCTCTTTACTAAAACTTAATTCATGTGTATTAGTTGAATTGAAAGTCTCAACAACCAGCCATGGTTGCTCCTACTTTTTGCTCACATATTTGCTCCCACGTTTTGCTTTCACATTTGCTCTCACTTTTGCTCACACTTTGTTTTCTCTCACTTTTACTCCCATATTAATGCCAAGCTACAAGCAGCAGCAAAATGTAAATGGAATAGTATTTCTGATAATGTTCAAAACAAAAGTCCTGAGGTCTTGGGTTTGAATTCTCAACTATGGTTGTCAGTCAATGAGTTACACTACAGAAAACTTTTATTTTTGTGTTGTGTTGCATGATAATTTTCCCATCTCGCGGAGTAGTGGCTAGTATATTTGGATGTTATCCCAGAGGTTTTGGGTTCCAACTCGACTATGCCCAGAATTTAATTCTTGATCTGAGAGTTGGAAGGTTAGGTTAGGTGAAGTTAGGTTAGGTGATGTTAGGTCAAGTTTGGTTAGGTGAAGTTAGGTCAAGTTACTGTAGGTTAGGTGAAGTTGGGTTAGGTTAGGTTAGGTGAAGTTAGGTTAGGTTAGGTAGGATAAAGTTAGGTTAGGAAAAGTTAGGTTAGGTTAGGTGAGATTGTTTTAGTAAAACACCACATTTGCCCCCACTTTTTACTCACACATTTTGCTCCCTCTTTGTTCACCCACTTTTGCTCGCTCTTTTTTTTCTCACTTTTTCTCCCACTTTTGCTTTCACATTTTCTCCCACTTTCTGCTCTCATATTTGCTCACACTTGTTTGCTCCCACTTTTGTTTACACTTTTTTGCACCCAATTGTTGCTCCCACTTTTTGCTCCCACTTTTTTTTGCTCTCATATTTTCTCCCACTTTTGCTTACACTTTTTGATCCCACTTTTTTCTCTCACTTTTTGCTCCCACTATTGCTTTCACATTTGCTCCCATATTTGCTCCCTTACTTGCTCCGACCTTTTTTTTAGCTCTCATATTTACTCCCAATTTTGCTTTCACATTTGCTCCCACTTTTTGCTCCCATACTTGCTCGTACTTTTTTTTGTTCTCATATTTGCTCTCACTTTGAATCTTGATACAAGTCCTTTGTCATGGTTTATATCTTCCATTATTATTTGACATATTTTTATTTATTTAATTAAAACGAACCATGCACCTATTGTTTTTAAAACCTTCATAAATTAAGTGTATAGGTTATACAGCATTATTGACTTCATCAAAAACACTCTCCGACATATCATTAAACCGTGTAGGCAGAAATGTCTCAATGTTTTCTCATACACAAAGTACACGATCACCTTACGCCGTTTTCAATTTCCGAATCTTGATAATGCGGAATGGATTATGCGTTGGCAATTCGCTGAGCTTCTTTGTCTCTAAGCCACATGCTTGAACCACAGCATTCAAAACATTCATTGTAGTATATAAACAAAAGAAAAGCAAATCTATTACACTCTAAAACAGCTTTAATAGTATTGTGCAATTAGGGATTTTGCACTATGCATGGCTAATAAATTATACTAGTTATGCAAGAAATGCCCTAACTGTAGCAGATACTACTTTTCTGCATATAGCACAAGTGTTAAGCTCTAATGCAAACTTGACACATGGTATTATGTGTCCACAAGGCAAACATACAACACCTAGTTCATCTTGATAACAAATTTTAAATAATTGTTGGTCACACTTTTATATCTGTTCGTGAGACAAGTCTTTCTCTTTCAGCCTCATGTATTTGCCCCACGTGTTCTAACTCTAAAGACACTTTTATGTCTTGTGCTGCAATCACGTTTTCTTTACCAATAGTGTTCACAAATTCCTGACCATTGAGCAACACCATGTATTTACAGTTAGGTAACCAACGAGCGTGTTGCACAAAAGGGTCATCAGTCATTTGCCAATCCTTTAAAGCAAATCCACGATAAAAACATATTTTGTTTTATCCCCTTCACCAGTATAAAAGAATCCAGTTTCACTTAGCTGTTTGGTAAGGTGTTTTAATATTAATGGCCAAACATTTTTATAAGATTCTAAACGTTTTTCGACAGAGCTGTACTCTGGGTGTGCTAGTGCTTTAGTCTTGCAAACTCCCAATTTTTCAAAAGCACATGCCAATTCAACACTGTCTATGGCATATAGACCACATATATCGACACTACCGTTGTTGGCTGGTAATACATCATTATTATTATTATTTATTTGTGATTCAGCAACGTAAGTAGCGGCCAATGGCCTTGTGGTTAGGTAAAATGAATACACGGGTATGTTACCCACTTGTTTTCCAAGCATGTAAGGACAACAAGGAGACCGTCCCAAATGGTCTCTAAAGGGATCATCCCCTTCTTCCCAGTGTGAAAGTTCAATACGACAAAACACACAGCGCACCACATCTTCTCGGTTCAAGTAAAAAAATGGCTTTTGCAAGTTTATGTGTTGACAAAAAGCCTACAGGCCAGAATTCAAATGTTAACCAACGATCATGTTCTGATTTTAAATTTAACCCACGTGGTAAACCAACTCGCGCCATTGTTGTATTTGGTAATAACGCCATGTGTTATAATACAAATAAATATTGCAAGTTATTAACGTAGCACAAGAGCACAGAGTACTTTAAAGCATAATGTATGCTTGTTCACTGTCTGTTCACTACGTTAATGGCGCATGACTACACCTAAAACAAACAAAATAACCCTTTACTCAACCTATCAATCAATTCTTGTAATTAAACTTTAACGTTAATTGACATTAATATATCAAAACACCATTAAAAATAAACTGTATGTTGGCACTAACAGTAACCAATGCACTTATTTTCCTTTTATAAAGCTTTAGTCATTTACATCCCCCTTTAACCAATATATAAACAAAAATGTATGTCATGTCAGTTTGTTCAGATTATCTTGCTCAAACCTGTGGATATTTGTTGAGTCCATAAGGAACCATCCATAAATTAAATTTAAATTTTTGTTTCTTAACATCAAATATGGCCTTGTACATTCTCGGTAAACAACCAATATGGTCTTGTACCGGTTGCCAATTCATAGTCATTATTCAAGAAAGGAATCATTGTACAAGTCATGTACAGGTAATGAATATTTTTTTGTCTATGGTTTTTCATTAGTGGTAAAATGGAATAGCATTTTTAAGATAGACTTACCTGAGTTTTCAATAGTTCACGGCCTGGAAACAATGTTTGCACTCTACTGCGTCTTGGGTTTTCAGCAACTGCTACGGTGGTAAGGCTTTTCTTTCCAAGTTTCTAAAAATAAATAAAATAAACCGCTATAAATACCTACATTCAGGTTAATACATGCATTTCATAAAATAAAATAAAATAATATCAAACAAATAAATGAAACAAGTTAGTTTAAAACATTAATCTCACTTTCACTTGCACTGGCTTGTTACTGTTCCCTTCTAGTGGGCCCAAATGCGCAATGGTTTCTTGTATCTCTGACATGTAAGGTATACCGGTTATCTGCATACAAATAAATAAATAAGAATCATTAATTACCTGATCAATAACTACAAATTTAAGGTTCATTAGCATGACATTATTAAAATAATCATTCATAGGTACGTAACCAAAAAAAAAGGATTTTTCTTCCAAAGTTCAGTTCAGAGCTCTTCTGTATACGTCCATGTGCTATAATGGCAAGTGCATGACTAACGCAATCGTTATCAAATATCCTAGCAACAGAGAGAGTTGCATTTTCTCAGCGTTTTGACCTTGAAATGTTGTCTCTCTCACACGCGTTCCCACGCCTATTCACATTCCTCAGTCTGAATAAGATTCGTGTACCTTATAGTAGTTTCATGTTTTTAACAAGGAACCAAAATGGCTGCCCCTTATATATCTGTAGTACGGGTGTCTAGGAACCAAAATGGCGGTCTCTCTGTTTAAACGCCCGACCTTCTAACCTCTACCAGGTCTGTTTTAACGACAGACCTGCTGGCCTCTACCAGCCAAGTAAGCTGACCCTTTATTCCTGCCCACGTAGACATTCTTGTGTTATCAGCAGTCGCTCTGACAAAGCCTGGCCAGGTCGTGTATTGAATGCGAGCAAGCAACACAGTTCTGTAGCATTCAAATCGTGTGTGTCTTATAATTATTTTTATTATTATTAAACATTTTACTGTACTAATAATAATAATAATTACTAGCATGTGGCAATCCGCAATACATGATCATGTTAACCACATACTTTCATCCTAAAACATATGACTTTACCCAGTTCAATATTTAGTATATAACATTTCAGGCCAACGAACTTACCGATTTGGCTCTTTGCGTACATGCACATGACTTGGTCGAGCAAATGTTATAGGTTTCCATAATCTAAAACCATTTACTGTGCCAGACAGCAATCTCGCTTATTACCGTTTAGTAGCATGTTAAAGATCCCCTTCACGGGTTAAAAAAATTCCTAGCACACTTAACACATTTTCAAATATTCGCCTCCATCCGTCATAGGAAATGTCACAATACCAACCGTCATAAGCTGCCCCCGCCATCCCACCAAAATAGCAATTCATTTATTCTGGGCACGGTCACCGAGATCGCCAACGTCTAAGAATCACTTGGTCATATTCTACAACCGTCTGTTGTCTCAGGGAGCGATCTCGCTCATCACCGTTAACTAAAACGTTAAAGATCCCCTTCAGGGGTAATCAATCTTAGATTGCTTGTCACATTTCAAAATATTCGCCTTCATTCATTCGACATAGGAAAAAATACCGAAAAGCGACCCCTCGTTTTGCCATACATCGCCCCGTCGAAATTGCCATTCCCTGTATTCACCATGGCCAGTCATAGCCTCGTTGGAACACACGCCTAGCGCTACCGGCTCTCTGTCTACAAACACTCTTTTATTTAAAGAATTAAAAAACATTTTTAAATGCATGGTTTTTGTCCTAGAGACTTGACATTTATTTTCATGGTCTATGGGGAGAGACCTTTCATTTATATCAAACAAACTCTTTTGTACAATTCCTAGTTTCAAAAATAGTAAACATTCAAAATTTCAGTGTTTTCAAACAATCTCAAAAAATAAATAGTTTTATTATAAACAAATCAAGGTCATAGAGACCATTCGTTTCAACTAAGGCACAACGTTCTATCATGTTTGGTTTTCAAACTATCGCCTACTTTCAAAAACAACATTTTTCAATTTTTTTAATATAACGAGAGGTCGATTGGAAAGAGGACGTCATCTCGAGTCCAACGACACCTCATTTGTTAAAATCCGACCATCCGTTTGCCAATTATCGCCAATGTTCGCGAGAAAGTAGGCTATCATTTTTTTCTCCTACACCCTTGAAACTTGCTGTCCACCTAGAGGGCATAGATCCCTTTCATTAACGTCAAACAACCTTGTTACCAAAATTCACTGTTTCCAAAATAGCGCCAATCCATAAAACAAGAATTTTCAATTTCTGTTTAAAATACCAACACACATTCATAGCCAAGAGGACGTCACCCCAACGCCATCAACACCTCGTTCGTTAAAATCCGACCATGCGTTCGGGATATATCGCCAAAGTTTATATGAAAGTAGAGGACAAAGCAGAACACTCATCATCTCTCTACAACTACTGTCAAGTTTTTATCCTAGAGACTTGAAATTTATTTTGGAGGTAGAGGGCAGGGACCTTTCATTTATGTCAAACAAACTTTTTTGCAAACTTCCTAATTTCCAAAATATAGTAATTTCAAAATTACACTTTTTTCAAAAAATGTAAAAAATAAAATGGTTTTATTATAAAAATTAAAGGACATAGAGTCCGTTGGTTTGAGCCATGGCACAACATTCCATGATGTTTGGTTTTCAAACTGTCACCTACTTTCGAAAACAAAGAATTTCATTTTTTTTTCTAAAATATAACGAGCAGTCCATAGGAAAGACGACGTCAGCTCGAGTCCAACGACACCTCATTTGTCAAAATCGGCGCATGCGTTCGAGAGATATTAATTATTTTAACATGTTCAGTCGGGTACAAATAAAATGGGTGAGTTAGAACCCCTGTTGCCCCCCTACTAGCAATATCTCCCGATTGGTTTCCTTGGGGATGGAATACTCGGCATATAAAATCATCATTAGGAATAAGAGCAGCACATGTCTGAGGGTTTTTCGACGTGGTGTATATTATGCGGTGTATGTGTGAAAAGTGGGTGATGAAGGATTCCTAACGGAGCAAGTATCTCTTAAAAGACAGAGGCAAAAAATATGAATCTCAGGGTGAAAAATCAGCTTGAAAAAGTAGAAAAGAGGTGTTCGATCTTTTTTTCATAAATCCAATTTAAGGGGCCCATGGGAAGGGGTGAAATTCTGGTAAAAATAATTGAAAGAAAATGTCCTGACTGACTCACTCACTCATCACGCCCAGCGAAAACTATTTTTGTTGGAAACATGAAATTTTGGGAATACGTTAGCTGTATGTCGAAAACGTCAACTAAGGAATGAGTTTTGTTTATTCGGGTTTTAAAGAGGTGTTAAGGGGTAAACGTGCATTTCATTGAATAACGATATCTCATGAGTTTTTCTTTTGGGGGGGGGGGGGGATGTGATATTCGGTATATAAACTAATCATTAAAAATAATGAGACATATTTCCCTCGTAAATGGAATTATCCAGGGACCACGATGGTAGTATTTGGGAGAGCATGAGTAAAGTTGCAGCCGTCAGAGCTATTACGTGTTATTAATGACGTAGGCACGGTTGGCTCATAGCTCAGGCAAGCAAGGAGGCTCCGCTGAGATCCATGATGACGTATAATAATTTTTCGAGAAAGCTCTGGAAGCATGACGCAACATCTAGAAGGAAATAATATAATATTCATAGAGAGAAATTAAGCTATTGGTTGGCTGTCTTGAACCAATGAGCGAAAGTCTTAATGAAGACGGAATTTATTGCAACTATGATTTTTGGTGAAAATCGGCTTTTAAAAACTATGGAAAGTTATTTTCAGCACAAGAAATGGAATGGAATTAAGAAGACATTTTTTTCTACTACTTTAAAATCTTCAAATCGATTGATTATAGCTAATGTTGAAAATGAGTAATGACGCGTATAGAACCTATGGAAGGGATGGAGGATACGCCCCCTTGTCAGGGTATTTAAACGACGGGAGCGGAGAGCCGAGACTTTTTCTAATCAATCAGTTAACGAGTGAAGTGTGTTGATGGGTTAACGCAGTCCCAAAAGTTACTTCGAGTCCGAGCGTGGAGGTTGTCCGCTCGTGAAACAGCACAGTTTGGGTAAGCTGCAGAGCATTATCCAACTCAAATCTAGGCGAAGTTAAAACGCAAGTATAAGTGACATTATCTCATGAACATACAAAATTAGGCTTCAGCGTTTATGCTAATCAAGCAGTGTAAGTCTATATAGAGCCTGTATTAAAAGCAGAACATTCCAGCTTTTATAATTTGGGAAATATAAGCGATAGAAGACGAAATACAAAAGTGTTTTTCACAGATCCCAGAATCACTTTTCATGCTACACACTTTGAACATTCAGAGGGCAGGCGTACTGCAAGTGTGAAACAGAACATTATTCAGTTGGTGCTACAGACAATTGACATTACAATGCCAGTTAATACTCAGTTATTATATTTAATAGACATTGATATGAAAGTAGTGATGGAGTATTAAACTAACAATGCACCTGGGACATATACATGGATAGCGTGAAGATCCAACATGGAATTACGATAGTCAGTATTCTAGGAATACTAGCATGGGGTGGGTAACGAGCATTTACACTCATGCATATCTATCAAACGCTGATATAACATCCATACGGCAGTGGAAATTTATTCATTATCCATTAACATGAATATTTCTGCCTCGATTTTACAATGGATTTCATGGTTAATTTCGACGTAGAACTTTGGGGATTTTCAAGAGTGGCTAGGGTATCCCAACACAAACAGGAGAAGTTGCCAGAAGGAAGTTACTTGTTAACACGAATGGGAGTATTCCGGAGATAGAATCGTTCAATTATCCGAGGTCGCTGTTCCGATGTTCGAGTACTGTCCAGATATGTACTCTGGTTTTATAGGAACATCTATAGTATTCTGTGAATACTCTTCAAGAACGTCTGAACATCATACAAGGTAGCCGTGATATTTATTTATTATAATGTGAGCTGTATAGTGAAATTTGAGCAACGATCTTTCCCCATATTTTATATTTTAATATGTTCTTGTATTCTGTACACTTTTCAGGTGTATTATGTTTTCTTTAGTGTCTAGAGATCTTAGACTTTCATATTTATATTTAAATTCTTGTGAGGATCAGTTTTACTGACATTTAAATATTCTTTAGAGAATGTGGATTAATTTTGCAGTCACGGTTTGACTTTAAAAATAACTAGTCTCCATTTCAAGCCAGAATTCAGACATCGTGTCATCCTTTCAAAGTAATGTCTCCGTTAACTTAATTTGAACATTTTTCTGTCCAACTTCAAGAGAGAAGAAACCATCGAACGTTAATTAGAGCGTTAAAATATATGTAACTTTACGATGATCTTTTGAATTACTAGACGTTCTTTAGAATGCGTTGTTGAAAGAAAGACAATCTCATTAGATAATGAAAAACATTTCAGCGAAGACAACTTTATTTAACTTGAGTATTGAATGAGCTTTATTCAGTTAACAGTGGAAAAGAACTCTTTTGGTAGAAGATTTTCATATCTTAGGCTAGGATATCGATACTTGCATATTCCAGTCAAGATTGACTTCTATCCGACTTGATTTAAATAACCTGCAATTATTTAAATTCTCTTGAGTGTAATATTTTATTGTACTGCGATAATATTATAATGATAATTTATTTTAGATAGGCAAGTGAGGAGAGTCAGTTTGTATTTTAGCCTATTTTCAATTTAAAAAAATAGGCTTATGAGATCACCTTTTGTCCGTGTGTGTGTGTGCGTGTGTGTGTGTGATTCGTGTGTGTGTTTCCCCCTAATAAAATCTAAACGGCTGGAGCGATTTCAATGAAACTCGGAAAGTTCATAGCACTATTCCCGGCGACCTCGACCGTGCCCTTCAAATTTTGTTACGACTCACCAATCCAACATGGCGGCTGTGCGAAATATTTCACCAGCATTCAATATCTCCGAAACTATTACCGATATTACCCTGACATTTTCTATGGTGATAGAGGGAACTACTATAAGTTCACTTATGTGACTTTTGAAAACCTGGTAACTACAAAACCAACATGGCGACCAAGCGAATTTGCGACTTTTAAATAGACGTTTCTCGCGATTTGACCAACCAAACGCAATGAAACTTGGTACAGTATATGTTTATATACATTGTAATGCACCGACATCTAACTTCGTTCAATTGTTTACATAATCACAAGATGGCGGATGTGCGAAATATTTCACTGGCATACCATATCTCTGAAACTATTAGCGGTAAAACCCTGAAATTTTGTACGGAGATAAAGGGCACTGCTGGAAGTCCACCTATAAGACTTTCAAAAACCGGTTAACTACAAAACGAACATGGCGGCCAAACGAATTTGAAAATTTTAAATAGACCTTTCTCGCGATTTAATGTTCCAAGCGCACTGAAACCTGGCACAGGAAATATTTATACACATTGTAATCCACTGGTATCTAATTTAGTTCAATTGTTTACATAACCTCAAGATGGCGGCAGTGCGAATTTTAATATTAAGATTTTATTCATTGTGATGTAGTCATGCGATCGAAGTGAAAGTTTGAATAATGAACCTACGCAATAATTTTCCTTTAATGGTACATGACTCTATGGCCTATACATTTAACAATCCAACATGGCGACCAACCGAAATATTTAGGCGATACTGAATATCTACGAATCTATTTTAGCAATCAAACTGCATTTTTAATGTTCATAGGGGCTATGAACTTAAGTTCACCTATAGGACTTTAATCACTTTGATCACAAATCCAACATGGCGGTGACGCGAATTATAAATATTCACATGGACGTTTCTCGCAATTTAACCATCCGCGTGCAGTGAAACTTGGTACAGTAAATCCTTATACGAATGTTAATCCACTGGCATCTAATTTATTTCAATTGTTTCCATAACCTCAAGATGGCAGGTGTGAATTTTTTTTAAATCACCTTGTTTTTTCTTGTGTCCTAACTATGCGATTGAAGTTTGAATACTACACGTTCACAATAATCTGCATGTAACAGTACATAACTCTAGGACCTACATATATAAAATCCAACATGGCGACCATCCGAAATATTTAGTCGGTTCTCAATATCTACGAATCTATTACAGCAATCAAACTGAAATTGTGTATGTTGATAGTGGCAATTAACATAAGTAGGATATATGAAAATAGGCTGTATAGTTCTTCACGGAACTACTTGTTATTAATCATATTTTTGACTGGCCGATTTTTATTTCAAATCGTTTTGTTAAAGATACTCATGGTGGTTAAAATTATGCAACAGTTTGAATCCGTTTTGATAATGTAGAGTTTTCGAGAGGAACGATGGGTTGTATAAATTACAGTATAGCTCAGTGGACGTGTGAAAGTCACTGATTGATAGAGCCCTTGTTGAAGGATGTTTTCCCACGATATTGTTTATAACAAATTAATCATTGGTGATTTTGTTTAGACAGTGGAAGTTTTTCCATACATGATGTAATATATATGAGGTTGTTAAGCCATAGTGTGCTTGGAGCGAGGTTTTTCCCGCAAGTTTAATGATGTTATTCCCCATCCAGATTGTATTCATGTAAATTTACTGTTTTATTTAACAGAGGGTGTGAGTTAAAAAACGTTTCTATTACAGATAAAGATTAGTGTCACAGATATTCCCTATTAAAATGTATTAACCAGGAATATGTATCTACATGCAAATAACCTTTATTGGTCGGTTGTATTTGAACTAATTTTGTAACTATAACCCGACATGACGTGTGTGTGATGTATAACAAGATGTTCAGTAAAGAACATATAGCCTACTTTCTCCTAAATGCATGGGTATTGTAATAAATAACCCTTTGTCCTTTTCAAGGAGTATAATTGGATGTTGGTTGTAGTAGCTTGTTGAAATGCAACGTGCTATACGGTTATTAAACATAAATATGAGGTGACCTTTGCTGGTGCTACCTCTGTACAATATTTCTTCCGATTCGGTTTTACCGTGTTTTAATTGATAGGGGAAATCGATTTGCACACATACATGGCCGACACATGCAAACTGTTGGACTGATGGCCTTGTAGCTTGTTCAAAGAACGCTTCTCTCATTAAGGTATGTTGTTGCAAAGTTTGGTAGAGATCAGATTATGAGGTTGGTCGTAATTTGATTTAAATTTTGTACAATTGGGTGCCAGCATTACGTTTCCGTCAAGATGGCGGCAATATAAAACGTGACACTGAGGTTCCCTTTGTTAGTGTTACCTCTGTACCTAATTTTGTTCAATTCGGTTTCACCGTCTTGAATAGATAGGGGGAATCAATTTGTACATATACATGGCCGCCGTCTGTAAACTATTGGGCTGATGCCCTTTTAGTTTAGTCAAAAGTCGCCCAACATATGAATATATGTTGTTGAAAAATTTGGTAGAGATCGGATGATTAGGTTGGTCGTAATTTGATTTAATCATTGAACATTTAGGTGGCCGCCATTACGTTTCCGTCAAGGTGGCGTCGATATACGGTAAAACATTACACTGAGGTGCTCTCTGCTAGTGCTACCTCCGTACCAAATTTCGTTCAATTTGGTTTCACCGTGTTTGAATTGATATGGGTAATCTATTTCCACACATACATGGCCGCCATCTGCAAACTATTGGGCTGATGATCTTGTAGTTTGGTTAAAATATGCTTCCCACTTGAAGGTAATTTGTTGCAAAATTTGGTAGAGATAAGATTGTGAGGTTGGTCGTAATCCTAAGCTTTTAACATTTGGGTGGTCGCCAGTACGTTTCCGTCAAGATGGCGGCAATATAAAACATGACACTGAGGCTTCCTTTGCTAGTGTTATCTCTGTACCAAATTTTGTCCAATTCGGTTTCACCGTGTTTGAATACATAGGGGGATTCGATTTGCACACATTCATGGCCGCGATCCGCAAGGTATTGGGCTGATGACCTTGTAGTTTGGCCAAAAGATTTTTCATACATGGAGGTATAATGTTGCAAAATTTGGTAGAGATCAGATGATTAGGTTGGTCGTAATTTGATTCAAGCTTTTAATATTTGGGTGGCCACCATTACGTTTTCGTCAAGATGGCGGCGATATAAAACATGGTGTGACGCAATGGGCGTACTTTGCGTATTATGTGGGAATTTCCTTAGTTTCTAACCCCTGATTTAATTCTAGTTTGAACACCCTCTTTAACTAGCTTAGTACAGAGATTCTTTACAGTATCAATGACTGTACATGTCGAGCGATTTCTCTGCTAGCCTGCAGGAATCATATTAATTTCTATTGCTGCCATTACATATCTGGTTACTCGCGCTAGTCCCTAATCTAATTTGTTGTAGCATGAAACCAAATATTAAATGTGTCAACTTATAGCCTTGTTATGAGGAAGTCGTGTGTGGCTCGTCTAGTCAAGCCCACATTGGTTTTAAATGACTTTAAGGCGTGATGATGGGCTGACGTAGGAACAATTTCTTATACGAGTCTTGCTCAGCAATAAACCCCCCTTTCGCTCGAAAATACTTGCTGTAATTGTAGACTCGACCAATCAAATCGAGAGGAAACTGTAACCAGTGGGTGGAAATTGAAAGAATGGGAGACGCAAGTAAAGAGTTTAAAATAACATGTCTAGGGCCGTTCGAGGCCTGTATTCCATTGAAGATCTGACGGTGTGTGTGCTGCCCACTCTCCGTAAGATTCAGGACCAACGCCTTGCGTTGCTCGGCCAGGCAGATTGAGGTAAGAATCTGAATTAACACCCAATAATTCAACACTTAGGCTTCGCTGCTAGGTTCGCTGAAACAAAGATTGTTCTGACATGTAAGTTAATTATTGTTATTTTACTAACCCATGTAGTTTAGAATATGTAGCATCCATGCTATATTTTTTTGTACTTGTCAGAATGAAGTAGACAGCACTTTAAAGAAAGAAGTTTATTGCATGATTTTGCCAAACCATCCTCCCATATTCCTAATATCTCATATATAAAAGTGAAAGTCTGTATGTATGTGGGTGAGTGGGTCTGTTCCGTATACAAATCTACACCGTACCACCAATCTCAACCAAATTTTGCATACACAAGGTTTAGGACCCAGAAAGAACCGCTGGCTACATGAATTTTCGATAGTCTTTCTCATTCTTCTGATTTCGGCCCTTTTGTACCCAAGCACAGGCTAATCAAATCATAAAATATACTCATGAAGGAATGGCAAGGCAGATAGTTTCCATGGCAACATAGCTCAAGTCGAGACACGGTCGTCTGGATGCCAGTTGCGCTCTGCACTACCGGTATGGAAAATGAGCATCTTTAATTGAAATCCCGTTAGTTACTCAACTGATCACACAGCAGTGTCAACCGAGTTTAGCATAACAAAGACTTGACACTATCTTCTACTATACATTTGTCAAATACCACTCACTCACTCACTCATTCATTCATCACGAAATCTCAGAAACCATCGAACTGATTGGAATGAAATTTGGTATGCAGCTTCCCGAAGGGCCGCAAATGCCCACTAAGAGAGGATTTTTGTATATTCAGGTTCTAAAGGGGTGTTAAGGGGGTAGACCTGCATTTCATTGAATAGCAATATCTTCCGATTGGCTCATTGGGGGATGTGATACTCGGCACATAAACTCATCATTAAAAATAAGAAGACACGCGTCTGAGGGTTTTTCGATGTGGTGTATATTATGAGGTGGAAGGGGTGAAAAAATCCAATTTAAGGGGCCCATGGGGAGGGGTGAAATTCTGGTGGGGGGAACAGGAAAGAAAGTGCCCTAACTGATTGACTGACTGACTCACTCATCAAACTCAGGAGGAAAAGCTGCTTTAAAGTAAGTAAAAAGGTGTTCAACAGTTTTCTTCATAAATCAAATTTAAGGGGCTCATGGGCAGGGGTGTAATTCTGAAAAAAGTAAATTGAAAGAAAAAGTCCTGACTCACTCACTCACTCACTCATCATCGCCCAGCCAAAATTATTGAATTTAGAAACATGACAGTTTGGGGATATGTTCATTGTATGTCAAAACCATCTACTAAGGGAGGATTTTCGGATATTCAGGTTCTAAAGGGGTCTTAAGGGGGTTAAACCTGCATTTCATTGAATAACAATATCTCCCGATTGGTTTCATTGGGGGATGTGATACACGGCATATAAACTCATCATTAAAAAGTAAGAAAACGCGTGTCTGAGGGTTTTTCGATGTGGTGTATATTATGAGGTGAGAGGGGTGAAAAGTAGGGATTGAAAGATTCCTAACGGAGCGTGTATCTCTTAAACGACATAGGCGAGGAGTTTGGAACTCAGCGGAAAAAATCAGCACAATAAATAAGTAAATATGTGTTGACGGTTTTTTCATAAATCCAATTTAAGGGGCCCATGGGGAGGGTGACATCCTTGGGGGGGGGGAACAGGAAAGAAAGTGTCCTAACTGATTGACTGACTGACTCACTCATCAAATTCAGGGGGAAAACTGCTTTAAAGTAAGTAAATAGCTGTTCGACAGTTTTTTGATCAATCAAATTGAAGGGGTTCACCGGGAGGGATGAAATTCTGAAGAAAAACAAATGAAAGAAAATGTCCTGACTCATTCAATCACTCATCATCGCCCAGCCAAAAATATTGAAGTTGGAGACATGGCATTTTGGGGATATGTTCGTTGTATGTCAAAACCGTACACTAAGGGAGGATTTTTGGATATTCAGGCTCTAAAGGGGTCTTAAGGGGTTTAAACCTGCATTTCATTGAATAACAATATCTCACGAGTGGTTTCAATTGTGGATGTGATACTCGGCATATAAACTAATCATTAAAAATAAGCAGACATGTGTCTAAGGGTTTTTCGATGTGGTGTATATGAGGTGAAAGGGGTGAAAAGTGGGGGTTGAAGGATTCCTAACGGAGCGTGTAGGCCTATCTCTTAAACGACATAGGCGAGAAATTTGAAACTCAGAGAAAAAATCAGCTAAATAAATAAGTAAATCGGTGTTCGACCGTTCTTTCATAAATTAATTTAAGGGGCCAATGGGGTGGGGTGAAATTCTGGTAAAAATAATTGAAAGAAAATGTCCTGTCAGACTCACTCACTCATCATGCCCAGCGAAAACTATTAAAGTTGGAAAAATGAAATTTTGGGAATATGTTCGCTGTATGTCGAAAACATCAACAAAGGAATGATTTTTGTTTATTCGGGTTTTAAAGTGATGTTAAGGGGGTAAACGTGCATTTCATTGATTAACGATATCTCATGAGTTGTTTCTTTGGGGATGTGATATTCGTTATATAAACTAATCATTAAAAATAATCAGACATATATCGAAGGGTTTATCGATGTGGTGTATATTACGAGGTGAAAGGGGTGAAAATTGGGGGTTGAGGGATTCTTAACGGAGCGTGTATCTCTTAAACGACATAGACGAGAAGTTTGAAATTCGGCGGGAAAAACAGCTTAAAATACAAATAAATAAGTGTTGGACCGTTTTTCATGAATCCAATTTAAGGGGCCCTTGGAGAGGGGTGAAATTCTGGGGGGAAAAACCAGGAAAGAAAGTGTCCTAACTGATTGACTCACTTACTCACTCATCAAACTCAGGGGGAAAACAGCTTTAAATAAGTAAACAGGTGTTCGACCGTTGGTTTCATAAATCCAATTTGAAGGATTCATGGGGAGGGGTGAAATTATCAACATTAAATGAAAGAAAATGTCCTGACTCACTCACTCATCATTGCCCAGCCAAAATTATTGAAGTTAGAAACATGAAATTTTGGGGATATGTTCGTTGTATGTCGAAAACTTCCACTAAGGAAAGAGTTTTGAATATTCAGGTTCTAAATAGGTGTTAAGGGAGTAAACGTGCATTTCATTGAATAACAATATCTCACGAGAGGTTTCATTTGGGGATGTGATACTTGGCATATATACTAATCATTAAAAATAAGCTGACACATGTCTAATGGTTTTTCGATATAGTGTATATTATGAGGTGAAAGGGATGAAAAGTGGGGGTTGAAAGATTCTTAACGAAGCGTGTATCTCTTACACGACATAGGCGAGGAGTTTGAAACTCGGAGGCAATCAATCAGCTTAAAAATAAATAAATAAATAAATAAATAAATAAATAAAATAAATAGGTGTTCGACCGTTTTTTCATAAATCCAATTTAAGGGGCCTATAGGGAGGGGTGAATTTCTGGAAGAAAAATGTCCACTAAGGAAGGAATTTTGGATGTTCACTCTCATCGACCAACCCAAACTATTAATGTTAGAAGAATGATATTTTGGGGATATGTTTGTTGTGTGTCCAAAACGTCTACTAAGGAGGGATTTTTGGATATTCAGGTCTAAAGGGGTGTTAACGGAGTTAAACAAGCATTTCATTGAATAACAATATGACACGACTATGACGCGAGCGAAGCGAGGCTAAAAATGAGATGGTGTGTGTCTGTGTATTACTCAATCACGCAAGTACCACTCGTCGGATTTACATGAATTTTACCTGGAAGTAGCTGAATTACCTGGTAACATATAGGTTACTTTTGATTTCAATACTTTGCACTATTTAAAGATGGCGACCATTTTAGTGACGTCACTACACCCTTTGGTTTAAAACTTTCATATTTCCATTTCAAATAAAAAGAGAACGCTTAGAAATAGCAAACGTTTGATGGCATATACGAGGTTTAAAATTACATTTTCTATCCGAAAGGTATCTCCAACGGTTAGCGAGTAAAACCTAAATTTGTGCTATAAAACACGGTCAACGCCAAGCGATGTAGTTGGACAAAATGTTCCATCCTTAATCTCCCTCTGCGCAGTACCTCGCCTATCCCCTGTTTTAACTGTCACCTTTACATTTTATTTTATTTATGACGCGTAGCGAAGCACGGGTACTTCAGCTAGTATACTATAAGTTACAGGTAACGGCTTTCTCAGCTCTGAGAGACCTTTATTAATTTTCACGATTATCTGTTCGTGAAAACGATTGAAATTCGGCTCTTGGTTTTAAGTGGTTTGCCGGGTACTTAACAAAGTTCTTATCCATGAATAGAGTGAGACAGATTGGTAACAGTAATGCACCTGGCGAGGCACTGATCTAGAGGGTCGTGGCTTCGTTACAGATTGGTGGTAGTAAAATTTCCTGGCAAGGCACTGATATTGCGGGCCGACGTTCAAACGAAAGTGGCGGCTCCGTTACAGATTGGTGGCAGCGATCGGTGGGATGATTTCTTGTAAAGTAATATTATCGGACTACTTGTAAGTCGGTTTTATAGCTTCAGTCATCCCCTTACCTATATCTCAGAGAGTCTCAGAGCAGTATTGTTGTTGTCTTGTGATATTATAGATATTTTTATAACCAACCTAACATAGTCTAGTGGCATACTAATATAATCTCTTTAATACTGTCTAACATTGTTTTTGATTCACTTTCTTGCATGTAATGTCTAAATACCTGTCTCCGTTTGTTCTAAATAAATGTGTCAACAACCGTGTGAATTTAATTAGTGATATCATAGGAATTGTGTTCAGTGTACAATTACGTCGTGTGTTAGGATTGTATAGCTTCATTGTAAACGTTCGTTTGAGTGATTGTTTTGATATAATGTATTTAATTTGATTTGATATAATTTGATTTAATTGTTCCATGGCTACTAACGTAAGCATAGATGGACAGGAAGTCGCCTTACAGGAAGCTATTGACATGTTGATAGACCGCGTAAATATTGGTAATGAAAGTAGATCCAGGTTTAATGACACGATCCCGGTAGAATTACCTTCAGATCGCCTAAATTTAATAGGAACAATCCCGGTATTTGATCCTAGTTTGCCTAACAGCCGAATAACCGACTTGCTAGATGCCATACAAGAGGTAGGAGATTTGAATGGGTGGCGTGATCTAGATAAAATTCGTCTCGCTAAGCGGAAGCTCGCAGGTTCGGCCCTCACATACGTAAAAGTGTCCCTTAAACACACAGTATTTAATTCCTATCGAGAATTTCGTAATAAATTACATGAAAGATTCGCAGAGAGGACAGATACTAGGTCTTACTTTGAGAAATAAGCCAGTGCAAAACAGAAAGCAGGAGAACCGATACAAGATTACTCAGAACGACTTCAGGCATTAGGTCAGGGTATTTCATCTGGCATGCATTATGATTCGCCCGGAGCAGCTGAATTAGTAGATGCTCAAGTACTGACAGCTTTTCTTAAAGGACTGTCCGGTAAGGTAGGATTCTACACACGTCTTCATTTACCCCCTCCCACATGTTTGAGCGACGCAGTCTTAATCGCCCTTTCTCGAGAACGACACCTAGGTTCGACCCCTGTCCCTGCTAAGAATGAACGCAAAGTGTTCGTTACCCATGAAGATCGCCCACGATCAATTACTTGTTATAGATGCGGTAAACCTGGTCATATCGCACGAGAATGCATGGCTAAGGAACCAGCTCGCGCACGAGATGTGAACCAGCGACATTTCTCGAGAGATGTAGAATGTTTTTCTTGTCATAAAAAGGGGCATACAAGTCGTGAATGTAAAAACAGAACTAACAATGTAGAGACACGTAATCAGAATTACCCAAATGGTCAAGAGGTCTCGAAGAAGACCGCGGTTCGAGAACCTCAGGAGTAAATAACGAAGAAATTAAACTGACACGGGAATGCAATGATAACACAGCACCCCCAGTCATAGCGGTTGGATCCCAAATTGATAACAGTAAAATAGATGAGTATACGAACGAATTAGTGTGCATTGGAACTATAGAAGATGTGACAGGACCTATAGTTATTGACACTGGCGCACAGATTTCTTTACTACAGAGAGGAGTTTCCAAATGCCTATATTAGAGAATAGCTTAAAAATCAAAGGAATTTCAGGAGCATTACTAGAAGTCTACGGTGAACAACATGTTTCAGTGGACTTAGGTTCAAAACTTAGTGACTTGATGGCAAAATTTTTAGTAGTCGACCTCCCGGCAGGTTACCTAGCGGTTATAGGCGTTGATATGCTTAGCAACTGGGATGCTGTCATTGATGTGGCACTCCGCCAGGTACACCTTAAAGGAAGAGGTTCGATAGAGATAACGCGTAGGATGAATTCTGGTGTCATACCTTGTGTAGTAACAATGGAAAGCGATCCCCCTCAGGAAGTGCCTCATTGTTGTGTAGTAGGATGTGGATCAGCGCTAGCTCCGGATTCCACGGGAGTAGCTAACTTTCGTATTCTGGAAAATCGACGAGGGTGTTTGTAGCTGGACACTCTGAACAGACACAAGTCATGCTTAGTGCATGCCATCCTCTCTCAAAGGATGTCGCAGTTTCACCCAGAAAACTGAACATACAAGGTCTCAGCGGGTCATCCTCTAACGAATTACAACTGGCCATCCTTAGCTCCTTTTCGAAGGTTGCGCAAGTCTCCATCACGAAATGCGTGAAGTTGCCACCAAGAAGCGAAGTGATAGTATCTGTTAGAGCCTCTGGTTCAGTACCAGAAACAGATACTGAAGTAATTTTGGAACCCATTGAGGTGAGCATACATGGTGTACGTGTTTCACGAGTGCTTAGTACACCCAGAGATAAGAAATTATTGCAAAATTAATTAACATCTGTCAGGAAGAACTTACTCTTCCTAGCGGTACACCTATTGCCTATGTGGAGGAGTTTAGTACTAATGTCAATGAGTTAAGTGGTGTAGCGAGGGAGATAACCACTTCAGGAGTTGATGAGTGTGATTTTGGTGGTGAAGCGAGAGGACTTGCCACGTCGGGTCTTACCCAGTGCACGGGGAAGCCCAAGTATTTTGAGTATGAGAGGCTGGACCTCTCTAAAGGCGATCGTTGCCCAGAGGGTAGCAAGAGGGATTGTTGGATTCCAATACCCTGTGACTCTAAGATGATTGACGAGCTATAGCTAAAGCTTTCTCATCTTGGGGAAGCGAACAGACGTTTAGTACTAAACACTTTATTAGAATATCGAGACCTTTATTATAACGAAGACAAAGGGATATTGGGAAGTACCACCAAAATTACTCACAAGATTGAAACAGGCTCAGCTCAACCAATTTTCAAGAGGCCGTACCGAGTGCCTCATGCTCAAAAAGAACTTGTACAGGAATTTATAGATGACCAATTAAAGAAGGGAATTATCGTTCCGAGCGTTTCGCCCTGGTCAGCCCCTATAGTAATTGTACCCAAAAAGTCGGCTGACGGCACACCTAAATATAGATTTTGTGTAGAGTTTAGGGCTCTAAACAGTGTGACAACCCCTGCTCATTACCCCCTCCCATTGATAAATGAAACTATAGACATGTTGGGTGGTGCTACATTTTTCACGATAATAGACCTCGTCAGCGGATTTCACCAAATTGAAGTGGACCCAGATAGTCAGGAAAAGACAGGCTTTAGTGTACCAACGGGTCATTATCACTATTTGCGCCTCCCATTTGGCCTCATTAATGCACCTGCCACGTTCCAGAAGGTTATGGACAGTGTACTTTCGGGCTCGATAAGCACCCAATGTCTTGTTTATCTAGATGATGTAATAATTTTCAGTAAAACTCTTGAAGAACATATCGAACGATTCAGAAATGTTTTTGATAAACTAAGAGAGGCAAATTTGACTATTCAGTTGTTGGAAAAATGTAACTTCGCAGCCCTTCAGGTAGATTACCTAGGCCATGTAATTAGTGCGGATGGTGTCCGCCAAGATTCGAAGAAAATCAGAGCCGTATCTGAGTTTCCAGAACCCAAATCAGTGCGTGATGTAAGAGGATTTATTGGTTTAGCTGGGTATTACAGACGATATATCCCAGATTTTGCGGAAATTGCAAAACCCCTCACCCAGCTTACAAAAAAGGAAATTCCTTTTAAGTGGAGTGATGAATGTCACGAAGCATTCGAGACGTTGAAATCTAAACTAATTTCAAATCCAGTTTTAGTGTTCCCAGATTTTCTTTGCCGTTTATGTTAAGCACGGATGCAAGTGCTTTGGCAATTGGCGCTGTATTGGCACACGTCATTCATGGCCAAGAGCACGCGATAGCTTATGCGTGTCGTCAGTTGAATACAGCCGAATCTAACTATTCCACTACGGAACGTAAATTGCTTGAAGTAATATGGGCAACTAAATACTTTCGATGTTACCTGTTAGGTAGAAAATTCACAGTTGTAACGGACCATTCAGCATTGCGATGGATGCTTAACTTCAAGGACCCTAGCAGCAGACTAACTCGCTGGGCCTTGAGACTCTCTGAATTTGATTACGAGGTGGTGCATAAACCCGGAAAGAAGCACTCAAACACTGATGCACTTAGCCGCCATGTACTCAAAACACAGGTAGAGTACCTCCCAGTGTTAGATTTAGATCTCATTAGGCATCACGAAGAATGCCAGAAATTGCGATCGCGCAAGAGATATAATATTAGCCCAGCACAAGTAATCTATTACCAATTTAAGGGTACGAGATTAATACTCGTGCCACAACCCTTGAGAGATCGAGTGTTAGCCCTGAACCATGACCTGCCTACTGCTGGTCATATGGGTCCGAAGAAAATGCTCCTAAGAATCAAGCATAAATTCTTTTGGCCTAACATGGAAAGTGATGTTGATAGTTATGTGCGTGAGTGTCGAGAATGTTGTACTAGATCGAACCACGGACAAACTAAAGCTCCACTCGGAAATTTTAAAGAACCCCAGAAACCTTTCGAACGCATTGCTTGTGACATTGTTAGAAAATTGCCAACTACAAGATCCGGAAACAGGTACATTTTGAGTGTAATTGATCATTTTTCCAGGTACGCAGAATTTATCCCCGTACCAGATCAAACCACTGAAACTATTGCTAGAGGATTAATGCATAGAATTATCACGAAATTTGGCGTCCCTAAAGAATTGCTTACAGACCAAGGCGAAAATTTCACTTCTGCCCTAATGCAGGAAATGTGTAAACTTTTGAAAATACGCAAAATTCAAACTACAGCTTATCATCCCGCATTTAACGGTCGAGTAGAAAGAGTACATCGAACCGTAGCTAATATGGTCAGTCATTATGTCAATAAGAGTCAAACCGATTGGAATGAATATTTGCCGTATGTAACGATGGCAATACATTCCCAGATTTATGAAAGTACAGGGTACTCACCCTATGAAATAGTTTTTGGTAGACCTATGTCAGTACCCATGGAGGCTGATTTAACTACCTCGCCTGATACAGAGATTTATAGTGATCATGTCGAAGATTTGCGAAGTAAACTCACAGAACTATGGACCACAGCCCAATCTAACGCTTGTAGAGCAAGGAAGAAGCAAAAAACTCAGTATGACAAGAAGTCCAACGTTGTGACTCATCACGTAGGTCAGATGGTATTCCTTCATACTCCATGTATAGGTAGAAATAGAGTGAAGAAGCTATCAAAGCAATAGAAAGGCCCTTACGAAATCATACAAGTTGTTTCCCCACTGAATGTAAAACTTAAAGTGCGTTTACGTGCAGTATTGGTTCACGTGAATAGAATTAATCCCTGTCCCACTAGAACAGTTAGAAGGCAAGTCAGAAATCTGATCCCACTCGCTAGGGAGCCAAGTGTTCATTCGAAAACCGAGAGTCCCCGGTTCAATTTAGAAAGTTTTCCAGTAACCGAGAGTCCCCGGTTCGATTTGGAGAATGTTCCAGTAAGTGAAACTCGGAATCCTCAATTCAATTTAGAAGAACAGAAACAGTGTAATGAAAACACGGTCAAATCAAGATTGACACCGAGCCGGCCCAAAAAGAATCTCTCACTGAAAACAAAATATAAGATCGCTACAAGATACAGACACCGTGGCGACCGCAAATCACTTCAGTTACGTGGAGGTAGAACAGTAACCTATGTATAATGAATTACTTAGCTCGGTTTAATTGTCATAATGTTTTATTGTAGTGTTAGTCAATATTGTAAACATAATAAATAAGAATGGTAATGACGGTAGTAAAAAATAGTAAAAAAAAAGGCGCTCACTATTGAACGCAAGAGCGCGCGTTTGTAATGGATAACCTAACATAGGGTAAGCGCCCGAGCAGTTTAGACAGATGGCAATATACAACCAGGCCTCGCTTAAAGTTGACAACTTTATTGTGGCCAGGAATTGTAATTATAAAAGTCAAACTATGGAGCGCAAGTCAAGTGGGGCTACCACTTTACTGAGAGAGTCCCTACGAAATAATAATAATAATAATAATTTTAATGACAAAGATATTTTTTCCCCTTCTGTGAATACTACTTGTGCCACTATCCTAGGAAAACGACCTCAGAGAGAATACGTGAAATAGCACCCAGAAATTGCTGTTCTGTATATTAAATTAGTATTGTAACTTTCAGTGGTATAATTTAACAGATCAGCGGAAGACCATTAATTGATTTGGGCAGTGAAGCAAATATTTCAGTAACGCGAATAGTTAATGACAGATGGTAGATGTATGTTGAAAAGAATCCTTTTTCCCACCCTTATCCTTGCAGGCAATAGCATGCATAATTTTCACTCGAATTTTTATTTAAAAGTAAAATCGAATTCTCAAAATGCCCGGTCATCAGTGAATGATTGAGTATAGTAATTCTAAGCGATCCGAATAGTAACCCATATTTACAAGTTTGTTTCAAAGACAAGAGTGAACTGCTTACTTTGTGAACGTGTGAAGAAGACTTCAACCAGCCTTATCCAGTTAACCACCAAATTACATCCAGGTCTTCACCAATGCAGACCCCAAGACGAAACGCAGGACCACTCCTTCGATACAGAAGAGAATGGGTGACGTAAAGTAAACTGTAACATCTTAACTCTTATAAGAAGCATAACTTACGCTTAATACCTTGTGGCTCAGCGGCTAGACCCATGATTTAACCCCCAAAGGCTGTCTACGTGGAGCCGATAACTATATCTATGACTAGGAAATGAAACACGAATTACCTTTTTACACATCTAACATCTATTAACAAGTAAAATCAAAACACAAGCCAATATTCAAACAGGATAACATGCATCAATAAAGTATCACACTTACAGATGTGGCTTCGAAAAATATATTCAGGGTTTAATTAAATTTTCTACAGTCGCAGCAACGTCATATTCCCCCGTTAGGATAATAGAGTAGATAACATAAGTGTCAAATAAGAAAATCATTCGACGTACTAAAAACCAGTAAGAGGACCCTTATAACGTCATGAAAGTTTGATACGCTTTAATCATAAGCATAATGTTTAAAAGACAATTAACCCATTTAAATAATAATTAAGTCCGAATAAAACTCTCAGGTTCGACGTTTCTTCAAATCTTACTCCCAACTAACATGGCTACACCCCCTTTCTCTTTTTCTTTTCCAGCTGATCATCAAAGGCCATTATAATTAAAATAAGCGGATTCGGTGGCGTAGTCGGTAGCATGCTGAACTGCTGTGCCCAAGATAGCGGGTTCAAACCCGGCCGAAGTCGTCGGATTTTTTAAGAGCGTTAAAAATCCTTCAGTATGCCTTCCTTCGGAGGGGAAGTAAAGCCGGCGGTCCCATGTCATAGATTTATGGCATGTAAAAGATCCTTTCACAGACTAAACTTGTGTAAAGCAAAATTTGTTAGGTTAGATTTCGTCAGAACGCTCTATCAAAGTTCCAACGTACGCCACTAGGTGTCATTTATATCAGGTGGCGAAAGATGGAATTACTTGAAATTGAACGGAACTTGTAGCTTACCCTTTAGGGTGTCCGCTGGAAGCAGCTACAGACTCAGGCGAGCCGAACATGTCCTCGGACACTCCCGGCACTAAAAGCCATACGATAGATATATACAATTAAAACAAATCACGAGCGAGCAGCCGAATATTAAGATCGGGTAACAAGCAATTCCCACGATTAAATTATAAATAAATATCTTAAAACAGATTCTTCCGAATACCCTACAGTGAATAAATGACAATAAAATAACCGACCCAAACATTAAAACATTTATCCACACCACAAACTTGAAGGTCGCCTAGTATGAGAAGTCATTTGACAACAAGTTTAAAAGCCATTATACAAATCATGCCATGCCAACATATAAAGATTTACTTACTTCTTTTAGAAATATCGCACCTTATTCCTTCATAAATACTTACAATACTTCTTCCCATATCATACCTGACCTTTAAATAATAATCACGATCATATATCTTGAAGGTCATACAACGTCAACCAGTAACGTTTAAATATCGATACAAATCACACTTCATGTAAGTATCTCCACAGGAGGTGTCCTTTCCAATGAGTAGCTTTAAATCTCCATACAACTCACATGATCATGGCCCTGTCTACAAGTTGGCATATTCTGAGATAATTAATTTTAAACTGACAATTCCATAAGCTTCTTAAAATAAGTCTCTGCGTAGGCCTTTTGTTGATAACTCTCAAGTCACAACAGCATCCGGTAAATAATAAATATCGTTTCGGTAGAAGTAATCCAGCTCCGATTACTACAACAGAACTCGTCCGACTTCTTTTCAGACCATGTTCATAATAATCTCCTTTCGCAACAACGGTCTCTATACCTCAAGTCAAGACAAAAGACATTCATTTGATTTCGACATATTCCGCTACACCTTCTCCTTGTCCGTCAAAGAACAACATCATAGCATAACCTTGAGATGCTACCATCTAGTGGCGACTTCCAGAACTAACTGAACCGACGTGAGCGCAGAGAAGTTGAGACCATACAAATCGTGAACTTTTCCATCATGTGTGACGATAGAATCGTTACAGACTCCCGGCCCCCAACTTTGTCGTCGGTTCAAGAACCAAGACAATTCGTAAAATCGAAGGACAGTACAGAAACATGCAGCACATGCAAATCTTTCCAACACACAAAGTTTTTACAAGTACATGCATACAAGGTAGGAAAATGAATATGAAATACTTCAGAGAAAGTTCCTTCCAAAATCTTTCCACAGCAAGAACACACTCAGGTCGAACATAAATTTCTGACACTAGCCAGTAGTTACAATCGGTAATACATGCAAAAAAATGTGTACATCTTACAAATTCAGTTGTCACATCAATATTTAGTACAATACGACTCGCCAACATGTTATACAGGTCATAGTATATGTCGAGAACTGGTTCAAATCCGCTTCAGTCTTCAGGACGAAGTTTCCAATAATCCGGGCCCAGAAAATCTTCATGTTCGACAAAAATCTTAACGCAGAACCAATTAATCGAAACATCCGCTGAAATCAATTTCAACTGGGAAAGTACTTGGCTTATGGAATGCCTTACAAACACATTAAAGAAATGTAACCAACAAACAGCATCATTAATGGTGAAAATAAACCCTCAGACACCAGATACATTTTCCAACCTAGTAAACTTTACAAGAATATTAACTTAATTATATATATAGACGTTAGATGCAATAATTACAAAATTACAAAAAGTTATCCAAGATAACAGGAAAAATACAAACAAATCAAAAACCACAATAAATTAAAAGTTAAATATTATTCCCAAACAGCAAATGAGTTCTATTGTTAGAAACAAAAAAAAAACAAAAGAAAACCCCTAATGGGCACAGGCAAATGTCACATATCACACACTAGCTTCAAGTTGATATTACCAAAAAAAACTACCCAAACCGCCAACGAACCCAAAACAAATCAAGAACTCCAGACAAAACACAAATGAAAAACCAACAAACCCTAAACGAGAAGCAAACGACCACACAAGCATACCAATACAGACACATTCACCACTTTCATATCAAAACACATAACCTCAAATCCCAAATTACCAAAACTACAAGTTACCACCCACTAACATTTTCCCCAAAATCAACCAGAATATACATAGATCTCCATTAAAACGCCTACACAAAACACCAATACACTTACCAATATGTAGTGTCGGATGAGAATCTCAATATTCACCTCAACGATACAACAACACCACACCAATATGTAGTATCGGATGAGAATCTCGATATTCACTTCAACGATACCACAACACAACACAAATTATATCGTAAGTCCTTACCTTCAGTATCACAAGTAATATCAAATGACCAGAGTCATCTACTCGGAGTACCAAAGAAGAGGTTTTGTAACAACTTACCCTTTCCACAACAAATTACTTTATATCACCTTCCTCTAAAGGATCGTAAAGCAAAAAGAAAACATTTCAACGAAAGACCCATGTATATACTCGGTATTATACTAACGACGAACAAGTTAACATTTAAAGAAAACAAGCTAACCTTATTTATCAACAAACAACAAATAACAACCCACCCTTTAATCAGCAAATCTAAACAACACAATTATACAAGATACACTCCCATTCACTCACCTTAATGTGTTCAAAGATACTGCACAACTAGGAAGATAGTGCATCACACGTTCAGGCAAACACACACTAGTAGCACACACACTAATGCACACTAAAAGCATAGTATTCACCCTACACAATATTGAAGAGAATATGCACCTCTCGACAGAAGGTACATCACACGTGCTGGCAAACACACACACTAGTAGCACACACACTAATTCACACTGAAAGCATAGTATTCACCCTACACAATTTTGAAGAGAATATGCACTTCTCGACAGAAGGTACATCGCACGTGAAGGCAAACACACACACTAGTAGCACACACACTAATGCACACTAAAAGCATAGTATTCACCCTACACAATTTTGAAGAGAGTTTGCACCTCTCGACAGAAGGTACATCACACGTGCAGGCAAACACACACACTAGTAGCACACACACCAATGTAGACTAAAAAGATAGTATTCACCCTACACAATTTTGAAGAAACGATACCTATTAATACCATGCAGTTGTTGTTACTTACTCCAGCATCACACCAGCGTGCTATGTGATAATAGGATCCACATAGATCGCATCTCTTACCTGACCTGTATCTACCCCCACTAGAACTCAGTGAAGTATGCCAATGAAAAGCATTTCCTAAAGAAGAAAGAGGAACCAGTTCCTGAGACACATTTTCCTGTAAATAATTGTGATTACTGCCTGAATCACGGAGTCTGTCGTTGGAACGAACTGCTGCCATGTGCTGGAAACCACCTGTATAATCAAAATTATCCTTGGAAGCAAGATCATGGGTACCAGATAGATAAACATTACCCATACGTATACTATTAGCCCTTTTAATCTTCTCAGCAAACAGAACCATCTCACCAAATTCCTTAAAATTGCGAGGCATGGCCTTCATCGATAAACAAGATCTATAAATAGGATTAATTCCCTCTATTAAAGAGTCAACAATTTGTTCTTCAGTAAGCTGAACCGCAAACACCCTCGCATAATATCTGACATCAATAAAATAATCATTCAACGATTCATCCATTCGTTGACTTCTAAACAAAAAATTATGATTCAGCTCAGATAAGGTACGTGGAATAATGAAATAGTTCAAAGCATCCTTACCCGACCTCATACTATCAATCAGCATTTCACGAAGTAAACCAGCCGTGCATGGAAAAACAATTCTGAATACTTGAAGTTCAGAAAGGCCGAACACAACAGCGCTGTCTTTCAATTCAATAAATTTTCTTAAAAATTGTATTAATTAATCTACGTCAGTTCCACTACAAGAATGAAAATCCCTCAAAATAGTTACAAACGGATTGGGGAGCATAGAAAATTTAATATCTCTGTCATGCATAACTTCACCATGTACCAACCTCAGAGGCAAAATATCAGTATTGGAATTATGATCAACAGTTCCCTGAACTATCCCGCTTTCATCGCACAATCTTTCGGTTGTCTGTACTGACTTAGTACATGACAAGGATTGAGACATTAGATTAGAAGGAATACACTCAGCAATCTCGTTATGCAAGGAAGTAGAAGCAATGACACATCCTACTCTTAAATTATTCACATTAATAGCATCAGCCTCAGAATGACATAACCTGGCACTCAGTTGGTCAATAGGTGACCCAGTCAGACTATTCTCAACAGCAGAATCACTAATCGCCAAATTATTCATGTTAGGAATTACATTCATTAACGACACCGTTTCCAAATCCTCGGTAGAATTATTTTCATCTAGCACTTCACACGAATAATTATCTGAGGAACACTTACAGTCTGTCAACTCAACAGATTTAACCCTACTTCCACCATTGGGATCAGAAACAAGTCGATTAAAAATCTCCAATAACTTAGCCCTCAAATTAGATAATTCAGAAGTAAATACTATGTCACTTTCCGACCAAATGCCTATTAAATCTTCCAACCGCTGTAGCCAATGTAACACACAACACCTGATACGATTAATACGATACGCAGAAGGGTTACCAACCAAGACTAACGCCTCACACAATTCTAATAAACATGAAACACATGTAATGACAGATGACTTACCTAATGTCCAAAAGTCAGCATCTCTAGCAGGAAGAGTTACAAGTACAAGTTTTAATGACCTCATTAATATGACCCTGCGGAGTACTTCCCCTAATAGCAATTTCATACCCCAATTCTTCTTTAGACAAATAAGAAATAATGGGAAGAACTCTTTTGTCCATCAGGATAATGTTTTACCTCTCAGAAGTTTATCACATGGAACAGAAAAATTAACAAACATTAAAAACACAATGAATAATACAATCACATTTATGAAATGTAGGCCTAATTTTCCTATCATTTCCCAGTCAAAAAATACCATCACCAGCTCCAAATAAACGTTAACGTGGTAACACACACGAAACCACGCTCTGCTACCAGTTGTAACATCTTAACTCTTATAAGAAGCATAACTTACGCTTAAGACCTTGTGGCTCAGCGGCTAGACCCATGATTAAACACCCAGAGGCTGTCTACGTGGAGCCGATAACTATATCTATGACTAGGAAATGAAACACGAATTACGTTTTTACACATCTAACGTCTATTAACAAGTACAATCAAAATACAAGCCAATATTCAAACAGGATAACATGCATCAATAAAGTATCACACTTACAGATGTGGCTTCCAAAAATATCATGAGGGTTTAATTAAATTTTCTACAGTAACACACGTCAGGATAATAGACCAGATAACATAAATTTAAATAAGAAAATCATTCGACGCACTCAAAACCAGTAAGAGGACCCGTATTACGTCATGAAAGTTTGATATGCTTTAAAAAGAAACACAATGTCTAAAAGACAAATAACCCATTTAAATAATAATTAAGTCAAAATAAAAGCTCTCAGGTTCGACGTTTCTTCAAATCTTTCTCCCAACTAACATGGCTACACCCCCTTTCTCTTTTTCTTTAACAGCCGATTGTGAAAGGCCATTACAATTAAAACAAAACACGAGCGAACAGCCGAATATTAAGATCGGGTAACAAGCAATTCCCACGATTAAATAATAAATAAATATCTTAAAACAGATTCTTCCGAATACCCTACAGTGAATAAATGACAATAAAATAACCGACCCAAACATTAAAACATTTATCCACACCACAAACTTGAAGGTCGCCTAGTATGAGAAGTCATCTGACAACAAGGTTAAGAGCCATTACACAAATAATGCCATGCCAACATATAAAGATTTACTTACTCCTTTTAGATATATCGCACCTTATTCCTTCATAAATACTTACAATACTTCTTCCCATATCATACCTGACCTTTAAATAATAATCACGATCATATATCTTGAAGGTCATACAACGTCAACCAGTAACGTTTAAATATCGATACAAATCACACTTCATGTAAGTATCTCCACAGGAGGTGTCCTTTCCAATGTGTAGTTTTAAATCTTCATACAACTCACATGATCATGACCCTGTCTACAAGTTGGCATATTCTGAGATAATTAATTTTAAACTGACAATTCTATAAGCTTCTTAAAATAAGTCTCTGCGTAGGCCATTTGTTGATAACTCTCAAGTCACAACAACATCCGGTAAATAATAAATATCGTTTCGGTAGAAGTAATCCAGCTCCGATTGCTACAACAGAACTCGTCCGACTTTTTTTTCAGACCATGTTCATAATAATCTCCTTTCGCAACAACGGTCTCTATACCTCAAGTCAAGACAAAAGACATTCATTTGATTTCCACATCTTCCGCTCCACCTTCTCCTTGTCCGTGAAAGAACAACATCAAAACAGAATCGTGAGCTGCTACCATCTAGTGGCGACTTCCAGAACTAACTGAACCGACGTGAGCGCAGAGAAGTTGAGACCATTCAAAACGTGAACTTTTCCATCATGTGAGACGATAGAATCGTTACATAAACGATTTAATTTAATTTATAAACTCTACAATAACTAACAATAGATATAGTACAAATAAGCCCTTTGAAATATTCATAAATTAATTAACATTTATCCCATGAGGAAACCCCTTGAAAATAAACCAAGATTCATTGGATAATAATTTATCCCTTGCATTACATTTTTAAGTAATTGGAAAAACATTTTGTTGCAGTAAATTTTGGTTAGAGGAAGTCCCTAGATCAATGTAATCTTGAAACCCCTCCTATTTCTTTTATATGGCTAGTGCTCATACTTTATTTTGTATGTTGATACAGGTAGAGAAAAAGGCGCGGTGTGAACGAAGCATTCGAGCAGAGGAAAATGAAGAGATTAGCCGTCATACTGCTGAATTGAAGCCGTCAGCAAGAAGATGATTGAAAAGAAACCAAGATTGCGAATCACGACCAACCAGATAAATGCAACAATCCAAGTGATATGTGTTAAGTTGTAGTTTACAAAATGAAAAGACACTAATAAGAAGAACACATGCAATTTCATACTAAATAAGTAAATTTTGTAATCCTGTAAAAATATGTCCATTGGAGGACACAATCATGTTAAACCAAATTTAGTATGTCTTATGATACGAAAAGCAGTGAAGTCTAAACGAACTATGGGTTGAGATATAAGCATTTCCATATAGAAATTCTGACCCACTCGTTACAGTAATGATTTTTTTGCATAGTACGGTAAGTACTTTTGAATGATATCAAAATTTTCCTCCTAAGTAAGTTGATACGAAATCTTCATATTTCTGCGTGTCAAGTTTATGCTGAAATTACTGAGAGTACTAGTGATTTTAAGCGATGCAGTAAGAAATTGGGACCTTCCGTCCGCAATTACGCACTCTGTAGAACAACCCCCTACTAGGATAGAAACTAATAGTTGTTTTCTTCTGCGTTTAATTGCTTTGCTCATGTGTTTGCTAATTAGACGATAGAGAGCTGAGTGAATGTGTGTGTTAATTATGAGGGCGTTAGTCACTGATATGACGATAGTAGTCTGCAAACTTAATGCACCTCTAGCCAATTAGCTCGGCCAAGTGAAAGAATCTGGGCACCACTAAGAGTGGAGTTATACTGCTCTCGATGCCTCGCTAATAGACAGACCTTACAAAGAGTTTCATAGAACTTTCATCAATCTAAAAGTGTCGGCAATTATGCCATCACTTTGAAAAGTGGCGGGTATTGTGACGCAGTGGGCGTACTTTGCGTATTAAGTGGGAATTTCCTTAGTTTCTAACCCCTGATTAAATTCTAGTTTGGACACCCTCTTTAACTAGCTTAGTACAGAGATTCTTTACAGTATCAATGACTGTACATGTCGAGCGTTTTCTCTGCTAGCCTGCAGGAATCATATTAATTTCTATTGCTGCCATTACATATCTGGTTACTCGCGCTAGTCCCTAATCTAATTTATTGCAGCGTGTAACCAAATATTAAATGTGTCAACTTATAGCCTTGTTATGAGGAAGTCGTGTGTGGCTCGTCTAGTCAAGCCCACATTGGTTTTAAATGACTTTAAGGCGTGATAATGGGCTGACGTAAGAACATTTTCTTATACGAGTCTTGCTCAGCAATAAACCCCCCTTTTGCTCGAAAATACTTGCTGTAAATGTAGACTCGACCAATCAGATCGAGAGGAAACTGTAACCAGTGGGGGGAAATTGAAAGAGTGGGAGACGCAAGTAAAGTGTTTAAAATAACATGTCTAGGGTCGTTCGAGGCCTGTATTCCATTGAAGATCTGACGGTGTGTGTGCTGTCCACTCTCCGTAAGATGCAGGACAAACGCCTTGCGTTGCTCGTCCTGGCAGATTGTGGTAAGAAGCTTAATTAACACCCAATAATTCAACACTTAGGCTTCGCTGCTAGGTTCGCTGAAACAAAGATTTTTCTGACATGTAAGTTAATTATTGCTATTTTACTAACCCATGTAGTTTAGAATATGTAGCATCCATGCTATAATTGTTTGTATTTGTCAGAATGAAATAGACAGCACTTTAAAGAAAGAAGTTTATTGCATGCTTTTGCCTAACCAACCTCCCATATTCCCAATATATACTATAAGTTACAGGTAACGGCTTTCTCAGCTCTTTATTAACTTTCACGATTATCTGTTCGTGAAAACTATCGAAATTGGGCTCTTGGTTTTAAGTGGTTTGCCGGGTACTTAACAAAGTCCTTATCCATGAATAGAGTGAGACAGATTGGTAACAGAGATGCACCTGGCGAGGCACTGATCTAGTGGGTCGTGGCTTCGTTACAGACTGGTGGTAGTAAAATTCCCTGACAAGGCACTGATATTGAGGGCCGACGTTCAAACGAAAGTGGAGGCTCCGTTACAATGGCACTGAGGTGTCCTCGGCTACTGCTACCTCTGTACCAAATGTCGTTCAAATCGGTTTCACCGTGTTTGAATTGATATGTGGAATCAATTTGCACACAAACATGGCCGCCATCTGCAAACTAATGGCCTGATGACCTTGTAGTTTAGTCAAAAAACGCTCGCCATATAAATATATGTTGTTGCACAATTTGGTAGAGATCGGATGATTAGGTTAGTCGTAATTTGATTTAAACTTTGAACATTTTGGTGGCCGCCATTACGTTTCCGTCAAGATGGTGGCGATATAAAACATGGCACTGAGGTGCTCTTCGCTAGTTCTACCTCTGTACCAAATTTCGTTCAATTCGGTTTCACCGTGTTCGAATTGATACGGGGGGACAGTCATTCAGAGTACACACACTCACACACACTCACACACAGTCACACAGACACACACAGACAGACACACAATTTTTCGCCCTGTGTAGATCTCATAAGTCTACTTTGATTTTTTGCAAAAATCGGAAGTAGGCTAAAAATAATATAAAAGAAATAGAATTTCTATATTCTAATGTAAATTCGATTACAGATTAACGACATCGTCAAAGACTGTAAAATTATTTAGAGATCATTTAAATAAACACTTCAGTGTAGTGTTTAGCGTTTTGTTCATATTAGGCAACGCTGTATATAATCATATAACTATGTAAAATAAATCTGTAATTAATATAATAATATAATAATGTTTATTAGGGTCATATAATAATTTGTTAAAATTAAATTTTTATGAATGAATGACGTATAAATGATGAAAATTTTGTAAGAGTGAATCAGGAACTGCATTGGTTCGAAACAATGAAGGGTGTGTCTGGAAGAGTGGATAAAATATTTCAAGATATTCTGTAGCTTTGGTTCAGAGCTATGAGCATTTGTTTAGTGGCAATGATCTAGCGTATTCGAGACTGATTCTCGCATGTCGCTATTGACCAGCCGCATTTAAGAGTGGGGGAGGCAAGGTGTGTGTGTCTCATTCATAGTCCATATGTTCAGATAAGGACTTGTGTATTGAGGTCAACAACTCTGTGACCTTGCGTATATGTGTCATTGGAATGAGGAAGTTACCTCAAGATGCACAGCGATAGAGCTGATTGCTACTAAAGGCTTCCAGTTTTGTTAATTTAAAATGATCTTTTGACAAGCTTACAGTAGTCCGAATAAGCTCATAATTTTTGTGTAATTGTTTTACAGTCCAGTGGTGGCTGAGGAGAATTAGTGATGGTTTCACAAGACTCCAACTTTTTTAGTGTATAATTCCATTTATATTTATGTGAAATAAAATTTTACCGTTCAGTTTTCATAGTCTTTGACGTGTGTGTTCATTTTAAATATCATGTATGCGAGATATTGTGCGGACACACTTTTGAGAGATAGGGTGCCACCCATAAACCCCGAGAACGGTAAGTAAGGTAAGTGTTTTTCCCAGTGTAGTTTGGTGTGTTCCAGAATATTCTTGTAAACTGCTGTGCTATGATCCCGATAGTGTTTGTCAGAGCCATTTCAAATGATTTAGTCGAGCCGGACCATAAAGAGGTAGGCAATCTGATTGTGTGGATGGATTTCTGACAACGGCTGTCCGGATTATCGGGTACAGTAGGATTGGCGCCTGTATTAAGTTGGGGCTCGACAAAACTTTGGATTACCAAGTTATGACGCCAGTAGTATTGGCGACCCTATAAACGTGTGGGCTCGATTCTAAACTGCTTCCCAGATTGAGAATCAGTAGGATTGTTGCCTTATTTACGTTGCGGCAGCGACTTAAGATATTGTGTCTTTCATGGGTTAAGCCGATACAGTAGAAGTGGCTGACCTAAGTCGTTGTATAGGCTCAAATAAAGAGATTGATTCTTTATTAGATGTCTTGGCCAATTGTAGATTGTCGAGAGTGTGATTATATAGGTATTTAATGTTGAATTGTAATAATAAAGTTGCACTCAGAAAGGATCCGATTTTATACAACCTGAGAGAGGTTAAATAGGCAGAAAGTTTTGAAAAACCGCCTATGATCATGATTCTTGTTTATTCGACCGGCTTATGACAATGCCAAGTCATATTAGAGATAAAGCTAACGTATTTGATTATAATGGTAGATTTTCTTTGTGTTAGGATATTTGAAGTGAACCACAGAAAAATGAACAAGTGTATAAATTTATTTGACATAGGGTGTTTGATAAGTTAATGTTAAGCTAATGATACGTTAATTATAAGACAGAAAAATGCTCAAATATTTATATATGGTGAAAGATGTTGCTCAAATATTGTTATCTTGCTCTATCTGATGTATGTCCCTAACGCAATTATTACAGGAATTATATTGAAATGGCAGATGAGGGATTAAGGAGGATGTTGGAAGAGATGGTAGTAAGGATGAAGGAGAATTCTAATAGAATGACTGAGAGTATGAAAGATCTCCAGACGAGTTCTTCCAATGTAGAGGATAATGTGTCGCGTTTACAGGCCATTACAGAGGAGATCCAGAATGCAGTAAGTGATATTCGGACAGATGTTGCAGATGTTAAGCTAGATGTGTCTAATGTCCACAATGATGTTGCTGATGTTAAAGTAGACGTGTCTAATGTCCAGGACAGGATAGATTCTGTTCAGGGTAAGGTGGATTCGGTGCAAAAGGATCTATCTTTTGTACAACTTAATGTCTCAAATGTTAGAGTAGACATTTCTAGTGCCAGAGCGGAGGTATTAATTGTTAGAAATTATGTTGCCAGTGTTCAGGATAAAGTAGAGGATGTCCAAAAAGAGATTGCAAATGTAAGAACTGAGGTATATAATGTTCAGGTTGATATTAATAATATAAAATCAGATGTAACTGATGTGCAGAACGACATAACTTAACTTCAAGTTGAGGTCGATACTGTATTTGTTGATATAGCTAAAGTTCAAACAGACGTTAGAAAAGTTCGAGAAGAAATCAAAACCTCTAAAACACTCTGTACTCGAAATATCAGTGCACTAACAACTCGTTTTGTAGATGAGTCAGTTACAACAACAGCTACTTTGGCTGGTTTGAAATACGATGTCGAAGTCATGCGTACTCAAGTTTTAGACCACAATAGACTATTGAAGGAAAACATAGAAATAGACATAGCAGATATGTTAAAAACTAATGTAACTGTGTGGAAGGATGAGTGGAATAAATCAAGCGGGGAACACGTAAAAAAAATCAGGAACGCATTGAAGAGAAATTAGCCAGTACCCAAATAGAAATTAATAACGAAGTTATTCAGTTTAGGAAGGATTTAAGTGTCAGGATGGATACGCTGTCCGAGAAACAAGTCCAAGATAGGACACAAGCTAGTCAGGATGTGCAAGCCTTAAAAGAATCGCTAGAGGAACAAATTCTTAAAATAGTCTCCGATGTAAATGAAACAGCGAATAAACTTCAGAGTTTGAACTTAGGTGAAGTTAATATTTTAGAATCTTACAAAGAAGACTTGATAAAGAAGGTAATCACTGAGATTGAAGATAAGGAACGAGAGGGAATGAATTATGGAGATGGTAGGAATTTCTCGAGAAGGAGTAATCTAGGAGTAGAAGAAGGAGAGATTAGCCCCGAGGAACGTTTATTCAGGTTCAAAGAAGATGGTGAGGAAAAGAATAAAGAGCCCGAATGCCAAAATAGAGATTTTAGGAAAATTCATATCCGAGGTATGTGACGGTGATAAGGAATTTTGAAGACAAACCGCAAAAATTCAGCAATAATGACAGTCTCACTCCGATTGAGTATATCCGTAATCTCAAGGATTACTTTATCGAAGCTCACATACCACGAGAGAGGGACATGAAGATAGTGGAGGGATATATAGCAGAGGGCCCGCTAGAATGGTTTTGCACCTTCCGTTACACGTTCAGTAACTTTGACGAGTTTGCGGAGGTCTTAATCAAGCGTTTTGGTCGATTGAAGCGCAGAACTCCTTACGTGCAGAAGCCAATTCAAGAAAATATTTAGGTACTCTACCTACTCGTTACGCAGACTTCTTTATGAGTCAATTATCTCGCTTGAGATTTCTTCAACCTCCGTTATCCATGGAACAATTGATTGATGATATATCGTGAATGTTACCAGTTGAGGTGAGAAGGCTAATTATCTCCTCTAATATCAGGGATATTCCGAGCATGGATGAAATGCTCAGGAGACTAGACTATACGAGTACTGTGCCGAACGTCGTACAGAAAGGTCAAAGGCACGAGTTTAAAGACGTAAACACTGTCTACCTTGACCAGGTTCAACAGACCGAAACTCCCAAGGAAGAGCAGAGAGGAAACGTAGGTCCGGATAGGAACAACTATTTCCGAAATAATAGGTTTCGAGGATATCGACCTTACCAGCAGCGACGAGGCTGGGGAAATAATCGTGGGAACAATTATGGAAGAGGTGGTTATTATAACAATAATGGTTACAATAGAAATTACAAACCGAATAACCAATATCAGAACCGAAACAATAATTCCTAAGATCAGGTGATGACGAAACAAAAATACGACGAGAAGGAAAAAGAGAGTCAACAATTCATAAAAGAGTTGAGGGAAAAAGAAACAAATAATCAAGGGAAAAGGCAGGACTTGGTTATAGACCCTGGAACCGTAGGCAGAGAAGAGAAAAAGTAGAGAAGATACGATACATTACACACACATCAAAAGCCTAGAGAAGAGACAGATGATTAAGGAACATTAAATAAATATCATCAGAAAGTAGGCTAAATATAATTGAAATACGAGTTCAAGTGATATATTTATAAACTTGTAACAAAGCGGTTAGAAACAATTTCGCACCTGTTTGTAAAACGTGGTGACGGGAGAAAGCCCCCGTAAATTGAATTATCCAGAGACCACGATGGTAGTATTTGGGAGAGCATGAGTAAAGTTGCAGCCGTCAGAGCTATTACGTGTTATTAATGACGTAGGCACGGTTGGCTCATAGCTCAGGCAAGCAGGGAGGCTCCGCTGAGATCCATGATGAAGTATAAGAATTTTTCGAGAAAGCTCTGGAAGCATGACGCAACATCTAGAAGGAAATAATATAATATTCGTAGAGGGAAATGAAGCTATTGGTTGGCTGTCTTGAACCAATGAGCGAAAGTCTTAGTGAAGACGGAATTTATTGCAACTATGATTTTTAGTGAAAATCGGCTTTTAAAAACTATGGAAAGTTATTTTCAGCACAAGAAATGGAATGGAATTAAGAAGACATTATTTCTACTACTTTAAAATCTTCAAATCGATTGATTATAGCTAATGTTGAAAATGAGTAATGACGCGTAGTGGAAGCTATGGAAGGGATGGAGGATACGCCCCCCTGTCAGGGTATTTAAACGACGGGAGCGGAGAGCCGAGACTCTTTCTAATCATTCAGTCGACGAGTGAAGTGTAAAAGGAAGGAAGCTTGTAGTTTAACGTGACCGTTAATCTCGAGATCATGAGCCAAAGTGTGTTGATGGGTTAACGCAGTCCCAAAAGTTACTTCGAGTCCGAGCGTGGAGGTTGTCCGCTCGTGAAACAGCACAGTTTGGGTAAGCTGCAGTGCATTACACAACTCAAATCTAGGCGAAGTTAAAACGCAAGTATAAGTGACATTATCTCATGAACATACACAATTAGGCTTCAGCGTTTATTATAATCAAGCAGTGTAAGACTATATAGAGCCTGTATTAAAAGCAGAACATTCCAGCTTTTATAATTTGGGAGATATAAGCGATAGAAGACGAAATACAAAAGTGTTTTTCACAGATCCCAGAATCACTTTTCATGCTACACACTTTGAGCATTCAGAGGGCAGGCGTACTGCAAGTGTGAAACAGAACATTATTCAGTTGGTGCTACAGACAATTGACATTACAATGCCAGTTAATACTCAGTTATTATATTTAATAGACATTGATAAGAAAGTAGTGATGGAGTATTAAACTAACTATGCACCTGGGACATACGTCGATAGCGTGAAGATCCATCATGGAATTACGATAGTCAGTATTCTTGGAATACTAGCATGGAGTGGGTAACCAGCATTTACACTCATGCATATATATCAAACGCTGATATAATATCCATACGGCAGTGGAAATTTATTCATTATCCATTAACATGAATTTATCTGCCTCGATTTTACAATGGATTTCATAGTTAATTTCGACGTAGAACTTTGGGGATTTTCAAGAGTGGCTAGGGTATCCCAGCACAAACAGGAGAAGTTGCCAGAAGGAAGTTACTTGTTAACACGGATGGGTGTATTCCGGAGATAGAATCGTTCTATTATCCGAGGTCGCTGTTCCGATGTTCGAGTACTGTCCAGATATGTACTCTGGTTTTATAGGAACACTATAGTATTCTGTGAATACTCTTCAAGAACGTCTGAACATCATATAAGGTAGCCATGATATTTATTTGTTATAATGTGAGTTGTATAGTGAAATTTGAGCAACGATCTTTCCCCATATTTTATATTTTAATATGTTCTTGAATTCTGTACACTTTTCAGGTGTATTATGTGTTCTTTAGTGTCTAGAGATCTTAGTCTTTCATATTTATATTTAAACTAGCAGGTACCCGCGACTTCGCTCGCGTCATAGTCGTGTCATATTGTTCTTCAATGAAATGCAGGTTTAACCCCGTTCACACCCCTTTAGAACTTGAATATCCAAAAATCCCTCCTTAGTAGACGTTTTCGACGCACAACAAACATAATCCCAAAATATCATTCTTCTAACTTTAATAGTTTTGGTTGGTCGATGAGAGTGAATATCCAAAATTCCTTCCTTAGTGGACGTTTTTCTTCCAGAATTTCACCCCTCCCCATGAGCCCCTTAAATTGGATTTATGAAAATACGGTCGAACACCTATTTAATAAATTATTTATTTATGTATTTATTTATTTATTTATTTATTATTATTAAGCTGATTGTTTTCCTCTGAGTTTCAAACTCCTCGCCTATGTCGTTTAGGAGATGCATGCTCCGTTAGGAATCCTTCAACCCCCACTTTTCACCCCTTTACTCATAATATACATTACATCGAAAAATCATTAGACATGTGTCAGCTTATTTTTAATGATTGGTTTATATGCCAACTATCACATCCCCAAATGAAACCACTCGTGAGATATTGTTATTCAATTAAATGCAGGTTTACCCCCTTAACACCCATTTAGAAGCTGAATATCCAAAAATCTTTCCTTAGTGGACGTTTTCGACATACAATGAACATATCCCCAAAATTTCATGTTTCTAACTTCTATAATTTTGGCTGGGCGATGATGAGTGAGTGAGTCAATCAGGTCATTTTCTTTCAATTATTTATACCAGAATTTTACCCCTCCCCATGGGCCCCTTAAATTGAATTTATGAAGAAACGCTCGAACACCTATTAACTTATTTTTTAAGCTGTCTTTTTCCCCTGAGTTTGATGAGTGAGTGAGTTAGTCAGTCAGTTAGGACACTTTCTCTCCTTTTTTCGCAGAATTTCACCCCACACCATCGGCCCCTTAAGTTGAATTTATGAAAAAACGTTCGAACACCGATTTACTTAATTTTTAAGCTGATTTTTTCCGCTGAGTTTCAAACTTCTCACCTATGTCTTTTAAGAGATACACGCTCCGTTAGGAAACCCTCAACCCCCCACTTTTCACCCCTTTCACCTTATAATATACACCACATCGAAAAACCCTTAGACACATGTCTGCTTATTTTTAATGATTAGTTTATGTCTCCGAGTATCACATCCACAAATGAAACCACTCGTGATATATTGTTATTCAATAAAATGCATGTTCAACCCCCTTAAGACCCCTCTAGAACCTGAATATCCGAAAATCCTCCCTTAGTGTACGGTTTTGACATACAACGAACATATCCCCAAAATGTCATGTTTCTAACTTCATTAATTTTGGCTGGGCGATGATGAGTGAGTGAGTGAGTCAGGACATTTTCTTTCATTTCATTTTCTCCAGAATTTCACCCCTCCCCATGAACCCCTTAAATTTGATTTATGAAAAAGAAACTGTCGAACACTTATTTACTTATTTTTAAGCAGCTTTCACTCCCTGAGATTGAAGAGTGAGTGAGTGAGTCAATCAGTTAGGACACTTTCTTTCCTGTCCCCCCCCCCAGAATTTCACCCCTTCCCATGCAGGTTCAACCCCCTTAAGACGCCTCTAGAACCTGAATATCCGAAAATCCTCCCTTAGTGTACGGTTTTGACATACAACGAACATATCCCCAAAATGTCATGTTTCTAACTTCATTAATTTTGGCTGGGCGATGATGAGTGAGTGAGTGAGTGAGTGAGCCAGGACATTTTCTTTCATTTTTTTCTGCAGAATTTCACCCCTCCCCATGAACCCCTTAAATTTGATTTATGAAAAAGAAACTGTCGAACACTTATTTACTTATTTTTAAGCAGTTTTCACTTCCTGAGATTGAAGAGTGAGTGAGTCAGTCAATCAGTTAGGACACTTTCTTTCCTGTCCCCCGCCCCCCCCCCCCGAATTTCACCCCTTCCCATGGGCCCCTTAAATTGGATTTATGAAAAAAATAACGGTCAACACCTATTTACTTATCTTTTAGGCTGATGTTTTTCCGCTGAGTTCAAACTCCTCGCCTATGTCGTTTAGGAGATACACGCTCCGTTAGGAATTCTTCAACCCCCACTTTTCACCCCTTTCACCTCATAATATACACCACATCGAAAAACCCTCAGACACGTGTCTTCTTATTTTTAATGATCAGTTTATATGCCGAGTATCACATCCACAAATGAAACCGATCCGGAGTTATTGGCTATTCAATGAAATGCAGGTTTTACCCCCTTAACACCCCTTTAGAACCTGAATATCCGAAAAACCTCCCTTAGTGGACGGTTTGGACATATAATGATCATATCCCCAAAATGTCTTGTTTCTAACTTCAATAATTTAGGCTGGGCGATGATGAGTGTGTCAGGACATTGTATCTTTCAATTTTCTTTTTTCAGAATTTCACCCCTCCCCATGGGCCCCTTAAATTCGATTTATGAAAAAACGGTCAAACACCTATTTACTTATTTTTAAGCTGATTTTTTTTCCGCTGAGTTTCAAACTCCTCGCCTATGTCGTTTAAGAGATACACGCTCCGTTAGGAACCCTTCAACCCCCACTTTTCACCCCTTTCACCTCATAATATACACCACATCGAAAAACCCTCAGACATGTGTCTTCTTATTTTTAATGATACGTTTATATGCCGAATATCACGTCCCTCAATGAAACCAAGCCGGAGATATTGCTATTCAATGAAATGCATGTGTACCCCCTTAAGACACCTTTAGAACCTGAATATCCAAAAATCCTTTCTTAGTGCGCATTTTCGACTTACCACGAACATATCCCCAAAATTTCATGTTTCTAACTTTAATAGTTTTGGCTGGGCGATGATGAGTCAGTCAGTCAGTCAGTCAGTCAGTCAGTCAGGACACTTGTTTTTATATAAGAGATTCTAGTGAGGATTAGTTTTACTGACATTTGAATATTCTTTAGAGAATGTGGATTAATTTTGCAATCACGGTTTGACTTGAAAAATAACTAGTTTCCATTTCAAGCCAGAATTCAGACATCGTGTCATCCTTTCAAAGTAATGTCTCCGTTAACTTAATTTGAACATTTTTCTGTCCAACTTCAAGAGAGAAGAAACCATCGAACGTTAATTAGAGCGTTAAAATATATGTAACTTTACGACGATCTTTTGAATTACTAGACGTTCTTTAGAATGCGTTGTTGAAAGAAAGACAATATCATTAGATAATGAAAAACATTTCAGCGAAGACAACTTTATGTAACTTGAGTATTGAATGAGCTTTATTCAGTTAACAGTGGAAAAGAACTCTTTTGGTAGAAGATTTTCATATCTTAGGCTAGGATGTCGATACTTGCATATTCCAGTCTAGATTGACTTCTATCCGACTTGATTTAAATAACCTGCAATTATTTAAATTCTCTTGAGTGTAATATTTTATTGTACTGCGATAATATTATAATGATAATTTATTTTAGATAGGCAAGTGAGGAGAGTCAGTTTGTATTTTTATTAATCATATTTTTGACTGGCCGATATTTATTTCAGATCGTTTTGTTAAAGATACTCATGGTGGTTAAAATTATGCAACAGATTGAATCCGTTTTGATAATGTAGAGTTTTCGAGAGGAACGATGGGTTGTATAAATTACAGTATAGCTCAGTTGACGTGTGAAAGTCACTGATTGATAGAGCCCTTGTTGAAGGATGTTTTCCCACGATATTGTTTATAACAAATTAATCATTGGTAATTTTGTTTAAACAGTGGAAGTTTTTCCATACATGATGTAATATATATGAGGTTGTTAAGCCATAGTGTGCTTGGAGCGAGGTTTTTCCCGCAAGTTTTGTGATGTTATTCCCCATCCAGATTGTATTAATGTAAATTTACTGTTTTATTTAACAGAGGGTGTGAGTTAAAAAACATTTCGATTACAGATAAAGATTAGTGTCACAGATATTCCCTATTAAAATTTATTAACCACGAATATGTAACTACATGCAAATAACCTTAATTGGTCGGTTGTATTTGAACTAATTTTGTAACTATAACCAGACATGACGTGTGTGTAATGTATTAAAATAATATAAAAGAAATAGAATTTCTATATTCTAATGTAAATTCGATTATCGATTGACGACATCGTCAAAGACTCTAAAATTATTTAGAGATCATTTAAATAAATAGTGTTTAGCGTTTTGTTCATATTAGGCAACGCTGTATATAATCTTATAACAATGAAAATAAATCTGTAATTAATATAATAATATAATAATATTTATTAGGGTCATATAATAATTTGTTAAAATTAAATTTTTATGAATGAATGACGTGTAAATGATGAAAATTTTGTAAGAGTGAATCAGGAACAGCATTGGTGCGAAACAATGAAGGGTGTGTCTGGAAGTGTGTATAAATTATTTCATGATATTCTGTAGCTTTGGTTCAGAGTTATCAGCATTTGTTTAGTGGCAATGAGCTAGCGTATTCGAGACTGATTCTCGCATGTCCCTATTGACCGGCCGCATTTAAGAGTGGGGGAGGCAAGGTGCATGTGTCTCATAGTCCATATGTTCAGATAAGGACTTGTGTATAGAGGTCAACAACTCTGCGGCCTTGCGTATATGTGTCATTGGAATGAGGAAGTTACCTCAAGATGCACAGCGATAGAGCTGATTGCTACTAAAGGCTTCCAGTTTTTGTTAATTTAAAATGATGTTTTGACTAGTTTACAGTAGTCCGAATAATCTCATAATTTTTGTGTAATTGTTTTACAGTCCAGTGGTGGCTGAGGAGAATTTGTGATGGTTTCACAAGACTCTAATTTTTTAGTGTATAATTCCATTTTTATTTATGTGAAATAAAATTTTACCGTTCATTTTTCATAGTATTTGACGTGTGTGTTCATTTTAAATATCATGTATGCGAGATATTGTGCTGACACACTTTTGAGAGATAGGGTGCCACCCATAAACCCCGAGAAAGGTATGTAAGGTAAGTGTTTTTCCCCGTGTAGTTTGGTCTGTTCCAGAATATTCTTGTAAACTGCTGTGCTATGATCTCGATAGTGTTTGTCAGAGCCATTTCAAATGATTTAGTCGAGCCGGACCATAATGAGGTAGGCAATCTGATTGTGTGGATGGATTTCTGACAACGGCTGTCCGGATTATCGGGTACAGTAGGATTGGCGCCTGTATTAAGTTGGGGCTCGACAAAACTTTGGATTACCAAGTTATGACGCCAGTAGTATTGGCGACCCTATAAACGTGTGGGCTCGATTCTAAACTGCTTCCCAGATTGAGAATCAGTAGGATTGTTGCCTTATTTACGTTGCGGCAGCGACTTAAGATATTGTGTCTTTCATGGGTTAAGCCGATACAGTAGAAGTGGCTGACCTAAGTCGTTGTATAGGCTCAAATAAAGAGATTGATTCTTTATTAGATGTCTTGGCCAATTGTAGATTGTCGAGAGTGTGATTATATAGGTATTTAATGTTGAATTGTAATAATAAAGTTGCACTCAGAAAGGATCCGATTTTATACAACCTGAGAGAGGTTAAATAGGCAGAAAGTTTTGAAAAACCGCCTATGATCATGATTCTTGTTTATTCGACCGGCTTATGACAATGCCAAGTCATATTAGAGATAAAGCTAACGTATTTGATTATAATGGTAGATTTTCTTTGTGTTAGGATATTTGAAGTGAACCACAGAAAAATGAACAAGTGTATAAATTTATTTGACATAGGGTGTTTGATAAGTTAATGTTAAGCTAATGATACGTTAATTATAAGACAGAAAAATGCTCAAATATTTATATATGGTGAAAGATGTTGCTCAAATATTGTTATCTTGCTCTATCTGATGTATGTCCCTAACGCAATTATTACAGGAATTATATTGAAATGGCAGATGAGGGATTAAGGAGGATGTTGGAAGAGATGGTAGTAAGGATGAAAGAGAGTATGAAGGAGAATTCTAATAGAATGACTGAGAGTATGAAAGATCTCCAGACTAGTTCTTCCAATGTAGAGGATAATGTGTCGCGTTTACAGGCCATTACAGAGGAGATCCAGAATGCAGTAAGTGATATTCGGACAGATGTTGCAGATGTTAAGCTAGATGTGTCTAATGTCCACAATGATGTTGCTGATGTTAAAGTAGACGTGTCTAATGTCCAGGACAGGATAGATTCTGTTCAGGGTAAGGTGGATTCGGTGCAAAAGGATCTATCTTTTGTACAACTTAATGTCTCAAATGTTAGAGTAGACATTTCTAGTGCCAGAGCGGAGGTATTAATTGTTAGAAATTATGTTGCCAGTGTTCAGGATAAAGTAGAGGATGTCCAAAAAGAGATTGCAAATGTAAGAACTGAGGTATATAATGTTCAGGTTGATATTAATAATATAAAATCAGATGTAACTGATGTGCAGAACGACATAACTTAACTTCAAGTTGAGGTCGATACTGTATTTGTTGATATAGCTAAAGTTCAAACAGATGTTAGAAAAGTTCGAGAAGAAATCAAAACCTCTAAAACACTCTGTACTCGAAATATCAGTGCACTAACAACTCGTTTTGTAGATGAGTCAGTTAGAACAACAGCTACTTTGGCTGGTTTGAAATACGATGTCGAAGTCATGCGTACTCAAGTTTTAGACCACAATAGACTATTGAAGGAAAACATAGAAATAGACATAGCAGATATGTTAAAAACTAATGTTACTGTGTGGAAGGATGAGTGGAATAAATCATGCGGGGAACACGTAAAAAAAAATCAGGAACGCATTGAAGAGAAATTAGCCAGTACCCAAATAGAAATTAATAACGAAGTTATTCAGTTTAGGAAGGATTTAAGTGTCAGGATGGATACGCTGTCCGAGAAACAAGTCCAAGATAGGACACAAGCTAGTCAGGATGTGCAAGCCTTAAAAGAATCGCTAGAGGAACAAATTCTTAAAATAGTCTCCGATGTAAATGAAACAGCGAATAAACTTCAGAGTTTGAACTTAGGTGAAGTTAATATTTTAGAATCTTACAAAGAAGACTTGATAAAGAAGGTAATCACTGAGATTGAAGATAAGGAACGAGAGGGAATGAATTATGGAGATGGTAGGAATTTCTCGAGAAGGAGTAATCTAGGAGTAGAAGAAGGAGAGATTAGCCCCGAGGAACGTTTATTCAGGTTCAAAGAAGATGGTGAGGAAAAGAATAAAGAGCCCGAATGCCAAAATAGAGATTTTAGGAAAATTCATATCCGAGGTATGTGACGGTGATAAGGAATTTTGAAGACAAACCGCAAAAATTCAGCAATAATGACAGTCTCACTCCGATTGAGTATATCCGTAATCTCAAGGATTACTTTATCGAAGCTCACATACCACGAGAGAGGGACATGAAGATAGTGGAGGGATATATAGCAGAGGGCCCGCTAGAATGGTTTTGCGCCTTCCGTTACACGTTCAGTAACTTTGACGAGTTTGCGGAGGTCTTAATCAAGCGTTTTGGTCGATTGAAGCGCAGAACTCCTTACGTGCAGAAGCCAATTCAAGAAAATATTTAGGTACTCTACCTACTCGTTACGCAGACTTCTTTATGAGTCAATTATATCGCTTGAGATTTCTTCAACCTCCGTTATCCATGGAACAATTGATTGATGATATATCGTGAATGTTACCAGTTGAGGTGAGAAGGCTAATTATCTCCTCTAATATCAGGGATATTCCGAGCATGGATGAAATGCTCAGGAGACTAGACTATACGAGTACTGTGCCGAACGTCGTACAGAAAGGTCAAAGGCACGAGTTTAAAGACGTAAACACTGTCTACCTTGACCAGGTTCAACAGACCGAAACTCCCAAGGAAGAGCAGAGAGGAAACGTAGGTCCGGATAGGAACAACTATTTCCGAAATAATAGGTTTCGAGGATATCGACCTTACCAGCAGCGACGAGGCTGGGGAAATAATCGTGGGAACAATTATGGAAGAGGTGGTTATTATAACAATAATGGTTACAATAGAAATTACAAACCGAATAACCAATATCAGAACCGAAACAATAATTCCTAAGATCAGGTGATGACGAAACAAAAATACGACGAGAAGGAAAAAGAGAGTCAACAATTCATAAAAGAGTTGAGGGAAAAAGAAACAAATAATCAAGGGAAAAGGCAGGACTTGGTTATAGACCCTGGAACCGTAGGCAGAGAAGAGAAAAAGTAGAGAAGATACGATACATTACACACATCAAAAGCCTAGAGAAGAGACAGATGATTAAGGAACATTAAATAAATATCATCAGAAAGTAGGCTAAATATAATTGAAATACGAGTTCAAGTGATATATTTATAAACTTGTAACAAAGCGGTTAGAAACAATTTCGCACCTGTTTGTAAAACGTGGTGACGGGAGAAAGCCCCCGTAAATTGAATTATCCAGAGACCACGATGGTAGTATTTGGGAGAGCATGAGTAAAGTTGCAGCCGTCAGAGCTATTACGTGTTATTAATGACGTAGGCACGGTTGGCTCATAGCTCAGGCAAGCAGGGAGGCTCCGCTGAGATCCATGATGAAGTATAAGAATTTTTCGAGAAAGCTCTGGAAGCATGACGCAACATCTAGAAGGAAATAATATAATATTCGTAGAGGGAAATGAAGCTATTGGTTGGCTGTCTTGAACCAATGAGCGAAAGTCTTAGTGAAGACGGAATTTATTGCAACTATGATTTTTAGTGAAAATCGGCTTTTAAAAACTATGGAAAGTTATTTTCAGCACAAGAAATGGAATGGAATTAAGAAGACATTATTTCTACTACTTTAAAATCTTCAAATCGATTGATTATAGCTAATGTTGAAAATGAGTAATGACGCGTAGTGGAAGCTATGGAAGGGATGGAGGATACGCCCCCCTGTCAGGGTATTTAAACGACGGGAGCGGAGAGCCGAGACTCTTTCTAATCATTCAGTCGACGAGTGAAGTGTAAAAGGAAGGAAGCTTGTAGTTTAACGTGACCGTTAATCTCGAGATCATGAGCCAAAGTGTGTTGATGGGTTAACGCAGTCCCAAAAGTTACTTCGAGTCCGAGCGTGGAGGTTGTCCGCTCGTGAAACAGCACAGTTTGGGTAAGCTTCAGTGCATTACACAACTCAAATCTAGGCGAAGTTAAAACGCAAGTATAAGTGACATTATCTCATGAACATACACAATTAGGCTTCAGCGTTTATTATAATCAAGCAGTGTAAGACTATATAGAGCCTGTATTAAAAGCAGAACATTCCAGCTTTTATAATTTGGGAGATATAAGCGATAGAAGACGAAATACAAAAGTGTTTTTCACAGATCCCAGAATCACTTTTCATGCTACACACTTTGAGCATTCAGAGGGCAGGCGTACTGCAAGTGTGAAACAGAACATTATTCAGTTGGTGCTACAGACAATTGACATTACAATGCCAGTTAATACTCAGTTATTATATTTAATAGACATTGATAAGAAAGTAGTGATGGAGTATTAAACTAACTATGCACCTGGGACATACGTCGATAGCGTGAAGATCCATCATGGAATTACGATAGTCAGTATTCTTGGAATACTAGCATGGAGTGGGTAACCAGCATTTACACTCATGCATATATATCAAACGCTGATATAATATCCATACGGCAGTGGAAATTTATTCATTATCCATTAACATGAATTTATCTGCCTCGATTTTACAATGGATTTCATAGTTAATTTCGACGTAGAACTTTGGGGATTTTCAAGAGTGGCTAGGGTATCCCAGCACAAACAGGAGAAGTTGCCAGAAGGAAGTTACTTGTTAACACGGATGGGTGTATTCCGGAGATAGAATCGTTCTATTATCCGAGGTCGCTGTTCCGATGTTCGAGTACTGTCCAGATATGTACTCTGGTTTTATAGGAACACTATAGTATTCTGTGAATACTCTTCAAGAACGTCTGAACATCATATAAGGTAGCCATGATATTTATTTGTTATAATGTGAGTTGTATAGTGAAATTTGAGCAACGATCTTTCCCCATATTTTATATTTTAATATGTTCTTGAATTCTGTACACTTTTCAGGTGTATTATGTGTTCTTTAGTGTCTAGAGATCTTAGTCTTTCATATTTATATTTAAACTAGCAGGTACCCGCGACTTCGCTCGCGTCATAGTCGTGTCATATTGTTCTTCAATGAAATGCAGGTTTAACCCCGTTCACACCCCTTTAGAACTTGAATATCCAAAAATCCCTCCTTAGTAGACGTTTTCGACGCACAACAAACATAATCCCAAAATATCATTCTTCTAACTTTAATAGTTTTGGTTGGTCGATGAGAGTGAATATCCAAAATTCCTTCCTTAGTGGACGTTTTTCTTCCAGAATTTCACCCCTCCCCATGAGCCCCTTAAATTGGATTTATGAAAATACGGTCGAACACCTATTTAATAAATTATTTATTTATGTATTTATTTATTTATTTATTTATTATTATTAAGCTGATTGTTTTCCTCTGAGTTTCAAACTCCTCGCCTATGTCGTTTAGGAGATGCATGCTCCGTTAGGAATCCTTCAACCCCCACTTTTCACCCCTTTACTCATAATATACATTACATCGAAAAATCATTAGACATGTGTCAGCTTATTTTTAATGATTGGTTTATATGCCAACTATCACATCCCCAAATGAAACCACTCGTGAGATATTGTTATTCAATTAAATGCAGGTTTACCCCCTTAACACCCATTTAGAAGCTGAATATCCAAAAATCTTTCCTTAGTGGACGTTTTCGACATACAATGAACATATCCCCAAAATTTCATGTTTCTAACTTCTATAATTTTGGCTGGGCGATGATGAGTGAGTGAGTCAATCAGGTCATTTTCTTTCAATTATTTATACCAGAATTTTACCCCTCCCCATGGGCCCCTTAAATTGAATTTATGAAGAAACGCTCGAACACCTATTAACTTATTTTTTAAGCTGTCTTTTTCCCCTGAGTTTGATGAGTGAGTGAGTTAGTCAGTCAGTTAGGACACTTTCTCTCCTTTTTTCGCAGAATTTCACCCCACACCATCGGCCCCTTAAGTTGAATTTATGAAAAAACGTTCGAACACCGATTTACTTAATTTTTAAGCTGATTTTTTCCGCTGAGTTTCAAACTTCTCACCTATGTCTTTTAAGAGATACACGCTCCGTTAGGAAACCTTCAACCCCCCACTTTTCACCCCTTTCACCTTATAATATACACCACATCGAAAAACCCTTAGACACATGTCTGCTTATTTTTAATGATTAGTTTATGTCTCCGAGTATCACATCCACAAATGAAACCACTCGTGATATATTGTTATTCAATAAAATGCAGGTTCAACCCCCTTAAGACCCCTCTAGAACCTGAATATCCGAAAATCCTCCCTTAGTGTACGGTTTTGACATACAACGAACATATCCCCAAAATGTCATGTTTCTAACTTCATTAATTTTGGCTGGGCGATGATGAGTGAGTGAGTGAGTCAGGACATTTTCTTTCATTTCATTTTCTCCAGAATTTCACCCCTCCCCATGAACCCCTTAAATTTGATTTATGAAAAAGAAACTGTCGAACACTTATTTACTTATTTTTAAGCAGCTTTCACTCCCTGAGATTGAAGAGTGAGTGAGTGAGTCAATCAGTTAGGACACTTTCTTTCCTGTCCCCCCCCCCCAGAATTTCACCCCTTCCCATGCAGGTTCAACCCCCTTAAGACGCCTCTAGAACCTGAATATCCGAAAATCCTCCCTTAGTGTACGGTTTTGACATACAACGAACATATCCCCAAAATGTCATGTTTCTAACTTCATTAATTTTGGCTGGGCGATGATGAGTGAGTGAGTGAGTGAGTGAGCCAGGACATTTTCTTTCATTTTTTTCTGCAGAATTTCACCCCTCCCCATGAACCCCTTAAATTTGATTTATGAAAAAGAAACTGTCGAACACTTATTTACTTATTTTTAAGCAGTTTTCACTTCCTGAGATTGAAGAGTGAGTGAGTCAGTCAATCAGTTAGGACACTTTCTTTCCTGTCCCCCGCCCCCCCCCCCCCCGAATTTCACCCCTTCCCATGGGCCCCTTAAATTGGATTTATGAAAAAAATAACGGTCAACACCTATTTACTTATCTTTTAGGCTGATGTTTTTCCGCTGAGTTCAAACTCCTCGCCTATGTCGTTTAGGAGATACACGCTCCGTTAGGAATTCTTCAACCCCCACTTTTCACCCCTTTCACCTCATAATATACACCACATCGAAAAACCCTCAGACACGTGTCTTCTTATTTTTAATGATCAGTTTATATGCCGAGTATCACATCCACAAATGAAACCGATCCGGAGTTATTGGCTATTCAATGAAATGCAGGTTTTACCCCCTTAACACCCCTTTAGAACCTGAATATCCGAAAAACCTCCCTTAGTGGACGGTTTGGACATATAATGATCATATCCCCAAAATGTCTTGTTTCTAACTTCAATAATTTAGGCTGGGCGATGATGAGTGTGTCAGGACATTGTATCTTTCAATTTTCTTTTTTCAGAATTTCACCCCTCCCCATGGGCTCCTTAAATTCGATTTATGAAAAAACGGTCAAACACCTATTTACTTATTTTTAAGCTGATTTTTTTTCCGCTGAGTTTCAAACTCCTCGCCTATGTCGTTTAAGAGATACACGCTCCGTTAGGAACCCTTCAACCCCCACTTTTCACCCCTTTCACCTCATAATATACACCACATCGAAAAACCCTCAGACATGTGTCTTCTTATTTTTAATGATACGTTTATATGCCGAGTATCACGTCCCTCAATGAAACCAAGCCGGAGATATTGCTATTCAATGAAATGCATGTGTACCCCCTTAAGACACCTTTAGAACCTGAATATCCAAAAATCCTTTCTTAGTGCGCATTTTCGACTTACCACGAACATATCCCCAAAATTTCATGTTTCTAACTTTAATAGTTTTGGCTGGGCGATGATGAGTCAGTCAGTCAGTCAGTCAGTCAGTCAGTCAGTCAGGACACTTGTTTTTATATAAGAGATTCTAGTGAGGATTAGTTTTACTGACATTTGAATATTCTTTAGAGAATGTGGATTAATTTTGCAATCACGGTTTGACTTGAAAAATAACTAGTTTCCATTTCAAGCCAGAATTCAGACATCGTGTCATCCTTTCAAAGTAATGTCTCCGTTAACTTAATTTGAACATTTTTCTGTCCAACTTCAAGAGAGAAGAAACCATCGAACGTTAATTAGAGCGTTAAAATATATGTAACTTTACGACGATCTTTTGAATTACTAGACGTTCTTTAGAATGCGTTGTTGAAAGAAAGACAATATCATTAGATAATGAAAAACATTTCAGCGAAGACAACTTTATGTAACTTGAGTATTGAATGAGCTTTATTCAGTTAACAGTGGAAAAGAACTCTTTTGGTAGAAGATTTTCATATCTTAGGCTAGGATGTCGATACTTGCATATTCCAGTCTAGATTGACTTCTATCCGACTTGATTTAAATAACCTGCAATTATTTAAATTCTCTTGAGTGTAATATTTTATTGTACTGCGATAATATTATAATGATAATTTATTTTAGATAGGCAAGTGAGGAGAGTCAGTTTGTATTTTTATTAATCATATTTTTGACTGGCCGATATTTATTTCAGATCGTTTTGTTAAAGATACTCATGGTGGTTAAAATTATGCAACAGATTGAATCCGTTTTGATAATGTAGAGTTTTCGAGAGGAACGATGGGTTGTATAAATTACAGTATAGCTCAGTTGACGTGTGAAAGTCACTGATTGATAGAGCCCTTGTTGAAGGATGTTTTCCCACGATATTGTTTATAACAAATTAATCATTGGTAATTTTGTTTAAACAGTGGAAGTTTTTCCATACATGATGTAATATATATGAGGTTGTTAAGCCATAGTGTGCTTGGAGCGAGGTTTTTCCCGCAAGTTTTGTGATGTTATTCCCCATCCAGATTGTATTAATGTAAATTTACTGTTTTATTTAACAGAGGGTGTGAGTTAAAAAACATTTCGATTACAGATAAAGATTAGTGTCACAGATATTCCCTATTAAAATTTATTAACCACGAATATGTAACTACATGCAAATAACCTTAATTGGTCGGTTGTATTTGAACTAATTTTGTAACTATAACCAGACATGACGTGTGTGTAATGTATTAAAATAATATAAAAGAAATAGAATTTCTATATTCTAATGTAAATTCGATTATCGATTGACGACATCGTCAAAGACTCTAAAATTATTTAGAGATCATTTAAATAAATAGTGTTTAGCGTTTTGTTCATATTAGGCAACGCTGTATATAATCTTATAACAATGAAAATAAATCTGTAATTAATATAATAATATAATAATATTTATTAGGGTCATATAATAATTTGTTAAAATTAAATTTTTATGAATGAATGACGTGTAAATGATGAAAATTTTGTAAGAGTGAATCAGGAACAGCATTGGTGCGAAACAATGAAGGGTGTGTCTGGAAGTGTGTATAAATTATTTCATGATATTCTGTAGCTTTGGTTCAGAGTTATCAGCATTTGTTTAGTGGCAATGAGCTAGCGTATTCGAGACTGATTCTCGCATGTCCCTATTGACCGGCCGCATTTAAGAGTGGGGGAGGCAAGGTGCGTGTGTCTCATAGTCCATATGTTCAGATAAGGACTTGTGTATTGAGGTCAACAACTCTGCGGCCTTGCGTATATGTGTCATTGGAATGAGGAAGTTACCTCAAGATGCACAGCGATAGAGCTGATTGCTACTAAAGGCTTCCAGTTTTTGTTAATTTAAAATGATGTTTTGACTAGTTTACAGTAGTCCGAATAATCTCATAATTTTTGTGTAATTGTTTTACAGTCCAGTGGTGGCTGAGGAGAATTTGTGATGGTTTCACAAGACTCTAATTTTTTAGTGTATAATTCCATTTTTATTTATGTGAAATAAAATTTTACCGTTCATTTTTCATAGTATTTGACGTGTGTGTTCATTTTAAATATCATGTATGCGAGATATTGTGCTGACACACTTTTGAGAGATAGGGTGCCACCCATAAACCCCGAGAAAGGTATGTAAGGTAAGTGTTTTTCCCCGTGTAGTTTGGTGTGTTCCAGAATATTCTTGTAAACTGCTGTGCTATGATCCCGATAGTGTTTGTCAGAGCCATTTCAAATGATGTAGTAGAGCCGGAGCATAATGAGGTAGGCAATCCGATAGCGGGGACCGATTTCTGACAAATAGCTGTCCGGATTATCGGGTACAATATGTCTAAGGTTTTATCGATGTGGTGTATATTATGATGTGAAAGGGGTGAAAATTGGGGGTTGAGGGATTCTTAACGTAACGTGTATCTCTTAAACGACATAGGCGAGAAGTTTAAATTCAGCGGGAAAAACCTAGCTTAAAATATACGTAAATAGGTGTTCGACCGTTTTCTCATAATTCCAATTTAAGGGGCCCTTGGAGAGGGCTGAAATTCCGGGGAAAAAAAAACAGGAAAGAAAGTGTCCTAACTCCCTCACTCATCAAACACAGGGGGGAAGAACAGCTCAAAAATAAGTAAATAGGTGTTCGACCGTTTTTTTTCTTAAACCAATTTAAGGGGTTCATGAGAGGGGTGAAATTCTGAGAAGTAAATGAAAGAGAATGTCCAGACTTACTCACTCACTCATCATCGCTCAGCCAAAATTATTGAAGTTAGAAACATGAAAGTTTGGGGTCATGTTCGTTGTATGTCGAAAATGTCCACTAAGGAAGGACTTTTGGAAATTCAGGTTCTAAAGGGGTGTTAAGGGGGTAGACTTCCATTTAATTGAATAACAATGTCTCACGATTGGTTTCCTTGGGGATGGGATACTCGGCATATAAACTCATCATTAAGAATAAGAAGACACATGTCTGAGGCTTCTTCGATGTGGTGTATGTGTGACAATTGGGGGTTGAAGGATTCCTAACGGAGCAAGTATCTTTTAAAAGACCGAGGAGATGAATCACAGGGAGAAAAATCAGCTTGAAAAATTAGTGAACAAGTGTTTGATCGTTTTTTTATAAATCCAATTTAAGGGGCCCATGGGGAGGGGTGAAATTCTGTGGAAAGAAGTCCACTAAGGAAGGATTTTTGGATATTCACTCATCATCCCCCAGCAAACCTACTGCAGTTAGAAACTTGAAATTTTAGGGATATGTTCGTTGTATTTCGAAAAAGTCCACTAAGGATGGATTTTTGGATGTGATGTTCTGAAGGTGTGTTGAGGGTTTTTTTTATTTTTTATTTACTGTTCATACTCTCTGCATGCTCCACTACATAAGTAGTACTACATGCACTTACAATACATTTTATAAATAAGCAAAATAAATTACATTATAATAATTGAATTTCTAGATGACTTAATCTTAACAATATCAATCAATATTATTCATCATTTTTCCTAAGAGCTTGAAAATCCAGAACATTAACCAATTTAGAAAATTCCTTCAAATACTTTTTTAATAGCACAGATTTTTGAATCGGCCAGTTATCGTCTCTATTAACACTATTAATCAAGAATTGCCTAATATTTTTCACTTCACTGCACACGAAAATTATATGATCTATAGTCTGAGGGCTGCTTTTAGAGCAACACTTCGGGATTACGTATAATTTTATGTCTGTGTAAGTACGAAGCAATATTTCCATGTCCAGTCAGTATTGTAGTCATATTAGGTGTTAATGTGATTTTGTATTTTAATCTACCTGCTACTGTTGGAAAGAATTCTTTTGTAAGTGTGCCTTTTGAAGTTTGTTCCCATTTTTGCTGCCATTCATGAATTGATTCTTCTTTGAGTTTTTAGCCTATTTTAAATTTTGAAAAAATAGGCTTATGAGATCACCTTTTGTCCGTGTGTGTGTGCGTGTGTGTGTGTGAGAGAGAGAGGTGTGTGTGTGTGTGTGTCCCCCTAATAAAATCTAAACGGCTGGATCGATTTCAATGAAACTCGGTAAGTTCATAGCACTATTCCGGGCGACCTCGACCGTGCCCTTCAAATTATGTTACGTCTCACCAATCCAACATGGCGGCTGTGCGAAATATTTCACCAGCATTCAATATCTCCGAAACTATTTACAATATCACCCTGGAATTTATTACGGTGATAAATGGAAATACTATAAGTTCGCCTATGTAACTTTTGAAAAACTGGTAACTACAAAACCAACATGGCGGCCACGCGAATTTTCGACTTTTAAATAGAAGTTACTCGCGCTTTAACCAACCAAACGCAATAAAACTTGGTACAGTATATATTTATACACATTTTAATGCACCGATATCTAACTTGGTTCAATTGTTTACATAACCACAAGATGGCGGATGTGCGAAATATTTCACCGGCATTCTATATCTCTGAAACTTTTAGCCGTATCACCCTGAAATTATGTACGGAGATAAAGGGCACTACTGGAAGTTCATCTATAAGACTTTCAAAAACAGACTACAAAACGAACATGGCGGCCAAGCGAATTTGACAATTTTAAATAGAACTTTCTCGCTGTTTAATGTTTCAAACGCAATGAAATCTGGTACAGGAAATGTGTATACACATTGTATGGCACTGGTATCTAATTTAGTTCAATTGTTTACAATACCTCAAGATGGCGGATGTGCGGATTTTAAAATTAAGTTTTTATTTCTTGTGTCGTAATCATGCGATCGAAGTAAAAGTTTGAATAATGAACCTACGCAATAATTCTTTTTTAATGGTACATGACTCTATGGCCTATACATTCAACAATCCAACATGGCGAGCATCCGAAATATTTAGACGGCTCTGAATATCTACGAATCTATTATAGCAATCAAACTGAAGTTTTTATTGTACATAGGTGCTATGAACTTCAGTTCACCTATAGTACTTTAAATAACCTGGTGATCACAAATCCAACATGGCGGCGACGCGAAGTATAAATATTCATATGGACGTTTCTCTCAATTTAACCATCCGAGTGCTGTGAAACTTGGTACAGTAAATCCTTATAGGAATGTTAATCCACTGGCATCTAATTTATTTCAATTGTTTCCATAACCACAAGATGGCAGCTGTGCGAAATTTTAAAATCTCCTGTTAATTCATGTGTCCTAATCATGCGATTGAAGTCTGAATGCTACACGTACACAATAATCTCCATGTAACAGTACATAACTCTAGGACCTACATATATACATCCATAATGGCGACCATCCGAAATATTTAGTAGGTTCTCAATATCTACGAATCTATTACAGCAATCAAACTGAAATTTTGTATGTTGATAGTGGCAATTAACATAAATAGGATATATGAAAATAGGCTGTATAGTTCTTCACGGAACTACTTGTTTTTTTTTTAAGTTGAGATGGGTATTCTATCGAAACAAACCTCACTTAATTTTGTAGCCTCCTTTGCAATTTTATCGGCCTGTTCATTGCCTGCAACACCTGTATGTGCCCTAACCCATTCAAATTTTATAATCCAATTTTTTTTTCTTTTTGGAATATCTGTAGTCCTTCTTATATTCTCAATTAGTTTGTTATGATTTCTGAAGTCCGCAATGGAGTCAATTGCTATTTTACTATCTGTGTAAATAATTACATTCTTATCTTCACCATCCTCTGTCCTAGTAGTATCTAAGAATTCCAGAGATTTAAGTATGGCTAATTGCTCCGCCAGATTATTCGAACAGTTGTCTTGCAGTCTGTATTTCAATTGGTCTACCCTTTCATGTGATCTGAATATAGCTATGCCATCTCCCACTCCTTCTTCACTTTTGCTTCCATCTGTGTAAATTTTCCATGGGATATATTCATTTAATGCTATTCTTAGATCTTCGGTACCAAGAAAATAGGCTGGATGGAGCCATCTCATAGGTTTTTCTGGGTGGTCAATGACATAGTTCATACTTGTTTTTCCTGACTTGATTTTGTATAGAGTAACAATCTCTTTAGTCATTATATCTATAGGAGTAATTCCTGTAGTAATGCACAGTGCCTCATGAGATACAGAGCGGTACGGTTTTGCTATTCTCACGAGAATAAGTCTTTGCACTCTCACGTATTTAATCATATCACATTTCTTTCTAGGGATTCAATCCAGATCGTAGCAGTGTATAACAGCATTGGCAATATTGCTCCTTTATATATTGTTTTCACGAGTTGTTTCATTTGGGGATGTGATATTCGGCATATAAACTAATCATTAAAAATAAGCAGACATATGTCTAAGGTTTTATCGATATGGTATATATTATGAGGTGAAAGGGGTGAAAATTGGGGGTTGAAGGATTCTTAACGGAGCATGTATCTCTTATTCGACATAGGGGATAAATTTGAAATTCAGCGGAAAAGGCAGCTTAAAAAATAAATAGGTGTTCGACCGTTTCTTCCTAAATCCAATTTAAGGGGCCCATGGGGAGGGGTGAAATACTGAAAAAAAAAACAGGAAAGAAAGTGTCCTAACTGATTGACTCACTTACTCATCAAACTCAGGAGGGAAAACAGCTTAAAATAAGTAAATAGGTGTTCGACCGTTTTTTATTCATAAATCCAATTTAAGGGGTTCATGGGGAGGGGTGAAATTATCAAAAATAAATGAAATACAATGTCCTGACTGATTCACTCACTCATCATCGCCCAGCCAAAAGTATTCAAGTTAGAAACATGAATTTTTTGGATATGTTCGTTGTATGTTGAAAACGTCCACTACGGAAAGAGTTTTGGGTATTCAGGTTCTAAAGAGGTGTTAAGGGGGTAAAAATGCATTTCATTGAACAACAATATCTCACGAGTGGTTTCATTTGGGGATGTGATACTTGGCATATATACTAATCATTAAAAATAAGCTGACACATGTCTAATGGCTTTTCAATGTGGTGTATATTATGAGGTGAAAGGGATGGAAAGTGGGGGTTGAAAGAATCCTAACGGAGCGTGTATCTCTTAAACGACATAGGCGAGGAGTTTGAAACTCGGAGGAAATCAATCAGCTTAAAAATCTACTATATATTTGTCAAATACCACTCACTCACTCACTCACTCACTCACTCACTCACTTACTCATTCATCACGAAATCTCAGAAACCACCGAACGGATAGGAATGAAATTTGTTATGCAGCTTCCTCAAGGGCCGTAGGTGCTCGCTAAGATAGGTTTTCAAAAAATTCGCTCGGGATCATGATCAAACGTCGAAAACAGCGATTTCTACTATATATTTGTCAAATACCACTCACTCATTCATCACGAAATCTCTGAAACCACCAATCGGATTTGAATGAAATTTGGTATGCTGCTTCCTCATGGGCCGTAGGTGCTCGCTAAGAAAGGTTTTCAAAAAATTCACTCGGAATCATGGTCAAGGATCTTGCGAAAACCGCTATTTCTACTATATATTTGTGAAATAGCACTCACTAATTCATCACGAAATCTCAGATACCACCGAACGGATTGGAATGAAATTTGGCATGCAGCTTCCTCAAGGGTCATAGGTGGTCGCTAAGAAAGGTTTTCAAAATTTTCAATCGGGATCATGGTCGAACCTTGAAAACGGCGAAAACCGCCATTAAAGTCTATTGTTGCCAGGTAATGCGGGCTGATTCACGTCGCCCCTACCCGAGTTCTGGCGCTTTGCAGGCCTTGAGCTGTGTGGCAATGCTCAGTGCGTTCTTTACTGTCATAACGTGCACGTCATTGTTGTCTGCGCTCCCGACCTTTACCCACTCTCTCTGTTCAAACAGTACTTCTCCGTAATTTCTACTTTCACAATCACTTCGCAATCATTTTAGCCAATAGTTGAAGTAACTGTCGTGTTCATTTCTGTTTGTACTTCCTAGTTTCACCATCACTTCATAATCATCATATTGCATTTCATTTCTGTTTGTACTTCGTACTTTCACCATCACTTCATAATCATCATATTGCATTATATATTAGTCTTTAGTTGAAGTAACAGTAGAGTTCCTTTGTTTGTTGGATTAGGTTCGGCGTTTTTTTTATAATTTCTTGGTAGTACATAGTTATAATGAAAAGTAGATTTTAGTAAAAGAAAATTACCCCTACCAACGTTAATTTTGTTAAGTTAGGCTAGGTCTATTCCATTTATCAGGTTATTTAAGTAGATAATTTCTTTACGTTTTAAGTTAGGCTAGGTCTATTCCATTTATCAGGTTTGTTAAGTAGAGATTTGTTTTTACGTTAGGTGTATTCCTTTTTTTTATTACTCAAGGGAGGTTCTTCTTATTATTATTTTGTTGTACTTGCTGTTCATTGATTGTTTTCGCGATGGCTGCAGTAGAAATGTTAGAGGTAGATGGCACCCAAGTTCTCCACCAAGTCTATGAAATTCCTGGAGATGGTGCCTGTCTATTCTCTGCTCTATCTTACGCAATGTATGGCAACATATTACATGCTCGTACAGTGCATGCTGATATCGTCAGACACGCCTCTAACAACTGGGAAAGACTACAGGTGTATTCTATGAAACGAGATTGCCAGCCTTACATAATCAAGGCTGAATATATATCTGTTATGTCTCTGCCTTACACATACGGTACATCATTCAAATTGCAAGTAGCGGCAGAGATTTATCCTTTCCAATTCCAGGTCTACTGTAATCGTGTACTCCGAACTGGAAATACGTATGGTGCTGCAGCTTCTGTTAAAAGGTTAAGGTTTACGGGAGAGTTCACACCGGGACATTTTGATGTTTACAAGCCATTCACGCCTACAATTTTTCAATGTGAATACCCGCTTCTCATTCAGCCTTCTAGATTAATATCTTCTCCTTCTATCGCGAAAATCCTCCTCGAGTCAGTGCCTCAAACTAAATCAAATAGAGGTTCAAAACGTAGAAAACGATTTACTAACAACATCCATAAAAAACAATTAAATAAAGCTGTAAACAAATACGCGAAAGAACATCCTGAAGTAAACCTTAGGGCAGTTAAGAAGTATGTTGAAAGCAATAAGAAAGTCAATAGGGATGCAGTGGGCAAATATACAAAGAGCCACCCAGAAGTAAGGGATGCAGTGGCCAAATATACAAAGAGCCACCCAGAAGTAAATAGGGATGCAGTGGCCAAATATACAAAGAGCCACCCAGAAGTAAATAGGGATGCAGTGGCCAAATATACAAAGAACCACCCAGAAGTAAATAGGGATGCAGTGGCCATATATACAAAGAGCCACCCAGAAGTAAATAGGGATGCAGTGGCCAAATATACAAAGAGCCAGCCAGAAGTAAATAGAAAGGCTGTTGTTACACATAATTTTAAAAGAGCTCAAGTCAAGATTCTTCCTTGGACAGTACTAAAAATATCCGGCTATCAATATAATCCACGAACTGATTATTCGGCGAACAAAACATTGAATATTGGCTCTCAGGTGGTTTGTACAGTTTGAAAAGCCAAGAAATGGAAGAATGAATCTCCTGCAATGTGTTGTAGTAATGGAAAAATACAGCTTCTCCCGATCCAACAATATCCTGAACACTTGCACAGCCTCCTTAACCATCAGCACCCAGAGTCAGAACACTTCCTGCCTAATACACGTAAATATGATAGTTGTTTTCAAATGACATCTTTTGGTGCAAAGGGAGTTAAAGAATGCAATTTCATGCCAACGTTTAAAGTGCAAGGGCAGGTATACAATCGAATCGGGAGCTTATTACCATCATCTGAACAACAGCCTCAATTTCTACAAATTTACTTTGTTGGAGATGAAGACATAGAAAAAAAACATCTGATGTGGCATCTTCCCTGACGTTAAACCTCAAATAGTTCTCCAATTGCAGGATCTGTTACACAAGCATAATAAATACATTCAGGATTTTATAACAGCAATGAAATCAGTTCCTGATGGCGATCAGGACTTCCGGGTGGCTATCAAAGCTGACAAAAGACCTCTTGACGAGCACAAAGGCCGCTATAACGCCTCTAGCACTGAGGAAGTGTCGGTTTTAATTGTTGGTCAGGAGTTTGAGAAAAGGGATATTGTACTCCAAGGCAGATATAGCAGGTTGCTTCGTATAGTGAAACCCATCGCGCGTATGATGCTCTGCAATATCCGCTTATGTTCTGCCGTGGAGAAGATGGCTACTCCATTAATATCCCTCAACCTCACAACAGCACTTTTGAAGAAGACCGTATCTGCCACTAACTTTTACAGCTTCAGAATATTTGAGCGTGAGGGTGATAATTCTTATATTTTGTTATTTCGCAATCTTCTCAATCAGTTTCTGGTTAATATGTATGCAAAGATTGAGACAGTGAGAATACTTTGGATTCGCATCAATCAGGAAAAGTTGAGAAGTGAGGAATATGTGCAAGGAATGAAGCAATGAGTGACGCTGACAGCCGTTTGTCAGATATTGGTAAAATGGTCGTGTTGCCGTCGACATTCACCGGAGGCCCGCGCTATAAGCATGAACGCACTCAGGATGCTATGACTTACGTGCGCCATTTTGGACGTCTTGATCTTTTTATAACATTCACCTGCAATCCAAAATGGTCCGAAGTAGTCGAGCACCTGAAACAAGGTCAACAACCTCAAGATAGGCATGATTTGGTAGCGCGGGTATTCCATTTGAAAGTTAAGCACATGATAAGACTTCTTACTAAGGGTTGTATCTTTGGTCCTTCAAGGTGTCACATGTATTCCATTGAATGGCAGAAGCGAGGATTACCTCACGTTCACATACTTCTGTGGTTGGAAGAAAAGCTAAGGCCTGAATACATCGACAAGGTGATCAGTGCTGAGATTCCTGACCCAAATCTTGACCGTCTCTCCATGAAATTGTCAAGGCAACCATGATCCACGGTCCATGTGGAGTTCTCAACAGGAGTTCGTCTTGCATGGTGGAGGGAGTATGCACCAAGAAGTACCCCAGACCACTCATCAAGGAAACCCAAACCGGGGAAGATGGGTATCCCAAATATCGCAGGCTGCCCACTTCGGAAGGTGGGGTTTCTATTATTAAAAAACGTTCTCTCGGCACGCCGGAAAGCGGAGGTAGATTTCACCGGACAAACTTGGGGATAGGTGAAAATAGGCAGAATATGCAGGTTTTCGTAGAAGAATCAGACCTCATTTATTGCGAGAAGGTATTTTATAATTGGAGCTTAATTAACTTTGTTTTTCGTCATTTTATGCGTATTTTAAACATTTTATTGTCTTATGGGAACGGTAACCTTCTTGTCATTTGGGGTCCATTTTTATACTTGTGGTAACACTGTCCTTATGCAAGGTTTCGACACTGATGTGTGACTATGTAATGGTCTGTTACTTCTTCACGCAAAATTATATCTCCTGCAGAGATTTTGGTTGGTTGCTCAGTTTAGGGGCTGCGACAACGCGGTCACGTAACCCCGTGTACTTAGGGATGGCTGTATTAGTCTGTAATTCAGGTAAGGACTGCAGACGGTCAATTTCAAGCAGTAGTTCCTAATGTTGGTACCAGGTACTACCGTCAACGACACCTAGCTGTGAACTTGGCTACTAGATGCCACCGCAACCAGCAACTCGCAACGAACGTTGGAACTTCCCCTCCAAAGGAAAGCATACTGAGGGATTTTTAGCGCTCTTAGAAAATCCGACGACTTTGGCCGACTTTGAACTCGCGACCTTGGACATAGACATTCAGCATGCTACCAGTTACGTCACCGAAGCCGCTTCACACTTAGTCAGATGAAAATCTGAATCTGATCTCGTGCAAGTGCGTTATCTTGGCAACGTCTGATGGCTCATCCCTCATCAATTTAGCAGTGTTGCCATGGCAACCACTGATAGCTCTTGGCATTTTCTTATAATTCCGAAATCAATTTTCTCATCCCTTGGCATAATGGTGGGTCATTTCAAAAATTCTTTCAGACAAAAGTTTTAGGTAATTATCAGGGAAATATTGTCCATTCTGTACGGTTTTGATATTGTTCCTATTAAGAGAGATATGATTAATGTTTCCCGAAAAACCCACTTTTTCCCACCCCTTTGGTCAATGGTTGGTGCTATAAAAATACTCTTCAAACATAAATTTTTGGGCTTTATCCGACACATAGTATGAACGTTGAACGGATTCGATATTTCACATATTAAGAGAGTTATAGCAATATTTCACTTTTTCGAAAAAAAGAAAGCCCCCCATTTTCACCCCCTTTGACCGATTTAGCCCAGTAACGAACTCGACCGAGATTTTATAGGTATACATATTCGGTAGAAAATTCAAAGTGATTGGTGCAAAATTACGGCAGTTATCGTGTCCACAAGAAACAGATATACATATATATATATATATATACATACATAAATTATATATAAACTTTTGAACTGACGGTGGTTTTGGGGTCTGGGGGATGTGAAACGCGAAGATATGTCGAAATTTTCCGGAAGTCGATACATGGTACCCATTGCAATAGTTAGCTTTCTAATGAAATCTACCTCTGGTTGGTTCCTCAGTTTAAGGGCTGCGACAACGCGGTCATCTAACCCCGTGTACTTTGGGTGAGTGTAGAATCTGTCTGATAAACGGTGTGCAATGTAATGGCTGTATTAGTCTTAATTCAGGTAAGGACTGCAGACGGTCAATTTCAAGCAGTGGTTCCTAATGTTGCTACCAGGTACTACCGTCAACGACACCTAGCTGTGAACTTGGCTACTAGATGCCACCGCAACCAGCAACTCGCAACGAACGTTGGAACTTCCCCTCCAAAGGAAAGCATACTGAGGGATTTTAGCGCTCTTAGAAAATCCGACGACTTCGGCCGTCTTTGAAACCGCGACCTTGGGCATTGACATTCAGCATGCTAACAGTTACGTCACCGAAGCCGCTTCCCACTTAGTCAGATGGAAATACTGAATCTGATCTCGTGCAAGTGCGTTGTCATGGCAACTTCTGATGCTCATCCCTCATCGATTTAGTAGTGTTGCCATGGCAACCTCTGATAGCTCTTGGCATTTTCTTATAATTCCGAAATCGTTTTTCTCATCCCTTGGCGTAATGGTGGGTCATATCAAAAATTCTTTCCTACAAAAGTTTTAGGTAATTATTAGGGGAATATTGTCCATTTTGTACGGTTTTGTTATAGTGCCTATTAAGAGAGATATGATTAATGTTTCCCCCAAAACCCACTTTTTCCCGCCCCTTTGGTCAATGGATGGTGCTATAAAAAAACTCTTCAAACATAAATTTTTGGGCTTTATCCGACACATAGTATGAACGTTGAACGGAATCGATATTTCACATATTAAGAGAGTTATAGCAATATTTCATTTTTTCGAAAAATGCCCCCCATATTCACCCCCCTTCGATCGATTTAGCCCAGTAACGAACTCGACCGAGATTTTATAAGTATACATATTCAGCAAAAAATTCATAGTGATTGGTGCAAAATTACGGCAGTTATCGTGTCCACAAGAAACTGATACATATATCTCTATATATATAAGAATGAAAGTTTGTCTGTTTTTTCTGAATTTCTACGGAAATTTGCGTTATTTACGCGTTTTAGACTGTTTTATGACGGATGCGCGCGAAAATGAAATTTTTGTCTGTCTGTCTGTCTGTCTGTTTGTTTGTCTGTGGACAATTTTGTGTCCTTATAACTCGAGAACGGCTGAGTGGATCAACGTAAAATTTGGTACAGATATCCTTCAGAGGCATGACACCAATCATTGATGTAACTCTTCTCTGTACCTCTCATAAAAGGGGGCCTACCCCCTTAAAATACATGCTGAAATAGGCGTAGAAGGGCGAGACAAAGCTCATTTTCAGCCCCTCAATGTGAGAAGCGAAACTCGGGGGCCCTAAAGGGACCCCGAATACCACATTTTAAGGCCCTAAAACCAATAGTTTTTGAGATATTCCCAGAAAATTAATTTCATTTAATACAATAATGAAAGGAAGCTAGCCAGTAACCATGGCAACAGAAATTCACAGGTCCATCTATTGCTGTAATATAAGACGCAATACAATTCCATTTATTACATTACTGAGATAGTTTGCAAACGGCTATAAGGTTATAATGGAACCAATTAAGCTGTAAAATTCATCAATACATATAATGCGCTTAAGGGGGTCAAGGGGTACTGTAGAATTTTTTCACGCGATTTACACGTGCTGGTGTGGTACGGAAGGTCTATTATATCTGGTCCCTATATTGTTATATTATTATTATAATTATTATTATTACACTACTGAAAGGAAGACCCCAGAGGACAGGAAAAAGGGAATAATTGTCCCGATCCTCAAGAAAGGTAGTAGAACAGAATGCAGAAACTATCGGGGAATAACACTGATGAGTCATTGTGCAAAGATTTTTGAGAAAGTTTTCGGAAGGAGAATTAGGAAAAGGATAGAAGGAGGGATGAGGGAAGAACAACATGGCTTCAGAGCAGGAAGGTCCACAGTGGATTTGATTTTTGCTGTAAGGCAGTTACAAGAACAGCACTATGAGTATGGAACAATCTAATAATGGCCTTCCTGGACATTGAGAAAGCATATGACAGTGTATGCAGAAACAAAGTATGGAAGTCCCTGGAGGATAGAGGAGTAGAAAAATGGACTATAAGGAGGATAAAGGAGATGTACAAGAGAAGCGTGAGCTGTGTGAAAGTGGGAGGATAGAGATCGGAACGGGATGGAACAGAGAAACGGCCTGAAACAAGGAAGTGCACTGGCACCGTTACTTTTCATTGTGGTGATAGATGACATAATGACCCGAGTGGCACAAGTAATTGGGGAAGGAAAGATGAAAGCAATGGTGTTAGCGGATGATTTGATGATTTGGGGAAACAAGGAGGAGGAGGTACAGGAACAGTTGGACGTGTGGGAAGGAATAAGACAAGGATATGGGATGAAATTTAGCATAAATAAGAGTGAGATGGTGATCACAACAAGGAAGAAGGAAAGAACCACAACGGGAATAACAATTGGTGGGGAACAGCTGAAGAAAGTGGAGAGTTTCAAGTATCTGGGAAGCCTGATACAAGATAATGGAAGAAACTATAGAGAAAAAATGAGCGGGGGAGACAGGCAGAAGCATTCCGGAGGAGTGTGAGAAGCATGTTATGGAGCAAGGATGTCCCTCAGAACAGAAAAAAGATCATATATTGGACGTACTATGCCCCTATCCTGACGTATGCCTCGGAGACCTGGGCTATGAAAGGAAGGGAGAAGAGCAAAATACAGGCCAGTGAGATGAGCTTCTTGTGAAGCAGTATTGGAGTTACAATGATGGACAGAATAAGAAATGAGAGGACCAGAGAATTAATAAAGGAGGAACCATTACGGGATGGTATAGAGAGATCTAGACTTAGATGGCATGGACATGTAAAACGAATGGAGGATAAGAGGATACCCAGGAGGATACACGAGACGAAGTGGGAAGGAAAGAGACCGAGAGGAAGACCAAGAGGAAGACCGAGAGGAAGACCGAGAGACAGGTGGCTGAAAGGGATGGAAGAAAGCGTGAAGAAGAGAGGAGAAGACTGGACAGGGGTGGAAGCTGAGAGATGGTGGGAAGACAGAAGACGTTGGAGTGGCCTGTGTTCCAAACAGACCCGGCCAACGGCTGGAAACTGTGCAAGAGGATGATGATGATGATACTACGGCCTACAACGACGAGACAAAGCTCATTTTCAACCCCTTGGTGTCAGAAAAAAAACCTCAGGGCCCCTAAACAGTCGTAAAGGGTCCCCGGAAACTACATTTTAATGCTTTAAAACCAAGAGTTTCTGAGTTATTCCCAGAAAACTAATTTCATTTAATAAACTAATGTAGGAATGCAAGCCAGTAACCATGACAACAGTGTCTCAAAAAGGTACATCCAACTTTCCATCTATTTCTGCAAGAAGTAATGCCACTCCATTTATTAAATTTCTGTGAAAGTTTGCAAATGGCTATAAGGTTATCACGGAACCAACAAAAACTGTAAAATTCATCAATGCGCTTAAGGGGTTCAAGAGGTACCCTGGATTTTTTCACAAGACTTAAACGTGCGATGTGTCGTAGAGAAGGTCTTTTATATCTTCAAACAGCAACATCATTTTAACAAATTCCTGAATTGAAATAGTTTATTTTTTATTTTATTGTTTTGCTTTTAGGAATTTGGGCCATTGGAGGCTAAAAAACCTGAATTTTCATGCACCAAAAGCCTTTATAATTTATTAAAGAGGTCTTCCTCTGGATGCGCGCTTGACACAACAGTGTGGGTCAATTTTTATGTGACGTGAATTGCATTTCGTCTACGAGGTTTTCAATTTTATTTTCACGTCAGGAAGTACACGTTAGGTAAATTAGTTTCAGAGCATATTTCAACTAATCATTTATCTTTGTCGACAAACAGGTTCCAAGCCCCTAACCATTGCAACAGCAGCTCAAATGATTACGTTTGGTCATTAATAACGACGACCGTTCGAAGAATGGGTACTTCTGCTAGTATATATATATATATATACATATATATATATACATACATACATAAATTATATATAAACTTTTGAACTGACGGTGGTTTTGGGGTCTGGGGGATGTGAAACGCGAAGATATGTCGAAATTTTCCGGAAGTCGAAACATGGGACCCATTGCAATAGTTAGCTTTCTAATGAAATCTACCTAAAAAGGGAGTGGAAATTGACAATAGCTGGGTGGTACCCTACAACCACGTCTTATCTCGCACCTTCTCAGCTCATATCAATATTGAGTACTGCAACTCTGTAAAGTTAATAAAATACATTTGCAAGTATGTTAACAAAGGTTCCGACCAAGCTACTTTTAGCGTCGGAGAGTTTGACGAAGTTGCGAGATATGAATCAGGACGCTACATCAGCAGCTCAGAGGCGGCTTGGCGCATATTCTGCTTCCTCATACATGAACGCTATCCTTCGGTCATGAAACTTGCCGTCCACCTCGAGAACGGTCAGCGGGTTTACTTTAATGAAGACGACGTTCGTGATCAGTTTAAGAGCCCTCCAAACACAACTCTTCTTGCTTTCTTCGAACTATGCCGATCCGATAAATTTGCTTCAACACTTTTATATTGTGAAGTTCCATCCTATTTCGTTTGGAAAGGTAATAAGTTTTGTAGAATGAAACAAGGAAAGCCAGTCCCAGGTTATCCTGGTTAGAACAAGTAGTTCCGTGAAGAACTATATAGCCTATTTTCATATATCCTGCTCATGTTAATTGCCTCTATCAGCATACAAAATTTCAGTTAAATTGCTGTAACAGATTCGTAAATATTGAGAACCGTCTAAATATTTCAGATGGTCGCCAGGTTGGATTTTTATTTTTGTACTATTACATTAAGATTATTGTGTACGTGTGGTATTCAAACTTCAATCGCATGATTAGAACACAAGAAGTAAAAACGAGATTTTAAAATTACGCACAGCAGCCATCTTGTGATTATGCAAACAATTAAAATAAATTAGATGCCAGTGGATCAATATTTGTATAAGAATTTAACGTGCAACGTTTCACGGCACTCGGATAGTTAATTCGCGTGAAACGTCCATTTAAATATTTATACTTCGCGTCACCGCCATGTTGGATTTGTGCTCACCAGGTTACTGAAAGGCCTATAGGTGAACATATGTTCATAGTCACTATGAACATAAAAAAATTCAGTTTGGTTGCTGTAAAAGATTCATAGATATTGAGAACCGTCTAAATATTTCGGAAGCTCGCCATTTAGGATTGTTATATGTATAGGCCATAGAGTTATGTACCATTCAAGGACAATTATTGCTTAGGTTCATTATTCAAACTTTCACTTCGATCGCATGATTACGACACAAGAAATAAAAACTTAATTTTAAAATTTCGCACAGCCGCCATTTTGAGGTTATGTAAACAATTGAATTAAATTAGATGGCAGTGCATTACAATCTGCAAAATCATTTACTGTACCTCATTTCACTGCGCTCAGAGAGTTAAATCACGAGAAAAGTCTATTAAAATATTTCAAATTCGCTTGGTCGCCATGTTCGTTTTGTACTGTACAGGTTTATGAAATATGCTTAGGTAAACTTGTATCAGTACCCTTTATCACCGTACAAAATTGCAGGGTGATATCTGTAATAGTTTCAGAGATATAGAATGTCAGTGAAATATTTCGCACAGCCGCCATTTTGAGGTTATGTAAACAATTGAACTAAATTTAACTCCAGTGCATTACAGTGTGTATAAACAATTGCTGTACCAAATTTCATTACGTTTGGATAGTTAAATCGTGAGAAAAGTCTATTTAAAAGTCTCAACTTCGCTTGGCCGCCATGTTGGTTTTGTAGTCACCAGGTTTTTGAAAGTCTCATAGGTGAACTTCTAGTAGTGCCCTTTATCACCGTGCACAATTTCAGGGTGATAACGGTAATAGTTTCGGAGATATTGAATGCTAGTGAAATATTTCGCACAGCCGCCATGTTGGATTGGTGAGACGTAACAAAATTTGAAGGACACGGTCGAGGTCGCCGGGAATAGCGCTATGAACTCACTGAGTTTCATTGAAATCGCTCCAGCCGTTTAGATTTTATTAGGGGGACACACACACACACCTCACAGACACTCACACACACGCACACACACGGACAAAAGGTGATCTCATAAGCCTATTTTTTCAAAATTGAAAATAGGCTAAAAAAGATCAGATCCTTGGCAGAGTTTACACCGTTCACCCTGGTGATGCCGAGTGCTATTACCTCCGCCTCCTTTTACATAAAATCTCTGGCCCTCAGTCTTTTACTGACCTCAAAACCGTGGCAGGGGTGGTTTAACCAACATTTCAAGCGGCATGTAAAGCACTTGGCTTACTACAGCATGATGCGCACTGGGACCGCACACTAGAGGAAGCGTCCTCCACCGACTCTTCCCACAAGATACGCGAGCTGTTTGCCATCTTACTGGTGTTTTGTCAAGTGAATGATCCCATCATGCTCTGAAAAAAAAAGACAACCTAGCGGAAGATGTGGTGAGAGAGGTTCAGCGGCAGTGTGCTGATGTCAACCTGATCATAGGCTTTATCTACAACTGGTGTCTGGTGCTTCTTGAGGATTTAGTACTAAAAATGTCTGGTCAACAACTAGAACGCTTTGGACTTCCGTTGCCTTCTAGAGAACAAGACTCCATTGTTGTTCACCAAGAATATGTCAGTGAACTATCTTACGACACAATTAAGTTGTACAAAGTGGTTGCTGATAACGTTTCAAAATTGAACAAAGAGCAGAGATTGGCCTATGACGATATAGTTCGAAGTGTTGTTTCAGAATGTGGTCAGCTCTTTTTTCTAGATGCACCAGGCGGAACTGGCAAAATCTTCCTAATTAATCTCCTGCTCAGTACATTTAGAAGTAGACTGAACATTGCCATCGCTGTCGCCTACTCGGGTATTGCAGCAACCCTACTGGATGGTGGAAGAACAGCTCATTCTGCTTTCAAGCTCCCTCTTAACCTCAGTCACGCTGCATCTGCCCTCTGTAACATCTCTAAGCAAAGTGGCACAGGTCGCGTGCTGAGAGAGACAAAACTCATTGTTTGGGATGAATGCACGATGGCACACAAAGGAGGAGTCGAGGCATTGGACAGAACACTTAGGGACATTAGGGGTAACAACCAACTTATTGGTGGAGTCACAGTACTTCTCGCCGGTGACTTTAGACAGACCTTCCCTATTATACCCCGTGGAACACGGGCTGACGAAGTAAATGCCTGTCTAAAATCGTCTTACATATGGCCCAAAGTCAGGTAAATTCCCTTGACTGTCAACATGCGCGTACATCTCCATGGTGATTTTATGGCTGAAGAGTTTTCCCATCTCCTTCTAAGCATTGGCGATGGAAAGTTGGAGGAAAATGACGGAAAAATAACTATTCCAGCTCAACTGTGCGAAGTTGTTGACAGTTTAGAGAATTTGATCGAAAAGATCTATCCCCAGGTGTTTGTAAATTCCAACCTTGATAATTCATGGATGGAAGAAAGAGCTCTTCTTACCCCAACAAATGACTCTGCTCATAGTATAAATATCGCCATCCTTTTAAGAAGTTATCAACAACAAAAATGGTATACGAATCAGTAGACTCAGTTGTAGAGGTTGAAGATGCAGTTCATTACCCTGTGGAGTTTTAAACACTCTTAACCCGCCCGGAATACCGCCTCATGTCCTGATCCTCAAGTTTGGTGCTCCTGTCATGTTATTGCGCAATCTAAACCCTCCTAAACTCTGCAATGAAACCAGGCTGCAGGTTAAAGATCTGCGTAAATTTGTGATTGAAGCCACCATAGTTACAGGTGTTGGCCAAGGCGAAACTATCTCCATACCCCGCATTCCTCTAATCCCATCAGACTACCATTTTCAATTCAAACGTCTGCAGTTTCCTTTGAAAGTCTGCTACGCCATGACAATTAACAAGGCTCAGGGGCAGAGTTTAAAATTAGCTGGTGTGGATCTGAGAAGTGACTTTCGCACATGGTCAACTGTACGTGGCATGCTCCAGAGTCAGTTCTTCTGGTGGCTTAGTCATTCCGCAGCCTGAGAGAAAGACCAGAAATGTAGTTTACCGAGAAGTGCTTAGGCGTTAAAAACACTCTCGATAGACAGGGCAGTAGGCTAGGGGACCTGCCTTAAATCATAGCTCCCCGTCGTATATTGCTCCCGATTTTCAATTTCAACGCTCCATGTTGCCGTGATTATCTTCCACTACAGAAAAAATCTATATAACTAATGTTGTAACGGGATTCCGAATGTTATTGCGGGTGAAGCCGCGGGTAACAGCTAGTACACTGTAATTTTCCATAATTAAATTTTGATGCCTTCAAACATCGTCAAAATAGAAAACTTTGTTTCTTCTGAATTACAATAAAGGTAAAGATTTGTTAAATGTAGAATTCGCCGTGTGAAAGTACCATTGCATTCATCATCATGTTCTAGTGCGAATATGCGTAAAATAGTTACAACTTGCGCTGCTTATCACTTAGAGTCACGGGGAATAATTAGTAAAAAATATTTCGCACAACAGCCATTTGCAAACTTTCACAGAAATTTAGTAAATGGAGTGGCATTACTTCTTGCAGAAATAGATGGAAAGTTGGATGTAACTTTTTGAGACACTGTAGTTAAGGTTAGTGGCTTGCATTCATACCTTAGTTTATTAAATGAAATTAGTTTTCTGGGAATATCTCAGAAACTCTTGGTTTTAGAGCCTTAAAGTGTAGTTTTCGGGGACCCTTTACGGCTGTTAGGGGCCCCGAGTTTTGTTTCTGACACCAAGGGGCTGAAAATTAGATTTGTCTCGTCGTTGTAGACCGTAGTATAATAATAATATAACAATATAGGGATAGGGATATAATAGACCTAACGTACCACACCAGCACGTGTAAATCGCGTGAAAAAGATCTAGAGTACCCCTTGACCCCCTTAACCGCATTATATGTATTGATGAATTGTACAGCTTAATTTGGTTCCGTTATAACCTCATAGCCGTTTGCAAACTATCTCAGTAATGTAACAAGATGTTCAGTAAAGAACATATAGCCTACTTTCTCCTAAATGCATGGATATTGTTATAACTCTTTGTCCTTTTCAAGGAGTATAATTGAATGTTGGTTGTAGTAGCTTGTTGAAATACATCGTGCTATAGGGATATTAAACATGAATATGAGGTGCCCTTTGCTAGTGCTACCTCTGTAAAAAAATTCATTCAATTCGGTTTCACCGTGTTTGAATTGATCTGGGGAATGGATTTGCACACATACATGGCCGCTATTTGCAAACTATTGGGCTGATGACCTTGTAGTCAGTCATAAGATGCTTTCCACAAAAAGGCATGTTGTTGCAAAATCCGGTAGAGATCAAATTATTAGGATGGTCGAAATTTGATTTAAGCTTTTAACATTTGGGTGGCCGTCATTCCGTTTCCGTCTAGATGGCGGCGGTATAAAACATGACACTGAGGTGCCTTTTGCTAGTGCTACCTCTGTACCAAATTTCGTTCAATTCGGTTTCACCGTGTTTGAATTGATAGGGGGAATCGATTTGCACACATACTTGGCCACCATCTGCAAACTATCGGGCTGATGATCTAGCAGTTTGGTCAGAATATGCTTCCCACATAAAGATTTGTTGTTCCAAATTTGGTAGAGACTAGATTATTAGGTTGGTCGTAATTACATTTTAGCCTTTAATATTTGGGTGGCCGCGATTACGTTTCCGTCAAGATGGCGGTGATATAAAACATGACACTGAGGTGGCCTTTTCTAGTGCTACCTCTGTATCATATTTCGTTCCATTCGGTTTCACCGTGTTCGAATTAATAGGGGGAATCGATTTTGACACAAAGATGGCCGCCATCCACATAATATTAGGCTAATGACCTATTAGTTTGGTCAAAGGATGCTCCCTCCATAATGGTATGTTGATGCAAAATTTGGTAGAGATCGGATGATTAGGTTAATCGTAATTTGATTTAAGCTTTGAACATTTGTGTGGCCACCATTACGTTTCCGTCAAGATGGCGGCGATATAAAACATGACACTGAGGTGCCCTTTGCTAGTGCTACCTCTGTACCAAATTTCATTCCATTCGGTTTCACCGTGTTCGAATTAATAGGGATAATCGATTTTGACACAAAGATGGCCGCCATCCACAAACTATTAGGCTAATGACCCATTAGATTTGTCAAAGGATGCTTCCTCCATAAAGGTATGTTGTTGCAAAATTTGGTAGAGATCGGATGATTAGGTAAGTCGTAATTTGATTTAAGCTTTGAACATTTGTGTGGCCTCCATTACGTTCCCGTCAAGATCGCGGTGATATAAAACATGACACTGGGGTGCCCTTTACTAGTGCTACCTCTGTACCAAATTTCAATCCATTCGGTTTCACCGTGTTCGAATTAATAGGGGTAATCGATTTTGACACAAAGATGGCCGCCATCCACAAACTCTTAGGCTAATGACCCATTAGATTTGTCAAAGGATGCTTCCTCCATAAAGGTATGTTGTTGCAAAATTTGGTAGAGATCGGATGATTAGGTTAGTCGTAATTTGATTTAAGCTTTGAACATTTGTGTGGCCGCCATTACGTTTCCGTCAAGATGGCGGTGATATAAAGCATGGCAATGGGGTGCCCTTTACTAGTGCTACCTCTGTACCAAATTTCATTCCATTCGGTTTCACCGTGTTCGAATTAATAGGGGTAATCGATTTTGACACAAAGATGGCCGCCATCCGCAAACTATTAGGCTAATGACCTATTGGATTCGTCAAAAGATGCTCCCTCCAATAAAGGTATGTTGCTGCAAAATTTGGTAGAGATCGGATGATTAGGTTAGTCGTAATTTGATTTAAGCTTTGAACATTTGTTTGGCCGCCATTACGTTTCCGTCAAGATGGCGGCGATATAAAACATGACCTGGGGTGCCCTTTGCTAGTACTACCTCTGTACCTAATTTCGTTCCATTCGGTTTCACCGTGTTTGAATTAATAGGGGCAATCGATTTTCACACAAAGATGGCCGCTATCCGCAAACTATTAGGCTCATGACCTATTATTGTGGTCAAAGGATGCTGCCCCCATAATGGTATGTTGTTGCAAAATTTGGTAGAGATCGGATGATTAGGTTAGTCGTAATTTGAATTAAGCTTTGAACATTTGTGTGGCCGCCATTACGTTTCCGTCAAGATGGCGGCGATATAAAACATGACACTGAGGTGTCCTTTGCTAGTGCTACCTTTGTACCAAATTTCGTTCAATTTGCGCTCACCGTGTTCGAATTGATAGAGGGGGGACAGACATTCAGAGTACACACATCCACACACACACACACACACACACATACAGACTCACACATACACACACACAGACAGACACACTTTTTTTTCGCTCTGTAGTGATCTCATAAGTCTACTTTCATTTTTTGCAAAAATCGAAAGTAGGCTAATAAATGGAATTGTATTGCGTCTTACAGCAATAGATGGACCTGTGAGATCCGTTGCCATGGTTACCGGCTTGCATTCTTTCGTTATTGTTTTAAATGAAATTAGTTTTCTGGAATTATCTCAAAAACTGTTGGTTTCTGGGCCTTAAAATGTAGTTTTTGGGGTCCCTCTAGGGCCCCCGAGTTTCGTTTCTCACATTGAGGGGCTGAAAATCAACTTTGTTTCGCCCTTCTACGGCTATTTCAGCAAGTATTTTAAGGGGATATGCCCCCTTTTATGAGAGGCACAGGGAAGAGTTACATCAATGATTAGTGTTGTGCCTCTGAAGGATATCTGTGCCAAATTTTACGTTGATCCACCCAGCCGTTCTCGAGTTATAAGGTAACAACTTTGTCCACAAACCGACAAACAGACAGACAGACAAAAATATATTATTTACGCGCGCATCCGTCATAAAACAGTCTGAAACGCGTAAATAACACACATTTCCGTAGAAATTCAGAAAAAACAGAGAAACTTTCATTTATATATATATATATAGAGAGAGAGAGAGAGACTAGCAGAAGTACCCGCTCTTCGAACGGTCTGTGGTATTAATAACCAGACGCTATCAATTAAGTTACTGTTGCAATGGTTAGGGGCTTGTCATTCCTTCATATGTTTATCAGAACGAAGGTAGTTTTCTGGGTATATCGCAGACACTGTTAAGTTAAGGGCCATAAAATGTGGTTTTCGGAGACCCTTATAGACTCCCTAGTTTTGTGTCACACATTGAGAAGCGCAACGTCTGCTTTGGTCGTCCTTCTAGGATAATTTTTATTTTTCTCCTATTCTAGCATGTATTTTGAAAAGTTGTTCCTTAAACCCACCCTTTATGAGAAGTACGTTGAAGTGTTTTTTAAATTATTGGTGTATTAACTCATTGTTAAAATACCTAATATTACGATGCTCCAAGCACCCGAACATGAATATTATAGGCGTACATAAACATAAAGATATATCAACCACACAGTATTAAACAAAATCATCTTTACGATGCTCCCGTTTGTCGACAAAAATATGATTAGTTAAAATGTGCTCTCCAACTAAATTCACCTAACGTGTACTTCCTGACGTGAAAATATTATTGCATACCTCGTAGACGAAACGCAATATATGTCAAATCAAAACTGACCCTCACCGTTGTGGAAAGTCCCCATCCCCAGGAAGACACCTTTAATAAATAATTATAAAGGCTTGTGGTGCGTGAAAATTCGGTATTAGCCTACTTTCGATTTTGCAAAAAATGAAAGTAGACTTATGAGATCAACACAGGGCGAAAAAAAGTGTGTCTGTCTGTGTGTGTGTGTATGTGTGTGTGTGTGTGTGAGAGTCTGTGTGTGTGAGTGTGTGTACTCTGAATGTCTGCCCCCCCCCTATCAATTCGAACACGGTGAACGCAAATTGAACGAAATTTGGTACAAACGTAGCACTAGCAAAGGACACCTCAGTGTCATGTTTTATATCGCCGCCATCTTGACGGAAACGTAATGGCGGCCACACAAATGTTCAAAGCTTAAATCTAATTACGACTAACCTAATCATCCGATCTCTACCAAATATTGCAACCACATATCTTTATGGGGGGGGGGGGGGAGCATCCTTTGACCAAACTAATAGGTTATCAGCCTAATAGTTTGCGGATGGCGGCCATCTTTGTGTGAAAATCGATTCCCCCGGTTAATTCGAACACGGTGGAACCGAATGGAACAAAATTTGATACAGAGGTAGTAGTAGCAAAGGGCACCTCAGTGTCATGTTTTATATCGCCGCCATCTTCACGGAAACGTAATGGCGGCCACACAAATGTTCAAAGCTCAAATCAAATTACGACTAACCTAATGATCCGATCTCAACCAAAATTTCCAATGACATACCTTTATGAAGGAAGCAACTTTTGACCAAATTAATTGGTCATTAGCCTAACAGTTTGCGGATGGCGGCCATCTTTGTGCCAAATTCGATTCCCCCTATTAATTCGAACATGGTGAAACCGAATGGAACAAAATTTGATACAGAGGTAGTACTAACAAAGGGCACCTCAGTGTCATGTTTTAAATCGCTGCCATCTTGACGTAAACGTAATGGCGGCCACACAAATGTTCAAAGCTTAAATCAAATTACGATTAACCTAATCATCCGATCACTACCAAATTTTGCAACGACATACCTTTATAGAGGGAGCATTCTTTGACCAAATTAATACGTCATTAGCCTAATATTTTGCGGATGGCGGCCATCTTTGTGTGAAAATCGATTCCCCCTATCAATTCGAACACAGTGAAACCGAATGGAACGAAATTTGGTACAGAGGTAGCACTAGCAAAGGACACCTCAGTGTCATGTTTTATATCACCGCCGTCTTGACGGAAACGTAATCGCGGCCACCCAAATGTTAAAAGCTAAAATGTAATTACGACCAACCTAATAATCTAGTCCCTACCTAATTTTGCAACAACATTTCTTTATGTGGGAAGCATATTCTGACCAAACTTCAAGATCATCAGCCCAATAGTTTGCAGATGGTGGCCAAGTATGTGTGCAAATCGATTCCCCCTATTAATTCAAACACGGTGAAATTGAATTGAATGAAATTTGGTACAGAGGTAGCACTAGCAAAGGGCACCTCAGTGTCATGTTTTATTTCGCCGCTATCTTGACAGAAACGGAATGACGGCCACCCAAATGTTAAAAGCTTAAATCAAATTACGACCATCCTAATAATTTGATCTCTACCAGATTTTGCAACAACATGCCTGTTTGTGGAAAGCATCTTATGACTGACTACAAGGTCATCAGCCCAATAGTTTGCAAATAGCGGCCATGTATGTGTGCACATCCATTCCCCATATCAATTCAAACACGGTGAAACCGAATTGAATGATTTTTTTTTACAGAGGTAGCACTAGCAAAGGGCACCTCATATTCATGTTTAGTATCCCTATAGCATATTGTATTTCAACAAGCTACTACAACCAACATTCAATTATACTCCTTGAAAAGGACAAAGAGTTATAACAATACCCATGCATTTAGGAGAAAGTAGGCTATATGTTCTTTACTGAACATCTTGTTTTTTGCCTCAAATGGCCCAAATTCCCAAAAGCTGCAAAAAACACTATTCCAATCCATGAATTTTTGAAAATAATGTTGCTGTTTGGAGATATAATAGACCTTCTGTACAACATATCGCATATCGCACGTGTACGTCACGTGTAAAAAATTGTAGGGTATTCCCTTGACCCCTTTAATGGCATTGTTGAATTTTACAGTCTATGTTTGATTCCACGATAACCTTATAGCCATTTGCAAACTTTAACAGAATTTTAATACATTGAGTGGCATTGCTTCTGATAGAAATAGATGGAAAGTTGGAGGTCACCTCTTGTGATAGGCCTTCTGTTGTCATGGTTACCGGCTTGCATTAATTCATTAGTTTCTTCTTGTTGTTCTTCTTCTTTCGGATGGGCCAGCTAAGGACCACGACGTTCAACTTTTCAGCTTGGCGAGGGACTTGATGTTTGCCCAATATTCGCGCATTCTCTGGCTATGTTGCTCCTTTCTGTCTTTTGTCCAAATGATGCCGGTTTTCTTACAGGGTGGTCTGTCCTGAATACTCTTCTGTTTAAGTATATTTCTGAGATGTGATCGGCTTTTAATATCACTTTTAATTATCGTCAGTTCTTGATATCCATGTTAACTACTGTTAGCGACGTGTAGTCTTGTTGGGTTCATTCATGAGACATGTCCGTAGAAAGCCAGACGTCTCTTCCTGGTCTCATATAGGATTTTCTCAGTATATCTATATAGCTCCTGATTTGGTCTTCTTCTGTACTCATCATCTATTTATTAGTTTACTAGCAGAAGTACCCGTTCTTCGAACGGTGTTATATATTAACACCAGACATTATCAATTGAGCTACTGTTGCAATGTTTAGCGGCTTGTCATTCCTTCATAGGTTTATCAGAACGAAGTTAGTTTTCTGGGAATATCACACATACTGTTTATTTAAGGGCCTTAAAATGTGGTTTTCGGAGACCCCTTATAGACTCGCTAATTTTGTGTCTCACAATGACTAGCGCAACATATGCTTTGATCGTCCTTCTAGGACAATTTTTATATTTCGCCTATTTTAGCATGTATTTTGAGAAGTTTTTCCCTATATCCACCCTTCTACTGTATGAAAAGTACGGTGAGGAGTTTCATAAATGATTGGTGTATTGACTCATGTTTACCATACATAATTTTACGATGCACCAAGCATCCGAAGACGATTTATAGGCGTATATAAAGATACACACAAAGACAGACAGACAATTCTATTGTCTACAACATATCACCCTGATATCCAAATATGGGTATATCTACCATACGTATCAAACAAAATCATCCTTACGATGAACCCATATGTCGACAAAAAAAAGATTAGTTAAAATCTGCTCTCAAACTAAATTCACCTAACGTGTACTTCCTGACGTGAAATAGATTTGAAAGCCTTGTAGACGAAACGCAATATACCTCACATAAAAATGTCCCTCTACGTTGTGTTAGGTCCCCATACACAGGAAGACCTCTTTCATAAATTATAAATGCTTGTGGTGCATGAAAATTCAGATTCTTTAGCCTCAAATGGCCCAAATTCCTAAAAGCCGCAAAAAATGCTGATTCAATTCAGGAATTTTTGAAAATAATGTTTCTGTTTGTAGATATAATAGACTTTCTGTACAATATGTCGCACGTGAAATTGCATGAAAAAATTCTAGGTTACCCCTTGACCCCCTTAATTGCATTGACGAATTATACAGTCTACATTGGTTTCGTGATAACCTTATAGCCATTTGCAAACTTTCACAGAAATGTAATAAATGGAGTAAGTAGCCTAATAATAATATCGTATGGCCTCGGGTGCCGGGTGCAAGCTTCGTAATTTGACACCCAGAGGTTAGCTTGCATGTCGAAATTTCGTTGTTCCTTGAATCACTATGAAAGTCAAGGAGGGTAGATATCTAAGCTCCTTGAACACTATAGCGCTTTCTAGTAGAGAAATGAGGAACTTTATGTTGGCGGAAATTCCTGAGGTTAATTTTGCCATTATGAACACGGCCTACTGAATTCAAATGGTTTCTTTGACATGCCAACATCGTATGACTTGCGAGCCGTATTTTTGCCGCTCTTCAAAAATCACGTACAAGCCGGACGTTTGTTTTAGACGATTGCCCTTGACCTTCAAGCCTGCGGGTGACCCTGTACACAGTCACTCTCTCACTCTATCACTTCACGTTTGTCACCACCGATCTGATGTAATGGAATTCCAGACTTGAGCAGACAGTACAGTCCACGTCGAAGTATTGTGAGACACGGAAGTACACGTTACGTAGTTACGAACAGAACGTCATTATATTTGCCAGTGACTATACTTCAGCAATAGTGTGAAACAGCTTTATCAATTATCGGAGCGCTTGGGGCAGCTGATAACAACACAGGTACTGTAGTAACTCGCCTCCAGGCTTCCATTAAGATGTTTCACTCGTCTAAAACAAACGTCCGGCCTGTACCACGGCCAGGAGTGAACCTGCAATCTTGGGGTTAGTAGACCGACACGCTATCCACTCACCAACCGTGGCGAGGTATAAATGGAGTGATATTGCTTCTTACAGAAACAGATGGAAAGTTGGTTGCCACCCCTTGAGATAATGTTGTCATGGTTACCGATTTCCATTCCTTCATTAGTTTGTTAAATTAAATTAGTTTTCTGGGAATGTTTCAGATACTGTTGGTTTTAGAGCCTTATAATGTAGTTTTCGAGGCCCCCAAGTTTTGTTTCTGACACCGAGGGGCTTTTCCTCCTCGTTGTACGCCATAATATAATACTAATAATAACAATATAATATAGGGATAGGAATATAATAGACCTGCCGTACCACACCCGCAGGTGTAAATCGCGTGAAAAAATTCTAGTGTACCCCTTGACCCCCTTAAGCGCATTATAAGTATTGATGAATTTTACAGCTTAATTTGGTTCCGTGATAACCTTCTAGCCGTTTGCAAACTTTCACACCTATGTAATTAATGGAATTGCATTGCGTCTTACAGCAATAGATGGACCTCTGAGAATCCGTTGCCATGGGTACCGGCTTGTATTCGTTCATTAGTTTATTAAATGAAATTAGTTTTCAGGGAATATCTCAAAAATGATTGGTTTTAGGGCCTTAAAATGTGGATTTTGGGGACCCTTTAGGGCCCCCGAGTTTTGTCTCTCACATTGAGGGGCTGAAAATGATCTTTGTCTCGTCCTTCTACTCCTATTTCAGCATGAATTTTAAGGGGGTAGGCGCTCTTTTATGAGAGGTTCGGAGAAGGGTTACATCAATGATTAGTGTCGTGCCTCTGATGGATATCTGTACCAAATTTTACGTTGATACACCCAGCCATTCTCGAGTTATAAGGGAACAAATTTGTCCACAGACAAACAGACAGACCAAAAAAGTATTTTCGCGCGCATCCATAATAAAACAGTCTGAAACGCGTAAATAACTCAAATTTCCGTAGAAATTGCGAAAAAAAACATACAAACTTTAATTTTTATGTATGTTGAGATATACTGCACCGCTCTGTGTTGACCGTGTTTTATTGCACAAATTTAGGTTATACTCGCTAACCGTCGGAGATACACGAAAAGTGATAAGAACCTTTTGGATAGAAAATTAAATGTTAAAGCTCGTGTATGCCATCAAAAGTTTGCTATTTCTTAGCGTTCTCTTTTTAATTGAAATGTAAATATGAAATTTTGAAACCAAAGGGTGTAGTGACGTCACATATGTGGGTTTTACTCGCTAACCGTTGGAGATACACGAAACGTAATAAGGACCTTTCGGATAGGAAATTAAATTTTGAGGCCCGAATGTGCCATCAAAAGTTTGCTATTTCTTAGCGTTCTCTTTTTATTTGATATGGAAATATGAAATTTTGAAAACAAAGGGTGTAGTGACGTCACTATAATGGTCGCCATTTTTTAATAATGCAAAATATCGAAATTAAAAGTATCCTATATGTAAACATGGTAAATCAGCTACATCCATGCAAAATTTCATTTAAATCGGACCAGTGGTTCTTGCGTTAGTGAGTAACACTCAGATAGACAGACAGACAGACAGACAGAAAAACACACACCATCTCATTTTTATATATTAGTATGATTAAATGAAATTAGTTTTCTGGGAATATCTCAGAAACATGGTTTTAGAGCCTTATTATATAGTAGCCACCGAGGGGCTGAAAATGAGTTTTGTCTCGTCCTTGTACGCCATAATATAACCATAATCTTAATAATAATTTAATAATATAGGTATAGGGATATAATAGATCTTTAGTACCACACCCGCCCGTGTAAATCATGTGAAAACAAGTAGTTCCGTGAAGAACTATACAGCCTATTTTCATATATTCTACTTATGTTAACTGCCACAATCAACATACAAAATTTCAGTTTAATTGCTGTAACAGATTCGTAGATATTGAGAACCGTCTAAATATTTCAGATGGTCGCCAGGTTGGATTTTTATTTTTGTACTATTACATTAAGATTATTGTGTACGTGTGGTATTCAAACTTCAATCGCATGATTAGACAACAAGAAGTAAAAACGAGATTTTAAAATTACGCACAGCAGCCATCTTGTGATAATGCAAACCATTGAAATAAATTAGATGCCACTGGATCAACATTTGTATAAGCATTTAACGTGCAACGTTTCACGGCACTCGGATAGTTAATTCGCGAGAAACGTCCATTTAAATATTTATACTTCGTGTCGCCGCCATGTTGGATTTGTGCTCACCAGGTTCCTGAAAGTCCTATAGGTGAACATATGTTCATAGTCTCTATGAACATAAAAAAATTCAGTTTGGTTGCTGTAAAAGATTCATAGATATTGAGAACCGTCTAAATATTTCGGGAGCTCACCATTTAGGAGTGTTATGTGTATAGGCCATAGAGTTATGTACCATTCAAGGACAATTATTGCCTAGGTTCATTATTCAAACTTTCACTTCGATCGCATGATTACGACACAAGAAATTAAAACTCAATTTTAAAATTTCGCACAGCCGCCATCTTGAGGTTATGTAAGCAATGGAATTAAATTAGATGGCAGTGCATTACAATCTGCAAAATCAATTACTGTACCACATTTCACTGCGCTCAGAGAGTTAAATCACGAGAAAAGTCTATTAAAATATTTTAAATTCGCTTGGTCGCCATGTTCGTTTCGTAGTTTACAGGTTTATGAAATATACATAGGTATACCTGTATCAGTACCCTTTATCACCGTACAAAATTGCAGGGTGATATCTGTAATAGTTTCGGAGATATAGAATGTCAGTGAAATATTTCGCACAGCCGCCATTTTGAGGTTATGTAAACAATTGAACTAAATTAGACTCCAGTGCATTACAATGTGTATAAACATTTGCTGTACCAAGTTTCATTACATTTAGATAGTTAAATCGCGAGAAAAGTCAATTTAAATGTCTCAACTTCGCTTGGCCGCCATGTTGGTTTTGTAGTCACCAGGTTTTTGAAAGTCTCATAGGTGAACTTCTAGTAGTGCCCTTTATCACCGTACACAATTTCAGGGCGATATCGGTAATAGTTTCGGAGATACTGAATGCTAGTGAAATATTTCGCACAGCCGCCATGTTGGATTGGAGAGACGTAACAAAATTTGAAGGGCACGGTCGAGGTCGCCGGAAATAGTGCAATGAACTTCCCGAGTTTCATTGAAATCGCTTCAGCCGTTTCGATTTTATTAGGGGGGGACACACACACGAATCACACACACACGCACACACACACACACACACACACACACGCACACACACACGGACAAAAGGTGATTTCATAAGCCTATTTTTTTTTTCAAAATTGAAAATAGGCTAAAAATCAAGAGTACCCCTTGACCCCTTTAAGCGCATTATATCCGTATTGATGGATGTTAAGGCTTAAGTTGGTTCCGCGATAACCTTTTAGCCGTTTGCGAACGTTCACAGCAATATAATTGCGTCTTACAGAATTAGATGGACTTCTGAGATTGTGTTGGCATGGTTACCAGTAGTGAAAATGAATCGGTTTAGATGCCACCTCCACCTCCCCACCTCACAAGATGGCGGCGACGTGATATCTCTCGAACCCCTGGTTGGATTTTGACGAATGAGGTGTTGTTGAACTCGGGCTGACACCCCCTTTCCAATGAACAACATACCTCTACCCCAAAATAAAACCTACCCCTAATAGGGGGGTGAAATTGTATTTTTTTAGAAAATCTCTCTTTCCAAGTGCAACATGTGAGAGTTTGAATGCCAATATTGAATTAAACGTTGTTCTACACAAGAGACATGTATACGGTGGAAAGCAACTATGAATTAACATGCTTGTTTTTTGTTTTTATGCATGCCCACTCATGGCTTTTGTAAGAGGGTGGGGGAGCGGATCCCTGTGAACGGGTCATTGTTGACGGGTCATTGTTGGCGGGTCATTGTTGACAGGTCATTGTTGACAGGTCATTGATGACAAGTCCTTGTGGACAAGTCCTTGTTGACAGGTCCTTGTTGACAGGTCCTTGTGGACGAGTCCTTGAGGATGAGTCCTTGTTGATGAGTCCCTTTGGACTGATCCCTTTGGACCGGTCCCTTTGGACTGGTTCCTACGGACTAGCCCATGAATTTATTTAAATTATGTCAAAGGGCCTAACTACATTTTACATGTAAAGCAGTGTGTTGAACTGACGTTGTTCACCAGTCCCCCACTACTATAATGTGATAACGATATGAAAGGAAAGTGACGAAATACATGTGAACACGTGTGAGATGACCTTATTACCGTCCTCCTTGTGAAACAAGTCACATTCTGTTTTGGTTCATACGTGAGAAAATGCAAGTTCATGTGTAATATGACCTAACACACAGGTGTTCACCTGTGCACGTGCACGATAAGAGCTAACAAGTCACAACCTGCTTTGACAGTGGTGGGAATAAGGCTAGAGACATGTACGAGTAGTCAAATTACTCGGGCAGACAACCCCTTTCCTATGAACAACTTATTTCCACTCCAAAATAAAATCTACCCCTACTAGGGGGTAAAATAATAATTTTTAGGTAAAAGTCGCTTTCCATGTGCAACATGTGGGAGTTTGTACGCCACAAAAAGTGCATGCATACAACTGAATGCCGCTATGATTTATCATTTTTGTTTTTTGTTTTACGAATGCGCAATTGGGTTTTTGTAAGAGGGCGGGCTTTTTGAATAATGATTTATAGATACGTTTTTTTTAACAAATTAACCAAACATCCAAAATTAATAGGTCATCGGCTTTTTAATATCTTATGAAATAAGAAGGCTAGGGACTTGTATGAGGGGTCGTTGGAATCGGGGAGACGCCCTGTTTTTGAATGTATTATCCATTTTTTGTCAAAAGGGCCTAACCTCACTTTCGTTAATATCTCGCTAACTAATAATCACAGAGGGTCAAGTGAGGTGTCATAGGACTTAAAATGGCCAACCCTTCCCCATGACCAATGAATTCCCCCCCCCCAAAAAAGCAAGGTCATTGACCTAAGATTTTATCAACTAATAATCAGAGAGGGACAAGTGAGGTGTCACAAGACTCAGGATGGCCAACCCTTTTCCATGACCAACGAATTTTCCAAAAATACCCACAACAGCAAGGTCATTAACCTAAGATTTTATAAACTTATCATTAGAGAGGGTCAAGTGAGTTGTCATAGGACTACGAATGGTCAACCCTTTCGCATGACCAATGAATTTACCCCAAAAATCCAAAACAGCAAGGTCATTGACCTGAGAGTTTATAAACTAATAATCGGATATCAACATGTGAGGTGTCATAGGACTTTGAATGGTCAACCCTTTCCCATGGCTAATGAATTTACCCAAAAATACCCAATACATCAAGGTCATCGACCTGAGATTTTATAAACTAATAATCGGATATGGACATGTGAAATGTTTACCGTGAGTGATGAAACATAGATAGGTACTGAAAGAATTATTGTAGGCTACATGTATGGTGACAGACAAGTCTTTCACCATTGTAACTTGTTTTTAGATCAAACTGCAGTACAGAGAGAGTATAGGTTGTAGGTATGGGATAATAAATGACAAATGGTGTATACAAAATCTGATTTAACGATTCAAGAAATAAGAGTAGACAATCTTTAATTGATTGGTTAAAGAGGATAGCTAAAATCCAAAATGGTGACTATATCGAACTAAACTGATCCAAGCTGAATCAAACCCAACTAAACAGAATTAAACCGAACCTAACTTAATCAAAAACAAGGCAGTGGTTTAAGTGTAAAACTTGTGGATGAATGTGGTCATTGGTAACGTCAGAAAGGAAAGGGAAAGCGCTCTGCCCATAGAGGGTAAGGTAAAGCTAGTGCATGATGCTAATGCACACACACAAGTACATGAACCACACACAACTAACCTATACTGTTTTTATGGGTTGACTGTTAAAACTTACACAGTGGTTACTGGGACAAGATGGTCGCTACACACAGCAAGTGTTAAATACTTGAGGCTAATAATCTATACACACACACACACACACACACACACACTTGTTCTAAACTAAACTGTCTTTCTGACAGTACTCACACTGTAGGCAGATGACAGAAATGCTTGGCTAGCAGATATACAATCATTTCCGGTTGTCTAATGTTACCAGCTAACCATTTTGCGCTGCAGTGGCGAGCACATGTGCCACTTACACTAGAGATTTTAAGTCGATTTCAAGCTCTAAGTCCTAGAACGAATCAAACTAAGAAAGAAGGGCATGGTGGCGCAGTGGTTAAGCTGTTAGCCTTTCACTAAAGTGGACTAAGGTTTGATTTCAGGTTAATATGCATGTCATAAACATATAAAAAGCAGAGATATTTTTTAAACCGATTACACTCGTTTCTTTTCAAATTATTACTTGGATTACAAATACAAAGGTGGACTGAGTGTGATATACAGTTAATGCTGCCTATCGCACTCTAGCTGTAAGGAAGCCATATGTAGAGCTATATGTAGAGAACTACCTAGCGATTTCATGAACTGGTATAGCTATGTCGCATAAACGGTGCAGGATACAATCCAGCAACTATAATTCGTATCTTGTGGAACAGAGAAAATGCACTTTTGCCTTGATGGATAACAAATATGGGCAGACCAATGACCTACGCATTAGCCTACCAAGGGGTTATAACCACGAGGAGGAGGTGTGATTTCTATATTTTATTGTTTAGAGACGTGGCTTTTGTAACCAGTAGATTTAATTGATTTAGTATTTAGTAAATATTAATTTTTGTAATTGTAAATAGTTAATTTTTTGTAAATAGTGGAAACCATTTATTTTTGTAATGGTAAATGTTAAATGTATAATGAAAGTTCTTTGAGATGAGTGTGCATGCCAGTGATGTTTTTAGGGATAAATAGAGTGGTTGTGTGTTTGTTCTCAAAGACAGGCATGGTTGTGCGGATGTATGACTACACAGAAAGAGAGAGAGGGAGAGTGTAAAAATAGCCTTACCAGCAGTAGTAATAGTTGACCTCTATGTTTTGCATACACATTGACAGACTGTACCATCGCCATGGCCAAGCACTCACTTTAACACCATTTACAAAATCTTAAAATGAAAAAATCATGTTTCGCAAATATGAACTTTTGACATAAAAGAAATAAAAATAAAATGTGTAAACAACAAATTGGAAAATTCATGTTTCCATATCATGAAATTCAAAAACTGTTAACTGACATTTAAAAGAAATGCAGATGGAAAATTGACAAATTGTAATGTGTGAAATGTGAAAATGAACATATGGCTATCATTATTTTAAAAAATTAAAAAAACATGGTGCTGTATGGTTGAGGTGTGAATCAAACCCTACTTATTTTGGTCCACCCGAGACTGAGTATACTTGTTTTAGTCCTAATACCACTTTTAAAATTTTGTCTTAAAGCTGTGAATTGAACCCAAGTGCTTGTAGGGGGAGACCAAGTGTTAGAATATGTTAAACAGATAGTCTTGAATGTAGGGTGTGGTAGCTATATAGAGATGAAACGATTAGCTCGGGACAGGGGGTATTGAGGTCTGCAGCCAACCATTTAAAAGACTAAAGACTCAAACAACAACATGTAAGCTCACCAAAATAATGTTGTGTAACGGTAAATGTTAGTCAACGAACAGTAATGCATTTCTAAAACCCATGACTCGATACCTAAGAGCTTTTCTAAAATTATTTTAAAATGCCTTTAACCCTATATTAAACACCAAGTTCACAAGACTCATAACTGCAATGTTATGGTAAAACAAAACAAAATTTATAATTCAAAACAAGCAAGTGGTTTAATCAATGTATACTGGGAAAAGTTTTGTAAGCACTCAAGTCCACAAGACTAATTAAATTACTGTCAGGTTGGTCGAGTGGTTAAGGTGTTTAACTTAAGATGAAATTTTCTGTACAAGGAAGCAAGGGTTCGAATCCCTTACCTGACATAACTATTGACTTAACATTGCTTGGCCACACTGTATTATTATGATACTCGGTACACAAACCATAGACAGAGTGTATTGTTTAAGGCACTCTCTTTATGAACATAGTCAGAGACTGTTGATGGTTAACAATTGCATTAATAGTGTGACATGGGGATAGCAATTAAGAAAAAACAGCCATTTCCCATGCAATATTTTTATTCATTTAGTTTTTTTACAATAGTTACACACTGAATACAACTTTTTATCTCTTTACCATTGTATGATATAGATTTTAAACACAACGCTTGTTGTAGATCCTTTTATAACTTTTTCCAGGTACTCTTGTTCTTAAAGACTGGGGAAGCCGCAATGGTTTTATAGACATTTAACCCTCATCCTCTTCTTTTTCATCATCATCATCATCATCATCATCATCATCGTTATAAATATTATCTTCATAATTATTATAGTCATTGTCACAATCATTATCATCATGATCATCATCCTCAACATCACTAGAACTATCCAATTCCTTTTTTTTCCTTTACAAAAGGGACCTCTTGAAGAGTCTGTGTTGCTTTTGATAGTGTTACGGTTTTTTTGAACGTTGACAACGTTCCTAACACGACTTTTTGAGGAGATAAATGTTTTTTCACAAGGAAGTCACTATGTTGAGTAACACTATGTTTTTGTTGGGCTTGCTTTTTCTTGTTCTTTTGATCATGTTTTGTTAACACTAACGGTGTTTCATTTGGTATACCACATTGATGAGTACCCACACTTATGACCTCACCATGTTTACTTTTTAGATGACCTAGACATTTTGTTGTTCTTTGTTTTGAGCACTGCCAAAATATGATGCCATTCGCATTTTTCGCTTATAGTTATAAGAGTACCCATGATACAGGGCACGTGGTTTACCTTTATTGGTTATAGTATATTCCATAGTAGCCACTGACTTGTATAGTCGATCCGCCTACTACAAAGGTCTGAACACTTGTGGTGAAAGAATGATGTTGTGTTGACGTTTTATGCAGGATGATGTTGGTGGCATGTGTGGGTGGCTTATGTGGGTGACTTATGTGGGTGGCTAATGTTGATGACATATGGTGTTGGCTTATTTTGGTGGCTTATGTTGATGGTTTATGGTGGTGGCTTATGTTGATGGCTTATGTTGGTGGCTTATGTTAGTGGCTTATGTTGATGACATATGTTGGTGACTTATGTTGATAGCTTATGTTGGTGGCTTATGATGATGACATATGTTGTTGGCTTATGGTGGTGGCTTATTTTGATGGTTTATGTTGCTGGCCTGTGTTGATGGTTTATGTTAATGGCTTAGGTTAATATCTTAGGTTGATGGCTTAGGTGGTTGGATAATGTTGGTGGCTTATGGTGGTGGCTTATGTTAGTGGCTTATGGAGGTGGCTTATGGAGGTGGCTTATGGTGGTGGCTTATGGTGGTGGCTTATGTTGATGACATATGTTGGTGACTTATGTTGATGGCTTTTGTTGATGGTTTATGTTGATGGTTTATGTTGGTGGCTTATGTTGATGGCTCTTAATGATTAATGATGATGGTGATGACGATTGTATCACTTTTGGAGAAGTGGAGTGTAGGTATTTGTAGTTGACGCTTGTGGGATACCTGTGCATTGTAATGAGGATAAAGTGATAATGAAGTTGTAACATACACTCAGTCTTCAAGCCATAAGAATGAATCATAAGAGATTAAAACATTCCTCCTCACAAGATGGCGTCGGCGCGCAACGATTTAGTGGAGGAATGTGGAGGAGGGTCTAGAGTTTTTGTTTTGTTTTTGCGCATGCCCATTCATGACTTTTTGTAAGAGGGCGTGCTTTTTAAAGATGGCGGCCGTAGTGTAATCAAACCGAACCTAACCCAACCCATGAGGTGTGATTAAAAAGCATTCCAAGCAGCACTTGTCGATGGGCAAACCAAAAATCAAAGAGGAGTGTGTCAGACCTTGAGGCGATAACCCATTTTGATTGATCCCTTTTGATTTGTCCCTTTGAACTGGTCCCTGTTGACCAGCCCCTGTTGACTAGCACCTTTGGACAGGTCCTTTTTGAAGGGAGTCATTTTTGACGGGTCCTGTGGACGGGTCCATGTTGACGGGTCCCTGGACCCTTTGACATAATTTCGATAAATGCATGGGCCAGTCCATAGGGACCGGCGCTCAACACAGGAAGTGCGTGGAAACATACGATTACGTCAGCGAAACATGAACTCACTTGTCTGTTGTATGAGTATCAAAATTTCACCCCCTAGTAGGGTAGGTTTTATTTTGGGGTGGAATTGAAACTCTAGATGAGATTTTTTGCTATATCAAACAACGGTAAAGAGATAAAAAGTTGTATTCAGTGTGTAGCTATTGTAAAAAAACTAAATGAATAAAAATATAGTATGGGTATTGGCTGTTTTTTCTTAATTGCTATCCCCATGTACCACTATTAATGCAATTGTTAACCATCAACAGTCTCTGACTATGTTCATAAAGAGAGTGCCTTAAACAATGCACTCTGTCTATGGTTTGTGTACCGAGTATCATAATACAGTGTGGCCAAGCAATGTTAAGTCAATAGTTATGTCAGGTAAGGGATTCGAACCCTTGCTACCTTGTGAAGAAAATTTGATCTTAGGTTAAACACCTTAACCACTCGACCAACCTGACAGTTACTAATTTAATTAGTCTTGTGGACTTGAGTGCTTACAAAACTTTTCCCAGTATACATTGATTAAACCACTTGCTTGTTTTGAAATATAGATTTTGTTTGTTTTACCATAACATTGCAGTTATGAGTCTTGTGAACTTGGTGTTTAATATAGGGTTAAAGGCATTTTAAAATAATTTTAGAAAAGCTCTTAGGTATCGAGTCATGGGTTTTAGAAATGCATTACTGTTCGTTGACTAACATTTACCGTTACACAACATTATTTTGGTGAGCTTACATGTTGTTGTTTGAGTCTTTAGTCTTTTAAATGGTTGGCTGTAGACCTCAATGCCCCCTGTCCCGAGCTAATCGTTTCATCTCTATATAGCTACCACACCCTACATTCAAGACTATCTGTTTACCATAATCTAACCTTGGTCTCCCCCTACAAGCTCTTGGGTTCAATTCCTAGCTTTAAGACAAAATTTTAAAAGTGGCATGAGGACTAAAACAAGTATACTCAGTCTCGGGTGGACCAAAATAAGTAGGGTTTGATTCACACCTCAACCATACAGCACCATGTTTTTTTTTAATTTTTTAAAATAATGATAGCCATTTGTTCATTTTCACATTTTACACATTACAATTTGTCAATTTTCCATTCGCATTTCTTCTAAATATCAGTTTAAAGTTTTTGAATTTCATGATATGGAAACATGGATTTTCCAATTTGTTGTTTACACATTTTATTTTTATTTCTTTTATGTCAAAAGTTCATATTTGCGAAACATGGTTTTTTCATTTTAAGATTTTGTAAATGGTGTTAAAGTGAGTGCTTGGCCATGGCGATGGTACAGTCTGTCAATGTGTATGCAAAACATAGAGGTCTACTATTACTATTGCAGGTAAGGCTGTTTTTACACACTCTCTCTCTCTCTCTTTCTGTGTAGTCATACATCCACACAATCATGCCTGTCTTTGAGAACAAACACACAACCACTCTATTTATCCCTAAAAACATCATTGGCATGCACACACATCTCAAAGATCTTTAATTATACATTTAACATTTACCATTACAAAAATAAATGGTTTCCACTATTTACAAAAAATAACTATTCACAATTACAAAAATAAATATTTACAAAATACTAAATCAATTAAATCTACTGGTTACAAAAGCCATGTCACTAAACAATAAAATATAGAAATCACACCTCCTCCTCGTGGTTATAACCCCTTGGTAGGCTAATGCGTAGGTCATTTGTCTGCACACATTTGTTATCCATCAAGGCAAAAGTACATATTCTCTGTTCCACTAGAAACGAATTATAGTTGCTGGATTGTATCCTGCACCGTTTATGCGACATAGCTATACCAGTTCATGAAATCGCTAGGTAGTTCTCTACATATAGCTCTACATATGGCTTCCTTACAGCTAGTGTGCGATAGGCAGCATTAACTGTATAACATACCCAGCCCACCTTTGTATTTGTAATCCAAGTAATAATTTGAAAAGAGACGAGTGTAATCGGTTTAAAATATTTTCTCTGCTTTTTTATATGTTTATGACATGCGTATTAACAAGAAATCAAACCCTAGTCCACTTTAGTGAAACGCTAACAGCTTAACCACTGCGCCACCATGCGCTTCTTTCTTAGTTTGATTCGTTTTAGGACTTAGAGCTTGAAATCGAGTTAAAATCTCTAGTGTAAGTGGCACATGTGCTCGCCACTGTAGCGCAAAATGGTTAGCTGGTAACATTAGACAACCGGAAATGATTGTATATCTGTCAGCAAGACAGTTTAGTTTAGAACAAGTGGGTGTTTGTGTGTGTGTGTGTGTAGATTATTAGCCTCAAGTATTTAACACTTGTTGTGTGTAGCGACCATCTTGTCCCAGTAACCACTGAGCAAGTTTTAACAGTCAACCCATAAAAATATTATAGGTTAGTTGTGTGAGGTTCATGTACTTGTGTGTGTGTGTGCTTTAGCATCATGCACTAGCTTTATCTTACCCTCCATAGGTTATCCCTTTCCTTTCTGGCACTACCAATGACCACATTCACCCACAAATTTTACACTTAAACCATTGGCTTGTTTTTGAATAAGTTTGGTTCGGTTTATTTCGGTTTGGTTGGGTTTGATTCAGCTTGGATCAGTTTAGTTCGATATAGTCAACATTTTGGATTTTAGCTATCCTCTTTAACCAATCAATTAAAGATTGTCTACTCTTATTTCTTGAATCGATAAATCAGATTTTGTATACACCATTTGTCATTTATTATCCCTTACCTACAACCTATACTCGCTGTACTGCAGTTTGATCTGAAAACAAGTTCGAATGGTGAAAGACTTGTCAGTCACCGTACATGTAGCCTACAATAATTCTTTCACTACCTAGCTATGTTTTATCACTCACGGTAAACATTTCACATGCCCATATCCGATTATTAGTTTATAAAATCTCAGGTCGATGACCTTGATGTATTGGGTATTTTTGGGCAAATTCATTAGCCATGGTAAAGGGTTGACCATTCAAAGTCCTATGACACCTCACATGTTGATATCCGATTATTAGTTTATAAAATCTCAGGTCAATGACCTTGCTGATTTGGATTTTTGGGGTAAATTCATTGGTCATGGGAAAGGGTTGACCATTCGTAGTCCTATGACACCTCACTTGTCCCTCTCTAATGATAAGTTTATAAAATCTCAGGTCAATGACCTTGCTGTTTTAGGTATTTTGGGTAAATTCGTTGGTCATTGAAAAGGGTTGGCCATCCTGAGTCTCGTGACACCTCACTTGTCCCTCTCTGATTATTAGTTGATAAGATCTTAGGTCAATGAGCTTGCTGTTTTGTTTTTTTTGGGGTAAATTCATTGGCCATGGGGAAGGGTTGGCCACTTTAAGTCCTATGACACCTCACTTGACCCTCTGTGATTATTAGTTAGCGAGATATTAACGAAAGTGAGGTTAGGCCCTTTTGACAAAAAATGAATAATACATTCAAAAACAGGGCGTCACCCCAATTCCAACGACCCCTCATACAAATCCCTAGCCTTCTTAGTTCATAAGATATTAAAAATCCGATGACCTATTAGTTCTTGGATCTTTGGTTAATTTGTAAAAACTTATCTATAAATAATTACTCAAAAAGCCAGCCCTCTTACAAAAACCCCAATTGCGCATTCGTAAAACAAAAAAACAAAAATGATAAATCATAGCGGCATTCAGTTGTATGCATGCACTTTTTGTGGAACGAGTTTAATTTCATATTGGCATAAAAACTCCCACATGTTGCACATGGAAAGCGACTTTTACCTAAAAATTATTATTTCACCCCCTAGTAGGGGTAGATTTTATTTTGGAGTGGAAATAAGTTGTTCATAGGAAAGGGGTTGTCTGCCCGAGTAATTTGACTACTCGTACATGTCTCTAGCCATATTCCCACCACTGTCAAAACAGGTTGTGACTTGTTAGCTCTTATCGTGCACGTGCACAGGTGAACACCTGTGTGTTAGGTCATATTACACATGAACTTGCATTTCTCACGTATGAACCAAAACTGAATGTGACTTGTTTCACAAGGAGGACGGTAATAAGGTCATCTCACACGTGTTCACATGTATTTCGTCACTTTCCTTTCATATCATCATCACATTATAGAAGTGGGGGACTGGTGAACAACGTTAGTTCAACACACTGCTTTACATGTAAAATGTAGTTAGGCCCTTTGACATAATTTAAATAAATTCATGGGCTAGTCCGTAGGAACCAGTCCAAAGGGACCGGTCCAAAGGGATCAGTCCAAAGGGACTCATCAACAAGGACTCATCCTCAAGGACTTGTCCACAAGGACTTGTCATCAATGACCTGTCAACAATGACCTGTCAACAATGACCCGCCAACAATGACCCGTCAACAATGACCCGTTCACAGGGATCCGCTCCCCCACCCTCTTACAAAAGCCATGAGTGGGCATGCATAAAAACAAAAAACAAGCATGTTAATTCATAGTTGCTTTCCACCGTATACATGTCTCTTGTGTAGAGCAACGTTTAATTCCATATTGGCAATCAAACTCTTACATGTTGCACTCGGAGAGAGAGATTTTCTAAAAAAAAAATACAATTTCACCCCTCCCCCCTATTAGGGGTAGGTTTTATTTTGGGGTAGAGGTATGTTGTCCATTGGAAAGGGGGTGTCAGCCCGTGTTCAACAACACCTCATTCGTCAAAATCCAACCAGGGGTTCGAGAGATATCGCGTCGCCGACATCTTGTGAGGTGGGGAGGTGGAGGTGGTCACAGAACTCTCACAAACACACTACTGTTACCGGCTCGCATCCTTTCAATAGCTTAATAAATGAAATTATTTTTTGGGTATATCTCAAAAACTGTTGGTTTTAGGACCTTAAAATGTGGTTTTCGGGGCCCGTAGGGCTCCCTAGTTTTGTTTCTCACATTGAGACGCTGAAAATGAGCTTTGTCTCGTCTTTCTACGATCATTTCATCATGCATTTTAAGGGGGTAGACCCTCTTTTATGAGAGGTATGTAGAAGAGTTACATCAATGATTACTTTCATGCCTCTGATGTACATCTGTACCAAATTTTACGTTTATCCACTCAGCCGTTCTCGAGTAATGCGCGTGCAAATTTGTACACAGACAAACAAACAGACAGACAAAAATTTTGTTTTTGCGCGCAACCGTCATAGACCAGTCTGAAACGCGTTAATAACTCAAATTTCCGTGGAAATTCAGAAAAAACAGACAAACTTTCATTTATATATATAGAGAGAAGATTGCAATTATGGCAATTACGGCTCATAAATATAATAATAGACCCCCATCTCTCGAGGTAATCTTTGCTCACCAAATGTAAACAACAACACTGATATATCGTGGCACTACGGCACACCAAATATGTAAACAACAACATTGAGATGCATCACGCTACACATGTCACTTCAGGCAGAACATACTTGCTCCTGAAGTGCTACTTTCCCCATGCGTCGTGTTCACCTTATCATAAAAAAAGCATATGCTGCCATCGTTTAAATATTATGACTAACGATTTCAATGGATTATACGAAAGATGTCTACCTCATATGCCTGCCATAAAATAAACATTAACTTGAACGGATATCTAGAATCAACCGTCTCTCTTAACATCATGCCGAATTTGGAGCCGTTGAAGGTAAATAAATGATAACCTGCGAAAACCAGTTAACCAGGAAAGAGCGACGAACTTAACTAACTATCGGATAACCACAAACACCCATATGAAGAATTGGTTGACAATACCTTACTCGTAGGTCACCATAAGGTACCTTCTGATGTGGGTCCAGAGTCATGGGGGCGCCCTCCGGCGTCGGCTGGACACGTCGCGACGCGTGCAACCGGCACATCTTCTCCCCATTCTCTCAGTCACCAGCGTCCCTGCTGTCGAAATCCCACGGAGTCGTTTAGCACACCATGTTGACTATTCCGTCTTGTGTCATAAGGCAGACATGTAGGAAAGAGTAAGGCCGAAATAAATATAAATAGCTTCAAAATAACATAGTGAACATGGTAGACCACAAAAATACTGACCGGCAAAAAAAGTGGACCAGTTAAAAAAGTAATATATATGATATAAAATTAGCCATGAAAAAGATGTAATCACATTTTAAAAGCTTTTCACGCATTAGAACACACATCTGAAACATCCGTGAATAGAAATTGATAATATGACATTTCTTACGGTGCTTTATTACTACCGATTACCCCATATCTTCGATGAGCCTATGTTAATTGTTTTATGGCGGGAAGCGCACTGTAAGCGCATAAGGTTTATGAGTGTTGCCGCTCGCTTATTGTTATTCTAGGGATAACAACTGGCATTTGTTGAACACCTGTGAATCATTGTCATACATTTTGGTAAGTTATCCATGTGCAGTTCACACTAAAACATGCCTCTTAGCCGTGAAGGAGGATGGTCGCAGCTTCCGTTATGTTGCTGGGGTCATAGAATTATCTTTCGGTAGGATTCACCGTGCAGTGCAACGTTACATAGAACTCCAAGCATACGACAGGAGACGAGGGTCAGGCCGTAGAAGAAGCACAAGTGCCAGGGATGACAGATTTCTCACCCTGCAAGTTCTGCGTGATCGCCATACCACAGCAGTCCAGGCTCGAAATCAACTGGAAAATGTGAGAAAATGTGAGAGTGAGTGAGAGAAAACATTAAGAAGGTTTGAAGAAGCTCATCTTTCGTCCAGGAGACCTGCACGTGGACCCGCACTCGAACGACATCACAGAGAGGCACGTCTTCACTTCGCAAGGCAGCATCTGGGGTGGTCCCACGAGCAGTGGGCCTCTGTTCTCTTCACTGATGAGAGTCGCTTTAACCTTAGATCTCCTGATGGAAGAGAAAGAGTGTAGAGAAGGTGCGGGTAGAGGTACAGCCCTGTTGCTTTCTCCTCCAGGACTCCATTTGGAGGTGGCACGGTTATGGTGTGGGGTGGCAACAAAGTTATGGCCCGCACTGAGTTGGTATGCATCGATCACGGGACGCTCAATTCCCAAAGGTACATCGAAGAGATCCTGATGAACCATGTGATGCCCTTTGCACCTTTCGTTTGTTAGAATGTCATGCTGATGCAAGATAATGCCCGCCCTCATACTGCGGGCTGTGTTGTACAATATCTGCAGGAAGTGGGGATTCAAACCCTGGACTGGCCAGCTCTTAGTCCTGACTTGAACCCCATCGAACATGTATGCGATATGCTTGAGAGGAACGTCAGAGAGCGTGACCACACCACCTTGGCACATCTGAGAACATCGCTGCTGGAGGAATGGGATCGCATACCGCCAGATGCCATTCGACGAGTATTGAACAGTATGCCTCAGCGTTTACAAGCTACCATAGACGCTAAGGGTGGAAACACTCGTTTTTAGCGACCAGTGTTTCCCTGCAGTGAAGTGCAAACATTAACACTGTTTTGTTTGGCAATATGATTGATAAAAACCAGCCCAAAAGAACATTACACAAAATAGAAAATTGTAAGATTTGTAAAATGTAACGAAATTTGTGATTTAAAACGTGCTGTAAAACATGATTCGGTATTTTATGTAGCCAACCATCTAACATTTACATGAATAATGCAAATGTTGGAAAACCGATACATTTTAGTGGAATATATTAAGAAATTACATAAAAAATACAAGTGTTCTACTTTTTTACTGGTCATGTCATGCCTCGGAATTTCCTACCGAGAAACGCGGTTCCTTCAAATGAGGTGACGTACTCAGACGTGCTCTTATTATCCAATCGTCCATGACGTAACGGGCACATTTCATTTCATTTCTTACAAATTTAGGTTGGTTAGTTCCTCAGTTAAGTGGCTGCGACAACGCGGTCATGTAGCCCCGTGTACTTTGGGTGTGTGAAGAATCTGTCTGATAACCGGTGTTAACTGTGATGGCTGTATTAGTGTGTCTTATCTGTAATTCAAGTAAGGACTGAAGACATTCAATTTTCAAGTAGTTCCTACTTTTGCTACCAAATGCTACTGTCAACGACAACAAGTTTTGAACTAGGTTACTAGATGCCACCGCAGTCGCCTCCTGGCGACGAACGTTGGAACTTAAGAGCGTTAGACAAATCTAACCTATAATTTAGCTTCACACTAGTGTAAATAGTGGAAGGTTATTTTGCATGCCATAAATCTATGACATGGGACCGCCGCTTTACTTCCACTCCGAAGGAGGACTTACTGAGGGATTTTTAACGTTCTTAAAAAATCCGACTACTTTGGCCGGGTTTGAACACGCGACCTTGGGCACAGCAGTTCAGCATGCTACCAACTACGCCACCGAAGTCGCCTTTACAAAATTAGAAAGTAGGCCTTAAAAAAAACAATTGAGAAAATATGGAGTTGTTGTTGCTTGATTTTGACGCCGCAACATCGTAGTCATAGACCAGTGTATTTGCGTGTGTGTATGGAATTTGTATGATAACCTGTGTTATTGTGAATATTGTACTAGTGTATGTATTTGTAATTCAGTTGAGGATCGGAAGGAGGCGGCCGTGACCTCAAGTGAGGAACCATCCCAGCATTTGCTTGGAGTAGAAGTGAGAGGAAACTACTTCCAGAATGACTGAGGTGGGAATCGAACCCACCAATTTTCAGGTTTCCTTCTCGAGGTTGAGTGTACGTCGTTCCAGCCCACACATCAGAATAGAATTTCCTGACAGAGCTTGGATCGAACCCGGACCTCCAGGGCGACAGCCAAGACGGCTAGCCGCGACACTACCAATGGTCGTAAAATGTGTAGTACAAAAATAAGAATTTGGGACTCTGACACAGGCATGCAGTGTTTTGTTTAAGGTTTATGAGCACTTCTAGGGACAACCTCAGGGTGTAGCGCCTGGCGTTCTTGGCTGTCAGCCTGGAGGTCTGGGTTTGATTTCCGTATCTGCCAAGACATTTTAATTGTGGTGTGAGTGCTGGAACGGGATGCATTCAGCTTCGTGAGGCAATACTGAGGGTTCAGTTCCCAAGTCAGTGGCTCTCCGTGGCTTCCTATTTCCACTCCAGGCAAATGCTGGGATGGTTTGTAACATAATCACGGTCGCCTCCTTCCCAATCTTAGCTTCAATTTACATATACTGTATACACCCCAGTACAGCCATCACAATAACACAGGTTATCACTCAAACAAGACACTGGGGTTTGTTATCAGGAATACAAAACCATTCAAAAATATAAGCACGTGTACAACACACTAGTCAGACCGAAACTAGAATATGCTAGCATTATATGGAGTCCTAGACGCAAGACCTAGCCTATACCTCAATGATTGAAAACACACAAACGAAATTCCTAAAATATATACATTTTGAAAGAACAGCCAACTTGATACCATACCAGGAACTGCTAATAAATTTTGCTGTAGATAGTTTAGAAATACGAAGAAAAATAGATGCTATGAAAATCCTTTTCAAAATTATAAACAATTCAGTTAATGATTCCGAATTCCTTTCTCTCTTAAATTTCCATGTACCACGCATCAATTCAAGCAACAATATCACATTTGAAATTAAAAGAACCAGGACTTCTGTCCACAAAAATTCAGCGCTGAACAGACTATGTAATATTTTCAACAATGTTGCTCAAATAAATAATGCCAAAGATTTTAGTACTTCCTTTATAGTATTTTTGATGGGATTTCTAAATCCTGTTGTGTGCAAATAAATAAATAAATAAATAAATATCCCCCCCCCACACACACACAAATACACGGGGCTATATGACCACGGTATCACAGAGCCCCCTAGGTGAATCATCATCAACAACAGTGTTTACAGCAGGTGCATCCTGTCATTCCCGCGCTCGGGGAGCACTGGGCAGTCAGACTAGCGCTCCTTCCTCTGAGACAAACGGACGATGTTCGGACCACGCTGACTAGATACGTACGTACAGTCATGCGGCCGATGCCTTTAGTGGGATTGTTGACACATTAGTTAGTTAGTTATTGTTGTTTAAAGGGGCGGAACTACGAGGTCAACTGCCCCTTGTTGATACATCGTTAGGGCTATTTTACCATAAATAAATATACCGCATACACAAATAGAATGGTACTCCGATGTATGGAATGTGCAGGAAAGGAACGCAAGTGTTATGTAAAGAATATTGTGATTTAATCCAAACCGAAATGTGAACATAATAGAGAGGAAAATTCAACAACATTTAACCAATATGAACAGAAGGTTCCTCAGTTTAGGGGCTGCGACAAAGCGGTCATGTAGCCCCGTGTACTTTGGGTGTGTGTGTAGAATCTGTCTGATAACCGGTGTTAATTTTGATGGCTGTATTAGTGTGTGTATCTGTTTTTTAATTCAAGTAAGGACTGCAACTGTGAATTTTTCAAATAGTTCCTACTTTTGCCGCCATACACCACCGTCAACGACTACTATGCCTAGTTCAGAACTTAGCTATTGGACGCCACCGCAGTCGGCTCTTGGCAACGAACGTAGAAACCTAAGAGCGTTGTTTACATTCCTAACCTATACAATTTAGCTTCACACAGGTGTAATTAGCGGAAGGTTGTTTAACATGCCATAAATCTATGAAATGGGACCGCCGACTTTACTTCCCCTCCGAAGGAAGGCATACTGAGGGTTTTTTAACGCTCTTAAAAATCCGACGGCTTCGGCATGCTACCGACTACGCCACCGAAGCCTCCTATGAACATATAGTACAGATAGTATAGACTTGAGTAACTTTTGCTCCGTCGTTGCTACGAGCTTTTAGATTTGGAGGAAACAATCTCATCCAAATTGGGTACAATATTTCTGGACACAGCTATTCATAAACAATTGCGCAAGTTTCTATCGCTCATCTTTGCAAGATTTTTACTTTTAGTACGCTTAAGAACCGAAAAGAAACGCTTACAAATGTCCCGAAAATTGACAGAACTTTACATGCATGTTTATACAAAAGGGTGTATTCTTCTTGAGGAAAGCCGCTGTAAAATTCTTCTAAACTTCATGACATTAGAAAGCGGTTTTTAAGACGAACATTGCACTGCAGTTCAAACATCTGTAATTGAAATAGCTCTGGAACACTGTCTGCACTAAGAGAAAATGGTCGTACAAATATATCTAACACCGCTTGGAGATCTGATAATTCTGAAAATCGCTTGTCAAACTCATCTTGTAATTAGCGAATCACCTGCAAGTACTCATCAAAGTTGACACTTTTTTCACTGTTTCATGCGATGGAAAAAGTCCTGTGTTCCTTGCACACAACTGGTTTTCCCACAAAATCAATTTTCTTGTGAACGCTTGAATTTTTTTCACCAAATCGCAGATATTGTGCTTTTCGCCCTGAAACGAAGTGTTCAAAGTATTCAGATGGGCAGTAAAGTTACTTAAAATGGTAAGTCTGCCACCCACCTAGGATCACGCAAAAGAACTTCGGGCTGCCCTTTCATGTCAGAGAAGGTATCTGTTGCATTCCGCAAGCAAAACATACGATAGCACCTTCGCCTTGCTCAGCCATCTTACTTCTACATGGTACGGGATATCCGGATACTCTTTGAATTGGCGGTGCGTGAGTCCATTGGAACGAAGAAAATTTACCATTCGCACAACTGTTCCCATTACGTCTTTAAGCTTGGCGACTTTTGCACAGATTGCCCCCTGGTGTATGAAGCAATGGATCGCCGCCATTAGGGTACTACCGCTCTCAGCCATTTTTAACTTTACATATCTGAGGAATCCCGTGCGTAAACCCCGTAAAGCAGGAGCTCCATCCGTCGTTACACTCGTCAACCGCTCCCATTTTAATCCCATTGACTCAAAAACTCCCTCCACCGCTTGGAAAATATCGAAACTAGTAGTGGTGTCCTTCAGAGCTACCAAGTCTAGGAAATCCTAGGTGCCCCGAAGATCGTCATCCACCCCTCGATTGAAAATAACGATCTGTGCTTCTGGGTCTGTCCCCAATGTCGGTTGATTCGTCGAAGGCGATGGAAAATGATAAAAAAAAATCTGCCTTCTCCATTAATTGCTGTTCCATATCAACGGCCATATCGTCTGTTCTGCGAGCCAAAGTTTGACGAGAAAGAGAGATTTTTTCAAATATCTCAACTAGCTCCGTAGGACAAATACATCCACCGCGTCCATTAGACACTCCTTGATTGAATTCCCTTCCGCGAAGGGTTTCCTAGCATTGGCAATTCGCATCGAATATTTGTAGCTTGCTCGTAAAATGGATCCACCAACCTCACTCACCTGTATCTCCTGTCAGACAAAAATTACGGCAAGTCACAATTTTAGTGTTCTTTAGATAATTAAATCAGGTGTTCATTCCCGTTTGTAAACAAACATTTTAAAATTAAAACACTATCACTTACAGAAAAATGCTGCTTGAAGTTTTCTTTCAATTCTTCCAACTTCGATTGGCGACTGGCTCCTGTCAAACCACCGTAATCATCCCTGTGGATGCCGTTCCTTTAAACACATTAAATCTCGGTGGCACACTAAACATTTGGCATGCCCTTTATAAGCTGTAGAGTAAAATGAAATTTCACATTCTACTTTAAAGGCTGTGAAAGAGTGGTGAAGCATAGGACTAGACTAGCGACTGATGGATCGGCGGCCCACTTCGATGCGGCGGGCAGACCTGGCTCTCCCCCCACTACCTTGCACCAAAGTGCTCGGAGAACTCACTGGCTGAGAGCGCGGCCGGAGCGCTGTATGGATGGCCCTGGTTTACAGTGTAGCACAATGTGTATTGACAGCGAGCGACAGTCCAGTAGAACCTTGGGCGATTATCCTATCACAGTAGGGGCCCTGCTGGGCAAATATCGTCTCATTGAACTGACCTGAACAATGGGAGATTCTTGAAGGTCTTGCTTGATATGCCGAGGAATGATAGTGTCAGGCATTTTGAGCAATATTGATGAATTAGCTACCATATCTTGAAGAATTTCCGATAATTACCGCCCTAGGAGGGAAAACACACACACCAGGATCCTTAGATTATCTGCACGTGGTGAGGATGATAGGGTGACGCCAAGGTCTATGGTCGGTGTATATAACACCAAGTTGAGGTACTAATGATATCACTCACTGACTGCCAACATGAACACTACAACTGTCTTCGCTGTTCTATTGGTCGGGCTATTGTCCGTGTGTCTGGCTCAACAGGACTCTTCAAACAACCAACCTCCCCCCACCGGCCTGATCAGAGGTCTGCTCAACACTGTCACGGGCCTGCTGACCTTGGTGACCAATCTCGTCGGTAGCTTGGGGGTAAGTAATATGGATATCACTGCTGAGGATTAAGAAATGGGAGAGTTTCCCTGTGAGCCATTAAATGTACGACACGACGCTGTCAATTTCAGAAGAAGGGCACATCTGAATCTCAAAGAGACGTTGCTAAATCTGAGTTTACTTGCAGTAGGGTGGTCGGCTTCATTCTTCTCCACCTTTTCTCCCCAGCCAAAAGCACTTGATAGCTGAGTATAGTCTCTTATTAAAGTTCTGACCATGAGTAGTATTGCTTAACCTTTCAACACACATGCCCGCTCGATACATTTTACCTGACGAGTTTGCCGTTACAGTACACGTTGTAGAAGAAATACAATCTCGTGGTGAAGCAGCTTGCGTTCTTGGCTGTCCGGTTTCGATTCCCGGTTCTGCCCAATAATTTCAATTCTGGTGTGAAGGCAGTCATCGCGGTTTCCCACTTCTCCTTCATGCAAATGTTGGGATAGCCAATAACTATCCTTCCAAATCGTATCCTCAATATACAAATACACTCGTACAGCCATCACAAAAACACAGGTTATCACACAAATTTCACACACACCCAAATACACGGGGCTTTAAAACCACGATTTCGCCGCCCCTAAAATAGGCAACAACAACATATGTTACTTTCACTGTTGTCAAAAAATAATACTAATAGAGTTTCTAGTCAAATCTAAGGGAATGCACAGTCCCTTTCGTGATTTTATTATGCGTACCTTTATTTCGAAATAATATAATGGAACTGTAGCATTTGACGGGAACGATATAAAACGCCGTGGGTTCTATTGGCTATCTACGCGTAGTTTCTACAGTTTCCCGCCATATTACCGCTTGTCCTCCAATAGTCCAGAACACAGCAACATCATCGCCACATGGTAGCTGGTTTCAGTGCTGAATATTTCTTTACCTTAACAATAATTTGTATCACCATCAAAGCTATTATTAACAGTGAAGAGTCGCGATACAGTGAACGACCTCCACTCAGACTCTTGTGCCATCTTGAAGGATAAACACTGCATAGTGAGTGTTTCTATGGTCATCAGATAACGTTATATTAGTGTAGCGTATTTGCTCTGTTTGTCGTGTTTATTGATAATGGTAGCAGAGCTTCGGTGCGTAATTTATTAATTAACCAACTAATTTATTTATTTACGTACATAATTTCTCAATTTGAATTTATTGGGCGTTAACTCAAGATCGACCTTTAAAATATAATAATGTCTGAAGTGTATTTACGCCAACAATAACAACAGGGCAAAGTGCATACTTCCCTCTTCTGTAACAAACATTCACATGTAATTTATCATATTTCCCAGTAATTTTGAGTTTATATTGTGTTATCGATGTACCTTATGAAACCAAACGACAGAGGAATTAACAAAACTTTGACAATTCACGAATATTTGTATGTCATTTAGGGGATTTAAAAAGATATTGAAAATTCTCACCTATTTGACCAAGTCTTCAAGGTCTTTGTAAAAGTGATTAGCTCCAGACAAATGCTGGGATGGTTCCTAACTTAAGGCCACGGCTGCCACCTCCCAAATCCTATCCCAATTTACATATACACTCATGAGTACAGCCATCACAATTAACACAGGTTATCATACACACACCTGAAAACACGGGGCTATATGACCACGATGTCTTTTCGCAGGCCCTGAAATAAGCAACAACAACAAAGCAAAATGTTCAGTGAATTATCAGAAAAGACTTGAGAATGAAGTAATTTGTAAAACGCCTCTAATGTGATCTTGTTTTGGTGCATACTGCACGTATCTTTGTTTACTCTCTGAAACAGGAACACAGCATAATTATGGATATTATTTGATTTCAGGATAATTGTATGTCTTCCACGAACATTTGATACCAAATGATAGATCATTTAAAGAGATTTGGGCATTCTAGATATGTATATTGTGCCCAAATCTAGGAATGGGTATTCCAAGTTTCAGACACCTAGATATCAAGGGAAAGGCTGTAGCAGCGTTTGAAAGTTCGGATATTTGAATATCGCGCTACATTGCTTCTCGAAGCCTTTCGAAGGAAATTACCGATAGTTGGATGGTAAATGACGTAGCGAGTAACAGCAGAGGTGGAGACTATTTATTGATTAAATAGTTAACTATGGAGCAGAGACTTGAGACTGGGATCAGATTACTGGCACGGCCAAATAAAAGAGAATGCAATTAGTATCAAGTAAATCGGACCAGGGATTCAAGAGATATGAGGATTTTTAGATATCAGGCGATGACGCGTGACCCTGACCGTTTTTGTATAAAAGCAAGCTGGAGCAGGCTTAGTTAGCTCAATTCATCACAAGCACTTGGCGAACAAGTTGCGTCTACGCTGAGCCAAGGCACATGGTTGCCACGTCTACGAAGAAGTACTTTTCAAATCGTGATAGTCACGAGAAGTGCTGCGCAAACGAGTTGGAACTTAGTAAGTTTCTGGTGAGGAGAATCACTGAGGTGATTGTTTTTCTACAGACATTGGTGGAAATATTTATATTTCCTAAAGGACATATGCTAGACTTGGTCTAGAAAGTAGTATTTGTCACAGTCCAATAGTAAATTAATACTTGGATGTTTAGATCCATTTAAAGTCAGTTTTCATATTTTGTAACTATTTAACCACTTCGATCCGTCAGTACAGTGAAGAATAGTCTATAACGGTGGCGTTCATTAGTCTACGCAAGGGAAACTGCAAGTTGTCTAGCGCATGGCAGATGGTGATATACAAACCATGCCCAGGGAACGATCTTCAGAACAGCCGTTAACTGCTTAGACTGTCAACGTTTTTCTTGTACTGATGAGATTACAGTGAGTTAAGTTACAACTGACACATTTAAGAAGAGATCGCTTAGATCTGACCCTTTTCAACAAACTGTTATGGCTTTGTTAGAAGCCCATATTAAAATGGAACTACAGTCATTTAAAACGTCAAAGAATACTACCACTATGTCTGACTAGACTATTTGTGGGTCTACAATGGCGGCCGATACAAGGATTATACGTGCTTGTCCGCTAGGGCATGTCTACGGATAAATCTGGTATAGACCAGGTTTACTACACTTCAAGAACATCAAGAAATGTAAGCCACATTTGAATATTATTATGCTTAGCTAATTGGAACAAACTATTTTTCTGCAGATGACCAACACATTTTTTTCATCGTATTTAAAGCTTGTAATGATTTACGCAAGACTTGTTAGATTTATTCTGAGCATTTTCAGCACTCAGAACAGTTTAGGATCGATGACCGAGCATTTTGAGCATTTATTTGAATTTTTCATATTTTTGGGAAATCACGGTAATCAGCCGATGTAACTGTAAAAGTTAAATTTATTTTTGTTGAGGAATGGATATTTTTTCCATATTCGAAGGTTCGAACATGTAGATTCTCACATAATGAGATGATAATTAAACATATTTGAAATAATAATAATAATAATAATCCACTAATAATAATAATAATAATTTTCATAATTTTTCTAAATAATTCTTGGATATTATATTTTATAATAATCATATGTATTGAGAAAGAGCCTATGAAGTAGTTGAAACATTTCTAGTTTGGAACAGGAGATTTTACGAAGGAGAGTGGTTAGCGCATGCCCGCATTCAACCTACATTTCAGTTCTGGTTGAACAGTTGATATTTGCAATGAGCAAAGCATATGTTTCATATAACACGGAGAGGCATGAAACGGGAAGCAATTGATATTTGTATCAAATAGGATTTTTGTATTTATATAAAATCATGACGTAAATACACTCGAAAGTGAAATGAAGCTTTTCATAAGTATGGTAAATTCACGGGTTGAACTGAATGGTAAAATAAAATAAACTTGTTAGTTTATTAATCTTCCAGTGTTGATGACAAGCAGAGGCTTGATTTATTGTATAAATTTTGGGAAGATAATTTATGTGTGTGGAATAGTTGTAATGCCATTCCCAGGTGCGCATGTTAAGTCGCAGGAATGAAGGTTTTTTCGAGCATCAATCAAATAGCAGGTTCGATGGCTCAGGTTTATAGTTGGAGTATTGGAGCCACACATTTCGTCGTATGAATAACCCGAAGGTTATTTCTTTGAAACCATCAGTTCTTATTTCAACCTTGTTTACGAATTCCATTTAGAATTTGATGTTGCTAGAACCCGGATTTGTCATGATAGTAGTTTATTCTTCTTCAGAGGAAGACCTTTGCCGTTGTTGTTGTTGTTATAATATTGTGTTCCTACACAAATAGTAGAATGGGCCACTGCCAATTTAAAATAATTCTTTAACCACGAATAATTTGAAGGATATTTTCAATCCTAGTGCCATGAACCAAATGAATTCATTATAAGACTACAATTCTTATTTCCGCATTCTGTCGAAGAATTGCAAGTTGTGAAAGTTGCTAGAAATGGCCATAAATATAAATATTTTTCTCATAATAATTCCAAGTGGAAAATCTAATAATTGAATGGTTCAACCATTTATTGATCAAGTTGATGATTCAGAAATCATATGTTTTGTTTGGAACTTGAAGTCCATAATCGAGTCACTTCTCGAATGTTTTATGTCAGAAGAACAATTAATTGTTGTTGTGCTTCGCACAGTTCTTCGATGCTATGCTCAATGGTCAAATACTTTTCAGATGTTGTTAATATGTGTTAATAATTTGTGTTGCTACGATGATAATAATAGTTTCAACGATATATTTTTGAAAACTGGAAAACAAATGAAAGTCTAAGAAATTCTATAAACATTTATTCTACGAGTGTTAATATCATGTAAATAGTCAAACAGTGATCGACGTTATTTCCAGTATGGACAATTCATTTTGCACTGGAGTTAAAATGTTAATAATTTTGGAACACAGTCCACAGGACTAACAATCGGACTTGTGTTTTCAAACAGATTGTCAAATGTGTTTGGAAGATTTCTGTATATTGTGTGTAAATAAGAGTGTGGATCGCCACACGTGGATGATGCTGCTTTGAGCATTATTCTTGCAGTCAGATTTTAACTTTAAATAAACTGAGATAATTTTACCAGACGTGTCTTACCCCATTAAATCTCCTTCTATCCTTATTGTTGCATTGAGCCAAAAATCAGTAAAGCATTTTTTATAAATTTGATGTCGTTTTTGCGATTTGCTTTAACCCATCTGGCGCTCCGGGATATTTTGACTCTCGTGCTGACTGATTATTGGTAAAATGCATATGTGGTCGTGCGGACTCCGGTCTAAACGGGCACATAAAATAAGATAGAGAGAGAAATGGCTTCGAACGTGGGTCCCGATTTAGACATGGTCAATCGCATGCCGATTTGAAATTGTGATAATTTTTATAGAAATATTTTGGGAGTTGAGAGATGTCTGGTTTGGATGAATAAATTAGTAGGAAACCCAATTAGTGGGAAAAATTAAAAATTTAACCTGGTTAATAATTAGAATGGGTTTGATTATTTTTGATAATGGCTTAACCATGAGGGCGTCAAGTAAATTCAGTAGTAAACGTTCGATGACTGGAGATACACATTATTAGAATCCAGGTGGAGGATATTTGAGAACTTGCATATTTTTCTTGTGATATTATGGTAAATGTAATTCGTAAAAGTAGAGACTTTTGTTTTTCCATCACGTCGATATTAGGACAAATCTCATTTTATTATAGTGTTCCAATTAGCTATTCATATTTCTTGTTCTAGTTATAAGCTTGTGTTTGCCACTGTTGTATACCCCTAAGTTTTGAATAATTGAAATTATGGAAGAAATGATGAGAATGATGAGGAGTTTGGAGGAGAGTTCGAAACAGGCTGGACTGCGTGTAGCAGCCATTATGAAAGAGAATACTGAGGCTTTAGAAAAGAAACTTAAAGAAAATTCTGATAATTTGAAAGAAAGTTTAGATGATAAACTTAAAGAAAATTCTGATTCTTTAGAAAATAAACTTAAAGAAAATTCTGATTCTTTAGAAAATAAACTTAAAGAAAATTCTGATTCTTTAGAAAATAAACTTAAAGAAAATTTGAATGATAAACTTAAAGAAAATTCTGAGTCTTTAGAAAATAAACTTAAAGAAAGTTTGGAGGATAAACTTAAAGAAAATTCTGATTCTTTGGAAAGTAAACTTAAAGAAAATTCTGATTCTTTGGAAAACAGGTTAAAAGGGAACTTGAAAGAAAATTTAAACAGTAAATTTAATTCAATGGAAAGTAAATTTAAAGAGAATTCTGAAATTTTGAAAATGACACTTGAAAGTAAAATGAATAAATTATGCGATAAAACACATGAACTCGAAACTTCATTAGCTACTAACGCTAGTATAATGGACGATAAATTTCGCGATGCCGATCTTCGATCCCAAAGCTTAGCTGATAGGATAGAACATGGTCTTAGGAAAGTTGGTGAAGACATGGTCAACCTGGAAGTCAGAGTGAAGAAGGAGAGTAACGAGATGGGAATTCTAGTTGTTCAACGTTTAACGGAACAATTCAAGGAACTTGTCATGGGAGAAATAAGAGAAGGAGTGATTCATGAATTGCAAACTGAGATTAAAAGCACAGTTGTCAATGAAATAAAAGACACACTCAAGCTGGAGAATCAAGAGGGAATCAAGGAGATTAGGGAATCTTTGTCATCCCACATTGAAGTAATTGCCAAGGATATTCAAGCAACTCAGAAAGACATATCAGATATGACAGGGTCATTGAAAAGTCATGAGGCTGTTATGAACCAGATATCCATTGATGTTAAAGACAATTGTAAGGAGACTGAAGCAATCAAGAAGATGGCAGAAGAAAACCAGAAAGAACTTGAGGCTATGAAAACTCAAATAAAGGATGAGAAACAGTCTGATCATCTTTTGAAAATGCCGAATGTAAGGGGAAAGGAACAGATACAGATAAATCTAGGAGGAGCTAGAGAGACTGATAGACAGGATGAGGTCAGGACAGTATTTCAATCCAACCCCATAACTGTGTTTAAGAATATAGAAGACAAGCCTTCTAAATTTTCAGGGCGAGATTCTGTAACACCCGTGGAATTTCTGAGAGAAGCAGGTGATTACCTGAAAGATTCTAAGATCCCTAAAGAAAGACAGATCAGGGTAATAGGGAAGTTCTTGGAAGGTCCCGCACTTTTGTGGTTTAGAGCATTTAGATCCACTCTAAATACTTTTGAGGAGTTTTCTCGTGGGTTATTGAAGAAGTTTTGGTCCCCTGAAACCCAACAGCAAGTTAGAGCAGAGTTGTATTCGAAGAGATTCTCGACGTCACAACCTACTCGATACTCTACATACTTTTCTGGACAGCTGTCTAAACTCCAACATTTAGATCCGCCAATGCCAGATAACGAGTTGATTACTGCTTTGATACGACAATTTCCAGCAGACGTCCAGAGGACTTTGATCGCTGCTGATATCTACAATATGGAACAGTTTGATGAAGTATTGCAGAAGCTGGATCATACAAACGCTCAATTCTTCCATCAGAAGGGAGTAAAGAGTAATAACGCTGTGTATGCTGTTATGGCTGACAGTTATTCTCATACACCTCGAGAGATTCGAGAGGAGCGAGAAGAGAAATCGCCGAGGGAAGATTCCAATACGAGAGGATGGAACCAATACCGTAACAGATACAGTTACAAACCATATGCAAGACCGGATGGTGGTAATCGATACAACACTCGATGGAGAAGACCACGTGATACTCAAGGAAGGTACCAGGAAAGAAGATCCTATGGTAATAACTATAATAACAGAGGGAATGTAGATACTCGTCAGTCCAATGAAGAGTTTAACAAGGACACGAGGAAAAACTTGGAAGCAAGACACCAAGATAACTTACAATTTGTGGAGCAGAGGCCCAATGATCCAGGTCCATCGGGAACACAACAATCCCGGGGGAATGGTAATGAAAAAAAAAAACTTCGAATTCACAGTAGAAGATAGAATTTTGAATACTTTCACTTCCAGAATAATTAAATGGCAAGCAGAGGATGACGATTTAATTCAACAGAATGACGAACGAAAAGAAATGGGTACCAGAATTAGAATGCCAATCATTTCATGCGAAGTATTTGGTATGCCTGTCGATACTTTGATCGATACTGGGGCTATGCTTTGTCTGGTGAGTGAGAAGCTTTATATTCTGTGGAAGCTCAAAGAGAACTTAGAGGAAATTCCAGTATCAGGAATTAAGATCCAAGGAATAATACCCAATAAAATATCTCTGTGTAAAACACAATTATACTTATGTATTACGATTGGAGGACATGATTTCCGACATGTATTTGTTGTAATGAAGGACATGGCTTTTGACATGATATTGGGAGCAGATTTCATTCAGAAATATCAAGCAGTGATAGATATGAAGACAGAGACGATTAAATTCAAGAATACCGAAAAGATAAACTTCGAGGGAAAAGAAGAGGAAGACATCGAGGGAGATGCTCAATGGTCTCTGATTTTTCATGAAGCTGAAGGAAGAGAAGTCTACACTGAGAAGGAGTCCCCAGAGTTAGGGAAGATTTTGGAAGAGTATCAAGATATTTTTGACATTAAACCTGGTGAAATTAAGGATTTTGAATATCATATTCGTGTAAATGATGATGCACCTTTTCATGCTAAATTGTATCCAGTAGCAGAAAAGCATCGAGAAAAAGTAAAAGTACTTATCAAGGAAATGGAAAGTAATAATGTGATTGAAAAGTATACTACATCTTATGTCAATCCATTAGCAGTAGTGTCTATGCAAGATGGAAGTCTGAGACTATGTTTAGACGCGCGAAATTTAAATTCAAGATTACTGCCAGAGTATGACAGACCACCAATCATTAGGGAACTGTTGAGGAAATTCCAAGGCAAGGTCTGGTTCTCTAATATTGATCTCACTTCGTCCTACCATCATATTAGGCTTAGTGAAGATTCTAAGAAGTTTACAGGATTTATGTTTGACCAGCAGACATATGTATTCCGCCGTTTACCATTTGGAGTTAAAACATCTGGATCCGTTTTGATCAGAGCCCTAGAACAAAATTTGAGTCCTGAAGTAAAAGAGATAGCAATTCGTTATATTGATGATATCTTAATTGCATCTGAGACTAAGGAGGAACATTTGCTACATCTTCAAATGTTATTCGCAGATTTGAGGAAAGCGAACTTCAAAGTAAACCTTCGAAAATGTCAGTTCTTTCGAAAGGAAATAAAATTTTTGGTCACATTTTGGATGGAGAAGGATACCGTCCCAATGAGACGAAGATACAAGCAATTGCAAATTTCCCTAGACCTACTAGAGTGAAGAATGTCCGCAGTTTTCTCGGGACATGCCAATTCTTTGCAGGGCATTGTCCGAACTTCACCAAGACAGTTGCGCCATTGCAGGAGTTGTTAAAGAAAGGAAATAAATGGAAATGGGATAAAGATTGTGAACAATCATTTCAAGATGCCAAGAGGTTATTGGTAAACAGTGTGAAATTGGAGTATCCTGACTTTACCAAGAATTTCATCATAGAATCTGATGCATCCACCGTAGGGATTGGAGCTATTCTACTTCAAGAGGATGAAGACCACAAGAGACATTACCTGGCGTTCATTAGCAGGAAACTTCGTCCATCAGAGAGGAATTATTACACCACAGAGTTAGAAGCACTTGCTGTAATATTCGCTTTGGAGTCGTGGAAGAAAATGTTAATTGGACATTCAGTCATTGTGAGGACTGATCACCACGCGTTGGAGTTCATTTTGAGAACAAACTTTGCCAGCGATAGAATAACTAGATGGTCACTTTTTATTCAGCAATTCAACCTAGTTATTGAACACACTCCTGGAAAGTTGAATGTGGGAGCTGATTTGTTGAGTAGAGCAGTGGAGTCTACATCTAAGGTTTTTCAAGTTAACCTGACGCAAGAGGATGAAGATACCTTGAGAAGGTTAAGGTTATTGCATTTATCCCAGAGGAGAGACCGACGTCTTATGAACATTTTTCGTTTTCTACAGGGTAACATGGATCCCAATGATGATGATTTTGTGGAAACTGAAAGAATTTCCAGAGATTTTATGATGTTAGATGGTGTAATCTACAAGTTTGCAGATCCCGACCATACGAAGCTGAGAGTAGTGATACCTCCACGATTGCAAAAACCCATTATTTGGATGGCACATCGAATCGCAGGTCATGCTGGAGTAGATAAGACAGTCAACATGATTCAAGAGAAATTTTCGTGGGAGCGAATGCGACAAACTGTCAGAAACACTATTCGAGAATGCGACTTATGCCAAAGGAGTAAACATAATTCTAGGTTATTGAGAGAATTACCAAGGCCTATTATTCCTTCTAAGCCTTGCGAAATCTTCGCGACTGATTTATATGGTCCTCTCCCAAAGTCTAAAAGAGGTAACCGATATATTTTGGTGACTATGGATGTTTTCAGCAAATACACCATGTTACATCCAATTCAGAAGGCAAACGCAAAGTATTGTGCGAAGAGAATTAGAGACAGCGTGATTCCGGAAGCAGGCAAACCGGAATTCCTTTTATCAGATCGTGGACCTCAATTCACATCTTTGGAATTTCGAACCAGCATGAATAATCTTGGGATTAGACAATTGTTTTGTTCTATTAGACATCCAGAGAGCAATCCAGCGGAACGCGTGATGGCTGAGATAGCAAAATTTTGCCGCCTCTATTGTCCAAATGAGCATTGGAAATGGATGGATGTTCTTTCTTTAGCATCCGAATCCATCAACTCTACTATTCATGAAAGTACTGGACAGATTCCTATGTTGCTACATCATGGGATTAAACCAACACGATTATGGGATCGAATCATCTCTATTCCACCTGAGATTGAACCAAGTCGTCAGATGAGGGAAACTCTAGCTTTAGACAAGTTAAGGAGTCAAGCTGAGAAGAGAGAGCGCAGAGTGAGAGGAAAGCGTTTTCGCAGACCCTTGCGCGTAGGAACTCTTGTTTTAGTGAGAAGACCTACACCCTCTGACGTGCAAAATCGAGTGTACTCGAAATTTGCAAGCCTTTACGCTGGACCCTACCGTATTGTGGAAGTAAACAATAATGGAAGCTATGAAGTAGCTAATACACGAACTGGTAACATCGTGGGAACTTACAATGCTTCGAATTTGAAGATCTATTATTCAAGAACCAGATAATTTAATGTGTAGATAGGAAAAATAAAAATTTTTCAATTTTTATTTTTTGCTAGGTGTGGGGTGGATGTGCCCAAATCTAGGAATGGGTATTCCAAGTTTCAGACACCTAGATATCAAGGGAAAGGCTGTAGCAGCGTTTGAAAGTTCGGATATTTGAATATCGCGCTACATTGCTTCTCGAAGCCTTTCGAAGGAAATTACCGATAGTTGGATGGTAAATGACGTAGCGAGTAACAGCAGAGGTGGAGACTATTTATTGATTAAATAGTTAACTATGGAGCAGAGACTTGAGACTGGGATCAGATTACTGGCACGGCCAAATAAAAGAGAATGCAATTAGTATCAAGTAAATCGGACCAGGGATTCAAGAGATATGAGGATTTTTAGATATCAGGCGATGACGCGTGACCCTGACCGTTTTTGTATAAAAGCAAGCTGGAGCAGGCTTAGTTAGCTCAATTCATCACAAGCACTTGGCGAACAAGTTGCGTCTACACTGAGCCAAGGCACATGGTTGCCACGTCTACGAAGAAGTACTTTTCAAATCGTGATAGTCACGAGAAGTGCTGCGCAAACGAGTTGGAACTTAGTAAGTTTCTGGTGAGGAGAATCACTGAGGTGATTGTTTTTCTACAGACATTGGTGGAAATATTTATATTTCCTAAAGGACATATGCTAGACTTGGTCTAGAAAGTAGTATTTGTCACAGTCCAATAGTAAATTAATACTTGGATGTTTAGATCCATTTAAAGTCAGTTTTCATATTTTGTAACTATTTAACCACTTCGATCCGTCAGTACAGTGAAGAATAGTCTATAACGGTGGCGTTCATTAGTCTACGCAAGGGAAACTGCAAGTTGTCTAGCGCATGGCAGATGGTGATATACAAACCATGCCCAGGGAACGATCTTCAGAACAGCCGTTAACTGCTTAGACTGTCAACGTTTTTCTTGTACTGATGAGATTACAGTGAGTTAAGTTACAACTGACACATTTAAGAAGAGATCGCTTAGATCTGACCCTTTTCAACAAACTGTTATGGCTTTGTTAGAAGCCCATATTAAAATGGAACTACAGTCATTTAAAACGTCAAAGAATACTACCACTATGTCTGACTAGACGATTTGTGGGTCTACAATGGCGGCCGATACAAGGATTATACGTGCTTGTCCGCTAGGGCATGTCTACGGATAAATCTGGTATAGACCAGGTTTACTACACTTCAAGAACATCAAGAAATGTAAGCCACATTTGAATATTATTATGCTTAGCTAATTGGAACAAACTATTTTTCTGCAGATGACCAACACATTTTTTTCATCGTATTTAAAGCTTGTAATGATTTACGCAAGACTTGTTAGATTTATTCTGAGCATTTTCAGCACTCAGAACAGTTTAGGATCGATGACCGAGCATTTTGAGCATTTATTTGAATTTTTCATATTTTTGGGAAATCACGGTAATCAGCCGATGTAACTGTAAAAGTTAAATTTATTTTTGTTGAGGAATGGATATTTTTTCCATATTCGAAGGTTCGAACATGTGGATTCTCACATAATGAGATGATAATTAAACATATTTGAAATAATAATAATAATAATAATCCACTAATAATAATAATAATAATTTTCATAATTTTTCTAAATAATTCTTGGATATTATATTTTATAATAATCATATGTATTGAGAAAGAGCCTATGAAGTAGTTGAAACATTTCTAGTTTGGAACAGGAGATTTTACGAAGGAGAGTGGTTAGCGCATGCCCGCATTCAACCTACATTTCAGTTCTGGTTGAACAGTTGATATTTGCAATGAGCAAAGCATATGTTTCATATAACACGGAGAGGCATGAAACGGGAAGCAATTGATATTTGTATCAAATAGGATTTTTGTATTTATATAAAATCATGACGTAAATACACTCGAAAGTGAAATGAAGCTTTTCATAAGTATGGTAAATTCACGGGTTGAACTGAATGGTAAAATAAAATAAACTTGTTAGTTTATTAATCTTCCAGTGTTGATGACAAGCAGAGGCTTGATTTATTGTATAAATTTTGGGAAGATAATTTATGTGTGTGGAATAGTTGTAATGCCATTCCCAGGTGCGCATGTTAAGTCGCAGGAATGAAGGTTTTTTCGAGCATCAATCAAATAGCAGGTTCGATGGCTCAGGTTTATAGTTGGAGTATTGGAGCCACACATTTCGTCGTATGAATAACCCGAAGGTTATTTCTTTGAAACCATCAGTTCTTATTTCAACCTTGTTTACGAATTCCATTTAGAATTTGATGTTGCTAGAACCCGGATTTGTCATGATAGTAGTTTATTCTTCTTCAGAGGAAGACCTTTGCCGTTGTTGTTGTTGTTATAATATTGTGTTCCTACACAAATAGTAGAATGGGCCACTGCCAATTTAAAATAATTCTTTAACCACGAATAATTTGAAGGATATTTTCAATCCTAGTGCCATGAACCAAATGAATTCATTATAAGACTACAATTCTTATTTCCGCATTCTGTCGAAGAATTGCAAGTTGTGAAAGTTGCTAGAAATGGCCATAAATATAAATATTTTTCTCATAATAATTCCAAGTGGAAAATCTAATAATTGAATGGTTCAACCATTTATTGATCAAGTTGATGATTCAGAAATCATATGTTTTGTTTGGAACTTGAAGTCCATAATCGAGTCACTTCTCGAATGTTTTATGTCAGAAGAACAATTAATTGTTGTTGTGCTTCGCACAGTTCTTCGATGCTATGCTCAATGGTCAAATACTTTTCAGATGTTGTTAATATGTGTTAATAATTTGTGTTGCTACGATGATAATAATAGTTTCAACGATATATTTTTGAAAACTGGAAAACAAATGAAAGTCTAAGAAATTCTATAAACATTTATTCTACGAGTGTTAATATCATGTAAATAGTCAAACAGTGATCGACGTTATTTCCAGTATGGACAATTCATTTTGCACTGGAGTTAAAATGTTAATAATTTTGGAACACAGTCCACAGGACTAACAATCGGACTTGTGTTTTCAAACAGATTGTCAAATGTGTTTGGAAGATTTCTGTATATTGTGTGTAAATAAGAGTGTGGATCGCCACACGTGGATGATGCTGCTTTGAGCATTATTCTTGCAGTCAGATTTTAACTTTAAATAAACTGAGATAATTTTACCAGACGTGTCTTACCCCATTAAATCTCCTTCTATCCTTATTGTTGCATTGAGCCAAAAATCAGTAAAGCATTTTTTATAAATTTGATGTCGTTTTTGCGATTTGCTTTAACCCATCTGGCGCTCCGGGATATTTTGACTCTCGTGCTGACTGATTATTGGTAAAATGCATATGTGGTCGTGCGGACTCCGGTCTAAACGGGCACATAAAATAAGATAGAGAGAGAAATGGCTTCGAACGTGGGTCCCGATTTAGACATGGTCAATCGCATGCCGATTTGAAATTGTGATAATTTTTATAGAAATATTTTGGGAGTTGAGAGATGTCTGGTTTGGATGAATAAATTAGTAGGAATCCCAATTAGTGGGAAAAATTAAAAATTTAACCTGGTTAATAATTAGAATGGGTTTGATTATTTTTGATAATGGCTTAACCATGAGGGCGTCAAGTAAATTCAGTAGTAAACGTTCGATGACTGGAGATACACATTATTAGAATCCAGGTGGAGGATATTTGAGAACTTGCATATTTTTCTTGTGATATTATGGTAAATGTAATTCGTAAAAGTAGAGACTTTTGTTTTTCCATCACGTCGATATTAGGACAAATCTCATTTTATTATAGTGTTCCAATTAGCTATTCATATTTCTTGTTCTAGTTATAAGCTTGTGTTTGCCACTGTTGTATACCCCTAAGTTTTGAATAATTGAAATTATGGAAGAAATGATGAGAATGATGAGGAGTTTGGAGGAGAGTTCGAAACAGGCTGGACTGCGTGTAGCAGCCATTATGAAAGAGAATACTGAGGCTTTAGAAAAGAAACTTAAAGAAAATTCTGATAATTTGAAAGAAAGTTTAGATGATAAACTTAAAGAAAATTCTGATTCTTTAGAAAATAAACTTAAAGAAAATTCTGATTCTTTAGAAAATAAACTTAAAGAAAATTCTGATTCTTTAGAAAATAAACTTAAAGAAAATTTGAATGATAAACTTAAAGAAAATTCTGAGTCTTTAGAAAATAAACTTAAAGAAAGTTTGGAGGATAAACTTAAAGAAAATTCTGATTCTTTGGAAAGTAAACTTAAAGAAAATTCTGATTCTTTGGAAAACAGGTTAAAAGGGAACTTGAAAGAAAATTTGAACAGTAAATTTAATTCAATGGAAAGTAAATTTAAAGAGAATTCTGAAATTTTGAAAATGACACTTGAAAGTAAAATGAATAAATTATGCGATAAAACACATGAACTCGAAACTTCATTAGCTACTAACGCTAGTATAATGGACGATAAATTTCGCGATGCCGATCTTCGATCCCAAAGCTTAGCTGATAGGATAGAACATGGTCTTAGGAAAGTTGGTGAAGACATGGTCAACCTGGAAGTCAGAGTGAAGAAGGAGAGTAACGAGATGGGAATTCTAGTTGTTCAACGTTTAACGGAACAATTCAAGGAACTTGTCATGGGAGAAATAAGAGAAGGAGTGATTCATGAATTGCAAACTGAGATTAAAAGCACAGTTGTCAATGAAATAAAAGACACACTCAAGCTGGAGAATCAAGAGGGAATCAAGGAGATTAGGGAATCTTTGTCATCCCACATTGAAGTAATTGCCAAGGATATTCAAGCAACTCAGAAGGACATATCAGATATGACAGGGTCATTGAAAAGTCATGAGGCTGTTATGAACCAGATATCCATTGATGTTAAAGACAATTGTAAGGAGACTGAAGCAATCAAGAAGATGGCAGAAGAAAACCAGAAAGAACTTGAGGCTATGAAAACTCAAATAAAGGATGAGAAACAGTCTGATCATCTTTTGAAAATGCCGAATGTAAGGGGAAAGGAACAGATACAGATAAATCTAGGAGGAGCTAGAGAGACTGATAGACAGGATGAGGTCAGGACAGTATTTCAATCCAACCCCATAACTGTGTTTAAGAATATAGAAGACAAGCCTTCTAAATTTTCAGGGCGAGATTCTGTAACACCCGTGGAATTTCTGAGAGAAGCAGGTGATTACCTGAAAGATTCTAAGATCCCTAAAGAAAGACAGATCAGGGTAATAGGGAAGTTCTTGGAAGGTCCCGCACTTTTGTGGTTTAGAGCATTTAGATCCACTCTAAATACTTTTGAGGAGTTTTCTCGTGGGTTATTGAAGAAGTTTTGGTCCCCTGAAACCCAACAGCAAGTTAGAGCAGAGTTGTATTCGAAGAGATTCTCGACGTCACAACCTACTCGATACTCTACATACTTTTCTGGACAGCTGTCTAAACTCCAACATTTAGATCCGCCAATGCCAGATAACGAGTTGATTACTGCTTTGATACGACAATTTCCAGCAGACGTCCAGAGGACTTTGATCGCTGCTGATATCTACAATATGGAACAGTTTGATGAAGTATTGCAGAAGCTGGATCATACAAACGCTCAATTCTTCCATCAGAAGGGAGTAAAGAGTAATAACGCTGTGTATGCTGTTATGGCTGACAGTTATTCTCAGACACCTCGAGAGATTCGAGAGGAGCGAGAAGAGAAATCGCCGAGGGAAGATTCCAATACGAGAGGATGGAACCAATACCGTAACAGATACAGTTACAAACCATATGCAAGACCGGATGGTGGTAATCGATACAACACTCGATGGAGAAGACCACGTGATACTCAAGGAAGGTACCAGGAAAGAAGATCCTATGGTAATAACTATAATAACAGAGGGAATGTAGATACTCGTCAGTCCAATGAAGAGTTTAACAAGGACACGAGGAAAAACTTGGAAGCAAGACACCAAGATAACTTACAATTTGTGGAGCAGAGGCCCAATGATCCAGGTCCATCGGGAACACAACAATCCCGGGGGAATGGTAATGAAAAAAAAAAAACTTCGAATTCACAGTAGAAGATAGAATTTTGAATACTTTCACTTCCAGAATAATTAAATGGCAAGCAGAGGATGACGATTTAATTCAACAGAATGACGAACGAAAAGAAATGGGTACCAGAATTAGAATGCCAATCATTTCATGCGAAGTATTTGGTATGCCTGTCGATACTTTGATCGATACTGGGGCTATGCTTTGTCTGGTGAGTGAGAAGCTTTATATTCTGTGGAAGCTCAAAGAGAACTTAGAGGAAATTCCAGTATCAGGAATTAAGATCCAAGGAATAATACCCAATAAAATATCTCTGTGTAAAACACAATATACTTATGTATTACGATTGGAGGACATGATTTCCGACATGTATTTGTTGTAATGAAGGACATGGCTTTTGACATGATATTGGGAGCAGATTTCATTCAGAAATATCAAGCAGTGATAGATATGAAGACAGAGACGATTAAATTCAAGAATACCGAAAAGATAAACTTCGAGGGAAAAGAAGAGGAAGACATCGAGGGAGATGCTCAATGGTCTCTGATTTTTCATGAAGCTGAAGGAAGAGAAGTCTACACTGAGAAGGAGTCCCCAGAGTTAGGGAAGATTTTGGAAGAGTATCAAGATATTTTTGACATTAAACCTGGTGAAATTAAGGATTTTGAATATCATATTCGTGTAAATGATGATGCACCTTTTCATGCTAAATTGTATCCAGTAGCAGAAAAGCATCGAGAAAAAGTAAAAGTACTTATCAAGGAAATGGAAAGTAATAATGTGATTGAAAAGTATACTACATCTTATGTCAATCCATTAGCAGTAGTGTCTATGCAAGATGGAAGTCTGAGACTATGTTTAGACGCGCGAAATTTAAATTCAAGATTACTGCCAGAGTATGACAGACCACCAATCATTAGGGAACTGTTGAGGAAATTCCAAGGCAAGGTCTGGTTCTCTAATATTGATCTCACTTCGTCCTACCATCATATTAGGCTTAGTGAAGATTCTAAGAAGTTTACAGGATTTATGTTTGACCAGCAGACATATGTATTCCGCCGTTTACCATTTGGAGTTAAAACATCTGGATCCGTTTTGATCAGAGCCCTAGAACAAAATTTGAGTCCTGAAGTAAAAGAGATAGCAATTCGTTATATTGATGATATCTTAATTGCATCTGAGACTAAGGAGGAACATTTGCTACATCTTCAAATGTTATTCGCAGATTTGAGGAAAGCGAACTTCAAAGTAAACCTTCGAAAATGTCAGTTCTTTCGAAAGGAAATAACATTTTTGGTCACATTTTGGATGGAGAAGGATACCGTCCCAATGAGACGAAGATACAAGCAATTGCAAATTTCCCTAGACCTACTAGAGTGAAGAATGTCCGCAGTTTTCTCGGGACATGCCAATTCTTTGCAGGGCATTGTCCGAACTTCACCAAGACAGCTGCGTCATTGCAGGAGTTGTTAAAGAAAGGAAATAAATGGAAATGGGATAAAGATTGTGAACAATCATTTCAAGATGCCAAGAGGTTATTGGTAAACAGTGTGAAATTGGAGTATCCTGACTTTACCAAGAATTTCATCATAGAATCTGATGCATCCACCGTAGGGATTGGAGCTATTCTACTTCAAGAGGATGAAGACCACAAGAGACATTACCTGGCGTTCATTAGCAGGAAACTTCGTCCATCAGAGAGGAATTATTACACCACAGAGTTAGAAGCACTTGCTGTAATATTCGCTTTGGAGTCGTGGAAGAAAATGTTAATTGGACATTCAGTCATTGTGAGGACTGATCACCACGCATTGGAGTTCATTTTGAGAACAAACTTTGCCAGCGATAGAATAACTAGATGGTCACTTTTTATTCAGCAATTCAACCTAGTTATTGAACACACTCCTGGAAAGTTGAATGTGGGAGCTGATTTGTTGAGTAGAGCAGTGGAGTCTACATCTAAGGTTTTTCAAGTTAACCTGACGCAAGAGGATGAAGATACCTTGAGAAGGTTAAGGTTATTGCATTTATCCCAGAGGAGAGACCGACGTCTTAGGAACATTTTTCGTTTTCTACAGGGTAACATGGATCCCAATGATGATGATTTTGTGGAAACTGAAAGAATTTCCAGAGATTTTATGATGTTAGATGGTGTAATCTACAAGTTTGCAGATCCCGACCATACGAAGCTGAGAGTAGTGATACCTCCACGATTGCAAAAACCCATTATTTGGATGGCACATCGAATCGCAGGTCATGCTGGAGTAGATAAGACAGTCAACATGATTCAAGAGAAATTTTCGTGGGAGCGAATGCGACAAACTGTCAGAAACACTATTCGAGAATGCGACTTATGCCAAAGGAGTAAACATAATTCTAGGTTATTGAGAGAATTACCAAGGCCTATTATTCCTTCTAAGCCTTGCGAAATCTTCGCGACTGATTTATATGGTCCTCTCCCAAAGTCTAAAAGAGGTAACCGATATATTTTGGTGACTATGGATGTTTTCAGCAAATACACCATGTTACATCCAATTCAGAAGGCAAACGCAAAGTATTGTGCGAAGAGAATTAGAGACAGCGTGATTCCGGAAGCAGGCAAACCGGAATTCCTTTTATCAGATCGTGGACCTCAATTCACATCTTTGGAATTTCGAACCAGCATGAATAATCTTGGGATTAGACAATTGTTTTGTTCTATTAGACATCCAAAGAGCAATCCAGCGGAACGCGTGATGGCTGAGATAGCAAAATTTTGCCGCCTCTATTGTCCAAATGAGCATTGGAAATGGATGGATGTTCTTTCTTTAGCATCCGAATCCATCAACTCTACTATTCATGAAAGTACTGGACAGATTCCTATGTTGCTACATCATGGGATTAAACCAACACGATTATGGGATCGAATCATCTCTATTCCACCTGAGATTGAACCAAGTCGTCAGATGAGGGAAACTCTAGCTTTAGACAAGTTAAGGAGTCAAGCTGAGAAGAGAGAGCGCAGAGTGAGAGGAAAGCGTTTTCGCAGACCCTTGCGCGTAGGAACTCTTGTTTTAGTGAGAAGACCTACACCCTCTGACGTGCAAAATCGAGTGTACTCGAAATTTGCAAGCCTTTACGCTGGACCCTACCGTATTGTGGAAGTAAACAATAATGGAAGCTATGAAGTAGCTAATACACGAACTGGTAACATCGTGGGAACTTACAATGCTTCGAATTTGAAGATCTATTATTCAAGAACCAGATAATTTAATGTGTAGATAGGAAAAATAAAAATTTTTCAATTTTTATTTTTTGCTAGGTGTGGGGTGGATGTGCCCAAATCTAGGAATGGGTATTCCAAGTTTCAGACACCTAGATATCAAGGGAAAGGCTGTAGCAGCGTTTGAAAGTTCGGATATTTGAATATCGCGCTACATTGCTTCTCGAAGCCTTTCGAAGGAAATTACCGATAGTTGGATGGTAAATGACGTAGCGAGTAACAGCAGAGGTGGAGACTATTTATTGATTAAATAGTTAACTATGGAGCAGAGACTTGAGACTGGGATCAGATTACTGGCACGGCCAAATAAAAGAGAATGCAATTAGTATCAAGTAAATCGGACCAGGGATTCAAGAGATATGAGGATTTTTAGATATCAGGCGATGACGCGTGACCCTGACCGTTTTTGTATAAAAGCAAGCTGGAGCAGGCTTAGTTAGCTCAATTCATCACAAGCACTTGGCGAACAAGTTGCGTCTACACTGAGCCAAGGCACATGGTTGCCACGTCTACGAAGAAGTACTTTTCAAATCGTGATAGTCACGAGAAGTGCTGCGCAAACGAGTTGGAACTTAGTAAGTTTCTGGTGAGGAGAATCACTGAGGTGATTGTTTTTCTACAGACATTGGTGGAAATATTTATATTTCCTAAAGGACATATGCTAGACTTGGTCTAGAAAGTAGTATTTGTCACAGTCCAATAGTAAATTAATACTTGGATGTTTAGATCCATTTAAAGTCAGTTTTCATATTTTGTAACTATTTAACCACTTCGATCCGTCAGTACAGTGAAGAATAGTCTATAACGGTGGCGTTCATTAGTCTACGCAAGGGAAACTGCAAGTTGTCTAGCGCATGGCAGATGGTGATATACAAACCATGCCCAGGGAACGATCTTCAGAACAGCCGTTAACTGCTTAGACTGTCAACGTTTTTCTTGTACTGATGAGATTACAGTGAGTTAAGTTACAACTGACACATTTAAGAAGAGATCGCTTAGATCTGACCCTTTTCAACAAACTGTTATGGCTTTGTTAGAAGCCCATATTAAAATGGAACTACAGTCATTTAAAACGTCAAAGAATACTACCACTATGTCTGACTAGACGATTTGTGGGTCTACAATGGCGGCCGATACAAGGATTATACGTGCTTGTCCGCTAGGGCATGTCTACGGATAAATCTGGTATAGACCAGGTTTACTACACTTCAAGAACATCAAGAAATGTAAGCCACATTTGAATATTATTATGCTTAGCTAATTGGAACAAACTATTTTTCTGCAGATGACCAACACATTTTTTTCATCGTATTTAAAGCTTGTAATGATTTACGCAAGACTTGTTAGATTTATTCTGAGCATTTTCAGCACTCAGAACAGTTTAGGATCGATGACCGAGCATTTTGAGCATTTATTTGAATTTTTCATATTTTTGGGAAATCACGGTAATCAGCCGATGTAACTGTAAAAGTTAAATTTATTTTTGTTGAGGAATGGATATTTTTTCCATATTCGAAGGTTCGAACATGTGGATTCTCACATAATGAGATGATAATTAAACATATTTGAAATAATAATAATAATAATAATCCACTAATAATAATAATAATAATTTTCATAATTTTTCTAAATAATTCTTGGATATTATATTTTATAATAATCATATGTATTGAGAAAGAGCCTATGAAGTAGTTGAAACATTTCTAGTTTGGAACAGGAGATTTTACGAAGGAGAGTGGTTAGCGCATGCCCGCATTCAACCTACATTTCAGTTCTGGTTGAACAGTTGATATTTGCAATGAGCAAAGCATATGTTTCATATAACACGGAGAGGCATGAAACGGGAAGCAATTGATATTTGTATCAAATAGGATTTTTGTATTTATATAAAATCATGACGTAAATACACTCGAAAGTGAAATGAAGCTTTTCATAAGTATGGTAAATTCACGGGTTGAACTGAATGGTAAAATAAAATAAACTTGTTAGTTTATTAATCTTCCAGTGTTGATGACAAGCAGAGGCTTGATTTATTGTATAAATTTTGGGAAGATAATTTATGTGTGTGGAATAGTTGTAATGCCATTCCCAGGTGCGCATGTTAAGTCGCAGGAATGAAGGTTTTTTCGAGCATCAATCAAATAGCAGGTTCGATGGCTCAGGTTTATAGTTGGAGTATTGGAGCCACACATTTCGTCGTATGAATAACCCGAAGGTTATTTCTTTGAAACCATCAGTTCTTATTTCAACCTTGTTTACGAATTCCATTTAGAATTTGATGTTGCTAGAACCCGGATTTGTCATGATAGTAGTTTATTCTTCTTCAGAGGAAGACCTTTGCCGTTGTTGTTGTTGTTATAATATTGTGTTCCTACACAAATAGTAGAATGGGCCACTGCCAATTTAAAATAATTCTTTAACCACGAATAATTTGAAGGATATTTTCAATCCTAGTGCCATGAACCAAATGAATTCATTATAAGACTACAATTCTTATTTCCGCATTCTGTCGAAGAATTGCAAGTTGTGAAAGTTGCTAGAAATGGCCATAAATATAAATATTTTTCTCATAATAATTCCAAGTGGAAAATCTAATAATTGAATGGTTCAACCATTTATTGATCAAGTTGATGATTCAGAAATCATATGTTTTGTTTGGAACTTGAAGTCCATAATCGAGTCACTTCTCGAATGTTTTATGTCAGAAGAACAATTAATTGTTGTTGTGCTTCGCACAGTTCTTCGATGCTATGCTCAATGGTCAAATACTTTTCAGATGTTGTTAATATGTGTTAATAATTTGTGTTGCTACGATGATAATAATAGTTTCAACGATATATTTTTGAAAACTGGAAAACAAATGAAAGTCTAAGAAATTCTATAAACATTTATTCTACGAGTGTTAATATCATGTAAATAGTCAAACAGTGATCGACGTTATTTCCAGTATGGACAATTCATTTTGCACTGGAGTTAAAATGTTAATAATTTTGGAACACAGTCCACAGGACTAACAATCGGACTTGTGTTTTCAAACAGATTGTCAAATGTGTTTGGAAGATTTCTGTATATTGTGTGTAAATAAGAGTGTGGATCGCCACACGTGGATGATGCTGCTTTGAGCATTATTCTTGCAGTCAGATTTTAACTTTAAATAAACTGAGATAATTTTACCAGATGTGTCTTACCCCATTAAATCTCCTTCTATCCTTATTGTTGCATTGAGCCAAAAATCAGTAAAGCATTTTTTATAAATTTGATGTCGTTTTTGCGATTTGCTTTAACCCATCTGGCGCTCCGGGATATTTTGACTCTCGTGCTGACTGATTATTGGTAAAATGCATATGTGGTCGTGCGGACTCCGGTCTAAACGGGCACATAAAATAAGATAGAGAGAGAAATGGCTTCGAACGTGGGTCCCGATTTAGACATGGTCAATCGCATGCCGATTTGAAATTGTGATAATTTTTATAGAAATATTTTGGGAGTTGAGAGATGTCTGGTTTGGATGAATAAATTAGTAGGAAACCCAATTAGTGGGAAAAATTAAAAATTTAACCTGGTTAATAATTAGAATGGGTTTGATTATTTTTGATAATGGCTTAACCATGAGGGCGTCAAGTAAATTCAGTAGTAAACGTTCGATGACTGGAGATACACATTATTAGAATCCAGGTGGAGGATATTTGAGAACTTGCATATTTTTCTTGTGATATTATGGTAAATGTAATTCGTAAAAGTAGAGACTTTTGTTTTTCCATCACGTCGATATTAGGACAAATCTCATTTTATTATAGTGTTCCAATTAGCTATTCATATTTCTTGTTCTAGTTATAAGCTTGTGTTTGCCACTGTTGTATACCCCTAAGTTTTGAATAATTGAAATTATGGAAGAAATGATGAGAATGATGAGGAGTTTGGAGGAGAGTTCGAAACAGGCTGGACTGCGTGTAGCAGCCATTATGAAAGAGAATACTGAGGCTTTAGAAAAGAAACTTAAAGAAAATTCTGATAATTTGAAAGAAAGTTTAGATGATAAACTTAAAGAAAATTCTGATTCTTTAGAAAATAAACTTAAAGAAAATTCTGATTCTTTAGAAAATAAACTTAAAGAAAATTCTGATTCTTTAGAAAATAAACTTAAAGAAAATTTGAATGATAAACTTAAAGAAAATTCTGAGTCTTTAGAAAATAAACTTAAAGAAAGTTTGGAGGATAAACTTAAAGAAAATTCTGATTCTTTGGAAAGTAAACTTAAAGAAAATTCTGATTCTTTGGAAAACAGGTTAAAAGGGAACTTGAAAGAAAATTTAAACAGTAAATTTAATTCAATGGAAAGTAAATTTAAAGAGAATTCTGAAATTTTGAAAATGACACTTGAAAGTAAAATGAATAAATTATGCGATAAAACACATGAACTCGAAACTTCATTAGCTACTAACGCTAGTATAATGGACGATAAATTTCGCGATGCCGATCTTCGATCCCAAAGCTTAGCTGATAGGATAGAACATGGTCTTAGGAAAGTTGGTGAAGACATGGTCAACCTGGAAGTCAGAGTGAAGAAGGAGAGTAACGAGATGGGAATTCTAGTTGTTCAACGTTTAACGGAACAATTCAAGGAACTTGTCATGGGAGAAATAAGAGAAGGAGTGATTCATGAATTGCAAACTGAGATTAAAAGCACAGTTGTCAATGAAATAAAAGACACACTCAAGCTGGAGAATCAAGAGGGAATCAAGGAGATTAGGGAATCTTTGTCATCCCACATTGAAGTAATTGCCAAGGATATTCAAGCAACTCAGAAAGACATATCAGATATGACAGGGTCATTGAAAAGTCATGAGGCTGTTATGAACCAGATATCCATTGATGTTAAAGACAATTGTAAGGAGACTGAAGCAATCAAGAAGATGGCAGAAGAAAACCAGAAAGAACTTGAGGCTATGAAAACTCAAATAAAGGATGAGAAACAGTCTGATCATCTTTTGAAAATGCCGAATGTAAGGGGAAAGGAACAGATACAGATAAATCTAGGAGGAGCTAGAGAGACTGATAGACAGGATGAGGTCAGGACAGTATTTCAATCCAACCCCATAACTGTGTTTAAGAATATAGAAGACAAGCCTTCTAAATTTTCAGGGCGAGATTCTGTAACACCCGTGGAATTTCTGAGAGAAGCAGGTGATTACCTGAAAGATTCTAAGATCCCTAAAGAAAGACAGATCAGGGTAATAGGGAAGTTCTTGGAAGGTCCCGCACTTTTGTGGTTTAGAGCATTTAGATCCACTCTAAATACTTTTGAGGAGTTTTCTCGTGGGTTATTGAAGAAGTTTTGGTCCCCTGAAACCCAACAGCAAGTTAGAGCAGAGTTGTATTCGAAGAGATTCTCGACGTCACAACCTACTCGATACTCTACATACTTTTCTGGACAGCTGTCTAAACTCCAACATTTAGATCCGCCAATGCCAGATAACGAGTTGATTACTGCTTTGATACGACAATTTCCAGCAGACGTCCAGAGGACTTTGATCGCTGCTGATATCTACAATATGGAACAGTTTGATGAAGTATTGCAGAAGCTGGATCATACAAACGCTCAATTCTTCCATCAGAAGGGAGTAAAGAGTAATAACGCTGTGTATGCTGTTATGGCTGACAGTTATTCTCATACACCTCGAGAGATTCGAGAGGAGCGAGAAGAGAAATCGCCGAGGGAAGATTCCAATACGAGAGGATGGAACCAATACCGTAACAGATACAGTTACAAACCATATGCAAGACCGGATGGTGGTAATCGATACAACACTCGATGGAGAAGACCACGTGATAATCAAGGAAGGTACCAGGAAAGAAGATCCTATGGTAATAACTATAATAACAGAGGGAATGTAGATACTCGTCAGTCCAATGAAGAGTTTAACAAGGACACGAGGAAAAACTTGGAAGCAAGACACCAAGATAACTTACAATTTGTGGAGCAGAGGCCCAATGATCCAGGTCCATCGGGAACACAACAATCCCGGGGGAATGGTAATGAAAAAAAAAACTTCGAATTCACAGTAGAAGATAGAATTTTGAATACTTTCACTTCCAGAATAATTAAATGGCAAGCAGAGGATGACGATTTAATTCAACAGAATGACGAACGAAAAGAAATGGGTACCAGAATTAGAATGCCAATCATTTCATGCGAAGTATTTGGTATGCCTGTCGATACTTTGATCGATACTGGGGCTATGCTTTGTCTGGTGAGTGAGAAGCTTTATATTCTGTGGAAGCTCAAAGAGAACTTAGAGGAAATTCCAGTATCAGGAATTAAGATCCAAGGAATAATACCCAATAAAATATCTCTGTGTAAAACACAATTATACTTATGTATTACGATTGGAGGACATGATTTCCGACATGTATTTGTTGTAATGAAGGACATGGCTTTTGACATGATATTGGGAGCAGATTTCATTCAGAAATATCAAGCAGTGATAGATATGAAGACAGAGACGATTAAATTCAAGAATACCGAAAAGATAAACTTCGAGGGAAAAGAAGAGGAAGACATCGAGGGAGATGCTCAATGGTCTCTGATTTTTCATGAAGCTGAAGGAAGAGAAGTCTACACTGAGAAGGAGTCCCCAGAGTTAGGGAAGATTTTGGAAGAGTATCAAGATATTTTTGACATTAAACCTGGTGAAATTAAGGATTTTGAATATCATATTCGTGTAAATGATGATGCACCTTTTCATGCTAAATTGTATCCAGTAGCAGAAAAGCATCGAGAAAAAGTAAAAGTACTTATCAAGGAAATGGAAAGTAATAATGTGATTGAAAAGTATACTACATCTTATGTCAATCCATTAGCAGTAGTGTCTAAGCAAGATGGAAGTCTGAGACTATGTTTAGACGCGCGAAATTTAAATTCAAGATTACTGCCAGAGTATGACAGACCACCAATCATTAGGGAACTGTTGAGGAAATTCCAAGGCAAGGTCTGGTTCTCTAATATTGATCTCACTTCGTCCTACCATCATATTAGGCTTAGTGAAGATTTTAAGAAGTTTACAGGATTTATGTTTGACCAGCAGACATATGTATTCCGCCGTTTACCATTTGGAGTTAAAACATCTGGATCCGTTTTGATCAGAGCCCTAGAACAAAATTTGAGTCCTGAAGTAAAAGAGATAGCAATTCGTTATATTGATGATATCTTAATTGCATCTGAGACTAAGGAGGAACATTTGCTACATCTTCAAATGTTATTCGCAGATTTGAGGAAAGCGAACTTCAAAGTAAACCTTCGAAAATGTCAGTTCTTTCGAAAGGAAATAAAATTTTTGGTCACATTTTGGATGGAGAAGGATACCGTCCCAATGAGACGAAGATACAAGCAATTGCAAATTTCCCTAGACCTACTAGAGTGAAGAATGTCCGCAGTTTTCTCGGGACATGCCAATTCTTTGCAGGGCATTGTCCGAACTTCACCAAGACAGTTGCGCCATTGCAGGAGTTGTTAAAGAAAGGAAATAAATGGAAATGGGATAAAGATTGTGAACAATCATTTCAAGATGCCAAGAGGTTATTGGTAAACAGTGTGAAATTGGAGTATCCTGACTTTACCAAGAATTTCATCATAGAATCTGATGCATCCACCGTAGGGATTGGAGCTATTCTACTTCAAGAGGATGAAGACCACAAGAGACATTACCTGGCGTTCATTAGCAGGAAACTTCGTCCATCAGAGAGGAATTATTACACCACAGAGTTAGAAGCACTTGCTGTAATATTCGCTTTGGAGTCGTGGAAGAAAATGTTAATTGGACATTCAGTCATTGTGAGGACTGATCACCACGCGTTGGAGTTCATTTTGAGAACAAACTTTGCCAGCGATAGAATAACTAGATGGTCACTTTTTATTCAGCAATTCAACCTAGTTATTGAACACACTCCTGGAAAGTTGAATGTGGGAGCTGATTTGTTGAGTAGAGCAGTGGAGTCTACATCTAAGGTTTTTCAAGTTAACCTGACGCAAGAGGATGAAGATACCTTGAGAAGGTTAAGGTTATTGCATTTATCCCAGAGGAGAGACCGACGTCTTAGGAACATTTTTCGTTTTCTACAGGGTAACATGGATCCCAATGATGATGATTTTGTGGAAACTGAAAGAATTTCCAGAGATTTTATGATGTTAGATGGTGTAATCTACAAGTTTGCAGATCCCGACCATACGAAGCTGAGAGTAGTGATACCTCCACGATTGCAAAAACCCATTATTTGGATGGCACATCGAATCGCAGGTCATGCTGGAGTAGATAAGACAGTCAACATGATTCAAGAGAAATTTTCGTGGGAGCGAATGCGACAAACTGTCAGAAACACTATTCGAGAATGCGACTTATGCCAAAGGAGTAAACATAATTCTAGGTTATTGAGAGAATTACCAAGGCCTATTATTCCTTCTAAGCCTTGCGAAATCTTCGCGACTGATTTATATGGTCCTCTCCCAAAGTCTAAAAGAGGTAACCGATATATTTTGGTGACTATGGATGTTTTCAGCAAATACACCATGTTACATCCAATTCAGAAGGCAAACGCAAAGTATTGTGCGAAGAGAATTAGAGACAGCGTGATTCCGGAAGCAGGCAAACCGGAATTCCTTTTATCAGATCGTGGACCTCAATTCACATCTTTGGAATTTCGAACCAGCATGAATAATCTTGGGATTAGACAATTGTTTTGTTCTATTAGACATCCAGAGAGCAATCCAGCGGAACGCGTGATGGCTGAGATAGCAAAATTTTGCCGCCTCTATTGTCCAAATGAGCATTGGAAATGGATGGATGTTCTTTCTTTAGCATCCGAATCCATCAACTCTACTATTCATGAAAGTACTGGACAGATTCCTATGTTGCTACATCATGGGATTAAACCAACACGATTATGGGATCGAATCATCTCTATTCCACCTGAGATTGAACCAAGTCGTCAGATGAGGGAAACTCTAGCTTTAGACAAGTTAAGGAGTCAAGCTGAGAAGAGAGAGCGCAGAGTGAGAGGAAAGCGTTTTCGCAGACCCTTGCGCGTAGGAACTCTTGTTTTAGTGAGAAGACCTACACCCTCTGACGTGCAAAATCGAGTGTACTCGAAATTTGCAAGCCTTTACGCTGGACCCTACCGTATTGTGGAAGTAAACAATAATGGAAGCTATGAAGTAGCTAATACACGAACTGGTAACATCGTGGGAACTTACAATGCTTCGAATTTGAAGATCTATTATTCAAGAACCAGATAATTTAATGTGTAGATAGGAAAAATAAAAATTTTTCAATTTTTATTTTTTGCTAGGTGTGGGGTGGATGTGCCCAAATCTAGGAATGGGTATTCCAAGTTTCAGACACCTAGATATCAAGGGAAAGGCTGTAGCAGCGTTTGAAAGTTCGGATATTTGAATATCGCGCTACATTGCTTCTCGAAGCCTTTCGAAGGAAATTACCGATAGTTGGATGGTAAATGACGTAGCGAGTAACAGCAGAGGTGGAGACTATTTATTGATTAAATAGTTAACTATGGAGCAGAGACTTGAGACTGGGATCAGATTACTGGCACGGCCAAATAAAAGAGAATGCAATTAGTATCAAGTAAATCGGACCAGGGATTCAAGAGATATGAGGATTTTTAGATATCAGGCGATGACGCGTGACCCTGACCGTTTTTGTATAAAAGCAAGCTGGAGCAGGCTTAGTTAGCTCAATTCATCACAAGCACTTGGCGAACAAGTTGCGTCTACACTGAGCCAAGGCACATGGTTGCCACGTCTACGAAGAAGTACTTTTCAAATCGTGATAGTCACGAGAAGTGCTGCGCAAACGAGTTGGAACTTAGTAAGTTTCTGGTGAGGAGAATCACTGAGGTGATTGTTTTTCTACAGACATTGGTGGAAATATTTATATTTCCTAAAGGACATATGCTAGACTTGGTCTAGAAAGTAGTATTTGTCACAGTCCAATAGTAAATTAATACTTGGATGTTTAGATCCATTTAAAGTCAGTTTTCATATTTTGTAACTATTTAACCACTTCGATCCGTCAGTACAGTGAAGAATAGTCTATAACGGAGGCGTTCATTAGTCTACGCAAGGGAAACTGCAAGTTGTCTAGCGCATGGCAGATGGTGATATACAAACCATGCCCAGGGAACGATCTTCAGAACAGCCGTTAACTGCTTAGACTGTCAACGTTTTTCTTGTACTGATGAGATTACAGTGAGTTAAGTTACAACTGACACATTTAAGAAGAGATCGCTTAGATCTGACCCTTTTCAACAAACTGTTATGGCTTTGTTAGAAGCCCATATTAAAATGGAACTACAGTCATTTAAAACGTCAAAGAATACTACCACTATGTCTGACTAGACGATTTGTGGGTCTACAATGGCGGCCGATACAAGGATTATACGTGCTTGTCCGCTAGGGCATGTCTACGGATAAATCTGGTATAGACCAGGTTTACTACACTTCAAGAACATCAAGAAATGTAAGCCACATTTGAATATTATTATGCTTAGCTAATTGGAACAAACTATTTTTCTGCAGATGACCAACACATTTTTTTCATCGTATTTAAAGCTTGTAATGATTTACGCAAGACTTGTTAGATTTATTCTGAGCATTTTCAGCACTCAGAACAGTTTAGGATCGATGACCGAGCATTTTGAGCATTTATTTGAATTTTTCATATTTTTGGGAAATCACGGTAATCAGCCGATGTAACTGTAAAAGTTAAATTTATTTTTGTTGAGGAATGGATATTTTTTCCATATTCGAAGGTTCGAACATGTGGATTCTCACATAATGAGATGATAATTAAACATATTTGAAATAATAATAATAATAATAATCCACTAATAATAATAATAATAATTTTCATAATTTTTCTAAATAATTCTTGGATATTATATTTTATAATAATCATATGTATTGAGAAAGAGCCTATGAAGTAGTTGAAACATTTCTAGTTTGGAACAGGAGATTTTACGAAGGAGAGTGGTTAGCGCATGCCCGCATTCAACCTACATTTCAGTTCTGGTTGAACAGTTGATATTTGCAATGAGCAAAGCATATGTTTCATATAACACGGAGAGGCATGAAACGGGAAGCAATTGATATTTGTATCAAATAGGATTTTTGTATTTATATAAAATCATGACGTAAATACACTCGAAAGTGAAATGAAGCTTTTCATAAGTATGGTAAATTCACGGGTTGAACTGAATGGTAAAATAAAATAAACTTGTTAGTTTATTAATCTTCCAGTGTTGATGACAAGCAGAGGCTTGATTTATTGTATAAATTTTGGGAAGATAATTTATGTGTGTGGAATAGTTGTAATGCCATTCCCAGGTGCGCATGTTAAGTCGCAGGAATGAAGGTTTTTTCGAGCATCAATCAAATAGCAGGTTCGATGGCTCAGGTTTATAGTTGGAGTATTGGAGCCACACATTTCGTCGTATGAATAACCCGAAGGTTATTTCTTTGAAACCATCAGTTCTTATTTCAACCTTGTTTACGAATTCCATTTAGAATTTGATGTTGCTAGAACCCGGATTTGTCATGATAGTAGTTTATTCTTCTTCAGAGGAAGACCTTTGCCGTTGTTGTTGTTGTTGTTATAATATTGTGTTCCTACACAAATAGTAGAATGGGCCACTGCCAATTTAAAATAATTCTTTAACCACGAATAATTTGAAGGATATTTTCAATCCTAGTGCCATGAACCAAATGAATTCATTATAAGACTACAATTCTTATTTCCGCATTCTGTCGAAGAATTGCAAGTTGTGAAAGTTGCTAGAAATGGCCATAAATATAAATATTTTTCTCATAATAATTCCAAGTGGAAAATCTAATAATTGAATGGTTCAACCATTTATTGATCAAGTTGATGATTCAGAAATCATATGTTTTGTTTGGAACTTGAAGTCCATAATCGAGTCACTTCTCGAATGTTTTATGTCAGAAGAACAATTAATTGTTGTTGTGCTTCGCACAGTTCTTCGATGCTATGCTCAATGGTCAAATACTTTTCAGATGTTGTTAATATGTGTTAATAATTTGTGTTGCTACGATGATAATAATAGTTTCAACGATATATTTTTGAAAACTGGAAAACAAATGAAAGTCTAAGAAATTCTATAAACATTTATTCTACGAGTGTTAATATCATGTAAATAGTCAAACAGTGATCGACGTTATTTCCAGTATGGACAATTCATTTTGCACTGGAGTTAAAATGTTAATAATTTTGGAACACAGTCCACAGGACTAACAATCGGACTTGTGTTTTCAAACAGATTGTCAAATGTGTTTGGAAGATTTCTGTATATTGTGTGTAAATAAGAGTGTGGATCGCCACACGTGGATGATGCTGCTTTGAGCATTATTCTTGCAGTCAGATTTTAACTTTAAATAAACTGAGATAATTTTACCAGACGTGTCTTACCCCATTAAATCTCCTTCTATCCTTATTGTTGCATTGAGCCAAAAATCAGTAAAGCATTTTTTATAAATTTGATGTCGTTTTTGCGATTTGCTTTAACCCATCTGGCGCTCTGGGATATTTTGACTCTCGTGCTGACTGATTATTGGTAAAATGCATATGTGGTCGTGCGGACTCCGGTCTAAACGGGCACATAAAATAAGATAGAGAGAGAAATGGCTTCGAACGTGGGTCCCGATTTAGACATGGTCAATCGCATGCCGATTTGAAATTGTGATAATTTTTATAGAAATATTTTGGGAGTTGAGAGATGTCTGGTTTGGATGAATAAATTAGTAGGAATCCCAATTAGTGGGAAAAATTAAAAATTTAACCTGGTTAATAATTAGAATGGGTTTGATTATTTTTGATAATGGCTTAACCATGAGGGCGTCAAGTAAATTCAGTAGTAAACGTTCGATGACTGGAGATACACATTATTAGAATCCAGGTGGAGGATATTTGAGAACTTGCATATTTTTCTTGTGATATTATGGTAAATGTAATTCGTAAAAGTAGAGACTTTTGTTTTTCCATCACGTCGATATTAGGACAAATCTCATTTTATTATAGTGTTCCAATTAGCTATTCATATTTCTTGTTCTAGTTATAAGCTTGTGTTTGCCACTGTTGTATACCCCTAAGTTTTGAATAATTGAAATTATGGAAGAAATGATGAGAATGATGAGGAGTTTGGAGGAGAGTTCGAAACAGGCTGGACTGCGTGTAGCAGCCATTATGAAAGAGAATACTGAGGCTTTAGAAAAGAAACTTAAAGAAAATTCTGATAATTTGAAAGAAAGTTTAGATGATAAACTTAAAGAAAATTCTGATTCTTTAGAAAATAAACTTAAAGAAAATTCTGATTCTTTAGAAAATAAACTTAAAGAAAATTCTGATTCTTTAGAAAATAAACTTAAAGAAAATTTGAATGATAAACTTAAAGAAAATTCTGAGTCTTTAGAAAATAAACTTAAAGAAAGTTTGGAGGATAAACTTAAAGAAAATTCTGATTCTTTGGAAAGTAAACTTAAAGAAAATTCTGATTCTTTGGAAAACAGGTTAAAAGGGAACTTGAAAGAAAATTTAAACAGTAAATTTAATTCAATGGAAAGTAAATTTAAAGAGAATTCTGAAATTTTGAAAATGACACTTGAAAGTAAAATGAATAAATTATGCGATAAAACACATGAACTCGAAACTTCATTAGCTACTAACGCTAGTATAATGGACGATAAATTTCGCGATGCCGATCTTCGATCCCAAAGCTTAGCTGATAGGATAGAACATGGTCTTAGGAAAGTTGGTGAAGACATGGTCAACCTGGAAGTCAGAGTGAAGAAGGAGAGTAACGAGATGGGAATTCTAGTTGTTCAACGTTTAACGGAACAATTCAAGGAACTTGTCATGGGAGAAATAAGAGAAGGAGTGATTCATGAATTGCAAACTGAGATTAAAAGCACAGTTGTCAATGAAATAAAAGACACACTCAAGCTGGAGAATCAAGAGGGAATCAAGGAGATTAGGGAATCTTTGTCATCCCACATTGAAGTAATTGCCAAGGATATTCAAGCAACTCAGAAGGACATATCAGATATGACAGGGTCATTGAAAAGTCATGAGGCTGTTATGAACCAGATATCCATTGATGTTAAAGACAATTGTAAGGAGACTGAAGCAATCAAGAAGATGGCAGAAGAAAACCAGAAAGAACTTGAGGCTATGAAAACTCAAATAAAGGATGAGAAACAGTCTGATCATCTTTTGAAAATGCCGAATGTAAGGGGAAAGGAACAGATACAGATAAATCTAGGAGGAGCTAGAGAGACTGATAGACAGGATGAGGTCAGGACAGTATTTCAATCCAACCCCATAACTGTGTTTAAGAATATAGAAGACAAGCCTTCTAAATTTTCAGGGCGAGATTCTGTAACACCCGTGGAATTTCTGAGAGAAGCAGGTGATTACCTGAAAGATTCTAAGATCCCTAAAGAAAGACAGATCAGGGTAATAGGGAAGTTCTTGGAAGGTCCCGCACTTTTGTGGTTTAGAGCATTTAGATCCACTCTAAATACTTTTGAGGAGTTTTCTCGTGGGTTATTGAAGAAGTTTTGGTCCCCTGAAACCCAACAGCAAGTTAGAGCAGAGTTGTATTCGAAGAGATTCTCGACGTCACAACCTACTCGATACTCTACATACTTTTCTGGACAGCTGTCTAAACTCCAACATTTAGATCCGCCAATGCCAGATAACGAGTTGATTACTGCTTTGATACGACAATTTCCAGCAGACGTCCAGAGGACTTTGATCGCTGCTGATATCTACAATATGGAACAGTTTGATGAAGTATTGCAGAAGCTGGATCATACAAACGCTCAATTCTTCCATCAGAAGGGAGTAAAGAGTAATAACGCTGTGTATGCTGTTATGGCTGACAGTTATTCTCAGACACCTCGAGAGATTCGAGAGGAGCGAGAAGAGAAATCGCCGAGGGAAGATTCCAATACGAGAGGATGGAACCAATACCGTAACAGATACAGTTACAAACCATATGCAAGACCGGATGGTGGTAATCGATACAACACTCGATGGAGAAGACCACGTGATACTCAAGGAAGGTACCAGGAAAGAAGATCCTATGGTAATAACTATAATAACAGAGGGAATGTAGATACTCGTCAGTCCAATGAAGAGTTTAACAAGGACACGAGGAAAAACTTGGAAGCAAGACACCAAGATAACTTACAATTTGTGGAGCAGAGGCCCAATGATCCAGGTCCATCGGGAACACAACAATCCCGGGGGAATGGTAATGAAAAAAAAAAACTTCGAATTCACAGTAGAAGATAGAATTTTGAATACTTTCACTTCCAGAATAATTAAATGGCAAGCAGAGGATGACGATTTAATTCAACAGAATGACGAACGAAAAGAAATGGGTACCAGAATTAGAATGCCAATCATTTCATGCGAAGTATTTGGTATGCCTGTCGATACTTTGATCGATACTGGGGCTATGCTTTGTCTGGTGAGTGAGAAGCTTTATATTCTGTGGAAGCTCAAAGAGAACTTAGAGGAAATTCCAGTATCAGGAATTAAGATCCAAGGAATAATACCCAATAAAATATCTCTGTGTAAAACACAATTATACTTATGTATTACGATTGGAGGACATGATTTCCGACATGTATTTGTTGTAATGAAGGACATGGCTTTTGACATGATATTGGGAGCAGGTTTCATTCAGAAATATCAAGCAGTGATAGATATGAAGACAGAGACGATTAAATTCAAGAATACCGAAAAGATAAACTTCGAGGGAAAAGAAGAGGAAGACATCGAGGGAGATGCTCAATGGTCTCTGATTTTTCATGAAGCTGAAGGAAGAGAAGTCTACACTGAGAAGGAGTCCCCAGAGTTAGGGAAGATTTTGGAAGAGTATCAAGATATTTTTGACATTAAACCTGGTGAAATTAAGGATTTTGAATATCATATTCGTGTAAATGATGATGCACCTTTTCATGCTTAATTGTATCCAGTAGCAGAAAAGCATCGAGAAAAAGTAAAAGTACTTATCAAGGAAATGGAAAGTAATAATGTGATTGAAAAGTATACTACATCTTATGTCAATCCATTAGCAGTAGTGTCTATGCAAGATGGAAGTCTGAGACTATGTTTAGACGCGCGAAATTTAAATTCAAGATTACTGCCAGAGTATGACAGACCACCAATCATTAGGGAACTGTTGAGGAAATTCCAAGGCAAGGTCTGGTTCTCTAATATTGATCTCACTTCGTCCTACCATCATATTAGGCTTAGTGAAGATTTTAAGAAGTTTACAGGATTTATGTTTGACCAGCAGACATATGTATTCCGCCGTTTACCATTTGGAGTTAAAACATCTGGATCCGTTTTGATCAGAGCCCTAGAACAAAATTTGAGTCCTGAAGTAAAAGAGATAGCAATTCGTTATATTGATGATATCTTAATTGCATCTGAGACTAAGGAGGAACATTTGCTACATCTTCAAATGTTATTCGCAGATTTGAGGAAAGCGAACTTCAAAGTAAACCTTCGAAAATGTCAGTTCTTTCGAAAGGAAATAAAATTTTTGGTCACATTTTGGATGGAGAAGGATACCGTCCCAATGAGACGAAGATACAAGCAATTGCAAATTTCCCTAGACCTACTAGAGTGAAGAATGTCCGCAGTTTTCTCGGGACATGCCAATTCTTTGCAGGGCATTGTCCGAAATTCACCAAGACAGTTGCGTCATTGCAGGAGTTGTTAAAGAAAGGAAATAAATGGAAATGGGATAAAGATTGTGAACAATCATTTCAAGATGCCAAGAGGTTATTGGTAAACAGTGTGAAATTGGAGTATCCTGACTTTACCAAGAATTTCATCATAGAATCTGATGCATCCACCGTAGGGATTGGAGCTATTCTACTTCAAGAGGATGAAGACCACAAGAGACATTACCTGGCGTTCATTAGCAGGAAACTTCGTCCATCAGAGAGGAATTATTACACCACAGAGTTAGAAGCACTTGCTGTAATATTCGCTTTGGAGTCGTGGAAGAAAATGTTAATTGGACATTCAGTCATTGTGAGGACTGATCACCACGCATTGGAGTTCATTTTGAGAACAAACTTTGCCAGCGATAGAATAACTAGATGGTCACTTTTTATTCAGCAATTCAACCTAGTTATTGAACACACTCCTGGAAAGTTGAATGTGGGAGCTGATTTGTTGAGTAGAGCAGTGGAGTCTACATCTAAGGTTTTTCAAGTTAACCTGACGCAAGAGGATGAAGATACCTTGAGAAGGTTAAGGTTATTGCATTTATCCCAGAGGAGAGACCGACGTCTTAGGAACATTTTTCGTTTTCTACAGGGTAACATGGATCCCAATGATGATGATTTTGTGGAAACTGAAAGAATTTCCAGAGATTTTATGATGTTAGATGGTGTAATCTACAAGTTTGCAGATCCCGACCATACGAAGCTGAGAGTAGTGATACCTCCACGATTGCAAAAACCCATTATTTGGATGGCACATCGAATCGCAGGTCATGCTGGAGTAGATAAGACAGTCAACATGATTCAAGAGAAATTTTCGTGGGAGCGAATGCGACAAACTGTCAGAAACATTATTCGAGAATGCGACTTATGCCAAAGGAGTAAACATAATTCTAGGTTATTGAGAGAATTACCAAGGCCTATTATTCCTTCTAAGCCTTGCGAAATCTTCGCGACTGATTTATATGGTCCTCTCCCAAAGTCTAAAAGAGGTAACCGATATATTTTGGTGACTATGGATGTTTTCAGCAAATACACCATGTTACATCCAATTCAGAAGGCAAACGCAAAGTATTGTGCGAAGAGAATTAGAGACAGCGTGATTCCGGAAGCAGGCAAACCGGAATTCCTTTTATCAGATCGTGGACCTCAATTCACATCTTTGGAATTTCGAACCAGCATGAATAATCTTGGGATTAGACAATTGTTTTGTTCTATTAGACATCCAGAGAGCAATCCAGCGGAACGCGTGATGGCTGAGATAGCAAAATTTTGCCGCCTCTATTGTCCAAATGAGCATTGGAAATGGATGGATGTTCTTTCTTTAGCATCCGAATCCATCAACTCTACTATTCATGAAAGTACTGGACAGATTCCTATGTTGCTACATCATGGGATTAAACCAACACGATTATGGGATCGAATCATCTCTATTCCACCTGAGATTGAACCAAGTCGTCAGATGAGGGAAACTCTAGCTTTAGACAAGTTAAGGAGTCAAGCTGAGAAGAGAGAGCGCAGAGTGAGAGGAAAGCGTTTTCGCAGACCCTTGCGCGTAGGAACTCTTGTTTTAGTGAGAAGACCTACACCCTCTGACGTGCAAAATCGAGTGTACTCGAAATTTGCAAGCCTTTACGCTGGACCCTACCGTATTGTGGAAGTAAACAATAATGGAAGCTATGAAGTAGCTAATACACGAACTGGTAACATCGTGGGAACTTACAATGCTTCGAATTTGAAGATCTATTATTCAAGAACCAGATAATTTAATGTGTAGATAGGAAAAATAAAAATTTTTCAATTTTTATTTTTTGCTAGGTGTGGGGTGGATGTGCCCAAATCTAGGAATGGGTATTCCAAGTTTCAGACACCTAGATATCAAGGGAAAGGCTGTAGCAGCGTTTGAAAGTTCGGATATTTGAATATCGCGCTACATTGCTTCTCGAAGCCTTTCGAAGGAAATTACCGATAGTTGGATGGTAAATGACGTAGCGAGTAACAGCAGAGGTGGAGACTATTTATTGATTAAATAGTTAACTATGGAGCAGAGACTTGAGACTGGGATCAGATTACTGGCACGGCCAAATAAAAGAGAATGCAATTAGTATCAAGTAAATCGGACCAGGGATTCAAGAGATATGAGGATTTTTAGATATCAGGCGATGACGCGTGACCCTGACCGTTTTTGTATAAAAGCAAGCTGGAGCAGGCTTAGTTAGCTCAATTCATCACAAGCACTTGGCGAACAAGTTGCGTCTACGCTGAGCCAAGGCACATGGTTGCCACGTCTACGAAGAAGTACTTTTCAAATCGTGATAGTCACGAGAAGTGCTGCGCAAACGAGTTGGAACTTAGTAAGTTTCTGGTGAGGAGAATCACTGAGGTGATTGTTTTTCTACAGACATTGGTGGAAATATTTATATTTCCTAAAGGACATATGCTAGACTTGGTCTAGAAAGTAGTATTTGTCACAGTCCAATAGTAAATTAATACTTGGATGTTTAGATCCATTTAAAGTCAGTTTTCATATTTTGTAACTATTTAACCACTTCGATCCGTCAGTACAGTGAAGAATAGTCTATAACGGTGGCGTTCATTAGTCTACGCAAGGGAAACTGCAAGTTGTCTAGCGCATGGCAGATGGTGATATACAAACCATGCCCAGGGAACGATCTTCAGAACAGCCGTTAACTGCTTAGACTGTCAACGTTTTTCTTGTACTGATGAGATTACAGTGAGTTAAGTTACAACTGACACATTTAAGAAGAGATCGCTTAGATCTGACCCTTTTCAACAAACTGTTATGGCTTTGTTAGAAGCCCATATTAAAATGGAACTACAGTCATTTAAAACGTCAAAGAATACTACCACTATGTCTGACTAGACGATTTGTGGGTCTACAATGGCGGCCGATACAAGGATTATACGTGCTTGTCCGCTAGGGCATGTCTACGGATAAATCTGGTATAGACCAGGTTTACTACACTTCAAGAACATCAAGAAATGTAAGCCACATTTGAATATTATTATGCTTAGCTAATTGGAACAAACTATTTTTCTGCAGATGACCAACACATTTTTTTCATCGTATTTAAAGCTTGTAATGATTTACGCAAGACTTGTTAGATTTATTCTGAGCATTTTCAGCACTCAGAACAGTTTAGGATCGATGACCGAGCATTTTGAGCATTTATTTGAATTTTTCATATTTTTGGGAAATCACGGTAATCAGCCGATGTAACTGTAAAAGTTAAATTTATTTTTGTTGAGGAATGGATATTTTTTCCATATTCGAAGGTTCGAACATGTGGATTCTCACATAATGAGATGATAATTAAACATATTTGAAATAATAATAATAATAATAATCCACTAATAATAATAATAATAATTTTCATAATTTTTCTAAATAATTCTTGGATATTATATTTTATAATAATCATATGTATTGAGAAAGAGCCTATGAAGTAGTTGAAACATTTCTAGTTTGGAACAGGAGATTTTACGAAGGAGAGTGGTTAGCGCATGCCCGCATTCAACCTACATTTCAGTTCTGGTTGAACAGTTGATATTTGCAATGAGCAAAGCATATGTTTCATATAACACGGAGAGGCATGAAACGGGAAGCAATTGATATTTGTATCAAATAGGATTTTTGTATTTATATAAAATCATGACGTAAATACACTCGAAAGTGAAATGAAGCTTTTCATAAGTATGGTAAATTCACGGGTTGAACTGAATGGTAAAATAAAATAAACTTGTTAGTTTATTAATCTTCCAGTGTTGATGACAAGCAGAGGCTTGATTTATTGTATAAATTTTGGGAAGATAATTTATGTGTGTGGAATAGTTGTAATGCCATTCCCAGGTGCGCATGTTAAGTCGCAGGAATGAAGGTTTTTTCGAGCATCAATCAAATAGCAGGTTCGATGGCTCAGGTTTATAGTTGGAGTATTGGAGCCACACATTTCGTCGTATGAATAACCCGAAGGTTATTTCTTTGAAACCATCAGTTCTTATTTCAACCTTGTTTACGAATTCCATTTAGAATTTGATGTTGCTAGAACCCGGATTTGTCATGATAGTAGTTTATTCTTCTTCAGAGGAAGACCTTTGCCGTTGTTGTTGTTGTTATAATATTGTGTTCCTACACAAATAGTAGAATGGGCCACTGCCAATTTAAAATAATTCTTTAACCACGAATAATTTGAAGGATATTTTCAATCCTAGTGCCATGAACCAAATGAATTCATTATAAGACTACAATTCTTATTTCCGCATTCTGTCGAAGAATTGCAAGTTGTGAAAGTTGCTAGAAATGGCCATAAATATAAATATTTTTCTCATAATAATTCCAAGTGGAAAATCTAATAATTGAATGGTTCAACCATTTATTGATCAAGTTGATGATTCAGAAATCATATGTTTTGTTTGGAACTTGAAGTCCATAATCGAGTCACTTCTCGAATGTTTTATGTCAGAAGAACAATTAATTGTTGTTGTGCTTCGCACAGTTCTTCGATGCTATGCTCAATGGTCAAATACTTTTCAGATGTTGTTAATATGTGTTAATAATTTGTGTTGCTACGATGATAATAATAGTTTCAACGATATATTTTTGAAAACTGGAAAACAAATGAAAGTCTAAGAAATTCTATAAACATTTATTCTACGAGTGTTAATATCATGTAAATAGTCAAACAGTGATCGACGTTATTCCAGTATGGACAATTCATTTTGCACTGGAGTTAAAATGTTAATAATTTTGGAACACAGTCCACAGGACTAACAATCGGACTTGTGTTTTCAAACAGATTGTCAAATGTGTTTGGAAGATTTCTGTATATTGTGTGTAAATAAGAGTGTGGATCGCCACACGTGGATGATGCTGCTTTGAGCATTATTCTTGCAGTCAGATTTTAACTTTAAATAAACTGAGATAATTTTACCAGATGTGTCTTACCCCATTAAATCTCCTTCTATCCTTATTGTTGCATTGAGCCAAAAATCAGTAAAGCATTTTTTATAAATTTGATGTCGTTTTTGCGATTTGCTTTAACCCATCTGGCGCTCCGGGATATTTTGACTCTCGTGCTGACTGATTATTGGTAAAATGCATATGTGGTCGTGCGGACTCCGGTCTAAACGGGCACATAAAGTCATACAAGGATCTTATGAAGCCATATGTTAGGGTACGGACGCTTTGAAACAAACCGGAAGAGGATTTAAGGAGATATTTGGCCAAGTCCTTCAAGGTCCTAATAAAAGTGTTCCATGGATTATCAGACAAGACTTGAGAATAACTAATGTGTAACACAAGTCTGATCTGTTCTAACTTTGATGTACATTGCACTGATGTTTGTTTTATCTCTGTTCCAGAATTAGCGCAAGAATCCTCGCCATTTACAGTGGCAGTACAGAACCTCCAGGACTACTCAAGACATTTTTTGTTGTATAATATAATTATAATGCAGTCAAAGAAATTTGGGATATTAACAATGAGATCTCCATATATCCCCAACTGAAACTGTAACATGACATCGAAACCAACTCTCAAGTAACATACGTTTCGGAAATTGATGTAAACAATGTTCAAAATAAAACTGTACCTTCCATACCAGATTGTTTTACTACTGTAGTAATTGTCTCAAGCGTCCCACGATACACGATGGACTAGGTGGCTCAGTGGTTTTCACACCCAGCACTGGTGTGGATCTTCTCCGAGTTTGTCCACGTTGATCGTCAACCCCGTGTTCTGTTGTGTGTGGACCGTGCGAGAGTGTGTGATTAAGTCTTCAGTCTTTTGGCTGCTCTGATGCAGCACTCCATGCCTCCCTCTCCTGAGATAATCTTTTCATCTCCACATAGCTACCACACATTACATCTGAGACAATCTGTTTAACATATTCTAAACTTTGGTCTACCCCTACAGTTCATGTCCTCGACCCTTCCGTCCATAACGAAGTTTCCTATTCCTGGGTGTCTTAGTATGTGACCTACCAACCTATCTCTTCTCTCCATTAGCAATCGCCAGAAACATCTCTCCTCTTCCACTCGCATTTATTCCTCTTCATTTGTAACTCTATCTACCCATCTGATCTTCATCATTCTCCTGTAACACCACATTTCAAACGCTTGTATTCTTCCCTTTCTGCTGCGCCAACAGTCCAAGTTTCACTCTCATAGAGCACCACGCTGCAGACAATGGCTTTCAAAAATGACTTCCTAATACCTAAATCTATATTCGATGTCAACAGATCCCTTTTCTGTGGAAATGATTTCCTTGTCGGAGCCAAACTCTCTTTTATATCCTCTTTACTTCCTCCATCACTGGCTATTTTGCTTCCTAAGAAACATAAGTCTCCTACTTCCTTTATCTTTGCACCTGCCAATTTGAATTCCATCGGGGTTTCTTATTTATTTCGACTACATTCCAATATTTTTGTTTCACATTTATTGATTTTCGACATGAAGTCAATCCTCAAGACGGAGTCCAGTCCATTTAATAATGCATCAAATCGTCTGGTGAATTGACTAGGCGATGTTGAAATTATTTCTCCTTGAATCTTTACTTCTACAATTTTTTCTATAATTTCCTTCATTGCTTGTTAAATGTACTATAGATTGAAAAATATGGGCGATAGGTTGCAGCCTAGCCTTACACGTTTCTGAATATCAGCTTCTCTCTCACGTCCTTCGGCCCGAATATCTGCTGTCTGGTTTCTGTATAGATTGTAGAACACCCTACTATCCCTGTACTTTGTTCCAATCCTTTTCAAAATACCACAGTAGTGTGTGGTCAGGCATGTGGTAGTGGGTTGCATAGATGCGTTGTGATTTTAACTGCAAGGGACTGGGTCGATTGCCACCAAGGAAGTGGATTTATGAACAAAACTATCACTTCCAGTTACGCAATTGACCCTCGGGTTCAATAAGCCTACAGCAGAAATGGATACATGGAGTAATTCCTGGGAGCTGCCACAATAAACTGTCAAATTGCATATTTGTCCCGCCAATTGAGACCAAAAGAAAGAAAAGCCCATTGTTTCAGTAATGGACGACATACACTTGGTACCTACTGTCGACCAAAGTATTATGTGCACTCGAGTTTGAAGGTTGTTTGTAAAGTAACCAATATACCTACATAAAATCCAATAACATCATCATTTTCGTCGTTCTATTTTACGTTAGTTCATGTAGGTTTGGAATTTTTAATTTATATTTTAATTATTTTATCGCAGTTGGAACACAAAAAGTGCACGTTTTTAAGCGTGTTTCAACCATGCGTCACATTGAAGAATTATTATCTCAAAAACCCGCCGTCAGATCGAATCCAAATTTTAACACAATATACATTGGAATGTTGTAAAACTGGTTTATTAATTTCAAAATTATGTGTATCCAAAAAACAATGTTGTTATCATTTTTGTAAGGTAACTTTTTCTCGGCTCGGGGTGGTTGGAAAATGTAGTCTTGGTTGCGTTGTAATCGTTATACATCAAAACGATATGCTATATGAGTGTGAAATACGTAAATTAATTCACTTATTTTATATCGGTTTGTATTTGTACGAGGAAATAACGCACGGTTCACTAGCTAGCCGCTCCTGGGAAAGCTGTACATCGTTGCTGAGATGGAGCCCATCACTTCCGAGCGAGCCGCGCCATGATGCGTGGGGGCACCATTTCGGCAACGCTGTACAGCTTTCCCAGGAGCGGCTAGCTAGTGAACCGTGTGTTATTTCCTCGTACAAATACAAACCGATATAAAATAAATGAATTAATGTACGTATTTCACAGTCATACAGCATAACATTGTGATGAATAACGATTACAACGCAACCAAGAACTACATTTTCCAACCACCCCGAGCCGAGAAAAAGTTACCTTACAATAATGATAACAACTTTGTTTCTTGGACACACTAAATTGTGAAATTAATAAACCAGTTATACAACATACCAATCTATATTGTGTTAAAATTTGGATTCGATCTGATGACGGGTTTTTGAGATAATAATTCTTAAATGTGACGCATGGTTGAAACACGCTTAAAAACGTGCACCTTTTGTGTTCCAACTGCGATAAAAAATATGAAAATATAAAGTAAAAAATCCAAACCTACATCAACTAACTTAAAATAGAACGACGAAAATGTTGATGGTATTGGATTTTATGTACGTCTATTGGTTACTTAACAAACAACCTTCAAACACGAGTACACATAATACTTTGGTCGACAGTAGCATGGGCCCCAGTCACTATATTAGTAGCAAAATAAATCATTTGGACACGGCACACTCCTTCCTTCGGAGCACGACTGTCTTCTCTGGCGTGAGGTAATGATGCTCACACATGATAACTCTTTGCATTTTGCATTTCCTGTCCAATCGTGAAAAGAACTACTGACTAATAAATAAACAGAGACGGATAGTCAGTCTGAAAGACTGGACTTCATTTTATTTTAAATGCTAGCAGCCGAGTACCAAGAAGGCAGTGCGAGACCAAAGTTTCAATATTTTGTTTTGTTTCTTCACTGCCTACTTGATTGTTCTCGCACTGCCTTCTTGAAACTCTGTTCTCGCACTGCCTTCTTGGTACTCGGCTGCTACATCGTACTATGACGTCACTCACCTCAGTGCATTCTCGGTACATTTCGTCCCGTCACCGTAACGTAACGTCAGACCTCAGCGAAACGACGAAGTCGACAAGATCATTTAAGATGATAAAAGAATAATGCATGATTCTTAACTAATTCACACAATACCCACATTTGTTCGGAGACTTTGAGCTATTTACTTCCTGAATTCGAGGGCTGGACAAAGACGTGTTACCTTGCTCGGAGAACTGTTGTGGTAACGTGCTGTTTGTTTGGTCGCTGATGTGTGCTGATGTCGCTGCTTGCTGTGGACCGCAGTCCGAAACTTCCTCGAATTGCCGATATAAATACTCTAGTTATTTCGGATCAGGCCTAATATTCGTACATGTCATAGCGACTGATGAATGCTGTTGCACGATGCTTTTACTCGGTTACTTTTCCGTAGAAAACAGCATGATTACATTTTGTCATACGGCAGAATATTAGATACTGCATGACAACAACATATTGAATACGTTGAACGTACTGCGTACAGTACGTACAGAATAACAGAACCACATGCTCTACAAAACAAGACAATGCCACGAGACTTGGAAGACGTTCATGAGGTCAAACTGACTCGATGTGAGACGACAGATCTTCATTTCGTAAACCAGTCTTATACTGTATATATACGTGACGTGTGACGCTCTGTAAACAAGGATCGCCCTAACTCTCTCTTCCATTATGATCACCTCGACACGCCGCTTAATTAATTAAGAATTCACGCCAAGTCCACAGGGTCCTTATAAAAATGTCCTCTCACCCAAAAGCATTCTGTCACTTGAAGAAAGCACCCGCTGAAAAAGGCGCACTTGGTTTCCTTCGAAATTGCACTGTTGCCACGTTGTCTCACTTGTGACCACGAATATACTCGGTGAAGTAATATTTCCTCATTGGCTGAGCCTGTCAAGTCTTGCCCTCCCTATGTTATCCATTTTAACTATAAAAAAAAGTCCTCTCGGCACGCCGGAAGGCGGAGGTAGATTTCACCGGACAAACTTGGGAATAGGCGAAAATAGGCAGAATATGCAGGTTTTCGTAGAAGGATCAGACCTCATTAATTGCGAGAAAGAATTTTATAATTGGAGATTAATTAACTTTGTTTTTCGTCATTTTATGCATATTTTAAACATTTTATTGTCTTATGATGACGGTAAACTTCTTGTCATTTGGAGTCCATTTTTAGCCTACTTTTCACATTTTGCAAAAACGAGGAACAAGTAGACTTATGAGATCGGGCAAATCTGTGTCTGTCTGTCTCTCTTTCTGTCTGTCTGTCTGTCTGTCCTTCTGTCTGGCTGTGTGTGTCCCCCCCCCCCTATCAACTCCTAAACGGCTTCAGCTATCGAAACAAAATTTCGTAGGAATAAAGATCTATACCTGAATATCTCACGGCCAAATTTGAAAATGATGTCAGTGCTACCAACTGCTGAAAAATCGCAATTGAAATTTGAGCTCCATGTTGGATGTCTTGGAAGGTATGAATGGGAGCTATTTCAAAATTAGCACACGTATAGATAATAATATTTTAGTTTAATTTCCAGGAGGCCATACATGGCAGTGTTGCCAAAATGATTATAAGCCCGCTGATAGGTCCTAATTTTAAATGCATATAACATCTACACTATCAATTGAATTTCAACCAAATTTCGTATATGCTATGTGTACATAAACAGACATGACTGAGCGTATTCTTAAGAGCCGCCAGGGCTGCCAACTGTTAATAAATGCTCTCATTTTTTTAAAATCCAAATGCCCATATATCAGAAAGTATGCTAGCCGACAGCTTTAAACTGTGCACACGTATAGTACCTGACATTCTATATTAATTTGGAGCCACTAATATACGTCAGTGCTGCCAACATGATTCTAAGCCTGCTGATAAGTCCAATTTTAAAATACATGTAACTTCTATACTAACTAATGTATTTCATTCAAAATTTTCACAACAATAGATCATATTATTTCAGATTATATCTGACCAATACATGTATGTCATTGTTGCCAACATGATTTTACGCACGCTGGTAGATCCAATGTTTAACTGCATGTAAAGTCCATGCTATCCATTGGACTTCGCCCAAATTTTGTATTCTGTACCTTAAGAGATGAAACTAAGAATGTATTCAGTCACCAGGGCTGCCAACTGTAGTTCTCTATTAGGCTACATTATGCCAGGTATACAGTATTTCGAACTAATTGGAAATGTCGATATTACCAACTTAATTTCGTCATTATTCTAGATAGATCCATATAGATTAATCATTGGCATGAATCTTAAATTTTAAGAAAAGTAGGCTCTTTAATTCGTCACGGAACTTCTTGTTACACTTGTGGTCACACTGTCCTTATGAAAGGTTTCGACACTGATGTGTAACTATGTAACGGTCTGTTACTTCTTCAAGCAAAATTATATCTCCCGCAGAGATTTTGGTTGGTTCCTCAGTTTAGGGGCTGCGACAACGCGGTCATGTAACCCCGTGTACATTGGGTGAGTGTAGAATCTGTCTGATAAACGGTGTGAATTGTGATGGCTGTATTAGTCTGTAATTCAGGTAAGGACTGCAGACGGTCAATTTCAAGCAGTAGTTCCTAATGTTGCTACCAGATACTACCGTCAACGACACCTAGCTGTAAACATGGCTACTAGATGCCACCGCAACCAGCAACTCGCAACGAACGTTGGAACTTCCCCTCCAAAGGAAAGCATACTGGGGGATTTTTAGATCTCTTAGAAAATACGACGACTTTGGCCGGCTTTGAACCCGCGACCTTGGGCATAGTAGTTCAGCATGCTACCAGTTACGTCAACGAAGCCGCTTCACACTTAGTCAGATGGAAATCTGAATCTGATCTCGTGCAAGTGCGTTGTCATGGCAACGTCTGATGGTTCATCCCTCATCAATTTAGTAGTGTTGCCATGCCAACCACTGATAGCTCTTGGCATTTTCATATAATTCCGAAATCATTTTTCTCATCCCTTGGCTAATGGTGGGTCATATCAAAAATTCTTTCAGACAAAAGTTTTAGGTAATTATTAGGGGAATATTGTCCATTTTGTACGGTTTTGATATTGTGCCTATTAAGAGAGATATGATTAATGTTTCCCGAAAAACCCACTTTTTCCCACCCCTTTGGTCAATTGTTGGTGCTATAAAAAGAACTCTTCAAACATAAATTTTTGGTCTTTATCCGACACATAGTATGAACTGTGAACGGATTCGATATTTCACATATTAAGAGAGTTATAGCAATATTTCTCTTTTTAGAAAAAAGTCCCCCATTTTCACCCCCTTCGACCGATTTAGCCCAGTAACGAACTCGACTGACATTTTATAGGTATACATATTCGGTAAAAAATTCAAAGTGATTGGTGCAAAATTACGGCAGTTATCGTGTCCACAAGAAACTGATATACATATATATACATACTAGCAGAAGTACCCATTCTTCGAACGGTCTTCGGTTTTAATAGCCAGATGTTATCAATTGAGCTACTGTTGCAATGTTTAGGGGCTTGGAACCTGTTTGTTGGCAAAGAAAAATGATTAGTTAAAATGTGCTCTCAAACTAAATTTACCTAACGTGTTCTTCCTGGCGTGAAAATAAAATTGAAAACCTCGTAGACGAATCGCAATGCACGTCACATACGAACTGACCCTAACCGTTGTCAAGTGCCCAACTACAGGAAGACCCCTTTTATAAATTATAAAGGCTTGTGGTGCATGAAAATTCAGTTTTTTTTAGCCTCCAGTGGCCCAAATTCCTAAAATCAGCAAAAAACGGTCTACTATTTCAAATCAGGAATTTTTGAAAATAATGTTGCTCTTTGGAGATATAATAGACCTTCTGTACGACATATCGCACGTGTAAGTCGTTTGAAAAAATCTAGGGTTCTCCATGAACCCCTTAAGCGCATTGATGAATTTTACAGTTTTAGTTGGTTCCGTGATAGCCTTATAGCCTTTTGCAACCTTTCACAGAAATGTAATAAATGGAGTGGCATTACTTATTCCAGAAATAGATGGAAAGTTGGATGCCACCTCTTGAGACACTGTTGTCATGGTTAGTGGCTTGCATTCCTTCTTTAGTTTATTAAATGAAGTTAGTTTTCTGGTAATATCTAAGAAACTGTTGGGTTTAGAGCCTTAAAATATAGTTTTCGGGGACACTTTAAGGCTCTTGAGGGGCCCCGAGTTTTGTTTCTGACTCCAAGGGTTTGAAAATGAACTTTGTCTCGTCGTTGTACGCCATAATAATGATAATAATTAAAAGAATAGTAATAATATAACAATATAGGGATAGGGATATATACACCTTCCGTACCATACCCGCACGTGTAAATCGCGTTTATAAATTCTAGAGTACCCCTTGCCCCTTAAGCGCATTATATGTATTGATTAATATTTCAGCTTAATTTGGATCCGTTATAACCTTATTGCCGTTTTCAAACCTTCACAGTAATGTAATAAATGGAATTGCATTGCGTCTTACAGAAATAGATGGACCTCTGAGATTCTGTTGCCATTGTTACCGACATGCATTCCTTCATTAATTTATTAAGTGAAATTAGTTTTTTGGGAATATCTCAAAAACTGTTGCTTTTAGGGCCTTAAAATGTGGTTTTGGGGTCCTCTTAGGGCCCCCGAGTTTCGTTTCTCACATCGAGGGGCTGAAAATGAGCTTTGTCTCAACCTTCTACGCTTATTTCAGCATGTATTTTAAGGGGGGTAGGCCCCCTGTTATGAAAGGTACGGAGAAGAGGTACATCAATGATTAGTGTCGTGCCTCTGATGGATATCTGTATCAAATTTTACGTTAATCCACCCAGCCGTTCTCGAGTTATAAGGACACAAAAAATTGTCCACAGACAAACAAACAGACAGACAAAAAATATTTTTGCGTGCATCCGTCACAAAACAGTCTGAAACGGGCAAATATGTCAAATTTCCGTGGAAATGCAGAAAAAAACAGACAAACATTCATTTTTATATAATAGAGAAGGGATATAATAGACCTTCCGTACCATACCCGCACGTGTAAATCGCGTGAAAAAAATCTAAAGTACCCCTTGACGCCTTAAGCGCATTGTAAGTATTGCTGAATATTTCAGCTTAATTTGGATCCGTTATAACCTTATAGCCGTTTGCAAACCTTCACAGTAATGTAATAAATGGAATTGCATTGCGTTTTACAGAAATAGATGGACCTATGAGATTCAGTTGCCAAGGTTACCGGCATGCATTCTTTCATTAATTTATTAAGTAAAATTAGTTTTCTGGGAATATCTCAAAAACTGTTGGTTTTAGGGCCTTAAAATGAGTTTCGTTTCACACATTGAAGGGCTGAAAATGAGCTTTGTTTCACCCTTCTACGCCCATTTCAGCATGTATTTTAAGGGGGTAGGGCCCCTTTTATGAGAGGTACGGAGAAGACTTACATCAATGATTAGTGTCGTGCCTCTGAAGGATATCTGTATCAAATTCTACGTTGATCCACTCAGCCGTTCTCGAGTTATAAGGACACAAAAAATTGTCCACAGACAAACAAACAGACATGCACACAGACAGACAGACAGACAAAAATTTTATTTTTGCGCGCATCCATCATAAAACAGTCTGAAACGCACAAACATCGCAAATTTCCGTAGAAATTCAGAAAAACAGACAAACTTTCATTTTTAGCCTACTTTTCACATTTTGCAAAAATGAGGAAAAAGTAGACTTATGAGATCGATCCGGGAAAATGTCTGTCTGTCTGTCTGTCTGTCTGTCCTTCTGTCTGTCTGTCTGGCTGTGTGTGTGTCCCCCCCTATCAACTCCTAAACGGCTGCAGCAATCAAAACCAAATTTAGTATGAGTAAAGATGTGCACCGAAATATCTCACGTCCATATTTGAAAATGATGTCAGTGCTACCAACTGCTGAAAAAACGCACTAGAAATTTGAGCTCCATGTTGGATATCTTGCAAGGTATGCATGGGAGCTATTCAAAAATTGGCACACATGTAGATAAGACTATTTCAGTTTAATTTCCAGGAGGCCAACCATTACAGTGTTGCCAAACTAATTTTATGCCTTCTGATAGGTCCAATGTTTAAATGCATATAACTTCTACACTATCAATTGGATTTCAACCAAATTTTGTATGTAATATCTGTACATAAACAGATATGACTGAGCATATTTGTAAGGCCACCAGGGCTGCCAACTGTTAATAATTGCTATCTCTATTTTTTTCATCCAAATACCTATATATCAGAAAGTATGCAAGCCAACAGCTTTAAACTACGCACACGTATATTCTGACATTTTAGATTAATTTGGAGTAACTTATATACGTCAGTTCTACCAACATGATTATAAACCTACTGATAGTACCAATTTTTAAATACACACAACTTCTATACTATCAGTTGGATTTCAACCAAATTTCGTATGTGCTATGTGTACCATGACAGATATTACTATTAGTATTGTTAACAGCAATCAGGGCTGCCAACTGTTAATAAATGCTGTCTATATTTTTTTAACCTAATATCAATATATCAGAAAGTATGCAAGCCAACAGCTCTATACTTTGCACACGTATAGCACCTGACATTCTAGATTAATTTGGAGTAATTAATACAAGGCAGTGCTGCCAACATGATTCTATACCTGCTGATATGTCCAATTTTAAAATACATGTAACTTCTATACTAACAAATGTATTTCATCCAAAATTGGCACAACGAGATATCATAATATTTCAGATTATTTCTGACCAGCACACGCATGACATTGTTGGCAGCATGCTTTTACGCGTGCTGATAGATCCAATGTCTAACTGCATGTAACGTCCATTGGACTTCAACCAAATTTTGTATTCTGTACCTTAAGACTATGAAAATGAATATGGAACTAAGAATATATTCAGTCATCAGGGCTGCCAACTGTTGTGCTCTATTAGGCTACATTATACCAGGTATATTTTGAACTAATTAGATATTTCGATATTACCACCTTAATTTCGTCATTATTCTAGATAGGTTCATATTCTGTAGAATAATCATTGGCATGAAAAGTAGGCTGTATAGTTCTTCACGGATCTTCTTGTTATATATGTAGAGATATAGTACGTAGTTGTGAAAGAAATACTGCATTTTATTCTTAGGTCTACAAACATTACTATAATTGTGTTGGTGTACATACCCCAGTATGGTAACACATCTGTACTTGGCAGAGTGACAGAAAATTCTATTAGGTATCTCATGAAAAATAATAGGCTAGGGGTACCAGCCTATTTTCTTTCACTCAGGTGCATTCTAACTTTTTTTCCTTTTCTTAGTCGTTTACCCTCCAGGTTGGTGGAACCCACAGACTCAGCGAGGGAACTCACCACTACCGCCTCTACGGGCAGTGTACTAGAGCTAGGAACATCTAATCGGAGTGGATACAACTGGTGAGGTGTGATTGGCACCTCGCCCAGGCGGCCTCACCTAAAAAGCGTTGAAGGGCCTCATGAGGTAATGGATGGTCAGGATGGATATCCAAGGAAGAGGGAAGGAGGCGACCGTGGCCTTGAAGAAGGTACTGCCCCCGTAAATTGAATTTTTAGGGACAAAATGAGATTATTATCCGTCCCCATGATAAAATTTAACTAGCAAATATAATTTCTGGAAGTGTGACACGGGAGTGTAGTGTTACAAGCTCGAGACTGAGGGAGAGCCCGATCACGTGATATGTTGCACAATGGACGCTTCTAGTAGGCTATATTTAGCATAGCAACAGCGAGTTTGGAGATTCATATTATAAATATTGTTATAAATTATGCTATTGTGTACCCGATACCTAGTGGAGGCTATCGGCTACGCCAGCAGACATTAAGCCGTAGTTGAGATTATGGGAAGAGTTATGAAAAGATAGCGCTCAAATCGAGTCAAGAGGAATGTCAAGATGACGTAGAAGGTCTAGGATTAAGAAGGCACTGACAGCCGTCAAGCAGATGGAATTATGGATGGAAATATGAAGCTTTATTAAGATCTATATGGAACATGGTATTTAAACATCTCAGAAGAGAAGATATAACAAGCATTATATATGGTAATAATTTGTAGGAAGTCAGATAACCCTTAAGTTATCGTATAACTTAATAGCCGAGATAATGGGGGTTCGAGATTATATTTGTGACGCAAGACCACAGAGGTGGGGAGAACGTCACGTGACTGCGCCAGGGAGGTGCAGGTCAATGCAGTCTAGAGACAGTCAGTCGAGCTCTGTAAGCAGAGGAGTCAAGTACAGTTAGCAAGAGAGTGGAGTGCAGCGAGCAAGGCAGTCGAGGTCAGACAGCGAGCTGAGTAGGACATGCCGAGCGTATGGTAAAAGTCGCGCAGCGAGCAGCATTTGTCACGGAAAGTGAAAGCGACAGGTTTTACTTCACCAAGCAACGAACTGAAAGTAGGTCAGTGAGCCAAGCAGACACCCGCAGTAGGCAGCGTGATGACCGGTTACAGAACCAGCTGTACGGGCCAAGCAAGCATGAGATGGCCGGGGTTTAGAACAGTACTGCAATAGTAGTTGGAGAACTTTATTTCGAGCATAGCAGAGCGGCATGGCGAGGCCAGCTTTAGGCGGAGATTATTTCGAGCATTGCAGTAGAGACGAGCGGTTTATTTCCAATTTTATACGCAAGTAATATGATAGAAGCTGAACTTCATTATAACATTGAGTTGGAACGCATATTCAGTAATCAAATTGTACAGGCAGATAGTTACGAAATACTGCAACTGTGAACTTCAGATGAACATAGTTATTCAATGACATTACGACTAGGCATTCCATAACGGAACACGCAGAGCGACCATGGGGTCCAAGTAACATTAACAATTTTAGGCAAACGGAATGTTACAGGCATATGCACTTATGAACATTGGCTCGTGCATTAATGCAATTCTTTTTTATGAAGTGTTATAAATTACCGAGTACGAACACAGCTACAGGGTGTTTCATAAACTTATACGCTCTCATAAATAAATTTTATTTTCTGCAAGTGAGACTAAACCGTTGTGGAGATTGAACTTTCAACGCTCAAATCGAACATTGTATGGAACAGTGGCGTAACGTAGAAGAGGAATATGGGGTCCGCTGATTCTATGAACTTTTTCGTGAGGATTTGGACAGTATCCGCTATGGATAACCAGCAGTTTATCATGTCGGAGTAAACGCAGACAGAGACGCGATGGCACCACAGAGCGATGGATTCGATTCCTGAAGAGGAGGAGGTCCACCAGCTGATTAACTTGGGATTTGAAGGCAATCGTCATTGCGTGGGTGGAATGATATTCTCGCCGATCTTTCGAGAAATTCATTACATAAGGATAATCGACGATCTTTGAAATTTAATAACAGCTGATTATGAGAAGGTACTGTAAGAGTTATAACTTCCTGATACGATTATTTTCATGAATACTGGGCACACATGTATATTTTTCTAATAGGAATGATACGATTATTTAGACATGGCTTTGACTTTAAATGCTTCAAATTTTGCTAGAATATGGCGTGACCATATGACATGGCAGGCATCATTATACGAAATTCTCACCATTGGTTGGCTTTATTAAGCAGATGTTTGGTCTTTTAGACATTTTTCCAGCAAGGATAGTTTTCATGAATAGTTTTTTTTTGTGTGACGAGTATTTCGAACTCGTGATTTGCAATTGATTATCTAAATTACTTCGTCCGTTCATTGCATACTTGCGAGTGTGTATTATTCATCAGTAGGGATTTTTTCCATTGGATTGTTTGGGAGATATTAAGATGTTATTCATTTTAGTGAATGAATATCGCTTTTATATGACAACTAGAGACTTGTTGATTCCTATCTGGTACATTCACTCATTTAGTCTTCGAGATGGGGTCTATCGTATTTATACGATTGTATGGTGGTTACTCATCTTACCCATCGTTCAGGGCACTATCATGTTAGTCGACGAGGCGAGGTCTTTCGTATTTATACGATTGTACGGTGGTTACTCATCTTACTTGCCATTGAGGGACTCATTTTTATCATCCGAGTGTACTTGAGATTGTAAGAGAATCAAACAAGGAACTACTAGTCACATATCAGTCGAATTTTTGTTAAATAAATTAAAGATGAATGTCAGCAGGGTTACATTTGTAATTCTTGTTTGCCAATCCAATATTTTGTTGCTATACTCTTTTGAGAGTACTTTCAGTTTAACAGCTGGTACAGCTGATGCTTTTGATGATTTTTAGCCTATTTTCAATTTTGAAAAAATAGGCTTATGAGATCACCTTTTGTCCGTGTGTGTGTGCGTGTGTGTGTGTGTGTGTGTGTGTGATTCGTGTGTGTGTCCCCCCCTAATAAAATCTAAACGGCATGAGCGATTTCAATGAAACTCGGAAAGTTCATAGCACTATTCCCGGAGACCTCGACCGTGCCCTTCAAATTTTGTTACGACTCACCGATCCAACATGGCGGCTGTGCGAAATATTTCACCAGCATTCAATATCTCCGAAACTATTACCGATATTACCCTGACATTTTCTATGGTAATAGAGGGAACTACTATAAGTTCACTTATGTAACTTTTGAAAACCTGGTAACTACAAAACCAACATGGCGGCCAAGCGAATTTGCGACTTTTAAATAGACGTTTCTCGCGATTTGACCAACCAAACGCAATGAAACTTGGCACAGTATATGTTTATATACATTGTAATGCACCGACATCTAACTTCGTTCAATTGTTTACATAATCACAAGATGGCGGATGTGCGAAATATTTCACCGGAATTCTATATCTCTGAAACTATTAGCGGTATCTCCCTAAAATTTTGTACGGAGATAAAGGGCACTACTGGAAGTCCATCTATAAGATTTTCAAAACCCGGTTAACTACAAAACGAACATGGCGGCCAAGCGAATTTGAACATTTTAAATAGACCTTTCTCGCGATTTAAGGTTCCAAGCGCATTGCAACCTGGTACAGGAAATATTTATACACATTGTAATCCACTGGTATCTAATTTAGTTCAATTGTTTACATAACCTCAAGATGGCGGCAGTGCGAATTTTAAAATTAAGTTTTTATTTCTTGTGATGTAGTCATGTAATCGAAGTGAAAGTTTGAATAATGAACCTACGCAATAATTTTCCTTTAATGGTACATGACTCTATGGCCTATACATTTAACAATCCAACATGGCGACCATCCTAAATATTTAGACGATACTGAATATCTACGAATCTATTTTAGCAATCAAACTGCATTTTTTAATGTTCATAGGGGCTATGAACTTAAGTTCACCTATAGGACTTTAAATAACCTGGTGATCACAAATCCAACATGGCGGTGACGCGAATTATAAATATTCACATGGACGTTTCTCGCAATTTAACCATGCTAGTGCAGTGAAACTTGGTACAGTAAATCTTTATCCGAATGCTAATCCACTGGCATCTAATTTATTTCAATTGTTTCCATAACCTCAAGATGGCAGCTGTGAAAAAATTTTAATCTCCTTGTTTTTTCTTGTGTCCTAATTATGCGATTGAAGTTTGAATACTACACGTTCACAATAATCTGCGTGTAACAGTACATAACTCTAGGACCTACATATATAAAATCCAACATGGCGACCATCCGAAATATTTAGTCGGTTCTCAATATCTACGAATCTATTACAGCAATCAAACTGAAATTGTGTATGTTAAATAGTGGCAATTAACATAAGTAGGATACATGAAAATAGGCTGTATAGTTCTTCACGGAACTACTTGTTATAATTGTGTTTGATACCTTTGAGAAGGATTTAAAGTAATTGAATCTTGTAAGATGAATCATTAATGGTCAGATTTATTTTAAGGCAGATCAGTATTGCATATTTTGATATGAGAGATTATAGCACATTGGTGTTTATCTGTGATGTGAATTATGAGAATTGTAAGAGAATTTATGCTATTTGAAAGCAGATCTTGAATTACTAAGGTAATATTTTTTCTAATTGTTTAAGAAATTGTCTAGATGTGATCAGAGTAATTACAGTTATTGGAGATTGTGTGCGTTGATAATTTGAAGCCAGTTATATATTTTTGTAGATCATGCAACATGGTTAAGTGAAGTTTGTGATAGGCATTTTGTAGAAGTAGCCAAGTGATAGTTGCAATGTTGCTAATGTATTTTGAGGCAGACATGAGGTCGTCGAACCCAGTCTAGCGTAATTTTTGAGATTCAGGCTGTATGCTGAATATTTATGGAGTTTTGTGGAATAATTGTGGTATTCAAATGTGATATTTGAAGAAGTGAGGATATATAATGTCGTTGTGGATAGTCAGATCCAACGTGATGTCGTGAAGGCAATAATATTTTTTGGCATGATAATTAAATACGAGATATAACTTGGAAGTAATAAAACTGTAAGACAACGTTCTATAACCCATATTAAACAATTTGTTAGAAAATTAAACAAATAAATAAAGTTGATAATACAAGATTTTCTGATAATAATAATAATTAATGAAATAATAATCTGAAATTTAAGCATATTAATGATCTGACCCAATGAAATAAAAATCAGAATGACTAGATGAAATAATAAAAATCTAAATAACCAGAAGAATAAAATTTAAATAAAATTGATAAATTAAATTTTGGAATAAATCAATGAATTAAATAAATGGATGAATTAAAGATTGGATAAATAAACTGATTTAAATAAATTAATATATGATTGGATAGATGATGAATAACTGAATTAGAAGGTGATAATTAATTAAAGAAGCTGATGATTAATGAATTTATATGGATTAATATAAATTTAATTGAGATGTGACTTGTAGGAATTGCAACTTGAGTTGAGGAATTAAACGATTTATATTGATGATTTAAGATGATTTAATCTGGAGGAGATGATAAAATAAGAGTGTGTGAATAATTAGAAAGTATAATGAAGTGATGATAATAATTTTCATTTAAATGATTTAATGGTGATGAGTTAATGATTCTGACAGGAATATGTTGAATTTTGAGATGAGATTTAATGTGAGAAATATTTAACTTTGATGATGATGAGTATGACCAATGAGCAGTGAATTTTCTGTAATTCACAAACAAGCAATTATTAATGACAATGTAAATAGTGTAAATTAATTATTCGATGTTTAGGAGCATTTTCTAACATATTCAACATTTGAATTATGCCATGCAAGCCATACATTACGTGATATTTAAAATATGTGATTATAATATGTGTGTTTAGGCAGATTAATACTTTTTTTTCAAATCCACATTCATGATGTTAATTTAAAGAGAAATTATGTCTCAGGTATCACAAATGTCAGTGACGAAAGACATAGTGCTACAGTGATCCTGAGAACCCAAGAGAACTTTAGAGATTTTTCCTATTTTATGTGGATTAAATACTTTTGATTAGAAAAGAGATGGTTCGATTTTTGGACAATGACAATTTAACGTTGGCATTCGACCATGCTCTCAGGTAGGATGAATATTTAAAATGTCTGTCTGACTATCAAAGTGAAATAAATTTGTTTTTATATTAGTTGTGATCTGATGATGGTGTGATTTTCCTTTTCCTTTCCTTGTGTTAATTAAGGCTTAATCGGAAAGGATGTGGTTTGCTAGGAGTTCAGTTGATGGCGCCCATTTATATTTGCATTTTTTAAAATTAAATTTAAGCCCGTAACCACCCTAGAGATACTTTGTCTTGTGTTACCCTCTGCTTTTGAGATATTTCAACTGAATTTCCGACACATTCCTTATTTGACAAGGTGTTCATTTAACTCCGCTCTGCCCTGGAAATCCAGGAATGCGATGTAATAGCAGATGGGTCATCGCATCCCCAGGACGAACGGGTGCAATTGGATCCCAGCCCAGAGCCAATGAGAACAGGTCTTATTGAAGACGGGATCAACTTTAATTACACAACTAGTTGAAACCCGTCAAAAATGACGGTCAATAGAAAAATATTTACTGAAGAATTTTCTTATGTAGGCCTACTGTATATTCTTTGTACGATTACTTTTTGGCTCTATTGAAACTATAAGGGCGTCAAAGATTGCACTCTCAACATTGCAAAATACTGCTGGCCATGACTGAAAAATTGATGAGGCAAATTGAGACCTATACGTTCCAGAGTTTTCCCTTGAGCGTCATTGATTGTGACAGAGTATGCCAAATAAATTGGAAAATATTGCCTCTTAAAACAAAATGATAGTGTTTTATCGGATGCTGTTAAATCAAGTAGAAGGATTAGACCTCTCTGCCTAATTTTAACTGCACTTATTATTTCCAAATCCAAGCAATATAGTTGCATTTAGGAGCCCTTGGGAAACGTTCAGATTTCTAAGCAGCATAACGGTTCAAGCGTTTGGAATATGTGGAGGGCAAGTCATTTAGTTCCACGGAATTCAAGAACTCTGAGGAGTCTAATAAAACTGGCCGCAAACCGTCACATATAATTTTGGAATATAACGAAGAAATGCGATGATGTGCACCTCCATACATCTTAAAACAATGTGGACCGTATGGGTGTGGCACAGTAACATTGGCACCAAATGAAACGAAGGACAAAGCATTGTACTGCCGATTAGTCTCTCTGAAATTCCTTGAGATATCATCTCCAGTGAAAAATAATTGTTGCAGCATGTCAAATATTTTATATTTAGTCAGATTAATTTTACCATTACAACAGCAAAGGTCAAAGTAACCAAGTGTAGATTTCTCTCAAGAGAAATACAGTGCAGAACAATGTTTACATTTGTTCGTCAAGGACCCTACACTGTAACGGTATAGTATCAGGAATTGTATCTGAAATGCCGTATTCATATTGGAGTTTAAAAGTGGCTTCGTATTTTTCTCCGATTTCCCACTTGTTTGCGGCTAATGATCTATTTCGTAAAATGGGTTTATTTATAGCAGCATTTCTCCCCAAATTAACGTCATATTAAATAATACTATAGTGGCCTGCATCAACGCAGCAGCCAAATATTAAATAGCAAATAATAACTTACTTCCATTGCCAAAATCAACTGCGTGGTTAGACTCATTGTTATGTACTCTAAAAAAATAATCAATAAACAATAATATTCACTTATACAACTAAGTTCAGAGACTTCCATTCTCAAGTTGGTTGCTGATGAGAATGTGATGAGACTGATCGCCAATAATAAAATCCTTGCAATTTTTGCAATTTGCTTGCAAACGCAACTCAGGATGACGAACTTCATTTTGAAATAAACAGAATGAAACTGCTCTAAATAATCAATTTCCATCACCTGTTGAAGGTACAATACTTTGCATTTCCATGACAGTAAATTATGCAAGGGAGCATAGAATCACTTCGCCACTACTGGAATGAGCATGGACTCACTTCGCCAGCCACCGTAATGGAGGGAGTTTTAGAATTATATGTTCAGTGTTTTTCAAAGATCGTATTAACACAGGTAAGCCCAGTCTTAAGGCTACATTCTGAGCTATCGCCCCAGATTCCAGGTTCGATCCCTGCTCTGCCAAGAAATTTAATTCTGGTCTGAGGGCTGGAACGGGGCGCACTCTTGAGGCATACCTAAGAAGAGCAAAATTTGATTCCTATCTCAACAATCTTGGATGTGGTTTTCCGTGGTTTCCGACTTCCACTCCAGGCAAATACCGGGATAGTTCCTAACTTAAAGCCTCAGTCGTCAACTCTCCATTCCCCATACTAATTACAAATGCACACATCAATACAGCCATCACATTAACACAGGTTATCAGAGAAAGGTTTACACTCACACACCAAAGTAGACGGCGCTGAGTGACCACGATGTCTGAGTCCATCAAATGAATTATGTTCGACAATTTTCTCTCAAGGCGAAGCAATTGTGCCGATTTTTATTTAATAATTTAAAAGTATCTGGCAACGTAAATCATGGAGAATTCCTTACCTTACGGGAATAATAAACGTAACATATGTTTAGACAATGTAATACCAATTGCAAGATAGAATAATTGGGAAATAGAATTACATGTCTGAGGTGGGAATCAAACTCCTCCGACGATGCATAATCAATTTCGTTGTCCTCAATGTTAGCCGCTGAGCCACCCAGACAACGAAATTAGAGTGCAATATTAAGTGACGTAAACAACAAACGCACTCAACTGCCAGTTATAGTTCATCAATATTTCCCTTATTTCATGATTCTATTTCAGTATATATCGGGATACAACATAAGCGATATTTCCCTTTTCAATTCTCATAAACAAAGATCACACTACGTACGATACGGTGGATCGTTTATCCGCCATTTCTCTCATGAAGAAACGCCATTGTGACAACGCGCAATAGCCATATATTACATTTTCTTTAAACATATAAAAATATACCGTAACATATATTTTCCTTTTAAAGACACACTGCAAATCTGCATGCCAAGAGCTTTCGTTAGAATGCCATACGAAGCCAATCGGTTAAGTCGTTTTCAAAATCTCGTGTGTACAAAAAATACCTTAGTGTTTTAAATATATAGATGTGGCAACAGAGAATTCGTTACTTTACGGGAATGATAAAAGTGAAATATATTTCTACAATGTAATACCAATCGTAGGAAGGAAGAAAACAAAAACAAAACATATCCGAGATGGGAATCGAACCCTCTCGACCATGCAAAGGATGGCAACAGAGAATTCGTTACTTGACGGGAATGATAAAAGTGAAATATGTTTCTACAATGCAATACCAATCGTAGGAAGGCAGAAAACGAAAATAAAAAAGCATATCCGAGGTGGGAATCGAACCCTCTCGATCATGCATAATACATATTTCTAGGCAGTAACCTTATCCCCTTGGCCTTTCAGACAACTATGGGACACTTCAGTATTAAGCTATCTAACCAGTATACACACTCAACCTGCAGTTTAAGTCCTTCAATTCGTGGTTTATTTAATATAATTCTAATTCAATGCATATTGTAAAAACATAATTAACATTATTGGAATTGGAGACCCTTTTTAATTCTCATAAACAAAGATCTCAGTTAGACGCGACCGGAATCGCCATTTTCCGTGTGTACAAAAAACAGCTTAGTGTTTTAAATAAATAGATATGGCAACAGAGAATTCGTTCCTTTACGGGAATGATAAAAGTGAAATATATTTCTACAATGTAATACCAATCGTAGGAAGGAAGAAAACAAAAACAAAACATATCCGAGGTGGGAATCGAACCCTCTCGACCATGCAAAGGATGGCAACAGAGAATTCGTTACTTGACGGGAATGATAAAAAAGAAATATGTTTCTACAATGCAATACCAATCGTAGGAAGGCAGAAAACGAAAATACAAAAACATATCCGAGGTGGGAATCGAACCCTCTCGATCATGCATAATACATGTTTCAAGGCTGTAACCTTATCCCCTTGGCCATTCAGACAACTATGGAACACTTCAGTATTAAGCTATCTAACCAGTATACACACTCAACCTGCAGTTTAAGTCCTTCAATTCGTGGTTTATTTAATATAATTCTAATTCAACGCATATTGTAAAAACATAATTAACATTATTGGAGACCCTTTTTAATTCTCATAAACAAAGATCTCAGACGCGACCGGAATCGCCATTTTCCTTGTTGAGAAAGGCCATTGTGCGCATGCGCGGGAGTGTCAAATATTACATATTTCTTTAATCATTTAAAATATACCGTAACATATATTTTCCTTTTAAAGAAACTCTGCAAATCTGCATGCCAAGAGCTTTCGTTAGAATGTCTTACGAAGCCAATCGGTTAAGTCGTTTTCACAATCTCGTGTGTACAAAAAACAGCTTAGTGTTTTAAATATATAGATAGATATGGCAACAGAGAATTCGTTACTTTACAGGAATGATAAAAGTGAAATATGTTTCTACACTGTAATACCAATCGTAGGAAGGAAGAAAACAAAAAAAAACATATCCGAGGTGGGAATCGAACCCTCTCGACCATGCAAAGGATGGCAACAGAGAATTCGTTACTTTACGGGAATGAAAAAGTGAAATATATCTCTACAATGTAATACCAATCGTAGGAAGGAAGAAAATGAAAATTAAAAAAAACATAACCGAGGTGGGAATCGAACCCTCTCGATGGGAACAGAGAATTCGTTACTTGACGGGAATGATAAAAGTGAAATATGTTTCTACAATGCAATACCAATCGTAGGAAGGAAGAAAACGAAAATAAAAAAAACATATCCGAAGTGGGATCGAACCCTCTCGATCATGCATAATACAAATTTCTGGCCAGTAACCTTATCCCCTTGGCCAAACAGACAACTATGTGACAGTGCAGTATTAAGCTATCTAACCAGTATACACACTCAACCTGCACTTTATGTCCTTCAATTCGTGGTTTATTTAATATAATTCTATTTCAATGCATATTGTAAAAACATAACTAACATTATTGCAGACCCTTTTTGATTCTCATAAACAAAGATCTCAGTTAGACGCGACCGGAATCGCCATTTTCCTTGTTGAGAAAGGCCATTGTGCGCATGCGCGGGAGTGTCAAATATTACATATTTCTTTAATCATTTAAAAATATACCGTAACATATATTTTTCTTTTAAAGAAACTCTGCAAATCTGCATGCCAATAGCTTTCTACAATGCAATACCAATCGTAGGAAGGAAGAAAATGAAAATAAAAAAACATATCCGAGGTGGGAATCGAACCCTCTCGATCGTGCATAATACAAATTTCAGGCCAGTAACCTTATCCCCTTGGCCAACCAGACAACTATGTGACACTGCAGTATTAAGCTATCTAACCAGTATACACACTCAACCTGCAGTTTATGTCTTTCAATTCGTGGTTTATTTAATATAATTCTATTTCAATGCACATTGTAAAAACATAACTAACATTATTGGAGATCCTTTTTAATTCTCATGAACAAAGATCTCAGTTAGACGCGACCGGAATCGCCATTTTCCTTGTTGAGAAAGGCCATTGTGCGCATGCGCGGGAGTGACAAATATTACATATTTCTTTAATCATTTAAAAATATACCGTAACATATATTTTCCTTTTAAAGAAACTCTGCAAATCTGCATGCCAAGAGCTTTCGTTAGAATGTCTTACGAAGCCAATCGGTTAAGTGGTTTTCACAATCTCGTGTGTACAAAAAACAGCTTAGTGTTTTAAATATATAGATAGATATGGCAACAGAGAATTCGTTACTTTACAGGAATGATAAAAGTGAAATATGTTTCTACACTGTAATACCAATCGTAGGAAGGAAGAAAACAAAAAAAAAACATATCCGAGGTGGGAATCGAACCCTCTCGACCATGCAAAGGATGGCAACAGAGAATTCGTTACTTTACGGGAATGAAAAAGTGAAATATATCTCTACAATGTAATACCAATCGTAGGAAGGAAGAAAATGAAAATTAAAAAAACGTATCCGAGGTGGGAATCGAACCCTCTCGACCATGCAAAGGATGGCAACAGAGAATTCGTTACTTTACGGGAATGATAAAAGTGAAATATGTTTCTACAATGTAATACCAATCGTAGGAAGTAAGAAAACGAAAATAAAAAAAAACATAACCGAGGTGGGAATCGAACCCTCTCGATGGGAACAGAGAATTCGTTACTTGACGGGAATGATAAAAGTGAAATATGTTTCTACAATGCAATACCAATCGTAGGAAGGAAGAAAACGAAAATAAAAAAACATATCCGAAGTGGGATCGAACCCTCTCGATCATGCATAATACAAATTTCTGGCCAGTAACCTTATCCCCTTGGCCAACCAGACAACTATGTGACAGTGCAGTATTAAGCTATCTAACCAGTATACACACTCAACCTGCACTTTATGTCCTTCAATTCGTGGTTTATTTAATATAATTCTATTTCAATGCATATTGTAAAAACATAACTAACATTATTGCAGACCCTTTTTGATTCTCATAAACAAAGATCTCAGTTAGACGCGACCGGAATCGCCATTTTCCTTGTTGAGAAAGGCCATTGTGCGCATGCGCGGGAGTGTCAAATATTACATATTTCTTTAATCATTTAAAAATATACCGTAACATATATTTTTCTTTTAAAGAAACTCTGCAAATCTGCATGCCAAGAGCTTTCTACAATGCAATACCAATCGTAGGAAGGAAGAAAATGAAAATAAAAAAACATATCCGAGGTGGGAATCGAACCCTCTTGATCATGCATAATACAAATATCAGGCCAGTAACCTTATCCCCTTGGCCAACCAGACAACTATGTGACACTGCAGTATTAAGCTATCTAACCAGTATACACACTCAACCTGCAGTTTATGTCTTTCAATTCGTGGTTTACTTAATATAATTCTATTTCAATGCACATTGTAAAAGCATAACTAACATTATTGGAGATCCTTTTTAATTCTCATGAACAAAGATCTCAGTTAGACGCGACCGGAATCGCCATTTTCCTTGTTGAGAAAGGCCATTGTGCGCATGCGCGGGAGTGACAAATATTACATATTTCTTTAATCATTTAAAAATATACCGTAACATATATTTTCCTTTTAAAGAAACTCTGCAAATCTGCATGCCAAGAGCTTTCGTTAGAATGTCTTACGAAGCCAATCGGTTAAGTGGTTTTCACAATCTCGTGTGTACAAAAAACAGCTTAGTGTTTTAAATGTATAGATGGCAACAGATAATTCGTTACTTTACGGGAATGATAAAAGTGAAATATATTTCTACAATGTAATACCAATCGTAGGAAGGAAGAAAACAAAAAAAAAACATATCCGAGGTGGGAATCGAACCCTCTCGACCATGCAAAGGATGGCAACAGAGAATTCGTTACTTGACGGGAATGATAAAAGTGAAATATGTTTCTACAATGCAATACCAATCGTAGGAAGGCAGAAAACGAAAATAAAAAAACATATCCGAGGTGGGAATCGAACCCTCTCGATCATGCATAATACATGTTTCAAGGCTGTAACCTTATCCCCTTGGCCATTCAGACAACTATGGAACACTTCAGTATTAAGCTATCTAACCAGTATACACACTCAACCTGCAGTTTAAGTCCTTCAATTCGTGGTTTATTTAATATAATTCTAATTCAACGCATATTGTAAAAACATAATTAACATTATTGGAGACCCTTTTTAATTCTCATAAACAAAGATCTCAGACGCGACCGGAATCGCCATTTTCCTTGTTGAGAAAGGCCATTGTGCGCATGCGCGGGAGTGTCAAATATTACATATTTCTTTAATCATTTAAAATATACCGTAACATATATTTTCCTTTTAAAGAAACTCTGCAAATCTGCATGCCAAGAGCTTTCGTTAGAATGTCTTACGAAGCCAATCGGTTAAGTCGTTTTCACAATCTCGTGTGTACAAAAAACAGCTTAGTGTTTTAAATATATAGATAGATATGGCAACAGAGAATTCGTTACTTTACAGGAATGATAAAAGTGAAATATGTTTCTACACTGTAATACCAATCGTAGGAAGGAAGAAAACAAAAAAAAACATATCCGAGGTGGGAATCGAACCCTCTCGACCATGCAAAGGATGGCAACAGAGAATTCGTTACTTTACGGGAATGAAAAAGTGAAATATATCTCTACAATGTAATACCAATCGTAGGAAGGAAGAAAATGAAAATTAAAAAAAACATAACCGAGGTGGGAATCGAACCCTCTCGATGGGAACAGAGAATTCGTTACTTGACGGGAATGATAAAAGTGAAATATGTTTCTACAATGCAATACCAATCGTAGGAAGGAAGAAAACGAAAATAAAAAAAACATATCCGAAGTGGGATCGAACCCTCTCGATCATGCATAATACAAATTTCTGGCCAGTAACCTTATCCCCTTGGCCAAACAGACAACTATGTGACAGTGCAGTATTAAGCTATCTAACCAGTATACACACTCAACCTGCACTTTATGTCCTTCAATTCGTGGTTTATTTAATATAATTCTATTTCAATGCATATTGTAAAAACATAACTAACATTATTGCAGACCCTTTTTGATTCTCATAAACAAAGATCTCAGTTAGACGCGACCGGAATCGCCATTTTCCTTGTTGAGAAAGGCCATTGTGCGCATGCGCGGGAGTGTCAAATATTACATATTTCTTTAATCATTTAAAAATATACCGTAACATATATTTTTCTTTTAAAGAAACTCTGCAAATCTGCATGCCAATAGCTTTCTACAATGCAATACCAATCGTAGGAAGGAAGAAAATGAAAATAAAAAAACATATCCGAGGTGGGAATCGAACCCTCTCGATCGTGCATAATACAAATTTCAGGCCAGTAACCTTATCCCCTTGGCCAACCAGACAACTATGTGACACTGCAGTATTAAGCTATCTAACCAGTATACACACTCAACCTGCAGTTTATGTCTTTCAATTCGTGGTTTATTTAATATAATTCTATTTCAATGCACATTGTAAAAACATAACTAACATTATTGGAGATCCTTTTTAATTCTCATGAACAAAGATCTCAGTTAGACGCGACCGGAATCGCCATTTTCCTTGTTGAGAAAGGCCATTGTGCGCATGCGCGGGAGTGACAAATATTACATATTTCTTTAATCATTTAAAAATATACCGTAACATATATTTTCCTTTTAAAGAAACTCTGCAAATCTGCATGCCAAGAGCTTTCGTTAGAATGTCTTACGAAGCCAATCGGTTAAGTGGTTTTCACAATCTCGTGTGTACAAAAAACAGCTTAGTGTTTTAAATATATAGATAGATATGGCAACAGAGAATTCGTTACTTTACAGGAATGATAAAAGTGAAATATGTTTCTACACTGTAATACCAATCGTAGGAAGGAAGAAAACAAAAAAAAAACATATCCGAGGTGGGAATCGAACCCTCTCGACCATGCAAAGGATGGCAACAGAGAATTCGTTACTTTACGGGAATGAAAAAGTGAAATATATCTCTACAATGTAATACCAATCGTAGGAAGGAAGAAAATGAAAATTAAAAAAACGTATCCGAGGTGGGAATCGAACCCTCTCGACCATGCAAAGGATGGCAACAGAGAATTCGTTACTTTACGGGAATGATAAAAGTGAAATATGTTTCTACAATGTAATACCAATCGTAGGAAGTAAGAAAACGAAAATAAAAAAAAACATAACCGAGGTGGGAATCGAACCCTCTCGATGGGAACAGAGAATTCGTTACTTGACGGGAATGATAAAAGTGAAATATGTTTCTACAATGCAATACCAATCGTAGGAAGGAAGAAAACGAAAATAAAAAAACATATCCGAAGTGGGATCGAACCCTCTCGATCATGCATAATACAAATTTCTGGCCAGTAACCTTATCCCCTTGGCCAACCAGACAACTATGTGACAGTGCAGTATTAAGCTATCTAACCAGTATACACACTCAACCTGCACTTTATGTCCTTCAATTCGTGGTTTATTTAATATAATTCTATTTCAATGCATATTGTAAAAACATAACTAACATTATTGCAGACCCTTTTTGATTCTCATAAACAAAGATCTCAGTTAGACGCGACCGGAATCGCCATTTTCCTTGTTGAGAAAGGCCATTGTGCGCATGCGCGGGAGTGTCAAATATTACATATTTCTTTAATCATTTAAAAATATACCGTAACATATATTTTTCTTTTAAAGAAACTCTGCAAATCTGCATGCCAAGAGCTTTCTACAATGCAATACCAATCGTAGGAAGGAAGAAAATGAAAATAAAAAAACATATCCGAGGTGGGAATCGAACCCTCTTGATCATGCATAATACAAATATCAGGCCAGTAACCTTATCCCCTTGGCCAACCAGACAACTATGTGACACTGCAGTATTAAGCTATCTAACCAGTATACACACTCAACCTGCAGTTTATGTCTTTCAATTCGTGGTTTACTTAATATAATTCTATTTCAATGCACATTGTAAAAGCATAACTAACATTATTGGAGATCCTTTTTAATTCTCATGAACAAAGATCTCAGTTAGACGCGACCGGAATCGCCATTTTCCTTGTTGAGAAAGGCCATTGTGCGCATGCGCGGGAGTGACAAATATTACATATTTCTTTAATCATTTAAAAATATACCGTAACATATATTTTCCTTTTAAAGAAACTCTGCAAATCTGCATGCCAAGAGCTTTCGTTAGAATGTCTTACGAAGCCAATCGGTTAAGTGGTTTTCACAATCTCGTGTGTACAAAAAACAGCTTAGTGTTTTAAATGTATAGATGGCAACAGATAATTCGTTACTTTACGGGAATGATAAAAGTGAAATATATTTCTACAATGTAATACCAATCGTAGGAAGGAAGAAAACAAAAAAAAACATATCCGAGGTGGGAATCGAACCCTCTCGACCATGCAAAGGATGGCAACAGAGAATTCGTTACTTGACGGGAATGATAAAAGTGAAATATGTTTCTACAATGCAATACCAATCGTAGGAAGGCAGAAAACGAAAATAAAAAAGCATATCCGAGGAGGGAATCGAACCCTCTCGATCATGCATAATACATATTTCTAGGCAGTAACCTTATCCCCTTGGCCTTTCAGACAACTATGGGACACTTCAGTATTAAGCTATCTAACCAGTATACACACTCAACCTGCAGTTTAAGTCCTTCAATTCGAGGTTTATTTAATATAATTCTAATTCAATGCATATTGTAAAAACATAATTAACATTATTGGAATTGGAGACCCTTTTTAATTCTCATAAACAAAGATCTCAGTTAGACGCGACCGGAATCGCCATTTTCCTTGTGTACAAAAAACAGCTTAGTGTTTTAAATAAATAGATATGGCAACAGAGAATTCGTTCCTTTACGGGAATGATAAAAGTGAAATATATTTCTACAATGTAATACCAATCGTAGGAAGGAAGAAAACAAAAACAAAAAAAACATATCCGAGGTGGGAATCGAACCCTCTCGACCATGCAAAGGATGGCAACAGAGAATTCGTTACTTTACTGGAATGAAAAAAGTGAAATATGTCTCTACAATGTAATACAAATCGTAGGAAGGAAGAAAATGAAAATAAAAGAACGTATCCGAGGTGGGAATCGAACCCTCTCGACCATGCAAAGGATGGCAACAGAGAATTCGTTACTTTACGGGAATGATAAAAGTGAAATATGTTTCTACAATGTAATACCAATCGTAGGAAGGAAGAAAACGAAAATTAAAAAAACATAACCGAGGTGGGAATCGAACCCTCTCGACCATGCAAAGGATGGCAACAGAGAATTCGTTACTTTACGGGAATGATAAAAGTGAAATATGTTTCTACAATGTAATACCAATCGTAGGAAGGAAGAAAACAAAAAAAAAACATATCCGAGGTGGGAATCGAACCCTCTCGACCATGCAAAGGATGGCAACAGAGAATTCGTTACTTGACGGGAATGATAAAAGTGAAATATGTTTCTACAATGCAATACCAATCGTAGGAAGGCAGAAAACGAAAATAAAAAAACATATCCGAGGTGGGAATAGAACCCTCTCGATCATGCATAATACATGTTTCAAGGCTGTAACCTTATCCCCTTGGCCATTCAGACAACTATGGAACACTTCAGTATTAAGCTATCTAACCAGTATACACACTCAACCTGCAGTTTAAGTCCTTCAATTCGTGGTTTATTTAATATAATTCTAATTCAACGCATATTTTAAAAACATAATTAACATTATTGGAGACCCTTTTTAATTCTCATAAACAAAGATCTCAGTTAGACGCGACCGGAATCGCCATTTTCCTTGTTGAGAAAGGCCATTGTGCGCATGCGCGGGAGTGTCTAATATTACATATTTCTTTAATCATTTAAAAATATACCGTAACATATATTTTCCTTTTAAAGAAACTCTGCAAATCTGCATGCCAAGAGCTTTCGTTAGAATGTCTTACGAAGCCAATCGGTTAAGTCGTTTTCACAATCTCGTGTGTACAAAAAACAGCTTAGTGTTTTAAATATATAGATAGATATGGCAACAGAGAATTCGTTACTTTATAGGAATGATGAAAGTGAAATATGTTTCTACACTGTAATACCAATCGTAGGAAGGAAGAAAACAAAAAAAACATATCCGAGGTGGGAATCGAACCCTCTCGACCATGCAAAGGATGGCAACAGAGAATTCGTTACTTTACGGGAATGAAAAAGTGAAATATATCTCTACAATGTAATACCAATCGTAGGAAGGAAGAAAATGAAAATTAAAAAAAACATAACCGAGGTGGGAATCGAACCCTCTCGATGGGAACAGAGAATTCGTTACTTGACGGGAATGATAAAAGTGAAATATGTTTCTACAATGCAATACCAATCGTAGGAAGGAAGAAAACGAAAATAAAAAACATATCCGAAGTGGGATCGAACCCTCTCGATCATGCATAATACAAATTTGTGGCCAGTAACCTTATCCCCTTGGCCAACCAGACAACGATGTGACAGTGCAGTATTAAGCTATCTAACCAGTATACACACTCAACCTGCACTTTATGTCCTTCAATTCGTGAATATTTAATATAATTCTATTTCAATGCATATTGTAAAAACATAACTAACATTATTGCAGACCCTTTTTGATTCTCATAAACAAAGATCTCAGTTAGACGCGACCGGAATCGCCATTTTCTTTGTTGAGAAAGGCCATTGTGCGCATGCGCGGGAGTGACAAATATTACATATTTCTTTAATCATTTAAAAATATACCGTAACATATATTTTTCTTTTAAAGAAACTCTGCAAATCTGCATGCCAAGAGCTTTCTACAATGCAATACCAATCGTAGGAAGGAAGAAAATGAAAATAAAAAAACATATCCGAGGTGGGAATCGAACCCTCTCGATCATGCATAATACAAATTTCAGGCCAGTAACCTTATATCCTTGGCCAACCAGACAACTATGTGACACTGCAGTATTAAGCTATCTAACCAGTATACACACTCAACCTGCAGTTTATGTCTTTCAATTCGTTGTTTATTTAATATAATTCTATTTCAATGCACATTGTAAAAACATAACTAACATTATTGGAGATCCTTTTTAATTCTCATGAACAAAGATCTCAGTTAGACGCGACCGGAATCGCCATTTTCTTTGTTGAGAAAGGCCATTGTGCGCATGCGCGGGAGTGACAAATATTACATATTTCTTTAATCATTTAAAAATATACCGTAACATATATTTTCCTTTTAAAGAAACTCTGCAAATCTGCATGCCAAGAGCTTTCGTTAGAATGTCTTACGAAGCCAATCGGTTAAGTGGTTTTCACAATCTCGTGTGTACAAAAAACAGCTTAGTGTTTTAAATATATAGATATGGCAACAGAGAATTCGTTACTTTACGGGAATGATAAAAGTGAAATATATTTCTACAATGTAATACCAATCGTAGGAAGGAAGAAAACAAAAACAAAACATATCCGAGGTGGGAATCGAACCCTCTCGACCATGCAAAGGATGGCAACAGAGAATTCGTTACTTGACGGGAATGATAAAAGTGAAATATGTTTCTACAATGCAATACCAATCGTAGGAAGGCAGAAAACGAAAATAAAAAAGCATATCCGAGGTGGGAATCGAACCCTCTCGATCATGCATAATACATATTTCTAGGCAGTAACCTTATCCCCTTGGCCTTTCAGACAACTATGGGACACTTCAGTATTAAGCTATCTAACCAGTATACACACTCAACCTGCAGTTTAAGTCCTTCAATTCGTGGTTTATTTAATATAATTCTAATTCAATGCATATTGTAAAAACATAATTAACATTATTGGAATTGGAGACCCTTTTTAATTCTCATAAACAAAGATCTCAGTTAGACGCGACCGGAATCGCCATTTTCCGTGTGTACAAAAAACAGCTTAGTGTTTTAAATAAATAGATATGGCAACAGAGAATTCGTTCCTTTACGGGAATGATAAAAGTGAAATATATTTCTACAATGTAATACCAATCGTAGGAAGGAAGAAAACAAAAACAAAACATATCCGAGGTGGGAATCGAACCCTCTCGACCATGCAAAGGATGGCAACAGAGAATTCGTTACTTGACGGGAATGATAAAAAAGAAATATGTTTCTACAATGCAATACCAATCGTAGGAAGGCAGAAAACGAAAATAAAAAAACATATCCGAGGTGGGAATCGAACCCTCTCGATCATGCATAATACATGTTTCAAGGCTGTAACCTTATCCCCTTGGCCATTCAGACAACTATGGAACACTTCAGTATTAAGCTATCTAACCAGTATACACACTCAACCTGCAGTTTAAGTCCTTCAATTCGTGGTTTATTTAATATAATTCTAATTCAACGCATATTTTAAAAACATAATTAACATTATTGGAGACCCTTTTTAATTCTCATAAACAAAGATCTCAGACGCGACCGGAATCGCCATTTTCCTTGTTGAGAAAGGCCATTGTGCGCATGCGCGGGAGTGTCAAATATTACATATTTCTTTAATCATTTAAAAATATACCGTAACATATATTTTCCTTTTAAAGAAACTCTGCAAATCTGCATGCCAAGAGCTTTCGTTAGAATGCCTTACGAAGCCAATCGGTTAAGTCGTTTTCACAATCTCGTGTGTACAAAAAACAGCTTAGTGTTTTAAATATATAGATATGATGAAATTATGCATTTAGGCCCTTAGAAGAAGATTTTCTTATTTGGTAATGCAGAGAGTATTAAGAGAAATTATGTCTGATACTTTAAAAACCACAGATCGGTTAATCTACGCAGTAATAAGCATTAGTAATCTACGCGCTAAAATTATGGTGGGAGATTGATATGGCCGCCAAAATTTCGATTTCGAAGGGGAGATCCAAGGATCGAGGTTCTTATTCCAGCAGACTTTGAAGAGTGAGGAAGTGTTTTTACTGGGTTAACGGAGATCCCAAAGTTTAGTCCGAGTGCGACGACTGTCGACTTGTGGAGACGCGAGGATAGCTAGGTGGAACGTAGGAGGTCACCGCACTTCCATTCTACGTGAAGTTGCGAGGAATATTCAATTGATTATATCTCTTCTATAATTGAGATCTGAAGTTAAATAAGCATATATATATAAAGAACAGGTCGCATACTATATATTGTGAAAAGTCGAGCGCTTTAAAAATTCACCGATTCGACAATATCAGCCTGTTAATTGAGATTTCCAAATGTGTTGTAAATAAAGCTGAACATCATTATAAATTGCAACGTGAACTTGGCGAACTCAGTTCATGTAAACAGTAGCGGAGAATTTTTAATATTGGCGCAACACATAAACATTAATAGAATGACTATAATTATTCGTCAAACGTTATCATTCAGCATAATTAACATTGTTGATATGATGATATAAATAGTCATGCGCCAGAGACATATTCGATAACAGGAGTTAAGATACAACGATGGAGCTTCGTTAGACGACGTATTCTTGAATACAGACGTAGTGTATGGTCCATATTGTGCATTTTCGTCAGTCTACGAACTCTAATATAACATCAATTAGCAATGGAAATATTTCATTTACCATTTATATGAATATTTCCATAATTATATTCCAATGATGAAGCTGATACATATTTACGACGAAGAATGAAGTCTTTACAGAAGAGATATGTCAAGATGCTAGGGAAAGGTAGCCCAGCAACACAGAAGAATTTGCCAGAAGGATGTCGTTCGAGCCCAGGCGAATGTTGGTGAATTCCAGAGAGGGACGTTTCTTATCACTGAGGTCACAGATCCGAGGTTCGAATGCAGATCCATCTCAGTGTCTTGTACTGAGGAAACATCTAAAGTATTGTGGGAATACTTACATATATCTTCAAGTTTTCGTCCAAATAAGGAATTCGTGTATCCCAATTGTTATATAGAGCTTGATTAGTAACATTCTGAGCCAGCGATCTTATTCCATATTTCTATATTTTCACATTTCATGTATTTCAGTGCTTTTATGTACTTTACACTTCAGATGTGTGTTGAGATTTTTATGCTGCAAGATTATTTAGAAGATGATTGCCTCTCATCTAATTTTCAATTTTATTCTACGGATCAGTTGTGGAACTGACACTAAAATTTAGTTTGAGGAATCATATTGCCTCATAGGAGATTAGTCGTTTCGACTCTCGAATTTTAATAATTTCATTTAAACCAAGTATTCTGACATTGTGTCATAGCTTCAAATTAAATTCTTATTAAATTTAATTTGAGCACTTGAATGTAACAACATATACAGTAATTTCAAGAAAAGAAGAAACATCGAATGATATTATTATATCATTATTGTACATAAATTATCGACGATCTAAGAAATACTAGTCGTTTGATAAGACCGAAGTCTTAATCCCTATGAACATTCTTTGTGTAGAGTGGATAAATATTACGACATTGACAAAACTTTCTTATTATTTGTAAAGCTAAGAGCTTTGTTCATTTAATATGTTAGAGGAAATTATTATTAGATTATTTAATCTTTGGCTAGGAATTCAAAGCTAGTTTATCCCGGTCAGGATTGAATTCTATCTGACACTATAAATAACATGTGTGTTATTTTATGCTTTTTGTGTAACATCACGCCATTTTGTCGACATGATATTACAACGATAAACAATTTAAAGCTTGACAAGTGAGGTGAAAAAGGAGTATTATTGTTATTACATGTATTTGCGACAGACGAGTTAACAGTTAATTATCTTGTTGTGGAGTAAACTTTAGGAGGTTAATCACGACTGTCTAATATCGTTCATTACAATTGGAGGTTTCGTTTGAAGAACTTACGCATGTATAATTGTAGTCCAGTAGTCATGTGCAATGATACGGAGGGTCATGCCAGTATTTGAGAGAAGTTCCAACATAAGATATGTTAATAACAATTAATCCTTTTTGGTTATTGTTTAACATAATACAGTAGATGATAATTGTTTATGCCATATATATTGTTATATGAGGATTTGTAGAGCTATGGAGTGCTCATGCGAGGGAATTCCGCATTTTAAGGAAGTCAAAGTATTGTTGTTCTTTGTTAAAAAGGCATGTATCATGATCAGAGCCGTTGTATACAAGTAGTCCAGTTCTTCTGAATTAACGATTTAGCTGTGTTAACAGGAGGGTTTCAGCGGAAATGCAACTTGAGAAAGATTGTCTACTCATGTCTATAATACGATAATTAAATTTTATTAAACCCGAAGTTATGTAATTACGTACAGTTTACCTTAATTAGTCGACTGTATTATACCGACAATGTAATGAAACCTATATAAGACGATGTGTAAGCAGTATATCAAAACTACAGAACGTTAGAGAAGGATGGTTATGTGAAAAACCAGTGTATATATTTAGTTAAGAATTATATTGTAACCGAGAAGTTAGAATCTCTAAAGTGTCGCGTTAGCAACACTAGATAATGGATATTATTATAAACATATTACATGTAAATAATTTTTGTGGAAATGATTTAATTAGTTAAATAATTTAGTAGGATTTATTAATCAATTGTTTTGGAATAGTGTGTGTTTTATGACCGGATGTTTTGGTGTGTATGATTGTTCATTGTTAAGAGAAAATGTGGAACCGAATTGCTCTAGAACAATTGCGGGGTGCGAATGAATGAGTGTATAACATTTTTTAGAATGATTGTTTAAGAAACAGAGTAGTTTTATGAACTTTTGTAAGATCTAAATGTTAATTTTTAAGTGTTTTTATAAATGCACACACAAGCAGTCTCTCTGTGGACTAGCGAGAATGATTCACCGTTATGTTGGAGAGCGATGACATATTATAAACAGGTGTACTCACCGCTTTGTATTAATTGTATAAACCAGTTTCGAGTTCGGCGTGGTGCCGGTATTTCATTGAAGAAACAAAGTTACTGCACGTGCGTTCTGCAAACGCAGGCTTGTGAATGAAACCATGTGTCTGGAATGCCATTAGGAGACTTCATTAAACGTTTTTATTTTTACGCAGTGTAGGTCTAGAACAAGCCAAGATTTTATACTCATAATTTTTAATACAGCATTGTAGTAAGATGTTGAGTTGAAAGGAGGTGTGAATGATTGCGTGTTTTTAATTTTAATGTATATTGTTAAATTCGTTTATTGTTATTTTGTTTATAGTAGATTAGTTTACCCTATTGTTAATAAATTTTATTCAGATTGTTTTCCATTGTTGTTGGAGTGTGATTCATCTTAAATATAAGGAGAAGAATATTGTGGATGAATTGTAGGCGAAGCTGAATTCCCAGTCCCCGAGAGGTAAGTAAAGGTGAGTGCCCCGTGTAGTTGGTTGTTGATCCACAATATTCGGGTAACTGCTGTCTGTAAATCCCTAAAGACCATGTTGGAAGCGATTTCTAATGTAGTTTATGCCGGAGCAGTTAGAAATAGGCAATCCAGTGGGGGCAATGGATATTCCAACAGGATCCTTTCCGGATTATCGGGTACAGTACCATCTCGGCATTTGCCCGAAGACAAAGTGGGAAACCACGGAAAACCACTTCGAGGAAGGCTGAGGTGGGAATCGAACCACCTCTACTCAGCATGGTTAGCTGCCGCCCCGGAGGTTTACCCTCCAGGTAGGTGGAACCCACGGACTCAGCGAGGGAACTCAACACTACCGCCTCTACGGGCAGTGTCCTAGAGCTGGGAACATCGAATCGGAGTGGATACAACCGGTGAGGTGTGATTGGCACCTCGCCCAGGCAGCCTCACCTGCAAAGCGAACAGGGGCCTCATGAGGGAAGGTAAGGGATGGTGCGGATGGACAGGCAAGGAAGAGGGAAGGCGGTGGCCGTGGCCTTGAAGAAGGTACTGCCCCCGTAAATTGAATTATATTGAGACCACGATGGCTGTATTGGCATAATTGAATAAAATTATGGATGTCATAGTTGTGACGTGTATATTCATGACGTAGGCACGGATGACGTAGACTTCATGCAAGTAGGCTGATGGAGCTGAGATTCTTGGTGACGTCATGATTTTGTTCGAGAAAGATCTGAGATTTACGACGCAGTCGCAGGAAACAAGGTATTGTGCTAAGGAAGAAGTTACGCTATTGGAGGAGAGACTCGAACCAATGAACGATAGCTTGGAAGGAAGACGGAGATTACTGAAACTACCATATTTGATTACTTTTGGCATGCAGATTTGTGGAAATCTATTTTTAGTTATGGCATTGATTTGGAATTTTGAAGAAATTAATTTTGAGTTTTTGAAATTTGAAAATCCGTCAAGTATAGCCAAAGTTAAAACTTCTAGCAATGACGGAGCAACAGGCTATGGAAGGGATGGATACGCCCCTTAAGAAGTTAATAAAAGGTCGTGCACAGAAGAGAGGAGCTCTCATATCTCTCATACCGCTGATACCGCATATATATATATTTCAGATGTCATAGAGTCATTTTCGAGTGAATAAGTGAAGCAAGTTGTCTTTAGCGTGTGGTTAAAGCCCGGCGCATCGAACGAACACGGAGCAGTTCCATTTTACGCTGTTTGAAACTAGGTGAATTTGAAACGCTCACATTAACGTTTCTACCAGATAAAATATCAAGAGTTAACTTCTGCCTTTATTATAATTCAATTGGGCAGTACAACATTGAGGTGTGTAGAACATTTGAACAATTTCACAGTTATACTTTGAAAGATATTGACATTTTAAGACTGCAGACAAAAGTGATTTTCTCGCTACCTGAGAGGCACTTTTAAAATTCCACATTATACACTACGGCTGACACGTATATCGCAACCGTGATATTGGAGAATACGTTTGGTGTTACAACGATACAGTCTACTATGGAACATTATAATCTTGCAGTGCTTTCAATGATTATAACAGAAGTAGAGATGGAAGGCTAAGGCTTTAATGCAATTGGGACATATATCGATGGAGTGAAATAACAGCATGGAACTTCGTTTATCGTCTTTCTACAAAAGCGAGCATGTAGTGAACATCCAACTACACTTATGCATCGTGAATCCATCGCTGAATTATATCGGATGGCAGTGGAAATATTTTCATACTCCACAATTATGAATATTTCTGCGGAAATAACTACAATAAACTTCATGGCGAATTACGACCAGAACTTCAGGGAACTTTCAAGAGAGGCCAGGGTGGACCCGGCTCACAAAGAAGAGTTTTGCCAGAAGGATGTCTTTCGTATACATGGAGCAGTGCAATTTCCGGAGAAGGAAGCAGTTTGATTCTCCGAGGACGCTGATTCCAGGTTCGAGGTCGGAGCACATCTTTACGCTGGTGAAATGGAACCAACAGCAGTTTTCTTTGAAAACTTTCCTCTAGAACTTCAATCAACAGATAAGGTAGTCGTGAACGTTTCTTGTATTATTTGAGTCTTGTAGCGATATCTGAGCAACCATTCTTCCCATATTTTCTGTCCCATTTTTTTTGTGCCCCATTTTCTTGATTAACATTTCTGTACTCAGTACACTTCGTTGATTTATGCCTTTTTCTACGATTTGTTGAGACATTGTTATGTCATTGACATACTTAAATAATTTTGGATCAGTTGAGACTGATAATTTAGATTCTTTCAGTAATTTGCATATTTTTGTAGTCACGATTTGACTGTAAAATTAATGATTTCTATGGCAGATTTGAATTCAGACAGCGTGTCATTTTATTAAAGTAATTCTATTCAGTTAATTACTTTGACCAATTTTCTGTCATCCTCAAGAAAGAAGAATGATTAAATGATTTTAGAGCGTTAAAATCTAATACGTTATCGACGATAATTGAAATACTAGTCGTTTTATGAACATGATTGCAACATAGACATTTATCATTGCATTTTAGACAATTTTATGAAATATGAACTTTGATTACGATTTATTGAATACACTATAGTAATGAACATTTGATAGGAGTTTTTCTCAATTATAGATTGGAACAATAATGTTTGCATTCCACAATCTAATTGTATTCTATTCGACTATTTATGCAGTTTAGATGTACTTTGATTGAAGATAGTATTTTTATACCGCGATACTTTGAAGATAGTAATCTCAATTTTGATAGACCAGGGAGGAGTGTCTAATCGTATTTGCTATTAAATTTATTTGTGATTGGCAAATTTTTACTTCATATCGATTCATGAATGAAACCCACGAAGGTTAAATAATAACAGTCATTAATACAATTGATGAATATAAGAATTTTTAAAGAGGAACAATGGATGTATAATCGTTAGTTCAGTGCACGTGTAAAAGTCGCTGATGAATAATGCCCTTGAATAATGAATGAGGTTCCCACAGTAATAAATGATATTGATGAATTTATAAGTGGAGGTTTTTGTATGTAGTTTGGAAGATTTTTATGCCATATATATGAAGATATATGATGAATTCTGGGCCAATTGTTGTGCAATTTTGTGCGTTTTGAGCGAAGTATTTTTCCGCTGAATGTATTGTCCTGGTTCTTTGAAAGTTATTCATATGAAGATACTGTTAAAATTAACAAGAGTGTTAAATAATTTGAGATAAAGATTTTGAATGGAGGTTACCGTCACAAATATTATAATAATTATTAAACCTTATTAAACCTGAATTTGACAGTTAAATATAACTAACCTTCATTGGTCGATTATATCAACACGATTTGAGTAATTATCAACCGGATAAACGTGTGGTTTAATGTATTTCTTGTATAAATAATATAAACAATATTAATATTGTAAATAATTATGTAAATATCTTTGATAATAATTTGAAATGAAAAGGATTAATAGAGGCGTGTATAAGTTTTCCAATTGTCGTTTGACATTGTTATAAACAATTTATTATTGTTATAAATAATTAATGAACTTTTGTTATTAACATTTGGAGTTTTGTTTTTATACTCTAAACAACGCTAATTAAACAAGTGGATTGAACAATTAAACATGATTTGGGAGTGTTAGAGTATTCCACTGGTGTTTGAATGGAACATTTAAAAGATTTGCGTGATAATATTTCAGTTGAGATGTGGACATTTAACGTGTTTTGAAAGGAGAGCTAAGCTCTGATGTAACTGACTTATGCTAGGGTTGAACGGACGGGAGAGTCCACTTTGACGATGCAGGTGCATTGCAGCTGGCCCGGACAACTGTATGATAGAGACCAAGGACGTCTCTATAATAGCCTTGTGGCTATAAATAAAATGTGATGTGTATAAACACGCAAAACAATTGATATATGTCTCGTCCCAAATCCCGTTTCCATTCCAAGTGCATTATTATAATTACGTTATTTTTAGCTTGAGAAAGCTGAAACATTGTATGTAGAGTATACAAGTCCTACAGGAGGACATGGTTATGTGGTCGATGGCTTCTGATTGCCACGTGGATTTTGTTGTTTATTTTTGTTAAAATCATTCTTTATGTGAAATAAATTATTGTGCAGTTTAAAGTTTCTCGTCTTCGTTTTGGTTCATTTTAAATATCATGGTGGAGGTTATTGTGTGGGCATACTTTAAGTGATCCAGTTGACAACCCAGTCCCCGAGATAAATTTAAAAGGTAAGTAAAGGTAAGTATGAAACCCCGTATATTTTGGTGTGTTCCACAATAATTTCTTGTTAACTATTGTGCTCTAATCTCGATAGTATCTGTCAGTGCCATTTTCATTGATGTAGCTGTGCCGGTGCGATTGATTATTGGCAATCCGATTGAGGGGGCGGATATCTGACAGCCTACTATCCGGATAACGGGGACAGTAGGATTGGCAACCCTAAAACGTGGGGCACGATTGGCTCGATTGGCACGATTGGCTCGATCGACTGAATAACATTGGATTACCAAGTTATTGCAGTAGAATTGGCACCGCAATTTTTGTGGAGTGTTCGAATAACATTGGATTACCAAGTTATCGATGTCAAAGGGATTGTGAAGACTCAAATAAAGAGGTTGATTCTTTGTTAGATGTCTTGGCCAATTGTAGAATTTGAGAGTGTGATTATATAGGGATAAAATGTTGTGTTGTATTAGGAAAATTACACTCAGAAAAGATCAGATCTTATACAACTTGAGAGAGGTTAAATAGGCTGGAAACTTAGAAAAATCGCCTATGATCTGGAATCTTATTTTATTTGACCGGCTTATGACATGTTTAGTTATATTAAAGATATAATTAAACTATTTGGATTATAAATGTAAATTATTTGTGTTATGATATTTTAAAATGAACCAAGGAAACTTGAACATGTGCTTGAGTTTATTTCAACATGAAGTGTCTACGAAAGTTAATTATAAGGTAATTATAAGTTAGATTTAAGACAGAAAATTGCTCAAAATTATATATGGTGAAAAATGTTGCTGAGATGTTGTTATTTTGCTCTATTTGATGTATGTCCCTAAAGCAGTTTATTATTGAAATATTATTGAAATGGCAGATGAGAGTCTGAAAATGATGTTGGAGGAGATGTCCAACAGAATGAAGCAGATGATGGAGGAGAATGCTAGTAATATGTCTGCTAACTTGAAAGCTAGCATGAACGAAAGTGTGAGGGAAATGGAAGCTAGGCATACTAGTCGAATGGAGGAGAATGCTAGTAGAATGGATGAAAGTTTGAAAGTTCTTCAGACCAGTTCTGCAAACCTAGAAAATAATATGTCGCGTTTACAGATCAATACCCAGGGAATCGAGAATGCTGTAACTGACATGCGCACAGACGTGTCCAATGTCCATAAAGATTTATCCAATGTGCATAAAGATGTGTCTGATGTTAAAAATGATGTTTCTAAGGTACAAAAAGATCTTACTATGTTGAATCTTGATGTTGCTAATGTCCGGGGTGATATTTCATGTGCTAGAGCTGAAGTAATTGTTGTTAGGAATGATGTTGCTACTGTACAAGACAAAGTAGAGGAAGTTCAAAAAGAGGTTAGAAATGCTCGAACTGATGTGTCAAATGTTCAAGTAGACATAAACAATATTCATTCAGATGTTAATGATATGCAAAGCGATATCAATAAGATACAAGTAGAAGTCAATACTGTTTTTGTAGACATTGCTAAAGTTCAGACTGATGTTAACAAAGTTAGGGAAGAAATTGAAACTTCAAACACACTTTGTACTCGTAACATTAGTGCATTAACAACTCGGTTAGTTGACGAGTCTGTTAGGACAACAGCTTCTTTAGCTGGTTTAAAATACGATGTAGAGGTCATGAGAACCCAAGTATTAGATCACAATCGTTTACTTAAGGAAGACATTGAAGTAGATATCGCGGAAATGTTAACTGCAAATGTAACGGTTTGGAAAGATGAATGGAACAGGTCAAGTGGGGAACATGTAGATCAGATTCAGGAGCGAATTGTAAGAAAACTTGCCAGTACACAAGTAGACATAAATAATGAAGTAGTTCAGATTAGGAAAGACTTGAATGTAAGGATGGATTCGCTATCCGAAAAGCAGGTAGAGGATAGAACTCAAATAGGTCAGGACGTGCAAGCATTAAAAACTGCGTTAGAGGAACAGATTCATAAGGTTGTCTCTGATGTTAATGAAACTACGAGCAAACTGCAGAATTTGAAACTAGGAGAAGCTAGCATGATGGAAACCTATAAGGAAGAGTTGATTAGGAAAGTCATCACGGAAATCACAGACAAGGATACTGAAGGATTGACTGGTGAAGAGGATAGAAATTACGTGAGAAGATGTAACCTCGCTACAGAAGAGAGAGATATTAGTCCTGAGGAACATATATCCAGATTCAGGGAAGAAGAAGAGGATAGGAATATTGAACCTGAATGGAAGTATCGTGATAGTGGGAAACATTATATGGATTCATATCCGAGAAATGTGACAGTCATCCGTACCTTTGAAGACAAACCTCAAAAATTTAGCAACACTGATAGTCTCACACCGATTGAATATATCAGGAACCTTAAAGACTATTTCATTGAAGCCCACATTCCTAGAGAGAGAGAGATGAGAATCGTAGAAAGATTTCTAGCTGGAGGACCCCTCGAATGGTTTAGAGCATTTCGGTACACTTTTAGCAATTTTGACGAATTTGCAGAGGCATTGATAAAACGATTCTGGTCAATAGAAGCTCAGAATTCATTAAGAGCTGAGGTATACTCGAGGAAGTATTCAGGTACTCTTCCGACACGGTACGCTGATTTCTTCACGAGTCAACTATCACGCTTGAGATTTTTGCAACCCCCATTGTCAACAGAGCAGTTGATAGATGCGATTTCACGTATGCTGCCTGTGGAGGTAAGAAGACTGATCATATCGTCAAATATCAGAGATTTGACAAGTATGGACGAACTGTTGAGAAGGCTTGACTACACGAGTCCAATGCCAAATTTGGTACAAAAAGGTCAGAGGCACGAATTCAAAGACGTTAATACAGTCTACATGGATCAAGTGCAGCAAACTGATAAGCCTGAGGAAGAAAAAACTGAAAATGTACGTCCTCACAGGAATAATTATTTCCGCAACAACAGATCCCAAGGTTACCGTCCATATCAGCAAAGACGAGGCTGGAGTAATAATAGAGGGAATTATAACAACGGAAGAGGTAGATACTATAACAATGGTTATAATAGAAACTACAATAGAAATAACCAGTACCAGAATCAGAATCAGAATTCTCAAGGTCAGGTTATGACACCCGACAAGTATCAAGAGGGAGAGAAAGAAAGTCAGCAGTATCTGAAGGAATTACGAGAAAAGGAAGCTGAAAACCAAAAGAAAAGACAGGATGTAGTGATCGATCCTGGTCCTTCTACAAGTCAGCAGGGGAACTTTGAGATTGGTAACACAAAAAAAAAGTCCTCTCGGCACGCCGGAAGGCGGAGGTAGATTTCACCGGACAAACTTGGAGATAGGCGAAAATAGGCAGAATATGCAGGTTTTCGTAGAAGGATCAGACCTCATTTATCGCGTGAAAGTATTTTATAATTGGAGATTAATTAACTTTGTTTTTCTTCATTTTAAACATATTTTAAACATTTTATTGTCTTACGGGGACGGTAACCTTCTTGTCATTTGGAGTCCATTTTTAGCCTATTTTCAATTTTGAAAAAATAGGCTTATGAGATCACCTTTTGTCCGTGTGTGTGTGTGTGTGTGAGGTGTGTGTGTGTCCCCCCCTAATAAAATCTAAACGGCTGGAGCGATTTCAGTGAAACTCGGTAAGTTCATAGCACTATTCCCGGCGACGTCGACCGTGCCCATCGAATTTTGTTACGTCTCACCAATCCAACATGGCGGCTGTGCGAAATATTTCACTAGCATTCAGTATCTCCGAAACTATAACGGATATCGCCCTGAAATTGTGTATGGTGATAAAGGGTACTACTAGAAGTTCACCTATGAAACTTTCAAAAACCTGGTTACTACATAATCAACATGGCGGCCAAGCGAAGTGGAGACTTTTAAATAGACCTTTCTCGCGATTTAACTATCCAAACGTAATGAAACTTGGTACAGCAAATATTTATACACATTGCAATGCACTGGAGTCTAATTTAGTTCAATTGTTTACATAACCTCAAAATGGCGGCTGTGCGAAATATTTCACTGACATTCTATATCCCCGAAACTATTACAGATATCACCCTGCAATTTTGTACGGTGATAAAGAGTACTGATACAAGTTTACCTATGTATAATTCATAAACCTGTAAAGTACAAAACGAACATGGCGACCAAGCGAATTTGAAATATTTTAATAGACTTTTCTCTGGAGTTAACTCTCTGAGCGCAGTGAAATGTGGTACAGTAAATGATTTTGCAGATTGTAATGTACTGCCATCTAATTTAATTCAATTGTTTACATAACCTCAAAATGGCGGCTGTGCGAAATTTTAAAATTAAGTTTTTATTTCTTGTGTCGTAATCATGCGATCGAAGTGAAAGTTTGAATAATGAACCTAGGCAATAAGTGACCTTGAATGGTACATAACTCAATGGCCTATACATATAACAATCCTAAATGGCAAGCTTCCGTAATATTTAGACGGTTCTCAATATATATGAATCCTTTACAGCAACCAAACTGAAATTTTTATGTTCATAGAGACTATGGACGTTTCTCGCGAATTGACTATCCGAGTGCCGTGAAACGTTGCACGTTTTAAATGCTTACACAAATGTTGATCCACTGGCATCTAATTTATTTCAATTGTTTGCATAATCACAAGATGGCTGCTGTGCGTAATTTTAAAATCTCGTTTTTACTTCTTGTGTTCTAATCATGCGATTGAAGTTTGAATACCACACTTACACAATAATCTTAATATTTTTTTTTATCGGTATTCTGCCCGAAGGCAGGTCCGAGCCTCCAAAGAGGCTATCCCCAGCCGGAGTTTACTTGCGGTAGAGTGGCCAGGTCCTTTCCGCTCCTCCTTATGTTGGCCAACAGCGCGCAGTACCTAGAACCGGCATACCATCCAAGTTCCGACTACGCCCAATGTTGCTTAACTGCGGAGTTCTCATGGGATCCGGTGTTTCAACACGGCTAGGCCGTTGGCCAATCTTAATATAATAGTACAAAAATAAAAATCCAACCTGGCGACCATCTGAAATATTTAGACGGTTCTCAATATCTACGAATCTGATACAACAATTAAACTGACATTTTGTATGTTGATAGAGGCAATTAACATGAGCAGGATATATGAAAATAGGCTGTACAGTTCTTCACGGAACTACTTGTTATACTTGTGGTCACACTGTCCTTATGCAAGGTTTCGACACTGATGTGTAACTATGTAACGGTCTGTTACTTCTTCACGCAAAATTATATCTCCCGCAGAGATGTTGGTTGGTTCCTCAGTTTAGGGGCTGCGACAACGCGGTCATATAACCCCGTGTACTTTGGGTGAGTGTAGAATCTGTCTGATAAACGGTGTGAATTGTGATGGCGGTATTAGTCTGTAATTCAGGTAAGGAATGCAGACGCTAAATTTCAAGCAGTAGTTCCTAATGTTGCTACCAGATACTAACGTCAACGCCACCCAGCTGTGAACTTGGCTACTAGATGCCACCTCAATCAGCAACTCGCAACGAACGTTGGAACTTCCCCTCCAAAGGAAAGCTTACTGAGGGATTTTTAGCGCTCTTAGAAAATCCGACGACTTTGGCCGGCTTTGAACCCGCGACCTTGGGCATAGAAGTTCAGCATGCTACCAGTTACGTCACCGAAGCCGCTTCACACTTAGTCAGATGGAAATCTGAATCTGATCTCGCGCAAGTGCGTTGTCATGGCAACGTCTGATGGCTCATCCCTCATCAATTTAGTAGTGTAGCCATGTCAACCACTGATAGCTCTTGGCATTTTCTTATAATTCCGAAATCATTTTTCTCATCCCTTGGCGCAATGGTGGCTCATATCAAAAATTCTTTCAGACAAACGTTTTAGGTAATTATTAGGGGAATATTGTCCATTTTGTACGGTTTTGATATTGTGCCTATTAACAGAGATATGATTAATGTTTCCCGAAAAAACAACTTTTTCCCACCCCTTTGGTCAATGGTTGGTGCTATCAAAAAACTTATTTGACATACATTTTTGGCACTTATCCGACACATATTATGAACTTTGAAGGGATTCGATATTTCATGTATTAAGAGAGTTATAGCGATATTTCACTTTTTCGAAAAAAGCCCCCCATTTTTACCCCCTTTGACCGATTTTGCCCAGTAACGAACTCGTCCGAGATTTTATGGGTATACATATTCGGTAAAAAATTCAAAGTGATTGGTGCAAAATTACGGCAGTTATCGTGTCCACAAGAAACTGATATATTTATATATACATATATTACATAAATTATATATAAACTTTTGAACTGACGGTGGTTTTGGGGTCTGGGGGATGTGAAACGCGAAGATATGTCGAAATTTTCCGGAAGTCGAAACATGGGACCCATTGCAATAGTTAGCTTTCTAAAGAAATCTACCTAAAACGCCGATTTCTCAACGACAGTGAGAAACTATGAATACATTGCCACACCACACCTAATTACCATTAATGAAATTTACGAAGTAACTGATGAGGATTTATTAGAAGAGAGGGGAATCGTCAAAGAGGAAAGACCATGTGCCTTACCTATTATTTCTGTACTGATAGATGGCCAACAGTATAAAGCTCTTATGGATACCGGCGCAATTATTTCAATCATCTCTGATGAATGCTATCAAAGTCTATTAAAAGGAGAAAACATGACAGTTTTACCTGTTTCTACCGTCAAAGTGAGAGGAATTTTCCAAGACAAGGCAGTGAAATGCAAGATCCAAGTGCTGTTGAACTTTGAAATTAATGGAAGGAATTATGAACAGATCTTTATTGTGGTGAACAAGATCCATTTCGATATTGTGCTAGGAATCGATTTTATATCGAAAGTTGGAGCCATTATTGATATGAAGAATAGGAGTATTAGCTTTAATGATGGGTACGTGATCACAGAAGAGATTGAAGAACAGGACGTGAAAAACAGTCTGGAGATAGACCTTAGGGAAGAAATTTTAAATGCCATTATCAATGAAGTGGAGAATATATCAGAAATACCCAGTAGAAAAACTGAAGGATTTGAAGAAATTCAGGGGGAATTTGAGGATTTGATAAAGGAATTCCAAGATATTTTTGATGATAAGCCTGGATTGATTAAAGACTATAAGTATAAGATAAGGCTGACCGATGAAACCCCTTACCAAAAGAGAATATACCCCATACCTGAGAAATACTATCAAGAAGTACGAGGGTTGATCAGAAAAATGGAGGTAGACGGGATTATTAAAAAACAGGCGTCGTCTTACATAAACCCCATCACTGTAGTTAAGAAAAGTAATGGTCAGATACGTCTTTGTCTCGATGCTCGGACCATCAACTTGAAGATTCTTCCAGAAAATGACCGACCACCTAAGATCAGAGATCTGCTTCGAAAGTTCAAAGGGAGAGCATGTTTCAGTGTTCTTGACTTGACATCTTCATTTTACCAAGTTCAACTGGAGGAAGAAAGCATGCAGTACACTGGATTCCCATTTGACCAGACGTCATGGGTCTTTGTGAGAATGCCTTTTGGAATGGTCAACAGTGGACTAGCACTTATTCGAGCACTTGATAGCAAGCTCACTGACGATGTAAAGGAGAATGTAATCTGCTACATTGACGATTTAATTGTATCTTCACCCAACGCCGCAGAACATTTAGTGCATTTGAGAAAGCTGCTTGAAAATTTAAGGGAGGCCAATATCAAGGTCAATTTTGGAAAATGTCAATTCTTGAAGAAGGAGATCAATTACTTGGGGCATACCATTGATAAGGATGGATATCATCCAAACATGCAGAAAGTAGATGCAATCACTAGGTTCCCAAAGCCAACTAAGGTGAAACAAGTCAGAGAATTTGTAGGCGCATGCCAATTCATTAGCAGCCACTGTCCGAGATACTCTGAAATTATGGCTCCTCGGTATGATTTACTCAAGAAGAATAATAGATGGAAATGGAGTACCGCAGCAGACGAGGCTTTTGAGAAAGCAAAGGAGATGCTCAGAAACAACGTTAAACTGGAGTACCCAGACTTTGAGAAGGTGTTCTATATTGAGTCTGATGCATCAAGAATAGGCATTAGTGCAGTCTTATACCAAAAAGACGAGGCAGGCAACAAGCACTACATTGCGTTCACTAGTCGAAAGTTAAAGAAACACGAGGAAAACTACTTTACGACTGAACTAGAAGCGTTAGCTTTTGTAACAGCTTTGCAAGCTTGGAATAAAATGTTGCTGGGACACAAGGTTATCATTATTACAGATCACAAAGCACTTCAGTTTTTGCTGCAAACTGACATGTCTAGTGATAGATTGACACGTTGGGCTTTGTTCACCCAACAGTTTAACGCCACTATCGTCCATCAGCCTGGGAATGATAACTTACTGGCTGATGCTTTATCACGTAACCCTATCAAAAATGTGCAGATACACCATGTACAATTGGAGCAGCAAGATCAAGAGACCGTTAGGAGGTTAGCCCGAATCGGTGTGTCACAGAAGAGACACGCTCCAATTAGGAAAATGTACAGGTTCCTTAAGGGTTACATGGACAATACTGATGTTGACTATGCAGCTACACAGAGAGATTCACGACACTTTGTCTTGAGTGGAGACATCGTATGTAAGTATGCTGACTCTGCGCATACAAAGCTTCGAATAGTCGTGCCACCTAAACTTGTTGTCAATTTAGTGTGGGTAGCTCATCACGCAACTGGACATGCGGGTTTAGATAAAACTCTTGATACTCTTAAAAAGAGGTTTATTTGGACTAACATGCGTTCCAGCATTGCTAATGTCATTCGTTCATGTGATAAATGTCAAAGAGCAAAGTATGCTTCCGCTCTATTAAAAGGAAAACCTAAGGCGATGATTCCCTCTAAACCAAATGAACTCATGGCGACAGACATATTTGGTCCTTGTCCGAAGGGATACCAGGGTAATCAGTTCCTGTTGGTTACCGTGGATGTCTTCTCAAAATTTGTAACAATGAGTCCCATGCAAAAAGCTAACACGAGGAACGTTGTAAGCAGACTGGAACATGCTTAATTTCCAAAAGCTGGTAAACCAGAATATCTACTTTCGGATCATGGAGCTCAGTTTACATCCTTAGAATTTGCTGCAGATATGGAAAGGCTTGGTATTAAGCACATATTTTCTAGCGTGCGATATCCGGGATCGAATTCTTCAGAAAGATATATGGCTGAATTTTCGAAATTCTGTCGAATTTTCTGTCCAAATGATCATTCTGGTTGGATGAGATTTGTACCCCTTATTGAGGAATGTCTAAATTCTACAGTGCAGGAGAGCACAGGAGAGGTGCCAATGAGACTTCATCTAGGAAGAAACCCAGAAAGGCCGTGGGACAATCTTTTTAACCACGTTCCTAGAGATCCCGACTTAGGAAGGCAGCAGAGAATAGACAGAGCGAAGGAACAACTCCAGAAAGCAGCACAAAAACGACTGAAAAGTGTAGCTGGAAAACGTTTTGGTGCTCCCTTAGAAATTGGAAATCTGGTATTATTACGCAGACCTGTCAAGGCTGATGTGAGTAAGAAAATCTATCCCAAGTTTGGAATAGTGTTCATGGGTCCGTTCAGAATTACGAATGCCTATGGAAACAACTGTTATGAACTCTACGATGATGAGAATAATGTCGTTTATGGCAAGTACAATGCTGGGAACTTGAAGAAATATTATCCAAGAGTAAGCCAATAATAATTCAATTTCGTGTTCAAGTGAATTGAGATATTTATAACACAGAGTTTAAAAACAATTTGCAACTGTTTTTAAAACGTGGTGAAGGGAGAATGCCCCCGTAAATTGAATTATATTGAGACCACGATGGCTGTATTGGCATAATTGAATAAAGTTATGGATGTCATAGTTGTGACGTGTATATTCATGACGTAGGCACGGATGACGTAGACTTCATGCAAGTAGGCTGATGGAGCTGAGATTCTTGGTGACGTCATGATTTTGTTCGAGAAAGATCTGAGATTTACGACGCAGTCGCAGGAAACAAGGTATTGTGCTAAGGAAGAAGTTACGCTATTGGAGGAGAGACTCGAACCAATGAACGATAGTTTGGAAGGAAGACGGAGATTACTGTAACTACCATACTTGATTACTTTTGGCATGCAGATTTGTGGAAATCTATTTTCAGTTATGGCATTGATTTGGAATTTTGAAGAAATTAATTTTGAGTTTTTGAAATTTGAAAATCCGTCAAGTATAGAAAAAGTTAAAACTTCTAGCAATGACGGAGCAACAGGCTATGGAAGGGATGGATACGCCCCTTAAGAAGTTAATAAAAGGTCGTGCACAGAAGAGAGGAGCTCTCATATCTCTCATACCGCTGATACCGCATATATATATATTTCAGATGTCATAGAGTCATTTTCGAGTGAATAAGTGAAGCAAGTTGTCTTTAGCGTGTGGTTAAAGCCCGGCGCATCGAACGAACACGGAGCAGTTCCATTTTACGCTGTTTGAAACTAGGTGAATTTGAAACGCTCACATTAACGTTTCTACCAGATAAAATATCAAGAGTTAACTTCTGCCTTTATTATAATTCAATTGGGCAGTACAACATTGAGGTGTGTAGAACATTTGAACAATTTCACAGTTATACTTTGAAAGATATTGACATTTTAAGACTGCAGACAAAAGTGATTTTCTCGCTACCTGAGAGGCACTTTTAAAATTCCACATTATACACTACGGCTGACACGTATATCGCAACCGTGATATTGGAGAATACGTTTGGTGTTACAACGATACAGTCTACTATGGAACATTATAATCTTGCAGTGCTTTCAATGATTATAACAGAAGTAGAGATGGAAGGCTAAGGCTTTAATGCAATTGGGACATATATCGATGGAGTGAAATAACAGCATGGAACTTCGTTAATCATCTTTCTACAAAAGCGAGCATGTAGTGAACATCCAACTACACTCATGCATCGTGAATCAATCGCTGAATTATATCGGATGGCAGTGGAAATATTTTCATACTCCACAATTATGAATATTTCTGCGGAAATAACTACAATAAACTTCATGGCGAATTACGACCAGAACTTCAGGGAACTTTCAAGAGAGGCCAGGGTGGACCCGGCTCACAAAGAAGAGTTTTGCCAGAAGGATGTCTTTCGTATACATGGAGCAGTGCAATTTCCGGAGAAGGAAGCAGTTCGATTCTCCGAGGACGCTGATTCCAGGTTCGAGGTCGGAGCACATCTTTACGCTGGTGAAATGGAACCAACAGCAGTTTTCTTTGAAAACTTTCCTCTAGAACTTCAATCAACAGATAAGGTAGTCGTGAACGTTTCTTGTATTATTTGAGTCTTGTAGCGATATCTGAGCAACCATTCTTCCCATATTTTCTGTCCCATTTTTTTTGTGCCCCATTTTCTTGATTAACATTTCTGTACTCAGTACACTTCGTTGATTTATGCCTTTTTCTACGATTTGTTGAGACATTGTTATGTCATTGACATACTTAAATAATTTTGGATCAGTTGAGACTGCTAATTTAGATTCTTTCAGTAATTTGCATATTTTTGTAGTCACGATTTGACTGTAAAGTTAATGATTTCTATGGCAGATTTGAATTCAGACAGCGTGTCATTTTATTAAAGTAATTCTATTCAGTTAATTACTTTGACCAATTTTCTGTCATCCTCAAGAAAGAAGAATGATTAAATGATTTTAGAGCGTTAAAATCTAATACGTTATCGACGATCATTGAAATACTAGTCGTTTTATGAACATGATTGCAACATAGACATTTATCATTGCATTATAGACAATTTTATGAAATATGAACTTTGATTACGATTTATTGAATACACTATAGTAATGAACATTTGATAGGAGTTTTTCTCAATTATAGATTGGAACAATAAGGTTTGCATTCCACAATCTAATTGTATTCTATTCGACTATTTATGCAGTTTAGATGAACTTTGATGGAAGATAGTATTTTTATACTGCGATACTTTGAAGATAGTAATCTCAATTTTGATAGACCAGGGAGGAGTGTCTAATCGTATTTGCTATTAAATTTATTTGTGATTGGCAAATTTTTACTTCATATCGATTCATGAATGAAACCCACGAAGGTTAAATAATAACAGTCATTAATACAATTGATGAATATAAGAATTTTTAAAGAGGAACAATGGATGTATAATCGTTAGTTCAGTGCACGTGTAAAAGTCGCTGATGAATAATGCCCTTGAATAATGAAGGAGGTTCCCACAGTAATAAATGATATTGATGAATTTATAAGTGGAGGTTTTTGTATGTAGTTTGGAAGATTTTTATGCCATATATATGAAGATATATGATGAATTCTGGGCCAATTGTTGTGCAATTTTGTGCGTTTTGAGCGAAGTATTTTTCCGCTGAATGTATTGTCCTGGTTCTTTGAAAGTTATTCATATGAAGATACTGTTAAAATTAACAAGAGTGTTAAATAATTTGAGATAAAGATTTTGAATGGAGGTTACCGTCACAAATATTATAATAATTATTAAACCTTATTAAACCTGAATTTGACAGTTAAATATAACTAATCTTCATTGGTCGATTATATCAACACGATTTGAGTAATTATCAACCGGATAAACGTGTGGTTTAATGTATTTCTTGTATAAATAATATAAACAATATTAATATTGTGAATAATTATGTAAATATCTTTGATAATAATTTGAAATGAAAAGGATTAATAGAGGCGTGTATAAGTTTTCCAATTGTCGTTTGACATTGTTATAAACAATTTATTATTGTTATAAATAATTAATGAACTTTTGTTATTAACATTTGGAGTTTTGTTTTTATACTCTAAACAACGCTAATTAAACAAGTGGATTGAACAATTAAACATGATTTGGGAGTGTTAGAGTATTCCACTGGTGTTTGAATGGAACATTTAAAAGATTTGCGTGATAATATTTCAGTTGAGATGTGGACATTAAACGTGTTTTGAAAGGAGAGCTAAGCTCTGATGTAACTGTCTTATGCTAGGGTTGAACGGACGGGAGAGTCCACTTTGACGATGCAGGTGCATTGCAGCTGGCCCGGACAACTGTATGATAGAGACCAAGGACGTCTCTATAATAGCCTTGTGGCTATAAATAAAATGTGATGTGTATAAACACGCAAAACAATTGATATATGTCTCGTCCCAAATCCCGTTTCCATTCCAAGTGCATTATTATAATTACGTTATTTTTAGCTTGAGAAAGCTGAAACATTGTATGTAGAGTATACAAGTCCTACAGGAGGACATGGTTATGTGGTCGATGGCTTCTGATTGCCACGTGGATTTTGTTGTTTATTTTTGTTAAAATCATTCTTTATGTGAAATAAATTATTGTGCAGTTTAAAGTTTCTCGTCTTCGTTTTGGTTCATTTTAAATATCATGGTGGAGGTTATTGTGTGGGCATACTTTAAGTGATCCAGTTGACAACCCAGTCCCCGAGATAAATTTAAAAGGTAAGTAAAGGTAAGTATGAAACCCCGTATATTTTGGTGTGTTCCACAATAATTTCTTGTTAACTATTGTGCTCTAATCTCGATAGTATCTGTCAGTGCCATTTTCATTGATGTAGCTGTGCCGGTGCGATTGATTATTGGCAATCCGATTGAGGGGGCTGATATCTGACAGCCTTCTATCCGGATAACGGGGACAGTAGCCTCCCGGCATTTGCCCATAGACGAAGTGGGAAACCACGGAAAACCACTTCGAGGATGGCTGAGGTGGGAATCGAACCCCCTCTACTCATTTTGGCCACCCGAGGCTGAGTAGACCCCGTTCCAGTATTCGTACCACTTTTCAAATTTCGTGGCAGAGCCGGGAATCGAACCCAGGACCTCCGGGGTGGCAGCTAACTACTGGATATTTGCGAACTGAATTATGTAGGAGGCAGGTCGGTCGTGACAAGGGTGATAGACTTCATATAGCCTAATGATTGTGTTGAATGTTGTTGGCAATTCTAGGCGGGCTCTTGTTGAAGGGCAGGCATTTTTAGATGCCAAGCACATAATTATGTGCGGGAAAGTGCTAGAAACAGAAGAAGTTTTTTTGAGATTTGAAGCTTTAGGCTTACAAACTATTAATTCGAAAGGAGTACCTTATCTGATTCAAAATGAAATTCGGTTACCAGTTGCCAAGAAAAAAATATTTTTTTCATGAATAAGTAAGCTTAATAAGCGAGGAGTCGGTACATTGCTTTACATACTTCAGTAAGTAGATACATTTAAATATGGAAGATATACCGGTAGCCTAATAGTGACGAAGTCAATACATCAACGACTGTAGCTTAGCCTACAAGTTGACTACAGTATAAAGATTTTTTAAATGTTTAATAGGCGCCTGATTATAAACTTAAAAGACCAGAGCTTCACAGATTTGAAGCAGCAATGGGGCAAGTTAAAGAAAGACGACCACATGTAGGCCTACGATAAAGCGAACCCTAAAAGTATTTTTTTCCACATGGGAAGAACAGCTGTCAAACCGACCTTGCTAAGTCGCCTAGTTTGTAGTGCAGGGAAGAATGTAGGGTACTGGTTATTGTTATAAATTCATTAGTATTTATTAATATATTATTCTCCTTTGTAAAATGCCAGCCGCATGCGATCATATCTTTCGAAATCGGCTTTGCGACGCGAAGTAATCGACTCCATTCCGTCTGAAAAGCTTTCTTTTTGTGGAAGTAATGCATTGATATGGCAATTATTGTATTCGAGGAGCACAGCGGAACTGAGCAATTATATTACTCATCTTTTAGCCTCAATTTTTGTGAAAATAACTAAAAAAAACGAGAGGAGAGCACACCCATCAACTCAAATCACATGTTATTGCATCTCTTTGTTATGATTCCATCACCCATCCGCTAGTTCCAGATAACGGCAGCCCCGTCGCTTGAGTTTCACACAAACGCTGTTCAGAGAAAATATAGTTTTTTTCAAATGTATTTATTCGAGGGCCTACCTACTAACAAATGTATTTGTTAATGTTGTCGCTAAGATCACTACTAGAACGAGAAAGGCAATCCGATTGGTTGTTGTACTCAAACTTCCATGCAAACTGCCAGGAAAGATAACACCTGTTCAATTTCGTGAGTAGTATGGAAGCTACCATGGAAGGCAGAACCTAGTATGATAGGTACAAATCACACGGTAATAGACGCGTGTATACCTGCGTGTAGGAAACCCGTAATGGTAGAAGCTTCCATGCTAGCGAGTGTCGTGTATTACAGGCTTATTATAGAATAGGAACTGAAAGGTTCACAACTCCTGCAATAATAGTCATTACAGAATCCATGTATGGAACCATATATAAATTGACTCTCCCTTTTATTATTTTAAATATTTTCATCCTTTGAATTGTTCATTCTACATGCACTCAAGCTGCAGCTATGTCAGCACTCCTGAGAGCACCCTCTGTTGGCAATTGCTGATTCTTACCAATAAAGGGAGGCCTGATCAATTGTCTATTCCTTTAAATGCACTCACTCCCTATCAAAAATCCTGTATCAACCATTACAGCATTGCCTAATAAATTTGATTGCAAAAATATTTCTTTGTCGGTAACCCTTCAAACATACACTTGACTTACACAAGTTACTAAACCTGATGGTGCAACACCAACAAGTACTTTCAAGGTGTAATCGCCTTTGTAATAAGAGTAGGACATCACACGACACTTTAGACACTTATTTTTCCCCACGGGAATTTCTGTTCAATCCAAAATTACTCTAGTATTCTGAAAATGTTGAAAACATATTGGCATCCTCTTCTTAATCAGATCTTTCTCCAGCCATGAAACAGCTGTTTTTAGTGCCTCATGTAATAACTCTACTGTTACATGGAAATAGTTCTTACATGTATTAGCTGTGACCCCAAATAGAACAGCCAAGCACCTAAAAGAAAGATTAATTTTCAATTTCACGAACACTAAAATGATACGCTGTCTTAATGACAGTGGTTTGGCAATCTGTCTTTCTAATTTTTCTGTAGCAACACATATATTATTTAATAATGTAACCGATGGGATACCAGTAAATGCATTAATTTCTCTATTTGTTTTCATCATGTCCTCTAAAGTTATTTTTCTACAATCATCAATTACACTTGGCGTTACTTATATCCCTTTATCTTCTACACATTTCCTTCGAGTGGGATCTTCCACCTCAGCTGCAAACATCTCCTCTGCCACAATATTTGTGTCTTCAGTTACCACTTCACTGTCTTCAGTTGGAGATGGTGGTGCCACAGCTTCATGTCTATGTTGCACACGTGCATCCCTGGCCTCTGCCTGTAGTTTCAGGGGAGAAAATAACTTCTTATCCAATGATCACAGTGGCAATTTCTGAGAGGGGATGGCACCCTTCTTCAGGTATCTTTTACATGCTCTCACATCTGAAAGTAAAATATATTTATAATTCTACTGCAATATTATAATAATCATATGCTTATTGGTTATTGATAATCCTACCCCACCGGAAGTAGCTTGTGTAGTCCACTGTAAGAAGAATAGGTATAAATAATGTAGCCTAATCCAGTGTATGAAGGTTATTTTTCCACAACTGGGAAGTAATTAATATGAATGAAAGAAATAAATAGGTCATGTACAGTACACGTACAAAGGAAAGTTTACTAACCTGGATAAGAATAATCCTCCTTTGTGAAATGCAAACCGCATACAATCATATATTTAGAAATCGGCTTTGTAATGCGAAGTACTCGATTCCATTCCTTCTTTAAACCTTTCTCTTTAGGAAAGTAATACATTGATATGCCCCGTGTTGCCTTTGTAGAGCACTGTGGAACTGAACAATATCTATTACTCATTTTTCAGCCTCAGTTATTATGCAAAAGCTGAAAAATGAGAGAAGATCACACACGTCAACAAAAATCACATGTTTAACAGCTGTTTGTATATATTTATGTTCGACCCTCACTATTATATGTCTGAAAACTGTATCATAATGATAGTCATTATAACACTATTTTTCATTATGAAACAGTTTCTCCCACCAATCACAGCTCAAGAAACAGTTGTTTGACCAATTAGATAAGGAAACCTTCGCGCATGCGCTCAAAATCCAACATGTCTATATAAATTACCGAAAGTAATGTTCGCGTAAATAAACTGGTGAATATGAGACAAGAAATAGCACTGTACCTTAATATCCCCAAATCCAATTTCTACACTGCACGTTGTTTTCAAACGACGCACGGTGACATTTTTACTGAATACTGGTGCTCAATCCGCGCATATGGCATTGAAGCACACAGAGCGCATGCGTCGGTCGGTCAGAGAGCTTGGAAATCAGAGATATCCTACCCAGCGCAGCAGCCGATCACAAAATTCTAGTGACAATCTCAACAGATATTGATGAATATTTATGTTAAAACATATAATAAAGTTATAATTATCGTCGAACATAAACAGTCGGTATGCAACTCGCCTATAATGGTAATTAAGACACTCGTATGAAAATTATAAAACTCGCATACGCTCGTTTTATAAACATACTCGTGTCTTAATTATAGCCATTATAGGCTCGTTGCATAATGTACTATTCTATCACCATTCCGCTAGTTCCAGATAAGCGGCAGCACCGTCGCTCGAGTTCGCGAATAATACACTCTGTACATCAAGGTACTTGGCAAAAATTAGCTGCGTTATCATTTTAAAAGCCAATTTAAATAGAAATATGAGAGCACCTATGGAAGGCTAGTTTTTTAAGAAGTACGCGGCAAAACGTAATAATACGCTGAAACACTGATGAAATTGAATACAGGTGTCTGAAGGTACGAGTTATACCAAATAGCCCAGGCATTTTAGAATTTAAGGTTGAAAAAAAATCATGTAAAGCTAATTTTCTGATAATTTGACAATTTGACCCTGGGGAACAACATACTAAAATTCTTCAAACTTCTGATGCCGGCTTCCTTGTTTTCCAGGCCTAAAAACCAGGAATTCCAGGATATTCATGGAGTGCCCGTAAAAACCGAATCGTTTACCCAAAATTGACAAAGCATGGTATCAAATAAAAGCGGAGAACATGCAGGTTCTAAAAAACGGAATAAAAGGAACATTCGGTCACTTCCAGGCGATAAAAAAAAACAACGCGCAAAATTCAATTTTTTTAATGTTGTTTTCAATCAACGCGGTTTTCAGTGACCAAAACATGGGGTTAAAGGAAAATAATCTGAACAGAACGAAAGAGCATGTTGTTAGCTTTCCTGAAGTGTCTTTTGTTTTTCCGTACGTCTAATAATGCACGAGCTACAGCCAGAATGAGTTGAACGCCACTTTTGAGTTGGTTACGCGACGCCCATCTAAAAGTCATAAAACGATGCAAGATTTGCTAAATAAATAACAAAAACCGACAAAAAACACACTCACATGTACAGTTGATAACATGCGTTTTAATGAACATTTGGTTCGTGGTTTTAACAGCGGCAAATATAAAAAACAAAAAAAAACTTTTGTGAAATTAAAAAAATATTTGGTGCAATATTGTACATGTAGGGTCGACTAATATCCTGCGTCGGTGTCTATGGCTGGCACGGTCTCCTCCTGGAGATTAAAAAGAAAATTAATAGCTCGTTTTCGTGAAATCGTTCGAATGATTATAATGACTGAAATATGTATAAAACAAGTAGTTCCGCGAAGAATTATACAGCCTATTTTCATATATACTACTTATGTTAATTGCCTCTATCTACATACAAAATTTCAGTTTGATTGCTGTAATAAATTCGTAGATATTGAGCACCGACTAAACATTTCGGATGATCGCCATGTTGGATTTTATATATGTAGGTCCTCGAGTTATGTATTGTTACGGGAAGATTATTGTATACGTGTAGCATTCAAACTTCAATCGCATGATTAGGACACAAGAAGAAACAAGGAGATTTTAAAATTTCGCACAGCTGCCATCTTGCGGTTATGGAAACAATTGAAATAAATTAGGTGCCAGTGGATTAACATTCGTATAAGGATTTACTGTACCAAATTTCACTGCGCTCGGATGGTTAAATTGCGAGAAACGTCCATGTGAATATTTATAATTCGCGTCGCCGACATGTTGGATTTGTGATCACCAGGTTATTGAAAGTCCTGTAGATGAACTTAAGTTCATAGCCCCTATGAACATAAAAAAATCAGTTTGATTGCTATAATAGATTCGTAGATATTCAGAGCCGTCTAAATATTTCGGATGATCGCCATGTTGGATTGTTAAATGTATAGGCCATAGAGTCATTTACCATTAAAGGAAAATTATTGCGTAGGTTCATTATTCAAACTTTCACATCGATCGCATGATTACGACACAAATGTTGATCCACTGGCATCTAATTTATTTCAATTGTTTGCATAATCACAAGATGGCTCCTGTGCGTAATTTTAAAATCTCGTTTTTACTTCTTGTGTTCTAATCATGCGATTGAAGTTTGAATACTACACGTACACAATAATCTTAATTTAATAGTACAAAAATAAAAATCCAACCTGGCGACCATCTGAAATATTTAGACGGTTCTCAATATCTACGAATCTGTTACAGCAATTAAACTGAAATTTTGTATGTTGATAGAGGCAATTAACATGAGCAGGATATATGAAAATAGGCTGTATAGTTCTTCACGGAACTACTTGTTCTTTGAGAAAAATGTTTTTGGGCGTATGGGCCACATTGCATTTCTTTACATACTTTCTCAAGGTGGTCACGAAGATCACCAAGCGCGAACTGGCAATCTTCAATGGTCTCCAAGAACGTACAGAGCTTTTCAAAGGCGTTTTTTTTTCGGGGTCCGCAGGACGGCCACGGCCAGTCTTGACGCTGCTACCATCACTCTCCAAAACGCCTCCAGATACAAATCGGAGATGACGTTCTCGATGGTATTTGGCCTCGGCAGCAACAAGGTCTATTATGCTCTCCACACGAGGACAAACAGTACGTCCCCATTGATCGCCACGTTCGATTGCTCGGAGTCGGATGCATTTAATAACCGGAATCGTTCGTACCTCGTGGATAATACGTCTGTACTTAACTTCTTTTTTCGTCTCCTTCCGAGGAGAGGCCTCTTTGCCACATAACAATCTTCTTTTATGTTGAAAGGGTCAACATAAGAACGAAGAGCAGGTTTAAAGAGCGTTTCCTCATTGGATAATTCTCCTTCGGGCCTTTTATCTAGAGATGCCTTTATAGAGCCAGGCCACATATAAGTGATCCTAAAAATAAAACAAGTAAAATTAGTTAAATATTTACCTGGTTCTACTACGAGAAAGTGGGCCCTCAGTTAAATCTAAATAACCAACTTTGAAGTAGAGTTTCTAAGATCAAAACAAACTCCTGGTCAGTTTTCCTAAATTAAACTTCATTAAGCCCTACTTCGACTAAAAACGTTACTAACACGCACAAAAAGCTGTGAAATCTGTAAGAAGTAAGCTTTAAAAAAGCTTTGGACGGTATCCCAATTTCTAACGTAAAGAAATAGCTAACGGATTTACGTTTTTCAAAACCCCTTACCATTGCATAGGTCTCCTTAAGGCGAACACGGTGGTATATGATAAAATTCCAAACGCTCAAATTTAAGGGATTTAGAGCCGATTAAAAACATGAAATTCACGTTTGCTTTGTCGAATAAGCGAAGTTATCCCAGTAAGCATCGCTTACAGGTGTCGGCCTGGCAGCCGCGGGTGCTAAGGCACTCCCCTTTTGCTTACAAAGCTTGAGTGCGTCTTGGGTTCAAATCTCACTCCAACCAAGCATTTGTTTGCTCTCCTTAGCACTTTAAGCCGCTAAGCCGACGGCTGTGCACATAGCTTGCTGGCATACCGTCCCTTGCGCGACAAAGCAAATGTGAATTGTGCAATTTCTGTTGGCTCGAAATCCGTTAAATTTCAACATTTAAGGCTTTATGAATGATTGTAAAGATCGTATTAAACCCCAAATCCGCACATATACAACTGCCTCAATACCTTAAGCGACTGGCAATAAGTACTAGGCCCATAGACACATAAAAGTATGTTGAAACATGAAATCTATAAACTAAATTCAACGGTAGTAATTTTTTATTTGTGTTTCTAAGGTACGTCCGTTGTATTTTATAGTATATAGAATACAAAACACATCCTTACCTGCAATGAAGGTGAACTTTCAGAAATTCCGGTGAGGCAAAAGTATCCACCAGGCCATCATTTCGCTTCACGCATGCGATTTTTAAACTTTCCAGGCCTTTCTTTTTCACTAAACTTACAACACCAACATATAAAGGTTCTTTACATAAAACGCAATACCTCATTTTCACACAACCTTCTTCACTGTACTTTTATAGTAGGCCTATAGCGCAACGTACCACCAATAAACGTTAAACTCAACAACAACACAATAGTAACAACAAGCCTTGCACAGCGTAAGCCGCAGCCCAGGAGCAGCAACGAGCATTCGACCCAACAATGTACACGACGGGACGCGACGCGACGCGACGGCGCTACGAACTTAATTTGGTGTGGCTCGTACACTATTAGACGTACAAACAAACAAAAGACACTTCTGGAAATCTAAAAACATGCTCTTTCGTTCTATTTAGCTTATTTTCCTTTAACCCCATCTTTTGGTCACTCTAAAGCGCGTTGATTGAGAAAAAAATGCGCGTTTTTCGTTTTTTATTCGACCGGAAGTGACCGAATGTTGTTTTTCTTGCAGTTTTTAGAACCTGGCCTGGGAAACAAGGAAGCCGGCTTAGGAAGCTTGGAGAATTTTAATATGTTGTTTCCCGGGGTCAAATTATCAAATTCTGAGAAAATTGGCTTTCTAGGTTTTGAAGATTTTTGGACTAAAATGCCTGGTCTAAAAGAGGAACATCTTGGGAACTATCAAATGATGCCGATCTAATCGCGGTACGGTATTTACCCCAAATTAATTTTAAGTTCTTATTGGTGTTGAGGCATTCATCAGTTTTTAGGCCTAATTTCGAGCACAGCCACTTTCATCAATTCGTCCCCAATCTTCTCATCTCATATACCATTCATATTTTCTTACTATCCCTTCTACACCACCGCTTCTTTCTCATCTCTACAAACATCATCCACATCATCCATTACCCCCATCTCAAACACAATCATCAACTTCTTCCACGCCATCCATTAAACAAAAATAAATAAATAAAAAATAGAAATAAATAAAAACAACATCTAATCACTCTCATCTCTCGCATCCCATCCCAATCACATCATCTCACCACATTCACCCCATCCAACTCAAAATTAATATCAACATCACAAAATCTTCTCATCTCTTACATAGTCTACTTTTCTCTCAGCACCGTTTCTTATCTCAACAAGCATCATCAATTACCACTAACTCATAATACATCATCAACCATTTCTCATATTAAACAAAAAAAAATCAATTTCAAAGTTATCTAAATTCCCAAACTACCACAATTAAAAAATTCACAACATTTTCAAAATTTCTAACTTACAAAACAAAAAAATTCATAAATCTCAAAACTACAATCCTTCAAACTCCACAATTTTCAATAGTACATAGCATAAAAGAGATTTTTTTTTCAAACTTAAAAACATTTTAAACTTTAATCTTAGCCAAGAGGTCACGTCGTTTCTCCTCCAACTTTTACAATTCACCACCACCCTTCTCCTATAACTCTCAATCTCCCAAACAATCCCCTCCTCTGGCCCAAGAGATGGCGCGGCCATCTATAGGAGATGATCTGGCTCTGGCAACCCAGAGTAAAAGCTTCGAGACAGTGCAACGAAACCTTACTGTATCTGAAGATGCTCTCCGATTATTATGAGGAAAATCACCTCAAGCCAAACCCATAGAAAACTAAAGTGTGCATCTTTCATTTGAAGAACAAAGAAGCCTTGCAGAAGCCGCATGTGAATTGGAAAGGATTGGAGCTGGAACTCAGCAATACCCCAGTTTACCTTGGTGTTACATTGGAACGTTCATTGACCTTCAATACAAACTGCTCCAAACTCAAGGCAAAAGTTTCATCACGAAATTGCCTACTCCGAAAGGTAACTGGTAATGGATGGGGTGCCCACCCTCAGACAGTAAGAACAACTGCCCTAGCTCTCTGCTATTCTGCTGATGAATATGCTAGTCCCGTGTGGTATAAATCAGCTCACGCAAAAAAATGTCGACATTGCCTTGAATGAAGCTTGCAGGTCAAATACAGGATGTTTAAAACCAACACAGAAGTTGTACTCACTTGCACGCATAGCCCTACCTAATATTAGACGTTGTACCCGATACCTAGTTGAGGCTATCGGCTACGCCAGCTGACATTGAGCCGTAGTTGAGATTTATGGGAAGAGTTGTAAAGATAGCGCTGAAATCGAGTAGAGAGGAATGCTAGGAATTGACGTAGAGGGCCTAGGATCAAGAAGGCACTGCCAGTCAAACAGATGGAATTATGGGAGGAATATTAAAGTTTTATTAAGATCTTTATGGAACAGTATATTTAATCATCTCAGAAGAGAAGAAATAACAAGCATTATATATGATAATAACTTGAAGAAAGACAGATAATCCCTTAAGTTATTGTATGACTTAATAGCCGAGATGATGGGAGTCGAGATTATATTTGTGACGCATGAACACAGTAGGTGGGGGATGCATCACGTGACTGCGCCAGGTACGAGCTTCTTAACGTAGTCCAGACACATCAGTTGAGTTCAGCCAGCGAGCTGAGAAGTACACATGAGCAGAGCGTACGGCGAAGCTGAACGGTGCTCAGCACTTGTTACGTAAAGCGAAGGCGACAGTATTACTTAACCAAGCAGAGAGCAGGAAGAAGGTCAGTGAGCCAAGGCGAACAACGCAGGGCAGACGGCGAGAAGACCGGTTCCAAGGCAGGCTGTACGGGCCGTGTACGGAGGAGAAAAGCCGGGGTTCAGAACAGCATTGTAATACGAGTTTGAGAACTTTATTTCGAGCTGCCTATTATAACGCAGAACAGTATAGCAAAGCGGCATGGCGAGGCCGGCTTTAAGCGTAGATCATTCTGGAACAGTGCAGTAGGTCCGAGCGGGCTAGTTCCGACTTTTATACGCAGGCAACATTAAAGAAGCTGAACTTCATTTCAACATTCAGTTACAACATTGAGTTGGGACTTATATTCAGTAATAGAATTGTGCAGGCAGATAATTACAATATACTGCAATTATGAACTTAGATATTCAAATTACATTACGACTATGCATTTCATAACGGAATATGTAGAGCGACCATGGGGTCCAAACAACATTAACGCTTTTAAGCAAACGAAATGTTACAATTAAATGCACTTATGAACATTGGCAGGTGCATTAATAGAATTCTTTTTCCTGAATTATCATAAAATACCGAGTACGAACACCGCTACAGGGTGTTTCAAAAACTTATACACTCTCATAAATAAAATTTATTTTCTACAAGTGAGACTTAACCGCTGTGGAGATTGAACTTTTAACAAGCGAACCGAACATTATATGGGACAGTGGCGTAACATAGAAGGAGAATATGGGGTACGCTGCTTTTATGAACTTTTACGTAAGGATTTGGACAGTATCCATTATGGATAACATGCAGTTCATCATGTCGGAGTAAACGAAGACAGAGAAGCGATGGCACCACGGAGCGATGGATTCGATTCCTGAAGAAGAAGAGGTCTAACAGCTGATTCACTTGGGATATAAGGCGATCGTTTTTGCATGGGTGAAACGATATTCACGTCGATCTTTCGAGAAATTTATTACACACAAGAATAATCGACGATCTTTGAAATATAATAACAGCTGATATGAGAAGGTACAGTAAGAGTTATGACTTTCTAATATGATTTTTTCATGAGCACTGGGCATACATGTATATATTTTTCTAGTAGGAGTTCTACGTTTATTGAGACATGGCTTAGACATCATTTGCTCCAAATTTGCTAGAATATGGCGTTACCATATGATATGGCAAGCACCATTATACGAAATTCTCACCATTGGTTGTCTTTATTAAGCAGATGTTTGGTCTTTTAGACATTTTCCAGTAAGGATAGTTTTTCTTGGGCAGTTATTTTTTTTTTGTGACGAGTATTTCGAACTCGTGATCTGCAATTGGAGTATTTAAATTACTTCGTCAGTTCATTGCATACTAGCGAGTGTGTATTATTCATCAGTAGGGATTTTTCCATTGGATTGTTTGGAGATATTAAGATGTTATTCACTCAAGTGAATGAATATCGCTTTTATGTGACAACTAGAGACTTGTTGATTCCAATCTGGTACATTCACTCCTGAGACGACGAGATGGGGCCTTTCGTATTTATACGATTGCGTGGTGGTACACATCTTTACCCATCGTTCAGGGCATTATCATGTTAGACGACGGGGCGAGGCCTTTCGTATTTATACGATTGTGTGGTGGATACTCATCTTACTCGCCATTGAGGGACTCATTTTTATCATCCGAGTTTACTTGAGATTGTAAGAGGATCAAACAAGGAACTACTAGTCACATATCAGTCGAATTTTGTTAAATAAATTAAAAATACATGTCAGCAGGGTTACATTTTGTAATTCTTGTTTGCCAATCCAATATTTTGTTGCTAAACTCTTTTGAGAGTACTTTCAATTTAACAGCTGATACAGTTGATGTTTTTGATAATTTTTATGATTGTATTTGGTACCTTTGAGAAGGATTTAAAGTATTTGAATCTTGTAAGATGAATCATTAATGGTCAGATTTTTTAAGGCAGATCAGTATTGCATATTTCGATGTGAGAGATTATAGCACATTGGTGTTTTTCTGTGAAGTGAATTATGAGAATTTTAAGAGAATTTATGCTATTTGAAAGCAGATTTTGAATTTGATTTCGATTAAGAAGGTAATATTTCTCCTAATTGTTTAAGAAGTTGTCTAGATGTGATCAGATTAATTACAGTTATTGGAGATTGTGTGCGTTGATAATTTGAAGCCAGTTATGTATTTTGTAGATCATGCAACGTGATTAAGTGAAGTTTGTGATAGGCATTTTGTGGAAGTTGCCGAGTGGAAGTTGCAATATTGCTAATGTATTTTGAAGCAGACATGAGGTTGTCGAACCCAGTCTAGCATAATTTTTGAGATTCATGCTGTGTGCTGAATATTTATGAATTTTGTGGAATAATTGTGGTATTCAAATGTGATATTTGATAAAGTGAAAATATATAATGTAGTTGTGGATGGTGAGATCCAACGTGAATTTGTGAAGGCAATAATATTTTTTGGCATGATAATTAAATACGAGATATAACTTGGAAGTGATAAAACTGTAAGACAACGTTCTATAAACCATATTAAACAATTTGTTAGGAAATTAAACAAATAAATAATGTTGATAATACAAGATTTTCTGATAATAATAATTAATGAAATAATAATCTGAAATTTAAGCATATTAATTATCTGACCTAATGAAATAAAAATCAGAATGACTAGATGAAATAATAAAAATCTAAATAACCAGATGAATAAAATTTAAATAAGTTGATAAATTAAATTTTGGAATAAATCAATGAATTAAATAAATGGATGAATTAGAGATTGAATGAATAAGTTGATTTAAAGAAATTAATAGATGATTAAATAGATGATGAATAACTGAATTAGAAGGTGATAATTAACTAAAGAAGCTGATGATTAATAAATTTAAATGAATTTAAATACATTTATTTGAGATATATAATTTGAATGATTTGAAGAATTGCAACTTGAATTGATGAATTAAACGATTTAATTTTGATGATGATGATGATTATAACCAATGAATAGTGGATTTTCTGTGATTCAAAAACCAGCAATGATTAATGACAGTGTAAATAGTGTAAATTACTTATTCGATGTTTAGAAGCATTTTACTAACATATTCAGCATTTGAATAATGCCATGCAAGCCATAAATTATGTGATATTTAAAATATGTGATTATAATATGTGTGTTTAGACAGATTAATAATATTTTTTACATCCACATTCATGATGTTAATTTAAAGAGTAATTAGGTCTCAGTTATCACGAATGTCAGTGACACAAAGACATAGTGCTACGGTGATCCTGAGAACCCAAGAGAACTTGAGAATTTTTCCTATTTTATATGGATTAAATACACTTTTGAGTAGAATGGAGATGGTTCGATTTTCTGGACAATGACAATTTAACGTTGGCATTCGACCATGCTCTCAGGTAGGATGAGTGTTTAATATGTCTGTCTGACTATCAAAGTTGAATAAATTTGTTTTAATCTTAGTTGTGATCTGATGGTGATGTGATTTTCCTTTTTCTTTCCTTGTCTTAATTAAGGCTTAACCAGGAAGGATGTGGTTTGCTAGGGATTTAGTTGATGGCGCCCATTGATATTTGTATTTTTTTAAAATTAAATTTAAACCCGTAACGACCCTGGAGATACTTTATCTCGTGTTACCCTCTGCTTTTGAGATATTTCAACAGATTTTCCGACACATTCCTTATTTGACTAGAGGTTCATTTAACTCCGCTCTGTCCTGGAAATCCAGGAATGCGATGTAATAGCAGATGGGTCATCGCATCCCCAGGACGAACGGGTACAGAGAGAGAGGGATAATTGGCTTTACCCATCTGTGGGGCTTCGATTTTGTTTATTCTATGGAATCACATCAGATTTAGATTACGGAGAGATTGATCTCAATTTCATTTAATTGTGTTATAAAATTTATTAAACTTAGTCAGACAATATACTTGTATGCCCATTCCAGTGATCATGTTAATCATATTAGTGTTATATCATGTTTAGTTATAAGTCATTTTTCTTATACCCAAGTGAATGCAGGAATTGATACATTGTGATGTGTTGTTGTCTAACGTCTCTGAATAAAACGTTTATTGAAAGATATAATTATGTTACCGGAAGATTTAGCTAAGGTGTTAGGAGAGTTACAGAATGGCATGTCTAGTATTGCAGTAACTATTTCTAAAATGGAACAGAAGTTAAAGAGCAGATAAATAATTCAGAAGCTAGGTTAGAAGCCAGATGTAAAGAAAATGTGGAAGCTTTACAGACTAGTAATGAAGATAATTTAAAGTCATTAGAGACCAGAATACAGTCCAGTAGTAGGGATGAATTGAAATTATTACAGACTAGTAATGAAGATAATTTAAAGTCATTAGAGACTAGGTTACAGTCAAATAGTAAAGATGAATTGAAATTATTACAGACTAGTAATGAAGAAAATTTAAAGTCATTAGAAACTAGATTACAGACCAGTACTGAAAGCAATTTGAAAGCTAGTGAAGCTAACTTGAAGGATAGTTTTAAATTATTAGAAACTAGATTACAAGCTCGTAGTGAAGAAAATAACACAGAGTTGAAAAACAATTTAACTAGTTTGGAGAATAGATTAACGTTAAAGAATGATGAAATATTTAAGGCTTTACAATTAGATATAAAAGCAGTAGAAATGAAAGGAGAGGAAAATGTGCAAATGTTAAGAAAGGATATTATTGATTTAGAAATTAGAGAAGAAGAAAATATTTTAAATTTAAGAACAGATGTTATGTCTATTCAGAAAGACATTAAATCAGATGTATCGAAGTTGAGATTCGACATTGATGGTTTAGTGGCAGATGTAGGCAAAATACAAGAGTGGTCTACCGAGGTATCTTTCGAATCTAAAATCAAAGGTCTAGAAATGAATCTAGGTAATGAAATCAAAGGTTTAAAGTCGGTAATTGGGACCGTTAAAGAGGAAGTCTTAGGAGAGGTTAATTCTAACTTAAAATCCTTAGAAAACCAATTGCAGATAGACATTAGGAAAATTGATGATGATATAGAGCAAAAGGTTAATGAAAACTTAGCTTCATTTAAAAATAGAGTCGGTGCAATAGTGGAAGAACGGTATAGTGAGGTCGATGCCGAAGCAAAAGAAAAACGTGCAGGGTTGGATGAGAAATTAATCGCAGGTATGGCGAACTTGGAAGCGAGATTTACTGAGAATAAGGAAGCGATGAAGATAGATTCAACTCAGTTTAGGACAGATGTTGATCAATTAAAGGAACAAGTCGCGTCGGTAAAGACTACATGCGAAGACAAGATAGACAAATTGAAGAACGATTTAGAAGAGAGTAACAGAACGCAGAATGTTACGTCGTTAGATAATTTGGAAACTAAAGTCAAGACGGTAGAAAAACGAACAGAAGATATGATGACTAAAATAGAGTCTATAATAAATAGTTTCACAAGTCAAAATGTTACAACGGGGGAGGTATCGATGAATCAGACACCGATAGACCGCAGTATGAACAGTCAAGAGGTTAGCGTGGGAGAAGACCGTCAAACGCAACAGAATGTAACATTCGAAAGGGCTAGTTCAACCCCTCAAGATAATCCGAATTCGAATAGTAGTACGTTTGGTACGAGTGAACGATACTCAGGTCCAGTGACCATCATCAGAAATCTGGATGATAAGCCAAGGAAGTTTTCAGGAAACACAGGAGTCACCCCAGTCGAATTTCTGAGGGATATTCGCGATTACATGGCGGAACATAGAGTAGCCAAGGAAAGGGAAATAAGGATAGTCGAACGCGCCTTAGATGGGCCTGCGTTAACTTGGTTTCGCGCATTCAGGAGCAATTTTGCGAATATGGAACAATTTGCCATAGCATTCTTAAGGAGATTTTGGAGTGCGGAGGATCTGCTGAACGTAAGAGCAGAAATGTATTTGAAACGTTACTCTACGTCACATCCAACGCATTATGCTAATTACTTTACTTCGAAATTGGCTAAGTTGCAGTTTTTGATTCCTCCATTGCCAGAAGAAGAGCTTTTGCAAGCTATAGCAAGACAGTTGCCAATTGAGGTACAACGATCACTCATAGCATCGGGAGCGAACACACTTGAACAGTATGACGATATCCTACGACGATTAGATTACACAAGCGCTCAAATTACACCCAGAACTGCACGGAATGAGAATCGAAACACGCAAGTGGTGAATGCGGTAGTTGTCGATAACACAGCACAGACTGATGGAAGAGATTCCTGCTGGGAACAGAAGGAACGAAGGGAATAGAGGTAATATTCACAACGTTCGCGGGAATGATCGATATCGAGGACCATACGAGAGGCCATACGATCAGGACGCAAGAAACAGTAGATACAGGAACTAAGATCAGAATTCCAGATACCAAAATAGGAGTAGGTACAATAATAGATATCGAGGTCGATACAACTGGAACCAAGGTCAGCAATCTAATCAGAACGATAGGCAGGATAGCAGAAGAAATGATCCAAATGAAAGACAAGATAATAGAGAATATGGGAGATCAAGGCAAGAAAGTAGACAGCCTAGTGCACCACCCGAAGAGATAACTAGAGATGTTAATCGAGCAAGCACGAGTGGTGAAGGAAAAAAAACGACAAATTAATTTCAGAGCAGAATACTAATCATTGGGAATCAATCATCATTGTTGAAACGTATCAGGTCAAGGACGAGGATTTAATTGAAGAGGAAGACGTAGTACATCGAGGAAATAGACATGAATTGCCAGTTATCAGTGTGGAAGTCATGGGAAAGGAAATAAAGAGATTAGTGGACACGGGAGCTATGGTGAGCTTGATATCCATAGGCTGCCTGGATGAATTGAAATTGTCAGGAGAAATTACGATGTTGCCAACAGTTGTTAGCAAAATTCAAGGGGGGATCCCAGACAAAAGCATGAAATGTAAAAGTCAGGTACTTTTAGATGTTGGGATTGGAACCAGATATTTTGAACAGATGTTCCTAGTTGTGGGTCAACTACATTTCGATATGATCCTAGGAGTGAATTTTCTAAGTGAGAGTGGCCTGATCATAGATATGCAGAGTAGGCGCATGTACTTTCAAGAAGGGGTCATAGAAAATCAGGAATCCGAGATGACATTCTTTAGAAAGAATATATTGGATGAAATAGTATGCAGCATTGAAAGGTCTATAGAGGATAAAACTAACACGAAGAGTAAGATAAATCCAGAAATTAAGGAGCAGTTTGATCAAGCAATTTTAGAATATGAGGACATATTCAATGATAAACCAGGTCTCATAGAAAATTTTACCTATAGCATCAAGTTGATGGATGACAAACCATACCATAAGAATTTATATCCCATTCCGGATAAATGGAAGGAGGAAGTCAGTACAATGATAAGCGATATGGAGAAAGATGGAATTATCAAGAAGATGCCGACTGCTTATTTGAATCCTTTAGCTGTTGTCAAGAAACCTAATGGTAAGCTGAGGATATGCCTAGATGCTAGAGCCCTTAATGAAAGAGTTCTTCCTGAACACGACAGGCCACCTGTTATTCGTGAATTGTTGCGCAGATTCAGAGGAAAGAGTTTCTTTTCTACGATTGATCTGACTAGTTCTTATTATCATGTAGAGCTAGCAGAAGACTGCAAACAATATACAGGGTTCTTATTTGATCATAAAACATATGTGTTCAATAGGTTACCTTTTGGAGTGAAGAATAGTGGTCCGGTGATGATCCGAGCACTAGATGAGAATTTATCGGATGCAGTTAAGGAGCATGTAGTGAGCTATATTGATGACCTGATTATAGCGTCTGAAACAGCGGAACAGCATATCAGGCACCTTCGAATGCTTTTTGAAGATCTCAGGAGGACGAACTTCAAGGTGAATTTCAACAAATGTCAGTTCTTTCATGAAGAAATCGAATTTCTTGGACATAGAATCGATGGAGATGGTTATAGGCCCAATCCAAAGAAGATCATGGCTATTTCAGAATTTCCAACCCCAAGAAAGCTTAAAGAAGTACGGCAGTTTTTAGGAATGTGTCAGTTCTTTTCAACACATTGTCCTGAATATACTGAAACGATGGCACCTCTGCAGGATTTGCTAAAAAAGGAAATCGATGGAAATGGAACGATAGATGCAATCAAGCGTTTTTAGCAGCTAAGAACATGTTGATCCAGAATGTCAAACTTGAATACCCAGATTTTGCTAGAAGATTTTCTGTGGAGACAGACGCATCCAAAATAGGTATCAGGTAGCTTTCACGAGTCGCAAGCTCAGGAATTGTGAAAGGAATTACTATGCAACCGAGTTAGAGGCATTAGCAGTGGTTCATGCTCTTAAGACGTGGAAGAAGGTGTTGTTTGGACATGACATAACGGTGATCACAGATCATAAAGCCCTCCAATTTATTATGAAGACAGACTTAGCAAGTGACCGCATCACTAGATGGGCTCTGTTCTTACAACAATTTAACCCAACTGTTGTGCATAGGCCTGGGAAATTAAATCTGTTAGCGGATGTGTTGAGCAGAAACCCTTGTGAGGAAGTGATTGTCAACCATATAAATCTAATTCAAGAGGATCAGGGTACTCTAGAAAAGTTGACGATGTTAGCGCAAACTCAGAAGAGATATGCACCTTTGCGAAGAATTTACCGTTTTTTGACACGCAGGATGGACAACGCTGATCCAGATTTTCCAAGAACTGAGATAGAAGCTAGAAAATATCATATTATGGGAGGTGTTATATGCCAATATATTGATCAGGATCATACTAAACTTAGAGTAGTGATCACACCCAGGCTTGTCAAACCAGTTATTTGGATGATACACCGAACCGCAGCACATGTAGGTGTAGACAAGACTTTGGCTCTTGCCCAAGAAACTTTCGTTTGGAGACAAATGGGACAAACGATCCGCGACGTCATAAAGACCTGTGACAGTTGTCAGCGAAGCAAATATTCATCTAAGCTAATGAAGGAAGTTCCTAGATCAATATTACCCAGTAAGCCGAGAGAACTTTTCGCTACGGACATTTTCGGTCCAATTCCCCGTTCGACGAAAGGAAACCAGTTTGTTTTGGTGACAGTAGACGTATTTTCCAAATACGTATCTCTATGTCCTATCCAGAAAGCTACATCCAAGTACGTGATCAACAGATTAGAGAAAACAATTATTCCAAGTATGGGGAAATCTGAAATTTTGTTGAGTGACCATGGATCACAGTTTACCAGTATGGAATTTTCTACTGCGATGGAACGTTTGGGAATAAGGCATGTATTTAATTCTGTGCGGTATCCAGAGGGAAATCCAGCCGAAAGAATTATGCCGGAAATTAGTAAAATGTGTCGCTTATATGTGTCAAGACAACACCACAGATGGATGGAAGTAATACCCATCATTAGTCAATGCTTGAATTCCACCATACATGAAATCACAGGACAGATTCCGTCCATGCTTCATCATAGATTGAAACCTGATAGACCATGGGACCGAATCGTGAAGGCACCAGTAGATCCTCAACCTACGCAAGAAAGAAGAGTCGAGATGGCAGGAGAAAAACTCAGAAGACAGGTGGAGAAGAGAGCTAGGAGACACGCAGGAAGGAGGTTCCACGAGCCATTTCAAGAAAATGACGAGGTGCTGATTAGGAAGCCAGTCACATCAAATCTTCAACTGAAGATCTACCATAAATTTGCGCCACTGTACGCGGGTCCATTCCGAATTGATGAAACGTACCGAAATAACAGCTACAAGATTGTCAGAATGGATACTAATGAAGTTGTGGGGACTTTTAACGCAGCTAGCATTAGAAAATATCATTATGCTGAATAAGAGGATTGTAGAGCTATCGTGTACATATGTTGTGTATAGAATGCCTGAGGGTGTATTTTTTTTCTCAAGCCTGATAAAAAAAGGAGATGTACGGGAGAGATGTACCCGATACCTAGTTGAGGCTATCGGCTACGCCAGCTGACATTGAGCCGTAGTTGAGATTTATGGGAAGAGTTGTAAAGATAGCGCTCAAATCGAGTAGAGAGGAATGCTAGGAATTGACGTAGAGGGCCTAGGATCAAGAAGGCACTGCCAGTCAAACAGATGGAATTATGGGAGGAATATTAAAGTTTTATTAAGATCTTTATGGAACAGTATATTTAATCATCTCAGAAGAGAAGAAATAACAAGCATTATATATGATAATAACTTGAAGAAAGACAGATAATCCCTTAAGTTATTGTATGACTTAATAGCCGAGATGATGGGAGTCGAGATTATATTTGTGACGCATGAACACAGTAGGTGGGGGATGCATCACGTGACTGCGCCAGGTACGAGCTTCTTAACGTAGTCCAGACACATCAGTTGAGTTCAGCCAGCGAGCTGAGAAGTACACATGAGCAGAGCGTACGGCGAAACTGAACGGTGCTCAGCACTTGTTACGTAAAGCGAAGGCGACAGTATTACTTAACCAAGCAGAGAGCAGGAAGTAGGTCAGTGAGCCAAGGCGAACAACGCAGGGCAGACGGCGAGAAGACCGGTACCAAGGCAGGCTGTACGGGCCGTGTACGGAGGAGAAAAGCCGGGGTTCAGAACAGCATTGTAATACGAGTTTGAGAACTTTATTTCGAGCTGCCTTTTATAACGCAGAACAGTATAGCAAAGCGGCATGGCGAGGCCGGCTTTAAGCGTAGATCATTCTGGAACAGTGCAGTAGGTCCGAGCGGGCTAGTTCCGACTTTTATACGCAGGCAACATTAAAGAAGCTGAACTTCATTTCAACATTCAGTTACAACATTGAGTTGGGACTTATATTCAGTAATAGAATTGTGCAGGCAGATAATTGCAGTATACTGCAATTATGAACTTAGATATTCAAATTACATTACGACTATGCATTTCATAACGGAATATGTAGAGCGACCATGGGGTCCAAACAACATTAACGCTTGTAAGCAAACGAAATGTTGCAATGAAATGCACTTATGAACATTGGCAGGTGCATTAATAGAATTCTTTTTCCTGAATTATCATAAAATACCGAGTACGAACACAGCTACAGGGTGTTTCAAAAACTTATACACTCTCATAAATAAAATTTATTTTCTACAAGTGAGACTTAACCGCTGTGGAGATTGAACTTTTAACAAGCGAACCGAACATTATATGGGACAGTGGCGTAACATAGAAGGAGAATATGGGGTACGCTGCTTTTATGAACTTTTACGTAAGGATTTGGACAGTATCCATTATGGATAACATGCAGTTCATCATGTCGGAGTAAACGAAGACAGAGACGCGATGGCACCACGGAGCGATGGATTCGATTCCTGAAGAAGAAGAGGTCTAACAGCTGATTCACTTGGGATATGAAGGCGATCGTTTTTGCGTGGGTGAAACGATATTCACGTCGATCTTTCGAGAAATTTATTACACACAAGAATAATCGACGATCTTTGAAATATAATAACAGGTGATATGAGAAGGTACTGTAAGAGTTATGACTTTCTAATATGATTTTTTCATGAGCACTGGGCATACATGTATATATTTTTCTAGTAGGAGTTCTACGTTTATTGAGACATGGCTTAGACATTATTTGCTCCAAATTTGCTAGAATATGGCGTTACCATAAGATATGGCAAGCACCATTATACGAAATTCTCACCATTGGTTGGCTTTATTAAGCAGATGTTTGGTCTTTTAGACATTTTCCAGTAAGGATAGTTTTTCTTGGGCAGTTATTTTTTTTGTGACGAGTATTTCGAACTCGTGATCTGCAATTGGAGTATTTAAATTACTTCGTCAGTTCATTGCATACTAGCGAGTGTGTATTATTCATCAGTAGGGATTTTTCCATTGGATTGTTTGGAGATATTAAGATATTATTCACTCAAGTGAATGAATATAACTTTTATGTGACAACTAGAGACTTGTTGATTCCAATCTGGTACATTCACTCATGAGACGACGAGATGGGGCCTTTCGTATTTATACGATTGCGTGGTGGTACACATCTTTACCCATCGTTCAGGGCATTATCATGTTAGACGACGGGGCGAGGCCTTTCGTATTTATACGATTGTGTGGTGGATACTCATCTTACTCGCCATTGAGGGACTCATTTTTACCATCCGAGTTTACTTGAGATTGTAAGAGGATCAAACAAGGAACTACTAGTCACATATCAGTCGAATTTTGTTAAATAAATTAAAAATACATGTCAGCAGGGTTACATTTTGTAATTTTTGTTTGCCAATCCAATATTTTGTTGCAATACTCTTTTGAGAGTACTTTCAATTTAACAGCTGATACAGTTGATGTTTTTGATAATTTTTATGATTGAATTTGATACCTTTGAGAAGGATTTAAAGTAATTGAATCTTGTAAGATGAATCATTAATGGTCATATTTATTCTAAGGCAGATCAGTATTGCATATTTCGATGTGAGAGATTATAGCACATTGGTGTTTTTCTGTGAAGTGAATTATGAGAATTTTAAGAGAATTTATGCTATTTGAAAGCAGATTTTGAATTTGATTTCGATTAAGAAGGTAATATTTCTCCTAATTATTTAAGAAGTTATCTAGATGTGATCAGATTAATTACAGTTATTGGAGATTGTGTGCGTTGATAATTTGAAGCCAGTTATGTATTTTGTAGATCATGCAACGTGATTAAGTGAAGTTTGTGATAGGCATTTTGTGGAAGTTGCCGAGTGGAAGTTGCAATATTGCTAATGTATTTTGAAGCAGACATGAGGTTGTCGAACCCAGTCTAGCATAATTTTTGAGATTCATGCTGTGCGCTGAATATTTATGAAGTTTGTGGAATAATTGTGGTATTCAAACGTGATATTTGATAAAGTGAAAATATATAATGTAGTTGTGGATGGTGAGATCCAACGTGAATTTGTGAAGTCAATAATATTTTTTGGCATGATAATTACATACTAGATATAACTTGGAAGTGATAAAACTGTAAGACAACGTTCTATAAACCATATTAAACAATTTGTTAGGAAATTAAAGAAATAAATAATGTTGATAATACAAGATTTTCTGATAATAATAATTAATGAAATAATAATCTGAAATTTAAGCATATTAATGATCTGACCTAATGAAATAAAAATCAGAATGACTAGATGAAATAATAAAAATCTAAATAACCAGATGAATAAAATTTAAATAAGTTGATAAATTAAATTTTGGAATAAATCAATGAATTAAATAAATGGATGAATTAGAGATTGAATAAATAAGCTGATTTAAAGAAATTAATTGATTATTAAATAGATGATGAATAACTGAATTAGAAGGTGATAATTAACTAAAGAAGCTGATGATTAATAAATTTAAATGAATTTAAATACATTTATTTGAGATATATAATTTGAATGATTTGAAGAATTGCAACTTGAATTGATGAATTAAACGATTTAATTTTGATGATGATGATGATTATAACCAATGAATAGTGGATTTTCTGTGATTCAAAAACCAGCAATGATTAATGACAGTGTAAATAGTGTAAATTACTTATTCGATGTTTAGGAGCATTTTACTAACATATTCAGCATTTGAATAATGCCATGCAAGCCATAAATTATGTGATATTTAAAATATGTGATTATAATATGTGTGTTTAGACAGATTAATAATATTTTTTACATCCACATTCATGATGTTAATTTAAAGAGAAATTAGGTCTCAGTTATCACGAATGTCAGTGACGCAAAGACTTAGTGCTACGGTGATCCTGAGAACCCAAGAGAACTTGAGAAATTTTTCCTATTTTATATGGATTAAATACACTTTGAGTAGAATGGAGATGGTTCGATTTTCTGGACAATGACAATTTAACGTTGGCATTCGACCATGCTCTCAGGTAGGATGAGTGTTTAATATGTCTGTCTGACTATCAAAGTTGAATAAATTTGTTTTTATCTTAGTTGTGATCTGATGGTGATGTGATTTTCCTTTTTCTTTCCTTGTCTTAATTAAGGCTTAACCAGGAAGGATGTGGTTTGCTAGGGATTCAGTTGATGGCGCCCATTGATATTTGTATTTTTTTTAAATTAAATTTAAACCCGTAACGACCCTGGAGATACTTTATCTCGTGTTACCCTCTGCTTTTGAGATATTTCAACTGAATTTCCGACACATTCCTTATTTGACTAGAGGTTCATTCAACTCCGCTCTGTCCTGGAAATCCAGGAATGCGATGTAATAGCAGATGGGTCATCGCATCCTCAGGACGATCGGGTACAACGTGAGGTGGCCGCTAATATCGAGAGACATAAGGATTGCAACATCTTAGCCCATCCCCTTCATGGTCATCAGCCACCTTCAGCTCGACTGAAGTCCAGGAAAAGTTTTCTACAGTCTTCTCCTTCACTTGATTCTGACCCCAAAAAAGGCCAGGGTTAAGCTACGGAATCAAAGGTATCCTGATCATTCGGAACTTGTTGAAATTGAAAAAAAATTATCACCTGGTCACGAAGATGGATGGTGTACCTGGAAGTCCTTAAACAGACTGCGCACCGGTGGTGCAAGATCTAAGGACAATCTCGTGAAATGCGGAGAAGATCAAACTTCTAGGCATTTCTCGAACTGTCGTCTATGCCCAGTCTCATGCACAGGGTTGGATCTGGCATTGGCTGGTAACAACGCTGTCAATGTAGCCAAATACTGGTCACAACTCTTGTTAATATTGTATATATTATCATTCCTGTTTCATTTCTCTTGCTCTTGTGTTATGTTATATGCAAGTGATCTTTTTTTTCAATTTCTTGTTTGTATATTTTGGTACCTCTGACACGAATAAAACAAGTAGTTCCGTGAAGAACTATACAGCCTATTTTCATTTATCCTACTTATGTTAACTGCCACTATCAACATACAAAATTTGAGTTTGATTGCTGTAATAGATTCGTAGATATTGAGAACCGACTAAATATTTTGGTTGGTCCCCATGTTGGATTTTATATATGTAGGTCCTAGAGTTATGTACTGTTACATGAAGATTGTTGTGTACGTGTAGCACTCAAACTTCAATCGCATGATTAGGACACAAGAAGTAACAAGGAGATTTTAAAATTTCGCACAGCTGCCATCTTGTGGTTATGGAAACATTCGAAATAAATCAGATGCCAGTGGATTTACATTCGTATAAGGATTTACTGTACCAAGTTTCACTGCACTCGGATGGTTAAATTGCGAGAAACGTCCATGTGAATATTTAAACTTCGCGTCGCCGCCATGTTGGATTTGTGATCACCAGGTTATATAAAGTCCTATAGGTGAACTTATGTTCATAGCCCCTATGAACATAAAAAATCAGTTTCATTGCTATAATAGATTCGTAGATATTCAGAGCCGTCTAAACATTTCGGATGGTCGTCATGTTGGATTGTTAAATGTATAGGCCATAGAGTCATGTACCATTAAAGGAAAACTATTGCGTAGGTTCATTATTCAAACTTTCACTTCGATCGCATGATTACGACACAAGAAATAAAAACTTAATTTTAAAATTCTCACAGCCGCCATCTTGAGGTTATGTAAACAATTGAACTAAATTAGATACCAGTGCATTACAATGTGTATAAGCATTTCCTGTACCAGATTTCATTGCGTTTGGAACATAAAATCGTGAGAAAGGTCTATTTAAAATTTTCAAATTTGCTTGGCCGCCATGTTCGTTTTGTAGTTAACCGGTTTTTGAAACTTTTATAGATGAACTCCCAGTAGTGCCCTTAATCTTCGTACAAAATTTCAGGGTGATATCCCTAATAGTTTCAGTGATATAGAATGCCGGTGAAATATTTCGCACATCCGCCATCTTGTGGTTATGTAAACAATTGAGCCAAGTTAGATGTCGGTGCATTACAATGTGTATGGAAATATACTGTTCCATGTTTGATTGCGTTTGGTTGGTTAAATCGCGAGAAACGTCTATTTAAATGTCGCAAATTCGCGTGGCCGCCATGTTGGTTTTGTAATTACCTGTTTTTCAAAAGTCACATAGCTGAACTTCCAGTAGTTCCCTCTATCACCGTAATAAATTCCAGCGTGATATCGGGATTAGTTTCTGAGATATTGAATGCTGGTGAAATATTTCGCACAGCCGCCATGTTGGATTGGTGAGGCGGAAGAAAATTTGAAGGGCACGGTCGGGGTCGCCCGGAATAGTGCTATGAAATTACCGAGTTTTATTGAAATCGCTCCAGCCGTTTAAAAGTTATTAGGGGACACACACACTCTCACCTCACACACACACACGCACACACACACGGACAAAAGGTGATCTCATAAGCCTATTTTTTCAAAATTGAAAATAGGCTAAAAACCTAAGATATTACACGGCAATAACGTCTAAACCATTAAAGATATCGGTATTCTTTTTTCATTTTTGTGAATGGTGCTAAGGGCTCAAATACTAACTTCTTCTTCTTCTTCTTCTTTTGCTTTAGCGTTTGTCCCACCTCGTGGCAGGGTCCGCTATTTGAATCCGCTGTCTCCACTTTACTCGGTCATGGGCCATGTCCGGATGAAGGTTGACGCCTTTCAAATCCCTGTACAGTGTATCGGCCCAACGTTGTTTCGGTCGCCCCTTTGGTCTTTTCCCGGCGACCTCCAGTGTGTAGCCTTGATTTGCAATGGTGTCCGCTCCTGACCGTAGCACATGCCCAAACCATCGCAGACGACCCTCACGCATTTTGTTACTGATTGCTGCGATACCAAATCGTTCCCTTATTCTTTGATTGGGGATGTGATCCAACCTAGTAATGCCTGCTGTCCATCTAAGCATCTTAGTCTCCATGGCACTTAGCCGACGTTCTGCTTCCTTCGTGGTCGGCCAACATTCGGTACTATAAAGCGCTACGGGACGAATGACAGTGCGGTAAATTTTCGATTCTAGGTGGTCTTTCATCTGGCGATCGCACATGACACCTGTCGTTGTTCTCCACTTCATCCACGCAGCATTAATTCTTATGTTGTTCAACAGTTATCGTAGAGCCAAGATACTTAAATTTTGTCGTTCAAGGCAGATCATCGCCGTCGACTTGGATTGTTCCGATTTCTCCAGCATCCGTTGTCATATATTCTGTTTTAGCTTTGTTAAGCCGCAGGCCATATTGACTTAAACGATCACTCCATTCCTGGACTTGATGTTGGGGAGCGGCCAACATAACGTCATCAGCGTACAGAATGGTCAAGGTAACGGTTGTTGTAGATCTGCAGTAACCGTGTCCATGACCATAATGAACAGCAATGGTGACAGGGCCGAACCTTGATGAGCACCAACTGTTACATGGAAGTTTTCCGACGCTCCTGCGGCGGCTTGTACGTAACTTCTTGGCTCCGCGTAGAGCAACTGTACCCAGTTGACAAGGTACTCTGGGATGCCATGTTATCGGAGAGTCAACCAGATCAAGTCGTGCGGCACACGATCAAAAGCCTTTTCGAGATCTAAGAAAGCAAGGTGCAACGGCTTATTCTTTTCACGATGCTTTTCAACTAAAAGCCGTGTGGCGTGGATTGCATCTGTTGTGCTGCAATTTTTCACAAATCCAGCTTGGTTTTTGGTCAGCTGGGTGATTGCACGTATCCTCTTATCAAGAATGCGCTCGAAGACCTTCATGGTGTGACAGAGGAGTCGAATTGGTCTGTAATTAGCATACTCGGCTGGACTTCCCTTCTTTTTGAAGATAGGTATCGTGATGCTATGTTGCCAATCAAGTGGCGTTCGTCCTTCTTTGACGAACTTATACTATGTTTTCCTTTTATTGTGAATAGCTTTGATATAGGTACTGTACGGCGTTTTTCAAAGTATCTGTAATATTTTCTTAGAATTTTCTTCTTATTACCAATTCATAACATAACTTTCTGGGGCCTAAATGTATAAAATCTCCATATAATTTAGTTGGTGGTAATCCCGTCTTCAATAAGACCTCTCCTTATTGGCTGTGATATATTTTATAACAATAATTAAATATATTCCGTGATAAATCCACTGTTGGTAGGTCATTTCCAAGCTTCCAGAATACTGTATTCTATTGCACAACATATCTTGTGATGGAATCTCCCTCCTTGCTCAACACTGTAACACGACTGATTTGTGTCGAGTTCCAGGATTTATATTGCCATGTTAAATTATATAATGGGCTTCAAAATAATCTCATTTTCATCCCAAATAATTCATTTTTCGGGAGCATTCTCCCTCCATCTCAAGTTAAAAACAGTTAAAAAATGGTTTTTAATTATTTCGAATCAGGACTTTAGATACGCCACTGAACTCGAATAATGAATTATTTTTCAGCCTACTTTCTTATGATATTTCTTTAAATTCTTTGTGTTGTATTCGCCTAGGATAACGTTATTTTCTTCATCATACAGCTCATAACAGTTATTCCTATCTGCATTTTCCATGCGGAACGGGCTTTCTTCTACCTCTTTCGTCCTTGTTATCTTCTTATGGCCCGTTCGTCGTTTCTTGGTGCAGTGTAGTAGTATTTTCGCTATTCTACAACCGTTTTGAAAATGAGGTTTTTCTTTGTTCTTGAGCGTCATTTTCATGGTTTCCCTGCTGACTAGTACTCGGCATGGGATCAACACTGAAGTTCTTTTCACCTCGATTCCCATTTTCTTTCTCCCTCAAATCCTTCAAATATTATTTTCCTTCCTTGTGACTTTCGGCATATTTTTCCTTCGTAAAGTCTTCATTTTGTTTGTTATTGTATCGGTTATACCCTTGGTTATTTCCGATTATTTCTGTTGTGATAATTAGTATTGTTGTACCGGTAGTCGTTGTTGTTGTGGTAACAACCACTTCTACTGTTCTCATGATTATTATTCCGGCCTTGTTGTTGTTGATAAGGACGACATCCACGGAATCTCCTGTATCTGGGCTCCGGTCTCCTATCTCTGGTTGGTTGGTTCTTAAGTTTAGGGGCTGCGACAACGCGGTCATGTAGCCCCGTGTACTTTGGGTGTGTGTAGAATCTGTCTGATAACCGGTGTTAATTGTGATGACTGTATTAGTGTGTGTTATCTGTTTGTTAATTTGAGTACTGCAACTAACAATTTTTCAAATAGTTCCTACTTTTGCCGCCAAGCGCCACCGTCAACGACTACTAGGCCAAGTTCAGAACTGAGCTACTAGATGCCGCCGCAGTCGGCTCTTGGCAACGAACATAGAAACTTAAGAGCGTTGTTTACATTCTTAACCTATCCAATTTAGCTTCACACAGGTCTCCTATCTCTAAAGTAGGTGTTACACTCGGGACCTATATTAGTAGTTGTTTTTTGCAGGTTCTGGCACTACCTACGGCCTACCACCTACAAGATAGCGGTGGCGTGAGTCCAACCACTTACATGGCGCGATATCTCGCGAACCCATGGCCGGATTTTAACAAATGAGGTGTCAAATTACTCGGGGTGACGCCCCCTTTCCTATGGACAAATTATTCCCACCCCAAAATAAAACCTACCCCTGCAAGGGGGTGAAAGAGTAATTTTCTTAGTAAACGTGACTTTCCATGTAAAACATGTATGCAGTTTAGGCCTAATGCTATGATGAAATAAAACGTTGTTCAAAATGAAACGCATGTAAAGAGCCGATTGCTACTATGATTCAACATTTTTGTTTCAATTTTTACGCATGCACACTTGGGGTTTTTGTAAGAGGGCGGGCTTTTTCAATAATGATTTATAGATAAGTTATTTTAAAAAATAATCAGAAGATCAAAAACTAATAGGTCATCCGCTTCCAATATCTCATGAACCAATAAGGCTAGAGACTTGTATGAGGGGTCATTGGACTTGGGTGACGCCCTGTTTTTGAATGTATTATTCATTTTTGTCAAAAGGGCCTAACTGCACTTTTGTTGATATGTCGCTAACTAATCATCAGAGAGGGTCAAGTGAGGTGTCATAGGACTCAGGATGGCTAACTCTTTCCCATGGTCAACGAATTTACCCAAAAGACCCAAAACAGCAAGGTCATCGACTTGATATTTTATAAACTAATCATTGGAGAGGGTCAAGTGAGGTGTCATAGGACTCAGGATGGCCAACCCTTTCCCATGGCTAATGAATTAACACAAAAGATTCAAAACAGCAAGGAAATCGACCTAAGATTTTATAAACTAATCTTTAGAGAGGGTCAAGTGAGGTGTCATAGGATTTGAATGGTCAAACCATTCCCATGACCAAGGAATTTACTCCAAAAATCCAAAGCAGCTAGGTCATTGACCTGAGATTTTATAAACTAACAATCGGATATCGACATGTGAGGTGTCATAGGACTTAGAATGGTCAAACCTTTCCCATGGCCAACGAATTTACCCAAAATGTCCCAATACATCCAGGTCATCGACCTGAGATTTTATAAACTAATAATCGGATACGAACATGTGAGATGTTTACCATGAGTGATGAAACATAGCTAGGTAGAGAAAGAATTAGTGTAGGCTACATGTATGGCGACTGACAAGTCTTTCACCATTGGAACTTGTTTTCAGATCAAACTGCAGTACAGAGCGTATAGGTTGCAGGCATAGGTTAATAAATGACAAACGGTGTACACAAAATCTGATTTATCGATTCAAGGATTAAGCGAAGACTATCTTTAATTGATTGGTTAAAGAGGGTAGCTAAAACACAAAATGGTGACTACATCGAACTAAACTGATGCAAGCTGAATCAAACCCAACTAAACCTAACTAAACCAAACCAAACCTAATTGAAAACAAGCCAAGGGTTTAAGTGTAAAACTTGAGGGTGGATGTGGTCATTGGTTATGCCAAAAAGGAAAGGGATAACGCTCTACCTATAGAGGGTAAGGTAAAGCTAGTGCTTGGTGCTAATGCACACACCCAAAATACATTACCCACACACAACTATCCTATGCTGTTTTTTATGGGTTGACTGTTAAAACTTGCTCAGTGGTTACTGGGAAAAGATGGTCGCTACACACAACAAGCTTTAAATACTTGAGGCTAATAATCTATACACACACTAGCTTGTTCAACTAAACTGTCTTGCTGGTAGTGCTCAGACAGTAGGCTAATGACAAAATGCATCGCTAACAGAAATACAATCTTTTCCGGTTGTCTAATGTTACCCGCTAACCATTTTGTGCTGCAGTGGCGAGCACATGTGCCTCTTGCACTGGAGATCTTAACTCGATTTCCAACTCCAAGGCCTAGAACGAATCAAACTTAGAAAAAAGGGCATGGTGGCGCAGTGGTTAAGCTGTTAGCCTTTCACTAAGGTTAATATGCATGCCATAAACATATCAAAAATGCAGAGATAATGTTTAAAACCGATTACACTTGTCGCTATTCAAATTATTACTGGGATTAGAAATACAAAGATGGACTGGGTTCGATATACCGTTAATACTGCATATCGCACACTAGACTGTAAGAAGGCCAAAAGAGCAAAAGCCGTAGGTAGAGCAGTGGTAAAAATCGCTTTGTGTAGAGAACTACCTAGCGGTTTTATGAACTGGCAAAGCTATGTCACATAAACAGTGAAGGATACAATCCAGCAACCATAATTTGTATCTTGTGGAACAGAAAAAATGCACTTTTGCCTTGATGGATAACAAATGTATGCAGACGAATGACATATGCATTAGCCTACCATGGGGCTATAACCAAAAGGAGGAGGTGTGATTTTCATATTTTATTGTTTAGAAATATGGCTTTTTGTAACAGTAGATTTAGTATTTTGTAAATATTCATTTTTGTAATAAATTGTAAATAGCTTTTTTTTGTAAATAGTGAAAACCATTTTTATAATAGTAAATGGTAAGTGTTTAACTAAAAGTTCTTTTGGGATGAGTGTACATGTCAAGGATGTTTTTTTTTTGATAAATAGAGTGGTTGTGTTTGTTCTCAAAGACAAGCAAGGGTGTGTAAATGTATGGCTACACCGAAAGAGAGAAAGCTTGTGTGTAGGTAGCATTGATTGTTTAACCAGATCAAACACGGCGAGGTAGGGTAGGGGGGGGGATCAACACATATATAAATGTTAAATAGTAATTTTGATTTTTTCAATTGTTTTGTTTCTTCGAAATGCAGCGGTAGATAGGCGTTATTTTGTAAAACGCCTACCTGCAGTAGTAGTAGTAGACCTCTATGTTTTGCAAACACATAGATAGACTGTACCATTGCTATGCTCAAGCACTCACTTCAACACCATTTACAATAACTTAAAATAAAAAATCATGTTTCGTAAATATGAACTTTTGACATATACAAAATGAAAAAAATGTGTAAACAGCAAATAGGAAAATCCATGTTCCCATATCATGAAATTCAAAAACTTCAAACTGACATTTAAAAACAATGTAAATGAAAAATTGACAAATGGCAATGTGTGAAATGTGAAACTGAAAAAGATGAACAAATGGCTATCATCATTTTCTAAAAATTTAAAAAACATGTTGCTCTATGGTTAAAGTGAGAATCAAACCCCTCTACTTATTTGGACCACTCGAGTCTGAGTAGACCCATTTTAGTCCTCATACCACTTTTAAAATTGTATGTTAAAGCTGGAATTGAACCCAAGAGCTTTGGAGTGCCAGCTAACTATGCTAACCACTACACTACAAAGGCGATTTTACACTACCGGTACTCGTAATAAATATTAGATTCTAAATGTTACATTTTAGATATAATAATTTACATTTTATATATTTTTATTTTAGTTTTGTGAAAAGACCAAACCGTATGTTTCCATATCATGAAATTCATAAACTTGAAACCGACATCTTAAAAAAATGCAAATGGAAAATAGACAAATGGCAATTTGTGAAATGTGTAAATGAACAAAAGGCTATCATTGTTTTAAAAATTTTAAAAACATGGTGTTCTATGGTTTAGGTGTGAATCAAACCCTCTTTACTTATTGGGATCACCCGAGAAGAGAGAAGACTTGTTTTAGTCCACATACCACTTTTAAAATTTTGTGTTAAAGCCAGGAATTGAACCCAAGAGCTTATAGGGGAGATCAAGGTTAGAATATGTTAACAGATAGCCTTGAATGTAGGGTGTGGTAGCTATAAAGAGATGAAACGATGAGCTTAGGACAGGGATGCATGGAGATCTACATCAAACCAGTCAAAAGACTGAAGACTCAAACAACAACATGTACACCTCACCAAAATAATGTTGTGTAACGGTAAATGTTAGTCAACGAGCAGTAACGCATTAATAAACCTATGACACGATACCTAAGAGCTTTTATAAAATTATTTTAAAATGCCATTAACCCTATATTAAACACGCAGTTCACAAGACTCCTAACTGCAATGTGGTAAGACAAACAAAAATCTATATTTCAAAACAAGCAAGTGGATCAGGCAATGTATACTGTAAAAAGTTTTGTAGACCCTCAAGTCCACAATACTAATTAAATTAGTAACTGTCAGTTTGGCCGAGTGGTTAAGGTGTTCGACTTAAGTTTAAATTTCCTGTACAAGAAAGCAAGGGTTCGAATCCCTTACCTGACATAAGTATTGCCTTAACATGGCTTGGCCACTACATATTATTATGATAATCGATACTCAAACCAAAGATAGAGTGTATTGTTTAAGACCACTCTCTTTCTGAACATAGTCAGAGACTGTTGATGATTGCATTAATAGTGGGACATGGGGATAGCAATTAAGGTAAACAGACAATACCCATACACTTTTTTATATATTTAATGTAAGTACTTGTACAATAGTTATATACAAAATACAACTCTCTTTTGTCTATTGCTATCTAGTCCTTTTCGATCCACTTGCATATCAAGGGCAGATGACTTTGTAGTTCAGCCCCTTAAAACAACAACAACAACAACACCTTTTGCAGAGTCCGTGATGTTGATGACTCATGAGACGTGGAAGATAGAATAAACATATTTTTTACAACAGGGGTTAAACGTCGCTCAATAAAGAATGCACTATTTTGAGTAGCAACATATTTTTCTTCTACTACCTTTTTAGCATTGTCATGATTTTTTGTTGACACTAAGAGTATTTCATTTGGTACACTACAGTGATGATCACTCACACTTAAAACCTCACTAATTCTACTTTTTAGATTGCCTCGACATCTTTTTCACCTCTATTTTAAGCATCACCACAATATTATTCCTTTTACATTTTGACGATTATAGTTATAAGAGTAGCCTTCATAGAGTACACGTTGTTTACCTTTGTTAATTGTAGTAAGTTCCATAGTAGCAACTAACCTGTTAGTATGATTTGCACACTACAAAGGTTATAACTGTTCTGATAATAAAATGATTTAGCGTTGGCTTTTATATTTAATATGTATAGTTTAAAGTGAAAGCAAAGTGGTAGAAAAGTGGTAGCAAAGTGGTAGAAAATATTACATGTATTGTTAAGTTATGTTTAAGTGGTTTCATGGATCCATTACATACTAATTTTGGCACGACTGAGCACATTTTCTATATCCAATAGTTCATCCTAATATTCAGTATGACCAGCCTGTTTATAGGCGTGCAATTGCTGAAGCTGCCGGATTAGCTTACTGGGATTGTTCCAGTATACAAATTTAAGAAATGATTTTTTGGTGTAAACAAAGCATTGCCATTATCATCATTAATATCATTATCATCATCATTATCAATATCATTATCATAACCATTATCATTATCATCATCATTATAATCATCATCACTATTACTATATAGTCCTTTTGGATCCTTTTGCAATACCACATTTTGCACAGTCCGTGTTGCCTTTGATAGTTTTGGGAGATTTTCAGACATTTACAACTGTTCTAACACGACTTTCTGAGGATATGATAAATGCTTTTTAAAAAACAATGCACTATCTTGAGTCGCAATATCTTTTTCTCGGAGTAGTGTTTTAGAAATTTGAAGAGATTTTTTAAACAGCTACGATGTTTTATCTGGTACACTACACTTAACACCTCACTATGTTTAGCCTATTATCATTTATGAAAAAATAGGCTTATGAGATCACCTTTTGTCCGTGTGTCTGTCTGTGTGTGCGTGTGTGCGTGATGGTGTGTGTCCCCCTAATAACTTCTAAACGGATGGAGCAATTTATATGAAACTCGGTAAGTTCATAGCACTATTCCGGGTGACCCCGACCGTGCTCTTCGAATTTGGTTACGTCTTACCAATCAAAAATGGCGGCTATGCGAAATATTTCACCAGCATTCAATATCTTCGAATCTATTACCGATATCACCCTGGAATATTTTACGGTGATAAACGAAACTACTATAAGTTCACCTATGTGACTTTTGAAAACCTGGTAACTACAAAACCAACATGGCGGTCAAGCGAATTTGCGACGTTTAAATAGACTCTTCTCGCGATTTAACCAACCAAACGCAATAGAACTTGGTACAGTATATGTTTATACACACTGTACTGCACCGACATATAATTTCGTTCAATTGTTTACATAACCTCAAGACGGCGGACGTGCGAAATATTTCAACGGCATTCTATATCTCAGAAAATAATAGCGGTATCACCCTGAAATTTTGTACGGAGATAAAGGGCACTACTGGTAGTTCATCTATATGACATTCAGAAACCAGTTAACTTCAAAACGAATAAGGCGGTCAAGCGAAGTTGAAAATTTAAAATAGACCTTTCTCGCGATTTAATGATCCAAACGCAATGAAACTTGGTACAGGAAATGTTTATACACATTCCAATGCACTGGTATCTAATTTAGTTCAATTGTATACATAACCTCAAGATGGCGGCTGTGCGAATTTTAAAATTAAGTTTTTATTTCTTGTGTCGTATTCATGCGATCGAAGTGAAAGTTTGAATAATGAACCTACGCAATAATTTTCCTTTAATGATACTGTACCCGATAATCTGGAAATGATCCTGTTGGAATATACATTGCCCCCGCTGGATTGCCTATTTCTAACAGCTCCGGCAAATACTACATTAGAAATCGCTTCCATCATGGCCTTTAGGGATTTACATACAGCAGTTACAAGAATATTGTGGATCAACAACCAACTACACGGGGCACTCACCTTTACTTACCTCTCGGGGACTTGGAATTCAGCTTCGCCTACAATACATCCACAATACTCTTCTCCTTATATTTAAAATGAATCACACTCCAACAACAATGGAAAACAAACTGAACAACATTTATTATCAATAGGGTAAACTAATCTAGTATAAACATAATAACAATAAACGAATTTAACAATAGAAATTAAAATTAAAAACACGCAATCATTCACACCTCCTTTCAACTCTAAATCTTATTACGATGCTGTATTAAAAATTATGAGCATAAAATCATGGCTTGTTCTAGGCCTACACTGCGTAAAAATAAAACCGTTTAATGAAGACTCGCACCTTCGTGGAATTCCAGACACCTGGTTTCATTCACAAGCCTGCGTTTGTACAACGCACGTGCGCTGGTCTTGTTTCATCAATGAAACCTCCGCACCACGCCGCACTCGAAACTGTTTTACAATTTATATACAAGGCAGTGAGTATACACCTGTTCATATTATGTCATCGCTCTCCAATGTATCGGTGAATTATTCTGGATAGCCCACAGAGAGACTGCTTGTGTGTGCGTTTATGGAAACACGTAAAATTAACATTTAGATCTTACAAAAGTTCATATAACTACTCTGTTTCTTAAACAATTATTCTAAAAATTTTTATACACTCTTTCATTCGCACCCCGTAATTGTTCATGACCAATTCGGTTTCACATTTACTCTTAACAGTGGACAATCATTCATACCAAAAACATCCGCTCATAAAACACACGCTATTTCAAAACAATTGATTAATAAATACTACTAAATTATTTAACTAATTAAATCATTTTCAAAGAATTATTTACATGTAATTTGTTAATAATAATATCCATTATTAAGTGCTGCTAACGTGACATTTTCGAGATTCTGGCTTCTCGATTACAACACAATTCTTAACTAAATATATACACTGGTTTTTCACATAACCCGTCTCTAACATTCCGTAGTTTCATATACTGCTTACACATCGTCTTATAAAGGTTTCAATACATTGTCGGTATAACACAGTCGACTAATGAAAGTTAACTGTACGTAATTACATAACTTCGGGTTTAATAAAATATAATAATAGTATTATAGACATGAGTAGACAATCTTTCTCAAGTTGTATTTCCGCTAGAACCCTCCTGTTAACACAACTAAATCGTTACTTCTTAAGAACTGGACTACTTGTATAAAACGGCTCTTATCATGATGCATGCCTTCTTATCAAAGAACAACAATACTTTGACTTCCTTAAAATGCGGAACTCCCTCGCACGAGCACTCCATAGCTCTACAAATCCTCATATAACATTATATATATGTCATAAACAATTATCATGCACTATGTTAAACAATAACCAAAAGGATTAATTGTTATTAACGTATCTTTTGTAGGAACTTCCCTCAAATAATGGCATGACCCTCAGTATCATTACACATGATTACTGGACCACAATTATACATACTTATGTGCTTCAAACGAAACTTCCAATTGTAATGTTCGATATAAGACAGTCGTGATTAACCTCCTAAAGTTTACTCCACAACAAGATAATTAACTGTTAACTCGTCTGTCGCAAATACATTATATAAAAATAATACTCCTGTCTCAACTCACTTGTCAAGCTATAAATTGTTTATCGTTGTAATATCATGTCGACAAAATGACGTGATGTTACACAAATAGAATAAAATAACACACGTATTATTTATAGTGTCAGATAGAATTCAATCTTGGCCGGTATAAACTAGCTTTGAATTCCTAGCCAAAGATTTGAATAATCTTCTAACAAAAGGTACTTCCTCTAACATATTAAATGAACAAAGCTCTTAGCTTTACAAATAATAAGAAAGGTTTGGCAATGTCGTAATGTTTTTCCACTCTACACAAAGAATGTTCATAGAGATTAAGACTTCGGTCTTATCAAACGACTAGTATTTCTTAGATCGTCGACAGTTTATATACAATAATGATATAACAATATCATTCGATGTTTCTTCTTTTCTTGAAGTTAGATGTTGTTACATTAAAGTGCTCAAATTAAATTTAAACAGAATTTAATTTGAAGCTAAGACACAATGTCAGAATACTTGGTTTAAATGAAATTGTTTAAAATTTGAGAGTCGAATCGACTAGTCTTCTATGAGGCAATACAATTCTTTAAACAAAATTTTTAATGTCAGTTCCACAACTTATCCCTAGAATAAAATTGAAAATTAGATGAAAGGCAATCATCTCCTAAATAATCTTGAAGTATAAAAATCTCAACACACATCTGAAGTGTAAAATACATGAAAACACTGAAATACATGAAATGTGAAATTATGGAAAATATGGAATAAGATCACTGGCTCAGAATGCCTCTAATCTATCTCTATACTACAATTGAGATACACTGATACCTTATTTGGACGAAAACTTGAAGATCTATGTAAGTATTCCCACAATACTTTATATGTTTCCTCAGTACAAGACACTGAGATGGATCTGCATTGGAACCTCGGATCTGCGACCTCAGAAATAGGAAACGTCCCTCTCTGGAATTCACCAACATTCGCCTGGGCTCGAACGACATCCTTCTGGCAAATTCTTGTGTGTTGCTGGGCTACCCTTCCCTAGCATCTTAACAAATCTCTTCTGTAGAGTCTTCATTCTCCGTCGTAAATATGTATCAGCTTCATCATTGAAATATAATTATAGAAATATTCATATAAATGGTGAATGAAATATTTCCATTGCTAATTGATGTTATATTAGTGTTCGTAGACTGAAGAAAATGCACAAGATGGACCGTACAGTACGTCTGTATTCAAGAATACGTTGTCTAACGAAGCTCCATCGTTGTATCGTAACTCCTGTCATCGAATATGTCTCTGGCGCATGACTATTTAGTTCATCATATCAACAATGCTACTTATGTTGTATGAAACTACTTGAAGAATAATAATAGTCATTCTGTTAATGTTTATGTGTTGCGCCAATATTAAAAGTTCTCCGCTACTGTTCACTTGAACTGCGTTCGCCAACTTCACGTTGCAATTTAAAATGATATTCAGCTTTATTTCCAACACATTTGAAAATCTACCTTAACAGGCTTATATTGTCGAAACGGTGAATTTTAAAACACTCGACTTTTCACAATATATAGTATGCGACCTGTTCTTTATATATATTTGCTTATTTAACTTCAGATCTCAATTATATGAGAGATATAATCAATTCAATGTTCCTCGCAAATTCACGTAGAATGGAAGTGCGGTGATCTCCTACGTTCTACCTAGCTATCCTCGCGGCTCCACAAGTCGACAGTCGTCGCACTCGGACTAAGCTTTGGGAACTCCGTTAACTCAGTAAACACACTTCCTCACTCTTCAAAGACTGCTGGAATAAGAACCTCGGTCCTTGGATCTCCCCCTCCAAGTCGTATTTTAGGCGGCCATATCAAACTCCCACCATAATTTTAGCGCGTAGATTACTAATGCTTATTACTGCGTAGATTAACCGATCTGCGGTTTTTAAAGTATCAGACGTAATTTCTTTTTATATTGTCTTCATTACCAAATAAGAAAATCTTCTTCTAAGGACCTAAATGCATAATTTCATCATATTGTGTAATTAAAGTTGATCCCGTCTTCCATAAGACCTCTTCTCATAGGCTCTGGGCAGGGATCCAATAGCATAATTTATAAAAATATTTATGATATTAATTTCCAAACTCGTTGTTGCTATGCCAATTATAGCCTTCTAGAAGCGTCCATTGTGCAACATATCACGTGATCGGGCTCTCCCACAGCCTCGAGCTTGTAACACCACCCTCCTGTGTCACACTTCCAGAAATTATATTTGCTGGTTAAATTTTATCATGGGGACGGAAAATACTCACATTTTGTCCCTAAATAATTCAATTTACGGGGGCATTCCTCCGTCATCTCAAGTTAAAAACAGTTGAAAATTGTTTTTAATCACTCTAATTCAAGACTTTTGATATGCCACTTGAAATCGAATATTGAATTATATTAGCCTATTTTCTTATGGTACTTTTTCAAAATTTTAGCGTTGAATTTTCCTAGAATAACGTTATTTTCTTCATCAAACAACTCATAACATTTATTCCCATAAGCATTAGTTATGCTGAACGGGCCAATAAAGATAACTCCGAACTTGAGGTATATCTTTTTGCTCACGTCCGCTTTCACTGGTCTGCGCAATAAGACCTTATTTCCAATTTATAATGGCGTACCGAAACGTTTTCCTGCAACTCGTTTCAAGCGCTTCTCTGCTGCTTTATGAAGTCTTTCTTTCGCCATATCGATCCTCGCTTGTCTTCCCAGATCAGGATCTCTGGGAATGAAATCAAATATATTGTCCCATGGCCTTTCTGGATTCCTTCCTAAGTGAATAATGATAGGAACTTCTGCCGTGCTTTCTTGAACTGTGGAGTTCAAACAATCCTCAATCATTGGCACGTATTTTACCCAACTGGGGTGTACATCTGGGCAGAAAATTCTACAGAATTTGCTAAATTCTGCCATATAGCGTTCGCTTGAATTTGACTCTGGATAACGCACGCTTGAAAGATGTGTTTAATTCCCAACCTTTCCATGTCTGCTGCGAATTCGGCTGAAGTGAACTGCGCTCCATTGTCCGATAAGAAATAATCTGGTTTCCCAGCCTTCGGAAACACAGCATTCTCTAATCTGCTCACAACATTTCTAGTATTGTTTTTTTTCATGTGATTCATGGTAGCGAATTTAGTGAAAACATCAACAGTCACTAACAGGAACTGATTACCCTGATATCCCTTATGACAAGGACCAAAAATGTCCGTGGCCATCAGCTCACGTGGTTTAGAAGGTATCATAGCTCTGGGTCTTCCTTTCAACAATTCTGATGTGAATTTTCCTCCCTGGCATTTAACCCAAGATCTTATAATCGTCGCTATAGTGGGTTTCATGTTGGTCCAGACTAACTTCTCTTTAAGAGTACTGAGGGTTTTATCTAAACATCCATGTCCGATAGACTGGTGTGCCAACCACACTAACTTTGTGATAAGATTAGGGGGCACGACTATGCGAATCTTAGTGTGTTCGGAGTCTGCGTATTTAGACACAAGATCTCCGCTCAATGCAAAGTGTCGTGATAGTCTTTTAGTAGCAGCATAATCTAAGTCTGCTGTGTCCATGTAACCCTTAAGAGCCGGCCGGAGTGGGAACGGCCGACCGCCAGCCCAGCACTTGTTGTAACATGGGTGAAAAGTTTGTGAAACGTTTTATAAAGAAACGGGACAAGGTAAAATTATTTTGTTTCTATAGCCCGCTGTAGTATTTTATACACTTTTCATCGGTGCAAAAGCATATCGAACAGGAATACAAAGATAGTTATAAAAAGTGTAGTTAAAATCACAATTCTCCATATAAAATAGAGTTCTGAACTGCAATTTTCCTAACCTCTTCAATGCCTTCAGATGATGTTGAAAACAGAAACAAACTCCACTGCAAGACAGCTTATAGTTTTCTCTATTGTGCTACTGAAACATATTTTCAAATTAAGAACTCTGTATATGTTTAATCGTGATTTTAGAAAATGTCAGCATATTGAGTTGCTAATGCTAGCCGTGTCGAGGTGCTGGTAGTTCAGGCAGTTACCGTCAGATACCGCATCGTCGCAAAGTCATGTCCTTGAAACAGGGTGAAGGAAGGCAGAGCCGGCTTCTGAGAGATGGTAATCTCATGCCAGGAAGTGATGAAATCAGCTCATGTCCAGGTGCTGTCAGTCGCTTCATTACAATCAGTGCCGGATCCAGGCTTTGCGGTGCCCTGGGCGATATGATACGGTCGGGCCCTCAACAATAGAAAATATAAAAAATATCAAATCAAATGGAAAATAGTTTTGTAATAATAATAAAATAAAGAATAGTTACAATATTTTGTATACACTACGGTACATTCTTTTAATAATATGAAAGAAACCCTTAAGTCCCCTTGAAGAAGATTATGTAAACTATGAAATTTTAAAATATTACTTTGCGACTCTTTTTCTCGGATGAAGTCTTCCATCATTTCACTGAAATCTATACTTGCTAAACGGTCACGGGAGGTCATAGCTGCACTGAAAAAAGAATATGAATTATAAATTAGTTTGAAAAGTATAATTAATTAATCAATTAGACTTAGACAACAGATGTTTGAGCAGACTCCCAAAGAGAGACAACCGGGAAAGAAGTGGAGGGAGGAGAGACAGAGGAAGCATAGTGTGTGTGTATGAGAGGTTTTTGGGGAAAAAAAGAAGGGCCAGAATTAAACATGAAAATTGATTGTGTTATAACGCTCTCCTTATGGGGAATTAACGAATAAATAAATAATTAATCAATTAAATTTAAAACAATCCATGACCCCCCCCCCCCCCCCTGGACCGCGGGGCCCTGGGCGGTCGCCCTCCCCTAGATCCACCCCCGATTACAATCGGCTGCTTTCTAGATCATCATGTTATGGTGTGTGGCCTACAGGTCTTTTGCAGTTCCAGTGTTTATTATGAGCTTTTTGTTCTTTCTAACATGTCTGTAATATAGTATAGGCTACTTTCAAGATTATGCCATTGTTGTACTGTAAATAGAGTTGTTGTTGTTGTTGTTGGAGGTGGTGATTCGTTTAGGAGCTTTGGGACATGGTGGTCATGTAGCCGCGTGCACTTGGGTGTGTGTATAATGTGTCTAATAACCTGTGTTATTGTGATGGTTGTATTAGGGTGTGTATTTGTATTTGGGACGGGTTTTGTATATGCGGCAGCCGTGGCCTTAAGTTAGATACCATCCCAGCATTTGCCTGAAGCATAAGTGATGAAACAACTTCCAGGATGGCTGAAGTAAGAATGTAACCCTTCTCTTCCCGGTTCTGCCTCACAAGCCTCAGTGTATCCCATTCCAGCCCTCAGCTCCCAAACCTGGACCTCTGCGTTGACAGCTAAGAAAACTAGCCACTACGCCACGAGGTGGATTGTAAATAAAATGTTGCTTTGTCAGTCTAAATATGATGTAGCGACTACTGGCCTTTTGAAGTTACAGTAATTATTATATGAGTAGCAAGCAATCACTAGTTAGTAATCATCACTAAAGTGGGCCTGAATTTCATTAAACTAATTTATTTATTTATAATTATTTGTTTATTTATAGTTCTTCTAACAGTTTACAACCTAATTATGAGAAATAACAATATGAATTACACTTAATATTTTTAATATTTTTCTTACACAAATATAAAATGATACTTATAATAGGTGTGGCTAAATATTATTCTAGTAAGTATCGTACTTGAAATTATGTTACAAGTCACTGATAAGGAGCGTATGATATTAAGTGATTTCTCTACAATACAAATGAACAAAAGGTGCTGTCTGATATATTGAAATGTGTGCATGTGGTTTTTTTTTGTTTTTTTGTTTTTTTAAGATATTGAATGTGTTCGATACAGGCGAATGTTTATGTTACTCTGTATTGGTTCTTGGACACTGGGATGTTATACGTTTCGGTCTTATTGATCGCGAAGGAACATATAGTTCAAATTCAGATGACAAATAAGGTCTATCAAATATGTTATCAAATTATTTAAATGTAATAACCTGCCTACTTTTCTCTAAAGTCTTTAAAGAAAAAATTCCAGTAGGAAATTATGCTTAGCATATTTAAAAGAAATGTGTAGTTTATGTTACCATCAATCTCGCGATCAATAGCCACGGGACCACCTTTTTACGTGGAATCCGAACCACTGGACATGGCGTTTCACTTTGAACCCGGTCCGCTGTGGTGAGAGGCCAACAGCTTGGCCACACCACTGGGCCACCACATTCCCGCTTAGCATATTTAGGATATGCATTTGTCCTTTTGTATTCCAAGAATATAGGGAATTTATTTTTTATCGATTCAACTCTATCGTTAGCATTCGCACATCTTGGGTTCCAAACTATTGAGCCAAATTCAAGTCTACTTCATACGAATGCATTATATATTATTTAGCAATGTACAGGTTCCTAAAATAAAATGTGCATCTTCTTATATATCCCAGCATTTTGAATATATCTCAAACATTTTATCAATACGGTGAGAAAAGGATAACTTTTTTTTAATCAAAGTATAACCTACCATAAACCTTGATGACTTGAGATGGGAACTACATAGGAAATGGTGGTGTTTTCTATCAAAATTTGTGTGTTTTCGTGTAAATGCAATCGGATGACACTTATAAATCTAAACAATTTGTTTTGTTCCAATTTATTTTTTCTTCATCTTTTGGAGCAGCATACAATCCCATAACGAATAAATGTATTTAAACGATTACACGTCAATTGCAAATAATAATATATTGGCATCCCGGAGATGGTTAATTAAGATAAAAATTACAGAGGCACAAGATTCGATCCCAGGGTAACACCAAAGGGTGAATGGAGCTTTTCTCTATGATACAAAGCGTTGCCTCTTACATACTGTAAGTATGATCCGTAATATGACAATTTCGTAAGTTGTAGGCTACGTGATGGTTAACTCTGCCAATAATCTGTATATATTACATCGGCTCGTTATCCTTTAATCTAAACCAGATGACTCCTGATTCGTGAAAATTGGTTATTGTTGATCATCGAGGGATGAATCCGTGTTATGAATCGTGAATAAAATGTCATGTATGCCTGAATAATTATGTGTTCATGAAGTGTTTGCTCGTAAAGTTTGTTTGGGGAAAACATAGTAACTACCGGTACTGTTCGATAGTTAAGAATTAGTGAGATCTTACCCGACTTGTGAATATGACTGACTTTAGTAAGTTTCCATTTCTCTGAAAATATCGAAGACATGATCGATAAATTAAATTTAATATCAAGAGGATAAGCTATTTTTTTCCGGATCTTTTTGTCAAATATGGAAAAATAACGTCAGGATCTGCTACCCTCTTGTGTCCCATATATTCATCGTAAGTATCGAAGTGAGAATGTCACTACGGGTTACCTCATAATAAATAAGATGTCAATTTCGAGATGACTTTCTAGGTTATCATGCGTTAAAATGTCATAGTTGGATCCATTTTGGCAATATACTGATGAGTAAGGCTAGGATTTTAATGTAATATCTATCATCATCATAGCAAACATTCGTATCGAGTAGATTGGCCTTTCAATCCGGAATGTCTCTCATTGGTGAGTTCGGAGGTGACTATACAGCCCAATGCGGGAGGCACACAATTTGCCGCAGTGATGACAGATGGTTCCACGTGGGGCATCTGCGTTCTTCCATTTCTTCTATGTAATATTACATTAAAAATTTGAAATACCGGTATGTAATATTGATTTAATTTTTATATAAATCATATACATTGCACATGATATTGCTTGTAGATTCATTTTATTCTTTTTTTTTGCAAAATAAAGGGTGGTACACTAATTAATTAATTAATTAATTAAGCATGTTCATATTACAGCAAATTTAAATAAATTCCATGAATATGTATGAGAAAATGCGTTCGAACTCCACAATAAGTATTGCCAGAGTCACTTTTTGTTTGCGAGGTGGGAGGAAATATAGGCTAGTAGCCTTTATGATCAACGTTGAAAAGTTGAGTCTCAGGCATTCACGGGACAATTGAAATGAACCAAGTCCCGCCGATGAGTCTCCGGCAATGTGTGATGCGAATTCCCATCCCCTTATCTTCACTAATATCTTACTTGGAATTCTTCCCTTGCCCTTTCTCAGCAGGTTATGAATAGCTTGGAAAATCCGTTTCATGTACCTGAGTTTCTAGTGGACAAATATTGTTATACCTAACTGTTTTGAATTACCGTTTATTTCATTTGCCAAAAAATACTTTTTTTTCAATCACAGTAAGAGACGGTATATGTAATTTTACATAAAAAGGAAAAAATGCTATTATGATAAAATATACCAACACGTATATAGCCACCACGGCTACGCTCGCTAAAGCGCAGCGTTAGGCTGTGGGGCCAAGCTCTCTGCTGACTTCGTAGACGTGGGTTCGAGCCCCACCGTCGGCCGTACTTGAATGGTTTTCCGTGGTTCCCCATTTTCAACTCCACAAATGCTGGGACGGTACTTTCTACAGGCCATGGCCGCTTCCTTCCACATCCTTGCCCACTTTCATCCATTCATCTCATCTTTCATTCCGACACGCAGGTCACCCACGGGCGTCGACTGGAAAGACCTGCACTCGGCCGCTCCTCAGGCCACACGACAAAAAAGAAAATGATCAAATATGTAAAATATATAACAACATATAATTATATGATAGCTAAGGTTCTAATTCATGGACATTTATCATTTTTAGTTGTGTATAAGGAAAGGGAAACAATATGTATTTACATAAAAATCCTAGCCCAAATCATGAGAAATAGTTCGGAAACCAGGCACGGCTAATTTGGACCGGGGAGATGATTTCGGGGTTCCCAATTACGAAAATTGATGTTTTTAAGTCTTTCAAAAATGTCAAAATGAGTTTTATATATCGTTTCATCACATTTACCCGCGTACACACAGCCTGTCGATGACTATAAGTTAGACTAAATTCAGCTGACCAGCTTAGGAAAATGTATGTATGTATGTATGTATGTATGTATGTATGTATGTAGATCTGATTACTAATTCAGTGTCTATTTAAAATAAATAAACAATTTGTGGCTATAAGTTGTGTTTATATTAATATGATATCCTTATTTCTTCTCCCAGTCGTCATTTAAAACTACTATGAACAATACTTTACGCACTATCGTTCTTTGAAGGTAATATATATAATGCATAATAATGGGGTTGAAAATAGGAAATCACTCAAAACCTTTTGAAGGACGACCGACAGAGGGGTTCGAACCCACTCCCTCACTGAATCCGGGGATACCTTGACCGTTCAGTTGATTGTATACAGACTTCCACTTAGTACATTCTGGTCGCAATGTTCTGAAGGTACTTTGGCACGACACAGACACTGGAGCATGAAGAATAATAGAAATAATATTTCTATTCGTCATGACTGGAGGAGAGGATAGGATCGAATCGAACGGCCTTGAGCCTCCCTCACTGCCCTCTAGGCACCCTCGATGAAACTACCAGTGGAGCTAGCTGCAGTCGACAGCAACAGCGAACCTAGTGGCGAGCTTTTGAAATGAAAGGCGAAATCCGTTCCCACTCCGGCCGGCTCTTAAGGAACCTGTACATTTTCCTAATTGGAGCGTGTCTCTTCTGTTACTTACCGATTCGGGCTAATCTCCTAACGGTTTCTTGATCTTCTTCCTCCAATTGTACATGGTTAATCTGCAAATTTCTAACTGGGTTACGTGATAATGCGTCAGCCAACAAATTGTCCTTACCTGGCTGGTGGACTATTGTAGCATTAAACTGTTGTGTGAAAAGGGCCCATCGAGTTAATCTATCACTCGACATATCGGTTTGAAGCATGAATTCGAGTGCCTTATGGTCGGTGATAATTATAATCTGAAGTCCGATTAATATCTTCTTCCACACTTGAAGAGCTGTCACGAAAGCTAACGCCTCTAGTTCTGTCGTAAAGTAGTTCTCTTCGTGTTTCTTAAGCTTTCTTCCGGTGAACGCAATGTAGTGCTTATTTGCTTCTTCGTCCTTTTCGTATAAGACTGCACTAATGCCTACACGTGAAGCATCGGATTCTTTGTAGAAAATTCGTTCGAAATCCGTATATTCTAATTTCACGTTCTTTTTCAACTTCTCCGTAGCTTTCTCAAACGCGTCGTCAGCGGTACTGCTCCATTTCCAACGGTTATTTTTCTTTAGCAAGTCATAGGTGCCATAATCTCTGAATACTTTGGACAAAGACGGCTAGTGAATTGGCACGCACCTACAAATTCTCGCACTTGTTTGACCTTAGTGGGTTTGGGAACCTCATAATAGCTTCCACTTTCTGCAAGCTCGGGTGATATCCATGCTAGTTAATGGTGTGTCCGAGATAATTGATTTCTTCTTTAATGAAACGGCACTTATCGAAGTTTACCTTTATATTTGCGTCTCTTAGGTTTTCAAAAAGCTTACGCAAGTGTATTAGATGTTCCTGGACACTTGGTGAAGACATGATTAAATCATCTATATAACAAAGCACGTTCTTTTTAACTTTATCGGTGAGTTTGTTATCAAGGGCACTAATCAGGGCTGGACCACTGTTGACCATGCCAAAGGGAATTCTCTGAAAAACCCAGGACGTCTGGTCAAACAGAAACCCTGTGTACAGTTTGCTTTCTTCTTCAAGCTCAATCTGATAAAACGAAGAAGTAAATCTAGGACGCTAAGACAGGCTTTTCCTTTGAACTTTCTGAGCAAATCTGGTATTTTAGGCGGTCGGTCTGCCTCGGGCAAAATCTTTAAGTTAATGGTCCTGGCGTCGAGACATAGGCGTAATTGACCATTATTTTTCTTGACTACTGTTATAGGGTTGATGTAAGACGACGCCTGCTTCTTTACAATTCCGTCAGCTTCCATTTTCATTGTTATCCCTCGTACTTCTTCATAGTACTTTTCTGGTATCGGGTAAATCCTCTTCTGATAAGGAGTTTCAACCGTAAGCCTAATCTTATATTTGTTGTCCTTTGTCAATCCAGGCTTATCATCGAAAATGTCTTTAAACTCCTTGATTAATTCCTCAAATTCATCCTGAATTTCGTCAAACCCTTCTGCTTGGAGAGTAAGCATTTCCCTTCCATTTTCTACCTCTTCAATAATGTTGTTAATAATTTCTTCCCTAGGATCTTTATCTAGACTGTCATTCGAATCCTGTTCTTCTAACACTTCTGTGTTTATTAACCCTTCACTAAATTTTATGACTCGGTTTTTCATATCAATTACTGCTCCAACTTTAGTAAGGAAGTCAATGCCTAGCACGATATCAAAATTGATTTTGCTCACCACAATGAAAATGTGTTCATATGTGCTTCCATTTCTCAAAGTTTAATAAAACTTGGATTTTACATTTTACCGCTTTGTCTTGAAAAATACCACGCACTTTAACAGTAGATGCGGGTAAAACTGTCATCTTTCTGCCCTTAGATAATCTCTGATAACAATCATCCGATATGATAGACATAATGGCACCAGTATCCATTAATGACTTGTATATTTGTCCATCAACATTGACCCATATAATCGGTAACTCGAATGGTCTTTCTTCTCTAACAATCTCCTTCTCGAAGGGTAGGTCTTCGTCTGTCACCTCATAGATTTCGTTTATCATAATCTGGTTTTGTGTGGCAGTATATCCTGTCTCCTCTAATTCCGTTTCAAAATTGTTTTTTTGTCCTTGAGACTCATTCTCATGGTTCCCCTTCTGACTAGTAGATGGACCGGGATCTATAATCAAGCTTTTATTTTCCCTTCCATTACCATTCTCATTATTTCTCAACTCCTTGAGATACTCTTGTCCTTCCTTATGACGTTCATCATACTTCTCCTTCGTCATAATTTCATCTTGTTAGTTTCTGTTACGATTATAGTTCTGGTTATTCCTATTGTTATTCCTGTTATAATAACCATTATTATTGTACCGGTAGTTATTATTATTGTGATAATAACCACATCTACTGTTGCCATTGCTATTATCGTTACTACATCCTTGCTGTTGCTGATATGGACGACCTCCACGTAATCTCCTGTATCTGGGTTCTGGTCTACGATCACGGAAATAATTATTTCTTTCAGGACCAATATTTCCCTTTTCTGGTTCTTTCGGATTGCCTGTCAGTTGTGTTTGGTCAAGATATACTGTGTTAATGTCTTTGTACTCTTGCCTTTGGTTCTTCGCAACAACGTTTGGCATAGGGCTCGTGTAATCGAGTTTTGTGAGCAATTCGTCCATGCTTGCTAGATCGTTGATCCCAGACGAGATAATTAGACGTGTGACTTCAACAGGGAGCATCCTGTCTATCGCGTCTATCAACTGAGCTGTAGATAACGGGGGTTGAAGAAATCTGAGTCTGGCTAACTGACTCGTGAAGAAGTCTGCATAGCGTGTAGGAAGAGTTCCTGAATATTTTCGTGAATATACCTCTGCGCCTAGGGAATGTCGTGCTTCAATCGACCAGAAACGCTTTATTAGTGCTTCTGCGAATTCATCGAAGTTCATGAAGGTATATCTAAAGGCGAAAAACCATTCAAGGGGCCCATCTGACAAACAACGTTCTGCGATCTTCATTTCCCTCTCTCTTGGAATATGCGCTTCGATTAGGTAATCTTTGAGATTTATAATGTACTATATCGGTGTGAAACTATCTAGGTTGCTGAACTTGCTCGGTTTGTCTTCAAAGTTTCTTATGACCGTTACGTTTCTCGGATATGAATCCTGAAGGTTTGGTCGAAAATCTCTATTGTAACTTTCGGGCTCTTTACTCCTCTCCTCTAAACCTTCCGTAAACCTGAATAATCATTCTTCCGGCCTGATTTCCCTTTCTTCCACTTCTAGGCTATTTCTTCTAGCCTGATTACTCGAATCTTCGAAATCTCTCTTCTCCCTTTCCTTTTCTTCTATCTCAGCGATAATCTTTTCCAGCTGTTGGCCTACTTCGGTCTTTAAATCTTCCTTATATGTCTCAAGCTTGGCAACATCTCCTAGATTAAGATTTTGTAATTTCTTGGATAGGTATTCTTCTAGTTCATTAGTTTTCTCCTCACTCATGGCATTAACGTTAGTGACAACCTTGTTTAATCGTTCCTCTATCGTTTTAGTCTTAATCTCTAACGATTCTTTCAAAGCTTGCACATCCTGACTAGATTTAGTTCTATCTTCTACTTGCTTTTCAGTGAGCGTATCAAACCTTTTACCTAAATCCGTTCTTACTTCAATAACCTCTCGATTAATTTTTACTTGGGTACTGGCTAAATTCTTTTCTATGTTATCTTGGATTTGCTTAACGTGTTCCCCACTGGATTTGTTCCACTCGTCTTTCCATACAACTACATTAGATTTTAACATTGCAGCTATGTCCTCCTCAATATCTAACTTAAGAATTTTATTATGGTCAATAACCTGCGTTCGTAAAGTTTCTACGTTACCTTTTAATTCGACCAGAGAGGCTGTAGTTTTTAACGCATCGTTACCAAAACGTGTCGTTAAAGCTGTTATATTCTGTGTACACAATCCTTTAGACGCCTCTACCTCTTGTCTAATCTTATTAATGTCCACCTGGACTTTTGTTACATCGACAAATACCGTATTGACTTCTGTTTATATTTTACCTATGTCAGACTGTACATCAGTGACATCTGACTGCATATTATTTATGTCAACCTGAACATTAGTGACATCGGCTTGGACTGTATCTACTTTAGATTGGACATTGGATACCTCTAACCGCACAATACCAATATCGGACTCTACATAACACATCCGCTTGTACTGAGTCTACTTTGGATCGGACAGTGAATTCATCTACTTGAACTGTATCTACTTTACTTTGAACATGGGATACATTTGACCTAACATTACCAATATCGGACTGTACTTTAGAGACATCCGCTTGTACTGAGTCTACATTGGATTGGACTGTACCGACCTCTGTCCGTACCCCACTTACATCATCTTGAATCTGCTTTGAGCTGGCCCGGTAAACGCGTGACATTTGCAACCATTTTAGAGGCACTAGTATATAAACCCTCCAAAGAAGTCTGAACTTCCTGAATTTCAGTTTTGAAACTCTCTTTAACACTTTCAGCAACTTTATCTGTAATAGAATCAACAACTTTAACAATCACTGTGTTAAGGTCCTCCTTTCGTTCCCGCTTCAGTTGTTCTAGGTCCTGCTTGGCTTCCTGAAATTTACCTTCCATATCTACCATATTCGCAGATAAATTCTCCTTTATCTCTCCTTTGACAACATTTAAACTTCTCTGGAGTTGCTCCTTCAAATTCTGCTGCAGCTCCTCCAACATTCTCTTTACATCCTCTGATGCCATTGCAATAACCCTTTATATAATGCTGTAGGGACATCAACGATAACACAGCAAAATAACAACATCTGAACAACGTCCTATTCCATATATATTTTTGAGCACCTTCATGTCTAAAAGTAACTTAAAATTACCTTAGCGTTAATTTAAAGTACACCCTATGTTGACTAAACTTACTCATAATGTTCGTTCTCCTGTGATTCACTTTAAATATACTACCACGAAGAAAATTCTACCATTACAAGCAACAAAACAAGTTAGCTTTAATTTTAATATGACCTTAGCAATCGTCATGTACAGGTGAAATAAAATAGATATTCAGATCGTAGGTCGTTTTTCGAAACTGTCTACCTACTACACCTCTCCCAGGTTTCTAAGATCTGATCTTTATCTGAGTGTAACCTTCCTGATATCAATTTAAATTAAGCCTATATAATTACACACGCATTAATCCGAAATGGATAAGACAACCCATAATTCTGGTAATTATTTCTTTCACTAGAAATGTTCAAACCAACTTCCTTTAGAGTCACTACGAAGCTAATTTCGTTGCCCCAAAGTTCATAGGGCGCCATTCCTACTGTACCCGATAATCCGGAAAGGGTCCTGTTGGAATATCCATTGCCCCCGCTGGATTGCCTATTTCTAAAAGCTCCGGCAAATACTACATTAGAAATCGCTTCCAACATGGCCTTTAGGAATTTACATACAGCAGTTACAAGAATATTGTGGATCAACAACCAACTACACGGGGCACTCACCTTTACTTAACTCTCAGGGACTGGGAATTCAGCTTCGCCTACAATACATCCACAATACTCTTCTCCTTATACTTAAAATGAATCACACTCCAACAACAATGGAAAACAAACTGAACAACATGTATTAACAATAGGGTAAACTAATCTAGTATAAACAAAATAACAATAAACGAATTTAACAATAGAAATTAAAATTAAAAACACGCAATCATTCACACCTCCTTTCAACTCTAAATCTTATTACGATGCTGTATTAAAAATTATGAGCATAAAATCATGGCTTGTTCTAGGCCTACACTGCGTAAAAATAAAACCGTTTAATGAAGACTCGCACCTTCGTGGCATTCCAGACACCTGGTTTCATTCACAAGCCTGCGTTTGTTGAACGCACGTGCGCTGGTCTTGTTTCATCAATGAAACCTCAGCACCACTCGAAACTGTTTTACAATTTATATATAAGGCGGTGAGTGTATACCTGTTCATATTATGTCATCGCTCTCCAATATAACGCTGAATCATTCTGGCTAGCCCACAGAGAGACTGCTTGTGTGTGCGTTTATGGGAACACGTAAAATTAACATTTAGATCTTACAGAAGTTCGCATAACTACTCTGTTTCTTAAACAACCATTCTACAAATTTTTATACACTATTTCATTCGCACCCCGTAATTGTTCATGACCAATTCGGTTTCAAATTTACTCTTAACAATGATCAATCATTCACACCAAAAACATCCGCTCTTAAACACACGCTATTTCGAAACAATAGATTAATAAATCCTACTAAATTATTTAACTAATTAAATCATTTTCAAAGAATTATTTACATGTAATTTGTTGATAATAATATACATTATTTATTGCTGCTAACGCGACAATTTCGAGATTCTGGCTTCTCGGTTAGAATACAATTCTTAACTAAATATGTACACTGGTTTTTCACATAACCCTTCTCTAACATTCCGTAGTTTTATATACTGCATACACATCGTCTTATAAAGGTTTCAATACATTGTCGGTATAATACAGTCGAATAATGAAAGTTAACTCTACGTAATTACATAACTTCGGGTTTAATGAAATATAATAATAATATTATAGACATGAGTAGACAATCTTCCTCAAGTTGTATTTCCGCTAGAACCCTCCTGATAATACAGCTAAACCGTTACTTCATAAGAACTGGACTACTTGTATAAAACGGCTCTTATCATGATGCATGCCTTCTTATCTAAGAACAACAATACTTTGACTTCCTTAAAATGCGGAACTCTCAAGCACGAGCAATCCATAGCTCTACAAATCCTCATATAACAGTATATATATGGCATAAAAAATTATCATCCACTATGTTAAACAATAACCAAAAAGGATTAATTGTTATGGACATATTTTATGTAGGAACTTCTCTCAAATAATGACATGACCCTCAGTATCATTACACATGATTATTGGACTACAATTTTACATACTTAAGTTCTTCAAACGAAACTTCCAATTGTAATGAACGATATTAGGCAGTCGTGATTAACCTCCTAAAGTTTACTCCACAACAAGATAATTAACTGTTAACTCGTCTTTCGCAATACATGTAATAAAAAAAAGTCTTCTCGGCACGCCGGAAGGCGGAGGTAGATTACACCGGACAAACTTGGGGATAGGCGAAAATAGGCAGAATGCGCAGGTTTCTGTAGAAGGATCAGACCTCATTTATTGCGAGAAGGTATTTTATAATTGGAGCTTAATTAACTTTGTTTTTCGTCATTTTATGCTTATTTTAAACATTTTATTGTCTTATGGGAACGGTAACCTTCTTGTCATTTGGGGTCCGTTTTTATACTTGTGGTCACACTGTCCTTATGCAAGGTTTCGACACTGATGTGTAACTATGTAACGGTCTGTTACTTCTTCACGCAAAATTATATCTCCCGCAGAGATTTTGGTTGGTTCCTCAGTTTAGGGGCTGCGACAACGCGGTCATGTAACCCCGTGTACTTAGGGATGGCTGTATTAGTCTGTAATTCAGGTAAGGACTGCAGACGGTCGATTTCAAGCAGAAGTTCCTAATGTTGCTACCAGGTACTACCGTCAACGACACCTACCTGTGAACTTGGCTACTAGATGCCACCGCAGCCAGCAAATCGCTACGAACGTTGGAACTTCCCCTCCAAAGGGAAGCATACTGAGGGATTTTTAGCGCTCTTAGAAAATCCGACGACCTCGGCCGACTTTGAACTCGCGACCTTCGGCATAGACATTCAGCATGCTTGTTACCAGTTACGTCGTCGAAGCCGCTTTACACTTAGTCAGATGGAATTCTGAATATGATCTCGTGCAAGTGCGTTATCTTGGCAACGTCTGATGGCTCATCCCTCATTAATTTAGTAGTGTTGCCATGGAAACCACTGATAGCTCTTGGCATTTTCTTATAATTCCGAAATCATTTTTCTCATCCCTTGGCATAATGGTGGGTCATATCAAAAATTCTTTCAGACAAAAGTTTTAGGTTATTATTAGGGGAATATTGTCCATTTCATACGGTTTTGATATTGTGCCTATTAAGAGAGATATGATTAATGTTTCCCGAAAAAATCACTTTCCACCCCTTTGGTCAATGGTTGGTGATATAAAAAAACTCTTCAAATATAAATTTTTGGTCTTTATCCGACACATAGTATGAACGTTGAACGGATTCGATATTTCACATATTAAGAGAGTTATAGCAATATTGCACTTTTTCGAAAAAAGCCCCCCATTTTCACCCCTTTCGACCGATTTAGCCCAGTAACGAACTCGACCGAGATTTTATAGGTATACATATTCGGTAAAAAGTGATTGGTGAAAAATTACGGCAGTTATCGTGACCACAAGAAACTGATATATATAGGCCTATATATACTTTTGAACTGACGGTGGTTTTGGGGCCTGGGGGATGTGAAACGCGAAGATATGTCAAAATTTTCTGGAAGTCGAAACATGGTAGCCTACCCATTGCAATAGTTAGATTTCTAATGAAATCTACCTCTGGTTGGTTCCTCAGTTTAGGGGCTGCGACAACGCGGTCATCTAACCCCGTGTACTTTGGGTGAGTGTAGAATCTGTCTGATAAACGGTTGAAATGTAATGGATGTATTAGTCTGTAATTCAGGTAAGGACTGCAGACGGTCAATTTCAAGCAGTAGTTCCTAATGTTGCTATCAGGTACTACCGTCAATGACACCTAGCTGTGAACTTGGCTACTAGATGCCACCCCAACCAGCAACTCGTAACGAACGTTGGAACTCTCCCTCCAAAGGAAAGCATACTGAGGGATTTTAGCGCTCTTAGAAAATCCGATGACTTCGGCCGGCTTTGAAACCGCGACCTTGGGCATAGACATTCTGCATGCTACCAGTTACGTCACCGAAGCCGCTTCCCACTTAGTCAGATGTCAAAGTCAACCCCTGGCACCATCCAGCCCATGACGGGCTAAGGCCGACCAAGCGAGCGCTGCCCAGCCATTTGGCCTGCAGATATTGGGGTGACGCGTGATCAGCGCGTCGGGTCCCCTCGGCCGTTAATATTGGTATTCTGATCGGGGTGCTGTCTCACTGTCAGACAGCTACTCAATTGTCCTCACGAGGCTGAGTGCACCCCGTTCCAACCCTCACGTCAGTTTTAAAATCCCTGACGGAGCCGGGGATCGAACCCGGGGCCTCCAGGTGAGAGGCAGGCGCGCTATCCCAACACCACGGGGCCGGCTTAGTCAGATGGAAATACTGAATCTGATCTCGTACAAGTGCGTTGTCATGGCAACGGCTCATCCCTCATCAATTTAGTAGTGTTGCCATGGCAACCTCTGATAGCTCTTGGCATTTTCTTATAATTCCGAAATCATTTTTGTCATCCCTTGGCGGAATGGTGGGTCATATCAAAAATTCTTTCAGACAAAAGTTTGACGTAATTATTAGGGGAATATTGTCCTTTTTTACGGTTTTAATATTGTGACTATTAAGAGAGATATGATTAATGTTTCCCGAAAAACCCACTTTTTTCCACCCCTTTGGTCAGTGGTTGGTGCTATCAAAAACGTATTCAACATAAATTGTTGACACTTATCCGACACATATTATGAACTTTGAATGGATTCGATATTTCACGTATTAAGAGAGTTATAGCGAAATTTCAATTTTTGGAAAAAAAGTCCCCCATTTTCACCCCCTTCGACCGATTTTGCCCATTAACGAACTCGACCGAGATTTTATAGGGATACATATTATGTAAAAAATTCAAAGTGATTGGTGCAAAATTACGGCAGTTATCGTGTCCACAAGAAACTGATATATATATATATATATATATATATAAACTTTTGAACTGACGGTGGTTTTGGGGTCTGGGGGATGTGAAACGCGAAGATATGTCGAAATTTTCTGGAAGTCGAAACATGGGACCCATTGAAATAGTTAGGTTTCTAATGAAATCTACCTAAAAATAATACATCCTGTCTCACCTCATTTGTCAAGCTATAAATTGTTAATTGTTGTAATATCATGTCGACAAAATGACGTGATGTTACACAAATAGAATAAAATAACACACATGTTATTTATAGTGTCAGATAGAATTCAATCCTGACCGGGATAAACTAGATTTGAATTCCTAGCCAAAGATTTGAATAATCTTCTATCAAAAGGTATTTCCTCTAACTTTTAAATGAACAAAGCTCTTAGATTTACAAATAATAAGAAAGTTTTGTCAATGTCGTAATGTTTATCCACTCTACACAAAGAATGTTCATAGGGATTAAGACTTCGGTCTTATCAAACGACTAGTATTCCTTAGATCGTCGATAGTTCATGTACAATAATGATATAACAATATCAATCGATGTTTCTTCTTTTCTTGAAGTTACTGTATATGTTGTTACATTAAAGTGCTCAAATTAAATTTAATAAGAATTTAATTTGAAGCTATGACACAATGTCGGAATACTTGGTTTAAATGAAATTATTGAAATTCGAGAGTCGAACCGACTAGTCTCCTATGAGGCAATATGATTCCTCAAACTAAATTTTAATGTCAGTTCCACAACTGATCCGTAGAATAAAATTGAAAAATAGATGAGAGGCAATCATCTTCTAAATAATATTGCAGCATAAAAATCTCAACACACATCTGAAATGTAAAGTACATAAAAGCACTGAAATACATGAAATGGGAAAACAGAGAAATATGGAATAAGATCACTGGCTCAGAATGTTACTAATCAAGCTCTATATAACAATTTAGATACGCTAATAACTTATTTGGGCGATAACTTGAAGATCTATGTAAGTATTCCCACAATACTTTACATGTTTCCGCAGTACAAGACACTGAGATGGATCTGCATTCGAACTTCGGATCTGCGACCTCAGAGATAAGAAACGTCCCTCCCTTGAATTCACCAACATTCGCCTGGGCTCGAACGACATCCTTCTGGCAAATTCTTATGTGTTGCTGGGCTACCTTTCCCTTGCATCTTGACAAATCTCTTCTGTAAAGTCTTCATTCTCCGTCGTAAATATGTATCAGCTTCATCATTGGAATATAATTATGGTAATATTCATATAAATGGTGAATGAAATATTTCCATTGCTAATTGATGTTATATTAGTGTTCGTAGACTGAAGAAAATGCACAAGATGGACCGTACACTACGTCTGTATTCAAGAACACGTTGTCTAACGAAGCTCCGTCGTTGTATCTTAACTCCTGTCATCGAATATGTCTCTGGCGCATGACTATTTAGTTCATCATATCAACAATGTTACTTATGTTGTATGAAACTACATGAAGAATAATATTAGTCATTCTGTTAATGTTTATGTGTTGCGCCAATATTAAAAGTTCTCCGCTACTGTTCACTTGAACTGCGTTCGCCAACTTCACGTTGCAATTTAAAATGATATTCAGCTTTATTTCCAAACACATTTGAAAATCTACCTTAACAGGCTTATATTGTCGAAACGGTGAATTTTAAAACACTCGACCTTTCACAATATATAGTATGCGACTTGTTCTTTATATATATTCGCATATTTAACTTCAGATCTCAATTATATGAGAGATATAATCAATTCAATGTTCCTCGCAACTTCACGTAGAATGGAAGTGCGGTGATCTCCTACGTTCCACCTAGCTATCCTCGCGTCTCCACAAGTCGTCAGTCCTCGCACTCGGACTAAGCTTTGGGATCTCCGTTAACCCAGTAAAAACACTTCTTCACTCTTCAAAGACTGCTGGAATAAGAACCTCGGTCCTTGGATCTCCCCCTCCAAGTCGTATTTTTGGCGGCCATATCAAACTCCCACCATAATTTTAGCGCGTAGATTACTAATGCTTATTACTGCGTAGATTAACCGATCTGCGGTTTTTAAAGTATCAGACGTAATTTCTTTTAATATTCTCTTCATTACCAAATAAGAAAATCTTCTTCTAAGGGCCTAAATGCATAATTTCATCATATTGTGTAATTAAAGTTGATCCCGACTTCAATAAGACCTCTTCTCTTTGGCTCTGGGCTGGGATCCAATAGCATAATCTATAACAATATTAATAATATTAATTTCCAAACTCGCTGTTGCTATGCCAATTATAGCCTTCTAGAAGCGTCCATTGTGCAACATATCACGTGATCGGTTTCTCCTACAGCCTCGAGCTTGTAACACTACCCTCCTGTGTCACCCAATTTTATCATGGGGACGGAAAATACTCTCATTTTGTCCCTAAATAGTTCAATTTACGGGGGCAGTACATGGCTCTGTGGCCTATACATATAACAATCCAATATGGCGACCTTCCGAAATATTTAGATAGATCTCAATATCTACGAATCTATTACAGCGATCAAACTGAATTTTTAATGTTCATAGGGGCTTTGAACATACGTTCAGCTATCGGACTTTCAATAACCTGGTGATGACAAATCCAACATGGCGGTGACGCGAAAAATAAATATTTACATGGTCGTTTCTCGCAATTTAACCATCCGAGTGCAGTGACGCTTGGTACAGTAAATCCTTGTACAAATGTTAATCCACTGGCAGCTAATTTTTTGTCAATTGTTTCCCTAACTACAAGATGGCAGCTGTGCGAAATTGTAAAATGCCGTTTTTACTTCTTGTGTCATAATCATGCGATTGAAGTTTGAATACTACACGTACACAATACTCTTCATGTAACAGTAAATAACTCTAAGACCTACATATATAAAAATCCAACATGGCGACCATTCGCAATATTTAGTCGGTTCTCAATATCAACGAATCTATTACAGCAATCAAACTGAAATTTTGTAAGTTGATAGAGGAAAATAACATAAGTAGGATATATGAAAATAAGCTGTATAATTCTTCACGGAACTACTTGTTACTTTTGAGCTCACCTCGACACTGTTTTGAACGGTGTTTTGAACAACGCCAAATAACAGTTCCATTTTTATTGGTTCGTTTAACAATAAATGTATTTCTTTTTTGGTATGCATATGGCTTACCATAGCTATTCGTTGATACATCCATGTCAATTGTCAAGCATGAACTAATCTCTAGTAAAGCAAAATAGGGTGCAAAAGTGAGTGTAAAAGAGGGTGCAAAACAGGGTGCAAAAGTGAGTGCAAATGTGAGTTCAAAAGTGGGTGCAAAAGAGGGTACAAAAGTGGGTGCAAAGTTTGGTGCAAGTGTGGGTGCAAAAGCGAGTGTAAAAGTGGGTGCAAAAGTGGGCGTAAAAGTGGGTGCAAAAGGGGGTGTAGTTTATAGTAGGCACGATTTTTGCTAGAATGTGATTAGAGTAAATGTAATTTCTAAACCCAAGTAGTGAGTAGTCAGTTGAATTTGATCTATGCAAGCGTAATCATGTCACATACACTGGTGATGGATACTCAAGGCTTTCAGGTCAACGAAAACACATCCATATTTAAAGAGGTGGCTATTATTGATTGCACAACACGTGGGTCACCAAAACTATTTCATTTTGGTTTAAACCACCGTTTCGCTAGAGGTTTAGTCTGTTAAAGATTAAAGACAGGCCCAGTGGATACTTACCCCTTTAGGATTGCAATGGAACGAGGGAACCATTCCTTACAAATACTTAGTTATGTTATTAAACGCTTATTTATCCATGGATACTATTTTATTTGTCAAAGGAACTGAAAAAACGTGAGTGGCTTTGACTGTGAGCAACAACAACAACAACACACTAAAATTCAAAAAAATCAAGTACTCTAAGGTTAATCATTGACTCTAAACTCTTACTCTTTCATTTATACCAACGCCTGGTTAAAAACATTATATTTTTAATTAAAAAAACGTTGAATTGGGAAAGTAGGCTATATGGTTAAACTAAAAAAGATATATATAAAGTCATATGTTAACTCTATACTACTCTCAGTCAAAAATAATATTGTATATTTTTTTTTCTAATGGGAAGCATAAAGTGGGCGTTGTCACATGACATGTTCTACAAGTTGAGACTTGCTTGGAGACTGGCTATTACGTTACAGATGAATGGCGTACATACATGTTTTACATGGAAAGCCACGTTTACTAAGAAAATTACCCTTTCACCCCCTAGTAGGGGTAGGTTTTATTTTTGAGTGGGAATTAGTTTTCCATTGAAAAGGGGGCGTCACCCCGAGTAATTTGACACCTCATTTGTTAAAATCCGGCTATGGGTTGGCGAGATATTTCACCATGTATGTGGTTGGACTCACGCCACCGCCATCTTGTAGGTGGAAGGCCGTCGGTGGTGCCAGAACCGGCCAAAAACAACTACTTATATTTCGTTTCTCTTGAACTTTTGGGCTGTCTGCTGTGTTTGGTCTATAAATACAGTATTGATATCCTTATAATCTTGTTGGTGATTGGGCATCGGACTCGTGTAACCCAATATTCTGAGCAGTTCATCCATGCCAGCTAATTCTCATATCCCTGACGAGATTATTAGTCGTCTGACCTCAACTGGCAACATCCTAGCTATCGCATCGATTAGCTGTGCCGTTGACAATGGTGGCTGAAGAAGACGTAGCTGCGTCGTAAAGAAATCAGCATAGCTCGTCTGTTAAGTACCTGAATATTTCCTTGAATAAATTTCTGCGCGTAAACTGTTCTGTGCCTCGATTAACCTAAAACGTTTTATTAGGGCTTCTGCGAACTCCTCAATGTCCACAAATGTGTACCTTAAAGCGCAGAACCATTCAAGGGGTCCGTCTGATAAATAACGCTCTACTATCGTTATCTCTCTCCCTCGAGGAATGTGAGCTTCAATAAAGTAATCCCTCTGGTTACGGATGTACTCAATTGCGGTGAAACTATCGAGATTGCTAAACTTACGAGGTTTGTCGTCAAAGTTGCGAATCACCGTCACATTTTTTGGTTGATAATCTTGGAAGTTAGAACGATAATCTCTAATATCTCTTTCGGGCTCTCTACTTCTTTCTTCTTGTCCTTCAATATATCTGAATACTCTTTCCTCTGGTCTGACTTCTCTATCCTCTATTTCTATACTTGGTCTTCTATTATGACTTTCGTAGTCCACTAGATCTATCTTTTCCCTTTCTTCTATTTCCGTGATTATATCCTAAACTCTTGCTGTCCTATTTCTTTCTTCAAGTCATCTTTATAAACTCGAGACTAGCAATATCTCCTAAGTTTAAACTTTGCAATTTCCTACTGATATGTTCTTCTATTTCTGTAGATTTTTCCTCATTAATCGCATTCAAGTCAGTGACAACCTTATCAATGCGCTCCTCTATAGTTTTCTCTAGATTCTCCTTCAAAGATTGTTTATCCCCGGTCGATTGATTTTATCGTCTATCTGTTTCTGTAACATTTGATCAATCCGTTTTCTTAAATCTGACCTTACACTTGTTACTTCACGGTTAATCTGTAACTGTGTAGTGGCTAATTTACACTCAATATTGTCTTGTATTTTTTGGCATGTTTGCTACTGGACTTATTCCATTCGTCCTTCCAAATAACTACATTTGCCTTTAATATTTCAGCAATTTCTATCTCAGTATACTCCTTAAGGATTTTATTGTGATCTATCACCTTATCACGTAGAGTATCTACATTAGTCTTTAATTTGGCTAACGAAACAGTTGTTTTTAAAGTGTCTTCCACAAATTGTGATCTTAAAGCACCTATGTTTTCAGAACATTGTGTTTTATATTTCTCTACCTCTCTCCTAATATTGTTTATGTCCCCTTGGACCTTGGTAACATCTACAAACATATTATTTACTTCCGCTTGCATCTTATTAATATCGGTCTGTACACTAGTGATATCAGATTGTACATTGTTGACATCAACCTGCTCATTACTTACGTCCTCCTGAACCTTAGCAACTTGGGATTGGACATAGGATACATCGGACTGGACACTATCAACTTTGGTCTGGACATTATCGACCTTAGTTTTCACACTACTTACATCATCCTGAATTTCTCTGGAACTGGCCTGCAAACGCGACACATTTTCATTTACATAGTGGCAATAGTTTGTAAACCCTGTAAAGAAGATTGAACACCCTGCATATCATCCTTGAATCTTTCTTTGACACCAACAACCTTAACTACAACAGTGTCAAGATCCTCCTTACGATCCCTCTTAAGTTGATCCAGGTATCGTTTCTCCTCCTGAAATATACGCTGCATATACTGCATATTCACTTTCAAATTTTCCTTAATCTCATCTTGGACACTATCCAAACTTTCCTTCATATTATCTTTCATTTTAGTCTGGACACCCTCCAAACTTTCCTTCATATTACCCTTGATTTTTTCCTAGAAACTCTCCTTCATCTCGTCCATCAGCTTCCGGACATCCTCGACTGCCATCGTTGCCATTACAGCAATATCAAATTACACAAATGCTGTAGGGATACACTAAATTTCATTCCAGCAACACTCTCCACTATCATTTCATTTCATCTGTCATTCATTTAATCATTGCCCCAGAGGAGTGCGTCAGGCCTCGGCAGCCGGCACAGTTCATATCCTCGCCGCTAGATAGGGGCTTCATTCATTCCATTCCTGACCCGGTCGGAGACTGGAAACAGGCTGTGGATTTTTTCTGTAGGGATACACTCAAAACAGAGCAATATAACTACATTTTCGAGCAAAACCTTATCCATGTATTTGGGCATCTTATTGTCCACCGATAACGTAATATTAACTTATTATTAACTTACCAGACACCCTATAGTTAATAAATCTTATTCATATAGTTCGTTCGCTAGTGACTTATTTTTAATATACAACCATAAAGAGCATTTACGTTTACTATCGTTAAAACAAGTTACCTTTACAGTAGCATGTTTAACATCGGTGATGAACCGGTCAAAATAAAATGAGATTCAGATCATAGGTATTTTTTCGAAAAATTCCACCTATTATTCCTTTCTCAAACTTTCCATTGGAAACAATTACTAAACATTACTAAAACAATTCAAAATTTCTACATAATCACACTCACGTTCATCACAAATGGAATGGTTAGTTAATCCCATAAACTCAAAAATTAAGTTATCATTTTGATGTCCCCTAAATGGCTTTGCGAAGCTATTTCGTAGCCTCTTTGTTAGGGCGCTATCCCTACTGCACCTGTAAATTCGGGAAGTGGCCTGTCGGAAATCCATAGCCCAGCTAGATTGCTAATTTCCTAAAGGCTCCGGCTAAAAATTCCATCCGAAATCGCTCCAACAAGGTGTTTGGGAATTTACGCAGTATTCTACTATGATATTATGGATATGCAACAAAATACACTGGGCTCAGATGAACACCTACCTTTATCCTCGGGATCTTATAAATGGACTTAGCTCCATTCTGAAAGGGGATCCACAATACCATTGCCCTTTAATAAATAAAATAAATCCCTCGAAAGACGATATAGAAAACGAACTAAATGCATTTATTTACAAATGTAAACTAAATCTAAAGTGTAAACAAATAATAACCATTCCTAAATTAATAAAATCATTAATACATCCACACACACTCATCTCTAACAACACACGCTCTACTGACGTTACTATACTGTCAATTGAACAGAAATAAATTTTGAACGGCCTAAGCCTACTACAAGTAATAAAACGTTTACCGAAAATTCCGGCGTGCTTTGCTTTCCTAAGGAAGCTATTAAGATCTGCACGCGCCTGAATAGCACAAATGGTCAGTCGACCCATTCATAGAATGATACACTTACAATCAGGCGTGAACCTGTTTCCATTCATAAACTTGTGGATTGATCAACAACTCTTCCCATTTTATAAAATATACAGGCCTTGAATGTATAACGGGATATACACATCTCCCTTGCATTCGCTGCGGACACGCTGCTAGCGTGTACAGTATCATTGACTCAAAGTTACATTTTATGTTTATAAAACTTGCTATAACTCATACAATTCTTTATCAAATACACTCAAATTTTAACTCACTAATCCATGAATTCCCTCGCATTGTTCGCGACCAACGGAGTTGTCCATACACACTTAACAATATAAAATATTCATTCTAAAAATATTAGCTCCTATATACAATACACGTCAAAAACATATGATCCAATAATTATTCTATACACGCTGTACACTTGATTAAATAATTGAAAAAACCTATTTATAGTATAAATATGTGTTATTATTAATAGCATTTGCTATTCTAACGATCTAATCTGGTTATCTTTCTATGAGCTTTAGCTCTGATAACATTTTGATCCATCTACACATTATCAGGATCCTTCAAAGATCTCCTTCACCTTTAAAAATACTACTGCACATTGTCTTATCAGGTTTGTAGTCATATTCAGTCTAATGCGTTCAACCAGCAAATATAAAACACACGTATTTACTCAAATTATGTTTAATAATTTTTTTATAATTAGTATAAAATAACAGAAATTCATATCATTCTTCTCATCTTAATTTCCGCTCATAACGCTATTGTCTTGACATCTAAATCGTGTATTCATTCTTTGGAGTTCTTCACTACTCAATTCCTTTATTATAATGCCAAATGCTTACAAAAATAGTCTTGCCTTGCAACGACTTTACTTACTTGCGGAAAACACCTCGCAGTTACACAACATTTCTTTAAAAAGACTCGCATACCTTCGTATACGGAAATACAATCTTCTTCACAACTTGTTAAACAATCTATTACACAAAATAATTGTTATAATCTTCTCTTCCACAAAACTAGCATTTACATATAATTGGCATAATCATCAGCGTTGCTACAATCAACCACTGGCATCTTAAACAGCTTCGTCTGTTATTAAACGTTACATTTATTGATACTAACGACTTTAGACACTACGTGTAAGACCTCCATGAGTTTACTTTAAAAATGTTACTTAGATATCGAGTAAATGTTACATATACATTTAATAAAAATTTATTAATGTTCCACCATACTCATCTGGTTTCAAAGTTACACGCCCTACAATATCACGTCCACAATATGACGTGACATTACACATTGTGCATAAATAACCACAAATGTTACTTATGTGTCCGATTATAATCAATCTCGACGGGGATAAACTAGCTTTGAATTCCCTACCGTCGGATGAAAGAATCTTCCATGAAGATTTACCTCTTATAATATTAAAATAGTCGAAAGATCTTAGCTTTCGCTAATAAATTAAAGATTGTCAATTTCGGAATGTGTCTCCATTCTATACAAATAATGTCTATGAGTATATGACCTCCTATCGAAAACATGACGAATGTTTCTTGTCAGATCGACGTAAAGTTCATAATGATTGTGATATTACAACAATATATCACACGTTATTTCTTCTTCTCTTTGGGTTCCTTCTTAACAATTAAAATGTCCAAATTAAATTACTAAAAGAATTTAATTGGCATCCTAGACAAAATGTCTGAATCCTGAATTCCAAATGAATTGAAAATCGTTGAAAGTAAAATTACTGATCTTCAATAAAAATTACTGGAATACTAATTCCTTAAACAAATTTAACTATCTCAATTTAGAAACTGGATCGTAGAATGGCAATGTGGAAATGTCAAAAGCGATCACCTCACATGATCTCGTAGAATTAAATGTTGTTTGATACATGAAATACAAATATACATCGAAATATGGATAAAGGTTTTCTCTGGAATGTCACAATAAAGCTCTAACTACATATAAATAAACACTGCTACCTTGACTTATGATCTCTCGAAGTTCTGGTTAAGTATTAGGATACTCAGTTGTTTCCTTCTCCAAGAAACTAGGCTGGACCCTAGTCCGTCCCCTCGAGCCAACGTCCTCGGTCAAGGAAAGAATTCCTCTCCGGAAAACATCAAGCTCCATCTGGGATCGAGCAGCATTCTCCCGTTCATCGATCTTCTTTATTGCCAGGTCCTTCCCTGGCATCTTGACTTTCTTCTTATATCTTCGTTCTCTGTCTTGATAGAGTTTCATTATAGTATCGAGTAATGTTATAAGTTCAGCTTCATATTCAGAAATAAATTCGTAATGGAAGTTCTGGACCTCACTCGTTGATAGAAAAATTCATAAACGTGTACTATTAATTATTTACGTAGCTTGCAGATGTTATGTTCAAGTTCATGAATAACGCTAATGTACGAGATGTTGGTGTACATAACGTTTCATGTATACTTAGTGCGAAGATACTAAATAGGAATCTCGTTATCGAAGCTCCATTGTTGAATCTATTACTCTGCTTCAAAAGTATCCCTGGCGCATATAAGTTCTTAGTTCATCATCTAAAACATATTATGTATCATGAATAATATTGCCACTTGCTGAATATACACAGTCATAATGCTGGTGTAACAATATACTGCTTCAATGTTAATGTCAATCACTGTTACTCACGATAACTTCATAAAGTAAATCTACTGTATGTTCGCTGCAGTCTGGTTGTAACTAAAATGCTTTACGGCTATCGAGTCTGTCACTTTTATTCTTGACTTCTAAAATGGCTATATTTATTCAAGTCTTCCTTCGTTGACGCGGAAATTTTTATAAAACTTCTATGCGTTCGGTACTATAATCTGTACTAAAAAGATTTTTTCTATTAACAAACAATAGTCAGTTATTGCGGTATTAACACTCCTCGCAACTTCACCTAGATCGCTCGCACGGGCGATCTCCACAATCTACCCTCTAATGCCGCCGTCTCCACGAGTCATCGAAACACCGCACTCGGCTAAGACCTTCGGGACTCCAATTCTCCCGGAATAGACGTCTGCACACTTCAACATTCGCAGGAACAAGAGCCTCGTTGCTTGGCGTCTCCCCTCCAAGACAACAGTTCTAGCCGCCATTTCTGTTCCCTCCCAGAAATTTAGCGCGCACTAGAAACATGCTTATTACGTCATATTTCGAACTTTCGGCGAGTTTCAAAGTATCTGTAATATTTTCTTATAATTTTCTTCTTATTACCAATTCATAACATAACTTTCTTGGTTCCTAAATGTATAAAATCTCCATATAATTTAGTTGATGGTAATCCCGTCTACAATAAGACCTCTCCTTATTGGCTGTGAGCTCATATCCAATGATATATTTTCTAACAATAATTAAACATATTCCGTGATAAATCAACTGTTGCTAGGTCATTTCCAAGCTTCCAGAATATTCTATTGCGCAACATATCACGTGATGGAATCTCCCTCCTTGCTCAACACTGGAACACGGCTGGTTTGTTTCAAGTTCCAGGATTTATATTGAAATGTTAAATTATATCATGGGCTTCAAAATAATCTCATTTTCATCCCAAATAATTCATTTTTCGGGGGCAGTGCCAACTTTTTTTTAATGGAACTATACTAATTTATGCATACACGGTAACTGATTTCACTGAAACAAATTAAACCATGTTACTATTTCCCAAATCAGACGAGTACGCTTTGCGAAATTAAGGATATGCAAATTTTGCTAGGCCACCCACGCCTTCATTTGGTGACGCGATGTGCGAATTGGCTAGTACTTAGCGGCTGAGTGTGAGTCACGGCTTATTGGTGCCCTTACCTAGCCTAGCTTCGTACACAGGCATAATCTACTTCAAAACAGAATGAATATCCTGAAATCAGAATCGTAATATTTTTTTATCGGAGTTTGGTTCATTGGGAATGGTAAAAAAGTGATCAAAAATAGAATAATTAAGTTTCATTTTTGTTGTCTAATAATTTCTTACGTCGCTAGCTGTTAGGTATAATGGGACAAAGGAACAAATTCATTGGCACCGGCACTGGTGAGGGAGTGAGGGACTATCCTCCCTTTAAAATTATAAAGCAAGGACATCACTCCCTCGTGATATATTCAACTGAAGGGTTCGGGTTGGCTCTCCAGTAAAGTCCATGATGCTTTTCAATTCGAAACATCAACATTGGTTTGAAAGATTAACTGGTTCAAAGGAAGATCACTTTTGTGGTTTCCAGTAGGCTATTACTTATTAGTAAGAACGAGCTAAGGCACTAAACCCTTTTCCGGGATTCAATATGTGACCTACCCTGACTGTTCTCTCAAATGTGAAATGAATATATCTATTCTTACATCAATTACTAGTAATTAATAGCATCTACAGTGTGGTAAAATCATCAATACTTTGGAATAAACATTATTTGTAACTGATTTCCCAGCATAGTCCCAACGCTCCCCTTTCCCTCCTCTTCCAGTGGAAAACAGGAAACGGGAAAGAAAGATATTATTAAACAAGTAGTTCCGTGAAGAACTCTACAGTCTATTTTCATATATCCTAGCGGCTTCGGTGGCGTAGTTGGTAGCATGCTGAACTGCTATGCCCAAGATAGCGGGTTGAAACCCGGCCGAAGTCGTCGGATTTTTTAAGAGCGTTAAAAATCCTTCAGTATGCCTTCCTTCGGAGGGGAAGTAAAGCCGGCGGTCCCATGTCATAGATTTATGGCATGTAAACGATCCTTTCACAGACTAAGCTTGTGTAAAGCAAAATTTGTTAGGTTAGATTTCGTCAGAACGCTCTATCAAAGTTCCAACGTTCACCACTAGGTATCATTGATATCTGGTTGCGAAAGTTGGAACTACTTGAAATTGAACGGAACTTGTAGCTCACCCTTTAGGGTGTCCGCTGGAAGCAGCTACATACTCAGGTGAGCCGAACATGTCCTCGGACACTCCCGGCACTAAAAGCCATACGATAAATAAATAAATCATATATCCTAGTTACGTTAATTGCCTCTATCAACATACAAAATTTCAGTTTGATTGCTGTAATAGATACGTAGATATTGAGATACATCTAAATATTTCGGATAGTCGCCATGTTAGATTGTTGTATGTATGGGCCATAGGGTCATGTACCATTAAAGGAAAATTATTGCGTTGGTTCATTATTCAAACTTTCACTTCGATCGCATGATTATGACACACGAAATAAAAACTTAATTTTTAATTTCACACAGCCGCCATCTTGAGGTTATGTAAACAATTGAACCAAATTAGATACCAGTGCATTTCAATGTGTATAAACATTTCCTGTACCAAGTTTCATTGCGTTTGAATCATTAAATCGCGAGAAAGGTCTATTTAAAATTTTCAAATTTGCTTGGGTGCCATATTCGTCTTGTAGTTAACCGGTTTTTGAAAGTCTTATAGATGAACTTCCAGTAGTGCCTTTTATCTCCGTACAAAATTTCAGGGTGATACCGCTAATAGTTTCAGAGATATAGAATGCCAGTGAAATATTTCGCACATCCGTCATCTTGAGGTTATGTAAACAATTGAACTAAATTAGATGTCGGTGCATTACAATGTGTATAATCATACACTGTACCAAGTTTTATTGCGTTTGTTTGGTTAAAACGCGATAAACGTAAATTTAATGTTCGCAGTTTCGCTTGGCCGCCATGTTGGTTTTGTAGTTACCAGGTGTTCAAATGTCACATAGGTGAACTTGTAGTAGTTCCCTTTATCACCGTAAAATATTCCAGGCTGATATCGATAATAGTTTCGGAGATATTGAATGCTGGTGAAATATTTCTCACAGCCGCCATGTTGGATTGGTGAGACGTAACAAAATTTGAAGGACATGGTCGGGGTCGTCCGGAATGATGCTATGAACTTACCGAGTTGCATTGAAATCGCTCCAGCCGTTTAGATGTTATTAAGGGGCACACACACCATCGCACACACACACACGCGCACAAACAGACACACGGGCAAAAGGTGATCTCGTAAGCCTATTTTTTTTTTCATAAATGAAAATAGGCTGAAAATGGAGTAGCCTCTGCAAAGGGGGAGATGACCTCACTGTTCCGTCCTTTAAAACAACAATAACTAACAAGCCTCTGCAGACTATGAAATAAGATATACTGTTCTCCTCGTTACGATATGACGAAGATGATGAAGATAATTGTTGTTTTAAGCGGCCTGACATCCAGGTTATCGGCCTGGGTGATAGCGAAAATGACAATGAAATTAAAACCATAATGAAAATTAAGCTGGACTGATAATAGTTATAAAATGGAACTCAGATTGAATAAATCACAAAATGTAGAGTGGAAATACGTTCAAAAGGTACCTGTAATTTAGAAGGAAAATACTCACAAAGGGAATTTACAGTGAAAAATACGCACAAAATGTAGTTTAGGTTCAAAATACTTACAAAATGCAATTTAGATTCGAAATACTCCACAAAATATAATTGAAATTCAAAATACTTACAAAATGCAATTGAAATTGAAAATACACAATAGAATTTAGATTGAAAATGCCTTACCAGATTCAAAATACTCACAAAATACAATTGAAATTGAAAATACCTTAGATTAGGAACAATGCTGGCATGCAATTTAGATTCAAAATACTCACAATATGTGGAAGCCCGCGATTCAAAATACTATACTTACAAAATGCAATTTAGATTGAACATACTGTACTTACAAAATGGAGTCTGGATCGAATATACTTACAAAATGCATTGTAGATTGAAAATGCTTACAAAATGTGGTTGAGATTCAAAATACTCACTAACTGTAATTTAGAGACACGGGAAGCCAATTCATAAGAACAGGACGGGAATTTGAAAGAGACAAAAGAACAATAATGAAAAGAAAAAGAACGCTGATCCCTAGAAAAATGAGGGATCAGGAAAGATGAGAGAACGGCCAATTAGGACTGGCAAGGAAGACACTCCCTAGGCCTCGGATACCCTAATACCGTCGGGGTCGGAAGAGAACAAGAGTTGACCAAGGGAGGCCGACAGAAAGATAACAGAGGGGAGCCCGGCACAACTAAGTGGAAGCAATGCAAAACTGGAGATTTACTATTTCATTTGACCTTATTTGAGTTGTTGATATTGTTTCATTTAGGGACTTGTACATAGTGGTCAACAGCCCCATGCACTTGAAAATTTCTCTGTTAACGTGTGTCATTGTGATGTCTGCAGTAGTGCATGTTCCTGTAATGGTTGTTAGGATTAGGAAGGCCTTAGATTAGGAACAATGCGGGCATGTACCAGGAGTAGAATTGAGAAAGCACAAGGAACCACTTTTTGGCTGGATGGCTGGAGACGGAATTGAATCCACCTCTTGCCTCGGGAGGGTGAATATATTCCTCAACCATTAAACAATTCAATTATTGGACAGAGCTAGAAATCAAACCCGGGTACAAGGAAGATGGTACCATTTTTAGCCTACTTTCGATTTTTGCGAAAAAGGAACGTAGACTTATGAGATCAACACAGGGCGAAAAAAGTGTGTCTGTGTGTGTGTGTGTATGTGTGTGTGTGTCTGTGTGTGTGTATGTGTGTGTGTGTGAGTCTGTGTGTGTGTCTGTGTGTGTGACTGTGTGTGTGTGAGTGTGTGTACTCTGAATGTCTGTCCCCCCCCCCCCCCCCCCTATCAATTCGAACACGGTGAATGCGAATTGAACGAAATTAGGTACAAAGGTAGCACTAGCAAAGGACACCTCAGTGTCATGTTTTATATCGCCGCCATTTTGACGGAAACGTAATGGCGGCCACACAAATGTTCAAAGCTTAAATCAAATTACGACTAACCTAATCATTCGATCTCTACCAAATTTTGCAACAACATACCTTTATGGGGGAGCATCCTTTGACCAAACCGATAGGTCATCAGCGTAATAGTTTGCGGATGGCGGCCATCTTTGTGTGAAAATCGATTCCCCCTATTAATTCGAACATGGTGCAACAGAATAGAACGAAATTTGGTACAGAGGTAGTACTAACAAAAGTCACCTCAGTGTCATGTTTTATATCGCCGCCATCTTGATGGAAACGTAATGGCGGCCACACAAATGTTCAAAGCTTAAATCAAATTACGACTAACATAATCATCCGATCTCTACCAATTTTGCAACAACATACCTTTATGGGGGGAGCATCCTTTGACCAAACTAATGGGTCATCAGCGTAATAGTTTGCGGATGGCGGCCATCTTTGAGTCAAAATCGATTCCCCCTATTAATTCGAACACGGTGCAACCGAATGGAACGAAATTTGGTACAGAGGTAGTACTAACAAAAGGCACCTCAGCGTCATGTTTTATATCGCCGCCATATTGACACAAACGTAATGGCGGCCACACAAATGTTCAAAGCATAAGTTAAATTACGACTAACATAACCATCCGATCTCTACCAAACTATGCAACAACATACCTTTATGGAGGGAGCATCCTTTGACCAATCTAATAGGTTATTAGCCTAATAGTTTGTGGATGGCGGCCATCTTTATGTCAAAATTGATTCCCCCTTTTAATTCGAACACGGTGGAACCGAATGGAACGAAATTTGGTACCGAGGTAGCACTAGCAAAGGGCACCTCAGTGTCATGTATTATATCGCCGCCATCTTGACTGAAACGTAATGGTGGCCACACGAATGTTCAAAGCTTAAATCAAATTACGATTAACCTAATCATCCGATCTCTACCAAATTTTGCAACTACATACCTTTATGGACGGAGCATCCTTTGACCAATCTAATAGGTCATTCGCCTAATAGTTTGCGGATGGCGGCCATCTTTATGTCAAAATTGATTCCCCCTATTAATTCAAACACGGTGCAACCGAATGGAACGAAATTTGGTACAGAGGTAGCACTAGCAAAGGGCACCTCAGTGTCATGTTTTATATCGCCGCCATCTTGACTGAAACGTAATGGTGGCCACACGAATGTTCAAAGCTTAAATCAAATTACGATTAACCTAATCATCCGATCTCTACCAAATTTTGCAACTACATACCTTTATGGAGGGAGCATCCTTTGACCAATCTAATAGGTCATTCGCCTAATAGTTTGCGGATGGCGGCAATCTTTGTGTCAGAATCGATTCCCCCTATTAATTCAAACAACCGAATGGAACGAAATTTGGTACAGAGATAGCACTAGCAAAGGGCATTTCAGTGTCATGATTAATATCACCGCCATATTGACAGAAACGTAATGGCGGACACACAAATGTTTAAAGCTTAAATCAAATTACGACTAACATAACCATCCGATCTCTACCAAATTTTGCAACAACATACCTTTATGGAGGGAGCATCCTTTGACCAATCTAATAGGTCATTAGCCTAATAGTTTGCGGATGGCGGCCATCTTTATGTCAAAATTGATTCCCCCTATTAATTCGAACACGGTGGAACCGAATTGAACGAAATATGGTACAGAGGTAGCACTAGCAAAGGGCACCTCAGTGTCATGTTTTATATCACCGCTATCTTGACGGAAACGTAATCGCGGCCACCCAAATGTTAAAAGCTAAAATGTAATTACGACCAACCTAATAATCTAGTCTCTACCAAATTTTGCAACACCATATCTTTATGTGGGAAACATATTCTGACCAAACTGCAAGAACATCAGCCCAATAGTTTGCAGTTGGTGGCCAAGTATGTGTGCACATCGATTCCCCCCATCAATTCAAACACGGTGAAACCGAATTGAACGAAATTTGGTACAGAGGTAGCACTAGCAAAGGGCACCTCATGTTCATGCTTAATATCCCTATAGGACGTTGTATTTCAACAAGCTACTACAACCAACATTCAATCATACTCCTTGAAAAGGACAGAGAGTTATAACAATACCCATGCATTTAGGAGAAAGTAGGCTATATGTTCTTTACTGATCATCTTGTTGATCATATGCTCGAAGTACAAAGAAATAATACATTAGTGATTTTGTTTTCGTTTGGCCTCCTGAGAGGCCGAGTGCAGGCCTTTCTAGTTGACGCCCCAGGCGACCAGCGCGTCGAAATGAGAGATGAGATGAATGACTGAAAGTGGGCAAGGATGTGAAAGGAAGCGACCGTGGCCTGTCAGAAGGTAACGTCCCAGCATTTGCTTGGTGTTGAAAATGGGGAAACCACGGAAAACCGTTTCAAGGGCGGCCGACGGTGGGGCTCGAAACCACTTGTATACCGAGTCAGCAGAGAGCTTGGCCCCATAGCCTAACGCTGCGCTTGAGCGAGCGTAGCCACCACTGTCGATACAATGATGATGATGATGATGATGAAGATACGTTTTATGGGCCTTAACATCTAGGCTATCGGCCCCTCAATAATACAGAAGTATGGGTTGAAGTAGTAAAACAAAATAATAATAATATGTGTTCAGTGTTGAGGTAATTCACAGACAGAGAATCAAAATGACAAGATTCATTACACGAAAAATCAATATTGCTTGCAATTTCATAATACTGTATCATCTTACTTAATTATGAGCTCGAAATGCATAGAAATAATACAGTAGCCTGAATTGAACAGGAAAACCAAATGGTCAATAGGTGTCAAATCAGGTGTACGTGGCGGCCAACTTATAATGCCTTCACGCCCAATTGACCGACCAGGAAAGAGAGTTAGTTTAGCCACACGCGAGTAGTGTGCAGGACACCCATCTTGTTCAAACCACAATCGGGAAGTTCTATAATTCCACTCAGACTCGAATGCAGTATCAGCCTCCTTTCTTAGCCCACCTATTTTCCCTTTTCGTGAAGAAACAGTATGTCTCAGTGACCGCTCCCAGCTGGATCGCGATATATAGTGCAGTGACTTACTTGATTTTCCATTCAACCTGATGTAGCCACGCTTGAAAAGACCGCAATTTTCCTGATGAAACATCAAAAGTTTCTATTAATAATTTTATTAATACAGCCATTGGTCACGTATTTTCTTTTCAGAATGGGTCAGGGAAGGGATTTTGGAAGGCAATTGGCCGTGGCCGTGGCCCTATTGAAAGGAACCGTCCCAGCATTTGCCTGGTGGTAAAAATGGGAAAACACGAAATCCATTTTCAGACGGCCGAGGTGGGATTCGAACCCAAGCTCTCCCGATATCAGCGAGGCACGAAATAGCACGTTAGCGCTCTTGGTTACGTAACTCTAAAAAATAAATTAAACCAACTGTTTAAATACTCTTTCATCTTGGGACTATTCTGTACGTACTGTACTTGCGAAACATTACGCTTTCCCATTTCGTGATATCCACTGGTAGATTTAAAGCTCCCGAAGTGTGTTACGCTTCGTGAATTATTTATTCTACATGCTATAGCGAATCAAAAGCAATGTACGTCACGATCTGTTCCTTTGTCCCATTATACCAAACAGCTAGTGACGAAAGAAATGTTTGGACAACAAATAAAACTTCATTTTCTCTTTATTTTATCACTTATTTTAATTTCCCAAAGAACCAAACTCCGATAATAACGACTATGATTCTGATTTCAGGAAATTCATTCTGTTTTGAAGCAGATTATGCCTGTGTACGAGGCTAGGCTAGGTAAGGGCACCAACAAGCCGCGATTCACATACATCCGGAACGTACTAGCCAATTCGCACATCGCGTGACCAAAAGAAGGCGTGGCCCAGCTCAATTTCCATATCCTTCATTTCTCAAAATGTACTCGTCAGATTTGGGAAATAATAACACCGTTGAATTTGTCTCAGTGAAATTTGTTATCCTGTATGCAAAAATTAGTATAGTTCCATAAAAAACAAGTTGATACCAATATCTCAGCTATTCACAATAAAAGGAAAACATAGTATCAGTTAGTTTATCAGCCCCTTAGCATCATTTACAAAATTGAAAACAGAATGCTGATATCTTTAAGGGTTTAGACGTTATTGCTGTGTAACATCTTAGGTGAATAACCTTGTATAACGCATGGTTATAACTATGACCAGGCTACGAGAGCTCTATTCCTTGACTATCAACAAGCTTTTGACAGGCTAATACACACTACGTTGATACATAAACTCATTAACTTCAATATTCCAGCTACATACATTAAATTAATAAACCAATATCTCACGAACAGAAAATTCTACATAAGCATCAACAACATTAAATCCACAATTAAACAAATACAGGCGGGCGTGCCCCAAGGCAGCATCCTAGCCCGATCCTGTTTTTAATGTACATCAATGATATTCCAAAACCACCTAACACTTTAACTGTTATTTTCGCGGACGACACGGCAATGATGGTCAAATCAAGAGATCCCGAACTAGCAAGGAGAGATCTCCAAAACCATACAACACAGCTTGAACCGTGGTTGAACCAAAATAAAATAAAATAAAAGTAAGCATTGCCAAAACACAAGCTGTCCACTTCACGTGGAGACACTGACAGCCACACCTTTCATTACAATTAACACAGACATTGCATACACAAATAATTATAAATACCTAGGAATTACACTGGATCCTAAATTAATACTACAAAGACACACAGCCAACACTGTTCATAAGGCTAAAGGCAAATTAAAACGCTGTACCCACTAATTCATTCTTCATCACACCTTTCCAGCAAAAATGTCACTCTAATGTACAAAACGCTCATACGACCTATAGACTACTCACGTATGCATACCCTGCCATAGGTTTTCAGTCTATTTCCAACCTAAAAAAATACAAGTCATCCAAAACTGGCTAGTAAGACTCGCCACAAAGCCCAAAGGGACGAAAGACGCAAAACCACTCATTATAATCATCAAAAAAGAAAGACACCGTACCTCTTAGATTATCTCACTCAATTAACAACCAAATTCTACCAGAGAGCAGCTACATATCCTAACTATCTCATCAGACAACTAGGAGCATATCATTGCAACGATTTAAACGCCAACCAAAGTACATTCCCACCATAAGAAGACAGTTCGAACAACTTCCTTACCTACCAACATAATTACTAACCGTTCAAGCCCTGGGAAAAGTGGGAAAAATCACCTCCCAAAGGCAAAACAGTGCTTGAATATGCCATAATTACCCTCCAAAACCAAATCCCTGATCTCCGAAGGAACCCTTTCAAATATAACCCAGAACTGCGAGGCGTTCCTGCTCGGGGGTAGGCCAAGGCCGACCCCGCCCGAGATGGTGCGCCAGGCGCTCTGAAGTAACATCGATACCAATTAAAGGAACAAATATCTATTCTTCACTTCATTACCGCTGAGAATAGCCGTTTTCACACACCCGAAAAGCCCCCTTCCCCCTTTTGTATTAATCTCTTAAATAATAAAAATTAATTAACCTAATTTTTAAAATCTCCATTTTCCTTGTATTCTCTGGCCAATAAACTACACAACTACACCCAATACAAACCCTGGGCCAGTGGGTCTACCTCCTGGAGGGTTAAGGCCACGGCCTACCCCTCCCGGGGGGACGGGCTACGGAGAGGGAAATCATAAACACACCAAACGGTACTGAAGCCTACTGCTACCTCGAACCAAATACTCAATTAAAAAGCTCAGTCAGGCGCGACCAGCCTCTATAGACTGACCGCCCTGGCTGGCATTTTAAACAATTAAAAATATTCCTTTTTCAATAAAAATCAGACAAACACTTCTAAACCAGATCAGTTAACAATAATTATTCACTAACAAACAATTTTACCATCCACAAGTATATTTAAACTAACAATAAGCGATAGCCAATCACAGCCCACCTCCAGCCAATCATCATAAAGCACATCCAAATTCAAACTCCCCGCTCCAGTGCCACTCATTACACTGTCCATGAACACTTATCACAAACATTAACCATAAAAGGCGGGTGCAGAGGCCATTCTACAGTAATATATTACTGCCAAACAATGCCACACCTGCTACAGGTCTTTATTAGCCTACTTTCGATTTTTGCAAAAAAAGAAAGTAGACTTATGAGATCAACACAGGGCGAGAAATTGTGTGTCTGTGTGTCTGTGTGTGAGTGTGTGTATTCTGAATGTCTGCCCCCCCCCCCTATCAATTCGAACACGGTGAAACCGAATTGAACGAAATTTGGTACAGAGGTAGCACTAGAAAAGGGCACCTCAGTATGTTTTATATTGCCACCATCATGATGGAAAAGTAAAGGAGGGCACCCAAATGTTAAAAGCTTAAATCAAATTACGACTAATCTAATCATCCGATCTCTACCAAATTTTGCAACATCATACCTTTATGCGGGGAGCATCCTTGGACCAAACTACAAGGTCATCAGCCCAAGAGTTTGCGGATGGCCGTCATGTTTGTGTGCAAATCGATTCCCCCTATTAATTCAAACACGGTGAAACCGAACGGAACGAAATTTGGTACAGAGGTAGCACTAGCAAAGGGCACCTCAGTCTCAGCTTTTATATTGCGGCCATCTTGACGAAAACGTAATGGTGGCCACCCAAATGTTAAAAGCTTAAATCAAATTACGACCAACCTAATCATCTGATCTCAACCGGTTATTGCAACATTATACCTTTATGTATGTATGTATGTATGTATGTATGTAGAATTTTTGACCAAACTAAAAGGTCATCAGCCCAATAATTTGCGGATGTCGGCCATGTATGTGAGCAAATCGATTCCCCCTATCTATTCATACACGGTGAAACCGAATTGAACGAAAGGGCAAAGGGCACCTCATTGTCATGTTTTATATCGCCGCCATCTTGACGGAAACGCAATGGTGGCCACCCAAATGTTAATAGCTTAAATCAAATTAAGACCAACCTTATCATCTGATATCTACAAAATTTTGCAACAACATACCTTTATGTGAAAAGCGTTCTTTGACCAAGCTACAATATCGTCAGTCCAATAGTTTGCATATGGCGGCCTTATATGTATGCAAATCGATTCCCCCTATCAATTCAAACACGGTAAAACCGAATTGAACGAAATTTGGTACGTAGGTAGCACTAGCAAATGGCACCTCAGGGCCATGTTTTATATTGCCGCCGTCTTGACGGAAACGGAATGGCGGCCACCCAAATGTTAAAAGCTTAAATCAAATTACGACCAACCTAATTATTTGATCTCTACCAAATTTTGCAATAACATACCTTTTTGTGGGAAGCATCTTTGACTGAACTACAAGGTCATTAGCCCAATAGTTTGCAGATAGCGGCCATGTATGAGTGCAAATCGATTCACCATATCTATTTAAACACGGTGAAACCGAATTGAATGAAATTTTGTACAGATATAGCACTAGCAAAGGGCACCTCATATTCATTTTAGCCTATTTTCAATTTTGAAAAAATAGGCTTATGAGATCACCTTTTGTCCGTGTGTGTGTGTGAGGTGTGTGTGTGCCCCCCCCCCCCCGCCTAATAAAATCTAAACGGCTGGATCGATTTCAATGAAACTCGGTAAGTTTATAGCACTATTCCCGGCGATCTCGACCGTGCCCTTCACATTTTGTTACGTCTCACCAATCCAACATGGCGGCTGTGCGAAATATTTCACTAGCATTCAATATCTCCGAAACTATTACATATATCGCCCTGAAATTGTGAACGGTGATAAAGGGCACTACTGAAAGTTCACCTATGACACTTTCAAAAATCTGGTGACTAAAAAACCAACATGGCGGTCAAGCGAAGTTGAGACTTTTAAATAGACTTTTCTCGCGATTTAACTATCCAAGTGTAATTAAACTTGGTACAGCAAATGTTTATACACATTGTAATGCACTGCAGTATAATTTAGTTTAATTGTTTACATAACCTCAAAATGGCGACTGTGCGAAATATTTCACTGACATTCTATATCTCCGAAACTATTACAGATATCACGCTGCAATTTTGTACGGTGATAAAGGGTACTGAAACAAGTTTACTTATGTATATTTCACAAACCTGTAAAGTACAAAACGAACATGGCGACCAAGCGAATTTGAAATATTTTAATAGACTTTTCTCGTGATTTAACTCTCTGAGCGCAGTGAAATGTGGTACAGTAAATGATTTCGCAGATTGTAATGCACTGCCATCTAATTTAATTCAATTGTTTATATAACCTCAAGATGGTGGCTGTGCGAAATTTTAAAATTATGTTTTTATTTCTTGTGTCGTAATCATGCGATCAAAGTGAAAGTTTGAATAATGAACCTAGGCAATAATTGTCCTTGAATGGTACATAACTCTATGGCCTATACATATAACAATCCTAAATGGTGAGCTTCCGAAATATTTAGACGGTTCTCAATATCTATGAATCTTTTACAGCAACCAAACTGATTTTTTTATGTGCATAGAGACTATGAACATATGTTCACCTATAGGACTTTCAGTAACCTGGGGAGCACAAATCCAACATGGCGGCGACGCGAATTATAAATATTTAAATGGACGTTTCTCGCGAATTAACTATCCGAGTGCCGTGAAACGTTGCACGTTAAATGCTTATACAAATGTTGATCCACTGGCATCTAATTTATTTCAATTGTTTGCATAATTAGAAGATGGCTGCTGTGCGTAATTTTAAAATCTCCTTTTTACTTCTTGTGTTCTAATCATGCGATTGAAGTTTGAATACCACACGTACACAATAATCTTAATGTAATAGTACAAAAATAAAAATCCATCCTGGCGACCATCTGAAATATTTAGACGGTTCTCAATATCTACGAATCTGTTACAGCAATTACACTGAAATTTTGTATGTTCATAGAGGCAATTAACATGAGCAGGATATATGAAAATAGGCTGTATAGTTCTTCACGGAACTACTTGTTAATATCCGTATAACACGTTGTATTTCTACAAGCTACTACAACCAGCATTCAATTATACTCCTTGAAAAGGACAAAGAGTTATAACAATATAACAATTTATGAGAAAGTTGGTTATATGTTCTTTACTGAACATCTTGTTCTTTCCCATTTTCTCCAAGCAAACCTAAAGTTCATCCTACTAAAGGACTTCTACCATTCATAATAATTTCGAAGCTGCTGCACAACTTAAAAACAATTTACACACACTGAAAAATCAAATACAAGCTAATCCATGGCGAGCGTAGCGATTATAATAGCATCTACAGCATCGGCAGGAGTGTGTACTCGCCAACATTGGTCAACATTCACATCCTGACCCGAACTTAGGCTGAGACGGACTAATACTCTTTTTGATGTGTAACATCTTTCCACTCGGTATCTGAATATTTGTGTGGCACTCGGTAGTTGGACATTTTTGTGGGAGTGATTTTTGAAAAGAGACGGAAGTGGATGGGACGGAAGTGGATGGGACGGAAAAATTGAGCGCGCGCGGTGGAGGAGATCGGTACAACGACGTACTGTAAGCCATGTGATTATGTGGAATGTAAATCGCATACGGTTTACCTCAAGGTTTGGAGACCCCATTAAATAAATTGTTACAATAAATCATCTTCAAGTTGTCGTTCTTTGGTGTGAAAATATTCATTATATCATATTTGCAGAAAACAATTACGATTTATTAAATCTTCTTACTTTTGCTCTATTCTTATTTAACGTAAGCACTCGATAACTCGAGTGCTATATCGCATCAACCAACACTCCAAACAACGTAGGAATTCAGTATATTAACACCGACTACTAACAATAATTGAAATTTCTTTGGTCCAAATAGCGTAATGTAAGCTATTTGGTTAGTCAAAACGTATCCCTGGGAGAAACGCAATTAATATACCTACTGCACACCTAATTTTTAATCGCGCCTATACTTGGCAGTGCGCTATATCGGAAATAAGAGGCCATTTTCAATAACACCGCTGGCATGGGTTCACTAACTGGCCGGTATAAAGCGCAGCTCGCATCAAGTAGGCAGTGGATTGCTCCCGCATACAGTTGCAGGTATATGTCACTACTGCAGATGCATTGGAGAATCCTTTCATGTTTGCTGGCACAAGGTAGCACTATGAGTTCATTCTTTAAAAAATATGGAATTATTCGAATAACATGTCAGATGTTACACATTGTATGCGACGACTGTAAGGCTCGTAATTTTTAAGAAATCAAATTGCACTGCCCCTAGTTAATTAATTAATTATTTCAATAATTGATTAATTAAACACATTATTTATTAACCCAGCACAACTAAAAGCCGTTGCACTGCAAATACTATGGCTATCAGTTATTTGATAAACTATAGCCAGAAGTAATTTATGCAACTCATTTTTGTTATTATTACCCTCAAAACTTTCTTCCCTCAAGCTAGAGTAAAATGAGCTCGGTTTACGGGCACCAGTCTCTTTATTTTCTTCCTGCATTCACCTCATTCAAGGTGTTATGCTTGTCACTGACTAAGAGTAGTATTATAATTTCCTTGGAACTAATGTCATATGCCTGCTTCTTCCATGACGTTCTGGTGTGTTTATGTCAACAACAGCATTCGAGATCTTACGAATGAGTAGAAATCGGAGTTAAGAGGACCAGGTAGGGTGAAATTTGGCAAAAAAAAAAGATTTTTACTTTAAAAAAAAAGTTGTTCCGTGAAGAACTATTCAGCCTATTTTCATATATCCTACTCATATTAATTGCCTCTATAAACATACAAAATGTCAGTTTGATTGCTATGTTAGATTCGTAGATACTGAGATCCGACTAAATATTGCAGATGGTAGCCAGGTTGGATTTTTATTTGTGTACTATTACATGAAGATTATTGTGTACGTGTGGATTTCAGACTTCAATCGCATGATTAGGACACAAGAAGTAAAAAGGAGATTTTAAAATTTCGCACTGCTGCCATCTTGTGGTTATGAAAACAATTGAAATAAATTAGATACCAGTGGATTAACATTTATATAAGCATTAACGTGCAAAGTTTCACTGCACTCAGATGGTTAAATCGCGAGAAACATCCATTTAAATATTTATAATTCGCGTCGCTGCCATGTTGGATTTGTGCTCAACAGGTTACTGAAAGTCATATAGGTGAACTTATGTTCATAGCCTCTATGAACATTAAAAAATCAGTTTGATTGCTGGAAAAGATTCTTAGATATTGAAAATCGTCAAAATATTTCGGATGCTCGCCATTTTGGATTGTTATATGTATATGCCAGAGAGTTATTTACCATTAAAGAAAAAATATTGCGTAGCTTCATTATTCAAACTTTCACTTCGATCGCATGATTACGACTCAAGAATAAAAACTTAATTTTAAAATTTCGCACAACCGCCATCTTCAGTATATGTAAACAATTGAACTAAATTAGATGCCAGTGAATTTCAATATGTATAATCATTTACTGTACCACATTTCAATCCGATCATATGATTAAATTACGAGAAAAATGTATTAGAATGTTTCAACTTCGCTCGGCCGCCATATTCGTTTCGTAGTTTACAGGTCTTTAAAAGTTACATAGATGACCTTGTAGCAGTACTCTTTATTTCCGTACAAAATTTCAGGTTGATATCATAAATAGTTTCGGAGATATTGAATGCCTGTGAAATAATTCGCACAGCCGCCATTTTGAGGTTAACTAAACAATTGAACGAAGTTAGATGTCGGTGCATTACAATTTATGTAAACATATACTGTGCCAAGTTTCATTGCGTTTGGTTGGTTAAATCGCGAGAAACGTCCATTTAAAAGTCGCAAATTCGCTTGGCCACCATGTTGGTTTTGTAGTTACTAGGTTTTCAACGGTAACCTACGTGAATTTCTAGTATTTCCCTTTGTCACCATACACAATTCCAGGGTGATATCTGTAACAGTTTCGGAGATATTGAATGCTGGTGAAATAATTCGCACAGCCGCCATGTTGGATTGGTGAGACGTCAGAAAATATGAAGGACACGGTCGGAGTCGCCCGGAATAGAGCTATGAACTTACCGTGTTTCATTGAAATCTCTCCAGCCGTTTAGATTTTATTAGGGGGGGGGGCACACACACGAATCTCACACACACACGCACACACACACGGACAAAAGGTGATTTCATAAGCCTATTTTTTCAAAATTGAAAATAGGCTAAAAAACAAGTAGTTCCGTGAAGAACTATACAGCCTATTTTCATATATCCTATTTATTTTAATTGCCTCTATCAACATAAATAAATCAGTTTGATTGCTGTAATAGATTCGTAGATATTGAGAACCGACTAAATATTGCGGGTGGTCGCCATGTTGGATTTTTATATGTGTAGGTCTTAGAGTTATGTACTGCTACATGAAGATTATTGTGTACGTGTAGTATTCAAACTTCAATCGCATGAATAGGACACAAGAAGTAAAAACAAGATTTTAAAATTTCGCACAGTGCCATCTTGTGGTTAAGGAAACAATTGAAAAAAAAAATAAGATGCTAGTGGATTAACATTTGTATAAGGATTTACTGAACCAAGTGTCACTGCATTCGGATGGCTAAATTGCGAGAAATGACCATGTGAATATTTATACTTCGCGTCGCCGCCATGTTGGATTTGTGATCACCAGGTTATTGAATGTCTTATAGGTGAACTTAAGTTGATAGCCGCTATGAACATTAATAAATTAAGTTTGATTGCTGTAATAGATTCGTAGATATTGAGATCCATCTAAATATTTCGGATGGTCACATGTTGGATTGTTATATGTATAAGCCATAGAGGCATATACCATTAAAGGAAAATTATTGCTTATGTTAATTATTCAAACTTTCACTTCGATCGCATTATTACGACACAGGAAATCAAAACTTAATTTTAAAATTCGCACAGCCGCCATCTTGAGGCTATGTAAACAATTGAACTAAATTAGATACCAGTGCATTACAATGTGTATAAAAATTTCCTGTACCAAATTTCATTGCGTTTGGATCATTAAATCGCGAGAAAGGACTATTTCAAATTTTCAACTTCGCTTGGCCGCCATATTCGTTTTGTTGTAAACCGGTTTTTCAAAGTCTTATAGGTGAACCTCCAGTAGAACCCTTTATCTCCGCACAAAATTTCAAGGTGATACCGCTAATAGTTTCAGAGATATAGAATGCCGGTGAAATATTTCGCACAGGCGCCATCTTGAGGTTATGTAAACTATTGATCGAAGTTAGATGTCGGTTCATTACAATGTGTATGAACATATACTGTACCAAGTTTTATTGCGTTTGGTTGGTTAAATCGCGAGAAATGTCTATTTAAAAGTCGCAACATCGCTTGGCCGCCATGTTGGTTTTGTAGTTACCAGGTTTTCAAAAGTCACATAGGTGAACTTCCGGTAGTTCCCTTTATCACCGTAAAATATTCGAGGGTGATATCGGTAATCGTTTCGGAGATACTGAATGCTGGTGAAATATTTCGCACAGCCGCCACGTTGGATTAGTGAGATGTAACAAGATTAGAAGGGCGCGGTCAGGGTCGTCCGGAATGGGGCTATGAACTTCCCGAGTTTCATTGAAATCGCTCCAGCCGTTTAGAAGTTTTTAGGGGGTGCACACAACATCACACACGCACACACAGACATACACATAGACAAAAGGTGAACTCATAAACCTATTTTTTTTCATAAATGAAAATAGGATAAACAAATCTGGAGACTTTCTTCATTCATGTTCATAATATGCTTTATTGCGTTTCCAATACAACACTGCATGGGCGAGGAAACTTTATCTGCCGGGAGATCTCGTTGTTGACAACGACCATACACGTTTCCATGGCTCCCTCCTAATATTACCACCCAATGGTGATACCCGTACTTGTTCAGGAGCTAAAAAAAACTGTCTATGTCTGAAGATAAATTTCAGACAATTTTTATTTCATATTTTGCCAAACAGCCTAACTTACAGTACAATATCTATATACGAACTAGCTGACCCGGCAGACGTTTTCCTGCCAATCAAAAAAAGTGTTGTAACTTTGCTTCTTGAAATGCTTTCAGATACACAATATTTTTTTCAATTTCTGTTAACTGCCTCTAAACTATCGTAAACTGGATTAATTAATTTAGAAACATTCGTGGGAGCGTGCACAACAACTCACCAAAGTTTCATCGCAATCAAATGAATGGCATATGAACGCATACGGATTTTATTTGAAACGATTCGCGCGCTGTCATTCACTCGTTGAATCTTCTCGTGCGCTACTACTGAGAAATGGATTTACTAAGTTAGAAACCTTCACGAAAGTGTACACAACAACTCATCAAAGTTTCATCGCAATGGATGAATGGTATATGAATGCATACGGAATTTTGTTGAAACGCTTCACGCTTAATCACTCATCTGTAACATCTACTCGTGCGATACCTATTGTAAAATGGATTTACTAAGTCGAAAACCTTCCCTGGCGTGTCCACAATAACTCATCAATGGTTCTTCGCAATGGGATGAAAGGCATATGAACGCATACGGGACTTTGTTTAAACGATTCGCGAGCCGTCACTCATTTTTTGAATCTACTCGTATGCCACCTATTATAAAATCGATTTATTAAGCCCGAAACCTTCCCTGGAGTGTACTGAACGATTCACCAAAGTTTCATCGCAATCGGATGAATGGTATATGAACGCATACGGGCTTTCTTGAAATGATTCGCGTGCCGTCACACATTTGTTGAAACTACTCTTGCGCTACCTATTGTAAAATGCATGTACTAAGTCAGAAACCTTTCCTGGAATGTACACAATAATTCACCAACGTTTCGTCGCAATCAGATGAATGGTATATGAACGCATACGGGAATTTTTTGAAACGATTCACGTGCCATCATTCATTGGTTGAATCAACTTGCGCTACCGATTTTAAAATTGATTTACTAAGCCAGAAACCTTTCCTGGATTGTACACAACAATTCGCAAAGTTTCATCGCATTCGGGTGAATGGTAAATGAACGCCTACGGGACTTTCTTGAAACGATTCGCGTGCCGTCGCTCATTTGTTGAATATACTCGTGCGCTACCTGTTGAAAAATGCATGAACTACTGTAAGCCATAAACCTTCCCTCGAGTGTACACAACATTTCACCCTAGTTTCATCGCTATCGGACGAATGTTATATGAACGCATACGGGAATTGGTTAAAACGCTCCACGCGTCGTCGCTCATTTGCTGAATCTTCTCGTGCGCTTCCTAATGTAAAATGGATTTACTAAGCCAGAAGCCTTTCCTGGAGTGTTCACGATACCTCACCCAAATTTCATCGCTGTCGGACGAATGGTATTTGAACGCATACGGGACCTTGTTGAAACGCTTCGCGCGTCGTCGCTCATTTGTTAAATCTACTCGTGCGCTAGCTATTATAAAATGGATTTACAAACCCAGAAACCTTCCCTGTAGTGCACTCAACATCTCATCCATGTTTCATCGCAATCGGATGAATGGTATAAGACGCATATGGGATTTTGTTGAAATGATTCGTGCGCTTTCACTCATTTGTTGAATCTACTCGAGCTCTACCAACTGTGAAATGGATTTACTAAGTTAGAAGGCTTCACGAAAGTGTACACAACGACTCATCAAAGTTTCATCGCAATTGATGAATAGTATATGAACACATACGGGATTTTGTTGAAACTTTTCGCGCGTCGTCACTCATTTGTTACATCTACAGTGCGCTACCATTATTGTAAAAAGGATTTTCCAATTTGAAGACTTCCCCGGCGTGTACACAACAACTCATCAAAGTTACATCGGAATCGGATGAATGGCATATGGACGCATACGGGATTTTCTTTAAACGATCCGCGTGCCGTCACTCATTTGTTGAATCTACTCATGCGCTACCTATTGTAAAATGAATTTACTAAGCCAGAAACCTTTCCTGGAGTGTACGCAACAATTCACCAAAGTTTCATCACAATCGGATGAATGGTATATGGACGCATACTGTACTTTGTTGAAACGATTCACGTGCCGTCACTCATTTGTTGAATCTACTCGTGCGCTACGTATTGTAAAATGGATTTATTAAGCCAGAAACTTTCCTTAGGGTGTACGCAAGATCTCACCCAAGTCTCGTCGTAATCGAACGAATGGTTTTTGAACGCATACGGGACCTTGTTGAAACGCTTCGCGTGTTGTCATTCGTTGAATCTACTCGTGCGCAACCTCCTGTGAAATGGATTTACTAAGTTAAAAACCTTCACGTAAGTGTACACAACAACTCATCAAAGTTTCATCGCAATCGATGATTGGTATATAAACTTATACGGGATTTTGTGGAAACGCTTCACGCGTCGTCACTCTTTTGTTGAATCTACTCGTGCGCTCCTATTGTAAAATGGATTTAATAAGCCAGAAGCCTTCCCTGGAGTGTACACAACATCGCACCCAAGTTTCAATGCTATTGGACGAATGGTATTTGAACGAATACGGGATCTTGTTGAAACGCTTCGCGCGTCGTCGCTCATTTGTTGAACCTACTCGTGCGCAACTTGCTGTGAAATGGATTTACTAAGTTAGAATCCTTCACGTAAATGTACACAACAACTCATCAAAGTTTCTTCGCAATAGATGGATGGTGTATATACTTAAACGGGGTTTTGTTGAAACGCTTCGTGCGTCGTCGCTCATTTGTTGAATCTACTCTGCGCTATCTATTGTAAAATGGATTTACTAACAAAGGAACTGTCCATAAGGGCATATCGAAACCCACAATGAAATTTCGTAGAGATGATGAGGAAACTATAAATTGGCGATGTACAAAAAATTAACTGCCATTGCGAACTGGAAGGTATCGAAATCTTGTTACAAAATCCGTGTGACAACGCAAATACTGGACAACTCTTGCAACTTGCTGGCTCGTGCGGCGCACAGCGGAGTGGAGTTGCAGTTGTGCGAGAGAACGAACTGGCAGGCTACCACGCGCCAAGTACACTCATTGTTAGGGAACGAATGTGAAACATAAATGAGCTTCGTTAATCGCATGATGAAAACAGAAATATTATTGGCACCATGCACAACGAATATGTACTTTGAGGCCACATTGTTCTTCACAGTTTTCCTTACTTATTTGAAGGCAAAATTTCGCAGGCACTTCGAACTCGGAAGGTCTCTCCCGTTAAGTAATTGTTTGCGAACCACGAATATTTAACCATGTCCTTGAACCGTGGGGAAGAAAATTGAAAATGAATGAAGGATTGCATTTTCAGTACGCTGTTTCTCTGATATACAACAAACTGAACGTCTTCACAAGCCGACACAATGTCTGTTAAACGGCATACAAAGCTTTCCATTGCCGGGAGAAAAACTTATCCAAGGGCTGTATTTTCCCTGTAGTGCTGGGAGGAATCTGGAGAATTTCTGTACGGTTGCCTGGAGGAATGTCCTCAAGACATTTTTTATCACTGTAAGTAGTCCAGGAATCTAACAGTAGTAAACACCTTTCTTCCGCAAATGGGAAAAAAGATTCTTTAAACCAATATTTTAATTCCTTTTTCACCGTTTTTCCTGATTTTGTGGCTGTTACAATTATATTTCTGGCAAGAAACATTTCTTTGGAAACTCTCGGACCGAAAGTTCCAGTTGCTTCCTGTAGTACAGTGAATAATTTTGGGAAAAGTGTACCGGGCATACTAATTGTAGGCATAATTGGGTGAGTGGAGGAACTGATTGAGCAACTGTTTCTGTATGTTTCTCTCCAACAAACGATAGAAACATTTTCGCTTTCAATTCGCACACGAAACCACTCTGATCTGTTTTGTATATTGAAGAAGGGGTGTAGTCTAAAACTCGCTCTGTAGCTACTTCTACAAATTTCTTTGCGTCTTGATCTGTTTCATCTTCTTCTTGCAGATACGTACGGGATATATACTGTATATATGACCACGATGTCGCAGCACATAAAATAAGCAGCAGCAACAACAACAACAACGTAGTTTATCGCTCATTGTCACCATGCACTATCACATCACTACCATTGAGCTATCTAAATAACATGTACTGTATTAACCCTTTATAGGGCAGAACTATTATTAATATATTTTATTTGTATTTATTTAAATATTTTTTCCTAATTTTAATTTATAAATTTTGTTTGTGTTATCTTTTTAATTTTTATATTTATATGTTATTATTTTGTTTTTGTATAATTCTTATGTATAATTCTAATGTTGTAAGCATATTTATTTTAACCGTAAAAGCTTATTTAATTTTTGTTGTAATTTGATAAGATTATTATTTTAATTTTTGGAAGCATATTTATTTTCAATTTTTATTCTTTTCGTCAAATTTTATTTTTTATGTTTAAATTTTAATTGTTTCTGTAAAAGGAATTAAATTTCATCAAGCATCTTTCTCACGGAAATAACGTAATGCATACTCTAGATGTCTAGAACATTAGCCGGATTCATGACTGCTCTCTCAAAGGAACATGTGTTAACTGCCTAGCACAGAGCGTTAAAGGTTACGCGCACGCTTCAGCTGGTCACCAGGGCTGTCCATGTCGAGCTATATGCCAGCGCGTGTAATCCTATTAGGAATCTCCGTGCCGATTTCAGGACCTTCCAGTTCGCAATGGCAGCTAATTTTTTGTACATCGCCAGTTATGGTTTCCTCATCATCTCTACAATATTTCATTGTGGGTTTCCATATGCCCTTATGGACAGTTCCCTTGTAACCTAGAAACCTTCCCTGCACACAACATCTCATCCAAGTTTCATCACAATCGGATATATGGTATACTAGCAGAAGTACCCATTCTTCGAACGGTCTTCGGTATTAATAACCAGATGTTACCAATTGATCTACTGTTGCAATATTTAGGGGCTTGGAACCTGTTTGTTGGCAAAGAAAAATGATTAGGCCTAGCTAAAATGTGCTCTCAAACTGAATTTAACGTGTTCTTTCTGGAGTGAAAATAAAATTGAAAACCTCGTAGACGAATCGCAATACACGTCACATACGATCTGACCCTAACCGTTGTGTCAAATACCTAACTACCGGAAGACCCCTTTTATAAATTATAGAGGCTTGTGGTGCATGAAAATTCAGTTTTCATTAGCCTCCAATGGCCCAAATTCCTAAAATCAGCAAAAAATTGTCTACTATTTCAAATCAGGAATTTTTGAAAATAATGTTGCTGTTTGGAGATATAATAGACCTTCTGTGCGACATATCGCACGTGTAAGTCGTGTGTAAAAATCTAGGGTACTCCATGAACCCCTTAAGCGCATTGATGAATTTTACAGTTTTAGTTCGTTCCGTGATAACCTTATAGCCATTTGCAACCTTTCACAGAAATGTAATAAATGGAGTGGCATTACTTATTCCAGAAATAGATGGAAAGTTGGATGACACCTCTTGAGATACTTTTGTCATGGTTAGTGGCTTGCATTCCTTCTTTTGTCTATTAAATTAAATTAGTTTTCTGGGAATATCTAGGAAACTGTTGGGTTTAGAGCCTTAAAATATAGTTTTCGGGGACCCTTTACGGCTCTTGAGGGGCCCAGAGTTTTGTTTCTGACACCAAGGATTTGAAAATGAGTTTGTCTCGTCGTTGTACGCCATAATAATGATAATAATTAAAATAATAGTAATAATAATAATATAACAATATAGGGATAGGGATATAATAGACCTTCCGTACCATACCCGCACGTGTAAATTGCGTTAAAAAATTCTAGAGTACCCCTTGACCCCTTAAGCACATTATATATATTGATAAATATTTCAGCTTAATTTGGATCCGTTATAACCTTATTGTCGCTTGAAAACCTTCACAGTAATATAATAAATGGAATTGCATTGCGTCTTACAGAAATAGATGGACCTCTGAGATTCTGTTGCCATTGTTACCGGCATGCATTCCTTCATTAATTTATTAAGTGAATTTTTTGGGGGGGAATATCTCGAAAAATGTTGGTTTTAGGGCCTTAAAATGTGGTTTTCGGGGTTCTTTTAGGGCCCCCGAGTTTCGTTTCTCACATTGAGGGGCTGAAAATGAGCTTTTTCTCATCCTTCTACGCTTATTTCAGCTTGTATTTTAAGGGGGTAGGCCCCCTGTTATTAGAGGTACGGAGAAGAGTTACATCAATGATTAGTATCGTGCCTCTGATGGATATCTGCATCATATTTTACGTTAATCCACTCAGCCGTTCTCGAGTTATAAGGACACAAAATATTGTCCACAGACAAACAGACAGACAGACAGAAAAAAAATGCGTGCTTCCGTAACAAAACAGTCTGAAATGGGCAAATATGTCAAATTTCCGTGGAAATGCAGAAAAATCAGACAAACATTCATTTTTATATAACAGCGAAGGGATAAAATAGACCTTCCGTACCACACCCGCACGTGTAAATCGCGTGAAAACATTCTAGAGTACCCCTTGACCCCTTAAGCGCATTGTATGTATTGATGAATATTTCAGCTTAATTTGGATCCGTTATAACCTTATAGCCGTTTGCAAACCTTCACAGTAATGTAATAAATGGAATTCCATTGCGTCTTACATAAATAGATGGACCACTGAGATTCAGTTGCCATGGTTACCGGCATGCATTCTTTCATTAATTTATTAAATGAAATTAGTTTTCTGGGAATATCTCAAAAACTGTTGGTTTTAGGGCCTTAAAATGTGGTTTTCGGGGATCCTTTAGGGCCCTCGAGTTTCGTTTCTCACATTGAGGGGCTGAAAATGAGCTTTGTCACACCCTTCTACGCATATTTCAGCTTGTATTTTAAGGGGGTTGGGCCCCTTTTATGAGAGGTACGGAGAAGAGTTATATCAATGATTGGTGTCGTGCTTCTGAAGGATATCTGTATCAAATTTTACGTTGATCCACTCAGTCGTTCTCGAGTTATAAGGACACAAAAATTGTCCACAGGCAGACAAACAAACAAACAGACAGACAGACAGACAAAAAATTATTTTTGCGCGCATCCATCATAAAACAGTCTGAAACGCGCAAATATCGCAAAATTCCGTGGAAATTCAGAAAAAACAGACAAACTTTCATCTCTATATATAGAGAGAGATGAACGCATACGGGACTTTGTTGAAACGCTCTAATGTGCAGAGACAAAGAGAAGAATTCGACATCTCCTCCACCAATGATACAAAAGATAACTTTGCGCCCCGAGCGGAGTGAAAGTTATGGCGGTAGTTGTACAGGTTGTGACCAGGTGGCTCTAACGTGCAGAGACAATCCGTCCAGAAAGATCAGCTTTCACCAAGGCCAAGGCTAGTGGTTTCCATGACGACTGTTTTTGACTTTGTGGTTCTAAAATGGTGTGTAAATTATTGTGGTTCTAAAATTGTGGTTATCCACCTACCGGGACAGATTGTGAATCTGAACCATACAGGGACCCACCCTAATATACATACCAAATTTCATCAAAATCGGAGCAGCCGTTTAGGAGGAGTCAGTCACATACACACGTGTCGAAGAATTATATATATAAAGACAAGCTGACCCGGCAGACGTTATCCTGCCAATCAAAGAAAGTGTTGTAACTTTGTTTCTTGAAGTGCTTTTGGATACACACTATTTTTTCCAATTTCTGTTAACTGCCTCTAATCTATCGTGAATTGAACTAACTAATTTAGAAACATTCTTTGGAGCGTGCACAACAACTATCCAAAGTTTCATCGCAAACGGACAAATGGCATTTAACGCATACGGGATTTGGTTTAAATGATTCGTGCGCTGTCACTCATTTGTTGAATCTACTCGTGCTCTACCGACTGTGAAATGGATTTACTATGTTCGAAAGCTTCACGTAAGTGTACACAACAACTCATCAAAGTTTCATCGCAATCGATGAATAGTAAATGAACGCATACAGGATTTTGATGGAACGCTTCGCGCGTCGTCACTCATTTGTTACTTCTACTCGTGCGCTACCAATATTGTAAAATGGATTTACTAAGCTGAACACCTTCCCTGGCGTGTACACAACAACTCATCAAAGTTTCATCGGAATCGGATGAATGACATATGAACGCATAAGTGATTTTCTTTAAACAATTCGCGTGCCGTCACTCATTTGTTGAATCTACTCATACGCTACCTATTGTAAAATAGATTTACTAAGCCTGAAACCTTCTCTGGCGTGTTCTCAATGATTCACCAAGGTTTGATCGCAATCGGATGAATGATATATGACCGCATACGGGACATTGTGGAAACGATTCGCGCGCCGTCGCTCATTTGTTGAATCTACTCGAGCGCTAGTTATTAAAAACTGGATTTACTAAGACAGAAACATTTCCTGGAATGTACACAACAATTCACCAACGTTTCATCGCAATCGGATAAATGGTATATGGGCACATACAGTAGCCTACTTTGTTGAAATGATTCGCGTGCCGTCACACATTTGTTGAATATACTCGTGCGCTAACTATTGTAAAATGGATTTATTAAGCCAGAAATCTTCCGTAGGGTGTACACAATATCTCACCCAAGTTTCATCGTAATCGGGCGAATGGTATTTGAACGCATACGGGACCTTACTGAAACGCTTCGCGCGTCGTCGCTCATTTGTTGAATCTACTCGTGCGAAACCTCCTGTGAAATGGATTTACTAAGTTAGAAACCCTCACGTAAGTGTACACAACATCTCACCCAAGTTTCATTGCAATCGGATGAATGGTATATGAACGCATACGGGACTTTGATTAAAAGTTCGCGTGTCGTTGCTCATTTGTTGAATCTACTCGTGAGCTACCTATTGTAAAATGGATTTACTAAGTTAGAAACCCTCACGTAAGTGTACACAACATCTCACCCAAGTTTCATCGCAATCGGACAAATGGTATTTGAACGCATACGGGACTTTGTTGAAACGCTTCGCACGTCGCCGCCCATTTGTTGAATCTACTCGTGCGCAACCTCCTGTGAAATGGATTTACTAAGTTAGAAGCCTTCACTTACGTGTACACAACAACTCATCAAAATTTCATCTCAAGCTATGAATGGAATATAAACTTATACGGGATTTTGTTGAAACGCTTCGCGCGTCGTCACTCATTTGTTGAATCTAGTCGTGTGCTACCTAATGTGAAATTGATTTACTAAGCCAGAAGCCTTCCCTGGAGTGTACACAACATCTCACCCAAGTTTCACCGCTATCGGACGAATGGTATTTGAACGCATACGGGACCTTTTTGAAACTCTTCGCGCGTCGTCGCTCATTTGTTGAATCTATTCGTGCGCTATCTATTGTAAAATAGATTTACTAAGCCAAACACCTTCCCTGGAGCTCGCTCAACATATCACCCAAGTTTCATGGCAATCGGATGAACGGTATATGAATGCATACGGGACTTTGAAACGCTCTAACGTGCAGAGACAAACAGTAGAATTCGACATCACTGCCACCTTTGGTATAAAGCACAATTTTCGCCACGGGCGGAGTGTATGTAATGGCGGTAGTTGCACAGGTTGCGACCAGGTGGCTCTAACGTGCAGAGACAAACCGTCCAAAGACATCAGCTTTCACGAAGGCCAAGGCTAGTGGTTTCCATGACGACTGTTTTTGACTGTATATTGTGGTTCTAAAATTGTGTGTAAATTGTGGTTCTAAAATTGTGTTCATTCCACCTACCGGGTCAGATTGTGAATCTAAACCATACATGGACCCACCCTAATATACATACCAAATTCCGTCAAAATCGGTTCAGTCGTTTAGGAGGAGTTCAGTCACATACACACGTGTCGAAGAATTATATATATAAAGAAGATATAAAGGAAGATGTCCTGACTGACTGAAAAACAGCGCACAGCATAAAATACTAGAGATAATTGCATGAAACTTTGAAGATGTGTTCCTACCGTAGTGTAGATGCGTACTAAGAAAGGATTTTTAAACATTCCGATTTTAAAGGGGTAAAAAGGGGTGAAGGGTGATTTTACATTTTTGTTATACTTAACTGAGACAAAATATCGAAGTTGTCGCATGAAGACCGGACACAGCTCATTTTAAGCCCCTCGATGTGAGAAACAATACTCGGTGGGTTCCTACGGGACACCGAAAACCACATGTTAAAGCCCTAAAACCAACAGTTTCAAAGATATTCCCAGAAAACTATCTTCGCTCTGATAAACTGAAGAACAAATGGCAAGTCCGTATCCATGGCAACAGTACGCTCTGATAAACTGGTGAATTAATCGCAAGTCCGTATCCATGGCAACAGTATCTCAAGACATGTCATCCAATTGTCCATCTATCACTGTAGGAGGCAATGCCAATCGACTTATTATCTAAAACACGATAGACTAGCTGCGAGGCTCAGCGGTAACGTTCTAGCTTGCTGGGCCCATGGTTACAGGTTCGTAGCCTGGCGCAATCAGCTGGCATTTGAGGGTGCGCAAATGCAAGGGAAACATGTCAGTAGATTTACTGTCACATTAAGGATCCCCTTCTGGGCAAAATTTTAGCACCCCGGCGTTTCTAAAAGCCAGAGTATTTAAAAAGAACGTAAATCCAATAACATTATTATTAAAACACGATAAGAACATTAGAAATCTAAACGGTCACCCCTTTTTGAAGATATATCTATATCACAATTTAAAAATAACTTTATATGTTTTAGAACTACAATAAGAAACATTAGTGTGAGACAGCACCTTCCAATACCACCTTTAATTTTGTAACACTACAGTGGCGACTACTAAATAAAGGTAGCGATCAAGCTACGTTCAATTTCATAAACACAGGGCTCACAAATCCCGTATAGTTAAGTACAAACATATCAGTCTGGTCGTTATGTCAGTAGCAACGAAGCTATGTGGCGGCTATTGCCGTTTCCGTAACACTAAAGGCATCCCGCCGTAACATACCTCGATATGCACTTACAGAATTGTGAACCAGTCTATTTTACTGAAAATAATTTCTAAGAGAGTGTATCCATTCCGCCAAAATCCACATTCACTACCTTTTCCAACATTTTCACAAGACGTGATTTTGAAAGCACTTTTCTCTATGTTGAGGTACAGAGATATTACACATGGAAAGGTACTATAAAATGTTGGCAAATCTAAATTCAAGGAACTGCTGTTCAGAATAGGCCCGGTGATAAATCTACAAAGGCTTTCGGTACAGGTTATACGGCCCATGTTAGTAACATGGAATGTTTTCCTTTGACAATGCATCTATTGATATCGCACCAGGAGATGTCAGTTAGGTTTGAACTGCAGATGTCTTCCCGCGCACTGCGTATCGTGCATTCCAAAACACAAGGCCAAAGTTAAACATTTGCAGGAATCGACCTACGCGAAAACTGTTTCTCCCACGGACAATTTTATGTTGCCTGTTCCAGAGTAAGTTCTCCAAGTAGCTTAGTCAGTTTGGCACCAGAAGGAAGAACTGCCATTATTGTATATAAAGAAGTTCTATCCTAAATTATTATATTTAAAATTCTTATTTAATTTGTTGTTATGTGACGTACGATTTTACGTTACTTATACATTGATTGATTATATTAAAGTTCATGTTTTCGAAATATATTTAAGTTATTTATGGTTAGGTTAAAGATATAGTTAAGTATAATACGTTTCTTTAAATCTTTAAAATTAAAATTCAGTTCGATAGCAAATATTTGTATTTTAACTCTGTATTTTTATTTCATATTTAAACGTTAATTTTCAACATTACGAAAATTTAATTAAGCTCTTTCAGATCTTTAATATTTCATTATTTCATTCCATTCATAAAGCAGGCAAAGAAATTGTTACAAAAGAAGTAATGTAAAATATTATTATATTTGCATTTTGATATCACGAGGAATTTTAAATTTCATTTAAAGGCGATCTCGGAATGATAATCGGTTTAAATAGAATATCTCTTTATGATATCAGTGTTACATAACACGTGAAACTTTTCAATTCCGCGGCCGAAGTCCGACGGGAAAACACATTATTTAAGTGCTCGTCTTACATTTCTGACGAAAGTCGATGATCATCTAAGGCTCGGTTCGGTGGCATTGACGAGAAAATGGGAAATAAAAAAATATATAATGGTACATAACTCAACTATGACGCGAGCGAAGCCGCGGGTACCTGCTAGTAAATAATATGACGCGAACCAATAATTGTACAAAGTCGCGCAAAGATTCAAATTAAAGCGTGTAATGCCCTCTTTAGTGGAACATTTTTATGTAGGTAGCTATCCCGACAGGGGTCGGGGTGCCCTGAGTGAGAGGGGGAGGTATCTTTAATTGGACGATTAAGGATGGCCGCTCAACATTATCAACATTATTGATTATTTATATATCGAACTAATAATCGTAAAGAGTCGCACGGGGGCTCAAATTAAAGGGGATCACATCCCTATCTGCTGAACATGTTAGCTTTTTAGCTTTTACTAAAGGACCTTATTACAAATTTTAAATTTGAGTTTTTAAAATAATTTCTTAAAATGGTAAACGATCTCAAGGGTAAGAGGGGGGTCGTTCAAGATGTCCTCTCACCTTACCGTTATAATAAACTGCCACGGTGGGTGAGTGGAAAACGTGTCGGATTACCAACCCCAAGCTTGCAGGTTCGACCCTGGCCGTGGTAAGTGATTTTTGAAAGGCGACAAAAATCACGACATGGATGTCATACGTTGTTGGCATGATAAAGAACCCATTTGAATTCAGTAGGCCGTGTTCAATCTCGGGATTTTCCGCCAACACAAAGTTCCTCCATTCTCTACTAGAAAGCGCTGTAGTGTCAAGGAGCTTACATATCTAACCTCCTTGACTTTCATGGCGTTTAAAGGAACGTCGAAATTCGACATGCAAGCTGCCTTCTGGGGGTCAATTAACTAAGCTTGCACCAGGCACCCGAGGCCATACGATATTATTATATTATTACCGTTATACTCCCACCTGTATCCCTACGCCCATCACCCTCAACCCATAAATTATCACAATTCCCAAAAATTCCTTAAAAGAGCAGATTTTGCATAAGAATTCTATCCCACCTATTTTATTTGAAAATCAATTGTGAACGGTAAAGGAAGGCTGAAAGTGCAGAAAAGGACTGTAAAAACTGTCAAGACAAACTAAGAGACCTGTGAGAAGCAGACTAGAGGATGAGATGCAAGACAACCCAGATGATCCATCATATGAGGCAGGATTACATTGAAAAACTTTGAAGGCTTGTTACTGCAAGTTCACTTTTTTTATGAACAAAAGGAACATTTTCTCAAAAACGTTTCAGCATGCAATCTTGAATGTTTCAGATGTTACATAAACTCATAATATACATACTTTAACTCAACGCTTTTGGCGAGAAACAAGGGGCTAATAAGTGAGCGAAATTTTCCAAAAAAAAAATGTTGCACTTAATTAAAAAATAACACATTTGGACGAATATCTCTATCTATAAACCGCTCTATTAAACATGCAAGAAGGTATAAATAATGCAAGAGAATAAAATTAAGCCTTTAGTATAAACCGATTCCAAGATAATTGTACCTAAAAACCCCTACTGGGTCCCCTTAAGGATATTACGGTATAGTGCTATTTCTTTTGCAAAATTGCCCAGATTGTTTATGCATTGTAACTACAATGGTTGATCCAATATAGGCTACATTGTCAACTTTCAAATCAAGTAATTCTTGTCCAACATGTTGAATTTTGAGTGCATGTCAGAAGCTATCCTTACCTAATTGATCATGAATGAAAATATTGAATTCTGATTGGTTGGAAAAACTGTGTTATAATGAAAAGTAGTACTTTAATGACCCCTATTTTGAAACAGTTTTCTGACATATAATATTTACATATCGACATCGTCGAACATAAAATGGATTCTCGTTATCAGTGTGTTATGTATTCAAGATGGCAGCCAAGTGCTATATGCAGTGTGATAGTCATAAGCTTAATGATCTTAGCCGTATTTCCCCTCTTACAAAGTTTCGTGCTAATTCCGCAATTTTGTCCTGACCTATTGATTTCAAAGTTTTAATAATGTGCTCATCCACCATCTTAAATATATAAACGGGCTATTCTTTTTCCTTGGCATACAAAGCACATATATGGTCCTACAATGCTCATTTGATATACTGTATCGCTAAAATATATACCGTACTGTAAAAATGTTTTATAATTTCAAGATTGTCGCTGCGCGCTAAGATCAGTGCCATATTACGGGAAGTCCGAGTAATTTGGACCACTTAACTTGAAACGTCAATAACTTCTTTGACGGTAATTAAACTTTCTCAAACTATGGACGATAATCAGTGCAATGTATCAAATGATTCGTCGAAAATAAATGTTAATATTATCTCAGCGTATAACTTAAAATTTATGTTTATATCAAAACGTAATGTCGTGTAATTCGGACCGATGCGATGGCGTGTAACTTGGACCAGAGCGATGTGTAATTTGGACTGGTAAATATACACACTTGTAAGTTATTTAAGCTATTTATTAGGTAATACCAAACAATAAAATACAATACTGCAAATTCTGATTGTCACTTTTGTCATGTAGACCCGAAGGTCCGGGTTCGATTCCTGGCTCCGCCAAGAAGTTTTAGTTCTGATCTGAGTGCCGGAACAGGGTACACTCGGCCTTGTGAGGCAAAACTGGGAAGAGGATGGTTTGATTCCCACTTCAGCTATCCTCGAGGTGGTTTTCATTGGTTTCCCGACTTCTATTCCAGGAAAATGCTGGGATGGATCCTAACTAAAGGCCTCGGCTGTCTCATTACCAATCCTATCCCCAGTTTAAAAATCCCCACACAATCGTACAGCCATCACAATAACAGAGGTTGGCACACAAATTCCACACACACACCCAAATACACTGGGCTATATGACCAAAATGTTGCAGCCACTAAAATAACCAACAACAAAAAAGCCCTTTCAGAAAATAAAGCAACTTCTCTCAGAATCAGAAATAAAACTATGAAGAGAGTTGTTGTTTTTATTTCAAGTGCTTTGCAACATCATGGTCATGTGGCCTCGTGTACTTGTGTGAGTGTGGAGTTTGTGTGATAATCTGTGTTATTATGATGCCAGTGCTAGTGTATGTATTTGTAAATTGGGGATAGGGTTGGGAAGGAGGCGGCCGTGGCTCTAAGTTAGCACCCATACCAGCAATTGCCTTGTGTAAAACTGGGAAACGACGGAAAAACACTTTCAGAATAGCTTAAGTGGGAATCGAACCCCGTTCAAGTTCTCCCATCAGAATTAAAATTTCTTGGCAGAGCCAGGTATCGTACCCGGACCTCCGGGGTGACGGCCAAAACTACTAGCCGCTACACCACAAGATGGTCACTATGAAGAAACGTAATGATTACATTTGTTTCAACGGACCAAATTACACACTCTCGGGCAGTCCAAATTACACGGCATGCATATATTTAATCAAAATTCAAATAATAGGAAAATTATTTTAAATTTGGTGAATGAAGGTGTGTTAGAACTTACCACTATGTTTCAGCAGTACTTGTGAAAGAGACACACACTCATCGTTTAAATAATTACTTCACAGCACACTTCCTTATGGTCGTATAATCTTACAAGGAAAGTGGTGACATATTTATTTTCGTAATTCCCCCTCAACCTTGAGACCAAGATTATAGTAACTCGCAGGGCGAAAGGAACTCTCAACTGTCTTGCTGACCTTGCCTGAGAAAGGGGGTGGCCAAATTTGTAAATACCAAAAGTAATATCAGTCCAAATTACACGGACTTCCCCTACTAGGAATGATGGTAGCGAGGTTTTTTGTATGATACACCTCACTTATTAAATTTCTCGTTAATTGTGCTATAATATCGTGAGTTAATAATATTCAAGTTTTATTTATACGCCCGGCCGCCATCATGAACGCATGGAGTCGCTGTTCTTTGGAATTGGCCATAACAAGACACTCGTAAATTTCAAGATTACTGCTAAATTTCATTGCTGTACCTTATAAGAGCCACATTGAGTTGTTAACTCTCAAATTCAGTATTTTTTAATCGCCACCTCCCGCTGTATTCAGTGTGTTAATCTTATGGCTTATTTTAGTACATGATAGATATTTGCAAATATAATTTTATGATCTCTTTGTTATGTTATACAGTATTCTCTGGATTCAGTTATAATTTAAAATAGACCTATCAAAATGTTTTATTTATTTCAAAACTAAATTGAGCGAATGTTGTACAATAAGAGCACCTCCACCGCTCCGACCCTAGGACTTCCCCTCCTTTCGTGAGGTCTGCACATCTAGAAGAATAAGACCCAAATAATAGGTAATAATAGGAATAATAGGTGTCTTCCGTTTCTCGTGATTTCAAAGTAGTAATAATATGCTCATCCACCGTCTTGAATATATGAGGGCGCAATTAAATCAATGTAGGTCTTCGAAACCATAGATTGCGGGTTGAAACCCGATAATTAAAAACGATAGTATATTAACCAACTCATTGTCTTCCTCCTTTATCTGGGTAAGACTTCTTTACCGACCATTCAGGAGTGGAAGAGGACTCCTCCGATGGCACCGGCTTAGATGGTTTAACCGGCATCTTCTTACGTGTGTCCGAAGAAGATTGTGGGACCTTCTTCGGGATAACAGATCTCTCTGGTACAGCGAAAGGAGATTTTAATTTTACACTAAAACTAGAAATCGAGGGTACTGCACTTGGAACAGATGCAGGCGGGGAGAATGAGGACGTCGATGCAGGTGCAAAAGATACCCGAAACTCGGGAGCATTCATATCACGATACATTTTGCGAGCAACGTGATATGAAAGCCTATTTCCTCGATCGTGGCTTCCTTTGTGAATTCCGGGCACTGCTTTGACCGTGGAGAGTGACTTCCTTGGCAGTTAGGACATACGTTGGAAGCGTACATCTGTCACCCACATGTGTTGCCTTGCCGAACTCTCTACACACGGCCTTCGCAGTGCAACTGGCGAATACCTGCCCGAATATCTGGTATTGAAAAGGTGTAGGGATGTACGGTCTAACTTCGCAATGGTACGACGTGACCTTCACCTATGAGAATACTAATAATAATATCGTATGTCCCCGGGTGCTGGGTGCAAGCTTTGTCATTTGACACCCAAAGGGTAGCTTGCATGTCGAATTTCGTTGTTCCTTGAAGCACTATGAAAGTCAAGGAGGTTAGATATCTAAGCTCCTTGAACACTATAGCGCTTTCTAGTAGAGAAATGTGGAACCTTGTGTTGGCGGAAACTCCCGAGATTAATTTTGCCATTATGAACACGGCCTACTGAATTCAAATGGGCTCTTTGACATGCGGACATCGTATGACATGGTGCAGTAATGTTTGTTGCCTTTCAAAATTCACTTACCACTGCCAGGAGCGAACCTGCAAGCTTGGGGTTAGTAGACCGACATGTTGACCACTCACCCACCGTGGTAAGCAACCTTCACCTGTTTAGGAACGACATCACCCTCAAAATGGGGAGTGGAAGCACCGGTGTCGACACTAGCCTCTCTACTCTTTCGGATGATGCGCCTAATCTTTGTGAATCTTGTCTTAAACAGATCCCGCAATAGTTTTGCATCGTTGTTAAGAATGAGGTCGCGATGGAATATAAACCCGTGGACCTCATTCAGCGTTTCGTGTTTTTCAATCGAACAGCCTGTATTCCAGCAACGCTTCGGCTTGTTTCCGGTCAACGGTATGCAGCTAGAGCTGCCCGTTCCGGAGCTTGGAAATCCCGTTAAGATATCCAAATTTTCCCTCGATTTCCTCAGCGTATATTATTGATTTCACCAGTTTAAAATATACCCCGTATGTTATGCTAATTACCAGATAGCGAGGATACCTATTAACTGGGATTCATATTAAGTGTGATTTACTCGACTCTCTAGACACGATTATTAAAGAGACCACTATCTGAAAAAATTTAATACGCTTGTACGTCTTCTCTAAATCTCCCTTCAAAAATACGGCCTACTCCGAACGAGGACCAACACTGTGAGCGCCACCCAGACAAGGCAAAATATTTCAGCCTGATGAAATTTTGGATCACTTTCAGAATAATTTTTAATAATTCAAATTGCAACAGGATTATTTGTAGCGATACATTATACTGCAAATAATGATTTACATACCTGGCGATAGTAATATAATAATGCCCGGAAACCTAGTGCCATGAACAGTCACATATCCCTCGGCATCCACAGTGATCTAGTATTCGGCCATGCATGGACCTTCGTTTTAAAGCGGATACTATTGCTAAGGTACATGGCGCACACACGTGACGGGGCAGGGGAATTCTGTCTAGACTATCTGGCCAGATGGTCAAGTTGGTGGCTTTTCCCCTAGCAGCATGCACGTTTATTCTTAATGTCAAACTAAAATTGATATGGCGAGGGATAATAGCGACATGTACTTTGAGCAATATCTTGAAGAATTTCAGATAATTACCGCCCTAGGTGGGAAAACATACACGCCAGGAGTCCTTAGATTACGAGCTCGTGACGAAGGTGACGCCAGGGTCTATGGTAGGTGTATGCTATATAACACCAAGACAAGATGCTACGGATATCACTCTCTGACTGCCAACATGAACACTACAACTGTCTTCGTTCTCCTGTTGGTCGGACTATTGTCCGTGTGTCTGGCCCAAGAGGACTCTTCAATCAGCCCACCTCCCCCCACCGGCGTGCTCATTGGTCTGCTCAACACTCTCACGGGCCTGCTGACCTTGTTGACCAATCTCATCGGTAGTTTGAGGGTAAGTAGGTCTACTGGTATTACGGCTTGAACTGGCTTGGATCAAGAGATGGAAAATTTTCTTCCGAGCCTTAAAATGTACGACACGACGCTGTCAATTTCAGAAGAAGGGCACATCTGAATCTCAAAGGGACGTTGCCAAATCTGAGTTAACTTGCAGTAGGGTGGTTGGCTTCATTCTGCTCCACCTTTTCTTCTCTAGTCAAAAACACTTGATAGCTAAGTAGGTCACTTATTCAAGTTCTGACCACTGGTAGTGTTGCTTAACCCTTCAACAATCATGCACGCTCGATATATTTTACCTGATGATTTTGCCGTTACAGAACACGCTGAGAAGAAATACAATCTCGTGGTGTAGCGGCTAGCGTTCTTGGCTGTTCGGGTTCGATTCCTGGCTCTGCCCAATAATTTCAATTCAGGTGTGAAGTCTGGATTGGAGTACACTCAGTCTTTGTGGTTTCCCACTTCTCCTTCATTCAAATGTTGGGATAGTTAATAACTATCCTTCCAAATCGTATCTTCAATATACAAATACTCACGTACAGCCATCACAGAAACACAGGTTATTACACAAATTTCACTCACACCCAAATACACGGGGATTTATGACCACGATGACACAGCCCCTAAAATAAGCAACAACAAAATATGTTACTTTCACTGTTGTCAAAAAATTATACTAAAAGAGTTTCTAGTCATATCTAAGGGAATGCACAGTCCCTTTCGTGACTTTTACGCGTACCTTTATTTCGAAATAATGGAACTGTAGCATTTGACGGGAACGATATAAAACGCCGTGGGTTCTATTGGCTATTTACGCGTCGTTTCTACAGTTTCCCGCCATATTACCGCTTGTCCTCCAATAGTCCAGAACACAGCAACAATATCGCCACATGGTAGCTGGTTTCAGTGCTGAATATTTATTTACCTTAACAGTAATTTGTATCACCATAAAACAGTGAAGAGTCGCGATACAGTGAACGACCTCCACTCAGACCCTTGTGTCATCTTGAAGGATATACACTGCATAGTGAGCGCTCTTATATTCATCAGATAACTTTATATTAGTGTAGCGTATTTGCTCTGTTTGTCGTGTTTATTGATAATGGTAGCATAGCTTCGGTGCGTAGTTTATTAATTAACGAACTTATTTATTTATTTACGTACCTAATTTCTCAATTTGAATTTATTGGCCGTTAACTCAAGATCGACTTTTAAAATATAATAATGTCCGAAGTGTATTTACGCCAACAATAACAACAGGGCACAGTGCATACTTCCCTCCTCTGTAACAAACATTCACATGTAATTTATCATATTTCCCAGTAATTTTAAGTTTATATTGTGTTATCGATGTACCTTTTGAAACCAAACGACAGAGGAATTAACAAAACTTCGACAATTCACGAATATTTGCATGTCATTTAGAGGATTTAAAAAGATATTGAAAATTCTCACCTATTTGACCAAGTCTTCAAGGTCTTTGTAAAAGTGATTAGCTCCAGACAAATGCTGGGATGGCTCCTAACTTAAGGTCACGGCCGCCACCTTCCAAATCCTATCCCAATTTACATATACACTCATGAGTACAGCCATCACAATAACACATGTTATCAAACACACACCTGAATACACGGGGCTATATGACCACGCTGTCGTTTCGCAGGCCCTAAAATAAACAACAACAAAGCAAAATGTTCAATGAATTATCAGAAAAGACTTGAGAATGAAGTTATTTGTAAAACGCCTCTAATGTGATCTTGTTTTGGTGAATACTGCACTTAGGCTATCTTTGTTTACTCTCTGAAACAGGAACACAGTATAATTATGGATATTATTTGAATTCATGATAATTGTATGTCTTCCGCGAACATTTGTTACCAAATGATAGATCATTTAAAGAGATTTGGGCATTCTAGACATGTATATGTCATACAAGGATCTTATGAAACCATATGTTAGGGTACGGACGCTTTGATACAAAACGGAAGAGGATTTAAGGAGATATTTGGCCAAGTCCTTCAAGGTCCTAATAAAAGTGTTCCATGGATTATCAGACAAGACTTGAGAATAACTAATATGTAACACAAGTCTGATCTGTTCTAACTTTGATGTACATTGCACTGAAGTTTGTTTTATCTCTGTTCCAGAATTAGCGCAAGAATCCTCGCCATTCACACCGGGCAATACAGAACCTTCTGAGCTACTCAAGATATTTGTTGTTGTATAATGTAATTATAATGCAGTCAAATGAATTAGGGATGTTAATAATGAGATCTCCATACATCCCCAACTGAAACTGTAACATGACATCGAAACCAACTCTCAAGTAACATACGTTTTGGAAATTGATGTAATCAATGTTCAAAATAAAACTGTACGTTCAGTACCAGATTGTTTTACTAGTAATTGTCTCAAACGTCCAAGGCACGATCCACGATGGACTGGGTGGCTCAGTGGTTTTCACACCCAGCAATAGTGTGGTTACTCGCCGGGTTTATCCACGTTGATCGTCAACCACGTGTTCTGTTGTGTGTGGACCGTGCGATAGTGTGTGATTAAATCTTCAGTCAATTGGCTGCTTTGATGCTGCACTCCATGGCTCCCTGTCCTGAGATAATCGTTTCATCTCGACATAGCTACCACACATTATATCTGAGATAATCTGTTTAACATATTCTAAACCTTGGTCTACCCATAGAGTTTTTATCCTCGACCCTTCCTTCCATAACTAAGCTTCCTATTCCTGGGTGTCTTAGTGTATGTCCTACCAACCTATCTCTTCTCTTCATCAGCATTCGCCAGAAACATCTCTCCTCTCCCACTCGTCTTAATACTTCTTCGTTTGTAACCCTATCTACCCATCTGATCTTAATCATTCTCTCGTAACTCCACATTTCAAACGCTTCAATTCTCCTCTTTTCTGCTGCGCCGATAGTCAAAGTTTCACTTTCATAGAGCACCACGCTCCAGACAAAGGCCTTCAAAAATGACTTCCTAATACCTAAATCTATATTCGATGTAAACAGATCCCTTTTCTGTGGGAATGATTTCCTTGCCGGAGCCAACCTACCTTTTATACCCACTTTGCTTCGTCCATCACTGGTTATTTTGCTTCCAAAGTAGCATAAGTCTCCTACTTAATTTATCTTTTCACCTGCCAATTTGACATCCATAGGGGTTTCTCATTTATTTCGATTGCATTCCAAATTTTTGGTTTTACATTTGTTGATGTTCGTCAATCATCAAGACGGAGTTCAGTCCATTTAATAATGCATAAAATCCCCTGGTGAATTGGCTAAGATGGCGAGGTTGAAATTATTTCTCCTTGAATCTTTACTTCTACAATTGTTTCAATAATTTACTTCATTGCTATTTAAATGTAGGCTACTATAGATTGAAAAATATGAGCGATAGGTTGCAGTCTTGCCTTACACGTTTCTGAATACCAGCTTCTCTCTCACGTCCTTCGGCTCGAATATCTGCTGTCTGGTTTCTGTTTAGATTCTAGAGCACGCTCCTATCCCTGTACTTTGTTCCAATCCTTTTCAAAATACCACAGTAGTGTGTTCAGGCATGTGGTGCAGGGGCGTATATAAGGGGGGTGCTGAGGGCGCTCCAGCCCCCCCACCCCACCCCCCAGTAAAAAGCCAATAAATATTAAGAAAGTGTTGCTTTAATAAGAGCATAAAATAATTGTAAATTTGGTTGTACCCTAATCTTAACTTATTGGCTAAGTTATAAATAATATTAAGATTGAAATTAGACCACATCGTGGTGTAGTGGCTAGCATTCTTGGCTGCCTACCCGGAGGTCCGAATTCGATTCCCGGCTCTGCCAAGAAATTTCAATTCTGGTCTGAGGGCTGGAACGGGGTACACTCAGCCTTGTGAGGCAAAACTGAGAACTCCATAGTACGGTACTTTTGAGAAATAAATTATCAACTTAAAAAAAAACATCTCTTTACCTTTCTGCTTAGTAAATTGACAAATATTTAGATATTTGCCATTCATACTCCATAGGCCATAATAGAAAATTCATTAAGTAGTATAAAATTTTATTTCTGTGTTGTGTTGTGTTGTATTTTACAACTTTTTTGTATAGCCAGTAGGCCTAATTGTAGGCTATATAAACTTTGAATCTTATTTAAATAATCTCACAAAGTTACTCGTATAGGCCTATGCTCTAAGATATTGTTTGATATTTCTTGGTATTTTTCGGTGGCAATCCCCTGAGAATACTCACAATTTCCTCGGATAGTCATCCCCCCCCCCCCGAATAAATTGTATACACGCCCCTGTAGTGGTTGTGGGTTACGTAGATGCGTTGTGATTTTAACTGCAAGGAAATGGGTCGATTCCCACCAAGGTAGTGGATTTTATGAACAAAACTATCACTTCCAATTGACCCTGGGGTTCAGTGAGCCTACAACAGAAATGGATACAAGGGTAATTCCTGGGAGCTGTAATGGTACATTGATACGCCACAATAAACTGTCAAATTGTTTATTTGTCCTTCCAATTGAGACCAAAAAGAAAAGAAAAAAACATTGGCCCAGTGTTGGACGACATACACTTGATACCTACAGTAGTATGGGCCCCAGTCACTATATTAGTAGCAAAAGAAATCATTTGGACACGGCACACTCCTTCCTTCTGAGCACGACTGTCTTCTCTGGCGAGAGGTAATGATGCTCACGCATGATAACGCTTTGCATTTCCTGCCCTATTGTGAATATAACTACTGACTAATAAATAAAAGAATAATGCATGATTGTTAACTAATTCACACAATACCCACATTTGTTCAGAGACTTTGAGCTATTTACTTCCTGAATTCGAGGGCTGGACGAAGACGTGTTGTTACCTTGCTCGGAGAACTGTTGTGGTAACGTGCTGGTTATTTGGTCGCTGATGTGTGCTGATGTCGCTGCTTGCTGTTGACCGCAGTCCGAAACTTCCTCGAATTGCCGATATAAATACTCTAGTTATTTCGGATCAGGCCTAATATTCGTACATGTCATAGCGACTGATGAATGCTGTTGCACGATGTTTTTACTCGGTTACTGTTCCGTAGAAAACTGCATGATTACATTTTGTCATACCGCAGAATATTAGATACTGCATGACAACAACATATTGAATTTGTTGAACGTACTGCGTACAGTACGTACAGAATAACAGGACAAAACAAGACTTGGAAGACGTTCATGAGATCAAACTGACTCGATGTGAGACGACGGATCTTCATTTCGTAAACCAGTCTGATACTGTATACATATGTGACGTGTGACGCTCCGTAAACAAGGATCGCGCTAACTCTCTCTTCCATTATGATCACCTCGACACGCCCCACTCACCCAAGAACTCACCCATGTCCACAAGGTCCTTATAAAAGTGTCCTCTCACATACATGCATTCTGTCACTTGAACAAAGCACCCGCTGAAAAAGGCGCACTTGGTTTCCTTCGAAATTGCACTGTTGCCACTTTGTCTGACTTGTGACCAAGAAAATACTCGGTGAAGTAATATTTCCTCATTGGATGAGCCTGTCAAGATTTTCCCTCCCTGTTATACATTTTAACTAAAAATATGCCCAAAAATCTCATCAATTTACAATTCACTAGCTATACAATATTATTATCAAGATGTTGTTATTATGATTACGTGCCTCCTCCCTTGATAAAACAAATGAATATAATAGATATTGTTGACATATAAACGCAATAATTGGCAAATCAATAAATATAATGAATTAATCAAGCTGACAACTCCATTCTGGGGTTCGCTCAGCCTACAACAGAAATGAGTACCAAGGTAATTCTTGGGAGCAAAGGGACTAACAACTCCATCCTGAGGTTCACTCTGCCCACAACACAAATGAGTACCAGGGTAATTCCTGGGAGCAAAGGGACTAACAACTCAATCCTAAGGTTCACTCAGCCCACAACACAAATGAGTACCAGGGTAATTCTTGGAAGCAAAGGGACTGACAACTCCATCCTGAGGTTCACTCCGCCCACAACTAAAATGAGTACCAGGGTAATTCCTGGGAGCAAAGGGACTAACAACTCAATCCTAAGGTTCACTCAGCCCACAACACAAATGAGTACCAGGGTAATTCTTGGAAGCAAAGGGACTGACAACTCCATCCTGAGGTTCACTCCGCCCACAACTCAACTGAGTACCAGGGTAATTCCTGGGAGCAAAGGGACTAACAACTCAATCCTAAGGTTCACTCAGCCTACAACACAAATGTGTACCAAGGTAATTCCAGGGAGCCAAGGGACTAACAACTCAATCTTAAGGTTCACTCAGCCCACAACACAAATGAGTACCAGGGTAATTCCTGGGAGCAAAGGGACTGACAACTCCATCCTTAGGTTCACTCAGCCTACAACACAAATGAGTACCAGGGTAATTCCTGGGAGCAAAGGGACTGACAAACACCATCCTGAGGTTTACTCAGCCCATAACACAAATGAGTACCAAGGTAATTCCTGGGAGCAAAGGGACTGAAAACTCAATCCTGAGGTTCACTCCGCCCACAACTCAAATGAATACCAAGGTAATTCCTGTGAGCAAAGGGACTGACAACTCCATCCTTAGGTTCACTCAGCCCACAACACAAATGAGTACCAAGGTAATTCCTGGGAGCAAAGGGACTGACAACTCAATCCTAAGGTTCACTCCGCCCACAACTCAAATGAGTACCAGGGTAATTCCTGGGAGCAAAGGGACTGAAAACTCAATCCTAAGGTTCACTCAGCCTACAACACAAATGAGTACCAAGGTAATTCCTGGGAGCAAAGGGACTGAAAACTCAATCCTAAGGTTCACTCAGCCTACAACACAAATGAGTACTAAGGTAATTATTGGAAGCAAAGGGACTGACAACTCCATCCTGAGGTTCACTCCGCCCACAACTCAAATGAGTACCAAGGTAATTCCTGGGAGCAAAGGGACTGACAACTCCATTCTTAGGTTCACTCAGCCCACAACACAAATGAGTACCAAGGTAATTCCTGGGAGCAAAGGGACTGACAACTCAATCCTAAGGTTTACTCTGCCCACAACTCAAATGAGTACCAGGGTAATTCCTGGGAGCAAAGGGACTGAAAACTCAATCCTAAGGTTCACTCAGCCTACAACACAAATGAGTACCAGGGTAATTCCTGGGAGCAAAGGGACTGACAACTCCATCCTTAGGTTCACTCAGCCCACAACACAAATGAGTACCAAGGTAATTCCTGGGAGCAAAGGGACTGACAACTCCATCCTTAGGTTCACTCAGCCTACAACACAAATGAGCACCAGGGTAATTCTTGGAAGCAAAGGAGCTGACAACGCCATCCCATCTAATGCCAATATCGGTGTAGGAACCGTCTGTCTTATACTGCCCCGTGAGCCTCCGTGTATAGGAGATTGGCTTTGCCCTGTTTCTTGTTATAATATCTGAGTAACTTAAGTGTCCCCAATACTTGAAATAAGTTTAACATTAGTCTGCAGAAATTGTGGTTAATCCCAGGAGGAACAACAGTTATGATAGTTGCTGACAACGTCAGGATTCAAAAACAAGGACCTCCAAACTTTCTGTTCCTCATGGCAGACGTCAAGCATTACCTACTCAACACACTCGGTTAAACTGCTGGGTCGGGAACTAGTTATGTTCGTTTGGCCTCACCGCTAATTGAGCAGTTCGCTAGCCGGGCCCAAAGGGTTTTGGGCTGGATATCTTGTCGCGTCGTGGAGTCTTAACTTCATATGGTTGATAATCAGGCTTGTGGACTGGAGTTTGGTGGCCTCTTTATCGTTATCATTCATTCCATTTTCTCCATGGCGCGGCGTCAACATTTATGAGACATGCACCAGATCTCACCGGAGACCTTACCATTATTACTGTACTAGCAGAAGTACCCGTTCTTCGAACGGTGTTATATATTAACACCAGACATTATCAATTGAGCTACTGTTGCAGGGGTGAGCGGTTTGTCGTTCCTTCATAAGTTTATCAGAAATAAGTTAGTTTTCTGGGAATATCACACACACTGTTAATTTAAGGGCCTTAAAATGTGGTTTTCGGAGACCCCTTATAGACTCGCGAATTTTGTGTCTCACAATGAGAAGCGCAACATATGCTTTGATCGTCCTTCTAGGATAATTTTTATATTTCGCCTATTTTAGCATGTATTTTGAGAAGTTTTTCCCTATAACCACCCTTCTACTGTATGAAAAGTACGGTGAGGAGTTTTATAAATGATTGGTGTATTGACTCATGTTTACCATACCTAATTTTACGATGCACCAAGCATCCGAAGACGATTTATAGGCGTACATAAAGATACACAGAAAGACAGACAGACAATTCTATTGTCTAAAACATATCACCCAGATATCCAAATATGGGTATATCTACCTTACGTATCAAACAAAATCATCCCTACGATGAATCCGTATGTCGATAAAAAAACAAGATGTTCAGTAAAGAACATATAGCCTACTTCTCCTAAATGCATGGGTATTGTTATAACTCTTTTTCCTTTTCAAGGAGTATAATTGAATGTTGGTTGTAGTAGCTTGTTGAAATACAACGTGCTATAGGGATATTAAACTTGAATATGAGGTGCCTTTGCTAGTGCTACCTCTGTAAAAAAATTCATTCAATTCGGTTTCACCGTGTTTGAATTGATCCGGGGAATGGATTTGCACACATACATGGTCGTTATTTGCAAACTATTGGGCTGATGACCTTGTAGTCAGTCATAAGATGCTTTCCACAAAAGGGCATGTTGTTGCAAAATCCGGTAGAGATCAAATTATTAGGATGGTCGAAATTTGATTTAAGCTTTTAACATTTGGGTGGCCGTCATTCCGTTTCCGTCAAGATGGCGGCGATATAAAACATGACACTGAGGTGCCTTTTGCTAGTGCTACCTCTGTACCAAATTTCGTTCAACTCGGTTTCACCGTGTTTGAATTGAGAGGGGGAATAGATTTGCACACATACTTGGCCACCATCTGCAAACTATTGGGCTGATGATCTAGCAGTTTGGTCAGAATTTGCTTCCCACATAAAGATTTGTTGTTGCAAAATTTGGTAGAGACTAGATTATTAGGTTGGTCGTAATTACATTTTAGCCTTTAACATTTGGGTGGCCGCGATTACGTTTCCGTCAAGACGGTGGTGATATAAAACATGACACTGAGGTGGCCTTTTCTAGTGCTACCTCTGTACCAAATTTCGTTCCATTCGGTTTCACCGTGTTCGAATTAATAGGGGTAATCGATTTTCACACAAAGATGGACGCCATCCGCAAACTATTAGGCTAATGACCTATTAGATTTGTCAAAGGATGCTCCCTCCATAAAGGTATGTTGTTGTAAAATTTGGTAGAGATCGGATGATTAGGTTAGTCGTAATTTGATTTAAGCTTTGAACATTTGTGTGGCCGCCATTACGTTTCCGTCAAGATGGCGGCGATATGAAACATGACGCTGAGGTGCCCTTTGCTAGTACTACCTCTGTACCAAATTTCGTTCCATTCGGTTTCACCGTGATCGAATTAATAGGGGCAATCGATTTTCACACAAAGATGGCCGCCATCCGCAAACTATTAAGCTGATGACCTATTAGTTTAGTCAAGAGATGCTGCCCCCATAAAGGTATGTTGTTGCAAAATTTGGTAGAGATCGGATGATTGGGTTAGTCGTAATTTGATTTAAGCTTTGAACATTTGTGTGGCCGCCATTACGTTTCCGTCAAGATGGCGGCGATATAAAACATGACACTGAGGTGTCCCTTGCTAGTTCTACTTTTGTACCAAATTTCGTTCAATTTGCGCTCACCGTGTTCGAATTGAGAGGGGGGACAGACATTCAGAGTACACACACTCACACACACACACACACACACACACTCACACACATACACACACACAGACAGACACACTTTTTTTCGCCCTGTAGTGATCTCATAAGTCTACTTTCATTTTTTGCAAAAATCGAAAGTAGGCTAAAAATATATTAGTTAAAATGTGCTCTCAAACTAAATTCACCTAACGTGTACTTCCTGACGTGAAATAGATTTGTAAGCCTTGTAGACGAAACGCAATACACCTCACATAAAAAATGACCCTCTACGTTGTGTTAGGTCCCCACACACAGGAAGATCTCTTTCATAACTTATAAAGGCTTGTGGTGCATGAAAATTCAGGTTCTTTAGCCTCAAATGGCCCAAATTCCTAAAAGCCGCAAAAAATGCTGATTCAATTCAGGAATTTTTGAAAATAATGTTGCTGTTGGAGATATAATAGACTTTCTGTACTATATGTCGCACGTGAAATTGCATGAAAAAAATCTAGGTTTCCCCTTGACCCCCTTAATTGCATTGACGAATTATACAGTCTACGTTGGTTCCGTGATAAACTTATAGCCATTTGCAAACTTTCACAGAAATGTAATAACTGGAGTAGCCTAATAATAATATCGTATGGCCTCGGTGCCGGGTGCAAGCTTCGTAATTTGACACCCAGAGGGTAGCTTGCATGCCAAAATTTCGTTGTTCCTTGAATCACTATGAAAGTCAAGGAGGGTAGATATCTAAGCTCCTTGAACACTATAGCGCTTTCTAGTAGACATATGAGGAACTTTGTGTTAGCGGAAACTCCTGAGGTTAATTTTGCCATTATGAACACGGCCTACTGAATTCAAATGGGTTCTTTGACATGCCAACATCGTATGACATGCGAGTCAAATTTTTGCCGCCTTTCAAAAATCACGTACAGGCCGGACGTTTGTTTTAGACGATTGCCCTTGACCTTGAAGCCTGCGGGTGAGCCTGTACACAGTCACTCTCTCACCCTATCACTTCACATTTGTCACCACCGATCTGATATAATGGAATTCCAAACTTGAGCAGACAGTACAGTCCACGTCGAAGTATTGTGTGACACGGAAGTACACGTTACGTAGTTACGAACAGAACGTCATTATATTTGCCCGTGACTATACTTCAGCAATAGTGTGAAACAGCTTTATCAATCATCGGAGCACTTCGCGCAGCTGATAACAACACAGGTACTGTAGTAACTCGCCTCCAGGCTTCCATTAAGATTTTTCACTCGTCTAAAACAAACGTCCGGCCTGTACCACGGCCAGGAGTGAACCTGCAATCTTGGGGTTAGTAGACCGACACGCTATCCACTCACCCACCGTGGCAAGGTATAAATGGAGTGACATTGCTTCTTACAGAAATAGATGGAAAGTTGGATGCCACCCCTTGAGATAATGTTGTCATGGTTACCGATTTGCATTCCTTCATTAGTTTGTTAAATTAAATTAAATTAGTTTTCTGGAAATATTTCAGAAACTGTTGGATTTAGAGCCTTATAATGTACTTTTCGAGGACCCTTTAGGGCCCCCGAGTTTTGTTTCTGGCACCGAGAGGCTTTGTCTCGTCGTTGTACGCCATAATATAATACTAATAATAATAATATAATATAGGGATATGAATATAATAGACCTGCTGTACCACACCCGCAGATGTAAATTGCGTGAAAAAATTCTAGAGTACCCCTTGACCCCCTTAAGCGCATTATACGTATTGATGAATTTTACGGCTTGATTTGGTTCCGTGATAACCTTCTAGCCTTTGCAAACTTTCACACCAATGTAATTAATGGAATTGCATTGCGTCTTACAGCAATAGATGGACCTCTGAGAATCTGTTGCCATGGTTACCGGCTTTTATTTGTTCATTAGTTTATGAAATGAAATTAGTTTTCTGGGAATATCTAAAAAACTGTTGGTTTTAGGGCCTTAAAATGAGGTTTTGTCTCTCACATTGCGGGGCTGAAAATGAGCTTTGTCTCGCCCTTCTACGCTTATTTCAGCATATATTTTAAGGGGGTAGGCCTCCTTTTATGAGAGGTAGGGAGAAGAGTTACATCAATGATTAGTGTCGTGCCTCTGATGGGCAACTGTACCAAATTTTACGTTGATACACCCAGCCGTTCTCGAGTTATAAGGGAACAAAGTTGTCCACAGACAAACAAACAGACAGACAAAACATTATTTTCCAGCGCATCCATCATAAAACAGTTTGAATCGCGTAAACAACTCAATTTTCCGTATAAATTCAGGAACTTTCATTTTTATATTAGAGAGATACTGTATATCACACCGCTCGGTGTTGACCGTGTTTTATTGCACAAATTTAGGTTTTACTCGCTAACCATCGGAGATACACGAAAAGTGATAAGGACCCTTCGGATAGAAAATTAAAATTTAAAGCTCACGTATGCCATCGAATGTTTGCTATTTCTTAGCGTTCTCTTTTTATTTGAAGTAGAATATGAAATTTTGAAACCAAAGGGTGTAGTGACGTCACATAAGTGGGTTTTACTCGCTAACCGTTGGAGATACACGAAAAGTGATAAGGACCTTTCGGATAGAAATTTAAATGCTAAAGCTCGTGTATGCATCAAAAGTTTGTTATTTCTTAGCGTTCTCTTTTTATTTGAAATGGAAATATGAACTTTTGAAACCAAAGGGTGTAGTGACGTCTCATATGTGGGTTTTACTCGCTAACCATTGGAGATACACGAAAGGTGATAAGGACCTTTCGGATAGGAAATTAAATTTTGAAGCTCGAATGTGCCATCAAAAGTTTGCTATTTCTTAGAGTTCTCTTTTTATTTGCTATGGAAATATGAAATTTTGAAACCAAAGGGTGTAGTGACGTCACTAAAATGGTCACCATTTTTTAATAGTACAAAATATCGTAATTAAAAGTATCCTATATGTTAACATGGTAAATCAGCTACATCCATGCAAAGTTTCATTTAAATCGGACCAGTGGTTCTTGCGTTATTGAGTAACAGACAGACAGACACACACCATCTCATTTTTATATATTAGTATGATTATTATTATTTATTTATTTATTTAATTATTTAATTATTTCACACGTTACAGGACAAATAGACCACGCGAAGCAATCATGACTATTTATTCTTCCTGTTTTTCCAGTACTCTTTCATTCGTGCACTAAAGGCCCTCTTCCTTTCTTCGGTCCACTTTGGTCTTTGGGCTGTAGGTGCTGCTCTCTCTGATAACACTTCTCACTTGTATACTTTGTGTCGAAGGACGATTTGCTTAAGACGTCTTCTGTGTCGACCTGTGCTTTATTATTATTATTATTATTATTTATAATAAAGGGAAAATTCAAGTAATACACAATTTGGTGTTGCGTACCATATATAGAAACAAAATGTTATGTTCTAATACAAATTTTGCTGAAGCAAACATCATGACAATTGGACAGCTTTAGATGATTGGAGTGTATAAATACACCTATGAACAAGATGTTCAGTAAAGAACATTTGGCCTACTTTCTCCACTTAAAATTCAAAATAGGCCTAGCAAAATGTATTATTTATTTCAAAACTAAATTGCGTGAATGTTGTCCAATAAGAGCACCTCTACCTCCTGGTCCGGCTCCGTGGCTAAATGGTTAGCGCGCTAGGCTCTTGGTCCGAATTACCCCTGGTTCGCTTCCCTGCCGAGCCATCAGGGATTTTAATCTCCTGGGATTAATTCCCGTGGCTCGGGGACTGGGTGTATGTGACGTCTTCATCATCACTTCATCCTCATTACGACGCGCAGGTCGCCCACGGGCGTCAGCTAGAAAGACCTGCACTAGGCCTCTCCGGAGGCCACAAGTTCATCATCACCTCTACCGCTCCGACTGCAGGACTTCCCCTCTTTTCGTGAGGTCTGCACATCTAGAAGAATAAGACCCAAATAATAGGATATGTGAACGGTGTCTTCCGTTTCTCGTGATTTCAAAGTAGTAATGCTATGCTCATCCACCGTCTTGAATATAATGACGGCGCAGTTAAATCAATGTAGATCTTCGAAACCAATGTTTGCGGGTTGAACTTCGAGTTTATTTACCAACTCATTGTCTTCCACCTTTAGCTGGGTAAGACTTCTTTGCCGACCTTTCAGGTGTGGAAGGGGACTCCTTCTCCGATGGCGCCGGCGTAGATGGTTTAACCGGCATCTTCTTACGATTGTCCGAAGAAGTTTGTGGGACCTTCTTCGGGATAACAGAGTTCTCTGTCACAGCGAGGGGAGATATTAATTTTGAACTGAAACTAGAAATCGAGGGCACTACACTTGGAACAGATGCAGAAGGGGTGAATGAGGGTGCCACTGCAGGTGCAAAAGCTCCGTACCTGAAACTCAGGAGAATTCATATCACGATACATTTTGCGAGCATCGTGATATGAAAGCCTATTTGGTTGATCTTGGCTTACTTTGTGAATTTAGGGTACTGTTTTGACCGTGGAGATTGACTTCCTTGGCTGGTTGGACATACGGAGGAAGCATAGGCCTACATCTCTCACCCTCATGTGTCAGCTTGCCGCACTGTCTACACATGGCCTTCGCAGTGCATCTTGCGGTTCCAAGTCCGAATTTCTGGCATTGAAAGCAGCGCATAGGTGTAGGGATGTATGTTTAACGTCGCAATGGTACGACGTGACCTTCACCTGTTATTAACGACTTCACCCTCAAAATGAAGAATGGAAGCGCCGGTATCGACACTAGCCTAATCTTTGTGACGCCTCTCTTAATCAGATCCCGTAATAGTTCTGCATAACTGTTAAGAATGAGGTCGCGATGGGATACAACCCCGTGGACCTCATTCAGCGTTTCGTGTTTTTCAAATGAACAGCGTGTATTCCAATAACGCTTCGGTTTGTTTTCGGTCAACGGTATGCAGCTAGAGCTGCCCGTTCCGGAGCTCGGAAATCCCGTTATGGTTTCCAAATTTTCTCTCGATTTCATCAGCGAATATTATTGATTTCATCAGTTTAAAATCTCCCCCGTATGCTGTGCTAATTACCAGATAGCGAGGAGACCTATTAACTGGGATTCCTATTAAGTGTGATTCGCTCGACACTCTAGAGACGATTATTAAAGGGGCTATATCTGAAAATTTTTAATACGCTCATACGTCATCTCTAAATCTTCCTTAAAAAATACGGCCTACTCCGAACGTGGACCAACACTGTTTTAATCATTCAAATTGCACCAGGATTATTTGTAGAAATACATTATACTGCAAATATTGATATACCTACCTGGCGATAGTAATAAATGCCTGGAATCCTATGCCTTGAACAGGCACATGTCCCTCGACATGCACAATGATCTAGTATTCGGCCTTGCAGGACCCTTCGTTGTAAGGCGGATACTACCGCTAGGGCACGTAGCACACACACGTGACGGGGCTGGGGAATATTGTCTAGGCTTTCTGGCCAGATGGTCAAGTTGGTGGCTTTTCCCCTAGCAGCATGCATGTTTATTATTAGGGTCATAATATAATTGGTATGGCGAGTGATAATAGCGTCATGCACGTTGTGCAATATCTTCTAAGACTTACGATAATTACCGGCCTAGGTGGGGAAATAAACACGCCAGGAGTCCTTAAACTACATGCTCGTGATAAAGGTGATGGATGACGCCGTGGTCTATGGTCGGTGTATATAACACCAAGACAAGAAGCTACGGATATCACTCTCTGACTGCCAACATGAACACTACAACTGTCTTCGTTCTCCTGTTGGTCGAGCTATTGTCCGTGTGTCTGGCCCAACAGGACTCTTCAGTCAGCCCTCCTCCCCCCACCGGCGTTCTCATTGGTCTGCTCAACACTCTCACGGGCCTGCTGACCGCGTTGACCGAACTCGTCGGTAACCTGAGGGTAAGTAGGTCTACTTGTATTATGGCTTTAACTGGTACGGATTAAGATATGGGAGAATTTTCCTCCGAGCCATTAAATGAACGGCACGACGCTGTCCATTTCAGAAGAAGGGGACTTCTGAATCTCAAAAAGACGTTGCTGAATCTGAGTTTACTTGCAGTAGGGTGGTCGGGTTCACTTTGCTCCACCTTTCTTTCGCTAGCCAAAAGCACTTGGTCGCTTAGTATGGTCTTACTCAAGTTGTGACCACGGCTAGTGTTGCTTGACCAGTCTACACGCGCGTCTGCTGGATACATTTTACCTGCCGAGTTTGCCGTTACAGAATACGTTATAGAAGGAACAGCATTTCTTCACGGTGCTAATATACGAGCTTGAAGGGTGTACCCTGCAGAAGCGGCTCGTGTGTTTGGTGCATATGTTCAAAGCACACGAGCACAAATAACACACTCGAATTATTGTAAGTCCTGATTTCTTCCAACTCGTATTTATTTCTGACAGCATTCTTCATAGTTTAAAACCTGGTATTAGGTACTGGTTGTAACAATATATACAGGAAGGAACTACAAAACTAATGATTGTATGGTATTTACATGACACAAAATAATGTTCTTAACTTTCTTAACGGAATGCCTTGAGTGTGTGGAAACATTCAAAGGAAATGCCTGGATGGAAACCTGATTGCTTCACATAATGTTATCACCTCCTCCATGATTTCTTGCGACGCTGATATCAATATCGTCACTTGAATCACTCACGGATTTATCACTTTCATCACCAGATTCAAAATTGTCATAATTCACCATCATCAAACTCAGCCGAAATAGACGCCAGAATCTCGGCTTCGGTCGGACTATGCGCCGCCATGTTGCTTCACCACAACTGCTTACCATGTCAAGGAAACGGAGCAGTTTTGTCGAGCAAAGAGAAACTAAAACACTCCTGTTTGGTCTCGTTCAGTTTCCGGAAGGGACCAGCATTTACCGAACGAAGTACAGAATAGAGCCGGGCAAAAAGCTCTTGAGTTCCGATCGGTCTCGTTGGACGAGAATAAAAAACGGAAATGATGGTTCCGGAACTGGTATTACCGATAATGTAGGCTCGATAACGATTATTCTCGACATTATCGCTCGTTCTCGCTTGGGCAATATGGCGCTGCCTGAAGTCACTGAGGCTTGTTTGTGTAAGGATTCAATGGAAATTGTTCATTCCGTTGACTGGAGTCTGCGAATTGGAAGAATCCACTCAACTTCAACTATATCATATTAACAGACTACCCAAGGTATATTGAGCATATCATCCTAATAACATATGGAAGGAGATTTTGATCGTCAGTCGGTATATTTTGGTCATTAAATTTCAGCAAAATAAAATTCTATTTGACGTGTAGGCTACATATTAAGAACTTTTCGAGTAGTGCCACATTCAAGCACTACCGTATGAAACTTTCTCGTAATAAAACCTGAAAATTCATGCACTCGCTACTGTGTTCTGTCGTATCATTTTTGTAGTAAGATACTGGTAAAGTGGTCGTCATAAACAATAAAACGTAACAAAACAAAAATTAAAATTACTTCCCCTACCGAGTATCGAGCCCCGGCCCTTCCACTCATGAGCCTAGCGCGTAACCAATTCAGCCATTGAGACTCTTATACATCGAGGGAAAATGTTACAAACATACACAGTGAAAACTTTTGCGTTGGATACCTGACTCTCTTTATCTCAAATGATCCTACCAGTTTGAATAATATTCTCTAGTCGTCGGGCATACGAAACAAGTAGTTCCGTGAAGAACTATACAGTCTATTTTCATATATCCTGCTCATGTTAATTGCCTCTATCAATATACAAAATTTCAGTTTAATTGCTGTAACAGATTCGTAGATATTGAGAACCGTCTAAATATTTCAGATGGTCGCCAGGATGGATTTTTATTTTTGTACTATTACATTAAGATTATTGTGTACGTGTGGTATTCAAACTTCAATCGCATGATTAGAACACAAGAAGTAAAAACGAGATTTTAAAAGTACGCACACCAGCCATCTTGTGATTATGCAAACAATTGAAATAAATTACATGCCAGTGGATCAACATTTGTATAAGCATTTAACGTGCAACGTTTCACGGCACTCGGATAGTTAATTCGCGAGAAACGTCCATTTAAATATTTATACTTCGCGTCACCGCCATGTTGGATTTGTGCTCACCAGGTTACTGAAAGTCCTATAGGTGGACATATGTTCATAGTCTCTATGAACATAAAAAAATCAGTTTGGTTGCTGTAAAAGATTGATAGATATTGAGAACCGTTAAATATTTCGGAAGCTCGCCATTTAGAATTGTTATATGTATAGGCCATAGAGTTATCTACCATTCAAGGACAATTATTGCCTAGGTTCATGATTCAAACTTTCACTTCGATCGCATGATTACGACACAAGAAATAAAAACTTAATTTTAAAATTTCGCACAGCCGCCATCTTGAGGTTATGTAAACAATTGAATTAAATTAGATGGCAGTGCATTACAATCTGCAAAATCATTTACTGTACCACATTTCACTGCGCTCAGAGAGTTAAATCACGAGAAAAGTCTATTAAAATATTTCAAATTCGCTTGGTCGCCATGTTCGTTTTGTACTTGACAGGTTTATGAAATATACATAGGTACACTTGTATCAGTACCTTTTATCACCGTACGAAATTTCAGGGTGATATCTGTAATAGTTTCGGAGATATAGAATGTCAGTGAAATAATTCGCACAGCCGCCATTTTGAGGTTATGTAAACAATTGAACTAAATTAGACTCCAGTGCATTACAATGTGTATAAACATTTGCTGTACCAAGTTTCATTACGTTTGGATAGTTAAATCGCGAGAAAAGTCTATTTAAAAGTCTCAATTTCGCTTGACCGCCATGTTGGTTTTGTAGTCACCAGGTTTTTGAAAGTCTCATAGGTGAACTTCCAGTAGTTCCCTTTATCACCGTACACAATTTCAGGGCGATATCGGTAATAGTTTTGGAGATATTGAATGCTAGTGAAATATTTCGCACAGCCGCCATGTTGGATTGGTGAGACGTAACAAAATTTGAAGGGCACGGTCGAGGTCGCCGGGAATAGTGCTATGAACTTACCGAGTTTCATCGAAATCGCTCCAGCCGTTTAGATTTTATTAGGGACACACACACACACACCTCTCTCACACACACACACATGCACACACACACGGACAAAAGGTGATCTCATAAGCCTATTTTTTCAAAATTGAAAATAGGCTAAAAATAATGTTCACATTCAAGAATAAGATTGATTTTATCTTTCGTCATAATGGCTTTGCCATATGCTTAAACCACCGCCATTACAATCGCGTTCCTACGCACGTGCTAACACGTTGCATCATGGGTAGAGAGAGCAACGATATTACCTTGTGATCGAACGAGCCTTTGGAGTATCGGACGAAGTGACATTCCCGCGGTAATGAGTTGTTCTCAGTGCAATTCCCGTCGCACTATTCTCACTCAAACAGTCATATCATTGGCATTTATGGACAAATCAGTGAGGTGTTTGCACTGACATGATTAATACACCGCAAGCCACAAACTGGTATTGTTTTCAAGCACAAAATCAGAGTTTTAATAGATGAAATTATTTGAAACTTTTCAGCGTAATATTTTCCAAGTGTATTTTCACCATCGCAACCAATTTTTGCACTATATTTGCCTCTAATAACAACCAGTTACAAGGTGGAGAAGAAGATTGAAAGTATTCTTTAAAGCAAATCGCTTGTCAGTAGGGCTAAAAATTCATGAGTCATACACGAGAGACTTTCTTGTAGCTCTTCTCTATTACGCCAATTATCTGAGTTTATTTTACTTTAGGGGCTACAACATCGTGATCATTTTTGTGTTCTTGTGTGTCAACTTTGTATAAGCTGTGTTATTATGGTGTCTGTATTAGTGTGTGTATATTTGTAACTGAGGGTAGGAATGGTAGGGAGGTGGCAGATGCGAACTCAATTCAATGTGATCTTCCTGGGGTGTATCACTTCATACTGCTTTAAATCTGTCAAATGTAAGAACGAGGAATGGTTTACATTCCGTAGTTATTACAGAAGGCTTTGACTTTACACGTGCAGCGGCTTGAGTGACACGTGCAGCGGCGTGAGTGAGTCTGCTTTTTCCTTTAAATAGATACTGTCGATAACGCCGAGAAAAAAGGAGTTCCGGTATTATCGAGACTCCCACTCAGTACCGATGTTATCGAAACTGAAGATTCTCGTTCAGCGGAGAGACCTGGCCTTGAGTGCGCTTGGTGGGGGACGATACTAGCCATGCGGAAACTTACGATCCAGATCGGAACTAGAGCAAATTTTCCCGGCTCTAGTACAGAAGCACTGGCATGCCACGTAACCTAGAAACAAGCGACAAAACATTATTGTGTCAACTCGGGATCGACACACGAGCTATAATGCTAAGTAAGGCTGTCTTCCTCAGGTCGATACACGAGTTGAAAGGGTTCATACTCCTAAAATATGCAACGTTTTGCGTGTAGGTGCATGATAGTTGAGAACACGTGACACCGGTTGCGTCGTTAGCAGTCGGCAATAGTCGTAAGAGTTCGTAGAAGACAGCAGCTTACTACAACTCTTATGCAGTGCGCTCCGCAATTTTTAAATTACGAGGATGGGAAAAAAGTAGAGTCTGGTGCCTATAAACTAGGCTCCTTTTACTCTGTTTTGAAGTATAAGATTAAAATCAAATAATTTAATAATTTTAGGGGACATTTAACATTTTTTGGGAATAACCATGAATGTCAGTTGACCAAAAATTGTTTGTATTGGTTTGACATTAAGTCAGGGGCGTATATAAGGGGGGTGCTGAGGGCGCTACAGCCCCCCCCCCCCGAAATTAGCCAATAAAAATTAAGTTGCTTTGGTAAGAGCATAAAATAATTGTAAATTTGGTTGCACCCTAATCTTAACTTATTGGCTAAGTTATAAACAATACTAAGATTGAAATTAGATTAACTCGTGGTGTAGTGGCTAGCATTCTTGGTTGCCGCCCCGGAGGTCTGAATTCGATTCCCGGCTCTGCCAAAAATTTTAATTCTGGCTGAGGGCTGGAACGGGGTACACTCAGCCTTGTGAGGCTAAAATGTGAATTCCACAGTACCGGTATGGTACTGTACTTTTGAGAAATAAATTATCATTTTGCAAAAAAATAAAAAAAATTCTGCTTAATAACTTGACAAATATTTAGATATTTATGTTTGCAATTCATACGCCATACGCCATAATAGAAAATTCATTAAGTATAAAATTTTATGTGTGTGTTGTGTTGTATTTTACAACTTTTTGGTATTGCCACTAATTGTAGGCTATATAAACTTTGAATCTTATCTAAAATAATTACACAAATTTATATGCTCTAAGATATTGGTTGATATTTCTGGATATCTGGTGTCATTCCTCTGAGAATACTCACAATTTTCCAGGATTGTCAGCCCCCACCCCCCGGAAAAGAAATTGTATATACGCCCCTGCATTCAGTTGTGCTGAAGGGGCGTGGTGGCTCAGTGGTATAGCTGTATGCCTCTCACCAAGGCGGTCCTGGTTCGATTCCCGGTCAATGCATGTGAGATTTTCGATGTGAAATGGCATGTCCTGTGGTTCGGATACCACGTAAAAAGGAGGTCCCGTGGCTTATAATCACAAGATTCACGGTCACGTAAAACTACAATCTTCCTTCCTTCAGTTGTGCTGAGGATTTATTTTTGTGTTTAAGGCACTTGCAGGGGGCGAAATAAGAGCAGTTGCCAGTTTCAGCTTAAGTTCGGTTGAGGAAGTGATAATTGGTCCTTGTAATTAGGGACCAGTTTCTTTCCTACCAATGCTGTTAGTTGTTATTAGAGTTACACTTACCATGACCGGTACAGGATGTATGAGTTATTCTGATTGGTTGATATGGATGAGTGGTGATTTGTCATTGGTAGATGTTAATTGATCATTATTATGTAATTTTGATTGAATTAAATTGAGTATATATTTGTATATTATATTAATATTAATATGAATATTAATATTATATTAGCCTCCGTGGCTTAGGCGGCAGCACGCCGGCCTCTCACCGCTGGGTCCGTGGTTCAAATCCCGGTCACTCCATGTGAGATCTGTGCTGGACAAAACGGAGGCAGACAGGTTTTTCTCCGGGTACTCCGGTTTTCCCTGTCAAAATTTCATTCTAGCAACACTCTCCACTATTATTTCATTTCATCTGTCATTCATTTAATCATTGCCCCAGAGGAGTGCGACAGGCTTCGGCAGCCGGCACAGTTCATATCCTCGCCCCTAGATGGGGGCTTCATTCATTCCATTCCCTGACCCGGTCGGTTGACTGGAAGATTGACGATTGATGCATGGTGCTGCTCGCTTTGTATCCTCACGTGACGTGCATGCTTGCCCTCTAGCGACGGACTGTGACCTTCCACGCTCTGGTCGTTACCATACCTCGATACACATGGCACGATTAGCCGATGTCGTCACCGGTTTGTGCATTCCAGCCTCCGGCTCGTTACTTTTTGAACGCACCTTATATAAAGTAATATTGTACAGATAAGAGGAAAGGTTTAATACAAGTATGAGGGAGGTTCCCTTCCTCAAAATATCCAGGTCTCGCAAATCATTGAAAAAGCCTAAACTTGAACTGCTTGACAACGCATTGTGAATGTGGTTCTACCAAGAAGGAAGGAAAGGAACCCCGATGTCTTGGGTTCAGAGATTATTTATTTTAATGTAAATCCGTAGTTTTCTGTACTTTCTGATATTCCACCCTTTTTGCGTTCCGACCATACCCTGCCTCAGCATGAAGGGAAGGGGCTCACTAAAGTAAATAATAATGGGTCATTCTAAAACGTTCCACATTAACTCAATAGGCTATTTGTTATTAAATGGGCACCCCGTATTATTTATTGCGCAACTCACATTAGGAATGGAGTTTGTTGCATCACAATAGGGAAATTGTAACCGGGTGAGTTAGCCGTGGTCGTTATGGCATGACTGCTGGCAGTCGCTCACATCCGGGAGGCGAGGAGGTTCGAATTCCCCCGCCGGCAACCTTGAAGATGGTCTTCTGTGGTTTCCCACTTTTCTTCCAGGTAAATGCCGGGGTTGGTCCCTAACTATAGGCCACAGCCGCTACCTTCCAACTCCTTGTCCTTACATTCACACTTTCCTCCCCAGACAACACTCCACACGCGACGGTACGTGTAGCTCACCCATTGGGTGTCCGCCTCGAAGCAGCTAAAATACTGGCGAGCCGAACATGTCCTCGGACACTCCCGGCAATAAAAGCCATACGCTAAAAAAAAAAATGGGAAATTTTAAAGTAAAGTTGATACTCAAAATAACCGAAATGCGTTTCAGTTGCACACCCTGATGTTCTGTGACTGACGTACTACGGTGCGACAATAGTTGTTCTTAATGTTACTATCGACGACCTCGTGGTATAGCGGCTAACGTTCTAGGCTGCCACCTTAGAGGTCTGTGTTTGATTCCCGGCCCAGCTAAGAAATTTTAATTCTGGTGTGAGGACTGGAACGGGGTCCATTCAGCCTCGTGAGGCAAAACTGAGAAAAGGAGGGATGAATTCCCACCTCAGTCATCCTGGAAGGGGTATTGCGTGATTTTTTCACTTCTCCTTCAGGCAAATGATTCCTATCTAAAGGCCTCGGCCGTCTCCTTCCTGATCATATCCCCAATAAACACAATAGTACAGCCATCTCAATAACGGAGGTTATCAGACAAATTACAACCGACAGCAGTAATTACTCTCGCTAAAGCGCAGCGTTAGGTCATGGAGCCAAGCTCTCTGCTGACTCGGCAGACGCGTGGCTTCAAGCCCCACCGTCGGCCGTCCTTGAAATGGTTTTCCGTGGTTTCCCATTTTCAACACCAGGCAAATGCTGGGACGGCACCTTCTGCCAGGCTACGGCCGCTTCCTCCACATCCTTGCATAGTTTCATATCTTTATCCATTCCATCTCTCATCCCGACGCGCAGGTTGCCCACGAGCGTCGACTAGAAAGACCTGCACTCGGCCTCTCAGGAGGCCACACGACAAACAAAAAGACAAATTACACACACTCACATCCAAGTGCACGGGCCTACACGACCACTATGTCGCAGCCTCTAAAATAAGCAACAACAAAATATTTTAGCTAGTTATTGTTGTCTTAAAGGACCGAACTACGAGGTCATCTGCCACTGATAATTATTGGGTGTCTAGTCACAACAGAGGGAATGCACAGTTCTGCAAATAACGGTTTCTCCCTTTCCCTTTATTTCGAAAGAAAGCATTTGGTGGGAACGATATAAAATGGCCGCCGTGAAGTCCTATTGGCTGGAGTTTGACAGCAAGCACAACACGTTGCCTGCGCGAGTTCATTCATTCAGTCGCTTGTTAACCATTACTACCCTACCAGGGAATTGTTACCGCTAGAAGGAGAGCCCAGCTGTAGTGTATACTTACGTCATCTCGCCTCATTATGGCTGCAGCGAGCGGCTTGCGGGGCAAGAAGGGGGGGACTCTTGTACAGTCATAGGCCACAATGAGAACACACCGCACAGCGCACGGCCCAGCATAAATAAGGCACACAAAATAATAACGTCCATCGCAGGCGTGGTTGGTTGGTTCCTCAGTTTAGGGGCTGCGACAACGCGGTCATGTAGCCCCGTGTACTTTGGGTGTGTGTAGAATCTGTCTGGTAACCGGTGTTAATTGTGATGACTGTATTAGTGTGTGTATCTGTTAGGTAGATTTCATTAGAAAGCTAACTATTGCAATGGGTCCCATGTTTCGACTTCCGGAAAATTTCGACATATCTTCGCGTTTCACATCCCCCAGACCCCAAAACCACCGTCAGTTCAAAAGTTTATATATAATTCATATATATATATGTATATATATATGTATATCAGTTTCTTGTGGACACGATAACTGCCGTAATTTTGCACCAATTACTTCGAATTTTTTACCGAAGATGTATACCTATAAAATCTCGGACGAGTTCGTTACTGGGCTAAATCGGTCGAAGGGGGTGAAAATGGGGGGCTTTTTTCGAAAAAGTGAAATTTCGCTATAACTCTCTTAATACGTGCAATATCGAATCCATTCAAAGTTCATAATATGTGTCGGATAAGTGCCAAAAATTTATGTCAAAAAAGATTTTTGATAGCACCAACCATTGACCAAAGGGGTGGAAAAAAGTGGGTTTTTCGGGAAACATTAATCATATCTCTCTTAATAGGCACAATATCAAAACCGTACAAAATGGACAATATTCCCCTAATAATTACCTAAAACTTTTGTCTGAAAGAATTTTTGATATGACCCACCTTTACGCCAAGGGACGAGAAAAATGATTTCTTAATTATAAGAAAATGCCAAGAGCTATCAGTGGTTGCCATGGCAACACTACTAAATTGATGAGGCATGGACCATCAGACGTTGCCATGACAACGCACTTGCACGAGATCAGATTCAGTATTTCCATCTGATTAAGTGGTTGGTTGGTTGGTTCTTAAGTTTAGGGGCTGCGACAACGTGGTCATGTAGCCCCGTGTACTTTGGGTGTGTGTAGAATCTGTCTGATAACCGGTGTTAATTGTGATGACTGTATTAGTGTGTGTTATCTGTTTGTTAATTTAAGTACTGCAACTAACAATTTTTCAGATAGTTCCTACTTTTGCCGCCAAGCGCCACTGTCAACGACTACGAGGCCAAGTTCAGAACTGAGCTACTAGACGCCGCCGCAGTCGGCTCTTGGCAACGAACATCGAAACCTAAGAGCGTTGTATACATTCTTAACCTATCCAATTTAGCTTCACACAGGTGCAATTAGTGGAAGGATCTTTAACATGCCATAAATCTATGACATGGGACCGCCGGCTTTACTTCCCCTCCGAAGGAAGGCATACTGAGGGATATTTAACGCTCTTAAAAAATCCGACGGCTTCGGCCGGGTTTAAACCCGGTATCTTGGGCATAGAAGCTCAGCATGTTACCGACTACGCCACCAAAGCCGCCTGATAAAGTGGGAAGCGGCTTCGGTGACGTAACTGGTAGCATGCTGAATGTCTATGCCCAATGTCGCGGTTTCAAAGCCGGCCGAAGTCGTCGGATTTTCTAAGAGCACTAGAATCCCTCAGTATGCTTTCCTTTGGAGGGGAAGTTCCAACGTTCGTTGCGAGTTGATGGTTGGGGTGGCATCTAGTAGCCAAGTTCACAGCTAGGTGTCGTTGACGGTTGTACCTGGTAGCAACATTAGGAACTACTGCTTGAAATTGACCGTCTGCAGTACTTACATGAATTAAGACTAATACAGCCATTACAATTCACACCGTGTATCAGACAGATTCTACACTCACCCAAAGTACACGGGGTTAGATGACCGCGTTGTCGCAGCCCCTAAACTGAGGAACCAACCAGAGGTAGATTTCGTTAGAAAGCTAACTATTGCAATGGGTACCATGTTTCGACTTCCGGAAAATTTCGACATATCTTCGCGTTTCACATCCCCAGGCCCCAAAACCACCGTCAGTTCAAAAGTTATATATAATTTATGTATGTATATGTATATCAGTTTATTGTGGACACGATAACTGCCGTAATTTTGTACCAATCACTTTGAATTTTTTACCGATTACGTATACCTATAAAATCTCGGTCGAGTTCGTTACTGGGCTAAATCGGTCGTTGGGGGGTGAAAATGGGGGCCTTTTTTTTTTCGAAAAAGTGAAATATTGCTATAACTCTCTTAATATGTGAAATATCGAATCCGTTCAACATTCATACTATGTGTCGGATAAAGCCCAAAAATGTATGTTTGAAGAGTTTTTTTTTATAGCACCAACCATTGACCAAAGGGGTGGGAAAAAGTGGGTTTTTCGGGAAACATTAATCATATCTCTCTTAATAGGCACAATATCAAAACCGTACAAAATGGACAATATTCCCATAATAATTACCTAAAACTTTTGTCTGAAAGAATTTTTGATATAACCCACCATTATGCCAAGGGATGAGAAAAATAATTTCGGAATTATAAGAAAATGCCAAGACCTATCAGTGGTTGCCATGGCAACACTACTAAATTGATGAGGGATGAGCCATCAGACGTTGCCAAGATAACGCACTTGCACGAGATCAGATTCAGATTTCCATCTAAGTGTGAAGCGGCTTCGGTGACGTAACTGGTAGCATGCTGAATGTTTATGCCCAAGGTCGCGAGTTCAAAGCCGGCCGAAGTCGTCGGATTTTCTAAGAGCGCCAAAAATCCCTCAGTATGCTTTCCTTTGGAGGGGAAGTTCCAACGTTCGTTGCGAGTTGCTGGTTGCGGTGGCATCTAGTAGCCAAGTTCACAGCTAGGTGTCGTTGACGGTAGTACCTGGTAGCAACATTAGTAACTACTGCTTGAAATTGACCGTCTGCAGTCCTTACCTGAATTACAGACTAATACAGCCATCCCAAAGTACACGGGGTTACATGACCGCGTTGTCGCAGCCCCTAAACTGAGGAACCAACCAAAATCTCTGCGGTAGATATAATTTTGCGTGAAGAAGTAACAGACCGTTACATAGTTGCACATCAGTGTCGAAACCTAGCATAAGGACAGTGTGACCACAAGTATAAAAATGGACCCCAAATGACAAGAAGGTTACCGTTCCCATAAGACAATAAAATGTTTAAAATAAGCATAAAATGACGAAAAACAAAGTTAATTAAGCTCCAATTATAAAATACCTTCTCGCATTAAATGAGGTCTGATCCTTCTACGAAAATCTGCATATTCTGCCTATTTTCGCCTATCCCCAAGTTTGTCCGGTGAAATCTACCTCCGCCTTCCGGCGTGCCGAGAGGACTTTTTTTAATTCAAGTAAGGTCTGCAACTTTGAATTTTTCAAATAGTTCCTAATTTTGCCGCCAAACGGCACCGTCAACGACTACTAGGCCTAGTTCAGAACTTAGCTACTCTGGCTGGGCGGAGCGCAGTAGTTCCGATTTCCGCCACCGGTAACAATTCGCTAATCTGGTGGTACCGTATTACTATTGTTTTGTTGTTGTTTCTACTGTTTCCCGCCTGTCCCACAACACAGCAATAATATCGCCACATGGCGGCTTGTTTCAGTGCTAAATATTCCTTCACCTTTACATTAACTTGTATTACCATAAACGCTATTATTAACAGTGAAGAGTCGCGATACAGTGAACGGCCTCCACTCAGACTCGTGTGTCATCTTGAAGGATAAACACTGCATAGTGAGTGTTTCTATGGTCATCAGATTACTTTGTATTAGGGTAACGCATTTGGTCTCTTTGTCGTATGTATTGATAAAGGTAACAGTGCGTAATGTATTAACTAATTAATTAATTTATTTATTTATTTATTTATTTACGTACCGTATTTATCTATTTGAATGTACTTGGTGTTGAATCAAGATCAAATTTGAAAATACTGTATATTAATGTCCGAACCCACTTTTTCCCACCCCTTTGGTGAATGGTTCATGCTATCAAAAAATTTTCAAACATAAATGTTTGACCCTTATCCGACACACAGTATGAACTTGGAATGGATTCGATATTTCATATATTAAAAGAGTTATAGCGATATTTCACTTTTTCGAAAGAACAGACCCCTATTTTCACCCCCTTCGACCGATATCGCCCATTAACAAACTTGACCGAGAATTTAAAGGGCTACATATTATGTAAAATATTCAAAGTGATTGGTGCAAAATTTCGGTAGTTATCGTGTCCACAAAAAAGTGATATATTGTACCCATGTGAGTAATCTCGTTGGATAATATGCATCTGCCTCCAACTAGCATCAGCTCTCAGGCGTGTACGGTAACCCCAATTTTTGCAGTGCATATTTTGGATTTGAGGCTAAAAGGTATCAACTCTACAATGATAAAGCACAACTCGATTCTAAAACTTTAATCCAGTAAAATAAATCATGGCTTCAAACACAAAACAATACCCAAAAAGCATAAAATAAAGCAAACAAAATTTTTACTTCCACAATCCACAAGTAAACAAATATGAAATCACAACAAAGTCATACCTAGCCATAAGGCTTTACCCTTCTGTGAACTTCACAAGGATATACTAGTGCGCTGATGCACCTACGACTTCAAAACAAACTGTACATTAACATAACAGTCATACAATGTGACTTCTTTAATATTACACCAAGGATTATTCCTTAAACCTCTTTATGTTAAACAATTATGTGTGCCGTGCGTGTTTCAATATTTTTCTTCTCACCAATGAAATGCTTTGCATGCATTTACCTATTTGGACGTTGCACCAAAATCAACGTGCAACTCCATAATTATGTAAGCTACCCCCGACACATCCTCCAATTATATGGTTTCACCGCATGCTGTCTGTGATTCCTAGATAAAACGTTACGTTATAGCTTATGTCGGATTGTACGACAGACTACCTCGCGCTCATGGCGATTGGCATCTAGTCACCAACTACATGACTTGGTTCCAGTGACAGTACAAATATATCATGTAACTATTCGTCAGATAGCTAAATTAATGAACCATCAGGATGAACTATAATTATCCATGTGTTCACAAACCACATGGCTATAATACTCAACATAACAATCTTGCATTATATGTCATTTTAACAAGGTCTAGAATCTCTTCCCTTTATAACTTGCCTGAGCGGTCCGAGTGGCTGGCACCGACCCTTGGCTAAGGAAGTCGCTACACAATAGAAAGTGGAATGGGTCGCTTCACCAATTATCTCGACCTTTCTAAAAGTTTGAAAGCCTCCCTCTCTAAGCAGTGGAGATTTACAAGACAAATACTGTGTCCTGACCGATACACATGTTCCCAAAGGATCTTAATTGACTATTATGCCAACAGGTATTGAATGAGCTTTTGTAATTATTCCTACGTCGAGGATAATGATTAATTAATGGCCTCACATGGGTCCATTCAACATGAAGGTTCGGGTTCGCAATGCATGAGCCTGGCGGTTGACCGATGTCTCAAGTATGATATAGGCGCAGAAAACCACTGTCGCCATGAGTTTTCGCTGCCACGAGCGTAAATAACTCATTAATAAGTTCTCGGGAAATCATAGAGCTGCGAGGTGTCCTTGTTTCCTCGACTCTTATAAAGATTCCAATCCGGAACACATTTCAATCCTTTCTTCAGAGTTAGGGTCCATTCACTAGAACTCTGGAATAAATAATATCTCCACCAATGTCCACGACATAGGAGAATTCATACGTAGAATAGACTATCTGGCCCCTAATGCTCCATGCTACGACACTCCGACCTATAATATTAAGAGAAATCTAACATTTACTCTATAAGCTTCTCAATTAAGCTGCAAATTCAAATCATCAAAAGCTCTTTCATTACTGGTATCATTACCGAATATATGCAATATACTGATATAAAACTTCTTTCCATAGTTACTGAAATGTAATCTCACTGTAACATCTTCCTGCTTAGATTGATAAGTCTTGCAATTAGCGTTAATAATTCTCGCTTACAACATTTATTTGTTTCCTGATGTGTTCATTCATACTCTTAATAACCATTATTATTATTATCATCATTTCTCACTGACATAAATGACCAAAATCATTATTTATTATTATTATTATAAATCTCATTGACATAAATGACCAAAATCATTATTTATTATTATTCTCACATAAATTACCAAAATTTCCGACATAGCTAGACGTTTTAAACTCGAACAATCGCGTTCGTTGCATTTACATAACTGATTGCCATTCTTAATTCATAGTGGGAATAATTACTCCACTTAATGATGCAAATCAACATTTCAACTCTATAAAAATCAACTCAATACTGATTAAACATGGAGGATCAGCCTCCTAACTGACTTTTACTGGCATCTATAAGGAATTCACAATACCTTTTACGGAATCACAGACATGCATCGGTCCATACTTCTACATAATCAGAACCATAATTTGTGGGGTACTTACATCTCTATAGGCATCTAAGGTGGCTCCGACCAATCATATTCTTCCATGTCGCCCGCCATAATGGGTTTAACGCGACATATTTCTCTTGTTTACACACATTTGATTACACATAATTTCTATCACCAACACGACACGTTGCATACCTTTCAGGAAGTTATCACTCCCCAAACATGTGAAACACTTCATCAAACACTACTTTAAATGATATTTTTACATATACATTACACTGAACACTCGTCACTTTATACACACTTCAATGCTGAAATTCCCTAGCAGAGATCGAAATTGCAGGTGTCAACGGCATCTTACGTTACCAACTCCTGATTGAAAGTCTGGTTATCTGCTCTCGGAACTCTCCAACAGTTTTATGACGATCATTACTCCTACAGTAAGCGTCCTGCGTTACATCAATACGCTGGCTCCCAAACATGAGCGTTAACATCTGGTACTCTCATGGCAATACCAAACACTTAGTAGAGTTTCTTTCGCGCATTCTATCGTAGTTACACATATACGATTAGTTAATCCTATACACACTGCGCTTAATAAAGTTCAACACTTTCACAAATAATTATATACAATAGGTCTACCGTTAGTCTATACGGTGCTTCGTAACTGAACACGTCATAGTTCGTGCTGCTGATTATGCCTGTATCACGACTATTCTTCATACAAGCATATTTACTGTTTCTATTACACATACCCGTCTTTGTTCGGCGTCTTGATGAATAGATCCGTCATGCGTTTTGCCTTGACGAACTTGCTTCAACCTGGCTGTAGCTGACTGAAGTTTCACTCGAAGACTGCACGTAACTTATTTGAAGACTTCTGTCTGCGGCTTACACGCTGTCTCGTACTGCTGCATATTTGCTGCATACTGATTGCAACTTATTGTCATTGTGCTACAATTGACAATTGAGTAAGACTGTAACTGGCTGTAACTGCGCTTGGCGGCATGTAGACTGCGTGACAACTGAGTTAGACTGAGCTTGACTGAGTTAGAACAGAGGGCTCCTCCTGGGGTCTACTCCCTTATATCGGATTTCCACAGAAAGTAGAGCAACATCTTCCCGCGTAATCTTGGCTCCTCTCACAGCATGATTCAGGTCTTCAAACCATGATCATTGTGTTCCTCTCTCTTCACAGGTCCCAAAACTATCTGTGTGCAAAGGAATCGCTCGTTCAATTAATTAATATTAATTCCTTTCTCCATGGCGTGGGACGCTACCTAATCGGGAAATCCCCGGCAACATCTTCACATCCATCCGCGAACAATGGTCGTTTTACAGTCCTTACGCACATCACTAAATATGCACCAATTTCGCAGGTAAAAGACTCTAAAATTATCTTCTTGCCAAGATATTCACCTGTGTGCAACTCTCATCTCGATTCGTTACTCCAATCACGAGTAATCAATGATTTTTCTGGGCATTTCTCCGCCCCTACTCTAAATCTATTCTCCGTCGGGGAAGAACTATGTCATTATTCAGGCCTCTCCCCTGCTCCAGACGACATAATGGGGTGACAGAGATGGACGTGGCTCCACTGGGACCAACCCACAATTCTGGGCCGATTAGTAAATGTCAGCTCTGCCCTCCTCTGTGCTTCAAACCTCCAATAGCTTACACCAAATCGTCTTATAATAATATAATCTGCTCATTATTTCCTACATTATTTTACTAAATAATGCCATTTCATCAAAAATCACACCCGTGATTAAATATAAATTTCTTTCGAGGGGTTTTTACCAAGAAACTCCCTGTACAGATCTCTGGTTCGCTTCCTGGTGGAACCTTTATACTGAGATCACAGTCTCTGGGAACCATGTTCGATTCCAGTCAGCATAACCCCATCGGGTTCATGTTCCCCTTGCAAAACTTATAAAAGTCCAATGCAAGTGGCTTATATAAGTAACCAGCTGACTGTCGACCACCGTCTGTGTTTACGTCTGGGGTCCTTCACCTTGTCTGGCTACGAGTGGGTTAGTAGTGTTCCCCCTTCCACACTCGGCCTTGTTTCTGAGCTGTCTATTCTCCCTGCGAAGGGTCGCGTTTACAGCCTCAACCTCTCTGGCTACTCTGACCATTTCTTCATAGAATTCTTGCAAACACTGGCATTCTTTCTGCTCCCCGCTTACACTGGGTAAACTGTCTGCTTCTCGTCCCGTCTCGCCGTTCCAACATTCAGGTCTGCCTGCTTGGCTGCCTCCGCTCTCCACGTTGAGTTGGGTGTGCGTTACTAATTCTTCTTCTGGTTCATCGAATTCTTCTGGCGAGTAATAAATTTTTAAGTTGGCTATGTTCATAACGACCTCGTTTCCATTCTCTAAATGCCTTAACCTGTATGCATTGTTCTGGAGGTCTCTTATCACCTCGAACGGGCCGTGGTAAGCAAAAATGAACTTTTTATACTTCCGTGCCTCTGGATCTGAACTGGCGGGTTTCTTAATTAAAACTTTCTGTCCCACGAGAAGCGGTTTATGATACCTCTTCGCACGATTCCTTCTCTGACGTCTCTCCGCCTGTGCTTTGAGATATTCAAAGGTTCGTTGGATCCTCAATTCTCTACCGGGCTGTGCGTCTACTGGTAATGGAATAACACCATTCCACGGTCTCTCTGGTCTCTGATCCAGATGTAGAGTAACGGGAACCTGACCTGTCGCCTCATGTACAGTATTATTTATACAGTATTCAATTACTTCTAGAAATTCAATCCAACGCCAATTCGCTTCAGAACAGTAGATCTTCATGTATTTCTGGATCTCTCTCATTACTCTTTCAACGGGACTTGCCTCAGGATGGCGAATGGTAGATAAAATCTGCCTAATTCCTAGAGTTTCCAGTTCTCGACGAAATTCTGCACTAGTAAAGCAACTTCCGTGGTCCGAGAGAATGTTATCCGGCTTCCCAAGAATCGGAATAACTCTCTCTTTCAGGCGCTTCAAGACCTGTTTTGAACTTGTCTTTTGAATGGGGCACAACACCACCATTTTCGAAAATACATCCATGGCTACAAAAATGTGTCTATTGCCTCTACGTGCTCTAGGCAATGGTCCAAAGTTGTCGATACTCAATAGCTGCCTTGGCTTCTCTGGTAACAACGGGATAGGTCGTTGCCTCATTAAAAAGGGATTCGGCTTTACCCTTTGGCAAAGATCACATGTTCTAATAGCATTTCTCACCGTTTCTCTCAATTTTGGCCAAGTAAATGCTTCCTTCAACAGAGCACAGATTTTATCTATCCCCGGATGGCCAAATGCTCTGTGGGCTAGCCATACTAATCTCCTCTGCAAAGATGCAGGAATTACAATCCTTTGACGTGTGTGATCCACATCGTCCCACTTGTGTAATATCTGATTATACCATACATAATCTGTTGCCAATGCCTCCGCCTCTCTGTATATCGCAGTTCCCCTTGCTAATCGTCCCTCAAAGTAATCGATTATCATCTTCAACCATGGGTCTTCGCGTTGTAGGTTGGTAATGTTCCTTAAGTCATCCAACGTCTTCTGATCTCGATTCTCAATCTGGACCGCTAGTACTTCTTCTTCTCTAGGGTAACGACTTAATATGTCCGGTATTACATTCTCTTTCCCTGGACAGTATTCTATTTCCACATTAAATTGCTGGATATACAGGGACCATCTTGTCAATCTCTGACTAGACAAATCTGTCTTTAACAAAAATGTTAAAGCTTTATGGTCCGTTCTCAGAACTATTCGGAAGCCGTACACGAGTTTGTGCCACGATTGCAACGCGTACAAAATTGCGAGCAATTCTATCTCTGTGATCGTGTAATTTTTCTCATGGGCTCTCAGTCTTCTGCTGATAAAGGCGATAAAAACTTTCTTCTCAGGCTGGTCAACATTTTCCTGGAATAGCATCGCTCCAATCCCAATAAGTGATGCATCCGTCTGTATGATGAACTTCTGGGTATAATCTGGGTATCCCAGTTTCACATATTCCAAAAGCATTTGTTTTGACCTCACGAATGCTTCCTGACATTGCTCCGTCCAATTCCATCTGCCGCCTTTCTTCAATAGGTCCTGCAGGGGTGCTACTGTCGCAGTATAGTTTGGGCAGTGGTTCGAAAAGAATCCAATTACTCCCAAATACTGTCGGACGTGCTTAACTTTCGTGGGTCGAGGGAAATTCCGAATTACCTCCAATTTATCTGGATTAGGCTTCACTCCATTTGCATCAATAACATGCCCTAGGAATTTAACTTCCCTCTGACAGAAGTGCGATTTCTTGATATTGACCTTAAAGTTAGCCTCTCGAAGGTCATCTAGCAACTTCTTCAGGTCTCTCATGTGCTCCTCCAGAGATTCTGATGTGAGTAGAATGTCGTCTACATATCTGATGGTACTCTCTTTAACCTCATCTGATAGATTGCGATCTAACGCTCTTATCAGGGCTGAACCAGCTGTTTTCAAACCAAAAGGTAGCCTTAAAAATGTGAATGTATGTTGATCAAACATAAATCCTGTCAACAGACTAGTTTTCTTCTCTAATTCAAGATGGTGGAAACTGGATGTGATATCCAAGTTTGAGAATATAGTTTTCCCTCTAAACTTCCTGAGGATCTCTTTAATAGGTGGCACTTGGTCAAATTCCGGAATAACTCTCAAATTTAAGCGTCTCAGGTCCAAGCAGACTCTGACAGATCCGTCTGTCTTTGGTACAATTACCAATGGACTTACATAAGGCGTAGGTGTTTTCTCAATAACGCCGGCCTCCAACATCTCCTGAATTGCCTCTTTCACTTTAGCATAATGCTTTTCAGCTATAGGGTAGGGTTTCTGCCTAAATGGTGTCCAATCACTGACTTGAAAAGCATAAGTGAAGTTCTTTATCCGACCAGGTCTCGAATCAAAGACTTCCTTCTGTTCCAGTAATAACTGCTTTAAATTTTCCTTCTCTTTTAGCCCAATTTTCGCTTCTTCTAGCTTCTCCGAAATGTATTCTTCCAATTTGGGTTCCAGATCTTTTTCCAAGTCTGTGGCTAGTGTTTTGAGCTCCGCTTCTAACTGCTCCATAGCTAACACTTCTTCATCAGCCACATCTCTGTATGTATGCCATACTTGTTCACTGGATCCTGGTTCAATTTCGTTGAGTGCGACCTCTAAGCCTTCAGCTTCTTCATTCACATGGAACATAACCCTGTCCTGTGCTAGGTCAATTATCACTCTGTATTCCCTTATAAACTCTGCCCCAATAAGTAGGTTATAAGGTAGTTTGTTTACTAACAGAAAACTCTGTGAGAAAATCGAGCCTCCTATCTGTAAATCTAGGAATACCTGGTATTTACATATCATTGTTCTGTCTGGAATTACCCCTTTAATTTTGACACTGGAGATCGGTATCTTCAAAATGTTCTCTCTCCGGGCTATTTCATTATATAGAGCTTGTGTCATCAGGCTCACTGTTGATCCTGTGTCTAGCAGACTTCTGACTTTTAATCCTGCCACTCTCACAATTATAATAGGCAATTCTCTCTTGACCATGACCTGTGGTCCTCCTGTATCCTCAATCAATTCTTCTGGTTTGGCTATCCAATTGATGATGTTAATAGACTTCCATCCATCAGTCTCGAGCTCTTCTAATTTCGGCGTTTTTTTTTTCTTCAGCGCCCGCCCCTTTGGAGTTCCTTCTCTCCTGTTCGCTGCGCTGTAGTTCCAAACTCTTAGCTCCATCTCCATATCTGTCTGGCGATGTCCTGTTCTGCATGACTTCTTGCCAGCGGACTTGTGATTTCTGGGGCTCATCTCCCCTTTCTTCGAGGTATCGCAAAGAAGCATGATATCGCTCTTCTGCCTCATCATCGAAGTTATTTCTTCTCTCTTGGGGTCTCCAATTTCTATTATTGCCTTCCTGGCCATTATTACCTCCATTGTTATGGTACGGTTTGCCCCTGTTATTGTGTTTATTCCACGAACTTCGACCTCTTCCTGCTTTATTAGCATTTCCTTTGTACCTTGACTGCCATTTTCTGGGTTCCTGTTCCCATTGCCGTCCTTAGGAATCTAAAGTTTCTGTGCTCGTGGCCTTGTTGTTCCTTGGAGCTTGCTGTTGGTCAGTCTGTGTGTTGGTCACGTGGACTTGTTCCACGGTTCGACTCTGACGCATAGTATTTGCTGTGGTGAGGTCCAGTTGCCTTAGAACTGTCTCCATTTCCATAGCCGTTTTCGCATTAGCCGAGATTAGTAGCCTTTGGATCTCGTATGGAAGCTGTTTGGCGATAGCAATGCATAGCTCCAGTTCACTAGGTTTTTGATCCAGCTCTTTAAAACGACACATCTGCGATATGAAGAATTCTGCGTACTTCGTCGGGTTGTTCGTGCTGTACTTTTTGGCATACAAATCCAGCCGTAAATTCTGCTGAGTCGCGGCGTCCCAATATCTCTTCAAGAATGCCTCGCGGAATTCCTCAACAGTATCAAAAGTGTAACGGAAGCTGCGAAACCATAATGCGCACTCCCCCTCTGTTAACTTCTCTATAGCACGTAGCCTACGCTCCTGCGGTATTCGTGCATCATTGAGATATTCAGTCACTTCCTTTAACCAATATTTTGGTGTCATACTACAGTGACTACCTGAAAACTTCCTAGGTTTTTCTTCGCTTGCCCTAATGACGTTTATCACCTGGGTGTGCATCGCATTTTCATGTGGCGTCGATGCCGCAATTGGTACACCTGGCGTCATGTAAGGACTTTCTCCTGCGCCTGTAGCATTCCTGCTTATAGGTTGGGTTTCTAGGTCTGCCCACCTTGTTTTTCTTATATCCTCTATGCTGCCTTCACTCGACTTAGGATATTTCAGAAGTGTCTCCTCCTGTGCTATTATCCTAGTCTCCATTTGGTTATGGCGCATTTCTGCTCTTTCTAGGCGAGTAATGACTTCTTTTTCTATTCTTGTAAGCCTATCTCGGTTTTCCTCGGCTACTTGAAAAATTTTCACCTTGTCTTCTTTCAGACTTTGTTTGATATGGGATATTTCATCCTCTACGTCCTCTTTAATTTGAGCAAGGGTCTTGTCGCTTGCCTCTGTTTTCTGGCCTTCTCTTATTTCGAGTTCTTCTCTCAGACCTTTAATTTCATCTTGAATGTGTCCATTGACTTTAGACAATTCATTCCGGACCTTGGTGATCTCGCCTCTATTTTCCTCTTGCCTTTTATTGACTATGATAATGTCGCTTTGCACTTGGTCCAGTTCTTTATGAACTTTACCCATCTGACTTTTCACGTTGCCTACCAGCTCCTTACTTTCCTGAGCGATAGCCTTAATTTCGCCTATTTCCTGGCATTGACCTAATATATTCTGGTCCTGTTTCTTGAGGTCACCGTTAATTGCTCTAGCGTAGCTTTTCAATTTCTGGTCCCATTTGGAGTCGTTCTCCTCTAATCTCTGGTCTACTGTTTTCGTAAACTCTGCGAACTGTTTCGCTTGGCGTTCGAGATTCGCCTCATTTTGGATCTGAATATCCTTAATATCGTTAGACAACGCCTCTAATTTACTGTTGGTTTGCTCCTGAGCATGCCTACACGCTTGCAAATTACCCTCAAGTTTGGCTTCTATGGCCTCGAAACGTTTATCAGTATTTACCTGCATTTCCGATACAATGCTTACAACAGTATCTGTTACTTCGGTCTTAATGACTTCTTGCATTTGACCTAACTTATTATCTAGTGCAACCTGATTTGCATCTAACCGATTACTCAATTCAGCTTTATATTCAACTTTATTTGCCTCTAAACGGTTGTTTAATTCAATCTGGTTATTGTTCATTGCAACCTGATTTGCATTAATTGCCTCCTGATTGGCATCTAACCGAGCATTTATTTCTCTCTGGTTCTCATCTAACCGAGTGTTTATACTATCCTGGAAAGCTTTGGTTTCCAGTTTGTTCTGCTCGTGAACAGCATCAAAATGTTGTTTCAGTCCTGCAATAACTTGCAAGATCTCCTCCGTACCTGACATTTTACAATAACACACTTAAATATGCAGGCAGGCTTCCTGGAAAAATATGTGGATACGTTTCGAAGAGAAACATCAAACACTGCACACATATTGTGAAGTCGTACAAAACCTGATAATATTATAGTAGATTGTGGATTGGGTAAGTAACGCTCGTACCCTTAGGCCATTCTCTTCTCAATAGAGAGATTCTGCGTTACCTCAAAAGCCTACTGAATTCAACAATCACTCAAACACAGTTTGAGGCAAAACAATTACTATGGTTTTCCCCATGAAATACCATAAAAAATCTATGGGTTTTCCCTAAATCCCATAAGCTCCACGTATTTTGGGCGCCATGATAAATGAATTGTGATATGCACAATCTATCGTTGCCCGGTTGGTGCAATGCCAAAATCGCTCATATTGCACTGACGCAGGCGGTTCCATAACGAGTTAATACCGCCCCACGTTGCTTGGGCCATGATAAATTAATAGAGCTTTTACTACCATAGACCCCACAGACGGGCGTCATGATAAATTAATAAGATCTATCGTCTACAGGTATCTATCAAAATTTATATATACGTATCGGAACTTAGCTATGGATTAGGAGCGGTCACACCCTACTTCGTTAATTCTTACTTTAATAGAGTTGTGTGCATTAAATCTGACCGACTTTAGTCGTACCTTTAGCTCAAATCACAGTATAGGACATCAATTCCCATGTACCCATGTGAGTAATCTCGTTGGATAATATGCATCTGCCTCCAACTAGCATCAGCTCTCGGGCGTGTACGGTAACCCCAATTTTTGCAGTGCATATTTTGGATTTGAGGCTAAAAGGTATCAACTCTACAATGATAAAGCACAACTCGATTCTAAAACTTTAATCCAGTAAAATAAATCATGGCTTCAAACACAAAACAATACCCAAAAAGCATAAAATAAAGCAAACAAAATTTTTACTTCCACAATCCACAAGTAAACAAATATGAAATCACAACAAAGTCATACCTAGCCATAAGGCTTTACCCTTCTGTGAACTTCACAAGGATATACTAGTGCGCTGATGCACCTACGACTTCAAAACAAACTGTACATTAACATAACAGTCATACAATGTGACTTCTTTAATATTACACCAAGGATTATTCCTTAAACCTCTTTATGTTAAACAATTATGTGTGCCGTGCGTGTTTCAATATTTTTCTTCTCACCAATGAAATGCTTTGCATGCATTTACCTATTTGGACGTTGCACCAAAATCAACGTGCAACTCCATAATTATGTAAGCTACCCCCGACACATCCTCCAATTATATGGTTTCACCGCATGCTGTCTGTGATTCCTAGATAAAACGTTACGTTATAGCTTATGTCGGATTGTACGACAGACTACCTCGCGCTCATGGCGATTGGCATCTAGTCACCAACTACATGACTTGGTTCCAGTGACAGTACAAATATATCATGTAACTATTCGTCAGATAGCTAAATTAATGAACCATCAGGATGAACTATAATTATCCATGTGTTCACAAACCACATGGCTATAATACTCAACATAACAATCTTGCATTATATGTCATTTTAACAAGGTCTAGAATCTCTTCCCTTTATAACTTGCCTGAGCGGTCCGAGTGGCTGGCACCGACCCTTGGCTAAGGAAGTCGCTACACAATAGAAAGTGGAATGGGTCGCTTCACCAATTATCTCGACCTTTCTAAAAGTTTGAAAGCCTCCCTCTCTAAGCAGTGGAGATTTACAAGACAAATACTGTGTCCTGACCGATACACATGTTCCCAAAGGATCTTAATTGACTATTATGCCAACAGGTATTGAATGAGCTTTTGTAATTATTCCTACGTCGAGGATAATGATTAATTAATGGCCTCACATGGGTCCATTCAACATGAAGGTTCGGGTTCGCAATGCATGAGCCTGGCGGTTGACCGATGTCTCAAGTATGATATAGGCGCAGAAAACCACTGTCGCCATGAGTTTTCGCTGCCACGAGCGTAAATAACTCATTAATAAGTTCTCGGGAAATCATAGAGCTGCGAGGTGTCCTTGTTTCCTCGACTCTTATAAAGATTCCAATCCGGAACACATTTCAATCCTTTCTTCAGAGTTAGGGTCCATTCACTAGAACTCTGGAATAAATAATATCTCCACCAATGTCCACGACATAGGAGAATTCATACGTAGAATAGACTATCTGGCCCCTAATGCTCCATGCTACGACACTCCGACCTATAATATTAAGAGAAATCTAACATTTACTCTATAAGCTTCTCAATTAAGCTGCAAATTCAAATCATCAAAAGCTCTTTCATTACTGGTATCATTACCGAATATATGCAATATTCTGATATAAAACTTCTTTCCATAGTTACTGAAATGTAATCTCACTGTAACATCTTCCTGCTTAGATTGATAAGTCTTGCAATTAGCGTTAATAATTCTCGCTTACAACATTTATTTGTTTCCTGATGTGTTCATTCATACTCTTAATAACCATTATTATTATTATCATCATTTCTCACTGACATAAATGACCAAAATCATTATTTATTATTATTATTATAAATCTCATTGACATAAATGACCAAAATCATTATTTATTATTATTCTCACATAAATTACCAAAATTTCCGACATAGCTAGACGTTTTAAACTCGAACAATCGCGTTCGTTGCATTTACATAACTGATTGCCATTCTTAATTCATAGTGGGAATAATTACTCCACTTAATGATGCAAATCAACATTTCAACTCTATAAAAATCAACTCAATACTGATTAAACATGGAGGATCAGCCTCCTAACTGACTTTTACTGGCATCTATAAGGAATTCACAATACCTTTTACGGAATCACAGACATGCATCGGTCCATACTTCTACATAATCAGAACCATAATTTGTGGGGTACTTACATCTCTATAGGCATCTAAGGTGGCTCCGACCAATCATATTCTTCCATGTCGCCCGCCATAATGGGTTTAACGCGACATATTTCTCTTGTTTACACACATTTGATTACACATAATTTCTATCACCAACACGACACGTTGCATACCTTTCAGGAAGTTATCACTCCCCAAACATGTGAAACACTTCATCAAACACTACTTTAAATGATATTTTTACATATACATTACACTGAACACTCGTCACTTTATACACACTTCAATGCTGAAATTCCCTAGCAGAGATCGAAATTGCAGGTGTCAACGGCATCTTACGTTACCAACTCCTGATTGAAAGTCTGGTTATCTGCTCTCGGAACTCTCCAACAGTTTTATGACGATCATTACTCCTACAGTAAGCGTCCTGCGTTACATCAATACGCTGGCTCCCAAACATGAGCGTTAACATCTGGTACTCTCATGGCAATACCAAACACTTAGTAGAGTTTCTTTCGCGCATTCTATCGTAGTTACACATATACGATTAGTTAATCCTATACACACTGCGCTTAATAAAGTTCAACACTTTCACAAATAATTATATACAATAGGTCTACCGTTAGTCTATACGGTGCTTCGTAACTGAACACGTCATAGTTCGTGCTGCTGATTATGCCTGTATCACGACTATTCTTCATACAAGCATATTTACTGTTTCTATTACACATACCCGTCTTTGTTCGGCGTCTTGATGAATAGATCCGTCATGCGTTTTGCCTTGACGAACTTGCTTCAACCTGGCTGTAGCTGACTGAAGTTTCACTCGAAGACTGCACGTAACTTATTTGAAGACTTCTGTCTGCGGCTTACACGCTGTCTCGTACTGCTGCATATTTGCTGCATACTGATTGCAACTTATTGTCATTGTGCTACAATTGACAATTGAGTAAGACTGTAACTGGCTGTAACTGCGCTTGGCGGCATGTAGACTGCGTGACAACTGAGTTAGACTGAGCTTGACTGAGTTAGAACAGAGGGCTCCTCCTGGGGTCTACTCCCTTATATCGGATTTCCACAGAAAGTAGAGCAACATCTTCCCGCGTAATCTTGGCTCCTCTCACAGCATGATTCAGGTCTTCAAACCATGATCATTGTGTTCCTCTCTCTTCACAGGTCCCAAAACTATCTGTGTGCAAAGGAATCGCTCGTTCAATTAATTAATATTAATTCCTTTCTCCATGGCGTGGGACGCTACCTAATCGGGAAATCCCCGGCAACATCTTCACATCCATCCGCGAACAATGGTCGTTTTACAGTCCTTACGCACATCACTAAATATGCACCAATTTCGCAGGTAAAAGACTCTAAAATTATCTTCTTGCCAAGATATTCACCTGTGTGCAACTCTCATCTCGATTCGTTACTCCAATCACGAGTAATCAATGATTTTTCTGGGCATTTCTCCGCCCCTACTCTAAATCTATTCTCCGTCGGGGAAGAACTATGTCATTATTCAGGCCTCTCCCCTGCTCCAGACGACATAATGGGGTGACAGAGATGGACGTGGCTCCACTGGGACCAACCCACAATTCTGGGCCGATTAGTAAATGTCAGCTCTGCCCTCCTCTGTGCTTCAAACCTCCAATAGCTTACACCAAATCGTCTTATAATAATATAATCTGCTCATTATTTCCTACATTATTTTACTAAATAATGCCATTTCATCAAAAATCACACCCGTGATTAAATATACATTTCTTTCGAGGGGTTTTTACCAAGAAACTCCCTGTACAGATCTCTGGTTCGCTTCCTGGTGGAACCTTTATACTGAGATCACAGTCTCTGGGAACCATGTTCGATTCCAGTCAGCATAACCCCATCGGGTTCAATATATACAGGGTGTATTTGATATGATGGAAGTCCTTTACACTGGTGATAGAAGATGGTATTCTAAGCAAATATCTTCATGAAATTAAGTCGGATCTTAATTAGTGTAGGTGGAATTAAATCACAAAAATCGTCGGTCGATGTCTTGGAAACGGGCTTTCACTTCGTTCCCCTCAGCAGCAGAGCTGACTTCTCCCCGTCACCCTCCCCTCCTACGCTGAGGAATGTTGACCAGAGTCTGCAGTTGAGTGACCTCCTCGCCTTGTCTGCCAATGACATTGAAATACACAAACCGAGCCTATGAACAGCTGATTCACACCTTCATGGGGAGTGGCTACATGACTAGTGATGGTGGATCTGTCTAGGATTTTGCCAGCTTCATGGACTATGCATAGAAAATAGAAATCCTAAAGATTTGGTAAATTAATTTAAGGAACTGTTGGTCTATCTTTGTGTGAAGATAGTGCAACAACTCTAATAAACATATTAATAATACTAATAATAGTAATAATAGGCTTTTAGACTCACTAACAGACTGGCTGCGTGGCTCAGCGGTAACGTTCTCGCTTGCTGGGCCCTAGATTGCAGGTTCGTATCCTGGCGCAGTCAGCAGGCATTTGAGGGTGCGCAAATGCGAGGGAGCCGTGTGAGTACATTTACTGGCACGTTAAAAATCCCCTTCGGGGCAAAATTCCGGCACCCCGGCGTCTCTAAAAGCCACGGTAGTTAAAAGGGACGTAAAACCAATAACATTATTATTAGACACACTAACTTCTTTTATGTTTTTTTTTGTATGTCGAGTTGCCAGACTTTAATGTACGTAGGATTTCTTGTATGTGCCATGAAATCCATGGAGATGATCGTATTAGATCCTATTCATTTACTACATGACTGAACGTAGATCGCACCCTCGGGAAGGTTAGCACTCTACCAACAGAACTACACATGCTGACTCTTATTATTATTAGACTATTATTATTATTATTAGACTATTATTATTATTATAACACTGTATTATAACAATGTATTTGTATTTTATTTTCATTTTCGTGTATTTTCATATGTATTTACATTGTTGATGGACCAATAAATCAACCCTCCCCCCCCCCCTCTCTAGTTAATGGCCACCCGAGGGTTGGAGATGGGATGGGACAATTCACAATATGAACATGTGGTACCGAACTAGTATTAAATCTTGGAAGTAGTTTTCCATGGGTTCCCACTTCTACCCCAGGCAAATGTCGGGATTGTTCCTAACTTAAGGCCACGGCCGCCTTCTTCTCAATAATCATAACCGCTGGCAGTGCAGCCCATGAAGGGCCTAGGCCTACCAAGCGACCGCTGTCCAGCCATTTGGCCTGCAGATATTAGGGTGACGCGTGGTCAGTGCATCGGGTCCCCTCGGCCATTAATCTTGATTTTCCTGACTCGGGCACTGCCTCACTGTCAGACAGCTACTCAATTGCCCCCACGAGGCTTAGTGCACTGCGTTCCAGCCCTCACGTCAGTTTCTAATATCCCTGATGGAGCCAGTATCGAACCCAGGGCCTCCAGGTGAGAGGCAGTTGCACTGCCCCAGCGCCACAGGGCCTTCGCCTTCTTCCGAATCCTCACCTGAATTACAAATACCCACATTACTACAGAAACCACAAAACACAGGTTATCTCACAAATTCTACCCACACCCAGCTACACGGGGCTAAATGACCAAAATCGCCAAGCCTCTCAAACAAAACATCAAGTATTTTACTTCCGTCCTAAATGCCTAGTTCTGAACAGACTACGGGATGTCGGAATTTTGTCACACTGCATTTCATTAAGTGAATGTTTTTAGTATTTTCAGAAACTAGTCAACAGAAGGTCCGACACGGACGCGAATGATACATCAGGGCTGAGTATCGAAATTATTTTATACATGAACATCAATCAATGAATTCCACACTTACAAAGTAGGCTACACAATACTACCGATCCTAACGTCCCAAGACATTGCGTGCGTTGTCAACAACAACAACAACAAGAACAACGGCAATACACATTTTCTTACGAGACGGTAGAGCTCATCCTCATAACAGCTGATAGCCTACCACCCCTCAAGTCAACCGGTAAGGTCAATGCTCCGATTACGTAACAACTTCCCCTTCGCGCGTCGTCTCTCCTGGCTCCGCCTCGTTTACCCCAGCCTGCCGCACCACTTTCTGCCTGATTAGTTTCTGAAATAACTAAAAACATTGACTATTTAATGATTAATTATCAATTTCAAGATAGGTGACAATTTTTTTTACCTAGGAAGCTTAGAATAGTCTCTTCTATCACCAGTGTAACGGACTTCCATCATATCAAATACACCCTGTATATATATACAGGGTGTAATTGATATAAATGACGTCCGTTAGACTGGTGGTAGAAGATGGTATTCTAAGCAATTGAAAGAACGCTCGACACTTTAGTGACGATTATTAAGTGGGCCAGTATCTGACGCTTGAATGTCATCCCGAAATCTTCCTTCAAGGATACGTCCTACTTCAAACGAAGACCAACACTGTGGGCGCTACCCAGACAAGGCAATGCCTAGCTGGCGATAGTAATAAATGCCCGGAATCCTAGTGCCTTGAACAGACACATACCCCTCGGCATGCACAATGATCTGCTGTAGTATTCGACCATGCAGGGACCTTCGTTGTAAGGCGGATACTACCGCTAGAGTACATAGCACACACACGTGACTGAGCTGGGGAATACTGTCTGGGCTTTCTGGCTTGTTGGTCAAGTCGGCGGCTTTTCCTCTAACGGCATGCATGTTTACTCTAAGGGTCAAACCAATATTGATAGATATGCCGAGGAATGGTCACGTCCATTGCGTTGTGGTCAGCATGATTTAGCTGCCACCCCGGAGGTCCGCGGTTCGATTACCGGCTCTGCCACGAAATTTGAAAAGTGGTATGAGGACTGGTACGGGGTCTACTTAATCTCGGGTGGTCCAAATGAGTAGAGTTTTTTTATTCCCACCTGAGCCATCCTCGAAGTGGTTTTCCGTGCTTTTCAATTTCGTCTTCGGGCAAATGCCAGGATGGTAGTGTACCCGTATAAATCATGATGAACACTCGTCGGAAATTTTAAGATGGAGTGGATCGTAGAATCTTGGGGTTCCGGCTAGTAAGTACTGAAAATCCTACCGACAAAGACGTATTGACCCTACAACAGTATCTACGATTGTGTTATGGATCAATTACACTCATCTGGGATGGTGACTACCTGTGGAGAGTGAGAATCTTAACACTTCTCGGGTCGGATGGGTTAAGGGTGACTAAAATATGATCCAATTCCACAACACAACCTCCTTATAATTAAAATAAATCCAAACGAAACCCCACGTTGAAAAATAACAAAGTGAAAATGTATTAAATAAACAATTAAATAAGGAAAACAAAACAACAATTAACAATTAAATCATGGTCGCTTGCCCCTTAAAAATATTAAAGTAAAGTCAGACATGACTTCATTATAAGCACATCATCAGAATAGAATGATAGCCTGTGATCTAATTCACACCAATCAACGGTTAATCTTATCTATATACAGTATATGAAGGAAGATGTCCTGACTGACTGTTAATCTTCGCACAGCAAAAACCTACTGGAGATAATTGCGTGAATTCTTGTTTGAAGATATGTTCCTACCGTAGTGTAGATGCGGACTAAGAGAGGATTTTTAAAAATTTCGATTTTGAAGGGATAAAAAGGGGTGAAATGTGATTTTACATTTTTGTTATACTTAACTGGGACAAAATATCGAAGTTGTGGCATAAAGACCGGACTTAGCTCATTTTACGTTCCTCGTTGCGAGAAACAATACTCGGTCCCAAAAACCACATTTTTAGGCCCTAAAACCAACAGTTTCAAAGATATTCTCAGAAAACTATTTTCGCTCTGATAAACTGATGAACTAATGGCAAGTCCGAATCCATGTCAACAGTACGCTCTGATAAACAGATGAATTAATCGCAAGTCCGTATCAATGGCAACAGTAGCTCAATACATGGCATCCAATTGTCCATCTATCCCTGTAGGAGGCTATGCCAATCCACTTATTATCTAAAACACGATAAACTAGCTGCGAGGCTCAGCGGTAACGTTCTAGCTTGCTGGGCCCAATGTTGCAGGTTCGTATCCTGGCGCAATCAGCTGGTATTTGATGGTGCGCAAATGCAAGGGAACCATGTCAGTAGATTTACTGGCACGTTAAAGATCCCCTTCGGGACAAAATTCTAGCACCCCGGTGTTTCTAAACGCCAAAGTAGTTAAAAGGAACGTAAATCCAATAACATTATTATTAAAACACGATAAGAACATTAGAAATCTAAACGGTCATCCCCTTTTCAAGATATATCTAAACACGATAATAACATTAGTGTGAGATAGCGCCTTCCAATACCACCTTTAATTTTGTAACACTACAGTAGTGACTACTAAATAAAGGTAGCGATCAAGCAACGTTCAATTTCATAAACACAGGGTTCACAAATGCCGTATAATTAAGTACAAACATATCAGTCTGGTTGTTATGTCAGTAGCAACGAAGCTATGTGGTGGCTATTGCCGTTTCCGTAACACTAAAGGCATCTCGCCGTCACATACCTCAATATGCACCTACAGAATTGTGAACCAGTCTATTTTACTGAAAATAATTTCTACGAGCGAGTATCCATTCCGCCAAAAACCACATTCACTACCTTATCCAACATTTACACAAGACGTGATTTTGAAAGCACTTTTCTGTATGTTGAGGTAAGAGATATTACACATGGAAAGTTAAAATAAAATGTTGGCAAATCTGAATTCAAGGAACTGCTGTTCGGAATAGGCCTGGTGTTAAATCTGCAGAAGCTTTCGGTACAGGTTAAACGGCCCATGTTTGTAACATGGAATGTTTTCCTTTGACAAGGCATCTATTGATATCACGCCACGAGAGGGCAGTTGGGTTTGAACTGCGGATGTCTTCCCGCTCACTGCGTATCGTGCATTCCAAAAACATGAAGTTGGTCAGTACTTGCTTCACTCACTCAGTACATTCCTTCTTTCACTGGCTGCGTGTCGTCTGTTGCGATAAAAACCATTGGCGTGCGGGAAGCTGATATATTTATGTTAGGAATATGTGGGCCGCGCATGCGTACTGCAAGACAACCCCGCACCCTCGCACAGCGTGTTGAACTGCCATCACCTGGCGCGATGACAATACACCATATGCGAGGGCAACGTATTTCAAAGATTTCTAAATACACAATAATCAGGAATTATTTAGAAAGGCATGTGAGGTAAAAGGGTTTTTGGAGAATTACAATGCCTGGGATGTAACACTGGAAGAAGCTGCACAATATACATCAGCGGCCAAGGTGAGAGATATTTTAGCTAATGGTCCATTATAGCGGCATGTTGACGACCAAATCATCAATAATTGAGGGAAAAGTACACCCTGAATATCATAAGGAAAAATACTTTTAATTCCCCATAGGCTATTCCGATTTGCCATTCCAGTGTGCATGAGTACAGTTCCCTCATCAAACAGTAATCGCAATTATTATTAACAAAGCGAAATGACACGCACTTACAGCAGCAGGTGTACATTCAGACAAAACCAGTTCTCACGAGCATCTGGACAACAAAATCGTTATGTCTCAGCAGAAGATGGCAAAACCAAAAACGTAATTTTCAAATGTGTTCACATACGGTAACATCGTACCCTGCAGACTTTCCAACTCTATGAAATTCCCACTTTGCTGCTCATATCAATATATCAGAATTTTCAGAATTAAAGTGGACCCACCAGTAGCCGAGATTGCTGTAATAAAATCGACCAGTTATCAGCAATAATGCATCGACCCCATTGTCTTCATCGCGAGCGAAGCCGCGGGTAACTGCTAGTATATATATATAAAAAAGGATGTTCGTTTGTTCGTCTTATGCGTTCATTAACCATTCATCCGATCGCGATCAAATTTTGGTGAGTTGTTGTACATGCTACCGGGATGGTTATAGGCATAGTTAATCCAGTTTACAATAGATAGCGCACGAGAAGCTTAAACAAATGAGTGTTGGCGATGCGTTCATATAGCCTACAATTCATCCGATTGCGACCAAATATTGATGGGTTGTTGTGCACACTTCCGGGATGGTAATAGGCATAGTTATTCCAATTTACAATAGATAGCGTGCGAGTAGTTAAAACAAATGAGTGTTGGCGATGCGTTTATACAGCCTACAATTCATCCGATTGCGACCAAATTTTGATGGGTTGTTGTGCACACTCCCGGGAATGTTATAGGCATAGTAAATCCAATTTACGATAGATAGCGCGTGAGTAGCTTCAACAAAATGGCGTGCGATTCGTTTCAACATAATCCCACATGCGTTCATATACCATTCATCCCATTGCGATGAAACTTTGATGAGTTGTTGTGTACACGCCAGGGAAGGTTTTGAGTTAGTAAATCCATTTTGCAATAGGTAGCGCACGAGTAGATTCAACAAATGAACTACTGCACGAGAATTGTTTCAACAAAATCCCGAATGCGTTCATTTACCCTTCATCCGATTGCGATGAAACTTTGGTGAATCGTTGAGTACACTCCAGGGAAGTTATCTGGCTTAGTAAATCCATTTTACAATAGGTAGCGTACGATTACATTCAACAAATGAGTGACAACACGCGAATAGTTTAAACAAATCCCCTATGCGTTCATATGACCTTTGTCCAATTGCGATGAAACTTTGATGAGTTTTTGTGTACACGCCAGGGAAGGTTTTGAGTTAGAAAATCCATTTTACAATATGTAGCACACGAGTAGATTCAACAAATGAGCGACGGCACGCGAATCGTTTCAACAAAGTCCCGTATGCGTTCATGTACCATTAATCGATTGCGATGAAACTTTGATGAGTTGTTGTGTACACTAACGTGAAGGTTCCTAACTTAGTAAATCCATTTCACAGTCGGTAGGGCACGAGTAAACTCAACATATGAGTGACAGCGTACGAATCGTTAAAAAAAACATATGCGTTCATATGCTATTCATCCGATTGCGATGAAACTTTGATGAGTTGTTGTGTACACTTAGGCCTACGTGAAGGTTTCTAACTTAGTAAAACCATTTCACAGTAGGTAGCGCACGAGTAGATTCAACAAATGAGTGACAGCGCATGAATCGTTTAAACAAAATTCCATATGAGTTCATATGCCATTCATCGGATTGCGATGAAGCATTGTTGAGTTGTTGTGCACGTCCCCATGATTGTTTCTAAGTTAGTTAACCATTTTACTATAGTTTAGAGGCACTTAACGGAAATTTAAAATGTAGCCTATTGTGTAACCAAAAGCACTTCATGAAACATAATTACAAAGCCAACACTTTCTTTGATTGGCATTGCAACGCATGCCGGTTACAGCTAGTTTGATATAAAACACGCTTGAGATTGTTTATAACATCCCGCAGTCTTGGGGAAAAGAACGGGGCTGTGTTTTACTTAATGCAGAACAGCATTCCTTTGCTCCTACAAGTTAGACTTCACTCTGTCAATTTGTTATATAATTCTCCACTCCATTCAATAACTGGATTCTACAACACCGAACAGCTGGCCTATACGTAACTTTCAACCATACAAAATATGCAACGTTATTTCTCAACAGAAATAAGTATCGCCTGTCTTCACTCTCTCGTTATAACTTCTCTATAACGTAATATTTGACATTACCAAAGTGAAATCTTCACTGATTTAACGAAATCTTTACGTAAATACAACTAAACATTGTTGCCATACAACACGTAGCTTCTGTATACACACCCTGTTTCACATACAGAATCCTCTTCACATTAATACCACACGTTCAAACGTTTCCCAAACATTTAATACACGCAAAATACATTATTATTAAATTAATAATAATAATTACTCTGAACTTTAAAAATGTTTAAATAATTATATATAACTTTTCCATCGCTTGATTTACTCAAGTTAGGTAGTTTAACTGGCTGTTAACTATCCTTATTATTAATATTAAACTTGTTATTATTATTATTATTATTATTATTATTATTATTTACTTATTAAGATCACTTCACCGTATGGTTTATATAGGATTTATTGTCAATTCTAGGCTAATATGACTAAGAATTTATGTTAGCTCATACGATTATTATTCACAATCCGGTTTACTAGTTTAATAGGAATCAATAAACAAGGTTAAACTCCACCTCGCTAACTTTTCCGCCAATATCTCTTCTTATCTATCCCTCAATACTGTTCACATACAAATATATTAGAGTTTCAACAACTCACTTTCCGATAAAACATACTTCAACAAGCTTCAACTTTCTTTTACCAGAATAATAATACCTTTATACTCTAAAATACGGAAGTTCCCACGCATTTGCATTACTTATATCATCGTAGAGTTCCATTATATCGTAAATACTTGTATACGGCATTACATCACCTCGTATACCTCACTATAAATTAATTATAACCATAATATATCATCGCACACTTTCCTTTACATATTTACGTAATATTTGTATTATCTCTTTATTACCATTGAACTTACTAGTCAAAACAGCTGTTTATTATTACCACATAACTTGTTATTTAAACCAGCTATTCGTTCTATTAACGATTATTGAAGTTAACGTTGATATAACTTCTATTGGTTTACTTCAAAAACTACTATGTCATTCACCATTGCTATCAATTATTTAATAAAAACACAATTGTTCCTTTCACCACACTGATCTATCTTCAGAATTACAATATTTGAAAATCACGATATCAATAATACGTCACGTTGCAAATTGTTTTAAATACTCAAAGTATGTGTCCAGTTAATCTCGTTTACGATTGGATTTAGCATTTCCCTAAATCTCAGTAGTTAAAACTATTATCTTTCAAGAATACATTGCAAAGTTAAAATTATATTAATGAAAGATCATAGCTTTCACTCCCAAATTAAAATAGTCTCAACATAACGTGAATATAGTTCCTTTCCTACGTTTTCATTACAATATATTCGTAGCATAATACGATGAATATTTCTTGCTAGATCGCCGTAAAGTCATTATAATTACTTAATTGTGCTTGAAATACTATCAAACGCTGTAATATTCTTCCTATCTATATAACTTCTCACATTCAAGATACCCAATTCATTTATCTCAAATGAATTTAATATTTGACATCGATGAAAATATTCTGAAATAATTCAGAATAAAATAAAAATCTTTAAATCGATGAAAATAAAATTTGAGGAAAATCCTTAAATAGTGGCAAACGAAGTTCCATAAACTTTAAAATATCAAAGTAGAAAATGTAGAATCCAAATTTATATAGAAGGGAAGGAAACAACCCTCCAACATAAATTCGAAGAATAAATGTCGAATTTCAAAGTGGAAAATACAATCACATAAACCCTGGAGAATCAGGTGCTCAAATATGTTGTCAACTACTCAATACTACAGTACTAGATCTTGCAGGTCTACCTTGCGTCGACTCAAGAAATCATAAGGTATATAGAATACCCCGATGTTCCAGATCCCTGATGAAAGTCATGAACCTTGGTCTCCCCCCTTCAAGCGAACTGCAATCCAGGGATGCGAACAACATTATTCCTCGACTACTCAGGCATACGAACGCCTCTGCTCCCCTGCAGTTCCTCGACATCTACCAAGCTTCATGCGTTTGATGTTATAAACCCATCTGTTTTTTGGTTCCAGAGATGATAGTTCTTATTTTCGACGCCTCCGTTTGAAGTTCAAAATCATTACTGAAAAATATCGTTGTTGATTATCCATTATGGCAGATGATTACGATATTTTTAGAATAAGATGAAGTGGTATGTCGAAATGTTCACATAGATGTTAAGTGAAACAATGTAATTGCTCGTAGTTATTACGTAGATGTACATGGTTATTTGTGGATGTACAAGATGAAGTTTTACATGAATTTATAAGTCGAAACTATTGCCATAGTCGCTCTCTGTCGTCCACCAAATGTCCTGTTTAGATGTGTTCCAGTCGCATGGTTATATTACTCCATAATGACACCTTCTATATTTGTGTAATACAGTATTTCTACTAATTTAATGACAGCATTCATTGTTAAATTCGAATGATCAAAGATTTCAATGTTGATGTAGATCACCTTAATGTTCGTCAACTCACGTTGCTTTTGTAGAATCACAGACCTCTACTCAAGTTTAAAATGTTCATTCGCTGCTAACACCTTTCCATTCGCTTCACTGTAGTATACGATGTTAACGCCCCACGTCTGGATTCGAATAAATATTCCGCACTCGTATAAAATTACCATCAGCTTCTTAAATGTTCAAAGGATATGTCCATAGCTGCCACGATTATATGCAGTTCTTATTTCAATACAATTATGCTTGTAGAATAGTTTATAAGACGCGAACTCGTATCGGCACTGAATTGTGATACTATATTTGACTGGCTACAGAGTTTGTCTGTACATTAATCGCGCCCGTGAAGGCTAGACATCTGATAGTCAGCTATCGCCGCACTTCGCTTCGGGTTGGCTGAGAATCGAGCTCCTACAGCATGTCTGTCCCCGACAACCTTCCAGTAGAATAAGACGCTATTTCGATGTCTGCAATCCCGTTCCACATCTATAATTGCCGCCATTCAGAAATCCGCAGTAAAATTACGCGGCAACCTGCATGAAACATAATACAGCGTAATGCGTAGCTATAGAGACTTCCAATGTCTTGATATAATTTTTCTTCTTAATTTCAACATCTTCTCATATTAAATAAAGGCATACAAAAGCAATGCCAACTCCGTATAAGCCATGGAGGCCCTGGGAGTAGTGGAAGGTAGAGGCTTCCACTTTTTGTGACATCGGCACTAGATGGGATGGAGTTGTCAGCTCCCAGGAATTACCCAGCACCTCTACCGACTGCGCCACGAAGCCCCAAACTAAAGGCATACATAGGCTCTAATTATCATAATCTAACTATATTAATTAGTCTGGGAAGATCAATCCTTCCATAAAACTTCTTGTCATTGGTCAGGTGACAATAAAAAATAGAATAATTTATATCAATCCAGCTCTGAGATCCGCGGCAAACTCTTGTTACCAGGCGAAATTACCTTGGCAGAATTCCCAGAATCCCTCACAGAATCATGTGCCTGACTTCCAACTCGTCGTAAAAACCGGTCCTGTGTCAAATTGCAGTATCTTATTTAACATGCATTTTACCATGGGCTCCAAAATAAATCATCAAATTCACCAGAATTAATTCAAATCCGGGCTCAGTACCTACCGTAATGCCACGGCCGCCTCCTTCCCCTTCCTTTCCTAACTCTCCCACTCTTCCAATCCCTTAAACAGGCCCTTTGCAGGTGAGGCCACCTGGGCTTAGTGCTGATCACACACTCCAGTTGTATCCCCGAGTCAGAGTCTCAAGCTCCAGGACACTGTCCTCAGTGGCGGTAGAGGTGGGATCCCTCGCTTAGTCCGTGGGAAAGCCAACCCTGGAGGGTAAAACAATAATGGAAAAATGGCGAGTAATTATAGCGTAATGCTCTTTGAGAAATTTTTATGAGTTAGCTGCCATAGCTTGAATAATCTCCGATAATTAGCTCATTAGGTTGGGAAACATACATACCAAGAGTCCTTAGATTACATGCACGTGATGAAGTTGATAGTGACGCCAAGGTCTTTGGTCAGTGTATTTAACAGCAAGGCAAGACAATATGTCACGGATATCACTGACTGTCAACATGAACACTAAAACTGTCTTCGCTCTTCTGTTGGTCGGGCTATTGTCCGTGTGTCTAGCCCAACAGGACTCTTCAAACAGCCCAGCTCCCAGAGTCATGGCCATTGCCCAGTAAACCCCTTACTAGCCATGACCAAGAAGCATCCCTTACTAATTTTGGGTTTTAAATGATAATAATTATTATTATAAATAATAATGATTATTATTATTTTTATTCTTACCGTCCATGAGAGACAGAGTTAAATTTCTTCAGGAAGTCAAAATGTTACAACAGCTCACTCCAAGCCCACAGGCAAATCATGTATAAACTAAAAGCTTGCTATTTCAGACAGAAGCACTTTAAGTGAACATATTCCTATTAGATATTTCTTAGAAGGCCAAAGCTGGGAGTTGGTCACTGCTAACATTCTTAACTTTCCAGACTGTCTCCACGATTTCTCAAGGAACACATATTTCTGTTCCTTCCTCATAATAATTCTTAGTATTGAGGTTTCCACAACAAACTTTAAGGTCAGTCCAACCAAACCCCAACGCTTATGGTCTGATTGGCTAAAACCCCCTCTTACCACTAGAGATACACGCCATTGGTGAATCTCTACATGTGACAGCATTTCGCTCTCCAGAGAAAGTTATAGTTTATATACTGATGCAGAGCTCATAATCGCCCTCTTCACAACCATACAGCAGACCATGTGGTCACTCTTCTTTACCAGACTAAGTAGACTCTGCTAGGTGAGCTGTCTCTATATTAGACAGACTCCTCATAATTTAAGGCTTCATGTAAAGTGTATTATAAAAATACTTAAGGTGTTGGTAACCAATAAACAAACATCATTCTCAACGTCTTCTATTCTTTTGTAAGTTTAACAATATACAGCGCGGTAGAACTTGAGCGGACCTAAATAGTAGATCCTCAAGCAATATTCAAATTAAGTGAGTGTCGATAAGTCCAATCATCTCCAACTAGACAACTGGCCGGAGATCTACGGAAAACCTATCTGGGGGCCCTTGCCGGGATTGATACATGATCTATCAGATCTATACGCAGATTGAATCAAGCATTCATATACAGTTCAGAGAAACGCCTTTCGTTGCTTGACTAAGAAGCTGTTCACACCGCAAACACTCCGTAGTATATACTCAAAGAATCAGCGAGCTGGGGTAGCCAGTAGTTAGCAGACACCACTCAGAGAAGCGCCTTTCGCTAACCAACCGACTACGCACGCTGAAGGAGGGAAGTAGCCGACCGCGCTGAATAACGAGTTATTCGACACCAACCGCCATCGCCGTTCGAGAGAGCCAACCACTCCAAAGAAGGAGCTTTCTGACCTCTCAACGACGAACCGAAGACTTGAAGGAAGGAGGTAAGCTGATAGCTCTGAAAAGGGGCCTTTTCAAATTACCAACTTCTACATTGATGTACGTGCGAGCTGATACCGTTCCAAGAGATTGACATCCCAAGAAACGCCTTCCAACCACACGACATCAGGGAACCAACAACCGACTTCAACCATTGCTGTACGTGCGTGCTGATAACGTCAGAAGAAACCAACATTCCAAGTGACGCCCTTCACCACACGACACCAAAGGAGGAGCACAGTACGAGGAAGATTAGGTCCGAACTGCTGATTCTCCTTAGCTTGTGAGTACAAAATAATACCTTATTTGTGATGCCTGAATATTGCAGTGAAAGCATGGTCTTTAATTTTTGTTGAGAAAAATTTAATAATAAATTCATTTTGCCTTTCAAATAACGCCAATCTTCGCTTAATCGAAAGATCTGTTGTCTTTCCCGTGTTATTTGAATTAATAGGTAGATTATAACCTAATAATAACTTCATTCTGCCCTTCAAATAAAGTAAGATTTAACTTAATCGAAAGATCTGTCGTTTTTCCCATTTTATTTGAATTAATAATAATAATAATAATAATTATAATAATAATAATAATAATAATAAAATATATAATAATAGAATTCGTTTTCAGAAAGAATAATCAAAGTGCGCGCTGACTAGCAGACCTTACACTTCTTTATTAACTTTCTGAATTAAAACAGAAAACTAAACCGTTTTTTAAACATATATCATCACATTAATCATCAAACTTATTTCAGAAGGAAATACCATTCTCATTTTATAAATATTATTGTCATTAGAACCTTGTGGAGAATCTAAACGGGATATCCACATATCATTTATCATATATAATAATAACTATCAATCTCATTTTATAAATACCATTGTCATTAGAACCATGTAGAGAATCTAAACGGGATATTTACATATAATTAATCTTTAGAAATAATAATAATAATAATAATAAGTTCTTTTAATAAAATTGTAATTATTTCTTAAGAAAAAAAATCATCTAAATTAATTTTCAACTAGTTCACATTGTGTAAAACCTAATCGGGGCTCTTTCACATATATATAATTTTAATTAATATTTACATTCATAAATAAGTAACTAACCTTTTTAAAGTAATCCGCTTAAATTTATTAAAATTTTAATCATTTCAATAATCTATATTAGCTGAGACAAACTCATCACTAAGATTAGAGTTAAAACTAAAAACATTCTTATTTGAAATAAGAGGTATCCAGGAACCTTACCATTCTTTTGTGAAATAGGTTTCCAAACAGCTTGTCCACTAAGCTACTCAGCATACAATCTATTTTACTAACACTTTGAAGCCACATTAAAAATGCATTGCCTAGCAGTGTCTGATATTATTAATATTTAAAAATTAATAATAATAATAATAATAAGTAACTATTAAATACATTTTTAATTTTTTTAAAACAGTTTTCATTTAAACCAACTTCCAATTATAATAATTTAAAATGGCTGAAGCAAATCTGTTATCAAAATTCGAGTACGCTCAAATTCAATTATTACCTGAATTTAACGGAAGTCCATCCTGCAGTCTAGATTATTTTATTGCAAGATGCGACAGTTTTCTAAACACCCATAGAAGAGCAGCCGCGACCGCCAACTCAAATGTAATTAATTAATTTTTATTCAATGTCATAAAATCTAAATTGAAAGGTGAAGCCAGTACCGGTAGTATACTCGACCTAGATGCGAACAGTAACTACGAGAGGTTCAAAGAGAAATTAATTAGAAGGTTAGGGGATGTGAAAGACTAGAGACTGCTAGTACAATAAATTTCTAACTGTTTCCAGAAACGAAACGAATGTTACACGGACAAATTGCAGACTTAAGTAGTGCGTTGCGACATTGTAGGATTTACGACAATGACCGCGCCCATGAGAGTTATATAGATCAGTTGAGAGGAACATCAAAATATCCTTCCAATAACATTTCCAGTCAGAAAATGTATCCACCTAAGAACAGTCAAACAATACAACCACTAACCAGGTTTCTCTTAATCCATTTACATATCCAAAACCACATAATAATTATTTTACGCAGATGCGACAATTTGTAAGCCTACCAAACCCGCAATTCAGATATCCGAGTCCACATCCGAACTTCAGACCTGTCCAGAGTTCAAACCCCACCAGTGCTAGACCGCAAAACCAACATTTCAAACCCACAAATCGACCCTATCCTACACCAAATAATATTGGAAGGAGATTTACTCCCAATAACCAGAGTTACCCAAAACCTATGTCAGGAATATCCACCACTCGAGCAAATGTAAACGCGCACGAGGAAGACATAAAAGAAATGTATAGTTATTCTCCTGAGGCACAATTAGAATATCCTCAGCAGACACAGGGATTCGAACCCATGTATGAATATGAGTCAGAACAAGAACAGGAATACAACACTGACTACATAACTTTTGAAACCCCTGTCGAGCACTATGCGCGATATAACCAAGAATCACTTGAAGCTCCTTTTGAACATAATTATGCACAAGAACAAGATTATTCGTTTTATCCAACTATCTCAGTTGAAAACCTGAATAATATTAGAAACGCTCCAAGGTTACCATTCATTACTCTATTTGGATTTAAAATTCTAATAGATAGTGGAGCTTGTAATTCCATAATGAATCCAAATGTAGCGTATGAACTCTTTCCAGAATACATATTCAAAGAACGATTTAGTATTCAGTCTGTCCACTCAGAAACACTAAGTGAGGACAACATAAAGTTCCCCATCTTTTCTGAATATGAAATAGACGAACCAATAGATTTCCGTGTCATGAAATGGCATGAATATTTCGATGCACTAATAGGTTCAGCCGATTTTGAAAAACTAGGCGCAAAGATAGATTACAAATCTAACCTAGTTACCCTTAATAACAAAGAGATACCATTTTACTTTCATACCAGTTTCAAACAAATAAGTTTCAAAACCTCATTAGATATACACCAAATTGCCATCCCTGTCCATATCAAACATGGAGACGTGTATGTCCCGAAGTTTGAACATGAAGGAAAATGCTATACAGATGCAATTTTGCATGCGGAAAACTACCAGGTTATGTATCCTGTAGGAAAGACACAAACACAGGAATTCAGTAAACCAGTGTTGGTGGAACCGTTAGAAAATATTTCCATACTCCCTTTAGAAATAAAATCAATTTCAGAAGGCGATATTCGAGAATATGTCCGTACCCAACACATGGATGACTTAGAGAGTATAGTCATATCGAAATCATGTTCCGAATTTTCAGATGTGTTCTATTATCTGGGGTGCGATTTAACATTCACTAATGAAGTAAAACAGGTTATTCACACCACCAACGAAGAACCGGTTTATCAAAGAAAGAACCGATATCCTCCCGCACTAAAAGCAGTACTGAGCGAAGAAGTAGAAAAACTTCTTAAGCAAGGAATGGTCACTCCAAGAGAATCTCCTTACTGTCACCCTGTCTGGGTAGTGCCAAAAAAGCTGGCCGCCTCAGTACAGAAGAAATGGAGATTGGTCGTTGATTTTAGACAGCTAAATAACAAGACCATTGAACACCCATATCCACTGTCTAGGAAGTAGCCAGTATTATTCAACTTTTAACATCGCCCAAGGATTCCATCAGATTGAAATGGATTCCAGATCTGTAGAAAAGACAGCCTTTACTATAGATAACCGGCATCTCCAATATGCTAAGATGCCGTCTGGCCTTAAAAATGCACCCGCCACTTTTCAACGCGTAATGGACAATGTCCTACGTCCTTTCCTTTATAAGTTCTGTTTTGTGTACATAGATGGTATTATTGTGTACAGTAAATCTCTAGAAGAACACAGACAACATTTAACCCTTGTAATGAAAAAATTACGGGAGGTTAACCTGAAGATTCAGCTTGACAAGACTGAATTTCTTCACAAAGAAGTAGCTTTCCTAGGACATGTTGTCACACAGAACGGCGTAAAACCGAATCCCGAGGAAATCAAAGTAGTAAAGAACTACCCTATTCCCAAGACACCAAAAGAAATTAGACAGTTTCTAAATATAGCTGGTTTTTATAGAAAATTCATAAAGGACTTTGCTAAGATAGCACATCCTGTGACCCGATGCTTGAAACAAGGATCGAAAATAAATGCAGAAAACCCAGTGTATAAATCTGCATTTGAAACTCTAAAAGCTGTGCTAACAAATGCTCCAGTCTTAGCTTATCCAGACTTTGAGCAACAGTTTGTGTTAACCACAGACAGCTCGGACTTTGCAATAGGCAGTGTCCTCACACAGAAGGGACATCCAATAGCTTATTATTCTAAAAGCTTAAACCCCGCTGAAAAACACTACTCTACGATAGAGAGAGAGAGTTGTTAGCAATAGTTGAAAGCTGTAAGCATTTCAAGCCTGATCTATGGGGACTACACTTCCTAGTAGAAAGTTATCACCGTCCATTGCAATGGCTTTTTACCTTGAAGGATCCCAGTTCAAGACTCTATCGCTGGAAAATAAAGCTAGGAAAGTTTGACTTCGACATTAATTATGTCAAAGGAAATACCAATTATGTAGCAGATGCACTTTCCAGGATTCAAGTTAATACCCACACAAACTGCAATCATTCAATTCACGCTGTAATCAAACAACCACCGTTCGATGCCCGACCGAAGAGTAATGAGTATGTAAAGAAACACCCTGACGTAGTATAGAACCGAGGTCCCATTACAGACGATCATCCTTTAGTCCAAGTTCATGTTGAACAAATTAAGATCTTGAAAGAAAATCAATCCGATCCAAGGGATTCCACATTTACACACCCCTATAAAATAGGACAAGCAGCATATGTTTTAGATCCCCTGACCAGGAATAAGAAAACTAAGAATTTGTACAACGAAGGTACAATACTCAAAATTGAAGCCAACCAAGTTCATTGCAAAACGAAAAACGGAAAAATTCATGCCCGGAACTTTAGAGATATGAAACCGAAAAAGAGAGTTCTTCCTATTCCAGAATAATTAGTAGTTACCGTAAATCCATGTTTCACTTTTAACTACTCTGAAAGAGGCATACAAAAATATTGATGATACTGTCTCCAGTCTAGTAATAAAAAGTAATAATACCTTCCCATATTTAATAAATTAATTAATACCAATTAATTCTGATAGATATAAATTAATTGAAATAAATAAAGAATTTAAATAAATTAATACCAACTTATTCTAAATAGGAATAAAAACATTAATAAACTAATATCTTTTCAAAGTTAATTGCTCAAAAATGAACTATGTTAGTAATACAATATGAAGGTAATTCAAGGTATTCTACAGGCAGAAGACTTCAAGATCAACCTGCTGGAAGAATCTCAATACGTGTTAATAAATTTAACCAAATATTACGTGTACTTCAAGAGACAATTTCTCTTTCATTTAATGAAATGACTAACGTCGGATTATTTTCAAGAAGAGACTTAACTAATTTAGTAAAGCATTTATTGTCAATGTATCCTGTTAAAAGCATGATCCATGCAGATCAATATCACCAATTTGAAAACCTCAAATTATCAAAAACTCAAGTGATAATATTAGACGAAGAAATGATTGTAATCCTTTCTATGTCAATCAGAGATGGCGGTCAATACCAACTGTATGAGATTACCCCTGTACCTACTATTAAGGACATTATACTTGTCCCAACTGAAAGATACTATTTGCAAGGACCCGCTTCTAAATGGCCCAGTATACCCTGTATCAAAAACACGCAATCATATGTGTGTATGTATTATAATATTAGGATAACAAGTTGCAAACTAACAGATACCAGTGAATGTGAATATGCTTCAATAAGCAATGAGATAAAAATATTTCAACCTATAAATAAAGAACATATTCTGTTCTTTAGCAAAAAAACTGAGATAATTATGCAAACATGTATAGAAGCTCCAAGTTCTCCATAAATCTCAGGTCCACAAGTAATATATTCAAAAGAATCTTGTCCTATCTCTAGCCTAGCAATAACGTTGCACCAAAAACCTACCAACTATGTCCATAGTTTCCCAATCCTAATTACAGTATTCATGATGGACATTTAATAAATAAAGAAACAAACCATCTCCATTCCCACCTTGATGTAACAAAGCTCAAACTAGATTTGAAGCCAATACCAACGAACTATATTACAAAGAAACAGTTTGTATCTATAAATGTAACATTTGTCTTACTTATAACATTTGTGATCTTGTTTGTATTTAGACAGAAATTAAGTAATTTGTATTATTTTGTAAAACTTAAATGTAAGAAGAAGGTAACTATCGCTGAGGTCAGCGATTCGAATCTTAGGAGGGAAGAGTCATGTCCATTGCCCATTAAACCCCTTACTAGCCATGGCCAAGAAGCATCCCTTACTAATTTTGGGTTTTAAATGATAATAATTATTATTATTCTTACTGTCTGTGAGAGACAGAGTATATTTTCTTCAGGAAGTCAGAATGTTACAACAGCTCACTCCAAGCCCACAGGCAAAGCATTTATAAACTAAAAGCTTGCTATTTCAGACAGAAGCATTTTAAGTGAACATATTCCTATTAGATATTTCTTAGAAGGCCAAAGCTGGGAGTTGGTCACAGCTAACATTCTTAACTTTCCAGACTGTCTCCACGATTTCTCAAGGAACACATATTTCAGTTCCTTCCTCATAATAATTCTTAGTATTGAGGTTTCCACAACAAACTTAATGGTCAGTCCAACCAAACCCCAACGCTTATGGTCTGATTGGCTAAAACCTCCTCTTACCACTAGAGATACACGCCATTGGTGAATCTCTACATGTGACAGCTTTTCCCTCTCCAGATAAAGTTATAGTTTGAAAAAGGAAGGAAGATTGTAGTTTTACGTGACCGTGAATCTTGTGATTATGAGCCACGGGGTTATAGTTTATATACTGATGCAGAGCTCATAATCGCCCTCTTCACAACCATACAGCAGACCATGTGGTCACTCTTCATTACCAGACTAAGTAGTCTCTGCTAGGTGAGCTGTCTCTATATTAGACAGACTCCTCATAATTTAAGGCTTCATGTAAAGTGTATTATAAAAATACTTAAGGTGTTGGTAACCAATAAACAAACATCATTCTCAACGTCTTCTATTCTTTTGTAAGTATAACAATATACAGCGCGGTAGAACTTGAGCGGACCTAAATAGTAGATCCTCAAGCAATATTCAAATTAAGTGAGTGTCGATAATTTCACTCTTCTCCAACTAGACAACTGTCCGGAGATCTACGAAAAACTTATCTCCAGTACTGGTGTGCTCATTGGTCTGCTCAACACCGTCACGGACTTGCTGACCTTGGTGACCAATCTCATCGGTAGTTGGAGGGTAGGTATTACGGCTTTAACTGCTGTGGTTTAAGAAATGCGAGAAGTCTTCTCCGAGCCACTAAATGTACTTACACGACGCCGTCATTTCCGGAAGAAGGGCACTTCTGAATTTTAAAAAGACGTCGCTGAATCTGATGTTACTTGAAGTAGGATGGTTGGCTTCATTCTGCTCCTCCTTTCTTTCCCTAGCCTAAAGCACTAGGTGTCTTAGCACGGTCTCTTTTTCAAGTTCTGACCACGGCTAGTGTTGATTAACCCGTCAGGACGCGCAGCTACTCGATCTGACGAGTTGGCCGTTACAGAATACGTTGTAGAAGTATCAGCATTTCTTCACAGTACTAACATACGATCTGGAGGGGTGTACCCTGCAGAGGCTGCTCGTGTGTAATGTACACATGTTCAAAACTCCTGCAACCTGCGAGTTGAGAGGAAAGGAAAGGTTTAATACAGGGTGTCTTTTATGTACCTTTGGAGAATGATAGGTCGTGTAGGGGACGGGTATAGAAGTAATTTGAGATAGGGGACTTGGTGTCGGATCGGCCTCCTTAACCACTAAAATAAGTGTTGATTCAGGCCCTCCACACTGTAAGTTTGGCAACCGACCCAAGCCTCTATTACCTTTCTCAATCCTTGAACTCTCCGCAAGATTCAGTTCACCATGTGGCGCTGGCGTAATGGATAATGTTGCGGTGCGAAAGGCCGGTAGTCCCAGGTTCGATTCCGGGCTTGGCCATATATTTTTTTAATGATATTTTAGGTGTAAGGATTTTAAGCTTGATACCTTTGGTAAATTAAACCGATCTTTGTGCACTTCGCAGCTTTAAATTGTCTAAGTCCGTTATTACCTCTAAATCACGTTGAGAAAGAGAAAGTAAGGTTTAGCTAGGCTATGCATTCTTAGCTTAATTTTTGCCGTAGGGTTATTCTCTAAAACTGTACGACTGCACTCTCTTCTCTGCCGTAGCATCAGACTGTATCATGTGACTACAATACGACAAATAACCTAAAAAAAATGATTTTCCCAAGCCCGGAATCGAACCCGGGACTACCGGCCTATCGCACCGCAACGCTATCCATTACGCCAGCGCCAAATGGTGAAATTAATCTTGCCAAGAGTTAAAGGATTGAGAAAGATATTAGAGGCTTGGTCGGTTGCCAAACTTACAGGGTGGAGGGCCTGAATCAACCCTTATTTTAGGGGTTAAGGAGGTCGCTCCGACCCCAAGGTCCCTATCTCAAATTGCTTCTATGCCCGTCCCCTACACAACCTATCATTCTTCAAAGGTACATAAAAGACACCCTGTGTATAAGTATGAAGGACATTGAACGACCTCCACTCAGACTCTTGTGCCATCTTGCAGGATGAACACTGCAGAGTGAGTGTTAGGTGAATTTCATTAGAAAGCTACCTATTGCAATGGGTCCCATGTTTCGACTTCCGGAAAATTTCGACATATCTTCGCGTTTCACATCCCCCAGACCCCAAAACCACCGTCAGTTCAAAAGTTTATACATAATTTATGTATATATATATATCATACTAATATATAACAAGAAGTTCCGTTAAGAACTATACAGCCTACTTTTCATGCCAATGATTATTCTACAGAATATGAACCTATCTAGAATAATGACGAAATTAAGTTGGTAATATCGAAATATCTAATTAGTTCAAAATATACCTGGTATAATGTAGCCTAATAGAGCACTACAGTTGGCAGCCCTGGTGACTGAATATATTCTTAGTTCCATCTCTTAAGGTACAGAATACAAAATTTGGTTGAAGTCCAATGGACGTTACATGCAGTTAGACACTGGATCTATCAGCAGGCGTAAAAGCATGTTGCCAACAATACCATGCGTGTGCTGGTCAGAAATAATCTGAAATATTATGATATCTTGTTGTGCCAATTTTGGATGAAATCCATTTGTTAGTATAGAAGTTACATGTATTTTAAAATTGGACATATCAGCAGGCATAGAATCATGTTGTCAGCACTGCCTTGTATTAATTACTCCAAATTAATCTAGAATGTCACGTGCTATACGTGTGCAAAGTATAGAGCTGTTGGCTTGCATACTTTCTGATATATTGATATTAGGGTAAAAATATAGACTGCATTTATTAACAGTTGGCAGCCCTGATTGCACTGAAGAATACTAATAGTCATATCTGATATGTTACACATAGCACATGCGAAATTTGGATGAAATCCTACTGATAGTATAGAAGTTACATGTATTTAAAAATTGGCCCTATCAGCAGGCTTAGAATCATGTTGGTAGAACTGACGTATATAAGTTACTCCAAAATTAATCAAACATGTCAGGTACTATACGTGTGCATAGTTTAAAGCTGTCGGCTTGCACACATTCTGATATATTGGTATTTGGATAAAAACATAGAGAGAGCAATTATTAACAGTTGGCAGCCCTGGTGGCTACTAAGAATACGCTCAGTCATATCTGTTTATGTACAGATATTACATACAAAATTTGGTTGAAATCCAGTTGATAGTGTAGAAGTTATATGCATTTAAACATTGGACCTATCAGAAGGCTTAACATTATTTTGGCAACACTGTCATGGTTGGCCACCTGGAAATTAATCTGAAATAGTATTATCTACATGTGAGCCAATTTTGGAATAGCTCCTATGCATACCTTGCAGGATATCCAACATGGAGCTCAAATTTCTAGTGCGTTTTTTCAGCAGTTGGTAGCACTGACATCATTTTCAAATATGGGCGTGAGCTATTCCGGTGCACATCTTTACTCATACTAAATTTGGTTTTGATTGCTGCAGCCGTTTAGGAGTTGATAGGGGGGGACACACACACAGCCTGACAGACAGACAGAAGGACAGACAGACAGACAGACAGACAGACAGACACACATTTGCCCGATCTCATAAGACTACTTTTTCCTCATTTTTGCAAAATGTGAAAAGTAGGCTAAAAATGAGATGGTGTGTGTCTGTCTGTCTGTCTGTCTGTTACTCAATAACTCAAGAACCATTGGTCCAATTTAAATGAAATTTTGCATGGATGTAGCTGATTTACCAGGTTTACATATAGGGTACTTTTGATTTCGAAATTTTGCACTATTAAAAAATGGCGACAATTTTAGTGACGTCATTAGACCCTTTGGTTTCAAAATTTCATAATTCCATATCAAATAAAAAGAGAACGGTAGGAAATAACAAACTTTTGATGGAACAAACGAGCTTTGAAATTTAATTTCCTATCCGAAAGGTCCTTATCACTTTTCGTGTATCTCCAACAGTTAGCGAGTAAAACCGACATTTGTGACGTCACTACACCCTTTGGTTTCAAAATTTCATATTTCCTTTTCAAATAAAAAGAGAACGCTAAGAAATAGCAAACTTTTGATGGTATACATGAGCTTTAACATTTAATTTTCTATCCGAAAGGTCCTTATCACTTTTCGTATATCTCCAACGGTTAGCGAGTAAAACCAGAATATGTGCAATTAAACACGGTCAACACCGAGCGGTGCAGTATATATCTCTATATATAACAAGAAGTTCCGTTAAGAACTATACAGCCTACTTTTCATGCCAATGATTATTCTACAGAATATGAACCTATCTAGAATAATGACGAAATTAAGTTGGTAATATCGAAATATCTAATTAGTTCAAAATATACCTGGTATAATGTAGCCTAATAGAGCACTACAGTTGGCAGCCCTGGTGACTGAATATATTCTTAGTTCCATCTCTTAAGGTACAGAATACAAAATTTGGTTGAAGTCCAATGGACGTTACTTGCAGTTAGACACTGGATCTATCAGCACGCGTAAAAGCATGTTGCCCACAATACCATGCGTGTGCTGGTCAGAAATAATCTGAAATATTATGATATCTTGTTGTGCCAATTTTGGATGAAATCCATTTGTTAGTATAGAAGTTACATGTATTTTAAAATTGGACATATCAGCAGGCATAGAATCATGTTGTCAGCACTGCCTTGTATTAATTACTCCAAATTAATCTAGAATGTCAGGTGCTATACGTGTGCAAAGTATAGAGCTGTTGGCTTGCATACTTTCTGATATATTGATATTAGGGTAAAAAAAATATAGACAGCATTTATTAACAGTTGGCAGCCCTGATTGCACTGAAGAATACTTATTGTCATATCTGATATGTTACACATAGCACATGCGAAATTTGGATGAAATCCTACTGATAGTATAGAAGTTACATGTATTTAAAAATTGGCCCTATCAGCAGGCTTAGAATCATGTTGGTAGAACTGACGTATATAAGTTACTCCAAAATTAATCAAACATGTCAGGTACTATACGTGTGCATAGTTTAAAGCTGTCGGCTTGCACACATTCTGATATATTGGTACTTGGATAAAAAAATAGAGAGAGCAATTATTAACAGTTGGCAGCCCTGGTGGCTCTTAAGAATACGCTCAGTCATATCTGTTTATGTACAGATATTACATATAAAATTTGGTTGAAATCCAGTTGATAGTGTAGAAGTTATATGCATTTAAACATTGGACCTATCAGAAGGCTTAACATTATTTTGGCAAGACTGTCATGGTTGGCCTCCTGGAAATTAAACTGAAATAGTATTATCTACATGTGTGCCAATTTTGGAATAGCTCCTATGCATACCTTGCAGGATATCCAACATGGAGCTCAAATTTCTAGTGCGTTTTTTCAGCAGTTGGTAGCACTGACATCATTTTCAAATATGGACGTGAGCTATTCCGGTGCACATCTTTACTCATACTAAATTTGGTTTCGATTGCTGCAGCCGTTTAGGAGTTGATAGGGGGGGACACACACACAGCCAGACAGACAGACAGAAGGACAGACAGACAGACAGACAGACAGACAGACATTTGCCCGATCTCATAAGACTACTTTTTCCTCATTTTTGCAAAATGTGAAAAGTAGGCTAAAAATGAAATTTTTTGTGTTTTTCTCTGAATTTCTACGGAAATTTGAGTTGTTTACACGTTTCAGACTGTTTTATGATGGATGCGCGCGAAAATAATTTTTTATCTGTCTGTCTGTTTGTTTGTTTGTTTGTCTGTGGACAAATTTGTTCCCTTATAACTCGAGAACGGCTGGGTGTATCAACGTAAAATTTGGTACAGATATCCATCAGAGGCACGACACTAATCATTGATGTAACTCTTCTCCGTACCTCTCATAAAAGGGGGCCTACCCCCTTAAAATACATGCTGAAATAGGCGTAGAAGGACGAGACAAAACTCATATTCAGCCCCTCAATGTGAGAGACAAAACTCGGGTCCCCGAAAACCACATTTCAAGGACCGAAGACCAACCGTTTTTGAGATATTCCCAGAAAACTAATTTAATTTAATAAACTAATGAACGAATGCAAGCCAGTAACCATGCCAACGGATTCTCAGAGGTCTATCTATTGCTGTAAGACGCAATGCAATTCCATTAATTACATTAGTGTGAAAGTTTGCAAACGGCTAGAAGGTTATCACGGAACCAAATTAAGCCGTAAAATTCACCAATACGTATAATGCGCTTAAGGGGATCAAGGAGTACTCTAGAATATTTTCACGCGATTTACACCTGCGGGTGTGGTACGGCAGGTCTATTATATTCCTATACCCATATTATTCATTCATTCATTCATTTCGTATAGGCCATCTATGGACCGCGTCATTCCAACCGTCTCCTACTGGCTTTGATGTTTGCCCTGTACGCCCGCATTTCGTTCTCGGTGGACTTCCTTCCGTTCCTGGGTCCAAATCTTTCCCGTTTTCAGCTTCGGTTTTTCTTGGAAACCTTTACAAGCTTGAATTTTCCCTTTGAGTGGGGCGCGCTCCTGAATGTCTGTTGGTGTAATCCCCTTTTCTTTCAGATCTTTATCCAGTTCAATGCACCAGGCCCATTTTGTTTTCCTCTCCTGAAAGTAAGTTATGTTGTGGTTGGTCAGTCTCGCTGGGCTCATTCGTTTCACATGCCCAAAAAATTGGTAACCTTCTCTTCCGGATGACGTTGCGTATCTTCCCCACATGAGTATATAGGTCATGGTTATGCCGTCTTCTGTATTCCCCATTGTCTTTGATGGAACCCAATATCTTTCTCAAAATTTTCCTTTCTTTGGCCTCCAGTTTCTCGACCAAGCCTTTTTTGTTCATCGTGAGGCATTCAGAAGCATGCAAGACCTCCGGACGGATGACACTGCAGTAATGTTTTAGTTTTGCGTTGAAGGATATTGACCTTTTCTTATAGATGCGCTTAGTTAAATGGCAGGCCATTTCCATTTTGCTCATGCGTGATGTGAATGCTTCTTTCTCTGATAATATCCCTTCCCTGACCCGTCCTGGAAAGAAAAGTACATGGCCATTGGCTGAATTAAAAATAAAATAAAAATAGGTGTTATAATTTCTCCCTATATTATATTATTATTAGTATTATATTATGGCGTACAACGACGAGACAAATCCCCTCGGTGCCAGCAACAAAACTCGGGGGCCCTAACGGATCCTCGAAAACTACATTATAAGGCTCTAAATCCAACAGTTTCTAAAATATTCCAGAAAACTAATTTAATTTAATTTAACAAACTAATGAAGGAATGCAAATCGGTAACCATGAGAACATTATCTCAAGGGGTGGCATACAACTTTCCATCTATTTCTGTAAGAAGCAATGTCACTCCATTTATTACATTTCTGTGAAAGTTTGCAAACGGCTATAAGGTTATCACGGAACTAACGTAGACCGTATAATTCATCAATGCAATTTTTTAGGGGGTGAAGGGGTAACCTAGAATTTTTTCATGCAATTTTCACGTTCGGCATATAGTACAGAAGGTCTATTATATCTCCAAACAGCAACATTATTTTCAAAAATTCCTGAGTTGAACCAGCATTTTTTGCGGCTTTTAGAAATTTGGGCAATTTGAGGATAAAGAACCTGAATTTTCATGCACCACAAGCCTTTATAATTTATGAAAGGGGTCTTCCTGTGTATGGGCAACTAGCACAACGTAGAGGGTCAGTTTTTATGTGACGTGTATTGCGTTTCGTCTACAAGGCTTTCAATTGTATTTCACGTCCGGAAGTACACGTTCGGTGAATTTAGTCTGAGAGCACATTTTAACGTTATTTTTGTCGACACACGGGTTCATCGTAAGGATGATTTTATTTGATACTGTGTGGTAGATATACCCATATTTGGATATCTGGGTAATATGTTGTAGACAATAGAATTGTCTGTCTGTCTTTCTGTGTATCATTATGTAAGCCTATACCTCGTGTTCGGATGCTTGGTGCATCGTAAAATTAGGTATGGTAACCATGAGAGTCAATACACCAATCATTTTTAAAACTCTTCACCGTACTTTTCAAACAGTAGAAGGGTGGTTATAGAGAAAAACTTCTCAATATATGCTAAAATAGGCGAAATATAAAAATTATCCTAGAAGGACGACTAAAGCATTATGTTGCGCTTCTCAATGTGAGACACAAAATTCGGGAATCTATAAAGGGTCTCCGAAAACTACATTTTAAGGGCCTTAATTTAACAGTGTGTATGATATTCCCAGTAAACTAACTTCGTTCTGATAAACTTGAAGGAATGACAAACCGCTAACCATTGCAACAGTAGCTCAATTGATAATGTCTGGTGTTAACAACGAACACCGTCCGAAGAACGGGTACTTCTGCTAGTATATATATATATATATATATATATGTATAGATATCAGTTTCTTGTGGACACGATAACTGCCGTAATTTTGCACCAATCACTTTGAATTTTTTACATAATATGTATCCCCTTAAAATATCGGTCGAATTCGTTAATGGGCTAAATCGGTCAAAGGGGGTGAATATGGGAGGCTATTTTCGAAAAATTGAAATATCGCTATAACTCTCTTAATATCTGAAATATTGAATCCATTCTAAGTTCATACTATTAGTCGGATAAGGCCCTAAAATTTATGTTTGAAAAGTTTTTATAGCACCAACCATTGACCAAAGGGGTGGGAAAAAGTGGGTTTTTCGGGAAACATTAATCATATCTCTGTTAATAGGCACAATATCAAAACCGTACAGAATAGACAATATTCTTTCAATAATTTCCTAAAACTTTTGTCTGAAAGAATTTTTGATATGACCCACCATTACGCCACGGGGTGAGCAAAATGATTTAAATTATAAGAAAATGCCAAGTGCCAAGAGAGGTTGCCGTGGCAACTTTACTTTTAATTGATAAGGGATGAGCCATCAGCAGTTGCTATGACAACGCCACTGCACGAGATCACATTCAGTTTTAGGTAGATTTCATTAGAAAGCTAACTATTGCAATGGGTCCCATGTTTAGACTTCCGGAAAATTTCGACATATCTTCGCGTTTCACATCCCCCAGACCCCAAAACCACCGTCAGTTCAAAAGTTTATACATAATTTATGTATGTATATATATATATATATATATTTATATATATATATATATATATATATATATATATATATGTATATCAGTTTCTTGTGGACACGATAACTGCCGTAATTTTGCACCAATCACTTTGAATTTTTTACCGAATATGTATACCTATACAATCTCAGTCGAGTTCGTTACTGGGCTACATCGGTCGAAGGGGGGTGAAAATGGGGGGCTTTTTTCGATAAAGTGAAATATTGCTATAACTCACTTAATATGTGAAATATCGAATCCGTTCAACGTTCATACTATGTGTCGGATAAAGCCCAAAAATTTATATTTGAAGAGTTTTAAAGTGGCACCAACCATTGGCCAAAGGGGTGGGAAAAAGTGGGTTTTTCTGGAAACATTAATCATATCTCCCTTAATTGGCACAATATCAAAACCGTACAAAATGGACAATATTTCCCTAATAATTACCTAAAACTTTTGTCTGAAAGAATTTTTGATATGACTCACCATTACGCCAAGGGATGAGAAAGATGATTTCGGAATTATAAGAAAATGCCAAGAGCTATCAGAGGTTGCCATGGCAACAATACTAAATTGATGAGGGATGAGAGTAGTATAGGCGGCGGTATAGGACAAGATGGTTAAATGCTATGGCTAAAATTTCCAATGACTTTTTCAAAATTAATGGCTAAAATAATGGCTTAAATTTCCAATGACTTTTCTAAAATTATGGATAAAATAATGGCTAAATTTCTAATGACATTTTTAAAATGTATGGATAAAATAATGGCTAAATTTCTAATGACTTTTTCAATGAAAATGGTTAAAATAATGGCTGTAAATTCTGACGACTTTTTTACCAACAATGGATAAAATAATGGACAAAACTACCAGTGACTTTTTAAAAAATTATGGATAAAATAATGGATTTAAATTTCAATGACTTTTTCAAAAATAATGGCTAAAATAATGGCTAAATTTCTAATGACATTTTTAAATGTATGGATAAAATAATGGCTAAATTCTTATTGACTTTTTCAATAAGAATGGTTAAAATAATGGGTGTAAATTCTGACGACTTTTTTGCAAATTTGATTCTTCTTATGGATGTACGCTCTCCATTACATATACCGTTATTTTTATGGCTTTTTTTATGGCTCGAACACCCTCCCCCACTTTTTGGTAAATGCGCCTAGAATCCCCCAGGGTACCCCCTTCGTAAATGTCTCCCCACTTTTTTGAAAAAGGTGACAAAAACCCTAGAGTACCCCCTATCGTTCACAATGACTTTTATAAAACAGTTACGAAATGAAAAAGTGGCTAAATTTAAGGCTAAAATTATTAGTAAATTTTTAACGAATTAAGGATAAAATAATGGTTAAAAACAAGGGTGTAAATAGCTATAAAAATAATATGTACACAATTATATTTAGTACCCCCAAGGAAGTGTATCAATTATGTTGTCTTCTTCTTTCTGGATGAAACGCTTGTCGTAGTCGACTTTAAATTCTTTGGCAATATTTTTATTTACAAGGCTTTTTGTTTTCGTATCTCTTGTTATCATGTTATTGCTTATAACAACCTTATTATTAAAACCTTGTATTAGGTCGGTCATTGTCTTCATGTTAAGTTTTTTGGCATTTTCGTGGTTGAGTGTAAATCCTTTAATTTTGGTAACCTGTTTGCATTTATATGTTTCGTACGCATAGCTTTTGGGACCTGTGCTTATCCATTCAATACCGTGATCATTTTTTCCGAATTCGTCAGTCCATTCGCCGAGCATACATCTGGTCTCTACAGTATTTGTTCCATTATCTATGTAAACAACACTATCAGTGTCGTAATAAACTACTTTATCCCCTAATCTATCAAGCATGTTGTACAACCTTATTCTCGCATTGGAAGTGGTGAAGGATGCTACAAATATGTTGGTGCATGTGTCATTTTCTACATAGAAATCATTGTAGTGGTATGTTACCTCAATTACTGCCTCATTGATGTACATAACATTAGTAATTTCTATGTAAACATCTAATAACAATTTGTACCACCTCTTAGGTCATCAATGAACTCTGTTTGTGACAAGTTTTGCCTCTGACCGAACTTTCCCCAAAGAGAATTTAAGCATATTTTAGCAACAGCTCGCTTCCCAGCATTGGGTTCAATTTTGTCAATATCAAGCTTTATGCCTTGCTTTTCTTTTATAACCCTTGCATATTTTTCTTTTGATTTGTAATCACCATCCCAAGGACTAGTTTCTAGCTTAATTTTCATAAAGGTTTTGATGTAGTCCCTGAAAAGCTCATTACTTTTCTCTTTAAAATTCCTTACTTCATAAACTTCTAGTATTTTGTAGCCTTTCTCTAGAGCTTTATTAAGTTCGATTGTAGTCCAAGTTCCAAAAAGTGCCCTCTCTTCATCACTATGGTTATAGCGGCCGACCTTTTCTTCTGCACACTCTGCGCACAGGGTAAACATTAACTTATCTAGCTTCACAGGAAGGACTGGATGATAAAGACCTCTTGGAGGAAGAACTTTACATTTAACTAAACCAAACCAGTCTTTATTGTATATTTCTGGCTTAAATATTTTAGTGGGATGTCCCACAGGGTACCGGTCATAAAACATGACTGTTGGGTATAAACTGCATATATCTATATATCTTAGCTTTTTCCAGAAACTTTTAACTTTGAGGCGTTTGTCCTACCACCGAAGAATGCGTCCCTGGGGTTTAGAGGTTCTACAACATCTTTTGTTTTGTTTAGGCTTTCCTTATAAGCTTTAGAATTTTTCCATTTACAGCTCCACATCTCTACAACATTGTACCCGGCATTTTTAAGAGCTTGTGTTCGCTCTATAGTTTTTGTAAGCAAGTCATCCATAGTTTCATTGTTTACATTGTTGATAGTATCGCCTGAGTAGCATTCGGGACAACCATGCCAGAAACAACCGTGATACTGATACACGGTTTTAGTCTTGTAGTCGTACCCATCGACTTTGGCTCTACAAATGGTAACATCCCCACCATTTAATGCGTGTCGAACATTAGGGCACGAACTTAACCATGCTATAGACTCCATACTGAACATCTCTTTTTTCTGCTCCTTAACTACTGCAATTGTGTCTTCTTCAAGGAATTTTGACCTGTAAATGGCCATACAAACACTGGCAATAGTTATGTATTGGAAAGGGTCTATATTTGCTATTTCTAAAAATGACTGTCTAAAGGCAAGGCAACCTCGCCGTAATATATCGACATCAGAATGGCAATACTCGGCTAATTCTTTCTTAAAGTCAAACACGTAGTTTTCTTTCACTTTCTCAGCGTGCCATTCTAAGAATACTTTTCTAGCATCAGGTTTCATTGTATCAACACCATAGTATTTAGTAGCTGGAATGGACCCTACGTAATTTTGATTTTCTTTCTTGTTGAAAAAGTGTGGAAAATACCCCTTTTTTAGTTCTTGTAGGTTAAATGTTTTGGTAAAGGATGCGAGGCTTCCTTGGATAAAGTTTATGCTGTCAATTATTCTAAGCCTTAGGGTGGGTAATTTGAGCTCCATAATCTTAGACCCTTGATAAATAGTTTTAGGCTTAATGCCATTATTGACGCAATATTGTAAAATAAAATGCGCATCATAACCTTTTGCATTGTGTGCTATACACGTAAAACCTTTGTGGTTGTCTGATATTAGCCACTGACAAAATTCGTCATTTTTTAGGAAAGCCCGCCTAACACCATTAAAGTCATAAACGGATACAAAGTTTGGGACGTGTACTCCGGTATCTTGTTCAGCTTCGTAATCGAAAAAGTAGTAGTTTTCCGTGTAAGTGCACCATTTATATCGCTTATCAGCCTTTCCATTGCAAATACAATCTTCCATACAGTATCCCCCACGGTTTTTCTTTCCTTGCATATAACATTGGTGCTCGTCTCTTTTCACGATATCATTACAATTCCAACACTTAGAGTACCCACAATTGTGCTTATCACTTCTGTTACATATCTTATTACACTTTTTGCACTTGTAAGCTACCTCACACACTCTCTCATGGTTTTTAACGCAATCTTTACCAAAACAGTATCTATTGCACTTTTTACAGTATACTCGTGGGCGCATACTTTCTGGGTAATCATGTTTTGGGCATAAGCACAAATTACACACATTTTTAGCCTACTTTCGATTTTTGCAAAAAATGAAAGTAGACTTATGAGATCAACACAGGGCGAAAAAAGTGTGTCTGTCTGTGTGTGTGTATGTGTGTGTGTGAGTCTGTGTGTGTGTGTGTATGTGTGTGTGTGAGTCTGTGTGTGTGTGTGTGTGTGTGTGTGTGTGTACTCTGAATGTCTGTCCCCCCCTATCAATTCGAACACGGTGAATGCGAATTGAACGAAATTTGGTACAAAGGTAGCACTATCAAAGGACACCTCAGTGTCATGTTTTATATCGCCGCCATCTTGACGGAAACGTAATGGCGGCCACACAAATGTTCAAAGCTTAAATCAAATTACGACTAACCTAATCGTACGATCGCTACCAAATTTTGCAACAACATACCTTTGTGGAGGAAGCATCCTTTGACCAAATTAATAGGTGATTAGCCTAATAAATTGCGGGTGGCGGCCATCTTTCTGTGAAAATCGATTCCCCCTATTAATTCGAACACGGTGCAACCGAATGGAACGAAATTTGGTACAGAGGTAGTACTAACAAAAGGGACCTCAGTGTCATGTTTTATATCGCCGCCATCTTGACGGAAACGTAATGGCGGCCACACAAATGTTCAAAGCTTAAATCAAATTACGATTAACCTAATCATCCGATCTCTACCAAATTTTGCAACAACATACCTTTATAGAGGACGCATCCTTTGACCAAATGACTAGGTCATTAGCCTAATAGTTTGCGGATGGCGGCCATCTTTGTGTGAAAATCAATTCCCCCTATTAATTCAAACACGGTGAAACCGAATGGAACGAAATTTAGTACAGAGGTAGCACTAGCAAAGGGCATCTTAGTGTCATGTTTTATATTGCCGCCATATTGACAGAAACGTAATGGCGGCCACACAAATGTTCAATGCTTAAGTTAAATTACGACTAACATAACCATCCCATCTCTACCAAACATTGCAACAACATTCCTTTATGGACGGAGCACCCTTTGACCAATCTAATAGGTTATTAGCCTAATAGTTTGCGGGTGGCGGCCATCTTTATGTCAAAATTGATTCCCCCTATTAATTCGAACACGGTGGAACCGAATGGAACGAAATTTGGTACAGAGGTAGCACTAGCAAAGGGCACCTCAGTGTCATGTTTTATATCGCCACCATCTTGACTGAAACGTAATGGCGGCCACACGAATGTTCAAAGCTTAAATCAAATTACGATTAACCTAATCATCCGATCTCTACCAAATTTTGCAACTACATACCTTTATGGAGGGATCATGCTTTGACCAATCTAATAGGTCATTCGTCTAATAGTTTGCGGATGGCGGCCATCTTTGTGTCAAAATCGATTCCCCCTATTAATTCAAACACGGTGAAACCGAATGGAACGAAATTTGGTACAGAGATAGCACTAGCAAAGGGCATCTCAGTGTCATGATTTATATCGCCGCCATATTGACAGACACGTAATGAAGGCCACACAAATGTTCAAAGCTTAAATCAAATTACGATTAACCTAATCATCCGATCTCTACCAAATTTTGCAACTACATACCTTTATGGAGGGAGCATCCTTTGACCAATCTAATAGGTCATTCGCCTAATAGTTTGCGGATGGCGGCCATCTTTGTGTCAAAATCGATTCCCCCTATCAATTCAAACACGGTGAAACCGAATTGAACGAAATTTGGTACAGAGGTAGGACTAGCAAAGGGCACCTCATATTCATGTTTAATATCCCTATAGCACGTTGTATTTCAACAAGCTACTACAACCAACATTCAATCATACTCCTTGAAAAGGACAAAGAGTTATAACAATACCCATGCATTTAGGAGAAAGTAGGCTATATGTTCTTTACTGAACATCTTGTTTGTATCTATTTTACACGAGTGCTTGTCCTGATGATCGTAAGGTATGTCACATTTCTTGCAGTAATATGAACTTCCATAAAATCCTCGTATATTATTAACGGAATCATAATGGTCGTTATGTAAGTACAAATAAATCGTTATCTCTTTTTCTACACCTGAGGAATGGATTACCTTGTTAAAATGGGCAGCTGAAACAACCTTAATCTTAATATTCAAGTGGTCTTCAGCATCTTTAATATCGTCTAAACTGAACCCACTTTCACAGTTCTCTCCGAGTCTTGTGCATAACTCTTTTGCTAATTTTTCTTGCAAACTCCGTCCTTTCCTAATATAGGAAATTTCATTATCCGTTAATTCTCTGTCCAATATATTTTTAGTTTCATAGGTTAGGGCTGTGATTATTGCTCTTGGCCCGCACAGTTTATCGGTGTTGGTTATTTTGTTTATGCTTCTTTTAGCCATAACATCTTTAGCAATATTGACTATTTTCTTACGCTTTGCTCCTTTGCCTCTGGGAATTTTGTAGACTTCAAAGTGAAAAGTGGTATTATTTATATCTACATTTTCATTAGATGTTATTATTCTTTCAATCTGGTCAAGTAGATGTGAAGCATTAACTTTTTCTTTTTCTTTTTGATGAAATCATATGGTTAAAATTATTATTTTCTGCAACTACTTCCATCTGATCACCTGGCTTAAAATCAGTTAGTTTTCTTACTTCTTTTATGGCTGCATGCACACCTTTTCTGACCGCTTTCATTTGTTCTATTGGTTTTCCTTGCAAATCTTTTATGTGTATAGTATAAGCTGTCTGCCATACGTTAAACATTTTGTGCAGCACAGTACGATTACCTTGATGAATTTCGAAAGGTGACTTTTTAGCTACTGTTTCATTAAATATTTTTTTTCTTAAAAGGAAAAATTTGGCCCAATTTTTGCTTCACAATTTTTAAGTCCTTAGATTGAACAGGTTTTGGTTCCTTTTTAATTTCAAAGAGGTCTTGATCGAATCCAAAATGCCTGATTTTGTCCAAATTTTCCTTTTCTTCCGCTATCAAATTTAGCAGCCCTTTCTTTGAATGAATTACTGAGTAGCCCTTAATTTTGTTTTCTCTGGCGACTTGTTTTAGTTCTCGAACGCTCTTCTTAGGCAGCTCTGATTCTTGATACGTAAACAAAGCACTATCTCCGGCATTAATCCAAGCACTGCTTACAGCTTCAAGAAGAGCAGCCTTCTTCATCTTGTATACTCCTTTTAGTTTGAGTTCCGTTGCCAGAACCCTTAGTTCCTTTACAGTTGCAACTATTTGTCGCTTAATATTTATTATATAACCTTTTTAAATTAAAAATTTAATTTTTTAAATAAAAATAATTATAAGACATTACTCTTTTGGGCTCGAGAGAAATGATAGTAAAATATTTATATAAATAAATGAACAGAATAATTACATTTTGCATTATAATTGTTACCCTAACAAAGGTTCAATTAGAAATATTATCTCATGAAAATCAGAATCAATTTGCTATCAACTATCTGCGTAATTTTGGATACTTGACTATAGACGAACAAGAAATTTCAGAAGTAAATGTAACAACTTTCCAATCTGCTTTAAAATTGTTCCAAGAGTACTACAATCTCGATATCACCGGTGATTTAGATGAATGTACTTTACAATTAATGAATACATCGCGATGCGGTATCACCGATGACGATATAAATTTTACTACTCGGCGGTATAAATGGAATAATAAAAATATAAAATGGCATTATGCTTTAGCTAATCAAGCAATGCAAAGTGTAGCTCGAGCCGCTTTCGATGTTTGGAAAAAACATACAGATCTCTCATTTGAGAACGATTTGAGGAATCCAGATATAATTATATCAAATAAACGTGGTAGCCCTCATAGAAATCACAAAATAAGTGGGCAATGTTTCAGTGGATTTGATGGAAAAGGTGGAGTTTTGGCTCATGCAAATTACCCAAATAGCATTAATTCACCTATTGAAATTCATATCGATCAAGATGAATCTTGGTATTTAAATACCGATGCTAATACTCCTCAATATCAAACAAATGTACTTTCTGTTATGATACATGAAATAGGCCATGCCTTAGGTATTTCTCATTCAAACAATCCAGATGCTATTATGTATGCATACGCTAACAGTCAAATAGAGCTACATCAAGATGACATTTTAGCTATTCAAAGTTAATATGGTAAAGCCACAGAGCCTAACGTACCAGATAAAACACCAACTCCAGATACACCAAAGCCAGAGCCCAATTTATGTGATTTGAATGTTAACACTATTTTAATTGTTAATCAGTTAATGTATGTCTTTTATGAAAAATGGTTTTGGCTTTTAGATCTTGATAACTCAACAGCCTTAAAAAACAAACGACCCCAGTTTATTACAGATTGGTTAACCTTCTTACCCCCAAGATTTTAAAACTATTGCAGCCGTTTATCAAAGACCCTCTGGTGAGATTGTTATGATTATTGCCAACAAAATCTACATGATGGATTATCCGAGCTTAATATTGGTAAATGGTTATCCAAAAGCCATGTCCATGTGGAACATTAGACCAGATACAATAATTCATGCTTTGTTAAACACTTACTCAGGCCACACTTATATTTTTTACAATGACGCTTTCTTTTCGGAAATAGACGAATGCAGCTTTAAACCCAAACAACATGGCATATTATCAAGACGTTTTCCTGGTTTACCGCCTGCAATGGATTCAGCCTTTAGATATATTAACGGAATGCTGTATTTTTTAAAGGTAGACAAGTATATCAATACAATGAATTCACGAATTCTTTGGTTAAAGCTCAAAAATTTGATCTTTCAATGATTGGCATAGACTGTCCAAAAAGGTCATCTTCGTTTATGGAAGTAATAAAGAGTTTGAAAAATACTGTAGCTCAACTAGAGGAAATAAAATAATTATATTAAATATTTAAAAAATTAAAATATTTTTTTGTATATAATAAATGGAAAAGAAACAATTTCTCGAGAAGCTCAATAGCATCAACGAACAAAAACCGTTTAAGAATCTCAGTGAGTTAGAAATAGGAAACGATTATCTTATAACGGATGTAGAAGGTATAAACACAAAATATGGAAATAAAACTTTTCTAGAACTTGATAGTAAATTGAAGGTTATATTACCCGATAGATATGCGAAGGTACTAAATTGGGAAGATGGAATACAGAAAATGATAGGGTTGAAAATGGTATACCACGGCACAAAAGAAGTTAATGGTTGTAACAAAGCGCACAATCTTGAATTTTCTTAAAAAGGCCCACACCCCGATAAATTTTCTACTTAAAATTTATGGTTTTAATGGTTAGTAACCATTAAAATCAAATACCAAAATTAAAGTAAAATTAAGAATTCCTTCGTAGCTTTATGAAAATTGTAACAGCTATCTATGTCATCACCATTAAGTTCAAAAAGATAATCTATACTATCCTCAGACAACTGATTTATAAATACTTCTACATCTTCAGTAGGATGTAGTAAAAACAGGAAGAAAGAAAGAGTTATTCGCTTTAATCGGGCGTCCATTTATATATACATAAATATTATAATATAACATTTTCTTTATTATTGTGAGAATTACCAAAACCCAACCATTTCACATATACCCGATTTCCTTTCTTTCTTAAAACTTTTTCAACAAGATATGCCTCTGGATACTTTGTTTTCTGTAATTCTTGCTCATAAAAGTTCCCCTTTATTTCTTCCGCATTTACATCTTTCAATTTGTACGTAATAGGGTCGGAATAAACGATATATTTTATTTCAAATATTTCAGTCGACCAATTTCCTGTGTATCCTTTTTCGAATATACCTTTTAGTTTACTAATTCTGACTTGATCGCCAACTTTAAATTTCGCTTTTTCTTCCGCTCCTACGCTTACAGTGTAAACAGTTTTCAACAAATGTTCTTCATTAGCTTTGTTTACGTTTTTGGCTTCATATTTATAGTTGTGTGCGTCGTATTATAGTAGCCATTAATTAACTTTGGTAAAATGCCAACCCAGTTCCTTGAATATCAAACTGCATCCACATTTTCTCTTTTAAGGTCCTATTGAATCGTTCTACAACTGAAGCTTTTACTTCAGTAAAAGTCGAATATTGATATTAAATGTTTTCATCAATTTTGAAAATTCTTTATTATAAAATTCTTTACCGTTGTCTGTTTGAAGATTTTTGGGTTTTCTGTTTTTTAAAATACCATCAAACGCTTCAGCAACACTTTTACCCGTTTTATCTTTGACTGGTACACCCCAGGCATACTTTGAAAATACATCAATGACTGTTAACAAATACTTGTAGCCTTTATTAAGCTTCGATATCCCCTTTATTTTTCCAGAGTCCATTTCTACCAAATCCGCTTGCCAAATGTCATCAATGCCGTGAGTTGAAACCCTCCTTCTCGGAAAATTCTTCCTCATGGGCTTATGAATTTCGTTTATAATTTCCTCCCGAATGCTAACGGGTGGCTCTCTAATTTGGGTAGAACCCCCTATTTCTATACTCTCATTAACTTTTTTTTTAAACCGGCTTTTCTTACTCCCACACTCGGAACATAAACCTTCGATTCTAGTTCGACCATTTTTTGTCGAAAGTGTGTGAGGATGCAGTGTTTGAGTAAACGTTTTGCACTTTAAACACCAAATGTGATTATTAATTTATTAACTAATTAATTAATTAAAATTAATTATAAAATAAGCATTGGTTTACTCAGACACCCAACATTGAAGAACGCAAACTAACTTACAAGAAACAAGGGTCTACCCTTTGTTGAGGAAATTAACTTTTTTATATTTATATTTTATATATAATAAATGGAATCAATGACCGATATTCTGAACAGCAAACTTGTCTATAATAGCAAACAAGTGGTTATTGCTATTGATGAAAATAACGATTCATGGTTTAAAGCTAAAGATATTGCTTTAATATTGGAGTATAGAGATACAGATAAAGCAATTCGAAAACACGTTGCAATTGAAGACAAAGGTACATTCGATACCTTAAATAACCCCGCCGTTTTGGCGGGGTTAAAAATATACATCCTCAAACCATATTTATTAATGAATCTGGTTTGTATTCGCTTATTTTATCATCTAAAAAAGAGGAAGCTAAAAAATTTAAGAAATGGGTAACGAAAGAAGTCCTTCCATCAATTCGAAAGTACGGAGAATACAAAATTAAAGAAGAATATAAGAACCAACTAGTTGGGTTAATGCAGAAACTTCAAATAAAGGAAGCAGAAAACGAATCTCTTACCCCATTCGCCACACCTCTTGCACTTAAAACTAGTAAGAATAATTGTCTGCTTATTATAGATAAGCATGAACCAAACGAAAAGTACAGGTACTATGCAATAAGGGCGCAGAGACAACAGGTGAATCAAGCAATCAAAAAAATATGCAGGCGGCACCCCGATTGTGAGATAGTTTATGAAAAATATAATGATCCTAATAGCGTAAGGTTGTATGTGCTTATGAAAGAACAAATAAAAATTAGGTATTCGGGAAACCATTTCAATATTCCATTTACTCCTGATCTTCTTAAAGGAACAATAGAGATGTAGTATAAAAACCTGTTACATTAGAATGTTTTTAATGGATATTTTCTCCATTAAAAACTAAAACATTTTAACATTAGTGTTATTCGACCGATTCATCAGGATGAGGTTCATATGCATCAAGTATTACTTCACCAAACATCGTCAGACTAACATTTATTGGAAGTTTTAAAATTACGCTGCCCATTTTATTTTTAAAGCATAAAGCATCTCCAGATTTAACGTTGAAGGGCTTACTAGTATCTACCATAATTTTTTCTTCTTTGGAACGTGCAATATAAACGTCTAATACTGTTTTAATAGCGTCATCTGTATATGAAGTAAATACTTTATCTGGGTCTACGATACGAACAAATATTTTCCTAATCGTTGCGTTGTATGTAAAAATATGCTTAATTTTATCTTTCTCTGCAAAAAGGTCCTTTTGTAATATTATCCTATCAAACACCTTTCTTTCTAAGTTGTCAACCTTTTCTGTTAATGTTGCTACTGGTGCAAGACAAGTAGTGGCATATTCCGAGAACAATTTTTCTATTTCTTCTTTCGTGAAGTAGTTATCTTTAGGAAAATCCCCTTCAGTAGTAAGTGGTTTGAGCTTTTCTAAGAGATATTGCTTATTAACGACATCTTTATTGTTGATTGAATCTTCAATATTCGCTATCCTCTTTCCCTGAAAATCAACCGATGCTTTTGAAACAAAAAAAAAGCTCACTAAGGCGTTTATTTAGAGCCGTAACTAGCCTTGAAAATCGTTTTTCTAAATCATCCTTTGTGATAGCTTTAATATTTAACGAACTACTCTCTCCGTTTATAATTTTATTTCCAAATATGTCCATTTATTAAATCTATAAATTCGTTAAAATGAGAGGGATTAGGGGAACCCAAATTCGAAAACAACTTTAAAACAAGGACACATAAATGACCACATATATATTCATCAAACATTTGAATTCTTTCGGCGTTATAAAATAGGTTGCTAGCTCCCAAATAATTTACTAGTTTTTCAGGAACATCTCCACCAAATGAGTCAAAGACGAATTTTTGATTACCCTTTTTAAAGTAACAAATCCAATGAGTACCTGCATGATCCGACGTATCCAAGTTTACAATTCCTGATTCACAATCATTAGGTTTTGTAGGCAGTTCATCAATCATAGAAACATTTCGAAAATGCTTTATGTTCATTTCGTGTATTATTTTAAGAATATCGAAATTACTTAAAGGGTGCTTATAGTTCGAAAGTATATCACTCAATATCGATGAAATTTCTCTTTTTTTTTTTAATTTTAGTTATTCCCAAACAGCCTTGTCCAGTTTTTTTTTCGATCACTAGATTATGTCTAATTTGTTCAGCCAATTCCGCATCTTCTTTTTGCTTTTTATGAACAGCGCTTGTAATGGCAGCAGCGCCACCTGCCAGCGAACCAATGGCACCCAATGCAGCTAATATTAATGGCAAAAATCCTCCTTGGTGTTCATTAATTCCAGAACCTTCTTTCTTCCTACTGAGATATTCGAATATTTTCTTTACGATTGGAATGGACAAACTTATAAGTAAGCTACCACCTTTTTGAATTTTTCTTGCTTTCTGCTTCTTTTGTGTATCTGTCAAGTACTCATCTAGATAGTCATGCTTTTTCAGATCTTCGTTGGAGAGTTTTATTTTAATAGCTTTGGGTTTTAGTTTCCCTTTTTGGGAAACGTTGTAATCAATACTAAATCCTTTCATTTATTTAATGAAAAAAATTATAAACAAAAATTTTACAAATTCATACTCAGACGCCCCAACCATTTTCATCTAACCCCATTCCCATTTTTCTTTTTCCATACATTATTCCAGTAACGGCTGTAGCTGCTAGTCTCTCTCTCAAGTTAGCATCTTTACTGAATATTCTCTCTTTTGCAGCCTTTTGTAATTCTTTATCTGCTTGATGTCTGTGCTCTAATTTTGTATGGTCGCGGTATGCTATATCATGTAATTTACATGCTTCGTCTAATGGGTTGGAACCCTGAACACCTTCGGCTAGTTGCTTGTCTAATGGATTACCAGGACCACAAAATTTATATCCCGGGAGTGTTAAGTCAATATTATTTTCACCTATTTTATTAATCATCCAATTAACTAATCCTTTTCCATGTTTTTCAGATTCCCAGAATGTATGGGGAATGTTATTTAAAAACCTAATTAGATATGGAATACCTTTAGGATTATTAACAATGAAGTCATTAAACTTACTCGTAAGCATCTTCGTTATTCCAACCTTTTCATTGTGATAGACGTTGTTTCCAGCATTTTCTTCGCCATGAATCTGTCTATTAATTCCCTTACATCATCCAGCCACACATATTCAATCGGTGCTTTTGAATATTTTTTTACAAAACCAAATCCTGATTTAGGAGGAGTGGTTAGAGATGCAGCTCTTTCTTTTCTACTAACGTTTTCTGAAAGCCATATATCCTTTATCAACGTATTATATTTTTTGCCAACACTGCTTTTAGGTTTAGTGCTATTTGGGTCATTGTTTTGATACATAGCATTTGTAATTTTTAAAATAGTCTCATATGTGCTGCGGTCTTCGTCTGTATACTCATCATCGTTAGGTATATCATTTAAGGTTAAAAATAGCATTAAACCCTTTGTAGCTTTAAAATTCTTACCCTTAATTATAATATCGTCATTACTGAATTCAACTTTTGAGTCACCTATATAATAACCCTGATAGTTCTTATCATACCTTATTCCAAATTTAGGGTCACTACTTCTTGGTAAATATTTTGAAATTATTACCCCTAAGTGGACCGTAGAATAATCAGTTATGCCTTTCCTCTTAACATTTTCTTCACTTTTATCATACTCTTCATCGGCCTCTTGAAATAAACTCCTCCCCTTTTCTTTCTGAAGTTGCGACTCTAAATTCTTTCTGACCTTTCTTGCCGATTTTAAAGCTTCTTTTTGCTCATCAGTGACATCATATTCATCCAAGAAATAGGAACCTTCGGAATCTGAAGGAAAGTCTTCTTTATAGTCAATTTTGTAAGGAATTAATTGCTTCTCCACTTCTCTATTTTCTTCTATAGCTTTAATAACATTTTCACCGATGTCATTTAACTTGTTGCCTAAAACATTAACAGCGTCGATAACAGGTTGATCTTTTTTTTATACTTTTCGTATTCCGTTATAGGCTGCTTCTTCCATATTCGAAATTCGTCTTTTAATTCTTCAAATTTCTTCCTATTCCTTCTTGCTTGTTGAACTACCTTATGATCGTATTTCGCAAACATCTTTATTATAGGTGAAATTTTAAAAAATGACGTTTGATGCTAACATTGACGTTTGACATTTGACGCTGACATTGACGCGTACGCTGTACGCTGTACGTTGACGCTGACATTGACGCTGTACGTTGTACGCTGACGTTAACGCTGAACGTTAACGCTGACGTTGTACGCTGACGTTAACGCTGAACGTTAACGCTGACGTTGTACGCTGTACGTTAACGTTGTACGTTGACGCTGACGTTGTACGCTAACGATGTTGGTGTTAGAATACTCAAACCAAAACCTGCCAATAACCCTGGAGTAGTTACCCAACATTTAGAAACGTTTTAATTTTATTCCTATATTTACCATCGTTGGCTTTGCGATTCATATCAATAGTAATAAAACCAAACTCCTCATTCCAACATTTGCTGCAAATATTCTTAAAGTCTTCAAATTTCATATCGCCACCAACAAATTCTTGATAAATATGATTTAAATTGGTATTATCTTGCCTAAATATGTTTAAGAAGTTTAAGTTATCACGAACTAATTGTTTTGGTATTTTTGAATACGTTTGAGCTAAGTAAAAACAGTCAATCCCTTTATGTCTTCCTCGTGTAAAATATTCTCGAACTATGTCTTGGTTTTCCAGTATGAAATCGTCTAAAATTACAACTGACCTATCTTCACATTTATCCAGGGGTATTATGCTTTCATCGTCATGAATAAATTGTGCAATGGACTTTCCTAACTTCTCTTCGATTTTATTACATTTTTCCATAAACTGTTGATACTTAGATTGATCTAAACTTTTAGAGAAGATGTAAAGGTTGTTTATTTTTTCCCAGTTTAACCATCCAGGTGCCAAAATATAATTGTCAATCATTAAGGTTGTTTTACCACAATTACTGGGGCCTATTATAGCACAACGAATGGAATTCGGTAATAATTTGCCATGTTTGATCTTTACTTGCTTTTCTACAAGTCTTACTTGTGGGTCCCAATTTACAACACTTCGTTTACTCATTTTCGTTTATTTTATTAATTAATGAATGAATTAATAAATGAAGAGAATTTTTGAACTAAGTGGTAAAACTTCGGTTTTAGAGAAAAGGTTAAATGTTCCATTGCGAGATGAATTTAGAAAAGTTGGATTAATAGGGTTTTACTCAACCTTCCTAACCCCAAATATTACAACAAAAAACAATAAAGTACACTATGAAAAAGTATCAGGTACGATAACTGAAATGTTTATTCCACCAGGTCAATATAATGTAGAAAATTTACAAAAAGCTATGCAAAGTCAAGAACCTAAGATTAGTATTGAACAAAATAAAATTCTAAACAGATTGGAAATAATTAGTGATTATAAAATATATTTTGACCAAGAAGAAAGTATTGGTTCAGTTTTAGGTTTTAATAATCAAATTGTAGAACCAAAAACCAAAACACTTGCTCGGAACTTACCTAAAATAATTCCGTTCGAAAATATCCGCGTTCATTTCAATTTAGCGGATGGAATGTTTGTAAAAGACTCTGAGCATTTTCACCGTGAAACGAATATTATTGCATCATTTAAACCAGCCCTAGAATTTAGTGCTCCAATAATTTATGAGCCGAATTATCCTGTATTTTGCCCAGTTTTCGATAAAATTCAGAATTTAAAAATTACTGTGACCAATGCAAATGACGAAGTAATAGATTTCAACGGCGCAACAGTTACTGTAATTTTAGAGATGAGTTAATTATTTCCTCTTCATTTAATTTTCTATTATTTTTCTTATAATAAATGAACAAAGTAGAAAGCTACCAGTGGCAGTCTTTTCCTGTAAATGAAAAGACTAAAAACAATTTAAATTTGCCAAACAAGGACGTGGAAATAAATATTAAAGTTGGTGATGGTTGGATTGATAATAATGCTCACCTGTATATTACTTTCGATGTAACTCATGCTGATGGAACTGATTACACTCACTATGAAGGAAAGTCAAATGTAAAGCTAATTGACAATTACCCCACTCAATTTTGGAGCACTGTAACCGTGAAAAAACGATGACACACTATCGAATTGACCATCCAAATATATCTTCAACGGTTCTGTTTAATTTAACAGCCTCTTATAGTGATAAAATTATATATTCAGGTAATTTTCTTAATAATGGTAAATTGCAGAAAAAATCAAATGAGTTAAGGTACACTTTAAGTCTTCTTGGTGGCTTTTTTAAGGATTTTAAAGAGATTATGTGGGAAGGAGATTTAACTGTTACATTTACATGGAGTCAAAATGCAAACGATGCTTTGTATAAATGGTGGACTAAGAATCCCGATGGGGGCAATGCACCTGGAACTCTCCCGGAGGAAGGAAAAGTTACCGTAATGTCAATGGAGATAAAAATTCCTGTTGTTAAATACGAACCAAATTATGAGCTTGAACTGAGAGAAAAAATACTGCAAGAACCTCGAATACCTATATCATTCTTTGACCTTCAAACTCAAGAAATTTCAGGCCTAAGTGGGAAAAGGAATTTTGAATTAGATATTAATTACTACAATTCAGTGGAGTTTGATCTGCCATATTTTATTTTTGTTGTGTTTCAAACTAATAGAAAAGGTAACCAAGATATGAATAGTTCCAAATTTCATCATGTTCAGCTTCAAAATATTTACATGAAAAACGGAAGAAACGAAATGTTTCCGGAAGAAATGTGGAATATCAATCCTCCTAATACTTATCTAAATGCCTATTATGCTTTTTGGGACTTGAAGCGTATAACTGAGCTGAAGTATGATGTTGTTATAACCCCCAGAGAGTTCATTGCTTCTTGTCCTATTTATGTTATCAATATAAGTCGGCGTAGAAATGTAGTGACACCTCAGAAAACCAGTATAAAATTGGTAGCAACATTTAATGCCAATATACCTGAAAATACGCTTGATTATATAATTATGTATGGTAAAAAGAATTTAACCTATGACGCTAAGCATGGAATAGTTACTGAAAACTTTTAAAATGCCGTACCTATATTAATATTATGGATTTTAGCCATTAAAGTCAGTATTTAAAATGAAATAAACAGAGACAAATTACTCGCTTATGTATCTAAAATAGTTAATTGCAGTTATCTCTTAAGGCCAAGGTTCGGGTGAAATTGGCTTGCTCGCAATGATAATGACTCACTATTACCACATAGTGGACTGATTATCGCAGCACATTTCCGCCTCACCAGCTAAAGCGCTATCTAGTAGTGTATGACTAAAGCCAACGAGGAAAGATTCTAAGTGTGACCTCTATTAGCGTATAATTAAACTCAAGCAATTGCACCACTTACACACAGATTGCAATTCATAAGGCGTTCAAACTAAGCTTCCCATCGCTTTCCTCGTAGCTCAGGAGGATAAGTGTTCGGAATGTTGAGGTTTGTTCGCTTAGAGACGGAGGCACCCCGTTCTCTATGGTTCGAATCCCAGTCACTCCTTTCGAAAAAATAACTGAGTTTTAACAACGTGAGAGTGCTCTCCAGGGTCTATTAGAGGCATTCTGAGAGATGCAAAGTAAAGAGGAGTGGCCACTCAAAAGAAAAAGTAGAAAGCAATAAAAAAGAAAAAACGGAGAAGGATGAAGTAGAAAAAAAACCCTAGGGTTTCGACGGAGATAAATTAGAAAACCAGCGCTGGCTTCGAAACACCCTAGGGGTTTCTCCGTTACAATCGGAGTTTTGCAAAAAAATCCTGAGGATAATGTTTTGTATTACTTAAAGATATGAAAACAGTTACTAAAATATGGAACTCATGCCTTGCAGCTTAACAAATATTTTAAAGGGGGGCGATGCGTCCACTAATCCACTAAGAATAAACATTCCTAATCATCTTAAGGGTCTAGTCTTCCATTACCAACAAGCCCTGCAGAACTTACAACTAACAATCTTAGAATGTGTAGATGCTGATGATTGTCGGAAAATCGGTAAAGCCTTCGAAGAATTAGAAAATCAAGTCGACAAAATGATACATAAAATGATATAAAATTTAACAAGGATGTCTTATGAATTTAAGTTAACTTCTCAAAACACGAGGTGCTAGATAACAATATTAGGTTACTACATGACTTTTAATAGGCTTTGGCTTATTAAAATGCAACCCCTTGCAACTGTCACAGTATGTGGAACGGACAGAAACTGCTTAATTCACTCACTGTTTCATTTCTTCACTTTCTCATTTAAGCGCTCTTTGATTTCGTCACTGTTAAATTTAGGCACTTTTTCATTTAGTTACTTTTTAATTTAGTCACTGTTTGATTTAGTCACTTTATCATTTAGTCACTTTTTGATGTAGTAATTGTTGATTTAGCCACTTTTTCATTTCGTCACTGTTTTATAAAAGTCATTGTGAACGATAGGGGGTACTCTAGGGTTTTGTCACCTTTTTCAAAAAAGTGGGGAGACATTTACGAAGGGGGTACCCTGAGGGATTTTAGGCGCATTTACCAAAAAGTGGGGGAGGGTGTTCGAGCCATTAAAAAAAGCCATAAAAATAACGGTATATGTAATGGAGAGCGTACATCCATAAGAAGAATCAAATTTGCAAAAAAGTCGTCAGAATTTACACCCATTATTTTAACCATTCTTATTGAAAAAGTCAATAAGAATTTAGCCATTATTTTATCCGTACATTTAAAAATGTCATTAGAAATTTAGCCATTATTTTAGCCGTTATTTTTGAAAAAGTCATTGAAATTTAAATCCATTATTTTATCCATAATTTTTTAAAAAGTCACTGGTAGTTTTGTCCATTATTTTATCCATTGTTGGTAAAAAAGTCGTCAGAATTTACAGCCATTATTTTAACCATTTTCATTGAAAAAGTCATTAGAAATTTAGCCATTATTTTATCCATACATTTTAAAAATGTCATTAGAAATTTAGCCATTATTTGATCCATACATTTTTTAAATGTCATTAGAAATTTAGCCATTATTTTATCCATAATTTTAGAAAAGTCATTGGAAATTTAAGCCATTATTTTAGCCATTATTTTTTAGAAAGTCATTGGAAATTTTAGCCATAGCATTTAACCATCTTGTCCTATACCGCCGCCTATACTACTGATGAGCCATCAGACGTTGCCATGACAACGCACTTGCACGAGATCAGATTCAGTATTTCCATCTGACTAACTGGGAAGCGGCTTCGGTGACGTAACTGGTAGTATGCTGAATGTCTATGCCCAAGGTCGCGGTTTCAAAGCCGGGCGAAGTCGTCGGATTTTCTAAGAGCGCTAAAATCCCTCAGTATGCTTTCCTTTGGAGGGGAAGTTCCAACGTTCGTTACGAGTTGCTGGTTGGGGTGGCATCTAGTAGCCAAGTTCAAAGCTAGGTGTCGTTGACGGTAGTACCTGGTAGCAACATTAGGAACTACTGCTTGAAATTGACCGTCTGCAGTCCTTACCTGAATTAAGACTAATACAGCCATTTCAATTCACACCGTTTATCAGACAGATTCTACACTCACCCAAAGTACACGGGGTTAGATGACCGCGTTATCGCAACCCCTAAACTGAGGAACCAACCAGAGGTAGATTTCATTAGAAAGCTAACTATTGCAATGGGTACCATGTTTCGACTTCCGGAAAATTTCGACATATCTTCGCGTTTCACATCCCCCATACCCCAAAACCACCGTCAGTTCAAAAGTTTATATATAATTTATGTATGTGTATGTATATATATATATATATGTATATCAGTTTCTTGTGGACACGATAACTGCCGTAATTTTGCACCAATCACTTTGAATTTTTTACCGAATATGTATACCTATAAAATCTCGGTCGAGTTCGTTACTGGGCTACATCGGTCGAAGGGGGTGAAAATGGGGGACTATTTTTTTCGAAAAAGGGAAATATTGCTATAACTCTCTTAATATGTGAAATATCGAATCCGTTCAACGTTCATACTATGTGTCGGATAAAGCCCAAAAATTTAAGTTTGAAGAGTTTTTTTATAGCACCAACCATTGACCAAAGGGGTGGGAAAAAGTGGGTTTTTCGGGAAACATTAATATAGTAAATGTAATATCTTATAGAGAAGTTTATTAATCAATAAGAACTTATCTCTCTTAATAGGCACAATATCAAAATCGTACAAAATGGGCAATATTCCCCTAATAATTACCTAGAACATTTGTCTGAAAGAATATTTGATATGACCCACCATTATGCCAAAGGATGAGAAAAATGATTTCGGAATTATAAGAAAATGCCAAGAGCTATCAGTGGTTGCCATGGCAACACTACTAAATTGATGAGGGATGAGCCATCAGACGTTGCCAAGATTACGCACTTGCACGAGATCAGATTCAGATTTCCATCTGACTAAGTGTGAAGCGGCTTCGGTGATGTAACTGGTAGCATGCTGAATGTCTATGCCCAAGGTCGCGAGTTCAAAGCCGGCCAAAGTCGTCGGATTTTCTAATGGCGCTAAAAATCCCTCAGTATGCTTTCCTTTGGAGGGCAAGTTCCAACGTTCGTTGCGAGTTGCTGGTTGCGGTGGCATCTAGTAGACAAGTTCACAGCTAGGTGTCGTTGACGGTAGTACCTGCTAGCAACATTAGGAACTACTGCTTGAAATTGACCGTCGTCAGTCCTTACCTGAATTACAGACCAATACAGCCATCCCTAAGTACACGGGGTTACATGACCGCGTTGTCGCAGCCCCTAAACTGAGGAACCAAGCAAAATCTCTGCGGGAGATATAATTTTGCGTGAAGAAGTAACAGACCGTAACATAGTTATCCATCAGTGTCGAAACCTTTCATAAGGACAATGTGACCACAAGTATAAAAATGGACCCCAAATGACAAGAAGGTTACCGTTCCCAAAAGACAATAAAATGTTTAAAATAAGCATAAAATGACGAAAAACAAAGTTAATTAAGCTCCAATTATAAAATACCTTCTCGCAATAAATGAGGTCTGATCCTTCTACGAAAACCTGCATATTCTGCCAATTTTCGCCTATCCCCAAGTTTGTCCGGTGAAATCTACCTCCGCCTTCCGGCGTGCCGAGAGGATTTTTCATATGTCTGTGGGAAGCGACTTCGGAATCGGAACTGGTAGCATGCTGAACTTCTATGCCCAAGGTCGCGGGTTCAAACCCGGCTGAAGTCGTCGGATTTACTAAGAGCGCTAAAAAAACCTGAGTATGCCTTCCTTCGGAGGGGAAGTTCCAACGTTCGTTGCGAGTTGATGGTTCCGGTGGCATCTAGTAGCCAAGTTCACAGCTAGGTGTCGTTGATGGTAGTATTAGCCTACCTTCGATTTTTGCAAAAAATGAAAGTAGACTTATGAGATCAACACAGGGCGAAAAAAGTGTGTCTGTCTGTGTGTGTGTATGTGTGTGTGTGAGTCTGTCTGTGTGTGTGTGTATGTGTGTGTGGGAGTCTGTGTGTGTGTGTGTGTGTGTGTCTGTGTGTGTGTGAGTGTGTGTACTCTGAATGTCTGTCCCCCCCTATCAATTCGAACACGGTGAATGCGAATTGAACGAAATTTGGTACAAAGGTAGCACTAGCAAAGGACACCTCAGTGTCATGTTTCATATCGCCGCCATCTTGACGGAAACGTAATGGCGGCCACACAAATGTTCAAAGCTTAAATCAAATTACGACTAACCTAATATTCCGATCTCTACCAAATTTTGCAACAACATACCTTTATGGGGGGAGCATCCTTTGACCAAACCAATAGGTCATCAGCGTAATAGTTTGCGGATGGCGGCCATCTTTGTGTGAAAATCGATTCCCCCTATTAATACGAACACGGTGCAACCGAATGGAACGAAATTTGGTACAGAGGTAGTACTAACAAAAGGGACCTCAGTGTCATGTTTTATATCGCCGCCATCTTGACGGAAACGTAATGGCGGCCACACAAATATTCAAAGCTTAAATCAAATTACGACTAACCTAATCATCCGATCTCTACCAAATTTTGCAACAACATACCCTTATAGAGGAAGCATGCTTTGACCAAATGAATAGGTCATTAGTCTAATAGTTTATGGATGATGGCCATCTTTGTGTGAAAATCAATTCCTCCCATTAATTCAAACACGGTGAAACCGAATGGAACGAAATTTGGTAGAGAGGTAGCACTAGCAAAGGGCATCTCAGTGTCATGTTTTATATCGCCGCCATATTGACACAAACGTAATGGCGGCCACACAAATGTTCAAAGCTTAAGTTAAATTACGACTAACATAACTATCCGATCTCGACCAAACTTTGCAACAACATACCTTTAAGGAGGGAGCATCCTTTGAACAATCTAATAGGTCAGTCGCCTAATAGTTTGCGGATGGCGGCCATCTTTGTGTCAGAATCGATTCCCCCTATTAATGCAAACACGGTGAAACCGAATGAACGAAATTTGGTACAGAGGTAGCACTAGCAAAGGGCACCTCAATGTCATGTTTTTTTATCACCGCTATCTTGACGGAAACGTAATCGCGGCCACCCAAATGTTAAAAGCTAAAATGTAATTACGACCAACCTAATAATCTAGTCTCTACCAAACTTTGCAACACCATATCTGACCAAACTGCAAGAACATCAGCCCAATAGTTTGCAGATGGTGGCCAAGTATGTGTGCAAATAAATTCCCCCTATCAATTCAAACACGGTGAAACCGAATTGAACGAAATTTGGTACAGAGGTAGCACTAGCAAAGGGCACCTCATATTCATGTTTAATGTCCCTATAGCACGTTGTATTTCAACAAGCTACTACAACCAACATTCAATCATAATCCTTGAAAAGGACAAAGAGTTATAACAATACCCATGCATTTAGGAGAAAGTAGGCTATATGTTCTTTACTGAACATCTTGTTTTTAATTATGTAGCCTATTTCAGGTAGATTTCATCAGAAAGCTGCCTATTGTAATGGGTGCCATGTTTTGACTTCCGGAAAATTACGACATATCTTCGCGTTTCACATCCCCCAGACCCCCAAACCACCGACAGTTCAATAGTTTATATATATGTGTGTGTATATATATGCATATAAATCAGTTTCTTGTGGACACGATAACTGCCGTAATTTTGCACCAATCAATTTGAATGTTTTACATAATATGTAACCCCTTATAATATCGGTCGAGTTCGTTAATGGGCAAAATCGGTTGAAGGGGGGTGAAAATGGGGGGGGGGCTTTTTTCTTGAAAAAGTGAAATATCGTTATAACTCTCTTAATACGTGAAATATCGAATCCATTCAAAGTTCATAATATGTGTCGGATAAGTGCCAAAAATTTATGTTTGAAAATTTTTTGATGTCACCAAACATTGACCAAAGGGGTGGAAAAAAGTGGTTTTTTTTTCGGGAAACATTAATCATATCTCTCTTAATAGGCACGATATCAAAACCGTACAAAATGGAAAATATTCCCCTAAGAATTACCTCTCGCCTCCGTAGCGTAGCGGTCAGCATGGTTAGCTGCCGCCCCGGAGGTCCTGGGTTCGATTCCCGGCTCTGCCACGAAATTTGAAAAGTGGTATGAGGACTGGAACGGGGTCTACTCAGCCTCGGGTGTTCAAAATGAGTAGAGGGGGTTCGATTCCCACCTCAGCCATCCTCGAAGTGGTTTTCCGTGGTTTCCCACTTCGTCTTCGGGCAAATGCCGGGATGGTACTGTCCCCGTAAACCCGGATAGTAGGCTGTCAGATATCCGCCCCCTCAATCGGATTGCCAATAATCAACCGCACCGGCTCAGCTACACCAATGAAAATGGCACTGACAGAGACTACCGAGGTTTGAGCACAGAAGTTAACAAGAAATTATTGTGGAACACACCAAAATAGACGGGGGTTCATACTTACCTCTACTTACCTCTTAAAAATTATCTCGGGGATTGGGTTGACAACAGGATCTCTAAAGTATGCTCCCACAATAACCTCTACCATGACATTTAAAAATGAACCAGAACGAAGACGAGATCTTTGAACTGTACAAAAGCTTTTATTTCAAATAAAGGGTATGATTTTAACAAACTCAACAAAATAAATGAGGCTATCAGTAGCCCATGTCAATCAGACTATGTCCTCCTATAGGACTTGCAAAGTTATCAAACAATATGTTAGCTCCCACGAGCTCAAAATAACGTAACATTCATAGCACACTTGGACTGGAAAAAGGAAGTCAGGACGAGACACATATACAGAGCATTTGGTTTCTTTTAATAAACATGACACTTGTATTTATAGGCGCAAGGCCACAATGTAGACGACCTCGCCCGCTGATAACCAGTTGTCTGGCCAGCTGCGGTCTACCCTTCAACCTGACGCACACCTGTCAAATGGACTCACTTGTCATGCCACATTGCGTAAGAATCCAGCTCCCTCTCAAAAGCTTTAAATGTCCGCAAGACAACTCATATATAGTTACGCAAGTCTTTCAAATGCTTTACTCACATACCACTGGATTATTCTGACAATCCCTAAACTTGTTAAATTATCATCCAAATGTTTAATAAGCATAGTTTAGAGTATAAAACACACTCTTAAATGTTTATAACAAAAGCACATAAATTATTTATGTCAATTAGAAATTGTTTATAATATTTGTCAAAGACAATTAGAAAAAAAATTTAAACACGCCTCTAACATTACTTTCGTTCCACATTATTGTCAAAGATATATACATTATTATTTACAATATCAACATTTAAATTACTTAAATTATTAATTTAAGAAATACATTTAACCACATGTTCATCCGGTTGGTAATTTCATAATCGTGTCAATATAATCGTCCAATGAAGGTTTGTTATACATATTAATGTCACAATCTGGTTTAATAAAGGTTGTAATAATTATTATAATTATTTGTGACGGTAATCTTCATTAAAAATCTTATCTCAAATTCTTTCAATACTCTTGTTAATTATAACAGTAAATTCACTTGATTAATTTTCAAAGGACAAAGACAATACACTCCAGCGGAAAATACTTCGCTTACAAAATAATGCACAAAACTGCATTAAAATAGGCCCAAAATTCATCATATATTAATATATATGGCATCAAAACCTTCCACAGAACTTACAAAAACCTCCACTAACAAATTCTTTAACATCATTAATTACTGTGGGAACCTCCTTCATTAATTCAAGGGCATTATACATTAGCGACTTTCAACACGTCCGCTGCACTAGCGATTATACATTCATAGTTCCACTTCAAAAATTCTTATAATCATTAATAGTTTCAAAACTGTTATCTTAAACCTTCGTGGATTTCATTCATGAATCGAAATGAAGTAAAAATTTGCCAATCACAAACAAATTTAATAGTGAATACGCTTATATACGCCTCTCTGGTCTATCAAAATTTAAGATTAACATCTTCAAAGAATTGTAGTATAAAAATACTATCATCAAATAAAGTGCGACTAAACTGCAAAATAGTCGAATAGAATCCAATTAGACTGGGGAATGCAAACATCATTATATAAATCTCTAATTGAGAAAAAACTCCTAACAAAAGTTCATGACTTTAATGCATTCAATAATTCATAATTAAAGTTCATCTTTCACAAAATTGTCTATGATGCAATGGTCGTTCATAACTGACGATAAATGTATGTGTTGCAATCAATTCAAATAACGACTAGTATTTCCAATATCGTCGACAACGTAAGAGATTTTAACGCTCTAAAATCATTTAAATGTTCTTCCTTCTTGATGATGACAGAAAATTGGTCAAAGTAATTAAACTGGGGTAGAATTACTTTAATGAAGTGACACGCTGTCTGAATTTAAATCTGCCATAAAAATCATTAACTTACAGTCAAATCGTGACTACAAAAATAAGCAAATTACTGAAAAATCTAAATATCAGTCTCAACTGATCCAAAATCATTTAACTATGCCCATGACATAATGTCTTAATAAATCGTCGAAAAAGGCATAACTCATCAAGGTGTACTGAGAATAGGAATGGGTAGATTATAGGCTGAGGAATAACCCACCCACCAAGGGAAGATGATTAAGAGAAGGAAGTAGATTTTGGATTGGAGAAAAAGGATAGAAAAATAGGAGGAGAGTCCCACAAAAGTTATGAATTTGACTTTCAATACATTTAAAGGTGGTTGCCACCGCAAGTCCGTGCTCGGATACCTAAAGTGGGTACGAGCTTGGTCGAAGCTGACGGGAACCGCAGCTAAGACTTGGGCAGTTTGCCAGAGAAAGGCTTTAGTGTATTTCCTCCCAAGCACGAATAAAAGTACTATAGGGAAGGGTGATGGTCTGGCCAGACAGATAGTAAAAGCTTTATTGAGTATGAACGAGGGCATAAACCTAGGAAGAGCTAGGAAAGCCAGGATCCTTCCTAACTGTAGTATCAGAGAAATGATGAATCCAGAAACAAATATTTAATTTATTTAACAATTCAAAGAAGTTTGAGGAAATTAACAAGCGTGTAATATAATTTTGACAAACATAGTTCATTTGAACTTTTTAACAAATGGGGTCGCAGACCTCTCAACATTAAACGGTTGCTCCAGGCAATTGACAATTTACAAGGTTTCAAACCTTACATGTTTCTAAAATCTTTATAAGATTTAAACAAATGAGCAATGAAATAATTAAAGCTTGAACGTGAATTGGAGTACAAAGAGTGCACCTTAAGAAATTCTTGAGAGAATGATCTAGAGAAAGTGACAACTTTGAAAATAACAATAATAACAACATGAAAAATAAGATAGAAGTTCCTACAACTTCTTATATTTATACAGAATTAATATATGAGAATTATACAAAGAGGGCAGGTCACTTACTGTGAAACCTGAAGAAAGTGAAAAGGAAAGTTCTAGACTTCCCAAGTTTGAGCAGGAATCACTCGCCAAATGGGACAGTTTCCATTTCGTGAAACCTGAACATGACTCGCTCAAGAGTTTAAAGAAATGTTTTCCCTGATTATAGGAAAGGAACAATGTGATTTAAAACTTGTATCACACAAGCAATTATGCAGAATTTAATTAATGTTAAACTAGCGAAGTTAGAAGGGCACTTCGTGAGTGACGCCTTATAGAAAGTTACAATTTTATTAATAATGGTTGTTAGTAGAAGGTTGAGGAAAGATCATTGGGATATAGGATCAATGTTCATGGCCGTATTTAATATAACCGGACGATCGCGACGCGGTAGAAACGTGGAGCAAGCACTGATTATCACTGTAGTCTATAAAGATGGATGCAAAGTTTACTATCGAAACACTGAAGTTTATGAGAAAGAAAGTTATTTCAATTATGGAAATAACTGATTGCACTATATAGGTGAGAGTCTATTTCTTGAAAAAGTTGTGATTTACAATTAAATGCGCCATAGAATGTTCCAACGGGGGAAGAAAGTTCGCTATTGCAGTAATTTAAGGAAGATTCCTCATTTTAACTAGCATTTTCACAAGTGCGTGAACAATACTTGACGGCAAGACTCGCAGATAGAGTACAAGATCTCAAAGGTTCCAGAACGACCTTAGCAGAAAATGGGGTTGAGAAAATCCAACGGAGGAACTAGCTTTATAATTATAGACAGCGGGTATTAGATAATATCCCACGTAGCGAGAGGATTTCTCGTTTGAATAGCTTAAGAAAAGCTCTTTTTAGTGAGGTTGGCTTATACAAGCAAAAGCTCAACATGGCAAATCCCACGAAGAATGATTTTTGCCCCAAAGTAAATAATTTCACACTGTCTATAAATTATAATTAAAAGCACGTGGAAGTTAAAACCTTGAAGATGAGGTTAAAACTTTTAAAATGGTACTTATCTTGATTTCATGTTGAAGTCGAAGTTTCCGTTGATGACTACTTAGCCAACATGGCGTAGAAGAGGGTGAGCCTCTTGGTTTGAGGAAGCTAGCTCGAGGGGAGCTTTAACTGATCTAGTCAACTGCCGACTGAGAAGTGAGACCTGCTCAACGGAGCACGGAGAGACCAAGGAAGGGGAAAAGAGTGGGGGGTAGGAGACAAAAGGAGAACATATAAACATTGCCAACTTTAAAACAAAAAAATGATCTCTTGCTGAGCCGGTCTTCAAAGAGTTGACAACAGATGATACCAGCGCAGCATGGTGAGTAAAGAAGTAGACGTAGTCCTCTTGCTCCAGGAGAAAATAGCTGGCGATGGTAACAGGATCTGGTGGCCAAATGGATAAGTAATTCCTCTTGCGCGAGGAAGAGTTGAAGAGCTTCAGAGATTCGCTGCTATATGACGCTAGGTGGGTCACAGAATATATATCTGGAACAGACTCATAAAAGATATAAGCGACCTGAACCCCTAAGAGAAAACAGAAGATCACTGTTGGTGTTTGACAAAGAGGAAGGAAGAAACATGCAAAAGCATTGAAAATTATAATCTCTGGTACCGTGTATTCCAAGAATGCACCATACTGGGATGGGCAGACACCAACAGCGAACAAGAAAAACAAGTAAACATTTAAAGGTAATAAGCAATTGCGGAGAAGTAGTCTTGTGATCTGACCATTAGTGGTCAAGACTCTGACTACCCTGACTCTCCAATCTCTTCCAGGGTAACACTCGGTCACTCTTCCAAAAGGCCAGACTAGGGGGGGGGGGTGAAACATCCCTAACTAAGACCAAGTCCCCCACTTTAATGTCGGGACTGGAAAGAAACCACTTCTGTCTCCCTTGCAAGGAAGTTAAATATTCCAAGTTCCACCTCTTCCAAAAGGAATTGCGGAGGGCTTCAAGTTTACGCCAAACAATAGGTAAATCAGAATCCCTGAAAGAATTAGGAAGGGGAGGATGGGCAGAGAGAGAAGTGCGTGTAAGACAGTGACCAGGTGTGAGTGGAAGGAGGTCATCAGGGTCATTAGAAAGCGGAGTTAAAAGGCGAGAATTAACGACATCTTCCATCACAAAATAACTAGAAGCTGAGGGAAATAAAGCACTAGTAAATATTGCGATACAATGCAAAAGGAGAATTAACAAGTTTAAACAAAGCGTATAGAAACAAGTACATCTATTCAGGACAAGAATATACCAAATAAACAAAGAAACTAAGCGAGTAGAAAGCAAGAACGCCATAGGTAACAACCTAGTAGCCATAAACAATGACCTCAAGTCATAATAAGTATCAAAGGGGTTACTCAGAAAAATACTTAAGTCAGCGAGAAACGTGACGTGACAAGTATAAATGCAAAAACACATCGAATGTGACGACGAGAAAAAACAAGTTTGTTCATCAATGAATAATAAGATTTCAAAATATGTAAGCAAAGTGAAATACATCAGCGCGTGAGAAATACGCAACGAAGTTTTGAAGCAAGGATCGAAGCAGTTATAGAATACGAGCATGAGTAAGTGAAAGACACATGCAAGCGCGGCCTTGACACACATAGTACAACGAGATAAGACATATAAATAGCTGAAAGAGTCCTTAACTGGAACAAGTTTATTTTGGGAAGTAGGTGAACGGCTTCTGTACTTGCAGGAGCGGCTCACTAGACAATGGTTGGCAATCAGCCAAAGTTGAGATAAGAGAAACATGCTTTGAACTTTGTCAAGCGTACAGGAAATAAACAGTGACTTGACCTTAATCGGGCTTGTATACAAACAAGTCTGACAAACAAGCAGTTCAAAGTACACAAACAACATTTGTTGAATCAGCTGTAACTTAAAGCAGATATTCAGGTTGACCGGCATGCAGTCAATCGTAACTTGGACGTGAAAAAGCAATTTAAAGCTATATGAAATAGAGTAGGAAATCAATTTCGCATAATTGAGAGGATCACGAAATCGGACAATTTTCAACAGAAAGATGCTTAATTCTTCCGAACAGAGAAGAAAAGCTGGGACATTGAGAAGAAGGTTATGCATAAGAATTTTTATTCTAGATGTTAGGGAATTCAGATTTTCAAGCGGTTTCAAATTGTGAGGAAGGAGGGAGGAGCCGACCGTGGCCATCCTTCTAAATAAGGAAAGAAGTGAAACATGGCTTACAGCGAAATGATGGTGACTGATAGCCATGGTTTTACACAAGGGGAAGATAGTTTTCGAGAAAGAGTTTAATCAATTACCTGCTATAAAAATGACATGAGAAGGTAAACGAAATAACACAAAGCAAGGCGAACTTGAATGGCCATCTTGTGCGGGAAGAAGGAAAAACCATTTAAACAACTTACAGAGGTAGCGTAGTTGTTCACGATGAGACATCGTTTCGGCAAGTGTTTTTCAAAATTATTGAGATCTGAAACATGAGCGTTCTCTTTTTCAGAAATGAGATTTATGTCAGCTGTGACGAAATGACACTGCGCTTTGGTTTGAACGCTGGTATGTTTGATTTCACCAGTAATAACCCAACCAAAATCGGTGTCTCTGGCGACCACGGTTGAAGATAACTTGCGTGTTTGTTTGCGAAGGCACTTCCAAAAAACATTGGCACTGAAAAGTACATCAATGGGACCTTGAGCATTAAACTGAGGATCAGCTAACCTTAAGTGCGAAGGAATCTTTAATCCGGAGGTATTAGTAGAGTGACTTGGAGTGTCTTTGCCAATACTGGTAAGAATGAGACAGTTTAAATTAAGATTGGTGTTTCTTTGGCAAACGTCTCTGATTTTCAATTTTGAAGACTGCAAAACTTGAGTTTTCAAATTGTCAATGCCGGTCACATTGATAGAAGTAGGCGATGACGAAAGACCAAGTTTTTTAATCAACGATTGCGAAACAAAGTTATGAGTTGAAGCGGAATCGAGAAGACCACGGGTTCTAAACCAATTTCCAAATTTATCTTGGATTTCGAATTGTACAGTGGTCAAAAGGGTTTGCGCACTATGAAAAGTCTCGGCGTTGGAAATGCAGGAAGAAGCATTAGTTTGTTCGGAGCTGCTCTGCATGGAGCTTGAAGAGGCAGGTGCTGATGACCTCGATTTATCGTGAACGTGCAATAAAGAATGATGCGGTTTTTTACAATGAAAACAGAGATTTGATGACGTACAGTTCGAAGAAGAATGCTTAGGTGACAAGCAATTGAAACAATGTTTGCTATTTAAGACAAACTTCCTTCGATCTTCGACAGACAATTCTTTAAAGGATTTGCACAAATACAATGTGTGAAGCTTTTTACAGAGCGTGCATTTTAACGATTTGTTAAGCGGCCTGATATCTTCTCTTGCATGATTGAAAGAAGAACGGGTTTGCTTGTTCTCGACAGATGGGGGCTGATGTCCCTTTGAAAAAGCAAGTTTTTTTCCAAAAATTTGACACTGAGGATTCGTTTCGACCTTTTCGCACTGAAATGCGAGTGCTGTAAGGACTTGGCATCGGCTGTTAAGAAACGAGATTAAGTGTTCGAAGGAAAATTCTTCCTTGCGAGCGAGTTCGATTTCCCAAGCCTTTAAAGTTGAAAAATCGAATCTTGATGTAGCCAGATGAATGAGTATGGTGTCCCATGTTTGGACAGGCTGCTTGAGTTGGTATAATGCTCTGACATTCAACTGTATAGAGTCCAACAGGTTTCTTAAAGAGGTGACGTCATTAGGTTTGACGGCTGGTAGGTTGAAGAGACAACGTATGTGGCGAGCTACACTCAAGCGTAAATTGCCTTATCTCTCTTTAAGGAGATTAAAGGCGATGTGGTAGTTGTCTGCGCTTAAAGGCAGTGACTCCACTAAGGCTAAGGCCTCACATTCCAAAGAAGTACGGAGGAAGTAAAATTTATGTATGTCTGGGATCTCGATATTTTCATGAATTAGGGAGCAGTAAAGTTCGTAAAAAGAATACCATTCACCTTCCTTGCCTGAGAAGTGCGGTAGGCTTATCTTGGGAAGTAACGGTTTCGGTTTGTTCTTGTGAACTGAAGCGGGTGCGAACTGGGCCGGATTGATGACCTTAGTGTCCGGTTCTGAGATATTGCGAATCAATTGGTGGGCCTTGGCAATCCCTTCAAAGTACAAGGGTTCGACCTCGTTCCGATCCGATTGAAGTTCTGGGCAAGCGGATTCAATCTCGGTTTGAATTTGATCATAATAATCATAAGACCGTTCGTACAACTTAAGGCGATGTGTTAAGATATCTAAATCACACTCGGCGGGATTTAACTTGTTGATAAAATTTCTGAATCTAGTGAGTTGCCCTTTATAGGAAGAACGTCTAGCAATGAGAGTTTCATCTTTTTCAGTAGGAGCCATGATAAAGAGAATAAATTGAAATACAACTCACGAAACTGTAGAACCTTGGAGATACTGTCAAGTTTGCAGCAGCAAATGGGTATAAAGAACAGGACACACCAAAGGAGACAGGAGCGGCCTCTTTCCCGTTCACAGGCTTTGCATGATGTGGATATAGCTGAAAAATCCAAAGCAGATATTAATAATTTGCCAAGTATTGTCAAATGACACTTGACAAACAATAGAAATAAAAAATGGACTCTCCCGGGTTTCTGGTACCAAATTTTTGGGTAGATTATAGGCTGAGGAATAACCCACCCACCAAGGGAAGATGATTAAGAGAAGGAAGTAGATTTTGGATTGGAGAAAAAGGATAGAAAAAATAGGAGGAGAGTCCCACAAACGTTATGAATTTGACTTTCAATACATTTAAAGGTGGTTGCCACCGCAAGTCCGTGCTCGGATACCTAAAGTGGGTACGAGCTTGGTCGAAGCTGACGGGAACCGCAGCTAAGACTTGGGCAGTTTGCCAGAGAAAGGCTTTAGTGTATTTCCTCCCAAGCACGAATAAAAGTACTATAGGGAAGGGTGATGGTCTGGCCAGACAGATAGTAAAAGCTTTATTGAGTATGAACGAGGGCATAAACCTAGGAAGAGCTAGGAAAGCCAGGATCCTTCCTAACTGTAGTATCAGAGAAATGATGAATCCAAAAACAAATATTTAATTTATTTAACAATTCAAAGAAGTTTGAGGAAAGTAACAAGCGTGTAATATAATTTTGACAAACATAGTTCATTTGAACTTTTTAACAAATGGGGTCGCAAACCTCTCAACATTAAACGGTTGCTCCAGGCAATTGACAATTTACAAGGTTTCAAACCTTACATGTTTCTAAAATCTTTATAAGATTTAAACAAATGAGCAATGAAATAATTAAAGCTTGAACGTGAATTGGAGTACAAAGAGTGCACCTCAAGAAATTCTTGAGAGAATGATCTAGAGAAAGTGACAACTTTGAAAATAACAATAATAACAACATGAAAAATAAGATAGAAGTTCCTACAACTTCTTATATTTATACAGAATTAATATATGAGAATTATACAAAGAGGGCAGGTCACTTACTGTGAAACCTGAAGAAAGTGAAAAGGAAAGTTCTAGACTTCCCAAGTTTGAGCAGGAATCACTCGCCAAATGGGACAGTTTCCATTTCGTGAAACCTGAACATGACTCGCTCAAGAGTTTAAAGAAATGTTTTCCCTGATTATAGGAAAGGAACAATGTGATTTAAAACTTGTATCACACAAGCAATTATGCAGAATTTAATTAATGTTAAACTAGCGAAGTTGGAAGGGCACTTCGTGAGTGACGCCTTATAGAAAGTTACAATTTTATTAATAATGGTTGTTAGTAGAAGGTTGAGGAAAGATCATTGGGATATAGGATCAATGTTCATGGCCGTATTTAATATAACCGGACGATCGCGACGCGGTAGAAACGTGGAGCAAGCACTGATTATCACTGTAGTCTATAAAGATGGATGCAAAGTTTACTATCGAAACACTGAAGTTTATGAGAAAGAAAGTTATTTCAATTATGGAAATAACTGATTGCACTATATAGGTGAGAGTCTATTTCTTGAAAAAGTTGTGATTTACAATTAAATGCGCCATAGAATGTTCCAACGGGGGAAGAATGTTCGCTATTGCAGTAATTTAAGGAAGATTCCTCATTTTAACTAGCATTTTCACAAGTGCGTGAACAATACTTGACGGCAAGACTCGCAGATAGAGTACAAGATCTCAAAGGTTCCAGAACGACCTTAGCAGAAAATGGGGTTGAGAAAATCCAACGGAGGAACTAGCTTTATAATTATAGACAGCGGGTATTAGATAATATCCCACGTAGCGAGAGGATTTCTCGTTTGAATAGCTTAAGAAAAGCTCTTTTTAGTAAGGTTGGCTTATACAAGCAAAAGCTCAACATGGCAAATCCCACGAAGAATGATTTTTGCCCCAAAGTAAATAATTTCACACTGTCTATAAATTATAATTAAAAGCACGTGGAAGTTAAAACCTTGAAGATGAGGTTAAAACTTTTAAAATGGTACTTATCTTGATTTCATGTTGAAGTCGAAGTTTCCGTTGATGACTACTTAGCCAACATGGCGTAGAAGAGGGTGAGCCTCTTGGTTTGAGGAAGCTAGCTCGAGGGGAGCTTTAACTGATCTAGTCAACTGCCGACTGAGAAGTGAGACCTGCTCAACGGAGCACGGAGAGACCAAGGAAGGGGAAAAGAGTGGGGGGTAGGAGACAAAAGGAGAACATATAAACATTGCCAACTTTAAAACAAAAAATTGATCTCTTGCTGAGCCGGTCTTCAAAGAGTTGACAACAGATGATACCAGCGCAGCATGGTGAGTAAAGAAGTAGACGTAGTCCTCTTGCTCCAGGAGAAAATAGCTGGCGATGGTAACAGGATCTGGTGGCCAAATGGATAAGTAATTCCTCTTGCGCGAGGAAGAGTTGAAGAGCTTCAGAGATTCGCTGCTATATGACGCTAGGTGGGTCACAGAATATATATCTGGAACAGACTCATAAAAGATATAAGCGACCTGAACCCCTAAGAGAAAACAGAAGATCACTGTTGGTGTTTGACAAAGAGGAAGGAAGAAACATGCAAAAGCATTGAAAATTATAATCTCTGGTACCGTGTATTCCAAGAATGCACCAAGGAATCTCAAACAAGAATATAGGACAAAATACATGAGGACAGAAAATATGGGAAAATGGTAGCTCAAATATCGCTAAAAAACTCAAATACAATAAACGTTCACGACTACCTTATCTGCTGGTTGAAGTTCCAGAGGAAAATTCCCCAAAGAAGACTGCTGATGGATCCATTTCACCAACTTGAAGATGAGCTCCATCCTCGAAACAGGAAACAGCACCCTCGGAGAATCGAACTGCTTCCTCCTCCGGAAATTGCACTGCTTCGTGAAGACGAAAGACATCCTTCCGGCAAAATTCTTCTTTGTGAGTCGGGACTACCCTGACCTCTCTTGAAAAATCCCTGAAGTTCCAGTAGAAAATCGCCATGAAGTTTTTGTAGTAATTTCCGAAGAAATATTCATATTCAGAGAGTATGAAATCGTTTCCATTGCTGTTTGATAGTATTCAGCGTTGAACCACGAAACATGGGTGTAGATGGTTATTCACCACATGTTCGCTTGTGTGGAATGGCGATTAGCGAAGTTCCATGCTGCTATCTTACTCCGTTAATATATGTCCCAATTGCATTAAAGTCCTTTAGCCTTCCATCTTCTCTTCGGTTATGGTAATAGAAGAACAAACTGCCATATTAAACTGCTCCATAATACTGTAGCGTTGTGTCACAAAAGCAATCTGAAGTCTCCCTATTGCACTAGCAGTGTCAGCCGTGGCGTAGAATCGGACGATATAAAGTGCTTCTCAGGTGGCGAGAAAATCACTTTTGTCAGTCGTCTAAAATTGCCAATATCTTCCAAAATAACTCCGCGAAATTGTTCAACTTTTCTACACTCCTTAATGTAGCATGGCACAATAGAATTAGCTTATAGGCGACCACTAACTGTTCATAGCTAATCTTGTAGACGCGTTATAATGTGCGTTTTAACTTCACCTAGTTTTACTCACTGTAAACCTGCACTGCTTGTCTGCTCGAATCTCGTTTAATGCTGTGGCTTCTCCAAGCGTTATAAAGACGACTCTTTCTACTAATTTCACTCGACGTCTCACCGAAATGACCATATAAGAACTGAGACTGAAGATCTGAGCTTAGGTTCTGACGATTTGAGCTATCAGCCTAGAGCTATGAGGCGATTAGAGCTATCAGGCGATTGGGACTCCTCTCTTCTGCGCAAGGCCTTTTATAAACTTCATGAGGGGCGTATCCATCCCTTCCATAGCGTGTTACTGCGTCATCGCTAGAAGTTCCAACTTCGTCAATACATGACGGATTTTCAAAATTCAAAAACCGAAAATAAATTTCACCAAAATTCCAGATCAATGCCTCTACTGCAAATGGATTTCCACAATTCTGCATTCCAAAGAGTAATAAAAATACCATAGTTTCAGCAATCTCCGTCTTCCTTCAGACTATCTTTCATTGGTTCGAGCCCCCTCTCCAATAGCATAATTTCTTCCTCAGCATAATTCCACGTTTCCTGCGACTGCGTCGTAAATCTCGGATCTTTCTCGAATAAATGCTGACGTCACTGAGAATCTCAGCTCAAGTAGCCTGCTGGCATAACGTCTGCGTCATCCGTGCTTACGTCATGACCATCCACGTCATAACTATGACAGCCATAACTTTCTTCATAATTTCCAAAATAGCCACCGTGGTCTCTATATAATTCAATTTACGGGGGCATTCTCCCCTCACCACGTTTTAAAAACAGTTGCAAATTGTTTTTAAACTCAGTGTTACAAGTACCTCAACTCTCTTGAACACGAAATTGAATTATTACTGGCTTACTCTAGGATAGTATCTTTTCAAATTTCCAGCATTGAACTTGCCGTAAATGACATTATTCTCATCATCGTAGAGTTCATAACAGTTGTTTCCATAATCTGACAGTAGATATTCTGGTTTACCAGCTTTAGGAAATACAGCATTTTCCAGTCTGCTTACAACGTTCCTCGTGTTAGCTTTCTGCATGGGACTCATTGTAACAAATTTTGAGAAAACATCCACGGTAACCAACAGGTACTGGTTACCCTGGTATCCCTTCGGACAGGGGCCAAATATGTCCGTCGCCATTAGTTCGTTTGGCTTAGAAGGAATCATAGCCTTCGGTTTTCCTTTCAATAAAGCAGAAGCATACTTTGCTCTTTGACATTTGTCACATGATCGAATGACCTTGGCAATGCTGGAACGCATGTTAGTCCAAATAAATCTCTCTTTAAGAGTATTAAGAGTTTTATCTAAACCGGCATGTCCAGTTGCGTGATGAGCTACCCACACTAAATTGACAACAAGTTTAGGTGGCACGACTATTCGGAGTTTTGTATGCGCAGAGTCAGCATACTTGCATACGATGTCTCCACTCAAGACAAAGTGTCGTGAATTTCTCCGTGTAGCTGCATAGTCAACATCAGTATTGTCCATGTAACCCTTGAGGAACCTGTACTTTTTCCTTATTGGAGCGTGTCTCTTCTGTGACACACCGATTTGGGCTAACCTCCTAACGGTTTCTTGATCTTCTTGCTCCAATTGTACATGGTGTATCTGCACATTTTTAATAGGGTTACGTGATAGAGCATCAGCCAGTAAGTTATCTTTCCCAGGCTGGTGGACGATAGTGGCGTTAAACTGTTGGGTGAACAAAGCCCAACGTGTCAATCTATCACTCGACATGTCAGTTTGCAGCATAAACTGTAGTGCTTTATAGTCAGTAATAATGATGACCTTATGTCCCAGCAGGATTTTCTTCCACGCTTGCAAAGCTGTCACGAAAACTAACGCTTCAAGTTCTGTCGTGAAGTAGTTTTCCTCGTGTTTCTTCAACTTCCGACTAGTGAACGCAATGTAGTGCTTGTTGCCTGCCTCGTCTTTCTGGTATAAGACTACACTAATGCCTATTCTTGATGCATCAGACTCAATATAGAACACCTTCTCAAAATCTGGGTACTCCAGTTTAACATTATTCCTGAGCATCTCTTTTGCTTTCTCAAAAGCCTCGTCTGCAGCGGTGCTCCATTTCCATGTGTTATTCTTCTTGAGTAAGTCATACAGAGGAGCCATAATTTCAGAGTATCTTGGACAGTGGCTGCTAATAAATTGGCATGCGCCTACAAATTCTCTGACTTGTTTCACCTTAGTTGGCTTTGGAAATCTCGTGATCGCATCTACTTTTTGCATGTTTGGATGATATCCATCTTTATCAATAGTATGCCCCAAGTAATTTATCTCTTTCTTCAAGAATTGACATTTTCCAAAATTGACCTTGATATTGGCCTCCCTTAAATTCTCGAACAACTTTCTCAAGTGCACTAAATGTTCTTCGGCGCTGGGTGAAGATACGATTAAATCGTCAATGTAGCAGATTACATTTTCTTTCACTTCGTCAGAGAGCTTACTATCAAGTGCTCGAATAAGTGCTGGTCCACTGTTAACCATTCCAAAAGGCATTCTGACAAAGACCCATGACGTCTGGTCAAATAAGAATCCAGTGTACTGCATACTATCTTCTTCTAGTTGAACTTGATAAAATGAAGACGTCAAGTCAAGAACGCTGAAACATGCTCTCCCTTTGAATTTTCGAAGCAGATCTCTAATCTTGGGTGGTCGGTCATTTTCTGGAAGAATCTTCAAGTTGATGGTCCTGGCATCGAGACAAAGACGTATCTGACCATTACTTTTCTTCACTACTGTGATGGGGTTTATATAAGACGACGCCTGTTTTTTAATAATCCCGTCTACCTCCATTTTACTGATTAACCCTCGTACTTCTTGATAGTATTTCTCAGGAATGGGGTATATTCTCTTCTGGTAAGGGGTTTCATCTGTCAGCCTTATCTTGTATTTATAATCCTTAATCAATCCAGGCTTTTCATCAAAAATATCTTGGAATTCCTTTATCAGATCCTCAAATTCCCCCTGAATTTCTTCAAATCCTTCAGTTTTTCTACTGGGCATTTCTGCTAAATTTTCCACTTCATTAATTATGGTATTCAAAATTTCTTCCCTAAGGTCTATTTCCAGACTGTTTTTCACGTCCTGTTTTTCGATCTCTTCTGTGATCATGTACCCATCATTAAAGCTAATACTTCTGTTCTTCATGTCAATAATAGCTCCGACCTTCGATATAAAATCGATTCCAAGCACCATATCAAAATTGATCTTGCTCACCACAATAAAGATCTGTTCATAATTCCTTCCATTGATCTCAAAGTTCAATAACACTTGAATCTTGCACTTCACTGCCTTATCTTGGAATATCCCTCTCACTTTGACGGTAGAAACAGGTAGAACTGTCATGTTCTCTCCTCTTAGCAGACTTTGATAACATTCCTCTGAAATGATGGAGATAATTGCACCAGTATCCATCAGGGCTTTGTACTGTTGGCCATCTATCCGTACAGAAATAATAGGTAAGGCACATGGTCTTTCCTCTTTAACGATACCCCTCTCTTCTAGCAAATCTTCATCAGTAACTTCATATATCTCATTAATTGTAATCAGGTGTGGTGTGGCAATGTATTTACAAGTTCTCACTGTCGTTGAGAAATCGGCGTTTTTTTTTTGTGTTACCGACCTCAAAATTCTGCTGGCTCGTAGAAGGCCCAGGATCGATTACAACATCCTGCCTTTTCTTTTGGTTTTCGGCTTCTTTTTCCCGTAATTCAATCAGGTATTGCTGGCTTTCCCTCTCTCTTTCCTGATACTGATCGGGTGTCATAACCTGACCTTGAGGATTCTGATTTCCGTTTTGGTTCTGGTTATTTCTATTATAATTTCTGTTATAACCATTATTGTTGTAATATCTGCCTCTTCCATTGTTGTAATTTCCTCGATTATAGTTCCAGCCTCTTCTCTGTTGATACGGACGGTAACCTTGCGATCTGTTATTTCGAAACTGATTATTCCTGTGAGGACCTACATTGTCAGTTTTCTCTTCATCTGGCTTGTCAGTTTGTTGGACTTGGTCCATATATACAGTATTTATTTCTTTGAAGTAATGCCTTTGACCTTTCTGTACCACGTTAGGCATTGGACTTGTGTAGTCTAACCTCCTCAGTAATTCATCCATGCTGGTCAAATACCTGATCTTTGACGAAATTATTAGTCTCCTCACCTCCAGGCAGCATACGAGAAATCGCATCAATTAGTTGCTCCGTTGACAATGGGGGTTGCAAAAATCTCAAGTGGGACAATTGACTCGTAAAGAAATCAGCGTACCGTGTTGGAAGAGTACCTGAGTATTTTCTTGAATACACCTCCGCTCTTAACGAATTCTGCGCTTCTATGGACCAAAATCGTTTGATTAATGCCTCTGCAAACTCGTCAAAGTTACTGAATGTGTATCTAAAAGCGCGAAACCATTCGAGGGGTCCTCCAATCAAAAATCTCTCCACTATCTTCATCTCTCTCTCTATGGGAATATGAGCTTCGATGAAATAATCTTTGAGGTTCCTTATATATTCTATAGGCGTCAAACTATCAGTGTTGCTGAATTTTTGCGGTTTGTCTTCAAAATTCCTGATGACCGTCACGTTCCTCGGATATGAATCCGGGTAGTTTTTCCCACTATCTCGATAGTTCCACTCAGGTTCCATATTCCTCTCGTCATCTTCCTCCCTGAATCTGGATATACGTTCTTCAGAAGTCACGTCTCTCTCTTCTGGAGCTGGGTTATATCTTCTGGCATAATTCCTATTGATTTCGCAAGTCAAGCCTTCTGTATCCTTGTCAGTGATTTCCGTTAAGACTTTCTTGATTAACACTTCTTTGTAGGTCTCCATCAAACTAGCTTCTCCTAGCTTCAAATTCTGCAGTTGGCTCGTCGTTTCATTCACATCAGAGACAACTTTATGAATCTGTTCCTCTAATGCAGATTTTAATGCTTGCACATCCTGACCTATTTGTGTTCTATCTTCAACTTGTCTTTCGGATAGCGAATCCATCCTGACGCTTAAATCTTTCCTAATCTGTACTACTTCATTGTTAATATCTATTTGAGTACTGGCAAGTTTTCTTTCAATACGTTCCTGAATTTGGGTTACATGTTCCCCACTTGACCTATTCCACTCGTCTTTCCATACTGCTACATTTGCCGTTAACATTTCTGCTATGTCTACTTCGATATCTTCTTTCAATAATCTATTATGGTCTAATACCTGGGTTCTCATGACCTCTACATCATACTTTAAACCTGCTAAAGACGCTGTCGTTCTAACTGACTCATCAACTAATCTAGTCGTTAATGCACTCATATTATGCGTACAAAGGGTTTTCGAAATTTCTATTTCTTCCCTGACTTTATTTACATCAGTTTGGACTTTAGCAATATCTACGAAAACTGTGTTGACTTCTACTTGAATTTTATTTATGTCACTTTGCATCTCATTTATATCCGAATGAATGTTATTAATATCAACCTGAACATTGGACACATCAGTTCTAACATTTCGATTTCTCTTTGGACTTCCTCAACCTTGTCTTGGACAGCCGCAACATCATTTTTAACAACAACTACTTCAGCCCTAGCACAAGAAATATCACCTCGGACATTAGCCACATCTAGATTCAACATTGTAAGATCTTTCTGTACCTTAGAAACATCAGTTTTAACATCAGAAACATTTTTATGCACATTGGACACATCTGTGCGGATGTCAGTTACAGTATTCTCGATTCCTTGGGTATTAATCTGTAAACGCGACATATTATCCTCTAAGTTAGCAGAACTGGTCTGAAGAGCTTTCATATTCTCCTCCATTCGACTAGTACTCTCCTTCATACTTTCATTCATGCTAGCTTTCAAATTAGCAGACAAATTACTAGCATTCTCCTCCATTCGACTAGTATTCCTAGCTTCCATCTCCTTCATGCTTTCACTCATCTGCTTCATGCTAGCAGACATCTCCTCTAACATCATCCTAGGACTTTCATCTGCCATTACAATATTATTCAAAAATAGACTGCTGTAGGGACATACATCAATAGAGCAAAATAACAACATCTGAGCAACACTTTTCACCATATATGAATTTGATCAATTTTCTGTCTTAAATCTAACTTATAACTACCTTATAATTAACCTTCGAAGACCCTTCATGTTGAAACAAACTCAAGCACACGTCCAAATTTCCCTGGCTCATTTTAAAATATCCTAACACAAATAATTTACATTTACAATCCAAATAATTTAATTTTATCTTTAATATGACTAAAATGTCATAAGCCAGTCAAATAAAATAAGATTCCAGATCATAGGCGATTTTTCTAAGTTTCCAGCCTATTTAACCTCTCAAGTTATATAAGATCTGATCTTTTCTGAGTGTAATTTTCCTAATACAATACAACATTTAATCCCTATATAATCACACTCTCAAATTCTACAATTGGCCAAGACATCTAACAAAGAATCAACCTCTTTATTTGAGTCTAATCGAGCCACACGTTTTAGGTTTGCCAATCCTACTGGCGTTCAACCTGGTGATCCACTTATGTTGAACAAGCCCCACACGTTGACTGCGCCAATCCTTCTGTCCCCGTAAACCCGGATAGTAGGCTGTCAGATATCCGCCCCCTCAATCGGATTGCCAATAATCAACCGCACCGGCTCAGCTACATCAATGAAAATGGCACTGACAGAGACTACCGAGGTTTGAGCACAGAAGTTAACAAGAAATTATTGTGGAACACACCAAAATAGACGGGGGTTCATACTTACCTCTACTTACCTCTTAAAAATTATCTCGGGGATTGGGTTGACAACAGGATCTCTAAAGTATGCTCCCACAATAACCTCCACCATGACATTTAAAAATGAACCAGAACGAAGACGAGAACTTTGAACTGTACAAAAGCTTTTATTTCAAATAAAGGGTATGATTTTAACAAACTCAACAAAATAAATGAGGCTATCAGTAGCCCATGTCAATCAGACTATGTCCTCCTATAGGACTTGCAAAGTTATCAAACAATATGTTAGCTCCCACGAGCTCAAAATAACGTAACATTCATAGCACACTTGGACTGGAAAAAGGAAGTCAGGACGAGACACATATACAGAGCATTTGGTTTCTTTTAATAAACATGACACTTGTATTTATAGGCGCAAGGCCACAATGTAGACGACCTCGCCCGCTGATAACCAGTTGTCTGGCCAGCTGCGGTCTACCCTTCAACCTGACGCACACCTGTCAAATGGACTCACTTGTCATGCCACATTGCGTAAGAATCCAGCTCCCTCTCAAAAGCTTTAAATGTCCGCAAGACAACTAATATATAGTTACGCAAGTCTTTCAAATGCTTTACTCACATACCACTGGATTATTCTGACAATCCCTAAACTTGTTAAATTATCATCCAAATGTTTAATAAGCATAGTTTAGAGTATAAAACACACTCTTAAATGTTTATAACAAAAGCACATAAATTATTTATGTCAATTAGAAATTGTTTATAATATTTGTCAAAGACAATTAGAAACAAATTTTAAACACGCCTCTAACATTACTTTCGTTCCACATTATTGTCAAAGATATATACATTATTATTTACAATATCAACATTTAAATTATTTAAATTATTAATACATTTAACCACATGTTCATCCGGTTGGTAATTTCATAATCGTGTCAATATAATCGACCAATGAAGGTTAGTTATACATATTAATGTCACAATCTGGTTTAATAAAGGTTGTAATAATTATTATAATTATTTGTGACGGTAATCTTCATTCAAAATCTTATCTCAAATTCTTTCAATACTCTTGTTAATTATAACAGTAAATTCACTTGATTAATTTTCAAAGGACAAAGACAATACACTCCAGCGGAAAATACTTCGCTTACAAAATAATGCACAAAACTGCATTAAAATAGGCCCAAAATTCATCATATATTAATATATATGGCATCAAAATCTTCCACAGAACTTACAAAAACCTCCACTAACAAATTCTTTAACATCATTAATTACTGTGGGAACCTCCTTCATTAATTCAAGGGCATTATACATTAGCGACTTTCAACACGTCCGCTGCACTAGCGATTATACATTCATAGTTCCACTTCAAAAATTCTTATAATCATTAATAGTTTCAAAACTGTTATCTTAAACCTTCGTGGATTTCATTCATGAATCGAAATGAAGTAAAAATTTGCCAATCACAAACAAATTTAATAGTGAATACGCTTATATACGCCTCTCTGGTCTATCAAAATTTAAGATTAACATCTTCAAAGAATTGTAGTATAAAAATACTATCATCAAATAAAGTGCGACTAAACTGCAAAATAGTCGAATAGAATCCAATTAGACTGGGGAATGCAAACATCATTATATAAATCTCTAATTGAGAAAAAACTCCTAACAAAAGTTCATGACTTTAATGCATTCAATAATTCATAATTAAAGTTCATCTTTCACAAAATTGTCTATGATGCAATGGTCGTTCATAACTGACGATAAATGTCTGTGTTGCAATCAATTCAAATAACGACTAGTATTTCCAAGATCGTCGACAACGTAAGAGATTTTAACGCTCTAAAATCATTTAAATGTTCTTCCTTCTTGATGATGACAGAAAATTGGTCAAAGTAATTAAACTGGGGTAGAATTACTTTAATGAAGTGACACGCTGTCTGAATTTAAATCTGCCATAAAAATCATTAACTTACAGTCAAATCGTGACTACAAAAATAAGCAAATTACTGAAAAATCTAAATATCAGTCTCAACTGATCCAAAATCATTTAACTATGCCCATGACATAACAATGTCTTAATAAATCGTCGAAAAAGGCATAACTCATCAAGGTGTACTGAGAATAGGAATCTCAAACAAGAATATAGGGCAAAATACATGAGGACAGAAAATATGGGAAAATGGTTGCTCAAATATCGCTAAAAAACTCAAATACAATAAACGTTCACGACTACCTTATCTGCTGGTTGAAGTTCCAGAGGAAAATTCCCCAAAGAAGACTGCTGATGGATCCATTTCACCAACTTGAAGATGAGCTCCATCCTCGAAACAGGAAACAGCACCCTCGGAGAATCGAACTGCTTCCTCCTCCGGAAATTGCACTGCTTCGTGAAGACGAAAGACATCCTTCCGGCAAAATTCTTCTTTGTGAGTCGGGACTACCCTGACCTCTCTTGAAAAATCCCTGAAGTTCCAGTAGAAAATCGCCATGAATTTTTTGTAGTAATTTCCGAAGAAATATTCATATTCAGAGAGTATGAAATCGTTTCCATTGCTGTTTGATAGTATTCAGCGTTGAACCACGAAACATGGGTGTAGATGGTTATTCACCACATGTTCGCTTGTGTGCAATGGCGATTAGCGAAGTTCCATGCTGCTATCTTACTCCGTTAATATATGTCCCAATTGCATTAAATTCCTTTAGCCTTCCATCTTCTCTTCGGTTATGGTAATAGAAGAACAAACTGCCATATTAAACTGCTCCATAATACTGTAGCGTTGTGTCACAAAAGCAATCTGAAGTCTCCCTATTGCACTAGCAGTGTCAGCCGTGGCGTAGAATCGGACGATATAAAGTGCTTCTCAGGTGGCGAGAAAATCACTTTTGTCAGTCGTCTAAAATTGCCAATATCTTCCAAAATAACTCCGCGAAATTGTTCAACTTTTCTACACTCCTTAATGTAGCATGGCACAATAGAATTAGCTTATAGGCGACCACTAACTGTTCATAGCTAATCTTGTAGACGCGTTATAATGTGCGTTTTAACTTCACCTAGTTTTACTCACTGTAAACCTGCACTGCTTGTCTGCTCGAATCTCGTTTAATGCAGTGGCTTCACCAAGCGTTATAAAGACGACTCTTTCTACTAATTTCACTCGACGTCTCACCGAAATGACCATATAAGAACTGAGACTGAAGATCTGAGCTTAGGTTCTGACGATTTGAGCTATCAGCCTAGAGATATGAGGCGATTAGAGCTATCAGGCGATTGGGACTCCTCTCTTCTGCGCAAGGCCTTTTATAAACTTCATGAGGGGCGTATCCATCCCTTCCATAGCGTGTTACTGCGTCATCGCTAGAAGTTCCAACTTCGTCAATACATGACGGATTTTCAAAATTCAAAAACCGAAAATAAATTTCACCAAAATTCCAGATCAATGCCTCTACTGCAAATGGATTTCCACAATTCTGCATTCCAAAGAGTAATAAAAATACCATAGTTTCAGAAATCTCCGTCTTCCTTCAGACTATCTTTCATTGGTTCGAGCCTCCTCTCCAATAGCATAATTTCTTCCTCAGCATAATTCCACGTTTCCTGCGACTGCGTCGTAAATCTCGGATCTTTCTCGAATAAATGCTGACGTCACTGAGAATCTCAGCTCAAGTAGCCTGCTGGCATAACGTCTGCGTCATCCGTGCTTACGTCATGACCATCCACGTCATAACTATGACAGCCATAACTTTCTTCATAATTTCCAAAATAGCCACCGTGGTCTCTATATAATTCAATTTACGGGGGCAGTACCTTCTTCAAGGCCACGGCCGCCTCCCTACCTCTTCCTAGCCTCTCCATCCCAATCTCCCATCCCTTCACATCCCTCATGAGGCCCCTGTTCACTTTGCAGGTGAGGCCGCCTGGGCGAAGTGCTGATCACACCTCCCCAGTTGTATCCATCCTGACCAGATGGTCCAAGCTCCAGGACACTGCCCATAGAGGCGGTAGTGGTGAGTTCCCTCGCTGAGTCCGTGGGAACCACCATCCTAGAGGGTAAATGGACTAAATAAAATAACAATAAATAATTACCTAAAACTTTGTCTGAAAGAATTCTTGATCTGACCTACCATTACGCCAAGGGATGAGAAAAATGATTTCGGAATTAAAGAACATGCCAAGTGCCATCAGAGGTTACCATGACAACGCTTCTAAATTGATGAGGGATGAGCTATCAGAGGTTGCCAAGACAACGCCATTGCACGAGATCACATTCATTTTTCCATCTGACTGTGGGAAGCGGCTAACTGGTAGCATGCTGAACTTATATGCCCAAGGTCGCTGGTTCAAAGCCGGCCAAAGTCGTGGAATTTTCAAAGAGTGCTAAAATCCCTCAGCATGCTTTCCTCTGGAGGAGAAGTTCCAACGTTCGTTGCAAGTTACTGGTTGCGGTGGCATCTAGTAGACAAGTTCACAGTTAGGTGTCGTTGATGTTAGTATATGGTACAAAATTAGGAACTACTACTTAAAATTGACCGTCTGCAGACCTTACCTGAATTACAGACTAATACAGTCATCACAATTAACACCGTTTATCAGCTTCTACACACACCTAATGTACACGGGGTTACATGACCAAGTTGTCGCAGCCCCTAAACTGAGGAACCAACAAAAATCTCTGCGGGAGATAAAATTTTGCGTGAAGAAGTAACAGACTGTCAGATAGTTACACATCAGTTCCAAACCTTGCATAAGGACAGTGTGATCATAAGTATAAAAATGAACCCCAAATGACAAGAAGGTTACCATCCCCATAAGACAATAAAATGATAAAAATATGCATACAAAAACGAAAAAAAAGTAAATTTACCTCTAAATGTAAAATACATTCTTGCAATCAATGAGGTCTGATCCTCCTACGACAACCTGCATATTTTGCCTATTATAGCCTATCCCCTAGTTTACCCGGTGAAATCTACCTCCGCCTTCCGGCGTGCCGAGAGGATTTTTTTTAAATTCATCAGTTTACTTTGTGAAGATGAAAATGAAATGTAAACTGTAACTAAAACTAACTTATATACTAGAAGAAGAAATGGAAAACAAAAGGAGAATAAGGCAAAAAACAAGGGCAAGAGGAAAAGAAATGCCCTCAACCCTCGAAGAATGCGGATTGAGGTCTTGGAAGGAAGGAGAGCCATGAAAGGCATATATGAAAGTGAGAGGGTCCGCCCCAGAGGTAATGGATAAAAGGGGGAAAACCAGTCGCAGCTCAGGAATCTCTCGAGGTCGCCAACTCCCGAACTCACCAGCCGTGATCCCCTGAGGGTGTAGCAATATCCAGGGTGCACCAGAAGTGGTGGGGCTACATACACCCTGCCTCCTTGAGAACCTTGAGCAGAAGGCAGGAGCCTGACCCCTCGCAGAAGGAGGGTATCAGAAAAGATGAGACAAGGCGGGAAAGGAAGGGACTCCCTAGGCCTCGGATACCCTAATACCGTCAGGGTTGGAAGAAAACAGGAGTTGACCAAATGAGGTCGACAGGAAAGAAGACGGTGAGGAGCCCGGCACAAGTAAGTGGAAGCAATGCCAGACTCAGCTGGGGCCCCGTGGTCGCCAAACCACCTCCCACTACATGTGAGCCCCTGGGGGGCTCAGTAATGGGGATGATGTCGTGTTCCTCGACTGAAAAGCTGCGGTACAGTACCAATTCTGTACGTTATCGATACTCCCTTTGAAAGTGAAGATTTTGTGAGGTATGGAGATTTGTATATCATTCACAGCAGACATGGGGCAGGGCCAGATTCAATACAAAGTAATCTAGGCGGGCCGAAAAAAAGAACAACACATGTTTATAAATAGATTATAAACTTTGTATTTCTGAATTTTAAATCAAACATAACTTATAGCGTACAAATGGGAGAAAAAATAGGGGAAAAAAACACACCTTCATTATTTATAAGAGGAAGGAGTATGCGACAATTGAAACTGTGACTGTGCTTCTAAAAGTTTTTCATAATCTGTTTGAAACTGGGATGAGCTGATTCTTAGTAGCGCAGCTAAATGGTGGTCTGTCGAACTATCTCTGACGCTATTTTTGCGAAGCTTCTTAATAGAAAACACCTATTTAGAGATATAGTAAGATGCGAACATGGCAGTTATCTTTAGTGAATGAGATTTCAAGTTTGGGAAGCATCATTTTGGTAGGGCGTTGTAGAACTCAATTTTCTAAACGTTGAGGAATAATTTCCTTTCGTTGTTACATTGTAACTCAATCAGTTCTAGCTGCAATTCTGATTTTACTGTTTCCCTGTCAATATTAAATGGCATGCTGAAAGCGTTCAAGTCCTGTTCAATAACTTCGAAGTTCTGTAAATCTCCATTCAAATTCGTCGTGGAGATATTTCGCACAAAAGGATATCACACAAAACGCATCAACGCAACGAGGTTGAAACAGTTTTTCACTTCTAGGTTCTGTACCCGTTTGTCATCATATGGAACATGTGTTCGTATCCCAGCTAGTTCACGGTATTTCGAGGTATGGGGCGTTCATCCCACTATACGACCACTACTCCACATGAAAGAAACATCAAGCTCCTAAATATATCATTTAATGGTATTAATTCATGGCAAAACACAACAAAACACAACAATATCATAATTACTTTCCCACAACACAAAATCAAATTTATATGTGAGTCTCTTCTCATAAAGTTTGGCGCTCTGCCGCACCCATATCTATACTAGATATCCTAACACTGATACTCTTCGACATTGACGAGCGTTCATATTGTCTTTCACATGGCACAATTTAACATAAATTTGCATATCACAACACAACAATCAAACACAAATTACAATTGAATAATCATTATGTGCAATTATAAAATACTTGTCCGTTTTGAAACGGAACATTTACCTTGAACAACATTGATTTCATTATCTTATTCCTTGCTTAACATGCGTTGCTTTTCGCGCACATCGTTTTCCTTTCCCATAGATTTCAAACGCTGAAGTGATTTACCTTCCCTTCAAAAACACACATAGTTATTGAATTTTAGCTTCATCATACAACAATCTTCTGGGTCAAGTCATGTCATTACTATCATTACAAACGTGCCATATCGTTAAATGATGCTACCCATCTGAGTAAATTAACATAAATCAGGTAATTACTCTTTACAAAATGCATTTATTTATTTGGTGCTGTTAATATGTCCTCAGACAATAATTTGGCCAAATCTTATCCGATTACTTTGATTCAACATTCCATTCCACTGGATATAATGCATATAATTCATTTGATACAATAATATCAAGCATATTTCAATTACTTTCAAACATAACGAGATTCCTCAGTGTACCAGTACAACCTTAAAAGAAAAAGTAAAAGGGTTGCGATCAATTGACTCACCTTGGTGTGAACACACAAGAGAGTCGTCAAGGTCCGCTCTCTTCAAGATGGCTACCCGGTCGGTGGCCCTCATCTGCCTTCCTGACCGACATTCTACTAGTAAACAAACCTGGCCATGTGCTCACCCTTGGTGTAGCTCTCTCAGAGGTACATGATTGGGTCATAGCATTACGAAGGGAGTCGATCCAATAGTTTCACCGTTTTATGGATGTAATCAGTGGCTTTTGGACGCGTACCAGCCGAGTTTCAAACTGTTATCTCGAGCTGAACGGGTACGAATATATATTAAGGAACACAACCTGTTTCCTATTCGAAGAAATTGCCTTACCTCCATGGGCTTACCTAGGGTGTCTCATTGTTTTCCCTGGCAGCGAAGACTCTGCTAACAGTTGGTTACAGATAGATTCTGCCCCAACTCTGTTGCGAATATACATGTATGCTCTGAGGCGATACCACATCGTTGATTCGAAGATTGGCCTACTAGATTCATCAACGCGCGAACTATTTTGGATGGTCCCTGAAATTATTGACGCAAATCTCTTGATTCTATGTTATACATGCTCGCTGGTAGCGGCTAAAACAACATTTCTTTTAGATGACTCGATTCATAACGCACTCATGTCCTCCATTCAATTAATTATAAACCAAGGCTTTACGTAGCTCTAAAACATGTATTAATTTACTGGCACTTACATTAACTACCTTAACGGCTCTCAAACACAACCATGTAGCATTTAACATTATTTAATATTTCAATGACACTGAAAAACTCTCTTTATCTCGCTATTATATCTCTCTTTCTCACTTTTCATAATAAAACTGTATTCTTTCAGTGGATATGACACACTTTGCTCGTTCTATAGGCATCAATATGCCGATTTTTACATTTATTATTGACATCGACCTCAGATTATTATTATTATTATTATTATTATTATTATTATTATTATTATTATTATTATTATTATTATTATCAGTTAACGTTACCGTTACTTTCATCTGCATCTAATGCCTAAATGGTCGTAAGTTTATCATCCTCAAAGCAATACATTTATTAAAATACGAGGGAATTGAATTCGTAAACAAATGACTGCAAATTCTTAGTATTTGAGGAAATGACATGTTGTATGGTGAGCTCTTAAATCATATTAACATATTTGGATGGTACTCACTTTCATTCTTGCTGGATTTATCCAACACGACAGCAATTCACCCACCATTTTGCTTTTCTTCTAAGCCATCATAACACTTTTTACACAGAACATTGAATATGGTTTGCTCATGGTAATTACATCTTGTAATACCGGCATTTTGCACTTTGAAATACCATACATTATTTTAACACACAAATTTAAACACTTTTAATTATCACTTTTATCACCAACTTTACAGGTAATTTACACACGGAGCCTTGCTGGGCTTTCCACTATTGCATGACTTCAGAGATGCGACGCTGCAAAATTCTGACAACCGCCTGTCTTCCCCGAAAGTCTACCTCGAGTACGTGTGCTCATCTCCCGTCTCCTATAACTCCTATCTTCAATCTTGTAGTGTGCTGCTCAATTATATATCACAAATACTTGTGATGCCTTCCAGGTTCCCGTAATCTGTAGTATCTGTTACCATTACATATGATACTTTAAAGATCACAACTTTCCCTGTGAATAAGTTCATTGTCTTTCAAATCATACTGCCATATCTCTACGCTGTACCGATTACTAGTCGCGCATACTGCCTGATTAGATGTCTGCCGTGAACTGTTTATAATAATACTGCAGAATTACTTGTACTATGCTGCCTAATGCACCTTTCATTGTTCATCACATAAGATTCTGTTCATACGACTTGTATAATGCACGTACTTTACCGTGTGGCTGGACAGCATGTCGTCCCACAAGTTGAGTTAACGAAGAACTGACTCTCTTCTCCTTCATCCCTCATATAAGGATTTCTGACGAAAAGTAGTCCTCTCGCATCTCAGGAGATGCTCTTTTCTGAAATATCGCGTTTACTGACAAGGTAAAGCGTGATATTCTTGGTCGTCTTTTCATGGAGGTTCCAGATCCACTTGCGTGCTGGCAATTCCTTCGTTCAATTAATTAAAATTAATTTATTTCCTCCATGGCGTGGTAATGCTATCTTGGGTGAATCCCCTCTTGCTACGAGACTAACCAATGCACCTCCGCAGAATGTGTGTGAATATGCTTAATTTAGGTGTGCAGTATCTCTTCGAATAAAAGTATCTGGGTGTAAGTCTCATCCCATTAGAATGCTTCATTTGGCAGTAATTAATTAATTTATCTAGATGACCATCCCCTCTTCTCTCGTCTGCCTTGATGAACGGGGGTTTACACGGTCATTATTCACTCTCTTCTCACCCCACTGTCGCCAAGAAATAGTGCGCTGGTGTCACGTCTGCTCCTCCCACTTTCCAATCCAATCTATTAGCTGTCAAGTTGGCTCTGTTTCTGTAGTTCTTGCTAGCATGTTCATATACTGGCTTGCAGTTTACACAATTTTCCAACTTCTTATTGCCTAAAATTCCCGTTCTGGACGTGGAATTAAGCTTTTATTATTATGTGCTGTTATTAACTCATTGCTCCTTGGGTTCACTGTGGCTGTTCCCACTCGGAGATCAATGGTTCGATCCTTAAGAAAATCATGGACCTGATCTTTCCTCTATAGAGACCCCGGTTCAATGCCAGTCAGCCGTGTCCCATTGGGCACAGTACACAGAACAGGAAACATGACCTATGTGAAATTGTACGTAGTATAGTTCGAAACCATGTCGTGGGCCGGATTAGACTAGCTCAAGGGCCACACTTGGCCCGCGGGCCTTACTTTGCCCATGAATGATTTTTGGATTTAAGCGGCTTCGGTGAGGTAGTCGGTCTCATGCTGAACTGCTATGCCCTAGATCGCATGTTCAAACCCGGCCGAAGTCGTCGGATATTTTAAGAGCGTTAAAATCCTTTAGTATGTCTTTCTTTGGAAAGCCGGCAGGCCCATGTCGTAGATCTATGGCATTTAATAGAACCTAAATTTTTAGGTTATATTTCGTTAGAAACGCTCTATCAAGTTCCAGCGTTCGTAGCTAGGTGTCAGTGACAGTAACATCCGATAGCCAAGGTTGCAACTACTTGAAATATTGAACTTGCTCATTCATCTTCTTTTCATCTCATCCACACGCGACGGTACTTGTAGCTCACCCCATGGGTGTCCGCATAGAAGCATGTCCTCAGACACTCCCGTCACTAAACGCCATTTAAAAAAAATCAAGTTTACCCTTCAAGGTGGTGGCTCCCACGGACTCAGCGAGGGAACTCACCCCCACCGCCATTTTTCAGGCAGTGTCCTAGAGCTGGGAATATTTAATCGGAGTGGATACAACTGGTGAGGTGGGATTAGCACCTCGCCCAGGCGGCCTCGCCTGCAAAGCGAACAGGCGCCTTATGCGGGAAGGGAATGGAAGGTTAGGATGGATAGGCAAGGAAGAAGGAAGGAGGCGGCTGTGGCCTTACAGTAGGGACCATCCCGGCATTTGTCCGAAGATGAAGTGGGAAACCACGGAAAACCTCTTCGTGGATGGCTGAGGTGGGAATAGAACCCCCCCCCCCCCCTACTCATTTGCACGAGCCGAGGCTGAGTAGACCCCGTTCCAGTCCTCATACCACTTTTCAAATTTCGTGGCAGAGCCGGGAATAGAACCAAGGACCTCCAGGGTGGCAGCGAACCATGCTGACCGCTACGCTACGGAGGCGACTATACTAAACGCCATACGATGAATAAATAATAAATAAGGAGATATTGAAAATTCTTAGCTTTTCGACCAAGTCCTCAATGTCCTTATAAAAGTGTTCAGATTCAGACAAATACTGGTATGATTCCTAACCCTAGACCACGGCCGCATCCTTCCCAAACCTATCCCAATTTTCTCACCAGTATAGCCATCACAATAACACTGATTATCATACAATTTCCACACTCACACTCACCTAAATACACGGGGCTATATGACCACGATGTCGGAGTCCTTAAAATAAGCAACAACAATAACAACGTGTTCAGTGAATTATCAGACAAGACTTGAGAATGAAGTAATATGTAAAGGGCTCTGATCTGATCTCACTTTGATGTACATTGCACTGATGTTTGTTTACTTTCTGTTCCAGTTTTAACGAAAGAATCCTCGTCATCAACAGCGGGCAGTACAGAACCTCCTGAGCTTCTCAAGACATTTACTTGTACAATGTAATTATAATACAGTCAGAGAAATTCCTAAATTGTTCATAAAGATGTTGAGCATCAAAATTCAAAGAAAACAAGACCAGAATTAAAAAGGTCTGGTTTGTTAACTATGAGATCTCCATCACAACTGAAACTGTAACATGAAATTTAGACAAATCTCAAGTAACTTCAGTTTCGGAAATTGATGTAAATAGTGTTTTAAATAAATCTGTACATTCCTTAATAGATGTTCTTTTACTAGTAATACCCTCAAGCGTCCAAAGCACGATCCACGATGGAATGGGTAGCTCAGTGATGCCACACCCAGAACTAATGTGGATCTTCTCCGGGTTTATCCACGTTTGATTGTCAACACCATGTGTGTTGAATTTGCTTCATACTTCTGTTCTGTGTGGACTGAGCAGTAGAGGTGGTTGTGTGCGTAAGACAATTAGGCCTATACAGGTCAAACATGTGGGTTGTGGGTTACGTAACTTAACTGGTAGATGCGCTGTGCTTTTAACTGTAAGGGAATGGGTTTGATTCCCACCAAGATAGTGGATTTTATGAACAAAACTATCAATTCCACTTACGCAAATGCCCCTAGGGTTCAATCAGCCTACAACAGAAATGAGTACCAGAGTAATTCCTGGGAGCAAAGGGGCTGACAACTCCATCCCATCTAGTGGCGATATCGGTGTAGGAACCCTCTGTCTTATACTGCCCCGTGAGCCTCGGTGCATGGGAGATTGGGTTTGCCGTGGTTCTTATTTTAATATCTGGGCAACTTACATGTCCCGGTACTTGTAATAGGCTAAGTTTAACATTTGTCAGCAGGAATTGTGGTTGATCCCAGGAAGAACCACAGTCATGATAGTTGCTGGCAACGTCAGGATTCAAAACGGGGACCTCGAAACATTCAGTCCCTCATTATTATTATTATTCATTCGAAAGGGAAAATTGAAGTAATGCACAACGTGGTGTACAGAATAAAGGTTATCTTCTACTAACAAATTGTATGCTGAAACAAATATCATGACTATAGGACAACTTTAAAAGATTGAAGTGTAGCCTATAAACATATCTATAAAGATACCTACCACCCGCAACATAAATAACAAAAAGTGCTCTTCCATGAACACAAAAATCCGTCACCACAACACTGTCATCAAACCAGTACCGCTATATGCATCTGAATGCCTTATCCTATCCGAGAAATGATTGCTCGCTAAGTTAGAGAGAAAAGAAAGAAAGAAACAAAGAAAGAAAGAAAGAAAGAAAGAAAGAAAGAAAGAAAGAGAGAAAGAAAGAAAAATCCTACACATCATACTTGGCCCAGACTACAAAAATGGCATCTACATCAGAAAATCCAGGCAAGAAATATACTCGAGGATAGAGAAGATCACAGACACAATGCGAAAACGCAGAGTTTGCTTCTACGGTCATACACGACGGATGATCGACTCTCGATGGACGAAACGTATTTTCAGTATATTCGACTCAAAACCAAAAACTAAAATGCCGTGTTATGTTAACGTCCAGAAAGATCTGAAAGAAATGGGGATACGAGCAGAAGATGCACAAGACCGAAATCTTCATAGAGCAGCCATCATGACGTTTGGGACTTTCCGGGACGAAAAACGGACAACTGGTGCGAAATGGAAAGAAGAACGTCGTGCTAAAAACAGTGAGCTCATGACGACAATGTGGATCAAGCGAAAAATGTACAAGTGACAGAATGTAAAATGAGGCTTATCGTGGTCCCTAATTGGCCGATTAGCGAAATTGAATGAATTGAAAGAACATATTGCCTATTTTCTTCAAAATTATGGGTATAGTTATAACGCTTTTTTCTTATCAGGGAGTTTAATTATTGTTATTGTGATGAACGTTAAGTGCTCTATCCTACATAAGACTTCCCATTTACTAAGTTTCAGTGTAATTCCGCTTTACCATCTCCAGAGGAATCGATTGAAACATTGCAAAAGTAATTTCATTACACGTGATACTAATTGCCACTGAACTATACAACACGGTATGTGATAATGATCTATATATTTAAAACACTAAGCTGTTTTTTTTACACACGAGATTGTGAAAACGACTTAACCGATTGGCTTCGTAAGACATTCTAACGAAAGCTCTTGGCATGCAGATTTGCAGAGTTTCTTTAAAAGGAAAATATATGTTACGGTATATTTTTAAATGATTAAAGAAATATGTAATATTTGACACTCCCGCGCATGCGCACAATGGCCTTTCTCAACAAGGAAAATGGCGATTCCGGTCGCGTCTAACTGAGATCTTTGTTTATGAGAATTAAAAAGGGTCTCCAATAATGTTAAATATGTTTTTACAATATGCATTGAAATAGAATTATATTAAATAAACCACAAATTGAAGGACTTAAACTGCAGGTTGAGTGTGTATACTGGTTAGATAGCTTAATACTGAAGAGACCCATAGTTGTCTGGTTGGCCAAGGGGATAAGGTTACTGCCTACGAATATGTATTATGCATGATCGAGAGGGTTCGATTCCCACCTCGGATATGTTTTTTTTTATTTTGTTACAAGTGCATCGCGTTTCAATTTGATAGTTATTTGCAAGAAGTATAAAGGAAGGGAACATTATTTATGAAGTTCTCACGATATATACAGGAATACAATTATACACAACGGAAAATGTCGAAACACGTAGTCGAGTGTTTAGGGCCTATGTAGTTAAAGTATCTTAATATTGCGTATGATGACAAGTCGTTCGGTAGCTCAGGTCGTAAAGGCAAGAAATCTTAATTTATGCATCGCGCAATGGATGCTGTTCGAGTCCCACCTCCGACATGTTTTTTTATTTCTGTATTTTTATTTCTTGGTATTGCTATTCCATTGTCAAAACATATTTAAATCTTAGCATTCCCGTAAACTAAGGAATTTGTATATATTTTAAATTAATATAGAAAATTGCAGAATTCTTTCCCCTCACGCATGCGTACAATCACCTTGCCTCATGACAGTCATGGCGGTTACAAGTGCATCGCGTTTCAATTTGATAGTTATTTATAAGAAATATAGAAGAAGTGAACATTATTTGTGACGTTCCCACGATGTATAGGCTACTGGAATACATTTATACACGACGGAAAATGTTGAAACACGTAAACTGACAGTCGAGTGTGTAGGGCCTATGTCATCAAATTGTCTTGATATTGCGTACCATTACAAGTGGTTCGGTAGCTTAGGTCGTAGAAGCGAGAAATCTTAATTTATGCATCGCGTAATGGAAGCAGTTCGAGTCCCACCTCCGACATGTTTTTTTTATTTCCGTATTTTTATTCCTTGGTATTGCTATTCCATTGTCAAAAAATATTTAACTCTTGGCATTCCCCTAAACTAAGGAATTCGTATATTTTTAAATTAATATAGAATTCTCGCCCCTCACGCATGCGTACAATCGCGTTTGATAGTTATTTGTCTGTCATGTCTGTTAGGTAGTCAGCCCGAAGGCTGGTTGGATCCTCAAAAAGCACCGCCGTTACGTTATGTGAGTAGATACCCACAAAAACCCAAGGCAGCGCTATATTGAGAAATTCTAGGCAAGAAGAGGAGTGAGGTAGCTTGCCATTGCTTTCCTCACCGAGTCAGAACAGTAGTCCTAACCCTATGTGTAGAACCTTTCACAGCATCCACAGGCACTGACTGTGCCCTGAAGGCCATTACTAAGCACCACCCATACCTCAGTAGCTTCCATATAATCACAGCCATGAGTGAGACTGAGATATCGGTGAAAAGCCACCTTTTACTCTAGCCTGTGCCAACTGACAAATGCAAATGTACTGTATTCATCAAGAGATGGCAAACAGGCCATGATAGTTATTTATTAGAAGTATAAAAGAAGTGAACATTATTTATGACGTTCCCACGATATATACTGGAATACAATTATACACGACGGAAAATGTTGAAATATGTATACTGACAGTTAAGTGTGTAGGGCCTATTTTGTTTAACTAACTTAATATTGAGTGGTATTGCCAGTGCTTCGGTAGCTAAGGTCGTAGCGTCAGACACTTAATTTATGCATCGCGCAATGGGAGCTGTTCGAGTCCCACCTCCGTCACCTTTTTTCCGAATTGTTATTTCTTGGTATTGCTATTCCATTGACAAAACATATTTTACTCTTAGCATTCCCGTAAACTAAGAAATTCGGCGCGATTGACATTGCCATATATATATATTTAAAACCCTAAGGTAACAAAAGCATACACCACTGTTACAGATTAAATAATGAATATGAAAGCCAGATACTTCTTACAGAATTCTTGAATTCCTCGGAATTTTGCTTCCACATATTCATACTCCTAATGTTCGAGCCACAGTTATGCTCCTTAGGAATCTGGACATTTCTCAAAAGCTCCTAATTGGTGCCAGATTAATTGTAAGAATTATGCATGAGAATTGCTTGGATTTTTTTTTTATTTTGTTACAAGTGCATCGCGTTTCAATTTGATAGTTATTTGCAAGAAGTATAAAGGAAGGGAACATTATTTATGAAGTTCTCACGATATATACAGGAATACAATTATACACAACGGAAAATGTCGAAACACGTAGTCGAGTGTTTAGGGCCTATGTAGTTAAAGTATCTTAATATTGCGTATTGTAACAAGTCGTTCGGTAGCTCAGGTCGTAAAGGCAAGAAATCTTAATTTATGCTTCGCGCAATGGATGCTGTTCGAGTCCCACCTCCGACATGTTTTTTTATTTCTGTATTTTTATTTCTTGGTATTGCTATTCCATTGTCAAAACATATTTAAATCTTAGCATTCCCGTAAACTAAGGAATTTGTATATATTTTAAATTAATATAGAAAATTGCAGAATTCTTTCCCCTCACGCATGCGTACAATCACCTTGCCTCATGACAGTCATGGCGGTTACAAGTGCATCGCGTTTCAATTTGATAGTTATTTATAAGAAATATAGAAGAAGTGAACATTATTTGTGACGTTCCCACGATGTATAGGCTACTGGAATACATTTATACACGACGGAAAATGTTGAAACACGTAAACTGACAGTCGAGTGTGTAGGGCCTATGTCATCAAATTGTCTTGATATTGCGTACCATTACAAGTGGTTCGGTAGCTCAGGTCGTAGAAGCGAGAAATCTTAATTTATGCATCGCGTAATGGAAGCAGTTCGAGTCCCACCTCCGACATGTTTTTTTTATTTCCGTATTTTTATTCCTTGGTATTGCTATTCCATTGTCAAAAAATATTTAACTCTTGGCATTCCCCTAAACTAAGGAATTCGTATATTTTTAAATTAATATAGAATTCTCGCCCCTCACGCATGCGTACAATCGCGTTTGATAGTTATTTGTCTGTCATGTCTGTTAGGTAGTCAGCCCGAAGGCTGGTTGGATCCTCAAAAAGCACCGCCGTTACGTTATGTGAGTAGATACCCACAAAAACCCAAGGCAGCGCTATATTGAGAAATTCTAGGCAAGAAGAGGAGTGAGGTAGCTTGCCATTGCTTTCCTCACCGAGTCAGAACAGTAGTCCTAACCCTATGTGTAGAACCTTTCACAGCATCCACAGGCACTGACTGTGCCCTGAAGGCCATTACTAAGCACCACCCATACCTCAGTAGCTTCCATATAATCACAGCCATGAGTGAGACTGAGATATCGGTGAAAAGCCACCTTTTACTCTAGCCTGTGCCAACTGACAAATGCAAATGTACTGTATTCATCAAGAGATGGCAAACAGGCCATGATAGTTATTTATTAGAAGTATAAAAGAAGTGAACATTATTTATGACGTTCCCACGATATATACTGGAATACAATTATACACGACGGAAAATGTTGAAATATGTATACTGACAGTTAAGTGTGTAGGGCCTATTTTGTTTAACTAACTTAATATTGAGTGGTATTGCCAGTGCTTCGGTAGCTCAGGTCGTAGCGTCAGACACTTAATTTATGCATCGCGCAATGGGAGCTGTTCGAGTCCCACCTCCGTCACCTTTTTTCCGAATTGTTATTTCTTGGTATTGCTATTCCATTGACAAAACATATTTTACTCTTAGCATTCCCGTAAACTAAGAAATTCGGCGCGATTGACATTGCCATATATATATTTAAAACCCTAAGGTAACAAAAGCATACACCACTGTTACAGATTAAATAATGAATATGAAAGCCAGATACTTCTTACAGAATTCTTGAATTCCTCGGAATTTTGCTTCCACATATTCATACTCCTAATGTTCGAGCCACAGTTATGCTCCTTAGGAATCTGGACATTTCTCAAAAGCTCCTAATTGGTGCCAGATTAATTGTAAGAATTATGCATGAGAATTGCTTGGATTTGGAAATAATAAGTGCAGATAATATTGGGCAGAGAGTTCTAATCCTTCGACTTTATTTAACACCATCCGATAAAACACTTCCATTTTCGTTTAGAGCACCAATTTGCAATCGCTTGCCATACCTTATCACAATCAATAAAGCTGAAGGGGGAACTCTCGAACGTGTAGGTCACTATTTACCTCATCAAGTTTTCAGTCGTTGCCTCCGTAGCTCGCCTCTGTAGCGTAGTGGTCAGCATGGTTAGCTGCCGCCCCGTCCTGAGTTCAATTTCCGGCTCTGCCACGAACTTTGAAAAGTGGTATGAGGACTGGAACGGGGTATACTCTGCCTCGGGTGGTCCAAATGAGTAGAGGGGTTTCAATTCCCACCTCAGCCATCCTCGAAGTAGTTTTCCGTGGTTTCCCATTTTGTCTTCGGGAAAATGTCGGGATGGTACCTACCGTAAGGCCACGGCCGCCTCCTTCCCACTTCCTTGCCTAACCCTCCCGCTCTTACCATCCCTTCATCAGGTCCCTGATCGCTTTGCAAGTGAGGCCGCCTGGGCGTAGTGCTGGTCACACACCCGAGTTGTATCCCCGACTCAGAGTCACAAGCTCCAGGACACTGCCTTTAGAGGCGGTAGAGGTGGGACCCCTCGCTTAATCCGTTGGAAAAGACAACCCTGGAGGAGAAAAAGGTTAACGCAAACGTAACGTAACGCAAGTTTTCAGTAATGGCCAGTTATATGTTGCAAAGTCGATCTTTCTCTGTAATCATACAGAGAATGCATATAAGAAAGTCCTACAGTAAATATTTTCCCAATGACCGTTATGTTTTGCACATCATCGCATTTCTTCGTTATATTCCAAAATTATAAGCGACGGTTTGCGGCCAGTTGTATTAGACCCCTCAGAGTTCTTGAATTCCTTGGAATTATAAGATTTGCCTCCACATACTCTAAACGCTTGACCCATAGTTATGCTGCTTAGAAATCTGAAGGTTTCCCAAGGGCTCCTAAATGCAACCATATTGCTTGGATTTGGAAATAATAAGTGCAGTAAAAATTAGGCCAAGAGGTCTAATCCTTCGACTTGATTTAATACCATCCGATATAACACTATAATAATTATTTTAAGAGGCAATATTTTCCAATTCGTTTGGCATACTCTATCAAAATCAATTAAGCTCAGGGGGAAACTCTGGAACGTACAGGTCTCAATTTGTCTCATCAATTTTTCAGTCATTGCCAGCAGTATTTTGCAATGTTAAGAGTGCAATCTTTTGACGCCCTTATAGTTTCAATAGAGCCAAAAAATAGTCGTACAAAGAATGTACATTAGGCCTATATAAGGAGATCCTTCAGTAAATATTTTCCCTTTGACCGTCATGTTTTGACGGGTTTCAACTAGTATTATATTAAGTAGATATTTGACGCATTTCATAATATAGCATAATCAATCATATATATTTAAAAAAATCTTCTCTGATATAATATTTTTCACTCAATTAGATTGACAACTGACGATAACTACAGGCTACATAAAAATAACATTTAAAAGACGCACTGACTGGTTGGCACATGAAATCAAACTTTACACACCATATCTCAAGAGAAGATTTAATTTTACTTATTTTCAGGCAACCCAATGAAGGTATTTGTTGATATTCTGCACTTGTTATCTATATTTTTGGAATTAGCCTACTTTCGATTTTTGCAAAAAATGAAAGTAGACTTATGAGATCAACACAGGGCGAAAAAAGTGTGTCTGTCTGTGTGTGTGTATGTGTGTGTGTGAGTCTGTGTGTGTGTGTGTATGTGTGTGTGTGAGTCTGTGTGTGTATGTGTGTCTGTGTGTGTGTGAGTGTGTGTACTCTGAATGTGTGTCCCCCCCTATCAATTCGAACACGGTGAATGCGAATTGAACGAAATTTGGTACAAAGGTAGCACTAGCAAAGGACACCTCAGTGTCATGTTTTATATCGCCGCCATCTTGACGAAAACGTAATGGCGGCCACACAAATGTTCAAAGCTTAAATCAAATTACGACTAACCTAATCATCCGATCTCTACCAAATTTTGCATCAACATACCTTTATGGGGGGAGCATCCTTTGACCATACCAATAGGTCATCAGCGTAATAGTTTGCGAATGGCGGCCATCTTTGTGTGAAAATCGATTCCCCCTATTAATTCGAACACGGTGCAACCGAATGGAACGAAATTTGGTACAGAGGTAGTACTAACAAAAGGCACCTCAGTGTCATGTTTTATATCGCCGCCATCTTGACGGAAACGTAATGGCGGCCACACAAATGATCAAAGCTTAAATCAAATTACGACTAACCTAATCAACCGATCTCTACCAAACTTTGAAACAACATACCTTTATGGAGGGAGCATCCTTTGACCAATCTAATAGGTTATTAGCCTAATAGTTTGCGGATGGCGGCCATATTTATGTCAAAATTGATTCCCCCTATTAATTCGAACACGGTGCAACCGAATGGAACGAAATTTGGTACAGAGATAGCACTAGGAAAGGGCATCTCAGTGTCATGTTTTATATCGCCGCCATCTTGACTGAAACGTAATGGCGGCCACACGAATGTTCAAAGCTTAAATCAAATTACGATTAACCTAATCATCCGATCTCTACCAAATTTTGCAACTACATACCTTTATGGAGGGAGCATCCTTTGACCAATCTAATAGGTCATTCGCCAAATAGTTTGCGGATGGCGGCCATCTTTATGTCAAAATTGATTCCCCCTATTAATTCGAACACGGTGGAACCGAATGGAACGAAATTTGGTACAGAGGTAGCACTAGCAAAGGGCACCTCAGTGTCATGTTTTATATCGCCGCCATTTAGACTGAAACGTAATGGCGGCCACACGAATGTTCAAAGCTTAAATCAAATTACGATTAACCTAATCATCCGATCTCTACCAAATTTTGCAACTACATACCTCTATGGTGGGAGCATCCTTTGACCAATCTAATAGGTCATTCGCCAAATAGTTTGCGGATGGCGGCCATCTTTGTGTCAGAATCGATTCCCCCTATTAATTCAAACACGGTGAAACCGAATGGAACGAAATTTGGTACAGAGATAGCACTAGGAAAGGGCATCTCAGTGCCATGATTAATATCGCCGCCATCTTGACGGAAACGCAATGGCGGCCAAACAAATGTTCAAAGCTTAAATCGAATTACGACTAACCTAATCATCCGATCTCCACCAAATTTCGCAACAACATACCTTTATGGGGGGAGCATCCTTTGACCAAATTAATAGGTCATCAGCATAATAGTTTGCGGATGGCGGCCATCTTTGTGTCAAAATCGATTCCCCCTATTAATTCGAACACGGTGCAACCGAATGGAACGAAATTTGGTACAGAGGTAGTACTAACAAAACGCACCTCAGTGTCATGTTTTATATCGCCGCCATCTTGACGGAAACGTAATGGTGGCCACACAAATGTTCAAAGCTTAAATCAAATTACGATTATCCTAATCATCCGATCTCTACCAAATTTTGCAACAACATACCCTTATAGAGGAAGCATCCTTTGACCAAATGAATAGGTCATTAGCCTAATAGTTTGCGGATGGCGGCCATCTTTGTGTGAAAAACAATTCCCCCTATTAATTCAAACACGGTGAAACCGAATGGAACGAAATTTGGTACAGAGGTAGCACTAGCAAAGGGCATCTCAGTGTCATGTTTTATATCGCCGACATATTGACAGAAACGTAATGGCGGCCACACAAATATTCAAAGCTTAAGTTAAATTACGACTAACATAACCATCCGATCTCTACCAAACTTTGCAACAACATACCTTTATGGAGGGAGCATCCTTTGACCAATCTAATAGGTTATTAGCTTAATAGTTTGCGGATGGCGGCCATATTTATGTCAAAATTGATTCCCCCTATTAATTCGAACACGGTGGAACCGAATGGAACGAAATTTGGTACCGAGGGAGCACTAGCAAAGGGCACCTCAGTGTCATGTTTTATATCGCCGCCATCTTGACTGAAACGTAATATTGGCCACACGTATGTTCAAAGCATAAATCAAATTACGATTAACCTAATCATCCGATCTCTACCAAATTTTGCAACTACATACCTTTTTGGAGGGAGCATCTTTTGACCAATCTAATAGGTCATTCGCCTAATAGTTTGCGGATGGCGGCCATCTTTATGTCAAAATTGATTCCCCCTATTAATTCGAACACGGTGGAACCGAATGGAACGAAATTTGGCACAGAGGTAGCACTAGCAAAGGGCACCTCAGTGTAATTTTTTATATCGCCGCCATCTAGACTGAAACGTAATGGCGGCCACACGAATGTTCAAAGCTTAAATCAAATTACGATTAACCTAATCATCCGATCTCTACCTAATTTTGCAACTACATACCTTTATGGAGGGAGCATCCTTTGACCAATCTAATAGGTCATTCGCCTAATAGTTTGCGGATGGTGGCCATCTTTGTGTCTGAATCGATTCCCCCTATTAATTCAAACACGGTGAAACCGAATGGAACGAAATTTGGTACAGAGATCGCACTAGCAAAGGGCATCTCATTGTCATGATTAACATCGCCGCCATCTTGACGGAAACGTAATGGCGGCCACACAAATGTTCAAAGCTTAAATCGAATTACGACTAACCTAATCATCCGATCTCTACCAAATTTTGCAACAACATACCTTTATGGGGGTAGCATCCTTTGACCAAATTAATAGGTCATCAGCATAATAGTTTGCGGATGGCGGCCATCCTTGTGTCAAAATCGATTCCCCCTATTAATTCGAACACGGTGCAACCGAATGGAACGAAATTTGGTACAGAGGTAGTACTAACAAAAGGCACCTCAGTGTCATGTTTTATATCGCCGCCATCTTGACGGAAACGTAATGGTGGCCACACAAATGTTCAAAGCTTAAATCAAATTACGATTATCCTAATCATCCGATCTCTACCAAATTTCGCAACAACATACCCTTATAGAGGAAGCATCCTTTGACCAAATGAATAGGTCATTAGCCTAATAGTTTGCGGATGGCGGCCATCTTTGAGTGAAAAACAATTCCCCCTATTAATTCAAACACGGTGAAACCGAATGGAACGAAATTTGGTACAGTGGTAGCACTAGCAAAGGGCATCTCAGTGTCATGTTTTATATCGCCGACATATTGACAGAAACGTAATGGCGGCCACACAAATATTCAAAGCTTAAGTTAAATTACGACTAACATAACCATCCGATCTCTACCAAACTTTGCAACAACATACCTTTATGGAGGGAGCATCCTTTGACCAATATAATAGGTTATTAGCCTAATAGTTTGCGGATGGCGGCCATATTTATGTCAAAATTGATTCCCCCTATTAATTCGAACACGGTGGAACCGAATGGAACGAAATTTGGTACCGAGGTAGCACTAGCAAAGGGCACCTCAATGTCATGTTTTATATCGCCTCCATCTTGACTGAAACGTAATAGTGGCCACACGAATGTTCAAAGCTTAAATCAAATTAAGATTAACCTAATCATCCGATCTCTACCAAATTTTGCAACTACATACCTTTATGGAGGGAGCTACCTTTGACCAATCTAATAGGTCATTCGCCTAATAGTTTGCGGATAGCGGCCATCTTTATGTAAAAAAATTGATTCCCCCTATTAATTCGAACACGGTGGAACCGAATGGAACGAAATTTGGTACAGAGGTAGCACTAGCAAAGGGCACAGCTGTGTCATGTTTTATATCGCCGCCATCTTGACTGAAACGTAATGGCGGCCACACGAATGTTCAAAGCTTAAATCAAATTACGATTAACCTAATCATACGATCTCTACCAAATTTTGAAACTACATACCTTTATGGAGGGAGCATCCTTTGGCCAATCTAATAGGTCATTCGCCTAATAGTTTGCGGATGGTGGCCATCTTTGTGTCAGAATCGATTCCCCCTATTAATTCAAACACGGTGAAACCGAATGGAACGAAATTTGGTACAGAGATAGCACAAGCAAAGGGCATCTCAGTGTCATGAATAACATCGCCGCCATCTTGACGGAAACGTAATGGCATACACAAATGTTCAAAGCTTAAATCGAATTACGACTAACCTAATCATCCGATCTCTACCAAATTTTGCAACAACATACCTTTATGGGGGGAGCATCCTTTGACCAAATTAATAGGTCATCAGCATAATAGTTTGCGGATGGCGGCCATCTTTGTGTGAAAAACAATTCCCCCTATTAATTCAAACACGGTGAAACCGAATGGAACGAAATTTGGTACAGAGGTAGCACTAGCAAAGGGCATCTCAGTGTCATGTTTTATATCGCCGACATATTGACAGAAACGTAATGGCGGCCACACAAATATTCAAAGCTTAAGTTAAATTACGACTAACATAACCATCCGATCTCTACCAAACTTTGCAACAACATTCCTTTATGGAGGGAGCATCCTTTGACCAATCTAATAGGTTATTAGCCTAATAGTTTGCGGATGGCGGCCATATTTATGTCAAAATTGATTCCCCCTATTAATTCGAACACGGTGGAACCGAATGGAACGAAATTTGGTACAGAGGTAGTACTAAGAAAAGGCACCTCAGTGTCATGTTTTATATCGCCGCCGTCTTGACGGAAACGTAATGGTGGCCACACAAATGTTCAAAGCTTAAATCAAATTACGATTATCCTAATCATCCGATCTCTACCAAATTTTGCAACAACATACCCTTATAGAGGAAGCATCCCTTGACCAAATGAATAGGTCATTAGCCTAATAGTTTGCGGATGGCGGCCATCTTTGTGTGAAAAACAATTCCCCCTATTAATTCAAACACGGTGAAACCGAATGGAACGAAATTTGGTACAGAGGTAGCACTAGCAAAGGGCATCTCAGTGTCATGTTTTATATCGCCGACATATTGACAGAAACGTAATGGCGGCCACACAAATATTGAAAGCTTAAGTTAAATTACGACTAACATAACCATCCGATCTCTACCAAACTTTGCAACAACATTCCTTTATGGAGGGAGCATCCTTTGACCAATCTAATAGGTTATTAGCCTAATAGTTTGCGGATGGCGGCCATATTTATGTCAAAATTGATTCCCCCTATTAATTCGAACACGGTGGAACCGAATGGAACGAAATTTGGTACCGAGGTAGCACTAGCGAAGGGCACCTCAGTGTCATGTTTTATATCGCCGCCATATTGACTGAAACGTAATGGTGGCCACACGAATGTTCAAAGCTTAAATCAAATTACGATTAACCTAATCATCCGATCTCTACCAAATTTTGCAACTACATACCTTTATGGAGGGAGCATCCTTTGACCAATCTAATAGGTCATTCGCCTAATAGTTTGCGGATGGCGGCCATCTTTATGTCAAAATTGATTCCCCCTATTAATTCGAACACGGTGGAACCGAATGGAACGAAATTTGGTACAGGGGTAGCACTAGCAAAGGGCACCTCAGTGTCATGTTTTATATCGCCGCCATCTTGACTGAAACGTAATGGCGGCCACACGAATGTTCAAAGCTTAAATCAAATTACGATTAACCTAATCATCCGATCTCTACCAAATTTTGCAACTACATACCTTTATGGAGGGAGCATCGTTTGACCAATCTAATAGGTCATTCGCCTAATAGTTTGCGGATGGCGGCCATCTTAGTGTCAGAATCGATTCCCCCTATTAATTCAAACACGGTGAAACCGAATGGAACGAAATTTGGTACAGAGATAGCACTAGCAAAGGGCATCTCAGTGTCATGATTAATATCGCCGCTATATTGACAGAAACGTAATGGCGGCCACACAAATGTTTAAAGCTTAAATCAAATTACGACTAACATAACCATCCGATCTCTACCAAACTTTGCAACAACATACCTTTATGGAGGGAGCATCCTTTGAACAATCTAATAGGTCATTAGCCTAATAGTTTGCGGATGGCGGCCATCTTTATGTCTAAATTGATTCCCTTATTAATTCGAACACGGCGGAACCGAATGAATGAAATTTGGCACAGAGGTAGCACTAGCAAAGGGCACCTCAGTGTCATGTTTTATATCACCGCTATCTTGACGGAAACGTAATCGCGGCCATCCAAATGTTAAAAGCTAAAATATAATTACGACCAACCTAATAATCTAGTCTCTACCAAATTTTGCAACACCCTATCTTTATGTGGGAAACATATTCTGACCAAACTGCAAGAACATCAGCCCAATAGTTTGCAGATGGTGGCCAAGTATGTGTGCAAATCGATTCCCCTATCAATTCAAACACGGTGAAACCGAATTGAACGAAATTTGGTACAGAGGTAGCACTAGCAAAGGGCACCTCATATTCATGTTTAATATTCCTATAGCACGTTGTATTTCAACAAGCTACTACAACCAACATTCAATCATACTCCTTGAAAAGGACAAAGAGTTATAACAATACCCATGCATTTAGGAGAAAGTAGGCTATATGTTCTTTACTGAACATCTTGTTTTTAATGTGAAACCCAATATTATATTTTATTTACATTTCATTTCATTGCAAGGATATCCAGTTTATTATTTTACTAGCTGTCCCGGCAGACGTTGTCCTGCCAATCAAAGAAAGTGTTGATAGTAGTGGGATTACACGGGAGCTGCACAACTTCTTTTTGAACCCTCCTCGTATCGGCCCCGAACCTGATATCTCGCTAACCAAACATGGGATTTCAACATACAGGGTGTCCTAGCACTCGTAGTGATGCCCCCTACTTTCCAATAGGCTCTTTATTTAATTAAAAGACCAAAACTAAAAGGTCATTCGCGAGTAGTGGGGTAGTGTTGGTTTCCTCAAGTCGCGCTCGTGCTTGAATATGTATGGCTATGTTGGGAAAGGGTTAGGTGGTGGGGGAGGAGTAGGGTTGAGTGAGGGGTCGTGTAGATGGTATTTTTTCCGCTCTAGGTGATGGTGAGGTTCATTTTTAAAATGGATGGAATGGGAAACGCTATTTGGGGTAAACATGTTGTTTTTGGACATTTTGGCGATTTTATACGCATGCGCACTTGAGGAGTTTTGTAAGAGTGCGGGCTTTTTAAATGATGATTTATAAATGAATGTTTTTAATATGTATTGAAATAAACCCCAAAAACTAATAGGTCATCGGCTTTTTACTATCTCGCTAACCAATAATCGGATTTAAACCTATGAGGTGACGTAGGACTCGTGGTGAACTCTCGTTTTCTATGGACGGGGTATATCCACTCCAAAATAAAAACGTGGTAAGGGGGTCGGGGTAGCTGCACTACTTAGGAAGTTGTGAGCCCCTGCGACCTTGGAATGGAAGATCCATGCTAGGAGGGCGTGCTTGGATTCGTTTTTTTCGTCTCGTTGTGCTCTTTACGGGAATGTAGGTGTCGAAAAGGTGAACTTAGGGTTTCGGGTCAAAAAATGCGTTTTTCACATTTTTGCCGATTTTTGGAATGGAAGATCCATGCTAGGAGGGCGTGCTTGGATTCGTTTTTTTTTCGTCTCGTTGTGCTCTTTACGGGAATGTAGGTGTCGAAAAGGTGAACTTAGGGTTTTGGGTCAAAAAATGCGTTTTTCACATTTTTGGCGATTTTTGGAAAACGGGCCATGCTAGGAGGGCGTGCTTGGATTCGTTTTTTTCGTCTCGTCGTGCTCTTTACGGGAATGTAGGTGTCGAAAAGGTGAACTTAGGGTTTTGGGTCTAAAAATGCGTTTTTCACATTTTTGCCGATTTAGGTGATGGTGAGGTTATTTCTTTAAATGGATGGAATTGGGAAACGCCATTTGGGGTAAATGTGTGTTTTTTGACATTTTGGCGATGAATGTTTTTTACACGCATGCGCACTTGAGGAGTTTTGTAAGAGGGCGGGCTTTTTAATTGATGATTTATAAATGAGTGTTTTTTTAATATGCATTGAAATAAACCAAAAAAACTAATAGGTCATCGGCTTTTTAGTATCTCGCTAACCAATAATCGGATTTAAACCTATGAGGTGTCGTAGGACTCGTGGTGAAATCCCCTTTTCTATGGACGGGGTATATTCACCCCAAAATAAAAACTACCCTTACCCGGGGGTTGAAATAGTATTTTTTGTATGCCTAAGAACTTGGCGGTTTTTGTAAGAGAGCGGGCATTTTTTAAATGATGATTTATAAATGAGTGTTTTTTTAATATATATTGAAATAAACCAAAAAAAACTAATAGGTCATCGGCTTTTTACTATCTCGCTAACCAATAATCGGATTTAAACCTATGAGGTGTCGTAGGACACCCTGGGGGTGACACCCCGTTTTTGAATGTATGATTCATTTTTGTCAAAAGGGTCTAACTACACTTTTGTTCATATCTCGCGAACCAATCATGCTAGGGACTTGTATGAGGGGTCCTAGCACTTGGGGTGACGTCCCCCTTTGCGGGGTGAAACTACCCCCCAAAATTGAAAAATCCATATCTAGGAAACGAAGAACCCTAAAATTAGGTGTGATAGCTTAAAAAATAGGGGATGATATAGGCTTTTACCTCGATTGATCATTTCACCTCTAAAACAGTAAATAGTCATGTTATGGGGAAAAAACCTGTTAAACACCTAAAAATGATATATGAACCTATGATCTTTTGTTTTTGATGAAAAATAGCAGGGGGGGTGAAAACAACCCCCCAAATTGAAAAATCCATATCTAGGAAACGAAGAATCCTAAAATTAGGTGTGATAGCTTAAAAAATAGGGGATGATATGGGCTTTTACCTCGATTGGTCATTTCACCCCTAAAACAGTAAATAGTCATGTTATGGGAAAAAACGTGTTAAACACCTAAAAATGATAAATGAAACTAAGATCTTTTGTTTTTGATGAAAAATAGCAGGGGGATGGAAACTACCCCCCAAATTGAAAAATCCATATCTAGGAAACGAAGAAGCCTAAAATTAGGTGTGATAGCTTAAAAAATAGGCCATGACATGCGCTTTTACCTGGATAGTTCATTTCACCCCTAAAGCAGTAAATAGTCATGTTATGATGAAAAAATGTGTTATACACCTAAAAGCATAAGCATCTTTGTGAAACCATGCTTTAATGGACATGTGTATGGAGGATGATGGTTATTATTATTATTATTATTATTAGGTAATTATGGATTAATGTGTGTATAGATAACTAACCAGTGGGGAGCGTGATGGCGCAGGTGCTTAGCTGCTCGTCTTTACCCGGACTTCTGGGGTTCAAATCCCGGTGACAGCGGGTTTGGAATTTTCACCTGAAAAATCACGTGGCGTCAGGAAGGGCATTCGGCCTTAAATCCCCGGCCAAAACCAAAATGAGCCTGGTTGGCTCCGGCGACTCAAACTAATTGGGAAAAGAAGAAGAAGAAAATGGTAACTCACCAGTAATAGTAAACATTGGTTTGAGATGTTGAAGAAGTCAGGATGGCCAACCCTTTGCCAAAAAGTTTACCTGTATATCCTGTTGCAGCCTTTAGAAAAAAATCGAACCGGAGCCTCTGTGGTGACAGTGGACTTACATTCATGATGCTTTTTAAACAAACATAGGCTTGCATACTACCGCTGGCTTGAATCTGCACAGACAGACTGGCTTTGGTTTGTCTAGTGTGCCTTGGTGATAACAGCACAGCGATCTTGTCATTAAGTTTCATATTACTCATTTGCTTGATAGCAAACGTGCTCTGCACATGACTAGATCGTTGTTAGGTTTGACAAAGGCTTAGTAAAGCTTATTGCAACCTTGAAATGAATGTCATGGTATAGTCGGGGTTGGAAGCCAAGACCTTAGGGTTGGCAACCAAGTAGGTTAACCACTACACGGTGAGATGGTCAAATAATAATGTAACAGAACATATAGAAACGTTTTCTATAGTTTAACGAATTGGCATGCCATGAGAGGTGTAGGTAATGGAAATTGAATCCTTAGCTGATGATTATACTACTTTCCATGCCCACGTATAAGCTATCATGTTAGAAAAAGAATTGTATGGCTTGTTTTAAACGGAGAATAATTGTGTTTACTGTGAAACACAAATCTGAATTTAAAATTAATTTAAAATAATTAATTTAAAATTAGTTTAGTACGCTGAAGTTAAAATGAATAATGATCACGTTACAGACAGCCAGTTTCAAAGCCATGAGAACTAAGTGAACAAAGAATAAAATTCATGAGCCAGTGAGGAATTCAACATGCTGTCCTTTGGACAAAAGAGAAGCGTTCTACAAATTTAACCACCAAGCTGTCCTATCGACCCTCAATGGTTTGGGTCATCATAAAGATGAAAATTAAATCTAAGCTATAACTACACTCTTATAAACTAGAAGAAGAAATGGAAAACAAAAGGGCAATAGGTCATATAAAGGACAGAAGGAATGAAAAATGGCCCTCAACCCTCAAGCATAAGGATTGAGGGAGTTGGAAGGAAGGAGAGCCATGAAAGGCCGATAAAGGTATAATGGGAGAGGCTTTGCCACAGAGGTAATGGAGGAAAACTGGACTCAGCTGAGAAATACCTTGGGGTCGCCAACTTCCAAACTGATCAGCCGTAAGCCCCTTGAGGGTGTAGCCATATGCAGAGTGCACCGCAAGTGGTGGGGCTATATACACCCTACCTTCTTGAGGGGGCTTGAGCAAAAGACAGGAAATAACATGAAAATAAAAAAGCAAGGCTGCCTCCCCACACTAGTAGGATATCAGAAAAAATAAATAAACAAGGGCCCATGAAGTTGCAAAAGGAAGAGACTCCCTAGGCCTCGGATACCCTAATCATGATGGGGTCGGTAGAGAACAAGAGTTGAGCAAGTGTGGTCGACAGGAAATAAGACAGAGAGGAGCCTAGCACAAGTTAGTGGAAGCAATGACGGTCTCAGCTGGGACTCCGTGATCGTCAACCTACATGACACTAGATATGACGCCCAGGGGTGGAATTAAAGACCTCTTTTGTTTTATATCACTGGCTTTTAAGAACGCTAACACATGGCATGCCTTATAATGCAATACTGGTCCTAGGGTATGCAAAAATTGTATTAGAAACTCAGCTAATAATAGTGTGCTTGCCCATGATTTACCTTAAATTTTTCTAAAATCCACTACATTTTCCGCAAATTGACCAAATGACACAACATTCCAGCAAAATTCAACAAATGACTACCAGATTTATTGAAATTCCATTGATTTACCTAAGCATGGTTTGAACTACCTCAAATTCATATAAAATTAGACGAATATAGATGAAAATTCACTAAAATTTACCGAATTTAGCCAAGTGGTGTACAAACCATGAAATTTATCCAATTTTTATTAAAATTGACTACATGTACTCGAAAATTCCATAATATTCCCTTTACATGTATGCTTTTTGTTGTTGTTGTTGTTTTGTTTACCACACTCCCTGTAGACAAACACCTCAACATGACTTTCTCCTAGACTAGGAGCTTCACATTCGACATGATAGCTGAGTTTCATTTCCCATAAACTTGTCTCTGAGGTGGGTGTCAGGAAAAGGCATCCAGATGTAAAAACCACACCCTCACGTAGACTTTCATAACCTCTTACGTTGAGGTTCCTTACACTAACGACATTAAATGATTGAACGGTTTCCTTTTCACAATTCCTGTCTATACTTTCCTCTTTAAGGTTGCAAGATGTTTGCAAGATTCCTAAAATGCAATTAAATTTAATAAATACCTTAAGATGGTTTCATTTGTTTAATGATATGATGTTGATGGTGGATATATACGTTAAGACTAATTTTTGTTAGGTCTTGACTGGCCTTGCAATTAGAAATTGACAAACCAAACATGGGTTATCTACCAGGGGAACACTTTGACCACTATGATCACTTTCGTGATACTTTCAGTGTTTAGCTTGGCACATTTGTCGGTCAAATTTTATTTCTTGTTACCGAGATGCCCGAATGGTAATTATTTCTTTACAAATGTATTAATTGCTTAAACCATATGCATAATCTTGTTATCAATCACTTATTCATAGATATTATAGTTCTCACCTTGAGTGTTCCAGTCGCTCGCTACCTCAAGCGTCCTCACTCCCGACATACAGGGCGTCTACTGGTTGATCCACTGTCCGCTGAGTAGTGTCGACTGACGTCACCCTGACTTTCGTTCGACCAATGGCAGGTCTTTGTCCAGTCGGGCGATCTCCAGCTTCGAGAGGGTTACATGATCCCTATTTAAGACGCCACTTGCTGGCGTTCTTCACCACTTCTGATCAATCATCACGTCTGATTACTTCAACCTGCTGGTCACCGCTACTGCATCTCATGACACCATCGCTAGTCTCTACGCTACCCTAGCAGTTACGTCACGAGATCTGCACCATGACGTATTACTCAAGATGGCAAGACTAATTGCCAGTTGTTGTACTCTTCACCTTCACCTTAGATGGGATACTTTGAATCGTCTTTCGAATACTGCTGGATCATCACTTGGAAGCTATAAATGTCATTCCTTCGCAAGAAAAGAAGAGAGAGTTGACATTTTATCAATGGTGCACATATCTCTAGGCCATGTACGCCTCCTTCTGAAGAAACCGTGAGGACTTTTAAATCAACGTTTGCTAGCTGGAACTTTTAAGGAGCTGGCTCTTCAAAGATAAGTTCAAATTTTATGAAGAGTTTATATCATACCAGTTATTTTACACTCTTAATCATTTTTATGGTTCTCTCTTTTTATAAAGTGCATCCCATTTTTTATGTTAAGCTCAACTTCTCTCCAATCAAGCAAGCTTGTTTCATTGACCTTTCTTTAATCTGGGTTTCTGTCATCAGGCCCTCACACTTTGCTACATTTATAATTGTTCATTTCTGTGATAAGCACTTAAGTGCAATTTGTTTATTGGTTATAAATTTATTATTAGAAATAAAAATTGTTAATGTATTGCTACCTACATTGGTTTTCTAGTCACGTATTTCATGCCCACTACCCCGCACCGCTTCAGTCTAATTTTCTTGACCACAGTAGTTATTTTGTCCAGGCTTTCGCCTGATGCGTTTCGTTCTCCCGTATGGGGAAGTTTTAGGGCAGAACTTTTTCTCCAAATTTTTGGTGCCTCACCCCCGGGAAACATATCTGTTGCACCCTGGATCCCTATACAAGTTTCATATTTTGGATTTTACATTAACAAATTTTGTTCATTGTGTTTCAACACTAATTCACATTGCACGTTTCAGCTTTAGGCGCATGTTCAGCAGAGAAGGAGAGAAACGTAAGCTAAGCCGGTTTCTTCCGCATCAGACTAAACCTTACTACCTAGCAAGCTGTCATCCTCTGACTTCCAGTACTCGAAGTCACAATATTGACGTGAGTAACAAACAACTTTTGACATGCCTAACCTTGATGAAAAACTCAGCAACGCCAGAGCCTCTTGTAAGGGCAAGTTCACACGGTTTCGTACTTTCTTAACGGAGCTCGAACCCCAAGAGCGTAATCTTGACATAATTTCGCAGAGGCTTAAGAATTATGAACAAGCCTTTGAGAAATATGATGAGATACAATGCAGTAGAGAAACTCAGCATCCGGACCAGCAAAGTGATAGGTTGGAAGTTGAAAAATTATACTATCAGGGATTTGCTGAAGCTAAACAGCTTATTAGGGCTTTAACTTTAAAAGAAAAACAAGAAGATCAAACTTCTGCAACATCTTCTACATCTTCTTCACGCATTATATTACCCAAATTAGAAATACCCAAATTCACTGGTAAAGACATAGAATGGGAACCATTTTTTGAATTATTCAATTCTTTAGTACATGAGAATACTTCTATACCAGTAATACAAAAATTTCACTACTTGCGTCTGGCAGTTCAAGGCAACGCACTTAACCTGATTCAAGCACTTTCTTTGACCAGTGATAATTATGAAGTTGCTCTGAATCTTCTTAAGGATAGATATGGGAACATTCGTTTATCTATTCAACGCCATATACAAAGCTTATTCGAGTTACATAACGTGCAAGCAGATAACAGTTTATCAATTCGTAAGTTGATTGACACTGCAGAGCTACACGTCAGAGCATTGTCCAATTTAAACCAACCTGTAAATCACTGGGATTTATTTCTAGTTCACCTCATTTCTGCAAGATTGGATGCAAATACATTAAAAGCCTGGGAAACAGAACTTTCCCAGAATTTGCAATGCACTTATGAGGCGATTATTAACTTTTTGAAGGCCAGAAGCCAAGTCTTTTCCGCTATAGCTAATCAAAAAACTAGTAGTTCAGATTCAAAAGCCTTCTCAAAAGATAAGGTTAGCAGTTCTAATCAAAGAATTTTAAGATCACAGGCTCTTCCTGTTGATGCTCGGTCACCTAACCAAATGCAAACGTGCGGTCTGTGTCAGCAATCGCATACTTTATACAACTGTGATGAATTTAAATCTTTATCAGTAGATGAAAGACGAAAGTTCATTACGAACAAAAACATTGTTTTAACTGTTTGTCAGGAACGCATATGTTAAACAATTGCCGTTCACAACGTTTATGCTTTCATTGTAAGGCTAGACACCATTCCCTTTTGCACAGACATGAAAGATCACGGTTATAAGGACCAAGCAGTTCCAATACCAAGTCTAATTCTGGGACTTCTCAAAATAGTGCGCAGTCGTATGCTCAAAGTTCTACCTCGCTTGGCAAAGTCCAGGTTTTATTATCTACCGTGCAGGTTCTATTGAAAAATTCTCACGAAAAATGGGTATCTGTCAGGGAATTATTGGACAATGCCGCTACCAACAATTTTATTAATGAATCGTTGGTACAAAAGTTAGGCCTCCCAAAACATCCTACCTCAATAGAGGTTACAGGAATAAACTGCTCTAAATCGCAATCCTTAAGCTTTGCTAAAGTGGATCTGAAGGACTCTAATAATCTTGGTAAGCAGTTGCAATTAGATTGTTTGATTATCAAGTCTATAGGCAACAATATTCCTGGCACTTCTTATCCTATTCAAAGTTGGAATATCCCGAATTTTGTCCAGCGAGCTGACCCTCATTTCAACAGAGCTTCGCCCGTAGAGCTTCTTTTCAGCTCAAGCGTATTTTGGCAATGTCTTCATTCCAATAAAGGAAAAATTGCTTCTAATGTTTTCTTCCGCTAAACTGATTTTGGTTGGATTGCTACTGGCCAAATATACCGTAATCCTATTCAAACTGTATCAAATTGTTATTTTGTTGGTACCGATTTGAGTCAAGAGCTAACCGAGTTCTGGGATCTTGAGAATGTTCAGGCTACTTCTTCTTCTTCTAACGAAATTTGTGAAAAGTTATACAAGGAAACCACTGTCCGTACTGCTGAAGGCAGATTTATAGTAACTCTTCCACGTATTCCCAATCCTCCCGCCATTACGGGCTCGCATTCCAGAGCACTTAGGGCACTATTTGCTATTGAAAATCGGTTCAAACAAGATGCTTCTGTCAAAACTCAGTATGCTTCCTTTATGGAGGAATACGAATCATCCAATCACATGGAGGTAATTTCTAAATCAGAAGAAATTGACCATCCTTTAAATGAAATAGTTTATCTAAATCATCACCCGGTATGGAAAAATTCCTTAACACAAGACAATATAAGAGTAGTTTTCAATGGCTCATCACCAGATTCCAATGGAATCTCTTTAAATGATACCCTGCAATGTGGTCCCGCGATTCAAACAGATCTCACCTCTGTTTTGCTTAATTTTCGAAGGTTTCCTATTGCTGTAATCTCAGATATTAAGCAGATGTACCGGCAGATTCTCGTAAATTCTGAGCAGCAAGATCTGCAAAGAATATTGTGGCGCGATGAGAGTTCCAAACCCATAAAGATATTTAGATTGAAGACTGTGACATATGGCCTGAAGCCTTCAGCCTTTCTTGCGATTCGGTCTCTCCATATGTTAGCCGAGCAAGATGGTCATCTGTATCATCCTTTGGCCTCTGAGTCATTAAAAACAGCATTTTATGTTGACGATTTCTTGTGCTCTTTCCCTTATATTTCTGAAGCACTCCTTGTGTGCGAAGATTTGAAGTCCCTGCTCCTAGGAGGTGGTTTTCCGCTCCATAAATGGACTTCAAATTCCACTGAATTTATATCAAAATTTTCATCAGAGGTCCCAGTTGATGAATTTGTTGCCATTCCTACTGATGAAGCAGCCGTAAAAGCATTGGGTGTTTTTTGGTGTCCTTCTTCTGATACCTTTTCTTATCAGGTACATCTGTCAGAATCTCCCCCTGTAACTAAGAGACAAGTTCTGTCAGAAATCGCAAAGATCTTTGATCCTTTGCAATATATTGCTCCTATAGTTATTGTTGCAAAAATGTTCTTGCAAAAGCTTTGGTCATTAAAATCAGACTGGGATGAAAATCTCCCCCTTCCTCTTGTAGAAGAATGGTTAGAGTATCGCAGCAGTTTGCTGGATCTCTCCAAGGTTTCTATACCCCACCCTTTAATTTCTAATCCCTTATACCAGCAGTATGACCTGCATGTATTTTCTGATAGTTCAGGACGGGCTTATGGCTGGTGCATACATAGTAGGACGTTCCTCAGCCACTTTCCCTGGATTTTCTAATTTAGTGTGCGCTAAATCAAAAGTTGCTCCACTTAAAACGGTATCATTGCCGAGATTAGAATTATGCTCTGCTTTAATGGCAACAGAATTAGCTACTAAACTAAATGTCAGTTTAAAGTTAAAATTTTCCCGCACATTTTTTTGGAGCGATTCTTCTATTGTCTTAGCTTGGATTTCCAAGCCTTCTTCTCATTGGAATACCTTTGTGGCAAATCGCGTTTCTAAGATTCATGAAGTCTCTCATTCTGAACAATGGAGACATGTTCCTAGCCGTGAAAACCCCGCGGACATAATATCACGTGGTTGCACGCCATAAAAATTGATTTCTTCAGACCTGTACTGGAATGGTCCTCCTTGGCTAAGTCAGGAATCATCTTGCTGGCCTCGCTTAGCTAATCAATTTGCAGAAGAAATACCTGATGCCCGTAATGACCCTGTCGCGTCGCATCTTACTTCTACTTCTACTAGCCTTTTTCATAGATACTCTTCATTTGATAAATTGATTCGTGTAGTGTCTTATATCTTCCGATGGAAATATTTAGTAATTGATCAACCATTGAAGCCTCAACCCTTTCTCTCCAGAGTAGAGTTAGAATTTGCTACTTGCAAGATTTTGTTACTTGTTCAGCAGGAAGTATTTGCTCCTGAAAAGCAAGCTCTTATAAGTGGTAAAGATTTACCCAAGTCTAGCAGGCTTTCACCACTCACTCCTTTTCTAGACCAGGACGGCATAATACGTGTGGGTGGAAGATTAGCTATGTCTAGTTGTGAGGATGGGAAAAAGCATCCCATCATCCTTCCTTCAAAGCATCCTATTACTACCCTTATAATAAAAAAGTTTCATTATAAACACCTTCATGCTGCCACTCGCACCTTGCTCTGTCTAATTCGTGAACTCTACTGGATCATCAATGGCGTTCATGAGGTTTCTTCTGTTGTCAAAAAGTGTATACCTTGCTTTATGATTAAACCACGGCCCGCCACGCAGATTATGGGTAATTTACCTCCATTTCGTTCAGAACCTAGTAAGCCCTTCGCTCTTACTGGGATCGATTACGCTGGTCCTTACGTATATCAGACCAATCCCTCTTCATCTAAGCGAAAAATCTTAGGTAAACTTTACATCTCGTTATTTGTATGTATGGTGACGGGAACTATCCACCTTGAGTTGGTTACGAACGCTTCTGTATCCTACTTTTTGGCCGCCTTTTCTAGATTTGCTGCTAGACGGGGTGTTCCATCTGAAGTTTATTCAGATAATGCAAAAATTTTTGTAAGCGCTTCTGATCTCTGGAAAAAGGTGTTAAGCTCCCCTTCTTCTAAAGAAAAAATTTCCAACTTTTCCTATTCTAAAGGTTTCAAATGGCATTTCACCCCGCCATATGCTCCCCATCATGGGGGCCGATGGGAGTCCTGCATCAAACTTACTAAAAGACAGCTTAAGAAAACTCTTGGTCCTACCATACTTTCTTATGAGGAATTCAACTCTTTAATTATTCAAGTCGAAGGTATTGTAAATTCCAGACCTCTGACCCCTCTTTCAAACGATCCTAAGGATCTTTTACCTTTAACACCCAGTCACTTCCTGATTGGCTGTTCGCTTGCTGCTACTCCGCCTTTGCTGGTTCGACGCTGTGATCCTAACTTACCTATCTTTTGGAGAAAAGTAGAATCTTTGCGCTGTTCTTTTTGGCGCCGATGGAAGTTAGAATATCTCAGCTTGCTAAATAGGCGTGAGAAATGGCGGCTTCCTCAACCAGATGTACGAGTGGGGGACACGGTTCTTCTTCGAGACCCATCTCCGCCTCTCGTGTGGAACCTAGGCAGGGTTATTCACTGCCACTTTGGCCGTGATAAACGCGTAAGAGTTGTTGATGTTTTAACTAGTAAAGGTCTTTATACTAGACCCATCTCTGCTCTCTCTGTTTTGCCTTTCGAGTCTTAGTTTCTCCTCGTCTGTTATCCATGTTTTGCTTTGACTGATTCTTTTGTGTGTTTTCATTCGGAGTTCTCGGAGCATGATCACTTTCGTGATACTTTCAGTGTTTAGCTTGGCCCATTTGTCGGTCAAATTTTATTTCTTGTTACCGAGATCCCCGAATGGTAATTATTTCTTTACAAATGTATTAATTGCTTAAACCATATGCATAATCTTGTTATCAATCACTTATTCATAGATATTATAGTTCTCACCTTGAGTGTTCCAGTCGCTCGCTACCTCAAGCGTCCTCACTCCCGACATACAGGGCGTCTACTGGTTGATCCACTGTCCGCTGAGTAGTGTCGACTGACGTCACCCTGACTTTCGTTCGACCAATGGCAGGTCTTTGTCCAGTCGGGCGATCTGCAGCTTCGAGAGGGTTCCATGATCCCTATTTAAGACGCCACTTGCTGGCGTTCTTCACCACTTCTGATCAATCATCACTTCTGATTACTTCAACCTGCTGGTCACCGCTACTGCATCTCATGACACCATCGCTAGTCTCTACGCTACCTAGCAGTTACGTCACGAGATCTGCACCATGACGTATTACTCAAGATGGCAAGACTAATTGCCAGTTGTTGTACTCTTCACCTTCACCTTAGATGGGATACTTTGAATCGTCTTTCGAAATACTGCTGGATCATCACTTGGAAGCTATAAATGTCATTCCTTCGCAAGAAAAGAAGAGAGAGTTGACATTTTATCAAAGGTGCACATATCTCTAGGCCATGTACGCCTCCTTCTGAAGAAACCGTGAGGACTTTTAAATCAACGTTTGCTAGCTGGAACTTTTAAGGAGCTGGCTCTTCAAAGATAAGTTCAAATTTTATGAAGAGTTTATATCATACCAGTTATTTTACACTCTTAATCATTTTTATGGTTCTCTCTTTTTATAAAGTGCATCCCTTTTTTTATGTTAAGCTCAACTTCTCTCCAATCAAGCAAGCTTGTTTCATTGACCTTTCTTTAATCTGGGTTTCTGTCATCAGGCCCTCACACTTTGCTACATTTATAATTGTTCATTTCTGTGATAAGCACTTAAGTGCAATTTGTTTATTGGTTATAAATTTATTATTAGAAATAAAAATTGTTAATGTATTGCTACCTACATTGGTTTTCTAGTCACGTATTTCATGCCCACTACCCCGCACCACTTCAGTCTAATTTTCTTGACCACAGTAGTTATTTTGTCCAGGCTTTCGCCTGATGCGTTTCGTTCTCCCGTATGGGGAAGTTTTAGGGCAGAACTTTTTCTCCACACTATGTTGGTTATTGACCAGTAAGTACAGTTCTAGTAATGAGACAGAAATCCAACACAAACAATGAGCGCGCAATGCGGTGGAGATTGGTACCACGATGTACTGTCGGTTATGTAGCTATGTGGAATGTATTTTACATTTGGTTTACTTGAAGGTTTGGTGATCCCATTAAAGGTATTCCTACAATAAATGATTTTTAAGTTCTCGTTTTATGGCATGATTATTTAATATATGCTATTTGCTAATAGGATTTGACACTGGAATTATTTTACAAGTAGTTATTTTAATGACCAACAGAGTTTAATGTTAACAAGGCACAGCTCTATTTGAAATTTTGAATAACATGTTGCATGTTATACATCATATGCAACTACTGTAAGGTTTGTGATTTATTTAATGCCTTTAACCTTATATTAAACACTCAGTTTGCAATACTGATAACTGCAATGTTACTGACAAAAAAATTGAAACAAAACAAAAATCAGCATTGAAAAACCAAAAAGTGGTTGAGCATATATATATATACTGGGGAAAAGAAAAGTTTTGTAAACACTAATGTCCAACAAGACTAATTAAATCAGTAACTGTCAGGGTGGCCGAGTGGTTAAGGCGTTTGACTTAAGATCAAATTTCCAAATATATAAGGAAGCAAGGGTTCGAATCCCTTCCCTGACATAACTATTGCTTGAACTTGCAAGAAAACAAGAAATATACACAAACTATGTTTATCAATTTAATCATTTTTTTACAAGAGATAGACACACAGAATACATCTCTTTTGGTTTATCATTTCTTTTAAACATAACACTTGTTGAAAATTATTTTTAGGGGATGGGGGTGTTGCTACGTTGACCCATCACACAATAATAGCAGCTTTACGAAGTTCATTTTCTATATTTAATAGCTCTTTCTCATAACCAATATGACCAACCTGTTTACAGGCATGCAAGAGCTGTAGACGTTCGACTAATATATTAGGATCGTTCCATTTGCTATTTTTTATGAATGGTTTCAGAATCTCGGGAAGCAGTTCATCATTATCACCATCATTATGATTATCATCATCCTCATTATTATAATCAATTTCATAATGATGATCATTATCTCCTTATCATTACCATCATAATTTCCACCTGTGTCCACAGTCTGTTCATTGGTTTGAGTTGCCTTTGATAGTGTTGAAAGCTTATTTTTAGATGAGCTAGAATGCTTTAACATTGTTATGTTATTATTACCACTATTACCTTTCCCCACTAACTTCTTGATGGGGTATATTGTCTCTGATAGGGTTGAGGGCTTTTGAGATGTGGGTGCGTGTCTGAACATGGGTTTCACAGGAGGTGTTAAAGTATATATTGTAACCGTGTGAAAGAGCGTCAGTTGCTGGTTGGTGATGTTGTTTTTGTCGCGGCTGTATTTTGAATTTGAAGTGAGCGCCTGGCTGAGTTGAATTTCTCTGTCGTTAGTTGCAGGCTGGATGATGCGCGGACGGCGATGCCCGTGAGTATGCTATCACCTGACTGTCTGCAGGGTCCGAGCAGGCAGCTGTTCTGACAGTGACAGTCGTTTTTGTGCATTGGATCCGTGCATAAGCGGGCGGTGTAATCAATCTCCAGTTACTAGTACCTGACCTGGAAGCCAAAATTAGCCCACAAACGAGGCATTGTTCAAATGTACTCGGGATAGTTTTATTAGATGGGATTAGCTCTTGTAAATGCAAGATTGTGTGGTGTAAGGCCAGAGCTCACAGCATATTAAGGTACATGGGCTGAAAATAACTCCTTACTTGAGTTATGAGATTGTAATACCTCATACCAGGGTAGATTTCTGGCTAGTAATTGACTTTGAATTAAGGCTAAACAGGTGGATGCGTACTGTGATAACTACAGAAAGATTACAAGCAAGTAACCGGGAACATTGCGGTGACTATTCGGAATATTTCGGGACGGTAAAACACACCAGTGACAGTATTAGACACGTGCTTTTTCATAGCAGAAGCTATGGTGTTAAGACAATCCGATCAGGACGTCATGGTAGCAATACGCCGGTATGAACTTTTGAAATCTACCATGAGTCGAGCCATTATTATGGTGCGCTAAATATGAACGGGACGTACGATGGGAGCTGATGTTTGGGTACTTGGGACTCGAACCCGTGGAGCCATGAAGTCTAGCCGTACACATTTCCGTGTGCGGAGGAATGCGTGGAATTTTATACTCCGACCGAGGACCTTCTGCAGGAGCTTGGACCTTCTTCAAGAACATCTGAAATGGACGTGAGCCCCTTATTCTATTCTTAATATCTAGTACCAGTGAATATCAGACCTTAGACTATACCATTCAACCATGTAGGAATCGTTTTACACGCCATAGATCGTTATTTTATGCATTATATTGGAACATAAGCCTGGATCTTTTTGATGTTGTCCACTCTTCGATTTTTTTATATTATTCCTTTTGAGATAGCATATCCACGGTGGGCATATCGTAGAATGAGTATATTTTCGGAAGGCATCCGGCTGTTCTATTTAGACAGGAGTTGTACAGTTCCGTGCATATTTTTATGGCACATTGTTATTTTAGCGAGCGTTTTGAGATAGTTTATTGGTAAATTGTTTATTTAAATGTAGTTCTTGATCATTTTTGATGCAATTCATCTTGGATGAGTTCTGATTGTCATTTATCGTAAAATGATTCGATTTTTCTGGTGGTTAAGGATTTTCTTTAAAATGATAATGCGGAATAATCATGTGTGAGAATTTACATGGGGAATTAAGGTGGCTTATTCTTAACAATTTAATGGATCTTATGAAAAATAGAACATGGTAGTTATCCATGAGAATTTCATATTAATAATAATAATAAGTGAATGAGTTTGGATTATTTAGGTGATGTTTCCTTAAAACAAATATGAGAAATTAACATGAATTAATGCACATTGGATTGATAAAGCAATCGTAACGTAGTTTTGTTATTAGAGCAAGGTGTATCAATTAGGAGGATTTTTGTTATGGTGACAAGCGGATAATTGGACAGGTTAATTAGAGATAGTTACTTATAACAGTCATATGATAGATCTGATGGGGTGATGAGTTGAATTGGGAATGCGCGTAGGCATTTGTCCCATTAATGATTGTGATAATCCATTAAATACAGTAAATATGACTGGATGGAAATAAATATGTGAAAATAATATATAAAAGAATTATAGTTGTTGAATATAATGAAATGTTGGAATTTGGAGGATGTTGCCTCATATTACTCAAAAGAAGGGCGGAGCCGCTGTGGTAGCCCCACGCCGCCATCTAGATATTGTCACCAGTGGAATTCTAGATTCTACTTTAATTTGCTCTAACCATAATTACATATTTTCTGATTGAATTATATAAACCTGCAGATAGATTAAAATGCCTAACAATTTTGCCATATTGTGATATCAAGGAATAAACTAAATTCATAAAGTGCATAAAGAAATGGGGCATTTAATATGCGACCTCATGTTCCGATGAAAATCTTGAAATAGCTACGAATCATCCATAAGTATTTGAAATTGGTTGGAATAATAAGGTTGAGTTGCAATTAACATCACTTAATAATTAATCCCATAATTTATTTTATTATCGAGGATAAATCATAGATCCATAATTCATAATTTCTAATATGAATATTCCTTGTGTGGGAATAATGAAATATAAATGGTATTACGTTTCTAATGGGTCCATCTTTGTTCGACTTGGTCTGTCTGGCATCAAGTTGTAAAATTAACAATTCTAGTATGTTTTGGAATTTCTTCTCGTTTCATGGAAGAGAATATCCCATAGGATTATCCATGATTTTGGAAATATGGAAATGTGTAGAACTTCAGAAATAAAATTTTACTCAAGTGTGATAGGACGATCAGTGATCCACACAACTTGAATACTGTAAATATCGTTTATAATATAATAGAATACCATGATGGACTATTAATTTCATGGGTATTCTAATACAATGAAATGTTTAAAAGTTGACGTTTTCGGTGCATATATATTTTTTTTTTTGGAACGTTATTCTACACCTGCGATTAAATAGTATAGGATCCCAGGGGGAGCGCAGGATGTAATTTTTTCCAGGTGGTGTTTTAGTTTTCTCCCTGAGGATGCCCTTGTAAAGATTAGGATGGTTGAATGGATCAATTAAATTGATACAAATTTTATCTTAACTGATACTGTGGTCATTCATGATTCTTGAAATATGCCTTCTATCCTTGCTGTAGTGTGCATCTGGGGAACAGCAGAGCTTCTCTTTTCTTTATTCTACATCTTTGTAGAATGCTCACTATTAACCCCGAGATGTTTTTGAGTCTTTGTGCTCGACTGTTGTTCGGATGTGCACTTGTGTGGTCGTAGGACGTTCGTCAAACGGTCACATAAAGTAAGATAGAAGAGTTTTGGCTGCCAACGTGTATGGGCCCGAGTTCGATTCAGTTTCTGATATGATTCGATTCCGAATTTCGATTCGAGGTCGATTTGTGTTTGTTCTTGCTGTAGTAGGATTCATGGTCATGAATGCGCAGTTTTCATAGTTTGGTTTGTAGTGATTGTTTCTGGTCATTTATTGTAGATTTTAAATTTAAAAGTCATCGGTATTGAAGTATCAATTTAAGGTCGTGTCTGAATATTCACTGTACTAGTAGTTTAGATTAAGTTTCCCCATCATCAGTTGACATCGTACCCCAGTGCTATAAGTATTATTGTGAGTGGTCATGGAAGCACTTACTAAAATGATGGAAGAGTTGGGACAGAAAATCACAGAGAATTCTGCTTCTCTGGAAAAACAAATAAAAGAGAATTCTGTTTCTCTGGAAAATAAAATTGAAAGTCAAATAAAAGAGAATTCTGTTTCTCTGGAAAATAAAATTGAAAATCAAATAAAAGAGAATTCTTTTTCTCTGGAAAATAAAATTGAAAGTCTAATAAAAGAGAATTCTGCTTCTCTGGAAAATAAAATTTCAAGTTTAGAATGTAAAATCACAGAAAATTCGAACTCATTAAAAGCGGAAATGTTAGAAAGGATAGAAGCAATAGAAAGCCGGATGTCTAGAAACATAGATTCATTCGATGATAAAATGTCTGAATCGATAGATGCTAAGATTGAGGATAAAGTTGTGTCATTGGAAACTAAGATAAGAGACAACGCTAGGAGAGCTCAGGAGAGTTTCCTAAGTTTAGAAGCTAGGATCGTGGATTCGGGAACGAATTTAAAGGATAATTTATTCGCAAACTATGGCATTATGAAAGATAGTTTACAAGATAGTCGAAAAGCGATGAAGGAAGAGTTAGCTCAACATAAGAACGAGATTCAAAAGATGGTTAGATCATTAGAAAATAAAATGGAAGATAATGTTAGGAAAATAACAGATGATCTTGCGTCCTTAGAGATTAACACAACGAAGGAAAGTACGTTAAACGCCACACAGGTAGTGCAGAGAGTTACTTCTGAATTTAGAGAATAATTGTAGAACAATTAAAGGAAGGAGTTGTAGCAGACTTGAAAAATGAAGTAAAAGAAACTGTAATTAATGAAATTCAAGCTCAGGTTGTAAAAGAAACTCAGGTCGAAGTCAAAGATATCAGGAATGCTTTTTCATCAGAGATTAAAGTCGTATCTGGAGATATTCAAGCCATTAGGGAAAGTATAGAGAAATTGAAAGGTCACGAAACTGTTGTCGAAGAGAATCCGAAGAAACTGACAGAAGAGTTGAAGGATAGTCAAATAGGGGAAGAAACTGAAAGGCAGAATAGGGATGAAATGTATGAATTCAGGAAGACCATTTGTGAGTTAGAGAAGAAAATTGAGGATTATAGATCGTAAGCGGATACAAAACAAGACAGCATAAATGAAAACGCTTTTTCAAATAGAGAAAGGTTGCCAGAGGTTGGGAAGTCTGAAGAAATTTCTACCATTCGCACTTCTACTCCGATCACGCTCGTTAAAAGTTACGAAGAGAAACCTATAAAATTTTCAGGGACTGGAAATGTCTCTCCTGTTGAATTTCTGCGCGAATTAAGAGATTATCTGAAGGATGCTAAGGTGAATAAGGAAAGAGAGATGAGAGTGATTAGTAGATTCTTAGATGGACCAGCACTCGTATGGTTTAGGGCTTTTCGATGTAATTTGAGAACCTATGACGAATTTGAACAGGCACTCTTACGTAAATTTTGGTCGCCGGAGACGCAACAGAACATCAGGGCCGAATTATATGTCAAGCGGTATTCCACGTCACAGCCGACCAAATATTCAAATTACTTTGCAAATCAACTTGCTAAATTGCAATGCTTAGATCCACCAATGCCAACGTACGAGTTAATCCCAGCTTTGATTAGACAGTTTCCTTTGGAAGTTCAGCGGAGTCTCATTTCTGCGAATGTTGAGAACATGGAAGAATTTGATGAAGTGTTGCAACGTCTAGATCATTCTAATGCTCAATTTTACCAGCAGAGGGGTAATAAGCAAGAGTCCCAGGCCGCATATGCTGTTTTCGCCGATCGACAATGCCAAACCATGCCAGAACGGAATAGAGAAGAGCAAACGTCGAGGGATTATCAAGATAGAAGAGAAAGAGATAGTGGACGACCTTACATAAGGCGAGGAAGATACGGGAACAATTGGAATTCGTGGAGAAGACAAGGATACACGAGACCATATGACAGATCAGGATACAATAAATCTTACGATAGAACGGATAATGAAAGGTTCAAAGATCAACAGAGGCAGAACCTTGAGCAAAGAGGAGAAGAAAGTAAACAGTATTTGAAAGAAATGGAAGAGGCAAGAAATAAACCTGGTACTTCTGGGACAAATAATTCGACAGGTAAAAACGAAAAAAAAAACTTCGATTTCGGAACAAGGAAATCAACAGAACTAATTACTACACAATATGTTTCCAAAATCGTGAAATGGGAAGTTGAGGATGAAGACTTGATTCAAGAAGAACAGGAAGGAAAAGAGTATGGACCAAGAACTAGGCTACCCATTATTGTGTGTGAGGTGTATGGAAAACCAGTGTATACTTTGATTGACACAGGAGCGATGCTTTGTTTGGTGAGCGAGAGGTTGTACGCCATATGGAAGTTGACCGAGGAAATAGAGGAAATACCAGTATCCGGAATCAAGATTCAGGGAATCATCCCAGACAAGATCACAACTTGTAAAATTCAGCTGTACTTGAAGGTCAATATAGGAGGATGTGTCTTTGAACATATATTTGTCGTTATGAAGGACATTGCACATGATTTGATCCTGGGGACGGATTTTATCAAGAGATATAGAGCTGTTATCGATATGGAATCTGATACGATTAAATTCCATCATGCGGGAGACGTCCATTTCGAAGAGGAAGATAAATTCACCGTGGGAGAAGTTCGATGGGCCAAGGTTTTTGAAGGTTTAGAGATATGTGAAGACACCAATGAAGTAGTTGAGCATGTTCCAGTTATAGCCAACCTGTTGGAAGAATTCGTTGATGTCTTTGATACGACACCAGGAGAGATTCAGAACTTTGAGTACAAGATTCAAGTATGTGATGATAGCCCATATCATGCAAAGCTGTACCAAATTCCAGAAAAACACAGGACTAAGGTGAAGGAGATCATTCAGGATCTTGAGAAAGATCAGATAATTAAAAAGTGTGTGACATCCTATGTAAATCCGTTAGCGGTGGTGCAGAAACCGGATGGAAATTTGAGAATATGCCTAGACGTGAGGTCATTGAATTCGAGACTGTTGCCAGAATATGATAGACCTCCAGTGATAAAAGATCTATTAAGGAAATTTAAAAACAAGAAATGGTTTTCTACAGTGGATTTGACATCGTCATACCATCATGTAAGGATAAGTGAGGATTCTCAGAAGTTTACGGGATTTTTATTCGAACAACAGACTTATGTTTTTAGATAACTTCCATTTGGGATGAAAACCTCAGGAGCAGTTTTGATACGTGCCTTGGATCAGAACCTAAGTAATGCGGTCAAGGATACGGTCATAAGTTACGTGGATGATATTCTGATAGCATCGGAGACTGAAGACCAGCACTTAGTTCATCTACGGGATTTGTTTATGGACTTGAGGAAAGCAAATTCCTAAGTTTACTTGAAAAAGTGCCAATTCTTTAAGAATGAGATTAGATTTCTTGGACATGTCTTGGATGGGAACGGATATAGACCAAATGAACAAAAACTTCAGGCCATTGCAGAATTTCCCAGACCTACTCGGGTAAAGCATGTACGTCAATTCTTGGGAACTTGCCAGTTTTTTGCGGGACATTGCCATAAATACACGGAGATAGTTGCACCCCTACAGGACTTGTTAAAAAAAGATAATAAGTGGAAATGGAACGATCTATGTGAGGAATCATTCAAGAGGGCAAAGGAATTAATGCTTAATAGCGTCAAGTTGGAGTACCCGGATTTTGAGAAGAACTTCATTATCGAATCGGATGCATCCAATATTGGGATAGGTGCCATATTACTCCAAGAGGATGAAGATCACACTCGACACTATTTATCCTTTATCAGTCGAAAATTGAAACCATCAGAACGCAATTACTATACTACAGAACTAGAAGCTTTAGCGATCATCTATGCATTGGAAACATGGAAGAAGTTGCTTATCGCACATTCGATTATAATCAGAACTGACCATCACGCACTAGAGTTTATACTGAAGACCAATTTCGCCAGTGACAGGGTCACTAGATGGGCATTATTCGTGCAACAGTTTAACATCACGATTGAACATCGACCAGGAAGGAATAACTTAGGGGCTGATTTGCTAAGCAGAGTTGCGGAACCTACTCTTCGAGTATTGCCTATAACCCTCCTGCAAGAAGATGATGATACTTTGCGTAGACTTGAGAGAATACCCCAAGCCCAGAAGCGATATGGACCTTTGAGGAATATTTACAGATTTCTACACAGGGACATGGATCCTACAGATGATGAATATCTAGGGATGGAAAGGATGGCTAGAGATTATGTATTGTTGAATGGCATCATATATAAGTTCATTGATTCCGAACACACTAAATTACGAATAGTAATTCCGCCTAGATTACAGGAAGATATAATATGGTTAGCTCACAGAAGCTCAGGTCACACTGGAGTGGACAAAGTGGTATGTTTGATAATGGAGAAGTTCACTTGGGATCATTTGAGGAATACTGTCCGAGAGGTCATCAGGACCTGTGATTTGTGTCAACGCAGCAAACACAATACGCATTTGTTGAGGGAGGAACCTAGGCCTATTATTCCGTCGAAGCCATGTGAGTTGTATGCTACCGATATCTACGGACCTCTACCTAAGTCCAAGCGAGGTAACCGATACATTTTGGTCACGGTTGATGTTTTCAGTAAGTTTACCATGATCCATTCGATTCAGAAGGCGAACTCCAGATATATAATCAAGAGGATTAAAGAATGTGTTATTCCCGTTGCGGGTAAACCAGAATTTTTGTTATCGGACCATGGGTCCCAATTCACATCATGGGAGTTTAGGAATGCTATGAGGGAGCAGGATATCACACAGGTATTGTGTTCAATACGGCATCCAGAGAGTAACCCGGCCGAACGACTCATGTCAGAAATAGCTAAGTTTTGTCGTCTTTATTGTGCAAACGAACATTGGCGATGGATGGATGTGGTTCCTATTATGATGAATTCGATTAATTCCACCGTACATGAAAGCACGGGGCATATTCCTTCAGTACTACATCTTGGAGAAAAACCTATACGACCGTAGGACGGAATCGTATCTATTCCTCCGGAGATAGAGCCTAACAGGAGAGGACGTGAAATGGAAGCCTTAGGAAGATTATGGAGACAGGCAGAGAAACGGAACAGAAGGGTTAGAGGAAGAAGATTTAGAAATCCTTTGAGAGAGGGAACTCTGGTATTGATCAGGAAGCCTACTCCATCTGATGTTAGCAACAAAGTCTATTCCAAGTTTGCCAGTTTGTATAATGGACCATTTCGGATAGCCCAGAGCTTAGGTAATGGTAGTTACCGTGTTGTGGAGATTGTATCTGGTAACACCGTGGGAACATTCAGCGCAGCGAATCTCAAGATGTATTTTAGAAGAACCAGATAAGAAGGACGAAAAAACAACAGGAACCATAAAAATAAAAATGGGGATTTTTATTTTTGGCCATGTGTAGGGCGGATGTAACCGTGTGAAAGAGCGTCAGTTGCTGGTTGGTGATGTTGTTTTTGTCGCGGCTGTATTTTGAATTTGAAGTGAGCGCCTGGCTGAGTTGAATTTCTCTGTCGTTAGTTGCAGGCTGGATGATGCGCGGACGGCGATGCGCGTGAGTATGCTATCACCTGACTGTCTGCAGGGTCCGAGCAGGCAGCTGTTCTGACAGTGACAGTCGTTTTTGTGCATTGGATCCGTGCATAAGCGGGCGGCGTAATCAATCTCCAGTTACTAGTACCTGACCTGGAAGCCAAAATTAGCCTACAAACGAGGCATTGTTCAAATGTACTCGGGATAGTTTTATTAGATGGGATTAGCTCTTGTAAATGCAAGATTGTGTGGTGTAAGGCCAGAGCTCACAGCATATTAAGGTACATGGGCTGAAAATAACTCCTTACTTGAGTTATGAGATTGTAATACCTCATACCAGGGTAGATTTCTGGCTAGTAATTGACTTTGAATTAAGGCTAAACAGGTGGATGCGTACTGTGATAACTACAGAAAGATTACAAGCAAGTAACCGGGAACATTGCGGTGACTATTCGGAATATTTCGGGACGGTAAAACACACCAGTGACAGTATTAGACACGTGCTTTTTCATAGCAGAAGCTATGGTGTTAAGACAATCCGATCAGGACGTCATGGTAGCAATACGCCGGTATGAACTTTTGAAATCTACCATGAGTCGAGCCATTATTATGGTGCGCTAAATATGAACGGGACGTACGATGGGAGCTGATGTTTGGGTACTTGGGACTCGAACCCGTGGAGCCATGAAGTCTAGCCGTACACATTTCCGTGTGCGGAGGAATGCGTGGAATTTTATACTCCGACCGAGGACCTTCTGCAGGAGCTTGGACCTTCTTCAAGAACATCTGAAATGGACGTGAGCCCCTTATTCTATTCTTAATATCTAGTACCAGTGAATATCAGCCTTAGACTATACCATTCAACCATGTAGGAATCGTTTTACACGCCATAGATCGTTATTTTATGCATTATATTGGAACATAAGCCTGGATCTTTTTGATGTTGTCCACTCTTCGATTTTTTTATATTATTCCTTTTGAGATAGCATATCCACGGTGGGCATATCGTAGAATGAGTATATTTTCGGAAGGCATCCGGCTGTTCTATTTAGACAGGAGTTGTACAGTTCCGTGCATATTTTTATGGCACATTGTTATTTTAGCGAGCGTTTTGAGATAGTTTATTGGTAAATTGTTTATTTAAATGTAGTTCTTGATCATTTTTGATGCAATTCATCTTGGATGAGTTCTGATTGTCATTTATCGTAAAATGATTCGATTTTTCTGGTGGTTAAGGATTTTCTTTAAAATGATAATGCGGAATAATCATGTGTGAGAATTTACATGGGGAATTAAGGAGGCTTATTCATAACAATTTAATGGATCTTATGAAAAATAGAACATGGTAGTTATCCATGAGAATTTCATATTAATAATAATAATAAGTGAATGAGTTTGGATTATTTAGGTGATGTTTCCTTAAAACAAATATGAGAAATTAACATGAATTAATGCACATTGGATTGATAAAGCAATCGTAACGTAGTTTTGTTATTAGAGCAAGGTGTATCAATTAGGAGGATTTTTGTTATGGTGACAAGCGGATAATTGGACAGGTTAATTAGAGATAGTTACTTATAACAGTCATATGATAGATCTGATGGGGTGATGAGTTGAATTGGGAATGCGCGTAGGCATTTGTCCCATTAATGATTGTGATAATCCATTAAATACAGTAAATATGACTGGATGGAAATTAATATGTGAAAATAATATATAAAAGAATTATAGTTGTTGAATATAATGAAATGTTGGAATTTGGAGGATGTTGCCTCATATTACTCAAAAGAAGGGCGGAGCCGCTGTGGTAGCCCCACGCCGCCATCTAGATATTGTCACCAGTGGAATTCTAGATTCTACTTTAATTTGCTCTAACCATAATTACATATTTTCTGATTGAATTATATAAACCTGCAGATAGATTAAAATGCCTAACAATTTTGCCATATTGTGATATCAAGGAATAAACTAAATTCATAAAGTGCATAAAGAAATGGGGCATTTAATATGCGACCTCATGTTCCGATGAAAATCTTGAAATAGCTACGAATCATCCATAAGTATTTGAAATTGGTTGGAATAATAAGGTTGAGTTGCAATTAACATCACTTAATAATTAATCCCATAATTTATTTTATTATCGAGGATAAATCATAGATCCATAATTCATAATTTCTAATATGAATATTCCTTGTGTGGGAATAATGAAATATAAATGGTATTACGTTTCTAATGGGTCCATCTTTGTTCGACTTGGTCTGTCTGGCATCAAGTTGTAAAATTAACAATTCTAGTATGTTTTGGAATTTCTTCTCGTTTCATGGAAGAGAATATCCCATAGGATTATGCATGATTTTGGAAATATGGAAATGTGTAGAACTTCAGAAATAAAATTTTACTCAAGTGTGATAGGACGATCAGTGATCCACACAACTTGAATACTGTAAATATCGTTTATAATATAATAGAATACCATGATGGACTATTAATTTCATGGGTATTCTAATACAATGAAATGTTTAAAAGTTGACGTTTTCGGTGCATATAATTTATTTTTTTGGAACGTTATTCTACACCTGCGATTAAATAGTATAGGATCCCAGGGGGAGCGCAGGATGTTATTTTTTCCAGGTGGTGTTTTAGTTTTCTCCCTGAGGATGCCCTTGTAAAGATTAGGATGGTTGAATGGATCAATTAAATTGATACAAATTTTATCTTAACTGATACTGTGGTCATTCATGATTCTTGAAATATGCCTTCTATCCTTGCTGTAGTGTGCATCTGGGGAACAGCAGAGCTTCTCTTTTCTTTATTCTACATCTTTGTAGAATGCTCACTATTAACCCCGAGATGTTTTTGAGTCTTTGTGCTCGACTGTTGTTCGGATGTGCACTTGTGTGGTCGTAGGACGTTCGTCAAACGGTCACAATATATACGAGGCACGTCCAGAAAGTAAGTTCCGTTTGGTAATAAAATTAAATTGTGTACAGATACAGAAAAAATATTTATTGCACAACATTCTACACCTCTTATACTATTTTTCCACATAACTGCCGAACTTTTGCAGGCATTTGTCATAGCGTGGCACAAGTTTTTGGATACCTTCTTCATAGAAGTTTGCCGCCGACCCGTAAACGAGAGTGAAGAATCCCCTGTAAGATATCCTACTATTTGGCCACTACTGTTAGGCAAATTGCGTGCTTACCTGGAGAACTGCGTATGTTTAGTAGTTCTCCTGACCACATACGCAATTTGCCTAACAGTAGTGGCCAAATAGTAGGATATCTTACAGGGGATTCTTCACTCTCGTGTACGGGTCGGCGGCAAACTTCTATGAAGAAGGTATCCAAAAACTTGTGCCACGCTATGACAAATGCCTGCAAAAGTTCGGCAGTTATGTGTAAAAGTAGTTTAGGAGGTGTAGAATGTTGTGCAATAAATAATTTTTCTGTATCTGTACACAATTTAATTTTATTACCAAACGGAACTTACTTTCTGACGTGCCTCGTACATATGCTCAACCACTTTTTGGCTTTTCAATTCTGATTTTTGTTTTGTTTCAATGTTTTTGTCAGTAACATTGCAATTATCAGTATTGCAAACTGAGTGTTTAATATAAGGTTAAAGGCATTAAATAAATCACAAGCCTTACAGTAGTTGCATATGATGTATAACATGCAACATGTTATTCAAAATTTCAAATAGAGCTGTGCCTTGTTAACATTAAACTCTGTTGGTCATTAAAATAACTACTTGTAAAATAATTCCAGTGTCAAATCCTATTAGCAAATAGCATATATTAAATAATCATGCCATAAAACGAGAACTTAAAAATCATTTATTGTAGGAATACCTTTAATGGGATCACCAAACCTTCAAGTATGCAATATACATTCCAGATAGTGCTGTATTTTGGTCGATAGTGCCTCCAGTGCTTATATTAAATAAGAATACAGTAAACGTAAACATTTTTTTATAAATCATAATTGTTTTCATAAAATACCATATAATAAATATTTTCACAACAACGAATGGCCATTTGAAAATGGTTTATTGTAGAAATATCTTTAATGAAACCTCCAAACCTTCATGGAAACCATATGTAATGTACATTCCACATAGCTACATAACCGACAGTACATCGTGGTACCAATCTCCACCGCATTGCGCGCTCATTGTTTGTGTTGGATTTCTGTCTCATTACTAGAACTGTACTTACTGGTCAATAACCAATATAGTGGTCAAAGTGTTCCCCTGGTAGATGACCCATGTTTGGTTTGTCTATTTCTAATTGCAAGGCCAGTCAAGACCTAACAAAAATTAGTCTTAACGTATATATCCACCATCAACATCATATCATTAAACAAATGAAACCATCTTAAGGTATTTATTAAATTTAATTGCATTTTAGGAATCTTGCAAACATCTTGCAACCTTAAAGAGGAAAGTATAGACAGGAATTGTGAAAAGGAAACCGTTCAATCATTTAATGTCGTTAGTGTAAGGAACCTCAACGTAAGAGGTTATGAAAGTCTACGTGAGGGTGTGGTTTTTACAGCTGGATGCCTTTTCCTGACACCCACCTCAGAGACAAGTTTATGGGAAATGAAACTCAGCTATCATGTCGAATGTGAAGCTCCTAGTCTAGGAGAAAGTCATGTTGAGGTGTTTGTCTACAGGGAGTGTGGTAAACAAAACAACAACAACAACAAAAAGCATACATGTAAAGGGAATATTATGGAATTTTCGAGTACATGTAGTCAATTTTAATAAAAATTGGATAAATTTCATGGTTTGTACACCACTTGGCTAAATTCGGTAAATTTTAGTGAATTTTCATCTATATTCGTCTAATTTTATATGAATTTGAGGTAGTTCAAACCATGCTTAGGTAAATCAATGGAATTTCAATAAATCTGGTAGTCATTTGTTGAATTTTGCTGGAATGTTGTGTCATTTGGTCAATTTGCGGAAAATGTAGTGGATTTTAGAAAAATTTAAGGTAAATCATGGGCAAGCACACTATTATTAGCTGAGTTTCTAATACAATTTTTGCATACCCTAGGACCAGTATTGCATTATAAGGCATGCCATGTGTTAGCGTTCTTAAAAGCCAGTGATATAAAACAAAAGAGGTCTTTAATTCCACCCCTGGGCGTCATATCTAGTGTCATGTAGGTTGACGATCACGGAGTCCCAGCTGAGACCGTCATTGCTTCCACTAACTTGTGCTAGGCTCCTCTCTGTCTTATTTCCTGTCGACCACACTTGCTCAACTCTTGTTCTCTACCGACCCCATCATGATTAGGGTATCCGAGGCCTAGGGAGTCTCTTCCTTTTGCAACTTCATGGGCCCTTGTTTATTTATTTTTTCTGATATCCTACTAGTGTGGGGAGGCAGCCTTGCTTTTTTATTTTCATGTTATTTCCTGTCTTTTGCTCAAGCCCCCTCAAGAAGGTAGGGTGTATATAGCCCCACCACTTGCGGTGCACTCTGCATATGGCTACACCCTCAAGGGGCTTACGACTGATCAGTTTGGAAGTTGGCGACCCCAAGGTATTTCTCAGCTGAGTCCAGTTTTCCTCCATTACCTCTGTGGCAAAGCCTCTCCCATTATACCTTTATCTGCCTTTCATGACTCTCCTTCCTTCCAACTCCCTCAATCCTTATGCTTGAGGGTTGAGGGCCATTTTTCATTCCTTCTGTCCTTTATTTGACCTATTGCCCTTTTGTTTTCCATTTCTTCTTCTAGTATATAAGAGTGTAGTTATAGCTCAGATTTAATTTTCATCTTTATGATGACCCAAACCATTGAGAGTCGATAGGACAGCTTGGTGGTTAAATTTGTAGAACGCTTCTCTTTTGTCCAAAGGACAGCATGTTGAATTCCTCACTGGCTCATGAATTTTATTCTTTGTTCACTTAGTTCTCATGGCTTTGAAACTGGCTGTCTGTAACGTGATCATTATTCATTTTAACTTCAGCGTACTAAACTAATTTTAAATTAATTATTTTAAATTAATTTTAAATTCAGATTTGTGTTTCACAGTAAACACAATTATTCTCCGTTTAAAACAAGCCAAACAATTCTTTTTCTAACATGATAGCTTATACGTGGGCATGGAAAGTAGTATAATCATCAGCTAAGGATTCAATTTCCATTACCTACACCTCTCATGGCATGCCAATTCGTTAAACTATAGAAAACGTTTCTATATGTTCTGTCACATTATTATTTGACCATCTCACCGTGTAGTGGTTAACCTACTTGGTTGTCAACCCTAAGGTCTTGGCTTCCAACCACGACTATACCATGACATTCATTTCTAGGTTGCAATAAGCTTTACTAAGCCTTTGTCAAACCTAACAACGATCTAGGTATGTGTAGAGCACGTTTGCTATCAAGCAAATGAGTAATATGAAACTTGCTGACAAGATCGCTGTGCTGTTATCACCAAGGCACACTAGACAAACCAAAGCCAGTCTGTCTGTGCAGATTCAAGCCAGCGGTAGTATGCAAGCCTATGTTTGTTTAAAAAGCATCATGAATATAAGTCCACTGTCACCACAGAGGCCCCGGTTCGATTTTTTTTCTAAAGGCTGCAACAGATTATACAGGTAAACTTTTTGGCAAAGGGTTGGCCATCCTGACTTCTTCAACACCTCAAACCAGTGTTTACTATTACTGGTGAGTTACCATTTTCTTATTCTTCTTTTCCCAATTAGTTTGAGTCACCGGAGCCAACCAGGCTCATTTTGGTTTTGGCCGGGGATTTAAGGCCGAATGCCCTTCCTGACGCCACGTGATTTTTCAGGTGAAAATTCCAAACCCGCTGTCACCGGGATTTGAACCCCAGCCGTCCGGGTAAAGACGAGCAGCTAAGCACCTGCGCCATCACGCTCCCCACTGGTTAGTTATCTATACACACATTAATCCATAATTACCTAATAATAATAATAATAACCATCATCCTCCATACACATGTTCATTAAAGCATGGTTTCACAAAGATGCTTATGCTTTTAGGTGTATAACATATTTTTTCCTCTTAACATGACTATTTACTGCTTTAGGGGTGAAATGAACTATCCAGGTAAAAGCGCATGTCATGGCCTATTTTTTAAGCTATCACACCTAATTTTAGGCTTCTTCGTTTCCTAGATATGGATTTTTCAATTTGGGTGGTAGTTTCCATCCCCCTGCTATTTTTCATCAAAAACATAAGATCTTAGGTTCATTTATCATTTTTAGGTGTTTAACACGTTTTTTCCCCATAACATGACTATTTACTGTTTTAGGGGTGAAATGACCAATCGAGGTAAAAGCCCATATCATCCCCTATTTTTTAAGCTATCACACCTAATTTTAGGATTCTTCGTTTCCTAGATATGGATTTTTCAATTTGGGGGGTTGTTTTCACCCCCCTGCTATTTTTCATCAAAAACAAAAGATCATAGGTTCATATATCATTTTTAGGTGTTTAACAGGTTTTTTCCCCATAACATGACTATTTACTGTTTTAGGGGTGAAATGATCAATCGAGGTAAAAGCCTATATCATCCCCTATTTTTTAAGCTATCACACCTAATTTTAGGGTTCTTCGTTTCCTAGATATGGATTTTTCAATTTTGGGGGGTAGTTTCACCCCGCAAAGGGGGACGTCGCCCCAAGTGCTAGGACCCCTCATACAAGTCCCTAGCATGATTGGTTCGCGAGATATGAACAAAAGTGTAGTTAGGCCCTTTTGACCAAAATGAATCATACATTCAAAAACGGGGTGTCACCCCCAGGGTGTCCTACGACACCTCATAGGTTTAAATCCGATTATTGGTCAGCGAGATAGTTAAAAGCCGAAGACCTATTAGTTTTTTTTTGGTTTATTTCAATATATATTAAAAAAACACTCATTTATAAATCATCATTTAAAAAAAGCCCTCTCTCTTACAAAAACCGCCAAGTTCTTAGGCATACACAAAATACTATTTCAACCCCCGGGTAAGGGTAGTTTTTATTTTGGGATGAATATACCCCGTCCATAGAAAAGGGTATTTCACCACGAGTCCTACGACACCTCATAGGTTTAAATCCGATTATTGGTTAGCGAGATACTAAAAAGCCGATGACCTATTAGTTTTTTGGGGTTTATTTCAATACATATTAAAAAAACACTCATTTATAAATCATCAATTAAAAAGCCCGCCCTCTTACAAAACTCCTCAAGTGCGCATGCGTGTAAAAAACATTCATCGCCAAAATGTCAAAAAACACACGTTTACCCCAAATGGCGTTTCCCAATTCCATCCATTTAAAGAAATAACCTCACCATCACCTAAATCGGCAAAAATGTGAAAAACGCATTTTTAGACCCAAAACCCTAAGTTCATCTTTTCGACACCTACATTCCCGTAAAGAGCACGACGAGACGAAAAAAACGAATCCAAGCACGCCCTCCTAGCATGGCCCGTTTTCCAAAAATCGCCAAAAATGTGAAAAACGCATTTTTTGACCCAAAACCCAAAGTTCACCTTTTCGACACCTACATTCCCGTAAAGAGCACGAGACGAAAAAAAACGAATCCAAGCATGCCCTCCTAGCATGGATCTTCCATTCCAAAAATCGGCAAAAATGTGAAAAACGCATTTTTTGACCCGAAACCCTAAGTTCACCTTTTCGACACCTACATTCCCGTAAAGAGCACAACGAGACGAAAAAAACGAATCCAAGCACGCCCTCCTAGCATGGATCTTCCATTCCAAGGTCGCAGGGGCTCACAACTTCCTAAGTAGTGCAGCTACCCCGACCCCCTTACCACGTTTTTATTTTGGAGTGGATATACCCCGTCCATAGAAAACGAGAGTTCACCACGAGTCCTACGTCACCTCATAGATTTAAATCCGATTATTGGTTAGCGAGATAGTAAAAAGCCGATGACCTATTAGTTTTTGGGGTTTATTTCAATACATATTAAAAACATTCATTTATAAATCATCATTTAAAAAGCCCGCCCTCTTACAAAACTCCTCAAGTGCGCATGCGTATAAAATCGCCAAAATGTCCAAAAACAATATGTTTACCCCAAACAGCGTTTCCCAATTCCATCCATTTTAAAAATGAACCTCTCCATCACCTAGAGCGGAAAAAATACCATCTAAACGACCCCTCACTCAACCCTACTCCTCCCCCACCACCTAACCCTTTCCCAACATAGCCATACATATTCAAGCACGAGCGCGACTTGAGGAAACCAACACTACCCCACTACTCGTGAATGACCTTTTAGTTTTGGTCTTTTAATTAAATAAAGAGCCTATAGGAAAGTAGGGGGCATCACTACGAGTGCTAGCACACCCTGTATGTTGAAATCCCATGTTTGGTTAGCGAGATATCAGGTTCGGGGCCGATACGAGGAGGGTTCAAAAAGAAGTGGTGCAGCTCCCGTGTCATCCCACTACCGTTGGGGTATTGACTTTGTTAGTTGCTGTGCTTTTGAATTCCCAATATTTGCTTCTTTTTCCGTTAACCATCTCCAAACTATTATAAAAAAATAATTTACTATCTCAGAAACATTCACGGGAACGTGATCAACAACTCACGAAAGTTACATCGCAATGAAATGAATGGTATATGATCGCATACGAGACAGCTGAAACGATTAGAGCGCCATCACACATTTGTTGAATATACTCGTACGCTACCTATTGTAAAATGTATTTACTAACTCGAAAACCTTTCCTGGCGTGTAGACAACAATTCATCAAACTTTCATCGCAATCGGATGAATGGCATATGAACGCATACGGGATTTTGTTTAAACGATTCGCGCCGTCTCTCATTTGTTGAATTTTCTTGTGCGCCACACATTGAAAAACTGACTCACTAATTCATGAACATTCGCAGGACTGTACTCAGCTCTCCAAAGTTTTATCACACTCGGTTGAATGGTATATGATCGCATACGGGACTTTATTCAAACGATTCACGCGCTGTCGCTTATTAGTTAAATCTATCCGTTTGCTACCAATTGTAAAATGGATTTACTAAATCAGAAACCTTCCCTGCAGTGTACACAACCACTCACCAAAGTTTCATCTCTATCGGACGACTGTATATGAACACATACGGGTCTTTGTCGAAACACTTCGCGCATCGTCGCTCATTTGTTGAATCCATTCGTGCGCTACCTATTGTAACATGGATTTACTAAGCTAGAAATCTTCCCTAGTGTACACAATATCTCACCCACGTTTCATCGCTATCGGAAAAATGGTATATGAACGCATACGGGACTTTGTTGAAACACTTCGCGCGTCGTCGCTCATTTGTTGAATCGACTCGTGCGCTACCTATTGTTAAGTGGATTTACTAAGCCAGAAACCTTCCCTGAGTGTATACAACATCTCACCCAAGTTTCATCGCATTCGGGTGAATGGTATATGAACGCATGTGGGATTTTGTTGAAACAAACGCACGCCATTTTATTGATGTTACTCGCGCGCCATCTATTGTTAATTGGATCTACTATGCCTATAACTATTCCTGGCGTATGCACAACAACTCAGCGAAATTTGATTGCAATCGGATGAATTTTATATGAACGCATTACCAACATTCATTTGTTTAAACTACTGGTGCGGTATCTATTGTTAATTGGATTAACTATGCCTATAACCATCCCGGAAGTGTGCCTAACAACCCACCAAAATTTGGTCGCAATCGAATGAATTGTAGGCTATATGAACGCATCGCCAACAACCATTTGTTTAAAATACTCGCGCGCTCTCCATTGTAAATTGCATTAACTATGCCTATAAACATCCCGGAAGTGTTTACAACAAGTCACCAAAATTTGATCGCAATCGGATGAATGGTTTATGAACGCATAAAAGACGAACACACAGACATTCCTTTTTATATATATACTAGCTGACCCAGCTGACGTTGTCCTGCCAATCAAAGAAAGTGTTGTAACTTTGTTTCTTGAAGTGCTTTTGGATACACAATATTTTTTTCAATTTCTGTTAACTGCCTCTAAACTATCGTGAAATGAATTAACTAATCTAGAAACATTCATGAGAGCGTGCACAACAACTCTCCAAAGTTTCATCGCAATCGGATAGCCTAAATGGCATGTAACGAATACGGGATTTTATTTAAAGGATTCGTGCGCAGTCACTCATTTGTTGAATCTACTCGTGCTCTACCAACTGTGAAATGGATTTGCTAATTTAGAAAGCTTCACGTAAGTGTACTCAACAACTCATCAAAGTTTCATCGCAATCGATGAATAGTATATGAGCGCATACGGGATTTTGTTGGAACGCTTCGCACGTCGTCACTCGCTTGTTACATCTACTCGTGCGCTACCAATATTGTAAAATGGATTTACCAAGTTTAACACTTTCCCTGGCGTGTTCACAACAACTCATCAATGTTTCATCGGAATCGGATGAATGACATATGAACGCATACGGGATTTTCTTTAAACGATTCGCATGCCATCACTCATTTGTTGAATCTACTCATGCGCTACTTATTAAAAACTGGATTTACTAAGCCAGAGACCTTTCCTGGAGTGTACACAACAATTCACCAAAGTTTCATCGCAATCGGATAAATGGTATATGAGCACCTACAGGACTTTGTTGAAACGATTCTCGCGCCATCGCACATTTTTTTGAATCTACTCGTGCGCTACCTATTGTAAAATGAATTTACTAGGCCAGAAACCTTTACTGAAGTGTACACAACAATTCACCAAAGTTTCATCGCAATCGGACAAATGGTATATGGACGCTTACGGTACTTTGTTGAAATGATTCGCGTGCCGTCACTCATTTGTTGAATCTACTCGTGCGCTACCTATTGTAAAATGGATTTATTAAGCCAGAAACCTTCCGTAGGGTGTACTAAACATCTCACCCAAGTTTCATCGTAATCGGACGAATGGTATTTGAACGCATTCGGGACCTTATTGAAACATGACGCTGAAAAAACAGTTGGATGACCTGGAGCAATACGGCAGACGAAACACTTTAGAAATAGTAGCTGTCCTAGAAATGCCTAATGAGGACACGTTAGAAGTTGTAAAGAAAGTAGGTATCGCTCTAGATATGAACATTGAACCAACAATGATTGACATCTGTCTCCGCATCAGGAAACAACCGCACCAAACCAGCGCGGGGATTGTTGTGAAGTTTGTGCGGCGAACCGATAAAGAGCAGTTCTTGCAAAGGCGAAAAGTTAAACCAATCTCAACTCCCTGATGGTAGGTTATGTTTCCAACGAACCAATTTATGTCAACCAAAGTCTAACATCGTACCGTAGGTCTATCTTAGGTCAGGAGAGAAAGTTGAAACGCGAAAAGAACTACGCCTTTCTCTGGGTTGACAGATCTGGTACAATACAATTGAGGAAGAAAGCTGAAGATAGACATGTCTACGAGCTGCGGACACCCTACGACCTTGAAAAACTGAGATAAACAAAATGGCTGAGGACAAGTCTCTTAGGATTTACTATCAAAACGTCCGAGGATTGAATAGTAAAACACAAGAATATTACCTTAATACACTTAATTGTGAATATGACATAATTCTAAATACAGAGACCAGGATTTCGGATAGTATGCAGGATGGTGAGCTATTTGATGACACTTTCACAGTATATAAAAGAAATAGGGAAGGAACTAAAAAGGGGGGCGGAGTTTTGATAGCTGTGAGAAAATATATTGTTTCGAGTAACTGCCATTTTGATACCGGGGGCTTAGAAGCATTGTGTGTTAAAGCAATAATTAGTGGAAAAATTCATTTTATCATTACTGTGTACTTCCCTCCGAACTCCAAATTATAGTCTTATCTTGCATTCTTCTGTGGAATTGAAGAAAAATATTATCAAAACCATAATTTAATCATTGCAGGGAATTTCAATATTCCAACAATTTCAGGCACATGTTACGATTTTATAGCAGGTGGACCTTGCAGTAGAGTTCTTGCAAATTTTATGTCATTGTATAACTTGTCATCCCATAACAATATTCAAAACTCCAATCAAAGAACTTTAGACCTTGTATTAACAAATATAAATAATACCATATCAGTCTTTAGGGAAAGGGATCCGTTAGTACCAGAAGATGTTCACCAGCCTGCTCTAAGTTTAGTCATCAACTAGAATCGTATAGGAAGGGTAACAAATAGTACTCCAAAAAGTATATAATTTCATGAAAGCAAATTTTTTAGGCCTGTATAGCTCGTTGCAAAATTCGGACTGGACCCCATTAAAACAATCTTGCAATGTTGAAGAATCTGTTGGATATTTTTACAAAATATTCAACTCAGCTTTGGAGACAAATTCTCCTATAAAACATATACAGTCAAAAAGAACGTATCCTTGTTGGTTTAATAAAGAAATCATTAATGCATTAAAACTTAAAGATTATCACCGGAAAAGGATGACGTACAGTCAATCAAGTCTTGAATCTTACAAAGAGCAAAGAAAAAATGTTAAAGCTACGATAAACAGGAGTTACCGAAATTATATAAAACAGGTTCAGGAAAACTTAGGCGATAACGAAAAAAAATCTGGAATTTTATTAAAAATAAGAAAAGTAGCACAGATCAGAGCAATCAGATAATGACATACAAAGGCAATCAGCTGAATAATTCAAGAGATATAGCAGATGGTTTCGCTGCATGTTTCCAAAGTATGTATTTGCCACAAGCTGCAAAATACGTCATTCAAACAGAAGGAGCTGGTCCTAAAAGTTATTCTCCATTTTTAGCCTACTTTCGATTTTTGCAAAAAATGAAAGTAGACTTATGAGATCAACACAGGGCGAAAAAAGTGTGTCTGTCTGTGTGTGTGTATGTGTGTGTGTGAGTCTGTGTGTGTGTGTATGTGTGTGTGTGAGTCTGTGTGTGTGTGTGTGTGTGTGTGTGTGTCTGTGTGTGTGTGAGTGTGTGTACTCTGGATGTCTGTCCCCCCCTATCAATTCGAACACGGTGAAACCGAATTGAACGAAACTTGGTACAGAGGTGGCACTAGTAAAGGACACCTCAGTGTCATACTTTATATCGCCGCCATCTTTACCATAACAGAATGGCGGCCACTCAAATGTTCAAAACGTAAAATCAAATTACGGCTAAACTAATTATCTGATCTCTACCAAATTTGGTGACAACATACCTTTATATAGGACGCGTCTTTGACCCAAAATTCAAGGTCATCGGCCATGCCATTTCAGGATGGCGGCCGTGTGAATTATGCAACCATTTTAATCAATAGCTTAAGACCCACCAATTCCGATTATCGAGCCTAGGGGGGTTTAAGCTATCCTGAAGGTCGTGATCCGTTATTTATTATAATTTAATATTATAATATTATACAGTACGAGTGGCTTAAAAGAGCTGAGCCGTTTGTGTCACACGACAAGATGGCAGCTGTCCTCATGTGCCTGTCTTATATTTCAGTAGTTTTAGTATGTTGTATGTGATATACCGTACTGATACAATAATATAAACTTTGTATGAAATGATCTTTAATGAAGATGTACTGCAGTGAAGAAATCGTTTATTTAAAGTCATTATTTGCCAACAGTTTGTATCTAATATGTAAGTTAAGAACACCTGACGTCATGGATAGGGTTAGCTCTGGGCTAGCATGTTAGTCTGTCACGCAGTTAACTGGGGATCGAGTACTGCTACAGTTAGGTTTTTTTTCTTGAATTCTTTTACAAATGATGTGCACGAGCTTTTTCCACAGATACTGAATAAAATGTCATTTAGCTCAAAGGAGAGGATAAAGTATACACTCGTATATTAATAAAATCACAGTCCCAGCATCGCACATAAACAGAAGACATTGGGAAAAGGAGAATAGAAGAACTAGATACACGTTGTCATTAACCACAGCCTTCTTAATGCCTCTGTACGGTGCTGTCCTCTTGTGGGTTATGTGGGTAATATTGTTCCTAACATAACTCTGTGTAAGTGCCTGAGCTGGCCTCCTGAAGCACAGATTACCTACTACTACAGATAGCCGACAGCAATGCTAATTCTTGGCACCTAAGACTTCAGCGCTGTCTGGTGTATGACCGCGGTACTAGTTGAGCACGGCCGTGCGGGTAGCCTACCCCAACCCTTCCCCTCGTTCCGCTAAATATTCTCGTCCTAACTGCTCTGCCCACTTCAATGTTCCGAAAATCACAATCTTCCCAATACTTATAGCACACGTTTTTAAGTGTGGAGATAATAATATGATCTACACGAGATAAATCACATTCAAAATAGCAATAACAGTTGTTTTTAATAATACCAAAGTGGGAAATTGTGAATTCCGGAACTCTGAAATGAGCAATCACAGCATTTAGGACATGACCTCATCAATAATTTACATGTTTACATTTCTTTCAGTTTCAATTGGAGCATATTGCATTGACAGGAATTAGGCTACTATAAGGTCTGCAGCATATTATTACTCAATTTAAAAAAAATGGTCCCTTCCAATTAACCACTGTAGGCCCAATTATAACCGATTAGTTCCGAGATTAAACTAGAAAGTAAAAGTACTGGGAAGGGAGAATATTCATATCTTAAAATGCTTGATGCTGTTCGCAATAACAGGAAAATTTTAAGAGAGAATACTAAGGAAATAGGTGGTGTAACCTGATCCTCATCACACTAAAATTGTTAGTGTAATTAAAGCCAAATTCATTAGTTTCAGAAAAATAATTGGATATCACAAAATGTATATACAGTAGTTCATTTGATATTCCCTTTAAAATATATCCAGTCCACCAATTTTGAAGGGTGAAATACAGTAAGTACATGTACATAAACAAATTTCATGGCACACTAATACAGTAAATTATATGACATGCTGTGAAGGGGAAAGGAGAAATAGGACTTTCAATGAAAAACAAGAAACACACTCAATACTGCTAGAAATCATCGTTTTATTTAAAAAGTTTGTCACGAAGAAAAAATAACAGAGAGAGACAAAATCAAACTTAGCAAAAATACAGTAATCAAATCTGGTCCTTTTAAAAGTATGTGTTGAGGCATGTTCTTCTTTCTTGCCAAGGTATAACGGTAGGCTACAGCACATGATAATGGACCTATTACCTCCTTGACGCCATGGCTGACACCGATGAACCGCAAATTCCTACAACACATGCAAGTTTGTATGTTGAAACAGTTAACTTAATAAATGTGTAATGCTTGAAATGGAGAACTTGAATTTGCTGTTATGTGTATGTTTGCACCTACTATAACTATATTTTAAAAGAATCTCTTATTGTAGAATCATTGTGTTTTTGATATTAATTTTAGGGCTTTTGATAACATATTCATTTAGCCCCATATATTTGGAAGTGTATAGGATTTATATGATAATCTCTGTTATTGTGGTATCTGTAGTAGTGTGTAGGCTATACTTTCTGTAATTCAGATGAGGACTGGAAAGGTGGCAGCCATAGTTAGGGACATTTATTTTTAAGAATTTTTAATAATATGTACTAAAATGAAATTGAAATACCAACAGGAACAGTTACAAATTCCCTGTCCACTCAGCCAAGATATTCTGCATATCTCTCCTGTGGGCCTCAACATTATTTTATTTTATTCCTTTCCTGATGGAAATCCGGTAGTACCTTATTTCAACTCCTAGGGCACCTCCCCAAGTCTGTCCCTTATAAAGCTACACACACTACTACAGTCATCACATTATCGGAGCAATTCTAACCACACCCAACTGCATGGGGCTGATGACCAAGATGTCCCAAGCCCATAAAATGAATTAACAGCAGACAAAATCAAGTCATTATGTTATTTTGTGTTGTGTTGGATTCTGACACATGTATGCGTTTGACAGAGTGCCATTTAAGCTCATGAATAGGAATGAATGAATACGGCTACCCTACTTGTTTCACGACAGCCTAGAATAAATACACACGAGACACGACAATAGAGCACTTTAGAACAGTAACGAGAGCGAACTTTCAGTGGAGATGTTGGCAACCATGTGAATACAAACAATTTATGACCAGAACGTAAAACTATGCCAGCGCTCAGAGCATGTTAAAACAATTGGGATCAGTTCAGTCGTTTGCAAACGACTTGTTTATGTTACGGTAGGTAGTCGTTGAATTCATTCGACTGTTTTCTAAAAGCAGTCAAACAAGTCGATGGTTTTAAGTTTTGTTAGTCGACTGCTGATGCCCATCTCTACAAACCAATTGACAACCAGAATCAATTTGAGCGTACACACCCTCCGACTTGCTAAAATGCTATTAATATTGGATCCCAATATAAAATATTTTCTGATTTAATTTTCCTGGAAAATCTATTCTATGTTTGCATCGATCATTACCATCACGCTATGGGGAGAATTTCGTAATAATTTTCTTGTAATTCATTTATCACGCGGTAGAATAAATGAATGAAATTCAATCATAAAATAAATAGAACTCTAAGCCATGTTCAAGTTGTGTAATAATTCAAGAATGCACCCAATTCTCATTAAAAGTGTATAGACTGTGTTAAGGAGTTCCAATGAAATGATATACATATATATTTGGACAACTGGACGTAGGCTATTTCATTGAAAGAATCTACGAACAAGAAACTGTATAAAACTATAGGCACCTACAGCCTTCAAGCTGTCCTCACAGTACCCGCTGGAGATTTCCATCACCACTCTATCTGTACGGTACCTCGAGATAAGCCTAAGTGCGCCAACTGTGAGGAAACACATAAACTCTTCCATCCCTGCCCTCATGTCTTTGCCACTAACCCCCCCCCCCCCTCCCACACAGCACGCCACTGCTCTGACACAGTTGTTAGGCCTGCTACAACAACTCTCAGCCATAACCCTGTAAACTACAGCTAAACCAAACCCAGAACCCCCTAATACACTTTATTTGCAGAGCAATAAAATCCATAAAACAACTCCGCAACGAGCTTCACAAAACCTAAATTATAAACGAAAAGACTACTCCACAAACACCAAAATCAGTAAACCTCCCTCATTTCAGCCACACTACACCTTAAACAGACATAGAAAGCATAGTCATGACCCCTTCATGGAGTAGGCTATTGTCTAAACACGATCATGTCTCCTTCAACTTTACTGAAGACTTCATTAAATTCTATTAAAAATTCATAAACTCATTCCACAAATCTTAAAATCAGTATACATCCCTCATTTCAGTTACTCTATTCAATAAACAAACATAGAAGGCGTAGCCATGACCCCTTCATGGAGTAGGCTATTGTCTAAATCTGACCACGCATACTACAACCTTACTCTAATTCAAAATTACAGCCAAATGATCCATCTGACTGGGAGGCTTGCCTGGGATGATGGGCCAGAAAACCGGGAGTTCAAGCATAACCTAAATATTGAATGCTTAACATTTCCAATAACTTGGACAGCTGGATTTAGGCTATTTCATTGAAAGAATCAACGAACTGTATAAAACTATAGGCACCTACAGGTATACTTAACTTATTAATTAAAGCTCTACAATAAACATACAGCACAATGAATTGTAGCATGAAGTTATCCTGAAGAAGTCGTTTGATTAGAACGACTACTTAAATTCGAATGATTCCATTCGCTTGGAATTAGTCGTTTGCCAACGACTTGTTTCATTCCAATGATTGCTTTGGGATCAGTCGTTTACAACGACTACTTCAATTCGAATGATTCCATTCGCTTGGAATTAGTCGTTTGCCAACGACTTGTTTCATTCCAATGATTTCCAACGATTGTTTTGAGATCAGTCGTTTGCAAACGACTTGTTTATGATACGGTGAGTAGTCATTGAATTCATTCGACTGTTTTTTAAAAGCAGTTGTTTTAACTATCGACTAATTCGACTGTTTTCAGTCGACTGCTGCCCATCTCTACACACAACTAATTTTCTACACCAGCCGCTACTGAGCACGAGCTGTGACTGGCTTAGACATTAGCATCCTACGTGTTGAAAAATATTGTAAGTAACGTGTAGGAATAAAATACTACCTATAGGTATGTCAATCATTACATTGGCATATAATAAATGAATTATATTTATCTTGTATCTATCTATCCCATGATATAACATAATACAAGGTGAAGAGTCCTTTAAAATAAATTGTTTACTGTGATACTGGAAGAAACAATACAACACAGTGGTAATAGTTCTAACCTGCACCTATTTGTTAATAAAATTTCATGTGATTTCACTCAGATCTCTGTTGTAGTGGCTTATTATATGTGCACCTTGTAACTTAATAGTACATTATGCAACGAGCCTATAATGACAATAATTAAGACACAATTTTTATAATTTTCATACGAGTGTCTTAATTACAATTATAGACGAGTTGCATACGACTGTTTATGTTCGACGAAAATTATAACTATTTTATATTCGAACATAAATATTCATAAATATCTGTCGAGATTTCACCAGTTTTATATACTGAACAGAGCGCATGGGATGCAGAGAATACCTTGTATTTGACCATGGCCTCCAAGTTGATTTTGCGGAAAACGCTTCTTTGACCGCACAGAATCAAATACAAAGTGCGCATTGGAGAGAACGCCATGTCACTGTTTTTACTTGTGTTATATGGTCCACAAGTAAAACTGAATCGCTTGTAATAATTAGTGACAACCTAGACCATAGTAAATATGCAGTGTGGACATTTTTGAAACTCATAGGCAATTTCATTAAAGAAGAATTTCCACAAGTTGACCATCTAATTATAATCTCAGACAATGCTGCAAGTCAATTTCGGAGCAAGTATACAGTCTCAAACCTTTGCAAACTAGAGGACGATCTCAACTGTCAGTTCGTCGAATGGACAACTTTTGCTGCATCTCATGGCAAAGGTGCTGTAGATGGCGTCGGAGCCGAAGTTAAGAATCTACTTTGGCACAAGATTAAAGCGGAAAACCTCAATATTAATTCTGCGAAAGAGTATTATGAACTTGCCACAATGACCTGCAAGAAAACCCACGTTTTCTTTGTTCCAAAAGAAGACATCAAACAAAATGAAGACCTGCTTAACACTCGATGGAAAAAAGCAAGAAAAGTACAGTACAAGCTAAAACAGAAGAGCAAGAAGGAAAAAGTAATTGGTCTCAATTCACTGCATTATTTTGAGAAGCATGATGACAGCCATGTTCTTGCTGGTATCACAGCAAAGTCTAAACTAAAGAAAATTAAGGTTTTAGACTCAGATACCGACACAGAACAAGAAGGAGAATACTTACAGGAGAGTCAACATCAAAGGATTAAATATGCTGATGTATTTCCATCAGACAGTGAGGAGGAGACCAAAGCTGAACCAGGTACATCATCATCAGTTCAACCAAGCAGATATGAACTTACGGCAAAAAACATCACGTGTGGTACCTATGTTCTTGTAGAAATAAAAGGTCAAGTAAAAAATAATGTCTATAATTATGTGGCTGTTTGCCAAAGTTGTGTCTGTGAAGAAGAAGGGGAGGTTCAAGTAATGTTCATGAGAACGTGCGACAGTTCCAAGAAAGTATTTCGAACGGATGAAAATGACATTAAATTTATTCAGTTTGAACAAATCAAAACAATATTGAAAACTCAAGAAACAACTTGGTGAGAAACAACTTGACCATGTTGCTATTAGCAGACAGTCTACAACGGAGATACTCAATGTGAAAGTTGCTAAGAGTGCAGGTTTAGATTCAGACCACTATCTGTCACTCATTAAATTCAAAATTAGACCAATATATAAAAAGAAAAATCATTATCAATCCAAAAAGTTTGATACTCAAAAATTAGCTACAGAAAATAATTTCAAAACACTTTTGGAAAGCAGAGCACCTAAAACATGGGAACAACTTCAAAGAGACTTAGTACAGACAGCGGAAGAAACCATTCTCCTTAAAAGAAAACGAAAACATGCCTGGTGGACTGCTGAGTGTGATGAACTAATCTTTAAAAGACAACGAGCTTGGAACATCTGGAATGCAAATAAAAATGAGAATACCAGGAACAGCTTTATAGAATCCCGAAAACATGCATCTAAGGGACTCAAAAGGGTAAAAGTGCAACATATGAAAGACCAATTAACATTAATAGAATCGGACTTCAGACAGCACAATATAAAGGACTTCTACAAAACTTTCAGAAGTAGTTTAAGGAAGTATACTCCACCAAGCTTACTTTTCACAGATCCAAAGACTCAGAAAACTGCATATAATAACGCTGAAAATTGCAGAATACTTGCGGAATATTTTGAAGAACTCCTCAACTGCGATCCACCAAAGGAGACATTTAATTTTGATAATATACTCCCCGTTCCTCCAGACTCTAAACCACCAACAACAAATGAAATTAAAGAGATTATAAACGAACTTAAAAATAACAAAGCATCTGGAGAAGATAGTATAGTTGCTGAATTATGGAAATACTCGAGTGACAACATGATCCTATGTTTAACGGAAATCATAAATGACATATGGAAAATACACAGTTTACCATCAGAATGGACATCTGCTTTGATACATCCACTACATAAGAAAGGGAAGAAAACAGATCCTAACAATTACAGGGGAATCTCCCTCCTGCTAGTGACCTATAAGATCTTATCCAAAGCACTTTTAAAAAGAGCGGAAAAAATACTCGACCCACAATTGGGAGAGTATCAGGCAGGATTTAGGAAGGGACGATCATGTATGGAGTAAATACTAAATTTAAAGAGCATATTAGACATGAGGAAAATCAGGAACTTGAAATATGTAGTTACTTTTGTGGATTTAAAAAAAGCCTATGACTCCATTGACAGAAAGGCACTTATGAACATTCTGAAGGAATTTGGACTTGATAACAAGACATCTGAAATAATTCAAGCAACACTAACGAACACAACTTCCAAAGTTAAATTTAGAGGGGAACTTTCAAAATCTTTCAAAATAAAGTCAGGTGTGAGACAAGGAGATGGTCTGTCACCTCTGCTTTTCAATTGTGCATTGGAAAAGGTAATTCGAGAGTGGAGGAAAGCCATCAATACTAAAGGCGTTCAACTAGGAAGACATCCAAATAAAATCACTGTAGATTGTTTAGCTTTTGCGGATGACATTGCATTACTTACTGACTCACTGGATACTGCCCAAGAACAAATTAGAGAGTTGCAAAAACAGGCAGCCAAAGTCGGACTACAAATATCATTTGAAAAAACTAAGTTCATGACAAACATCACCGATGCCCCCAAAAGTATCACAATTCATGACAGTTCAGCATGTAAAACAAATTCCTTTAAATACCTAGGAGAGTGGATAATGAATGACTCACAGGAAAAGACAGCAATAGAAACTCGTATGCATAAATTACAAAGGTGTTTTCATATGACAAAAGATATATATAATAAAAAAAGCTTATCCTGGAACACTAAATTAAGGCATTATCAAACAGTAGTCAGACCTGAAACTCTGTATGCAGCAGAAACACTTAAATTAACAAGATTTGGTGATTTAGACAAATTAGAGAAGACTGAAAGACGAATTCTGAGAAAAATACTGGGAGCTAAACGAAATAATAACGCTGAATATAGGTTACGACCAAATAGAGAGTTATATTTGAAATGTGAAAAATTAACTGATGTAATGAGAAAGAGAAGATTACAGTTTTTTGGGCACATCTATAGAATGGAAAATAGTAGACTAACTAAACAGGTCTTCAACTTATTGACTAGTTACAAATCCAAACCCACATGGTTCATTGAAATTGACAAAGATTTGACAAACAGACACAAGAGCAAACAGATCACTCTTCAGAGAAGCTATTCAAAACACAAAATTTCAAGAAAGGAAGAAACAAACAACTGGCAGAAAGTGGACTCAGGAGGAGAAAGATCGTCACTCTAGAACGATGAAAGAAATTTGGAAACAACGGAAATTGAATACAATGGACAATAGCCAACGTTGATTCATCGTACCCTCCAAATGGGTTATTCGAAAGAAGAAGAAGATTGAAAACTCCAGAAGTAAAGATAAGTGGTCTTAATCGTGTCCAGTATGTTTTTCATGAGTCTATCGGAGATGTGTGGGAGGCTTAACGATTTCTGGGTCAGACATTGCATCGTACCATTGGGACTATTGATAGATAGGCTAACTGTTTACTTTCAACATGTTTTATTTCTTAAAACTGTTTGAAATTTCTTTATTAAGATATTGTAATAGTTTTCTCTCAAATAATATAATTTTCAGTATTATTTTTAACATTAAAGACAAGATACTGTAAGGTAGCCTAGTAGTAATTAGGCTAATTGTTTAAAACTATTAAATATATGTTTTTTCCATCAAAACTAAATTGCATTTCTTTATGATCCTAGCAATTTCATTTCCTATTACACTTTATTAAAAATGACTCTAATCTGAGCCATAAACAGCCAGAAACCACATCTTGAAATGCACATGTAACTTCCGTTACTCAGGCTGTAACCTCCGTTACTTTTTGTAAAATAGTTAATATTAATTTCCATACATTATTTTTCATGGGAGTACTGCAAATAAATAGCCCAACTTTTTAAGAATTTGATTAATTTAAATTTTTTTTTTACCATTATTATTCACAGAAAATTTAAGAAATAGTTAAGAAGTCACGACTTAGCCATATGTGTGAGTAACCTCCGTTACCCTCTTTTAAAGCTGATATTTTGGATATTACTTGATGAATGGAAATTGATTTATGCTTGAACCTTAATAAAAACAAAACTTATACTTGCAACATATTTGGTTTCAGAATATATAATTTTTAACATTAATTTTTTAAACAATATATTTGTACGCTTGTAACCTCCATTACTTTGGAATGGCTGTGCAAGAACTGATCTCCTCAAGAACTTGAGTACACATATGCAATAGGCTCATGATACTGTATGTATCTCTGCAAGATGTATCAAGTTGAAAACATTACGGTAACATAGAATCTTACCTGGTCATTTCTCAGGAGAGTAGGCCAAATTGCCACATTCATCTGCTATTTCGAGAACAGCAATTTACGATTTGTTTGTTCACAGAATTTGGTAGGCCTACCTGTGGAATAAATAATAGTGAAAGTTAATTAATATGTCAAGTAGAATATCACCTGTACACTGCGTCTAATATCAATTCAAAACTAGGCTACCGGTACGATATATTTTTCACAGGCACTACAGAAACAAGTTTTCACTTAAACTCTTAAAATAAGCGTACTTACTTGGCGTAGCAGAAGAAGAACTGTTCACTTCTCATTACCAAGAAGACGATTTGATGAAAGAAAGATGAGAAAGAACACAACATTAGCTTATTATAAAATATTAATATACGGCCAATATTGTTTAAACCAAACACGACATAAACAAAGCGTCCATGTTGGTCAATGCCGCCAACCCAGTAGAAATAATGTTTATTTAATGATAAGTGACGTAATTATCGTCGGTGAGCAAGATAATTGCAAGGAAATGTCAATTAGGAATTATGTGTATATTTATTGACTAAATATAGGGATATATTTGCAATTCAATTAAAACGTGTATCATGCATATGTTGGCAAGACGATATACAGCGCTTAATCCGCTCCTTACGTCTGGCCGCGCTACTACACCGATGGTACCAAATAATCCCTATCTGGTTGACACCCCCTGTCCTGAAGTATGGCAATTTTGTAATACTGGTAGTTCAACTATTAGCCACGATCGCGCTCCGAATACCTTTAAACACTGCCAGCTGGATCGCCTCCCTCCTGGCTACTTTAAACTGCCTACTCATTCAACACCCATAGAACACTGCCATCGTAGTACATTACGATGGCAGTGCATAGGCGTGCAAGATAAAGATTAATTCACCGATAGGTCGCAGCACCAACCTACTGTGATTTGGGGCGGAAGATTCTTAATTTTGCAGGCTGGCTTAATATAGAGATTAACGGACGTGAATGCATTACAATAAGTTAGTAGTTTTGTTATTCAATCGTCATAAAGTATATAATATTGATTTTGACACTTACTGGCTTATTATCAATATAAAAGAAAACAAACAATACATTGTGGTAGAGGTGATGTGTTAGGGATGAGGACAAAGAGTCATAAAGATACCCATACATTTAGGAGAAAGTAGGCTATATGTTCTTTGCTGAACATCTTGTTGAATGATGTGACTGAAAATGAATACAAAATCGCTGCCAAACATCTAAAGCCCAAGCAATCAGTTGGTCCTGATGGTGTTCCGCCAGATATAGTAAAGGGCTGTTCAGACGTGCTCAGAGAACCACTGTGTCTAATATTTAACCTGATACTGCGTACTCAAACTTATCCGTTATTATGGAAAACTACTAGGATCTGCCCAATTTTCAAATCTGGAGATAGGAACACAATAGAAAATTATAGGCCTGTGTCAATTGTATGCGCACCCGCAAAGATATTTGAATTTATTCTGTACAATAGAATATATAGACACGTTCAGAACTACATAACGGATAAACAGCATGGATTCTTCCCTAATCGCTCGACCACTACTAATTTAATTAATTTTGTGCAGTACGTAATTAATGCATTTCATGATCGTAGCCGTGTTGATTGTATCTTTACAGACTTCGCGAAAGCTTTCGATAGATTAAATCATGATGTATTAATTAAAAAACTCTCTGATTTTGGCATCTGTGAACTGCTATTAAACTTGATTGCATCATATTTGAACGGTAGACGGCAATACGTTTTTTATAATAGGTATGAATCCTACGAATTCATAGCCAACTCCGGAGTCCCACAAGGATCAAATTTGGGCCCATTATTTTTAGCCTACTTTTCACATTTTGCAAAAATGAGGAAAAAGTAGACTTATGAGATCGATCCGGGAAAAATGCGTGTCTGTCGGTCTGTCTGTCTGTCTGTCCTTCTGTCTGTCTGTCTGGCTGTGTGTGTGTCCCCCCCTATCAACTCCTAAACGGCAGCAGCAATCAAAACCAAATTTAGTACGAGTAAAGATGTGTACGGAATATCTCACGTCCATATTTGAAATTGATGTCAGTGCTACCAACTGCTGAAAAAACGCACTAGAAATTTGAGCTCCATGTTGGATATCTTGCAAGGTATCCATGGGAGCTATTCCAAAATTGGCACACATGTAGATAAGACTATTTCAGTTTAATTTCCAGGAGGCCAACCATGACAGTGTTGCCAAAATAATTTTAAGCCTTCTGATAGGTCCAATGTTTAAATGCATATAACTTCTACACTATCGATTGAATTTCAACCAAATGTTGTATGTAATATCTGTACATAAACAGATATGACTGAGCTTATTCTTAAGAGCCACCAGAGCTGCCAACTGTTAATAATTGCTCTCTCTTTTTTTTATCCAAATACCAATATAACAGAAAGTATGCAAGCCAACAGCTTTAAACTATGCACACGTACTGTATATTCTGACATTTTAGATTAATTTGGAGAAAGTTATATACGTCAGTTCTACCAACATGATTATAAGCCTGCTGATAGTACCAATTTTTAAATACATGTAACTTCTATACTATCAGTTGGATTTCAACCAAATTTCGTATGTGCTATGTGTACCATAACAGATATGACTATAAGTATTGTTAAGAGCAATCAAGGCTGCCAACTGTTAATAAATGCTGTCTATATTTTTTTTTACTCTAATATCAATATATCAGAAAGTATGCAAGCCAACAGCTCTATACTTTGCACACGTATAGCACCTGACATTCTAGAATAATTTGGAGTAATTAATACAAGGCAGTGCTGCCAACATGATTCTATGCCTGCTGATATGTCCAATCGTAAAATACATTTAACTTCTATACTAACAAATGGATTTCATTCAAAATTGGCACAACAAGATATCATAATATTTCAGATTATTTCTGACCAGCACACGCATGACAATGTTGGCAACATGCTTTAACGCGTGCTGATAGATCCAGTGTCTAACTGCATGTAACGTCCATTGGACTTCAACCAAATTTTGTATTCTGTACCTTAAGAGATGGAACTAAGAATATATTCAGTCACCAGGGCTGCCAACTGTAGTGCTCTATTAGGCTACATTATACCAGGTATATTTTGAACTAATTAGATATTTCGATATTACCAACTTAATTTCGTCATTATTCTTGATAGGTTCATATTCTGTAGAATAATCTTTGGCATGAAAAGTAGGCTGTATAGTTCTTCACGGAACTTCTTGTTTATAATATTCATCAATGATCTACCACAAAGAATAAAACATTCAGAATGTCAATTATATGCAGACGATTTTAAAATCTACAAAGTTATAAACAATTTAGAAGACGCAGTAAAGTTACAAGAAGACATTGACCGTGTTTTTATCTGGAGCATTAGAAATCAGCTAGCACTGAATATAAACAAATGTTTTTACCTTAAATTTTCATCAGCAAAATGTACATCTGATTATACATACACAATAAATGGAACAAACTTAAAACCAGTTATGTCTATCAAGGACCTGGGAGTTATTTTAACACATAACATGTGTTTTAAGCAGCACATCTATTTCTGTGTCAATTCGGCATTCAAAACTCTGGGATTTGTTATTAGGACAACTAAAGAGTTTACTGGCATTAAAACCATCGATCATCTATTCAAAATCTTGGTCCGTAGCAAGTTAGAATATGCTTCAGTTATTTGGCATCCGTATTATAAATCACTGGAAGGGAGCCTCGAAAAAGTTCAAAAATGTTTTCTAAGGTACTTATATTACAAAGACAACAATATATCTGCATTTAAAGCAAATAAATCATACACTCAACTTCTGGATGATTTCAACTACATTAGCTTGGCAGCTAGGCGCGAACACTTACAGCAGGTGTTTTTGTATAAAACAGTTAATGGAATGTTGGACAACAGTGGCTTCTTGCAGCAGATTAATTTGAATGCCAGAGCAGGAAACTTGCGAAATCGAGATCTGTTGGTTTGCAAAATACCAAAAACAGTATATTATAAAAATTCACCATTAGTAAGAATGTGTCTGATGTACAATAAACTTGCCAAAATCAACAATAGTTTAGACTTCAGCTCTGCAATACCAGCATATATTAAGGTTTTAAGAGCTACAATACCTACATTGTTAATGAATAAATTGTAAATGTTAGCAACTACCTATATGGAATGTAATCTGTAATGTTGTCAAATATTTTCTACACTTCTTTACTTTTTTGTTTCTAATATAGGCCTAGTATGTATTTTTTTGTTTGTTTGTTAAATCTGTAACAATTCAATACAGTGCAATGTACGCCTTCTGTAATTGGAGCCTAAGCTCTGTTGAAGGGATAAATAAATAAATAAATAAATAAATAAAATAAAACGCTTCGCGCGTCGTCGCTCATTTGTTGAATGTACTCGTGCGCAACCTCCTATGAAATGGATTTACTAAGTTAGAAACCCTCACGTAAGTGTACACAATATCTCACCATAGTTTCATTGCAATCGGATGAATGGTATATGAACGCATACGGGACTTAGTTGAAACGTTCGCGCGTCGTCGCTCATTTGTTGAATCTACTCGTGCGCTACCTATTGTAAAATGAATTTACTAAGCCAGAAGCCTTCCCTGGAGTGTACACATCATCTCACCCAAGTTTCATCGCTATCGGACGAATGGTATTTGAACGCATACGGGACATTCTTGAAGCGCTTCGTGCGTCGTCGCTCATTTGTTGAATATAGTCGTGCGCTATCTATTGTAAAATAATTTACTAAGCCAAACACCTTCCCTGTAGTACACCCAACATCTCACCCAAGTTTCATTGCAATCGGATGAATGGTATATGAACGCATACGTGACTTTGAAACGCTCCAACGTGCAGAGACAAACAGTAGAATTCGACATCACTGCCACCTTTGTTATAAAACACAACTTTCCGCCACGGGCGGAGTGTATGTTATGGCGGTAGTTGCACAGGTTGCGAGCAGGTGGCTCTAACGTGCAGAGACAAACCGTCCAAAGACATCAGCTTTCACCAATGCCAAGGCTAATGGTTTCCATGACGACTGTTTTTGACTGTAAATTGTGGTTCTAAAATTTGTGAAAATTGTGGTTCTAAAATTGTGTTCATTCCACCTACCGGGTCAGATTGTGAATCTAAACCATACATGGACCCACCCTAATGTACATACCAAATTTCAACAAAATCGGTCCAGTCGTTTAGGAGGAGTTCAGTGACATACACACGTGTCGAAGAATTATATATATAAAGATAAGATATAAGATTAAATGAACGTGATATTAACGGTCACGTAAAACTTCAAGCTGCTTTTTGCATGATATTATCGTAAGTGATTACACTTGCGTATTGGTCATCGCTCGTTCCTGACAAAAGAATTGCTTATTCAAAATAACACAACATGAATTTGTATTGCAAAACATTGAAACGATGTGAACGGAACAACTGTAAGAAAGTATTAGTTTGCTGTTGGAATTCCTTCTTCATTGAAGGTGCAACTACAATCATAGTCCTGGCACAAATATTATCTCCTTACCAAGTTGCTGCAGCCTGAACACTCTCACACACACTACCCGACCAGCAAATTGTTACCGGTGGCGGAAATCGGAACTAATGTGCTCCGCCCAGCCACACGCCTGCTATGGACGTTATTTGTGTGCCCGATTCATGCTGGGCCGTGCGCTGTGCGGTGTGTTCTAATTGTAGCCTATGACTGTACATGAGTCCCCCCTTCCCCCTTGCCCCGCAAGCCTCCTTCAAGCGATAACAATACCCTGGCATGCAAGACCATGACGTCATTTGCTATGAGTTTAAATGCGACATCATTGTCTAGGTAGTTCCTGAATTTATTTCAAACCTACTGTATGAAGTTTAAAGCAGTGTAAACTCAGGAAAAAATAACAAATACTTTTAAGTAAGTAGTTGGATTCTACTGCTTCTTTCGTTCTCGAAACTCTCATCACAGCTCTCCGGTTATGACCTATAGTACGATAAATAATAGGGTAACAATAACTTACTGATGGGCACGCCATCTGCATGAGGAAATCATGAACGCTACCAGGATTTCATCAACTTTCACTGCGATAAGGGAAATAGAATGGAATTGTCTCCAAAAAGTTGGGATGTTTAAGAAGCTAGTCAGCTAAACAAGAAGTTGTAATGGGATTTGTGTGCAGGATGGGAAGTAGTATAGCCTATTATCATTTTTGAAACTTATTGTTATTATTTATGCATAACTTTCATGATTTCTTGTATTAAAATTGTATTTTATTGTAATGTTGCCAACATTGACTATATCCCTTGCTATCATTCTACTGTATTTATCTATTTGGGCGGCATTATCCATGAACCTATCCTAGGTAGGAAACTCTCACTACCATTCAAGACTAATAAACTCTTACGTTTGCTGCCTTGTTTCACACGAACTGACCAGTAGATCCTGCCAGCAGGAATTCCGGGAAAAGATGTCGAGTAACATTTCCCACACAGCTCCCTTTCACTCGCCACCCGCAGTGACATCACCTTACCAAACACTTAACAACCACTAATGACAATAAGCCGCTTGACAATGTTCTTCCATTTCTGCCATTGTCAACTCGAAATCAGCCAGGCCTTTGCAGTCAGTTCAAAGACAGAGAGTGAACAGGTGAATTCTAGTGCGAGTTCAATGGAAGTGGTTAGCGCCCGATTTACAATAAACAGATACAAGTAACGCCATTAGCAATGGATACGTGGCTTATTGGGAGACCCCATGAAGATGATAGTGCTTGCCCTCCTGGAGAGAATAATATTAAGAGGAGGGCGCTATATATTTCATATATTTTTAACCCTCTTAGTGCCAAGACATTTCTGGAAATACTTGCCAAGAATGCCAAGCCATTTTCAATGTTCATGCAGACTATTCGAAAAAAAATCATAAACAAAACATTTCCATTCATAGAATCATTATTTTTGCTTTGAATTTTAACCTATACCTCATTCTTTCATACATTATGTTCATAAAAGTACATTCGGCATCTAAACCTTTTTAATTGAGGTTATTCTGTTAATTATTCTTTTTTTTTTTTTTGTAAAAATCAGTTTTGAGCCTAAATTAAGGACACCTAAGAGTCATATTCGAAGAAACACTACGTTTACAGCTGTAGAAAGTTATTAGGTACATCAGTAGGCAGAAAAGATCCAGAAGAAGAGCACAACTGCACCGCAATTTTCGCTGGAACGCGCGTGATTGGGGCAGCAGAAAGGGAGGGCGTGAATACAAACTCAAACCTATCGCGTAACGGACTTCGAAGGAAAGAAGTAAAGACCGCACAGGCAAGCTTGAAACTTCACCTTTCCAACAGAATGAAATAATCATGGACATATGCCTACAGAAATCTACAAATATAAGATATACAGCGCGCCGATTGAGTCGGCTTTGGCACTTTTGGCACGAGCAGCGAGAGCCGACCTGATCGGCGCGTGGCACTGAGTGGGTTAAGGACGGGGGGGGGGGGGGGGGGGGGGGGGGGCAGAAAAAGTATGAAAATCCTTGCTCTACAGTCCAGCCGCTGAGCGTCCGGCTCTGTCGTTTGGCGATGGTGGGAGAAGAGGGGTAAAGAGAACAATATAGCCAACTTACGGCAATGAGAAGCTGTTAATAGAACCTTGAAACTTGTCATCATTGTAATTCTTCTCTAGCTTCTTCACTATGTAACGTTAAAGTCCCGCACCCTAGTTGCAATTTTATGCATCATTTTGTAATTTCGACAGTTTGCGATTACAAAACCTAAATTCTTCGATCGCAATGGAATTCCGCCTATGTTGGTGAAGCCGCTTACTACCCATGTTACTACCATGAAGAATGTTGTCACCTGTACCAATCAGCGGTTTTCCTGGTAAGCTGGGCTTTAAATTTAGCTCGAAGTTGCCAAGGCTCTGTTCTGTAGTTCAGTTGCTCTGTGTGCTAATGAGGTTTGTTGTTTCATTAACTGTGTGTAAATATATTACCTTATATAGTAAGATGGTCAGCGGTTCATCAGAATTTATTTAAAAACATGTGAAATATTTTATGTAGTCCACGTTGTTTTATATTTCGCGGTACAGAACCGGCAAAGCTGTCTCCCTCCCTCATGAGAAATGTCAGAGCCGGACACTCGACGGTGGACTGTAGAACATGTGAATGTTGTAAATTTTCGAGCATCATTATACTGTACAGTACTAAGCACGTTCTCGTTTTGTGGTAAGACCTTACGTAACTATTCTCAACTGGAACATAACCAGGGTTGGGTAGTTACTTTTCAAAAGTATTTTATTAGCCTACTTTCGATTTTAGCAAAAAATTAAAGTAGACTTTTAGCCTACTTTCGATTTTTGCAAAAATTGAAAGAAGACTTATGAGATGTACTCAGGGCCAAAAATTGTGTGTCTTCGTGTGCAAGTGTGTGTGTATGTGTGTGTACTCTGAATGTCTGTCCCCCCTATCAATTCAAACACGATGAAACCAAATTGAACGAAATTTGGTACATAGGAAGCACTAGCAAAGGGCACTTCAGTATCATGTTTTATATCGCCGCCATATTTACCAAAACTGAATGGCGGCCACTCAAACGTTCAAAACTTAAAATCAAATAACGACTAAACTAATCATCCGATATCTACCAAATTTGGAACAACATACATTCGTATGGGGCGCGTCTTGTGCCCCAGCTACAAGGTAATCAGCCGTACCATTTCAGGATGGCGGCCGTGTGAATTATGCAATCTTTATGAACCATAACATGGGACCCACCAGTTCCGATCATCGACCGAGAATAGCTTTAACTGTTCTAAAGGACGTGGCACGTTCGAAATTAAAAGTTTATATTGTAATACTATAGTGCAGAAGTGATTTTAAAAAGCTGAGCCGTCTCAGTTACCAAGACAAGATGGCAGCTGATATATTGTGCCTGACCTACATTTCACCAGTTTGAGTATTGCATGCAATATAGCCTCTTGATAGAAATATTATAAACTTTGTATGAAATGCTTTATATATAAAAATATACTCCACTGAAGAAATCGTTTAGTCTAAATCATTATTTGCTAAGACGTTGTATGTAAGTCAATGAATATCGGCCAATTTTCGTTGACACGTTTGGCTGCGAGGTAACGCGTTAGCCTTCACCCGTATGGCTAGGGTTCACAGTTGGGTTTTTTCCCTGATTTTGTATATTTATTATTTTGTAATTACTCAGCCGTTTTAAAATTAAGCGTTAAATTGTGCATATTATAATGGAAATAAGATGTTCAGTAAATAACATATAGCCTACTTTCTCGTAAATGCATGGGTATTGTTATATCCCTTTGTCCTTTCCAAGGAGTATAATTAAATGTTGGCCGTAATAGCTTGTTGAAATACAACGTGATATACGGATATTATACATGAATATGAGGTGCTCTTTGCTAGTGCTACCTCTGTAAAAAAATCATTCAATTCGGTTTCACCGTGTTTGAATTGATATGGAGAATCGACCTTCACACATACATGGCTGCAATCTGCATACTATTAGGCTGATGACCTTGTAGTACAGTCAAAAGATGCTTCTCACAAAAAGGTATGTTGCCTCAAAATGATTAGGTTGGTCGTAATTTGATTTAAGCTTTTAACATTTGGGTGGCCGCCATTCCGTTTTCGTCAAGATGGCGACGATATAAAACATGACACTGAGGTGCCTTTACCAGTGCTACCTCTGTACCAATTTTTATTCAATTCGGTTTCACCATGTTTGAATTGATAGGGGGAATCGATTTGCACACAAACATGACCGCCATCTGCAAACTATTGGGCTGATGACCTTGTAGTTTAGTCAAAAGACGTTCGCCATATGAATGTATGCTGTTACAAAATTTGGTAGAGATCGGATGATTAGGTTAGTCGTAATTTAATTTAAGCTTTGGACATTTGCGTGGCCACCATTACGTATCCGTCAAGATGGCGGCGATATAAAACATGACACTGAGGTGCACTTTACTAGTGCTACCTCTGTACCAAATTTTGTTCAATTCGGATTCACCGTGTTTGAAAAGATAGGGGGAATCTATTTGCACACATACATGGCCGCCATCCGCAATGTATTAGGCTGATGACCTTGTAGTGTGGTAAAACGAATCTTCATACATAAAAGTATAACGTTGCAAAATTTGGTAGAGATCGGATGATTAGGTTGGTCGTAATTTGATTTAAGCTTTTAACATTTGGGTGGCCGCCATTACGTTTTCGTCAAGATGGCGGCGATATAAAACATGACACTGAGGTGCACTTTACTAGTGCTACCTCTGTACCAAATTTTGTTCAATTCGGTTTCACCGTGTTTGAATTGATAGGTGATTCGATTTGCACACAAACATGACCGCCATCTGCAAACTATTGGGCTGATGAACTTGTAGTTTAGTCAAAAGACGTTCGCCATATGAATGTATGCTGTTACAAAATTTGGTAGAGATCGGATGATTAGGTTAGTCGTAATTTAATTTAAGCTTTAGACATTTGCGTGGCCATCATTACGTTTCCGTCTAGATGGCGGCGATATAAAACATGACACTGAGGTGCACTTTACTAGTGCTACCTCTGTACCAAATTTTGTTCAACTCGGATTCACCGTGTTTGAAAATATAGGGGGAATCTATTTGCACACATAAATGGCCGCCATCCGCAATGTAATAGGCTGATGACCTTGTAGTGTGGTCAAACGATTCTTGATACATAAAGGTATAACGTTGCAAAATTTGATAGAGATCGGATGATTAGGTTGGTCGTAATTTGATTTAAGCTTTTAACATTTGGGTGGCCGCCATTACGTTTTCGTCAAGATGGCGGCGATATAAAACATGACATTGAGGTGCCCTTTGCTATTTCTACCTCTGTACCAAATTTCGTTCAATTCGGATTCACCGTGTTCGGATTGATAGGGGGGGGGGGGGGGGGGCGACAGACATTCAGAATACACACACTCTCTCTCACACACACACACACTAACACACAGACTCACACACAGACAGACACACTTTTTTGGCCCTGTGTAGATCTCAAAAGTCTACTATCATTTTTTGTAAAAATCGAAAGTAAGCTAAAAATATATTTAATCAAAACAACATTCACCAGCGGATCTGCACGAGAAGTCTAACAGCAACCAGGTGAATAATCATGGCCAACTAGCTGCGCTCCGGCCCACAGATTAGTTTACAGCTTTAATTGAAAAGTTTCTTTATATGGCCGCCAGAATGCACTCGCCCTATTATGATTATTTTGTTCAATACTTCTCCACCAGATGTCGCAACTGGTCTACGTGGGACTCCATTTGTTACATACCATTGGCATTCTATACGCATCGGATTTGAAGAATGACAAGTTGATAATACAATACATTTATATATTTTTATTTTTATTTATTTTATTTTATTTTATTTTAAAGCGTTTGTAACAGCCAATTGTGTGTTATTTGAAAATGTTATTTTAACTAAAGAACAAAATAATCTCACATAGTACCTGAACTCTAGGAGTTAGTGCTAGTTCAGGATATTAAGGCCTACTCGCCATGCGCATTCGGCAGTCGGTAGTTGGTAGTTGACAGTCGGCAGTCGCGGCCATCCCCGTTCAAAACATGCAGTTGCAGACGTCAGCTGCCAGTTGGTAGTTGGCAGCCTTTAGTCAGCAGTCGAGAATTTCATCTTTGACTGCCAACTACCCGACTGCAGCAATGTAATAGCCAATCAGAGCAGATCAGAAACTGACGTCACGTTGTTGTTGTTCTGTGTCGTGAACAAAGAGGATATAAGTGAAGTACCTTCACAACCCGTACCTTCCTAATCTTAAATACACGGTATCAAAATAATCCGTACATCTCCAAATCATCCATATTGCAAGTTTTGAGGTAATGAACAATGCCTCTGTGCACAAGGAATAAAAGTCTGTCACTGTATTATTTACTCCTAGCAGTCGTTAAGACTGCGCATTGTGAATGCCTAGGTTGTCAACTACCAATTTCTGACTGCCGCTGCCGACTGCCAACTACCAGCTACCGACTGCTGACTGCGCATTGTGGGTCGACTTTTAATTAATACTTTTATTGCAGCCAAATAGCAATCGAAAATAAAGAATGAACATGTACACTAAAATTGCACTCTGGGGATTTGATTGATTGTATTCTTTTACTACAGAACTCTAAGTGGTAGCGTTCACATGCTTGTCCACATAGCTGGTATACACACGTCACTGTAGGGTCATGGAAAGATTTGTTATTACAATTAAGGTGGTGAAAGCCATGGTCAGCCAGACGTGTAAACACATGCCTCAACTCAAAGTTGGATGTTGCCCACGTCCGGTCGATTTTGTCTCCAGATCCACCACATTCTTGAGATATTTCTTCTCTTTCTTTCTTTATTTCTTTCCTTCTTTATTTCTTTCATTCTTTCCTCAATGATGGTAGTAGTTTTTTCGAGGTTCTGGTGTTTGGTATAGGTAAATCGTTTCTAAGAACTTCAACCAAGAAATGATTTATACTCTTTGATAAAGACAAAGAGTTATAAATATACTCATACATTTTGGAGAAAATAGGCTATATGCTCTTAACTGAACATCTTGTTTTTCTACCTGCCTATGACGGCTACATAGCAATGGCACAAGTCTAGACTCGATATTAAATCCTCTTAAACATCTTTATCGTAGATACAAAACTTGCCCCTTGGTGTTCCAATTCAATGACTGCTATGGGCTTGGCGATCATTACAAATGTGCTTGATATCGGGTCGGATGCAGGACAAATTCACACGCATTTCCCCATCTAATATTCTCAAACTTACATGTTTAACTGTTTTTGAATTAGTCATAACAGAAAACGCACGAATATGTCGTAGAAAACTGCAACAAAACGACGAGGGCTCTTTTACTCAGGTGAGGAAAATCTTGTTGAATAGAAACCCAGAAGATGTCTAATTGTGCCTCTTGGAACTTGTTGCAGCAGAAAAGAGGAGAATTGAAGCATTTGAAATGTGGTGTTACAGGAGAATGATGAAGATCAGATGGGTAGATAGGGTAACAATCGAAGAGGTATTAAGACGAGTGGGAGAGGAGAGATGATTCTGGCGACTGGTAATGAAGAGAAGAGATAGGTTACTAGGACACATACTAAGACACCCAGGAATAGCATGCTTAGTTATGGAAGGAACGGTCGAGGACAAGAACTGTACGGGTACTCCAAGGTTAGAATATGTTTAACAGATTGCCTCGGATGTAGAGTGTGGTAGCTATGTAGAGATGAAACGATTAGCTCAGGACCAGGAAGCATGGAGATCTGCATCAAACCAGTCAAAAGACAGAAGACTCAAACGAACGACGGAACTTAAGTTTTAAAGTCCGGTTGTATTAAAGTTCCGCCAGTTCCTCCTCTTAGATAAGTTGAAGTTCACAAGAGCTGGAGGGTGCAAGAGGATTTCTTATCCAGTCATATAGGTTTACATTTAGTGTTGGAAAATATCCATCCAGGCTCGATTTCAGTTGCAAGTAATGATCATGAACCAGTGGTTGTATTTTGTCACCAATTGGACATTTAGATGTCAATGGAAACATCTCAAACGAGGGGAAGCAAGATTACTGTTTTCTCACAGTTTCTTTATTCGTTTTCTATCCTGAATTTATAAGTACGACGAATCTCACGACACCCTGTTTGGAAAGCACTGATCTAACCCCTCCGTGAAGAAGCACACTCTCCCACTCTTCTTACTCATATGTTTGGCTAGTTGAAGAAGTTACTGAAGGTTAAGAATACTGTTAAACCCCAGCCCCAAAAAGGGGTTGTAACTACTTAAACCCATAATTCATACAAGCATACAAGGAGCCTAGTACACAGGCAGCGGACACATGAGGCAACTCTATAAACACGGAGCTATGGCGCCATACATTAAAATGAAAGCAGGAACTCAAAGAACTACATTGACAGTAATATCGCTGACAAAACAACAAAAACATGGAAGAACCCTTATATACACTAGCCAACTGAGGTTCCAGGACAGTCGCTCACGGAGATGCTGCCCGGCGACGGCCGGGAGCTTCGCCCGCACACCCCTCATGGAACATCTACGCCACTACACTTCAAGACTACATCATACACCAACTGGTAAGTTGTGCTTAGATTAGTCCTGTATCTACCCTCGCCAACCCTACATAACTCTGTACCATCTCATCACACCTCAGTTTCACGTTGAAAATAAAACATCAGACAACCCCTCTATCTTTTTCTTCATCATTCGCGCACAGCTGTCTTCCAGCCTTTCGCAACACTTACCTTCACTCTCTACGTTTCCTGCAAGGTCATGAGCTCCGCGCCGGCACTAGGTCGGTCGGCGCCACATCCTACCTCCCTGTTTACGCCCCTACCGTTGCATCCCCTACGTCTCTCGGAATACCTCCTCTAACACAAGCCAAGCGAGTAATCAGCCCTTCAGGAGAGACGCACGTACGGGACACAACAATACTGTGCACTCTTGAGCAGGTGAATTGTGTAGATTGCCAGGCATCATTATATTGAACATTTTCTCGTTTTGTGGTGAGACCAAGGTTAAGATTCTTGTAAGGTGCAATAAATACCTTATTGTGAACTGGTTGATAGCCTTATGATGTTACTTGGAGGTTACAAAATCTGGAATATTAATACAAATTGTAAGATAAGAAAAGAAAGTTAACTTTTGATCATTCAGAAACAATTATCTTAAAAGTTTATAACCCACTGAGAATAGATAACTTCAGAGTGTCAATCGATAATAATTTCCATAAGATGTTAGCAAGCCGAGAAAAAATAAGTAGTTCCGAGACGAACTAATGAGCCTAATTTTCTTAAAATTTAAGATTAATGCCAATAATTAATCTATATAGATCTACATTGAATAGTGACGAAATTAAGTTTGTAATACTAACATATCTAAGTAGTTTGAAATATAAATGAAATAGTGTAGCCTAATAGAGCACCACTGTTGGCAGTCCTGGTAACACTGAATGTATCCTTAGTTACATCTCTTAAAGTACAGGTCGCACATACAAAATTTGGTACAAGTCCATTGGATAGTATAGACGTTAAATGTAGTTAGACAATTTATCTATCAGTGCGTGTAAAATCATGTTGGCAACAATGTCATGTATGTGTTGCTCAGAATTAATCTGAAATATTACGATCTGTACTAAATCCATTTCTTATTATGGAAGTTACGGATATTTACATCTTGGATGTATCAGCAAGCTTAGAATCATGTTGTCAGCACTGACGTATATTAGTTACTCCTAATTAATCTAAAATGTTAGATCCTATACGTGTGCAGAGTTTCGATCTGTTGGCTTGCATACTTTCTGATATATTGGTATTAGGATAAAAATAAATAGAGAGATAATTTGTTAATTGGCAGCCATGGATGCTCTTAAGAATATGCATAGTCATATCTGTTATGGACAGACAGACGTACATTTGCCCGGATTGATCTCATAAGTCTAATTTTGCCTCATTTGTACAAAATGTGAAAAGTAGGCTAATAATGTAATCCATTTACTGCGATATTTTTTCTTGTATTCTATTCTAATATTATCGAAATAAATAGGTTAACATTTGAAGTGATCTATTCTCAGTATGTGATAAAATTTGGAGATCATTTGGTTGGAAAACAATTGAGGCATATGTTCCTTTTTCTGAATTTCCCTTTGATACACTTTGTCTTAATTTTCCATATTTTCTAACCTCAAATTATTGTTATATCCCCAGCCCTTAAAAGGCTAGCGCCTCTCGGCGAGGCAACGCCACCCCCAACAAGGACGACGGCTAGACTACAAGACTTCGGGACCTGATTTTCCAATGGTGAGTGTGCCAGCTTTTCCCTTTTTCCTTCTCTGCCCCTTTGACAGAACTTTCCCCTGACTTGATCGCATTAAACCCCAGATTATAATCAAGGAATCACTCTTCAATAACCCCACTATCACAGATCGTAATTTTCCTGCAACTTAGCACTGTAAAACACATAACCGTGACTCGTGAGGGCTATTCCCTTTGCCAGTGGAGACTCAGCACGCGACTAGCAATTACGGCAAGGCCACATACGCGAGCCATTGACCAAGCAAATTCCCCGCGTACCAACCTATAGGGAGTACCCGTCCTGAGCCTACTTCCATTCCCTTACACTCGTTCATCCCGACATCCCCAACACCAACACAACACCTTACAGACACATCCCGTTCTAGGAAGTTACCCTCTCACGCGGCTATATCCCCATCACACTGCTACCCCTTCGCCAAGCATCGCCAGCCTACCAGACAGGGTGGCGACCTAAACAATATCATCATATGCAGGACTGGCAGTGACGCCACTGCTAGTAACAGTCTCTTATACGGTAACGAAAGCGTAACGAAGTAACTTGTTCAAGATGGAGCAATCAGTTGTCAATAGCACGTGGGAATGCGCCATCCCATCTCTATAGTAAATGCAATAAATATCCAAAATCAACCAATGAATGTATGTTAAATTTTAAAGGTTAGAGTATCTGCACCTATCTGTTCCCCAGGGCAGATGACCTCGCTGTTCCTCCCCTTAAAATAACAATAACTATCCCAAGAACTCCCAAATACTCTTTGAGTCACCATATTCCTGAGATGGCTCTGTAGACCTTTTACTTGGAGGCTTGAGAATAATGAAACTTCCACAGTCTTCCATGATGCACATCCGGCCTAGCTAAAAGATTTGCAAGAAATTATCCTGACCCTCAATCAGAGTTTATGAACAATTATCTGTATAAAACGTGCCAAATAGCTGCTGTAGCAGCTATGTTTCGGACATGTTTTTGTAGTCAATTCTGAGAAACACATTTTCTGCTAGAGAGCCTGCCCCGTCAAGTTAGCCCGAAAACTAGGGGTATCCTTGCATAAATTCCCAAGTAGATGATTTTTTACATGAACGTTAGGAATACCATTATAATGACATTGTGAAACGTCCCCATCGATGCAAGGTCAAAGGTTGCAAAAATGTTTATTTTTTTTATTTTTCAGCGAAATGGTTAGTTTTATGATAAAAATAGATTAGACAAAATTGTAAATCATGCAATTATCTACAAAAATTGTCCTTGCACTCTTTCCCTTCAGATTCACCATTTCTGAGAAAGCGATTCTAAAATTTAATAAAGTTGTATTCACTATAATATGCATGACTACGCTGCCTATGTACACATCATTGGACGCATAATATAAATAAAAATATTAGTCTGTGCGACTAGCAATTAAATATTGAATGATAATTCTAAGAATATGAACTGAAAAGAAACCCAGTCCCTCATTTTATGTGACCATGTGGCCTTGAGCTTGAGTCGTTGGTGATGATAAAATTAACTGCCATCAAGCTTGTGAATATGGGATTCCGCCCGTTTCTAAAATGTCAGGACTGACATTTAATAATAAGAGCACAAAGCAACTTTACTTCCGACCTGTTTAAAAGGTTTGGGGAGTGGGAAGAATTATTGGAACAATATCTTTGCCATATTGTATGCAGTCATTGAATTGGAGCACCAAGGTGCAAGTTCTGTGTCTACGATAAAGATGTTTAATGTAGCCTATACTTCTTCTTCTTCTTCTTCTTCTTCTTCTCCTTCAAGTGCCTCGTCCTCCAAGACCATTGGCGATCAGTCAGTCCGGTCTGAACCCTGGCAGCAACCGGTTCGCTGCGCTTTGCTTCGTTGTGAGTGACGTATTCGAGTGTCTAACTTTCAAGTCTTTTCAAGTACAGTAAAAATGGCAACCAACAGTATTAGGAAAAACACTATAAAATGTGCTTTCCCCGACAAGGCCAATAAACCAGGCCCTGCAGAAATACATGAGTGGATTCAGTACACCCTAAAACTCAACGTGGACCAATTGGAAGCCATTCAACTAGACTATCTGGAAACTGCTGTTTTCATCAAGTTCACCAGCAAACTACTGATGGAGAAGATCCTCAACAGTACCAACGGAAAATCCCAGGTACGGAAATGTAATGGCTCTATATCTGAGGTAATTATAACTTGTGCGGGTGTTGACAGCAAACTAATCCGAATCATGAACCTTCCCATTGAACTGCCGAATGACCGGATAATGTCGTATTTTAGTAAGTACGGGGAAGTTCGTGAAATTAGAAACGAACGATGGTCAGCTACCTACCTATTCAATATTTTGAGTGGTATTCGGGCTATGCGGATTGAACTAAAAACTGCAATTCCACCCATTATTTCTATCGATGGCTACAAAGCACAGGTGGTGTATGATGGACAACCTCCATCATGCTTTTATTGTAATGCCACTGATCACTTTAGAGAGGAATGCCCAGTGAGGCGCGGTGAAACTGAAAACAAAACCGGCCCTAAGCTTCTCAGGGAAATTGTAGCCAACAAGGACAGTGACATTGTCTCGCCTACCTTATCGGCACCTTGTTCATCTAACGTCAGTATTTCTCCCGAACAACTTGCCCCACTTGATACGTCAGCGGTAGCACAAGACACGATGGATGTGCCGCCTTCTCACTCCACCGCCTTATCACCGCAACCAGCTGGGCCATTGCCCTCCACTAGTAAACAACAACATACTCCAACATTACAACAGGAACTCGACGGGCAGCCAGCGTTGCCAGGTTCGTCTGATACTAGCCAATACACCAATGGCAGTCTAGGTAGGACGGCCAATTCTCTAGTTCCTAAAACTGACCAGAAACCTGACACTAGCACTGCCAGCCCTGATGCGGTCACAGAAGGCGTGACCTCAGGAGACAATGCTACCAGTATGCCACCCTCAAACCAGTCCATAGTTAGTTGTGAACCACAGACCGCTGGTATACGATGGTCGGATGAAATAGAAGACGACCCCTCCAGACACATGGATACAGAAGAGACGGGGTCACGGGTCTAGGGGATCATGGACAACAAGGAACTAACTCCTAAAGAACAGGCACCTTTGAAAACCTCCTCCAATGCTAAAACAATCCGGGCGTCAAAAGAGGGAACGCACAAGCCTTATGCGGGTGTCAGGGAACCCCGACTACAAGGCGGGAAGTCGAGCGACAAGCGTTAAAGACCACCCCATCTCCATCTTGTTTATTTCGGTAAAAAACATGTCTATCTATCTGACGATGTTGTTGACATACACGCTAATGACACTCAATGTAAATTGCATTCAAACTTCTAGTAAACAGTCGCTCTTACGCAACCTCATACGAGACCAAGATGTGGATATTGTTCTGTTGCAAGAAGTGGCTACTGAAGACCTCCTTACCATCTCTGGCTACGGTAAAATAGTTAATGTCAATGAGCACAAACGTGGTACAGCTATCTCCATTAAGGACCATATACCATATGCGGATCCAGTCCAGTTAGTCAACTGACGTGGAATCAGTATCCGTATTCGAGATCTTTTGATTGTCAATGTATATGCTCCCTCTGGTTCGCAGGCCAGGATACAACGCCGGCTCTTTTATACCACAGATATTCTCCCACTTCTCCATAATCATACCGGCAATATAATCCTCGGTGGGGATTTTAACGCAGTGCTATCGCCCAAAGACCAAAGTGGCCAATTTCAGGGCTGCCCTGCGCTATCTGCGTTAATACAAGGGTTACTCTTAAAAGACACATGGGAACTGAAGCCATCGGGGTCAGCCGGTTACACGTACTACTTCCATAATGGTGCTTCTCGACTGGATAGAATATATGTTAGCGGGGAATTGAAAGATCACGTGAGAGAAACAGATGTATGCCCGGTGGAGTTTTCAAACCATTGTGCGTATCTGTGCAAGATTCGCCAACCAGAATTGGGACCTCGCCGTGGGAGAGGAACATGGAGGTTAAATGATTCTATTCTGACACACTTGGACATGAAAGATAGCTTTGCCACTGAATGGCATAACTGGAAACGCCACATTCACCGGTTTCAAGATACTCTTGAGTGGTGGTTGAAGTATGCGAAACCCAGAGCTGTTAGGTTATTGAAGGCCTACAGTGCCGAGAGAAGACGCCACATCCATCAGACGACAGATTTCTACTATAAATATTTACGACAGTTATACAATGAAGACCCTACCAACCCTAATACATATCGCCGAATAAAGAAAATCCGAGCGCAGCTCCTCACGCTGCAGCGCAAAGCATTGGAAGGACTCAAACTTCAAGCACAAGATCATCAACATCTGGCATCAGAGGCACCCTCCGTTTATCATTTTATACGGGCATGCCGCAAAGGCCGTCAGAAGTACATCAACCGCATTATGACACCTGAGGGACAAATGGTGACTAGTCATACCTTAATCACAGAAACGGTAGAGAACTTCTTTCAGTCCTTGTACACAGACGACGCCCCAGTCCCACTTCACCACCAGCATCCGTTCTTCGATGGTGTACGAGGAAGACTTTGGCACAGAGAACAAGAGTTCTTGACCCAGGACATCACCGCCGAAGAAATATATACCTCCATACTCCACAGTGCGCCGAACAAGAGTCCTGGTCCTGATGGCCTTGGGAGAGCTTTCTACATGACGTTTCGGACCACCATTCGCGATGAACTTACAGCCGTAGTGAATGATGCTTGTCGTCCTGGACGAAATATCGACACCCTGAAAGATGGCCTGGTGGTATTAGTCCCAAAAATTACACAACCAACGCAGCTCACTGACGCTTTTAAACTTTGACTACAAGATCTTCACGAAATGTATGAAAACGAGACTTCAGGCCTTTATGGAGGAAGCCACATCTCGCCACCAATCGGGTGGGGTACCAGGCAGGTGCATTGTCAACACTACATGTGCTATTCGCGATGTCATTAGTGAGTCGCTGGTCGGCAATAAGAAGAAACTGTTATTATCACTGGATTTTGACCATGGCTTTGATAGGGTAAACCATAAATACATCCTTGTGACCCTTCAAGCTATTGGCTTCGATATGCGGTTTATTGCCCTCGTGAGCAAAATTCTTCATGGTGGATCTTCAAAAGTGAGTGTAAATGGGTATTTCACACGGCCGCTCCTCATCCATCGTGGAGTCAGGCAAGGGTGTCCGATGTCCATGCTTCTTTTTGTTCTATCCCTGGAACCCCTTCTTTGTAATCTCCATACATCTTTCAATGGCACGGAGATCAGTATTAGCCTACTTTCGATTTTTGCAAAAAATGAAAGTAGACTTATGAGATCAACACAGGGCGAAAAAAGTGTGTCTGTCTGTGTGTGTGTATGTGTGTGTGTGTGTATGTGTGTGTGTGAGTCTGTGTGAGTGTGTGTGTGTCTGTGTGTGTGTGAGTGTGTGTACTCTGAATGTCTGTCCCCCCCCTATCAATTCGAACACGGTGAATGCGAATGGAACGAAATTTGGTACAGAGGTAGTACTAACAAAAGGCACATCAGTGTCATGTTTTATATCGCCGCCATCTTGACGGAAACGTAATGGCGGCCACACAAATGTTCAAAGCTGAAATCAAATTACGAATAACCTAATCATCCGATCTCTACCAAATTTTGCAAAAACATACCTTTATGGAGGGAGCATCCATTGACCAAACTAATAGTTCATCAGCGTAATAGTTTGCGGATGGCGGCCATCTTTGTGTGAAAATCGATTCCCCCAATTAATTCGAACACGGTGCAACCGAATGGAACGAAATTTGGTACAAAGGTAGTACTAACAAAAGGCATCTCAGTGTCATGTTTTATATCGCCGCCATCATGACGGAAACGTAATGGCGGCCACACAAATGTTCAAAGCTTAAATCAAATTACGACTAACCTAATCATCCGATCTCCACCAAATTTTGCAACAACATACCTTTATAGAGGAAGCATCCTTTGACCAAATGACTAGGTCATTAGCCTAATAGTTTGCGGATGGCGGCCATATTTGTGTGAAAATCAATTCCCCCTATTAATTCAAACACGGTTAAACCGAATGGAACGAAATTTGGTACAGAGGTAACACTAGCAAAGGGCATCTCAGTGTCATGTTTTATATCGCCGCCATATTGACAGAAACGTAATGGCGGCCACACAAATGTTCAAAGCTTAAGTTAAATTACGACTAACATAACCATCCGATCTCTACCAAACTTTGCAACAACATTCCTTTATGAAGGGAGCATCCTTTGACCAATCTAATAGGTTATTAGCCTAATAGTTTGCGGATGGCGGCCATCTTTATGTCAAAATTGATTCCCCCTATTAATTCGAACACGGTGAAACCCAATGAACGAAATTTGGTACAGAGGTAGCACTAGCAAAGGGCACCTCAGTGTCATGTTTTATATCGCCGCCATCTTGACAGAAACGTAATGGCGGCCACACAAATGTTCAAAGCTTAAGTTAAATTACGACTAACATAACCATCCGATCTCTACCAAACTTTGCAACATCATTCATTTATGGAGGGAGCATCCTTTGACCAATCTAATAGGTTATTAGCCTAATAGTTTGCGGGTGGCGGCCATCTTTATGTCAAAATTGATTCCCCCTATTAATTCGAACACGGTGGAACCGAATGGAACGAAATTTGGTACAGAGGTAGCACTAGCAAAGGGCACCTCAGTGTCATGTTTTATATCGCCGCAATCTTGACTGAAACGTAATGGCGGCCACACGAATGTTCAAAGCTTAAATCAAATTACGATTAACCTAATCATACGATCTCTACCAAATTTTGCAACTACATACCTTTATGGAGGGAGCATCCTTTGACCAATCTAAAAGGTCATTCGCCTAATAGTTTGCGGATGGCGGCCATCTTTGTGTCAAAATCGATTCCCCCTATTAATTCAAACACGGTGAAACCGAATGGAACGAAATTTGGTAAAGAGATAGCACTAGCAAAGGGCATCTCAGTGTCATGATTTATATCGCCGCCATATTGACAGAAACGTAATGGCGGCCACACAAATGTTTAAAGCTTAAATCAAATTACGACTAACATAACCATCCGATCTCTACCAAACTTTGCAACAACATACCTTTATGGAGGGAGCATCCTTTGACCAATATAATAGGCCATTAGCCTAATAGTTTGCGGATGGCGGCCATCTTTATGTCAAAATTGATTCCCCCTATTAATTCGAACACGGTGGAACCGAATGAACGAAATTTGGTACAGAGGTAGCACTAGCAAAGGGCACCTCAGTGTCATGTTTTATATCACCGCTATCTTGACGGAAACGTAATCGCGGCCACCCAAATGTTAAAAGCTAAAATGTAATTATGACCAACCTAATAATCTAGTCTCTACCAAATTTTGCAACACCATATCTTTATGTGGGAAACATATTCAGACCAAACTGCAAGAACATCAGCCCAATAGTTTGCAGATGGTGGCCAAGTATGTGTGCAAATCTATTCCCCCTATCAATTCAAACACGGTGAAACCGAATTGAACGAAATTTGGTACAGTGGTAGCACTAGCAAAGGGCACCTCATATTCAAGTTTAATATCCCTATAGCACGTTGTATTTCAACAAGCTACTACAACCAACATTCAATCATACTCCTTGAAAAGGACAAAGAGTTATAACAATACCCATGCATTTAGGAGAAAGTAGGCTATATGTTCTTTACTGAACATCTTGTTTTTGCATATGCGGATGATGTCACCCTTGGGGTGGATCGAACCGTTGACATGCAGCAATTGTTCACGGACCTTGATGAGTACGGGAGATATTCTGGTGCGCGGCTGAACCGACGAAAAACAAAGGCGATGTGGATTGGGAAATTGGACCGCGTCCAAGGGGTTCTCCCGGCGTGGGTAACGATCGCCTCAGAACACAAAATATTGGGCATATCTTTCTTGAATAGTGTACACCAAATGATTAAAAAGAACTGGGACGTTGCCCTACATTCTGTGCGTGGTGCCTTGCAACAAGTGCTGTACCGCTCCTTCCTCTTACACCAACGAACAATGTACGTGAATATGTTCAGCTTAGGCAAAATATGGTATCTCAGTCAAATTCTTCCTACGCCAAGAATGGTGGGTACACGTATTATTTCCGCCGTCGGATGGTTTATTTGGCAAGGAGCTCTATTACGTCTTTCCCGCAGCACATTAACATTGCATAAATCCCAGGGAGGTCTGGGACTCATCGACGTTGTAAGGAAAGCTAGAACCTTATTCCTCAAACGACACCTGCAACTGCTTACAGGCTTCGGGACCGATGAGTCACATAACTTCCTACGGAGATGGTGTAGTCCCTATGACTGCTCGAACCCACCTGCTTATTATGATATCAATCATCATGCACCTCATGTCCGGTATCTGAGAGTTGAACTAAACTACGTGCCACAAGACGTCATCAGGTCTATATCAACGAAAAAGCTGTATCGTTCTATCATGGCACAACAGTATGTTGCCCCCAGAATTATGCAATCCGCATTGATCGTTAACTGGAATCGAGTCTGGAGTAATGTCTCCAATCGCATTCTTCCCAGCGCAGCGAAGGAAAGTTGGTATAAAGTAATCCATGACCTTATACCAACAAACAGCAGACTCCATCGCATTCACATGGTGGAGAACGCCTTATGCACTTCATGTTCCCATCAGGATACAATCCTGCACCGATTTACGCAGTGTGATCCGATTCGATCGACCTGGAACCGCTTCACCCGGGTCCTGAATAGCTTCATGAACTGTCCTACTACCTCCATCACTCCTGAATGGGTGAACCGACCAACATTTAGTCTGCAACCACCTCAACTGAACAGTGCGGTAGTGTTACTCCTTGGTTGCTATGTGCACTGTGTGCTGAAAACTACGGGGCCATATACAGAACTCGAAATGCTGTCCGAGGTAAGTGAGTGTGTCCTCACGAGCCTTCGCTGTACTACAAGAACTCGCCGGCTGGGGGACTATGCCCAGCAGCTCACCCGCATCATGTGAGTGTTTTGTGCTTTGTGATAGTGATTGAACATTGAACATTAAGTAGACTAGTATAACTGTGATAAACTCATCAATATCCATGATTGTTATTCATCTACCACCTCACAATCACTCATGTACCTTAAATATATGAAGACAATAAACAAGTTTCCTTAAAAAAAATCAGTAGCATGATCTGCTTTTTGTCCATAGCTGTTCCAACCAGTGACACTGTATGAAGTCCAAACCACTGGCTTAAGTTCTTTAGCCAGGATATTCGTCTGCATCCTGGACCCCTAATGCCATCAATCTTCCCTTGGATAATTATTTGCAAGAGGTGGTATTTGTTGTTGCACATGAAATGTCCAAAGAATTCTAGTTTTCTCCTTTTGATGATACTGAGAATTTACGAGTCTTTGTTGATACGCCGCAGGTGACTTTAGCTGTCCATGATATCCTTAAAATCCTGCGATACGTCCACATCTTCTCCTTCAAGTGCCTCGTCCTCCAAGACCACTGGCGATCATTTATGTACCCGATAGGGCAATCCTTTAGGCCTGGATAAAATAAATTGATCTCGGGGGTGGTGCGTTCGTTATAGTAACTGACTTAAAGGCCTAAAGTGAAGGAAACAGGTGACTAACAATTACAGAAATGGCGTACACTCACATCTTACTGAGTCCGTAATTTATTTCCAACAAAAAAAAATTGCAGAAAGAAATTACAGAACAAAAACAACAAATAAAAACCCAACTGACATCAACAAAGAAAAACCAACACCTTCAAAATTAAATATAAAAAATACAAAGAATATGTGATATCCCAGTGCGCCCCTCTCATATAAAAAAACTAGAACAAACCTCATCCCACAGGATGAAACCATACTAACAGCTGAGATCAACCATTGAATTTACATTAAATCATTACATCACGTTACTCAGCTGCGCGAGGTGGTCAAAAACTACTTTAAATGGACTGTCAACTGCCTCTAACACGAATTTGGGTCAAAAACAAACTGCAGTTGCGCTTACTGATTTTATTATAAACAAATAGTGTTATTCTGATTTTTATGTCACACAAATATACACTCTAGCAGGAAACAAGGACAATTTTTACACAGATAATGACGAGTACCTTTCATAGACGGGCTTCGAACCACATAGGCCCAACCTACGTCGGGCTAATATAACTACGACATTTAGGGCGGGCGGATCATATCCAAATATACGGGGCTAGGCACAAGACAAATTACTACAAAATAAACACGGGCTGAACCCGGATGAACAAAAGTTACTACTATTCACGAACAGTAGTACAAGCAAAGAAATACGAATCAGCATGGCAAAACGACATGCACCCCTTAAATTAATTAGCTAACAACGGTATGTGGTAATTACAGCTTTGACCAAGACGAGACAGAAAGACTCCCCCTGCATACACAATGGCTCGCGCGGGCCGGCCGTAACTATAAATAGCTCCCTACCTGAGCAGCTGACAAAACAAACCAAACCTCTACTGTGCTTACATTATGCGAATATACAAATGGTAAATTTATAATATGCCGGTGTACATCGGCGGGGAGATTGACCCAGTGTTTCTTCATGGTGTTCCTGAAAAACACATATTTATTTTCCCATGCGTGTGTGACTGAACTTTCTCTGGTATGAGGCATAGACCCTCTCATACAAAAACAACAACAACAAATGTACCATCACGTGCATCACGACGCCTTTCGTATCAACATACGTCTACCGCACGTGGTACGAACCTCGGCTAACTTCGCCGGCAACCTAAATCCCCATCACACATAAATATCACACACGCTCCTGTGGGAACAACTCACCATAACTCACTCGTAACCTCTCGCCGGACACTGGTTCGACCCCGCCGGTCTCACGGAAAATAAAAGGGGCAAAGGGTCACTCAATATACCTCAATATGTGGCGAAAAACTATCCTCACTGGAATTTATTAATCTCACGATAAGCAAATATAAACCAACATATGGTCAAAGTCATTAACATCATTACATTAAATGCCACACGAACAAACATCAAAACTTCACGTGAATTTATCTTACGTGCCCTGGCTCACAAATCTATCTTACCTACATGGACATACTCGTACCATTTGAGCCCAAAGACATGCATTAAACTAATAATGGCGAGTACACACACAACTCCTAACTAGAACATGCTGACCGTTAAATAACTTGCCTCCCGCATCTATAATGACTGTGACTAACATCGTCACGCAAGCTACTGAATCTACATTACTGTCCGCCCCTCTTTCGTAAGTCATGTACCCATAATTTGAAAGTCAATACTCATCATTTCTGCTGTCCAGGTGAGGTGGTCTGCATGGTGTCCTGGGTTCGCTCAGACCCACAAAGGCCACCTTAGCCCATGGTGCAGAGTCGCCAATGGGACTTCATAATCCTGCCCATGGTTACGCTCTGGGATTCACACACACATATATCTGCCTCCAACACAGGCAGCACTGGCATTTTCCACATACACTGGAATTTCACTGAAATGCACTGAAATTACACTGAATTTTATAACACCTATTTTTACACCTCGGAAGTCACTAGTAAAAATATTCTCCCCTATCACTTCTTGCTGGTGGAACTTGTCCTATCGGGCTCCGAACCTCGTTCACCTGGTCTCGCGTTGGTGGACCCGTACCGTTTTGTTCGGCATTCCCTCAGGGTTTGAAACAAGATTAACCTGGACCGAACCACAGTTTCGTAGGCGTTAACTTAGAGAGTCCGTCCCATGAAGTCTATACAAGAAAAACTGAACACCCACTCCTCGTGCTTTGGGCTTATAATGGCAGGCCGTTGGTGCACAATGGACATATTACCGCCAAAGAATCCGCTCCTCAGGAAATGGTCGTAGATTCACGAGCGATAGCTCATATTGTCACGTTAAATGGGCAGGTACCGAATATCCAGTTCTGATTAGGATTCGATCGTGGGGAGACTCTACATATGCCATTGCATCATGACGCTAGCAAATAGTCCCAAGTAGCGTCATGTACACCCCCACCAGGCTGAGTTTCGCGCCGATTCGGAGATCACTCCGCCTGCGAACTTAAAAATCCACCAATCCCGAGTGCTATCTCCGGTGTCTTATCAAAGTTAAAGGTATTTCTTGCACCAAAGAAAACAGTTTCTTTTTCTGAACACAGCTCTTCTTTCCTTATAAATTTTCATCATCTAGTTTTCCAATTACATTTATTCGCGTAGCTTCCTATTGTCCTGGGTCATGTACCTTGGTTTTACAACCCACACTGGCCCATCGTGCAGCACTGGTATCATAAATTTTCAGTGACTTGCATACAATAAGTCTCCAGCACAAACAATGACATGGAGCTGGCCAAGTCTTCTCGGAAAAGGGGCTAGTCTATTGTCCTGGGGTGGGTGTGCCTTCCCATCTCTACACTGTGCTCTGAGCTGGCAACCTACCAGTAGCGAAATAATATATTCATAACTTTCTGTCTTAAATGCTTCAAAATTACATTCAAATTTTGCCCTTCGGTTACAGTAGCATGATCTGCTTTTTGTCCATAGCTGTTCCAATCAGTGACACTGTATGAAGTCCAAACCACTGGCTTAAGTTCTTTAGCCAGGATATTCGTCTGCATCCTGGACCCCTAATGCCATCAATCTTCCCTTGGATAATTATTTGCAAGAGGTGGTATTTGTTGTTGCGCATGAAATGTCCAAAGAATTCTAGTTTTCTCCTTTTGATGATACTGAGAATTTACGAGTCTTTTTTGATACGCCGCAGGTGACTTTAGCTGTCCATGATATCCTTAAAATCCTGCGATACGTCCACATTTCAAATGCTATCAGTTTCTTACTTAAAGCCTCGGTAAGTGTCCATGATTCAACTCCATAGAACAGGACACTAGAAATGTAGCATCGAAGCAGTCGGGTGCGTAATGTCAGACTTAAATCACGGCAGGTCAAAACTTTTCTCATTATAGCCTACTTGGAAAATCATATACAATATATACTTTGAAAAATTAAAATGTCTTTAAAATGAATCTTCTTTGTTAAAATAGTCTATGTTTATAATTAAATTAATTAAATGGGTGTCATGTAGAATGGGGTGTGCTGATAGGGTGTCGTATGAGAAAAAGTTTGGAAAGCTCTGAGTGTTGAAGCAGGTGCCTGCACAGACTGTACGCCCCTCGAACTGTCCTTGTCATGATATAGTGTATCTTTTGTGAGCTCTGACCTAAATGTGCATTCATAAACCATGACTTAAAGTTCACATAGCTGTAAAAATTCTCACAGGGGACAACAACCGAGAATCATTCATTGGCTGCACCACACGAGCAAGTAATTTAAACTGCTATGAGCGTTGTTTCATTATTGGAAGGTATTGCAATCAATGTGCTGATATTACCACCCATTCGTTATCAGGCAACTTTCTAGCCGCATCCTATAAGGGCGTTCCCTCATGTTTTTATGAACGTATTTTGAACTTCCCATTTTGTTGTAATTTAAATTGTATAATTGTCCAAAGTAAGTGCTACGTCACGAGGCGTCCAGTTAGAGCGGAAAGCGTCCAGACCCAATCTCCTTTTTCCTATTTGACTAATCGATGAAGTCGCCCATTGTTCAAGGGTATTGTTGACGATGACTGCATAACAAGAGCATTCATTATATATCGAATAGCGTCTGAGACCAGGGAATGTATCGCAATGTATTTATGGGACGAATCAAATTAAACTTTTAACAACATTTTACTTGTTCGTTGAGGAAAATGTGACCACATTTGTGATGAGGTAAGCTGGACCTTCAAACAGCCGAGTTGCACTAATAATATTGGCACTTTTAGATGTGGCTGGTTTAGCTCAGCCAGCTGCTTCCAGTTGTTTTCTCTTTTTCAGGTTTCAAGTAATTAATTATCTTGAGCTGACATTTTGAGATTATCATTGAGGTTGATTTTGGAGAATATTTATTTTCCTGCTTTGGTCATGACTTGGTTCAGTGACATCCGAGTTCACTTTCCATATTTTAATTTTTGATTTTGACATAATACAGGATAGGCATTGGGGTAAATGATCCATGCAGGATTTGATATGCTGATGTTTGATATTGCTCTTTTATTGGTATAACTTTCGTGGTAGGATTATAGATTTTTTATTGGTGTGATTGTTTCTGGCCGGGAGTGTTTTGTCGCTCACCGGGTCGAAGATATTTTGGTCAGGGTTGATTTGGGAACACTCGGTCACACGTATTTGGTGTTTCTTGTTTTTTTATTTCCATTGTCTTAATGCTGTAGTTAACGTCTGATCCACACTCCACTGATCTCCTTTGAGGACGGATCGAATGAGTACTTCTCGTATAATTTCCTTGCTGCACCAACATTTTACAGATTTCAGTCAGTCATACGTTAAATTGATTCTGTAGCGACTAGCTGGTGGACTCTTTTTAGCTGACGTGGTGATACATTTTATTTTGAAGTCAACTTTTGATTTACATTGATTGCTATGTTTTCCTTTAAATTTTATGATTTTTGAGTGATTGTTTATTGTCGGTAATCTTGTATAGTAAATTAAACATTCTCTACTAATAGGGCAGTCATACAGCATAATGCGTAAGTAAACTGTACGTGACCCCTGACCTTACGTACTATGGACGGGTACAGTGCGAGCCTTACGAGCATTTCGTGCTTTAACGCATTGGTCACAAATCACCACTCCCTAGTTATCAACCATCACACTAAGTTTAAAGTGTATAGATGTACTGCAAATACCACTCACCTAGTGATTACAGAGAAACTAGAAAAACAAGTGAACGTTAGTTAGATCCTTTCCACAAAGCCCAAAAATTAATTTTTTTGTGGAAAGTTATGTTTTACTAAATAAATAACGGAACATAACAAATATAACTATTCTTTTGAAAATAAATGGCAGAAATCGGCAATTTAGAGATAAAATGAAGTCCAGCAAGATTGGATTATAAGGCAGTGTTATCGTGTGTTTGTATTCAACCTTCATTTATCACCAATAGGCCTAATTGTAACGAATTTCATCACTAAATGGTATCAACATTTAGGTGTGATATTTGCAGAATGCGGGCCTTACAGAGACATGATCACGTGTGCACTGACCTGCAAAAGACAAAATATAGCATCAACAATTATTTAAGAACTCTCGGAACACGGGAAATAGGTTATTGAACCCACTCTGAAACAAATAAGTTTCATATGAATTGTTTCCTCCTTAAACGCGTATTTTACATAGATTCTAAAGGGCAATCGTATATGACATATAAATACAAGTCCTGACCTTAGTCAACAATGAATTTCGTGAAATCAATGATAGCACATTTCGACAGGATGTGTCAATTCATTAGCCCACTTACCCTGATGTTACTGCATGTTATGCACTTTGCACTTCGAAACCTCTCAATGTTCCAAAACACTCTGAAATCGACTGATGGCTTACCTCATTCAGTCTAAATACACCTCGTTCGCTGTGAATGGCGTCCTGATGGTGAATTGCGGCTCATTGTGCATCTCCCTGACCACAGCGTAATGAAAGGAAGTCAAGTGCTTTGTATACATCAGCACTATTTCTCGACGTGAACAGCATGTTTAGCATTGCACTCACTTGCTCGTCGATCTGTGGAATGACGCCGTAGAAGAGCAGGTTCGAGTGCCTATCACTTGAAGTCTTTGAATAACTTCGGGGTAATATCTATAGCAGCGATTCCCAACCGGTGGGTCGCGACTCAATCCTAAAACTATCAGAAACCATCGAATAATAAACCACCACTATTTATGTGAACGTACATTTTCATCTTCGGTTTTCCTAGAAAGAAAAGAAATGAAAACAGAAATCAACGCAATGTTGAAAGTGACTTAGGGTTAAAAATATCTACATTCAATTTTGACATTGACGTGCTAGTTCAATCGAAACAGTCCCAAAAAATCTCATTAATATAGTATTCTTACTTAAAAACAGCAACTTTACATATTGATTGCAATAGCAATTTTCTTATACGTGATCATATCTAAACTGTATGGATTTTTCAGCCTGAAAATTAAAATGGTCTGTATTACTTTTATAATTGTAGTACCGGGTGAGTTAGCCATGGTCATTATGGCATGACTGCTGGCAGTTGCTCACATCCGGAAGGCGAGGAGGTTCGAATCCCCTCGCCGGAAACCTTGAAGATGGTCTTCTGTGATTTCCCATATTCCTTCTAGGCAAATGCCGTTTTTGGTCCCTAACTATAGGCCACAGCCGCTACCTTCCAACTTTCCTCCCCAACGGTACGTGTAGCTCATCCATTGGGTGTCCGTCTCGAAGCAGCTACAAAACTGGAGAGCCGAACATGTCCTCGGACACTCCCGGCACTAAAAGCCAAACGTAAAAAAAAGTCCTCTTGGCACGCCGGAAGGCGGAGGTAGATTTCACCGGACAAACTTGGGGATAGACGAAAATAGGCAGAATATGCAGGTTTTCGTAGAAGGATCAGACCTCATTTATTGCGAGAAAATATTTTATAATTGGAGCTTAATTAACTTTGTTTTTCGTCATATTATGCTTATTTTAAACATTGTATTGTCTTATGGGAACGGTAACCTTCTTGTCATTTGGGGTCCATTTTTATACTTGTGGTCACACTGTCCTTATGCAAGGTTTCGACACTGATGTGTGACTATGTAATGGTCTGTTACTTCTTCACGCAAAATTATATCTCCCGCAGAGATATTGGTTGGTTGCTCAGTTTAGGGGCTGCGACAACGCGGTCATGTAACCCCGTGTACTTAGGGATGGCTGTATTAGTCTGTAATTCAGGTAAGGACTGCAGACGGTCAATTTCAAGCAGTAGTTCCTAATGTTGGTACCAGGTACTACCGTCAACGACACCTAGCTGTGAATTTGGCTACTAGATGCCACCGCAACCAGCAACTCGCAACGAACGTTGGAACTTCCCCTCCAAAGAAAGCATACTGAGGGATTTTTAGCGCTCTTAGAAAATCCGACGACTTTGGCCGACTTTGAACTCGCGACCTTGGGCATAGACATTCAGCATGCTACCAGTTACGTCACCGAAGCCGCTTCACACTTAGTCAGATGAAAATCTGAATCTGATCTCGTGCAAGTGCGTTATCTTGGCAACGTCTGATGGCTCATCCCTCATCAATTTAGTAGTGTTGCCATGGCAACCACTGATATCTCTTGGCATTTTCTTATAATTCCGAAATCATTTTTCTCATCCCTTGGCATAATGGTGGGTCATATCAAAAATTCTTTCAGACAAAAGTTTTAGGTAATTATTAGGGGAATATTGTCCATTTTGTACGGTTTTGATATTGTGCCTATTAAGAGAGATATGATTAATGTTTCCCTAAAAACCCACTTTTTCCCACCCCTTTGGTCAATGGTTGGCGCTATCAAAAACGTTTCAAACATAAATTTTTGGGCCATATCCGACACATAATATGAACGTTGAACGGATTCGATATGTCATATATTAAGAGAGGTATAGCAATATTTCACTTTTTCGAAAAAAGCCCCCCATTTCCACCCCCTTCGACCGATTTAGCCCAGTAACGAACTCGACCGACATTTTATAGGTATACATATTCGGTAAAAAATTCAAAGTGATTGGTGCAAAATTACGGCAGTTGTCGTGTCCACAAAAACTGATATATATATATATACATAAATTATATATAAACTTTTGAACTGACGGTGGTTTTGGGGGCTGGGGGATGTGGAACGCGAAGATATATCGAAATTTTCCGGAAGTCGAAACATGGTACCCATTGCAATAGTTAGCTTTCTAATGAAATCTACCTCTGGTTGGTTCCTCAGTTTAGGGGCTGCGACAACGCGGTCATCTAACCCCGTGTACATTGGGTGAGTGTAGAATCTGTCTGATAAACGGTGTGAATTGTAATGGCTGTATTTGTCTTAATTCAGGTAAGGACTGCAGACGGTCAATTTCAAGCAGTAGTTCCTAATGTTGATACCAGGTACTACCGTCATCGACACCTAGCTGTGAACTTGGCTACTAGATGCCACCCCAACCAGCAACTCGCAACGAACGTTGGAACTTACCCTCCAAAGGAAAGCATACTGAGGGATTTTAGCGCTCTTAGAAAATACGACGACTTCGGCCGGATTTGAAACCGCGACCTTGGGCATAGACTTTCAGCATGCCACCAGTTACGTCACCGAAGCCGCTTCCCACTTAGTCAGATGGAAATACTGAATCTGATCTCGTGCAAGTGCGTTGTCATGGCAACAATGATGGCTCATCCCTCATCAATTTAGTAGTGTTGCCATGGCAACATGTGATAGCTCATGGCATTTTCTTATAATTCCGAAATCATTTTTCTCATCGCTTGGCGTATTGGTGGGTCATATCAAAAATTCTTTCAGACAAAAGTTTAGGTAATTATTAGGGGAATATTAGGTAGATTTCATTAGAAAGCTATCTATTGCAATGGGTCCCATTTCTCGACTTCCGGAAATTTTCGACATATCTTCGCGTTTCACATCCCCCAGACCCCAAAACCACCGTCAGTTCAAAAGTTTATACATAATTTATGTATATATATATATATACAGGGTGTATTTGATATGATGGAAGTCCGTTACACTGGTGATAGAAGAGACTATTCTAAGCTTTCTAGGTAAAAAATTTGTCACCTATCTTGAAATTGATAATTAATCATTAAAAAGTCAATGTTTTTAGTTATTTCAGAAACTAATCAGGCAGAAAGTGGAGCGGCAGGCTGGGGTAAACGAGGCGGAGCCAGGAGAGACGACGCGCGAAGGGGAAGTTGTTACGTAATCGGAGCATTGACCTTACCGGTTGACTTGAGGGGTGGTAGGCTATCAGCTGTTATGAGGATAAGCGCTACCGTCTCCTAAGAAAATGTGCATTGCCGTTGTTCTTGTTGTTGTTGTTGACAACGCACGCAATGGCTTGGGACGTTAGGACCGGTAGTATTGTGTAGCCTACTTTGTAAGTGTGGAATTCATTGATTGATGTTCATGTATAAAATAATTTCGATACTCAGCCCTGATGTATCATTGGCGTCCGTGTCGGACCTTCTGTTGACTAGTTCCTGAAAATACTAAAAACATTCACTTAATGAAATGCAGTGTGACGAAATTCCGACATCCCGTAGTCTGTTCAGAACTAGGCATTTAGGACGGAAGTAAAATACTTGATGTTTTGTTTGAGAGGCTTGGCGATTTTGGTCATTTAGCCCCATGTAGCTGGGTGAGGGTAGAATTTGTGTGATAACCTGTGTTTTGTGGTTTCTGTAGTAACTTAATGTGGGTATTTGTAATTCAGGTGAGGATTCGGAAGAAGGCGCCGGCCCTGTGGTGTTGGGGCAGTGCAACTGCCTCTCACCTGGAGGCCCTGGGTTCGATTCCTGGCTCCATCAGGGATATTAGAAACTGACGTGAGGGCTGGAACGCAATGTACTAAGCCTCGTGAGGGCAATTGAGTATCTGTCTGACAGTGAGGTAGTGCCCGAGTCAGGAAAATCAAGATTATTGGTCGAGGGGACCCGATGCACTGACCACGCGTCACCCTAATATCTGCAGGCCAAATGGCTGGACAGCGGTCGCATGGTAGGCCTAGGCCCTTCATGGGCTGCACTTCCAGCGGTTATGATTATTGAGAAGAAGGCGGCCGTGGCCTTAAGTAAGGAACAATCCCGGCATTTGCCTGGGGTAGAAGTGTGAACCCATGGAAAACTACTTCCAAGATTTAATACTAGTACGGTACCACATGTTCATATTGTGAATTGTCCCATCCCATCTCCAGCCCTCGGGTGGCCATTAACTGGAGAGGGGGGGGGGGGGGAGGGTTGATTTATTGGTCCATCAACAATGTAAATACATATGAAAATACACGAAAATGAAAATAAAATACAAATACATTGTTATAATACAGTGTTATAGTAATAATAATAATAATAGTCTAATAATAATAATAATAGTCTAATAATAATAATAAGAGTCAGCATGTGTAGTTCTGGTGGTAGAGTGCTAATCTTCCCGAGGGTGCGAGCTACGTTCAGTCATGTAGTAAATGAATGGGATCTAATACGATCATCTCCATGGATTTCATGGCACATACAAGAAATCCTACGTACATTAAAGTCTGGCAACTCGACATACCAAAAAGAAACATAAAAGAAGTTAGTGTGTCTAAAAGCCTGTTATTAGTATTATTAATATGTTTATTATATTTGTTGCACTACCTTCACACAAAGATAGACCAACAGTTCCTTAAATGAATTTACCAAATCTTTAGGATTTCTATTTTCTATGCATAGTTCATGAAGCTGGCAAAATCCTAGCCAGATCCACCATCACTAGTCATGTAGCCACTCCCCATGAAGGTGTGAATCAGCTGTTCATAGGCTCGGTATGTGTATTTCAATGTCATTGGCAGACAAGGCGAGGAGGTCACTCAACTGCAGACTCTGGTCAACATTCCTCAGCGTAGGAGGGGAGGGTGACGGGGAGAAGTCAGCTCTGCTGCTGAGGGGAACGAAGTGAAAGACCGTTTCCAAGACATTGACCGACGATTTTTGTGATTTAATTCCACCTACACTAATTAAGATCCGACTTAATTTCATGAAGATATTTGCTTAGAATACCATCTTCTATCACCAGTGTAACGGACTTCCATCATATCAAATACACCCTGTATATAGATATATACAGGGTGTATTTGATATAATGGAAGTCCTTTACACTGGTGATAGAAGAGACTATTCTAAGCTTCCTAGGTAAAAAATTTGTCACCTATCTTGAAATTGATAATTAATCATTAAAAAGTCAATGTTTTTAGTTATTTCAGAAACTAATCAGGCAGAAAGTGGTGCGGCAGGCTGGGGTAAACGAGGCGGAGCCAGGAGAGACGACGCGCGAAGGGGAAGTTGTTACGTAATCGGAGCATTGACCTTACCGGTTGACTTGAGGGGTGGTAGGCTATCAGCTGTTATGAGGATAAGCGCTACCGTCTCGTAAGAAAATGTTCATTGCCGTTGTTCTTGTTGTTGTTGTTGTTGACAACGCACGCAATGGCTTGGGACGTTAGGACCGGTAGTATTGTGAAGCCTACTTTGTAAGTGTGGAATTCATTGATTGATGTTCATGTATAAAATAATTTCGATACTCAGCCCTGATGTATCATTGGCGTCCGTGCCGGACCTTCTGTTGACTAGTTTCTGAAAATACAAAAACATTCACTTAATGAAATGCAGTGTGACAAAATTCCGACATCCCGTAGTCTGTTCCGAACTAGGCATTTAGGACGGAAGTAAAATACTTGATGTTTTGTTTGAGAGGCTTGGCGATTTTGGTCATTTAGCCCCATGTAGCTGGGTGTGGGTAGAATTTGTGTGATAACCTGTGTTTTGTGGTTTCTGTAGTAACTTAATGTGGGTATTTGTAATTCAGGTGAGGATTCGGAAGAAGGCGCCGGCCCTGTGGTGTTGGGGTAGTGCAACTGCCTCTCACCTGGAGGCCCTGGGTTCGATTCCTGGCTCCATCAGGGATATTAGAAACTGACGTGAGGGCTGGAACGCAGTGCACTAAGCCTCGTGAGGGCAATTGAGTAGCTGTCTGACAGTGAGGCAGTGCCCGAGTCAGGAAAATCAAGATTAATGGCCGAGGGGACCCGATGCACTGACCACGCGTCACCCTAATATCTGCAGGCCAAATGGCTGGACAGCGGTCGCTTGGTAGGCCTAGGCCCTTCATGGACTGCACTGCCAGCGGTTATGATTATTGAGAAGAAGGCGGCCGTGGCCTTAAATTAGGAACAATCCCGACATTTGCCTGGGGTAGAAGTGGGAACCCATGGAAACCTACTTCCAAGATTTAATACTAGTACGGTACCACATGTTCATATTGTGAATTGTCCCATCCCATCTCCAGCTCTCGGGTGGCCATTAACTGGAGAGGGGGGGGGGGGTTGATTTATTGGTCAATCAACAATGTTCATACATATGAAAATACACGAAAATGAAAATAAAATACAAATACATTGTTATAATACAGTGTTATAATAATAATAGTCTAATAATAATAATAATAATAGTCTAATAATAATAATAAGAGTCAGCATGTGTAGTTCTGGTGGTGGAGTGCTAGCCTTCCCGAGGGTGCGATCTACGTTCAGTCATGTAGTAAATGAATGGGATCTAATACGATCATCTCCATGGATTTCATGGCACATACAAGAAATCCTACGTACATTAAAGTCTGGCAACTCGACATACCAAAAAGAAACGTAAAAGAAGTTGGTGTGTCTAAAAGCCTATTATTACTATTATTAGTATTATTAATATGTTTATTACAGTTGTTGCACTATCTTCACACAATGATAGACCAACAGTTCCTTAAATTAATTTACCAAATCTTTAGGATTTCTATTTTCTATGCATAGTTCATGAAGCTGGCAAAATCCTAGACAGATCCACCATCACTAGTCATGTAGCCACTCCCCATGAAGGTGTGAATCAGCTGTTCATAGGCTCGGTTTGAGTATTTCAATGTCACTGGCAGACAAGGCGAGGAGGTCACTCGACTCCAGACTCTTGTCAACATTCCTCAGCGTAGGAGGGGAGGGTGACGGGGAGAAGTCAGCTCTGCTGCTGAGGGGAACGAAGTGAAAGCCCGTTTCCAAGACATTGACCGACGATTTTTGTGATTTAATTCCACCTACACTAATTAAGATCCGACTTAATTTCATGAAGATATTTGCTTAGAATACCATCTTCTATCACCAGTTTAAAGGACTTCCATCATATCAAATACACCCTGTATATATATGTATATCAGTTTCTTGTGGACACGATAACTCCCGTAATTTTGTACCAATAACTTTGAATTTTTTACCGAATATGTATACCTATAAAATCTCGGTCGAGTTCGTTACTGGGCTAAATCGGTCGAAGGGGGTGAAAATGGAGGGCTTTTTTTTCGAAAAAGTGAAATATTGCTATAACTCTCTTAATATGTGACATATCGAATCCGTTCAAAGTTCGTACTATGTGTCGGATGAAGTCCAAAAATTTATGTTTGAAGAGTTTTTTTTATAGCACCAACCATTGACCAAAGGGGTGCGAAAAAGTGGGTTTTTCGGGAAACATTAATCATATCTCTCTTAATAGGCACAATATCAAAACCGTACAAAATGGACAATATTCCCCTAATAATTACCTAAAACGTTTGTCTGAAAGAATTTTTGATATGACCCACCATTACGCCAAGGGATGAGAAAAATGATTTCGGAATTATAAGAAAATGCCAAGAGCTATCAGAGGTTGCCATGGCAACACTACTAAATTGATGAGGGATGAGCCATCATTGTTACCATGACAACGCACTTGCACGAGATCAGATTCAGTATTTCCATCTGACTAAGTGGGAAGCGGCTTCGGTGACGTAACTGGTAGCATGCTGAATGTCTATGCCCAAGGTCGCGGTTTCAAAGCCGGCCGAAGTCGTTGGATTTTCTAAGAGCGCTGAAATCCCTCAGTATGCTTTCCTTTGGAGGGGAAGTTCCAACGTTCGTTGCGAGTTGCTGGTTGGAGTGGCATCTAGTAGCAAGGTTCACATCTAGGTGTAGTTAATGGTAGTACCTGGTAGCAACATTAGGAACTACTGCTTGAAATTGACCGTCTGCAGTCCTTACCTGAATTAAGACAAATACAGCCATTACAATTCACACCGTTTATCAGACTGATTCTACACTCTACCAAAGTACACGGGGTTAGATGACCGCGTTGTCGCAGCCCCTAAACTGAGGAACCAACCAGAGGTAGATTTCATTAGAAAGCTAATTATTGCAATGGGTACCATGTTTCGACTTCCGGAATATTTCGACATATCTTCGCGTTTCACATCCCCCAGACCCCAAAACCACCGTCAGTTCAAAAGTTTATACATAATTTATGTATGTATGTATATATATATATATATATATATATATATATATATATATATATATATATCAGTTTTTGTGGACACGGTAACTGCCGTAATTTCGCACCAATCACTTTGAATTTTTTATATAATATGTATCCCCTTAAAATCTCGGTCGAGTTCGTTAATGGGCAAAACCGGTCAAAGGGGGTGAAAATGGGGGGCTTTTTTCGAAAAAGTGAAATATCGCTATAACTCTCTTAATATCTGAAATATTGAATCCATTCAAAGTTCATACTATGTGTCGGACAAGGTCCTAAAATGTATGTTTGAAAAGTTTTTTGATAGCACCAACCATTGACCAAAGGGGTGGGAAAAAGTGGGTTTTTCGGGAAACATTAATCATATCTCACTTAATAGGCACAATATCAAAACCGTACAAAATGGACAATATTCCCCTAATAATTACCTAAAACTTTTGTCTGAAAGAATTTTTGATATGACCCACCATTACGCCAAGGGATGAGAAAAATTATTTCGGAATTATAAGAAAATGCCAAGAGCTATCAGAGGTTGCCATGGCAACACTACTAAATTGATGAGGGATGAGCCATCAGACGTTGCCAAGATAACGCACTTGCAAGAGATCAGATTCAGATTTTCATCTGTCTAAGTGTGAAGCGGCTTCGGTGACGTAACTGGTAGCATGCTGAATGTCTATGCCCAAGGTCGCGAGTTCAAAGTCGGCCGAAGTCGTCGGATTTTCTAAGAGCGGTAAAAATCCCTGAGTATGCTTTCCTTTGGAGAGGAAGTTCCAACGTTCGTTGCGAGTTGCTGGTTGGGGTGGCATCTAGTAGCCAAGTTCACAGCTAGGTGTCGTTGACGGTAGTACCTGGTAGCAACATTAGGAACTACTGCTTGAAATTGACCGTCTGCAGTCCTTACCTGAATTACAGACTAATACAGCCATCCCTAAGTACTCGGGGTTACATGACCGCGTTGTCGCAGCCCCTAAACTGAGCAACCAACCAAAATCTCTGCGGGAGATATAATTTTGCGTGAAGAAGTAACAGACCGTTACATAGTTACACATCAGTGTCGAAACCTTGCATAAGGACAGTGTGACCACATGTATAACAAGAAGTTCCGTGAAGAACTATACAGCCTACTTTTCATGCCAATGATTATTCTACAGAATATGAACCTATCTAGAATAATGACGAAATTAAGTTGCTAATATCAAAATTTCCAATTAGTTCGAAATACTGTGTACCTGGCATAATGAATCCTAATAGAGCACTACAGTTGGCAGCCCTGATGACTGAATATATTCTGAGTTCCGTTTCTTACGGTACTAAATACAAAATTTGGTTGAAGTCCACTGGATAGCATGGACGTTACATGCAGTTAAACATTGGATCTAACAGCGCGCGTAAAATCATGTTGGCAACAATGTCATGCATGTATTGGTCAGAAATAATCTGAAATAATATGATCTATTGTTGTGCCAATTTTGAATGAAATCCATTAGTTAGTATAGAAGTTACATGCATTTTAAAATTGGACCTATCAGCAGGCTTAGAATCATGTTGGCAGCACTGACGTATATTAGTTACTCCAAATTCGTCTAGAATGCCAGGTACTATACGTGTGCAAAGTTTAGAGCTATTGGCTTGCACACTTTCTGATATATTGATATTAGGGTAACAAAAATAGGGACAGCACATATTAACAGTTGGCAGCCCTGGTTGCTCATTAGAATACGCATAGTCATATCTGTTATGGTACACATAGCACATACGAAATTTGGTTGAAATCCAAATGATAGTATGGAAGTTATATGTATTTAAAGTTGGACCTGTCAGCAGGCTTAGAATCATGTTGGTAGCACTGACGTATATAAGTTACTCCAAATTAATATAGAATGTCAGGTACTATACGTGTGCATAGTTTAAAGCTGTCGGCTTGCATACTTTCTGATATATTGGTATTTGGATAAAATAAATTAGGAGCATTTATTAACAGTTGGCAGCCCTGGTAGGTCTTAAGAATACGCTCTGTCATATCTGGTTATGTACACATACAACATACGAAATTTGGTTGAATTCCACTTGATAGTGTAGAAGTTATATGCTTTTAAAAATTGGACCTATCAGGAGGCTTATAATCATTTTGGCAACACTGCCATGTTTAGCCTCCTGGAAATTAAACTGAAATATTATGATCTGTACGTGTGCCAATTTTGAAATAGCTCCCATTCATACTTTCCAAGATATCCAACATGGAGCTCAAATTTCAATTGCGATTTTTTAGCAGTTGGTAGCACTGACATCATTTTCAAATATGGCCGTGAAATATTCAGGTATAGATCTTTACTCCTACCAAATTTTGTTTCGATTGCTGCAGCCGTTTAGGAGTTGATAGGGGGGGACACACACACAGACAGACAGACAGACAGACAGACAGAAGGACAGACAGACAGACAGACAGACAGACAGACACACATTTGCTCGATCTCATAAGTCTACTTTTTCCTCATTTTTGCAAAATGTGAAAAGTAGGCTAAAAATGGACCCCAAATTACAAGAAGGTTACCGTTACCATAAGACAATAAAATGTTTAAAATAAGCATAAAATGACGAAAAACAAAGTTAATTAAGCTCCAATTATAAAATATCTTCTCGCAATAAATGAGGTCTGATCATTCTACGAAAACCTGCATATTCTGCCTATTTTCGCCTATCCCCAAGTTTGTCCGGTGAAATCTACCTCCACCTTCCGGCGTGCCGAGAGGACTTTTTTATCTTTACCTAGGTCCTTGTTGCATATAATGCAAAGATATATATATATTCACTATTGTTAAATAAATAACTGTTTTGCTACAAAGTGCTTGTATTTTGTCAACCATTTTCAAATCAAACACAAATTGTTTATCAATAATCAATCTATATCTTCAAAAAAACTATATATATTTGCAATATTTGATATGGAAGGAAGGGACACGATACAAATAAGGTGTTCCGTTAAGGAAAGGTGGGCCGGGTCGCCAGCTGAAAAAGGTGGGAACCACAGATCTAGAGCATAATAGTTATACTTCTTGTATGCTCTACCAAGCGACAGCCGCCCAGGGGCGCGTCGAGCCCCCTCGGTCGATAATCTTGGTTTTCACTGTAAGTCAGCGACTCAATTGCTTGCCACGGTGGGTGAGTGATCAACGTGTCGGTCTACTAACCCCAAGCTTGCAGGTTCGCTCCTGGCCGAAGCAAGTCATTTTTGAAAGGCGGGAAAAATTACGACACCATGTCATACGATGTGGGCATGTCAAAGAACCCATTTGAATTCAGTAGGCCGTGTTCATAATGGCAAAATTAATCTCGGGATTTATCTCCAACACAAAGTTCCTCATTTCTCTACTAGAAAGCGCCATAGTTTTCAAGGAGCTTAGATATCTAACCTCCTTGACTTTCATAGTGCTTCAAGGAACATCGAAATTCGACTTGCAAGCTGCTCTCTGGGTGCAAATAACAATGCCTACACCCGGCATCCGAGGCCATACGATATTATTATTGTAACTACTCAATTGCCCCCACGAGGTTGAGTACTACCTATTCCAGCCCTCATATCAGTTTATAAAATCCCTGACGGAGTCGGGATTCGAGCAAGGGGCATTCGGGTGAGAGGCAAGCGTGCCACCCAAACACCACGGGGCTGGCTTGAAAAATGCAATTCGTAGTAATTATGTCGCAGTCAGTGATATCCGTCATTTCAAGAAATTGCTAGACACTTCATGAAAAGCAGCATATGGTGTAAAAAGGTATCGTTGAACTTTTATGACGAGTGGTTTCATGAAATGACTAACTTTCGCCGTCACATCGTGTATTCTTTCTGTACATTATCTGTCGGGAAGACCTGCCCGTCACTTCATAAAGTAGTAGAAGCGGTGAGATAAGTGTGCTTTCCAAGAATTAATAGTGACACTATCCGGCATGGTAGTCCTCCATTTTGTGGAAACAGATCAAAAATACGCTTGTCGAGTTGCAAAATGATCCATGTGGAGAAATATTTTCAAAACAACTCATTGACATTGGAAATGGTAAATTCCCTTCAGACGTTTTGACTGGCTGCATTACATTTCCTGACAATTTTTGTCAGGTTACAGATTCAATAAACGAACTCATTCAAAGGTGTTCCCAAACGTTGCTCAAAATTACAGAGATCATATTTGGTTGAGCGAACGAGCTATTTTAGCTGCCAAAAACATGAATGTAAATGAATTAAATTTCAAAATTCGAATTGAAATTGCCGGTGATTTGAGGACATACAAATCAGTTGATTCCGCTACCAACCAAGATGATGTCGTCAACTATCCACCCGAATGTTTGAACTCGCTGGATTTGACAGGATTGTAGCCTCACAATATTCAATTAGAGGTCGGATCGGTGGTCATAATGTAGCGAAATATCAACCAACCGCGTCTTTGTAACGGCACACGGCTAGCGGTGAAAAAATTAATGACCAACGTGATCGAAGCAACCGTTCTATAGGGAAAGTAGAAAGGAGAAGACGTTTTGATTCCACGCATCCCAATGATTCCCACTGACATACCATTTGAACGCTCTATCAAAGTTCCAACGTTCACCACTAGGTATCATTGATATCTGGTGGCGAAAGTTGGAACTACTTGAAATTGAACGGAACTTGTAGCTCACCCTTTAGGGTGTCCGCTGGAAGCAGCTACAGACTCAGGCGAGCCGAACATCTCCTCGGACACTCCCGGCACCAAAAGCCATACGATAAATAAATAACCATTTGAATTTCAACGAATGCAGTTTCCAGTGCAGCTTGCTTTCGCCACGGCCATAAATATATCCCAGAGGCAGCATTTTAGTTTTGCGGCATTAATCTTGAAAACCCATGTATGTTGTATGTTGCCTGTTTCCCTGTTGGAAAACCGTCAACTTTGTCTACGAGCCAGGTAATTAAACATAAAAATATCGTTTACCATAAAGCATTACAATGAAAATATCATTTGTCAGAAGAATTTTCTTTGGAACTGGTCAGTATTATTACATGTGCAAGAAGTATTTCATTATGTAGCAGTGAATTATTAGCTACACCTAAGAATTGTGATCATGTGAGGAACACTTTTGAGCCAGTGATAACAGTAGTATTCTTTGAAGGAATTTGATCTTCATAGTGTTGATTGGAATCAAGTGTTTTCTATGATAATTATTAACCCCGAAGAAAGAAGATTATGTTTGGGCACATTATCTTCACGGCATCAACTTATCAAATTATTCGATTTACAACGGGGGATAATTATGGCTCAGTGAGGGATTTGAAGACCTGCCAAACAGTTTCCATCTACGTAACAGTCAGACAGGGTTATTTCTGTTTAGTGATATGCTGATATCTTTTCGAGCATTATGAAGATATTAATATTGCAGCTACTGAAAACACCTAGTTTCTTAGTAACTCTTGGTAGCAGTAGAAAATTAACTCATTTCATGTTGATGATATAATGATTAGGGCTCGGATTTTTAGGTAAATAAATATTTTTTATGTAAATATATATTTTAAACATTTTGTATATAAATACATAAATTCCTGCTTTTCACTTATTTGCACATAAAAAGACATATTATGTACATTTTTAAATCAATATGCTAGATCTTTCAGTTTATTACATTTTTGTTCTGTGTTACATCAACGGGGAAGAACCTGTGAGCTATCTAATCTTCATGCAGAGCGTGTGTCAGCTTGCAGCTGTGTGTTTCTTATCTTGTCGTTCCATCCCACTCACTGCGGAAGCCGGGAATGCCTAAAATAAAAGCAACTACAAGTTATCGTCTGCAGAAATATGTTGCAGAATTTAAGGATAATTTTACTTCTGATGGGGACGAAGAGTTTTTGACAATTCCAGAATGGCATAACCCACATATTTGGGTTTGTTATAAGTTACTTTAAGGTGATTCATTTGTATTACAACTAAATCCTCATGAATAATTGAACAGCTATGGAAGTTAGGCTTGCTTATTAAGTTGCTCGCACCATACCTTTTACCATCATTCTCTCACGTTGTTATCAGCTTTACTTCTGTTCTGCCAACCATGTGGTAAAGCAATCAAGGCCGAACAGCGATCTCAAGTTACACAACACCTCGAGGGCAAGAAACATATTGCCGCAGTTTCGCGACGACAGAAGAAGCGTTTCGCGATAATCGTCGGTCATTTGTGATGGACAACCTGAAGATGTATCTCGTTCTGTATTGTAATGCTTCAGCAGTTAGTGAGACATAGAATAAATTGCATTCGTGAGTACTGCATATTGTTTATATTCACATTAATAAAATAAATCATAATTACATATTTTTACTTTTTGTCACATATTTCAGGTATTTTTAATACATAAAAAATAATTATTTTCCCGATTTTTAGCACCTAAAAATCCGAACCCTAGTAATGATTTGCATTATTCTCATTTTTTCGTGCAGTACAGACTGGATTGGAGTTCAATACATTGTCGTTTATTTTGATAGAACGACGTCTGTTGGGTCATCTAGTTTCAAATTAAAAACCGATGCTGTCGGCAGTCCATCTTCTTCCTTTTATGATAGCAAAATCAGACTCCTATTTTCTTCTTCCATTCCTTTGTCATATCTATTGTTGATCTCTGATAATCAAGATTAACCACCCTACTTGACAAAGAGTCGTATAGCCAGCGCTGTCAAGTGATGAGATGTCTTGCTCTGGCAAAACAACGGCCATCTTGAAACACCAAGTTCCTCATACACACCACTGTGACGGCACTTTGCTTTCAAAATTACATGATTGATTTTATACATTGTCTTGTAGTTCGGATCTATGCAACCATAATTTTTAACCTACTTAAAATAGTAGTAGTAATAATAATAATAATAATAATAATGTATGTCTACCCCTTATTATTCCCGTTTTCCAACGGGGTCGGGGATGAGATGCGATGGAAGTCTTTGTGGCGATGGTTTTTACGGCCGGATGCCCTTCCTGACGCCAACCTCATGAGAGGAGTTAATGAGAGATGAAATGAATGATGGAGAATGAAACTGGGCAAGGATGTGGAAGGAAGCGGCCGTGGCCTGTCAGAAGGTACCGTCCCAGCATTTGCCTGGTATTGAAAATGGGAAACCACGGAAAACCATTTCGAGGACGGCCGACGGTGGAGCTCGAACCCACGCGTCTACCGAGTCAGCAGAGAGCTTGGACCCATGACCTAATGCTGCGCTTTAGCCGGCGTAGCCACTACTGTCGGTAATAATAATAATAATATTTTTTTATTTTATTTTTTTTAGGGGAAGAAATGCATTTACGCACTGAGTGTCGGGCTCCTGCTCCTGAGTAGCAGACTACCGACTAAAACTCCCCCTTTACTTCTGAACACTAGCCTGGAACCGTTTAGCACATTACTTCAGGCTAGAGTCGTTTTATATTTGCCCGTAGGGCACTCTTCCGTAATGAATCATCTTCAGTGGCGATCCAGATCCGTCTTCTTTGTTCCGAGGATATCTTCAACAAAACTTGCTACAAGTTTCCAATGTTCTTCATTTTGTAGCATTACCGCAACAATATTGTCGGGAGATATCTCTACATCAATTTGATCTTGAAGAGACTGCCTATTTTGGACCCACCGTCCACAAGAGAAGAAGGTGTGATTAGCACTATCTACCTCATTAACACAGTAGATACAATCTGGTGAATCCACTTTCCCCATCTTCTTAAGATAAGAACAGAAGTACCCATGGCCAGTCAAGAACTGAGTCAGATAATAACCAACCTCACCATGTTTCCTCTCTGTCCAAACCTGCACCTGGGGTATCATTCTCCTAGTCCACTGGCTTCGGTGTCCTTGCTCCCATTTGATCTGCCAGTTGTGAAAGGTTTGTGCTCTTGCTGTTCGTCTTACATTTTGTAAACCTACTTCGGATTTCCTCCAGTAAATGTACTTGCGTTCTTTCGCTAGAAAAAAAATTGGAATTATCCCAGCAATAACAAGAACTGCTTCTTCAGAGACCTTGCGATAAGCAGATGCCACGCGTAAAGCACCCCGCCTCTGCACTTGTGCTAGTGACTTCCTATAAATTTCCTTATCCAGGGCATCCGCCCATATTTCCGCTCCATACAGCAGAACTGAATGGATGGCTGTCATCAGTAATCTCCTCTTACTAGATTTTGGCCCACCAACATTGGCCATTAGCCGACTGAGAGACGTTACTCCTCTTGCCGCCTTATCTGCAGTCCGTCTAATTTGTTCTCCAAAATTCAGTTTATTGTCGATCATGAGGCCCAGATATTTTTCTGCTGGCCGCGTCTCTACTTGTTTGTCTCCTACCTGTATTGGGAGTATTGTCTGAATTCTCTTCTTTGTTAGGACTACAATTTCTGTCTTACTAAGTGCTAGAGACAGACCATGTTCCTCCATCCAACTATTGATTGTACGCATTACCATATTGAGTCGCAACTGTGCCTGCTCGACACTTCTTCCTGCTACAAGAGCAGCAACATCATCTGCATAACCTACTAGGATAGTTTCATCAGGGACTTCAGATCTCAGCAAGCTATCATATGTGATGTTCCATAGATCTGGTCCTAAAATCGAACCCTGTGCTGCTCCGCCTGAGACCCGTACCCTGCGTTGTCCTTCTGTCGTGTTATAAATCAACGAACGATCTTTCAAGTAGGAATTTATCATCCGTAAGAGATAATTTGGAACACGAAATGTATTCTCCAACGCATTCAGCATGTCACTCCACTTGACAGAGTTGAATGCATTTCTTACGTCAAGAGTAACAAAGAGAACCACACGACGGGAGTGGTGATTGTAATTCTCCGCCCGCTGGACTGCTGCAACAATTTCTTGTATCGCATCCAGGGTCGATCTTCCTGTTCGAAATCCATATTGTCTTGGTGATAAGTCGCCCGCTGCCATGATCGCTTGGCGCAACCTGACCCTCAGAAGCTTCTCAAAGAGCTTCCCTGTTGTATCGAGCATACACAGAGGGCGGTATGATGATGGTAAATCCGGGTCTCCCTTACCCTTATTAATGAGCGCCAGACGACAGACCTTCCAGCAGATGCTGAACACTCCTGCTTTTAGACACTCGTTGAACATTCGTAATATTAATTGTGGATGTAACTCGATTATTAATTTGAGAATCTCATTTGAGACGCCGTCAGGACCAGGGGATTTTTTGCTTCGCAAAGACTGAGTAGCCCTACTCAACTCATCCTCAATAAAAAGAGGAATTTCAACATCTACATCGGAATTCTGCTCAGGGATTGTTGGATGTGTTGGGAAAAGAGTTTGGACAAAAATGGCCATACTGTTTGCATCCATGACGCATGGTGTTCTTTGTGACCCAAGCTTCTTTCTGACAATTTTATAACCCAATCCCCATGGATCAGTATCAATATCCTCACATAGCTTCCTCCAGCTCTCAGCTTTGCTTTGATTTATGGTTTTCCGAAGTAGCTTCTTTGCATCTCTATGTTCGGCTGATAAGACATTGGCATCATCCAGATTTCTTGTCCGCTGTGCAGCACGTCGGAGTCTAAGGCAATTCCGCCTAAATTCTGCAATATCATGTGTCCACCAATATGCAGGGCTCTTCCGATGGCGTGATCTTAAACTTGGCATTGAGGTATCACAAGCCAATGTAATAAGATTCATAGTTGAGGAAACGAGATTCTCAACATCAGCCTCTCCGTCAGGCTCCATATCCACAATTAGTTCTACACCACTGGCTAACGCCTCCTTAAATGCATCAAGATGGATCTTATTCAAATTCCATCTCCGTTGTTTATGAGTAGATAAGTTCTTCCCACTTATATTACTGCACACATCAAAATTAATATACTGATGATCACTACCAGTGTTGTCTTCTATAACCTTCCATTCCTTGATGTGTGGTACTAACGTCTCTGAAGCCATGGAGATATCCGGAATGGTCTCTGTATAACCCGGACGCCGAAAAGTTGACACTGCACCTACATTTAAGATCAAAAGCCCTGTCCTTGATGCCATTTCCAGAATGAACTTACCTCGGGAATTGGTATGTGGCATACCCCATTCCACTGCTCTGGCATTGAAATCCCCAGCTACAATGATTGCTCCAGTTGTATTAAGAATGGCATCTTCCAGAGAGTTGACTTTCTGACGAAATTTTCCCATTGTTTCATTTGGAGTAAGATATACACTAAAATAGGTGACTCCTCTACTCTTTAACCAAACGAATCCCCTCCCGCTCCCATGTTCTTTAATTGGAATTTTTCCAGGGTCTAAGATCCAAATAGCAGAGGTGCCTAATTGATCTCTAAGCCAGAGAGGTGACTTCTTATCTTGGTACTGTTCACTAATTAACAGCAGATCAGCTTGTTTCTCGGCAGCTAGCTGGTATAACAGATGATGGGCTGTTCTACTCCTTTCTATATTTGCTTGTAGAACTCGGATCATTTTCGTTTCAGGTACGTCGCTTTCTCCAGGGCCTCTCGGAACACCTTACATTGGCCCGATCCGGCCACATGACACAAATCCTGCTGCGTAACGCCACTCTCCTCGCATAAGACACACTTCTTTGGGTTGATGCAATCCTTGGCTTTGTGATCATTCTGTCCACAGTAGAAGCAAGACTTGCTTCTGTCAGGGCCCTCACAAATTTTGGCTATATGACCATAACTAAGGCATCGGTAGCATCGAAGAACTGATATTCTCCGCCTCACTCTACAACTGACCCATCCTACTTGAACCAAGCCTTCCCTTAGAAGATCATTTGCAGCTTTTTCTGGCAGAGTTATAACAGCCATTCTCTGTTTCCGACTGTTAGTCTGCGTTACCATAATCCTCAGACCATCCGGGGGTTCTTTAATAATATCCTTAATGGACTCTAAAACTTCATCTTTGGTCGTGAGAGCATCAAGATCTTTAATCTCAATTGTCACCTTCGGCTCAAGACTGCGGACTGTCGCATCTTGTCCCAGGATATTCTTCAACGAGTCGCTAAATGCCGCATTATCTCGATTGCTTTTCCCGAGAGTAACAAGAACTTCACCGGCTCTAGTCTGGGTTATAGACCTAACTTCCGTTCCTGTGTCAGCAGGATTTGCCTTCTGCCGAATCTCCCGTAACACATCGGCATAGGACTTGCCTTCTGCTGGTTTAATTAACACAGCTGGCAGTCGAGACTTAGTTAGTTGCTTCTTGAGCATTTGACTTTGTATCTTGCCTGGAGAATCTTCCCGCTGCAATTCAACCTGCTTTTGATTCCTTTTCTCTCGTGGTTTCTTCCTGGACACAACCTTAGTCCATGACTCTACTTCTCCTCTTTCCGTTTCTTCCATTTCTCTTTCGTCATCAAGAGAGTTTGATGCTTGTGCTCGATCAGTTATTGTGGTTTCGTCGACTTGTTGTTTCTCCTTGTACTTAGCATTCTTACAGAAGACAATGCTGTCAATGGCCTCCTCCATCTCCACAATACCATCCTTCACATCCTTGGACATGTTTTTCTGTTTCGCCGCAGCAAGCTTCATCTTTTTAATAATATTATAGCATTTCTGCAATGCCTCTTCTTCCGTTCTCCTCAGTTTGTCAAGATGTTGGGATGGGAGAAGTATTGTATCTTCCGCAACTGCCCCATCACTCGATGACTCTCCCGTTATATTCACCTTAGACAATCGAGGCCATACCTCATTTTTCCAGTTCGCATCTCTTTCTTGGTTCGTTAGAAGACGACTCATATTCCGAAACTGGTAAAGCGTAGGTCAGGCCAGTGGTGTGGGAAGAAAATAGCGCTGACTCCAAAGAGTCCAGACCCTCCCTCTATTATCAAACTCGTACCGAAGGTAGCGGGGCTCAAATGGCCGCTGAAGTAGGCCAGACCTTCTTACTGCCCCTGACGATGGAACCTATAGGCTCTGTTGACTATATTACTAATCTAAGCTCAGATGGCTTTGGATAATACGATTAGATTACGTCACTTCCTGTCACAGAGGAAACTTCATGCTCTATGGGCTAATAGTACACGATAAAACGTAACCTCAAAATCACGTAACAAATCCAGTCTACACTCGATGAAGTTGATTTGAGGAATACAATTTAGTGAGCACCGTATGTTAAACTATGAACTACGATACACACTGACCTGTTCCCAAGCTGGAATACAATTCTCACTTCCACAAATAACATTTTTTTCCGATAAATACACCAGTACCAAACAAGCACACTGTATGTCAAACATGGCCACGACAACAATCATCAATAATAATAATAATAATAATAATAATAATAATAAAAACGAATAATAAATATTCACATAGAATCTACAATCGACAAGCTAAACAATTTGACCCTAGACTCAACAATAAAATGCGTAAACAATTATTTAAATAAAACGGAAAACATGAATTAATAGCCTAACCTAACCTGGCTGACATGGGGGACCACTAAAATATAGGTTACAACACGGTCTTAAACCTTTCATTTTTCATCATTCAGTCGCGAAAGTAAAAATCTCGCAATCTGTAAATTCTCTTTTCAGAAACTCCCTCTGGTTTTGGTTACAGCCCGAATATCCTGTCCCAAGAGAATAACTGTTACTCTGGTTTGGAATGTTGCTGTACAATGTTATGTAGGTATCGGAATTCAGTACACGGCACTGTGTAGCGACGTGGGTGGAATGTATGCACAGGCGTCAATGTGGAACAGAGGAATATTCGATTAGTTTGAATACATATGTTTATATAAATCTTCGTAGAGAGAAATGATAGAAGTTGTGCTAAATTTGAGCTGCAACAAAATATTCCGTGTGAAGAACGATTCGCCTACTTCCTTCAAATTCATTGGCCGTTGACTGTGACTTTGTTATGCAGTGGTCAAGTCTTTCCAGCGTTACTTCTAGAACTCCGACAAGACTAATATCCCTTACTGACAAGGAGCAAGGAGCGGACGTCCTATATGTACGATATATATTTGGAAGCTGATGTATATTATTTTAAATGTGGGACAATGACCTCTACTCCGCATTATTTCCTCTCAGATTTCCGTGTTGTGCTAAAATTAATCGTTAGTAATGGATTTATTTGTCAATTTTGCAATTGGACTGAATCGTGATTTTCTGGAATAATGCGACTGCTAATGAAGAGAAGAGATAGGTTAGTAGGACACATACTAAGACACCCAGGAATAGCAAGCTTAGTTATGGAAGGAAGGGTCGAGGACAAGAACTGTAGGGGTAGACCAAGGTTAGAATATGTTAAGCAGATTGCCTCGGATGTAGGGTGTGGTAACTATGTAGAAATGAAACGATTAGCTCAGGACAGGGAGGCATGGAGAGCTGCAACAAACCAGTCAAAAGACTGAAGACTCAAACAACATCATATCCAATATTCCAAATATGCCATGTTTCGTAATAAATGACAAATGGGTTCTTAGATGCAATTTGTATGCTAAAACGATACTCGCAATATCATCTTGTATTTATGGAGTTGATGATGATAAATAATAATAATACTAATAATGAAAATGACTTTACCTTGTACTAAGATCGTACCGGATTGACAGACCAGTCAATCATGCACAACATAACTGATCTGGTTCTTGTTGACAAATGCATGAAGCACACCATGTTCATAGATGTGGCAATCCCAAACAGTGACAACATGGTAACAAAGCATGTTGAAAAGCTGTCAAAGTATAAAGAGATTTCAGAACTAATCAGGAAATCAGAACAGTTACTATAATCATCTCCAGCAGTGGCGTGATTCCGAACAACTTAAAGGAATCTCTCACAGAATTAAAGTTAGACACAGGTCATTTTTAACTCATCCAGAAGACAGTGATACTTTCGACGTGTCGCATAGTAAGGCTGTTCTTGGTTAATCAAGCCTGAAGGGTAATTCTACTACGGAATGCAGCCACCGAGAATTTGCTCCTATTTATGTATAACTGGGATGTAAATGTTATCTTTCCAGCAAATATGCTGAGAATGTGTAAGCGCATGCGCAAAATAAATAATAATAATAATAATAATACGAATAGATTTGGATTCCGCTAGGATTTCTGACCTTGGTGTCCAAGATCGTTCCCAATTTTATGATATACTTAATTCTTGGTTTCCAGCACCCAAGTACCTAGCTGTAGGAAACCCCTCTCACAGGAGAGAAAGCCGGACTCGGGAGATATTGGGAACGAGAAGAGCATCCTTGGTGGGCTTGAATCAATCATAATAAAATTTAATTTAATTTTTAATTTATTTATTAAATACTATTTATGTTACATTATTGTGATATGTCTCACGAATCTGATGACAGTACAGATTATCTGTGAGACATATTAATTATTATTTACAACATATATACAGATTATATTTCAATACAAGAGTGCATGCATTTTTTTTGTAATGATAATGATAATGGTGAAAAGATAAAAATATTAATGTAAATAATTAAAGACACAAAAAGTTACACTATGGTAGTTACATTAATAAATTTATGTTATGAGTTAATGTTTAGTTAAGTAATATTTTTAATGCGACTTATAGCTAGTTGTTTGCTGTTAATGTTCGTCAATCCAGGTGGTAGTTCATTAAGTAGTGATGGTATAATATAATTTAGTCTCTTGATACCATAGCTATTTATATATAGAGGTTTTACATATTAAGTACTTGTTATGGCTCTTGTTTGTATGTTGTGAGAAACCTTATGCCTGAATCTTGGATCATGGTAGTAGAGATTCAGTACAGTAATTTGAAACAACTCTTTAATATTAAAATAATGGATATCAGTGAAATATTTAAAGAACCTGTTTTGGCTACCTTGAAGATTAATAATTCAAGTTGTGTTTTGATTTCCCCAAGCTGCTATAGCATAGCTTAATTTGCTTTCAATCAGAGCACTATAAATGGTTTTGTAAGTTTTCTTATCTACATAAAATCGGAGATTGTAGAAGGTGTAGAGGTTTGCTCACAGGTTTTAGGTAGATTTCATTAGAAAGCTAACTATTGCAATGGGTACTGTACCTTCATTCTCATGACCGGAATGCCTTTATGGGAAGGTAATATGTTCTTTTTCTGTTAACAAGAATGGCGAGACAGGGTCATATGTTTCGCGACCCACAAGTTGACTTGGGATAGCGATCTCGACGAGAGAAGCGGGGCGCATGCGTTGCTTGTACTGTCGTCACAGCTGTTTGGTCAGAAGTATTGATTATTTTATCGATTAGCAACAAGAGATAGACTATGCTTTTGTGGTAGGGAATTCAAGTCTTTTATACGTTCGGGCATAGTTTAACATGTCTGTAATTATAGCAGGTGTTGGATTATTAACTTATTTCATTTGATTGTACTCTTAGGAACCCGGAAATAAGATATTTTGCATCTTATCAGTTCCTATTTTGAGCGCTCGTGGCGCGACGGTAGGTGACCTCGCAGTCGCGACGTGGCTTGAAAAACGGAGAGGGTAGATTGATTTAAGCCACGCACGAATACACATGTTTGGAGATATACCGGTGACCGGCGGCGAAACGTCACGTGCACCGTGAGTGAAAGTTTGTCTTGAGTAGTGTACTATCATTGTACCGAGGAGAGTTACCTTAGTGTCGGAAAGGACTCCAATTTTAGTTCTGGTTAGGAAATGGCAATCGAAATGAAAACGCAGTTTGTCTTAATAGATAGCTGTTCATTATAGGCCAGCCATATAATGTTCGCATGAAAGGTGGATACTTGCTTTAACAAGAACACAGTCATAATGTTCTTTCAGTAGACATTCTTCGCATTGGAACTGGCTGCAACGATACACTTACTTCGTGTGTGTTGTCAGAACAATTAGCACCTTCGTTTGATAAGTATTTCTCAATACAAGTGCTTGGATATTGTATATTCTTTTTATATTTATAATTGGCCTAACTCATATGTCTGTGATCTTGCAACTATGTTGAGCAAGTTCTTGTCGAGAGGAAAGGCTGTCATGAACTTAAGTGACTTGAGCATGTGCGGCTAGATGTTTTAAACATAAGTGTCACTATCCGAGCGAAGTTACGTGAATTCCATTGCTATACGTCGCACGGCCCGTGCTGGTGATTGCGAACACAGCTGTTGTTTGGCAGTACAGTGTGTATCAAAATGATCCGATCACGCGGGGCCGATGAACTTTGGTTTTCGGGCCGATGTAGACAGCATTGCGTGCTGCGGTTGATGGGACGTTATCCGAAGATGAAACTGTCGTTGGTATTAGAGTGGAACATTCAGTCTGGATGGGCAATGTCTGGAGATCCAGGGTTCGTTTCTCGCTTTCCGGGACAGTGAAGACTTCCATTGTTTGCATGGAGGGTACAGTCACATTGGACATGACTGTGTCGTGTCGAGATCTACAAGAATCATCTAAGATACTGGATTAACCATCATCAATTGTAGCTAAGCATGTTCATTCTAACGTTACCTCCCTGCCACACTTATTTTCTTTTTGGGAATTTTTGTAAAATGTCTAAGAATGGAGTTTAGGCTTGATTCCAGTGTCAAGACTGATTCTATTCTGGACAGGGTCTTGATTCTACTAAAAGGATGCACCCATTGTAATTAATTGCATTATAGTGTAATTTTCTATTGATTACTGTAAATTCAAATTAATTTTCTGGGGAATTATTTAATGTAGAGAAGAGGAACTTTAGGCCACTCAGAATTAATCAGTTTTCGTGTGATTTATATTGAAAATGAACAATAGTTTTATGCCTTCATATGACATTATTCGAGCTTGAGTAGACTCATTTTGGAGTTTTTACTTCCGTAAGCCTATTGTAGAGGGCTGTTATACGCTCAAAAGTGAAATTTCAGTACTCAAGTTGATTTTCGAATATTGCAGTAAGCTGTAGGAAGCGAGTTCAGTGAAGAAAGCGGATTTGCTTTGATTTGCAATCTTGACTTGATCCAATTTCTTTCTAACGTTTTTTTTTTTTGTGATCTTACATCACGTTTGCTTTATTAGATTCGATCAAGATCCATTATTAATGGACTAGACAGAGGTCTTAAACACAATTTGAAGACATTTGAATACATTCACCCTATGTTATTAACGCGAATCCCAGACTAGATTTATGTGGAAGTAGATATATCGACAAAAATGTAATTGTTATTTAACCCTTACTAAAAGCTATGCATATTGATCGTAAATAATAATTTAACAGTGATTAATTGAATTGTAAAGAAATTTGTATAAATTTAGCAACAATATTTCACTGTGAATGTGACTTGTAAATTAAGCTGAATTTTTGTCCACTAAGAAAGATAACTAGTTGAAGCGCTAAAGAGATAATAGTAATGCCTGATAATATGAGTAAGATGAATGCTTAATATAGCATGATATTGAATGGCAAAGCCATGTTGAGACTAATGTCCTTGATTCTTAAAAGGGTATTCAATGGAATATTCCAAGTTGTAATATAGAGAGTAATCCACTCAGATAGATTGTGAAATTAGGGCAATTTACTTCACTATCAGTTCACGTAAATAATTTGTTGTGAAATTCATGCATTTCAGGCATGTTGAAATAAACCTATATGGTAAAATATTCGATTATTTGTATCAATGCAATCCTTAACAGGCGTTTTAAGAATCACTAATTCCAGTCTGGCGAGGACAGTTCATTTGAAGGGTGTTAAAATTAAAAGAAAGAATTAAATTTTTGACTTAGCTTTATTGTTCGGTCAAAAGAGATGAATAAAATCAAAATCAAATAAAATAAAACCAGCAAACATAAATATAATAAATTATGTGGAAGATGTCACTTCTGAATCCTATAAAAAGAAACACGCTAAGAAGGTGTTGCGAAAATGACTGTACATTTGTAATATAGCTTTAAATAATTTTTTTTTTCAGGGTATAAATTGATATGTATTGTAAATATGAAAATTTCCAGGCTTTATTTTTAAATGTTGCTATTGCTATCAGCATCCATGTTGGAATATACACTTGATTGGTGTTCACCATTTTTGGGTAAAATGCTGTCAATTACATTGATGAATGTGGGGCTAATTTCTTTTTTTTCTCCATGTTCATGAAACTTCGGATGGAAGTTGGGCACTTTGCTCTGAAATATAGTATAGTGACTTACACTATATTTTCTTTTACTGAATAACATTTTCTTTGATCAGTTTAAAATATTCGAAGTGTGATACTTTATAGAAACGATAAGAGACCACGTTAAGAAGGCCAGCGGTGGGTATTTCAGTGGTTTTCCCACACACCTGAGATTGCGTTCATTGTTACTCTTGTGCTTTCGAGTTTTTATGCCGTTCACCTTGGTTTTTCTTAACGTAGTCTCAGTTAGGAATTCATGTACCCCATTTCCTCGTCTCATGTTGGGTAGAATCTGGCAAATTTTATAGCCGGGATTTCCAGGCTCTACGATCCAGCTGTCTTCGTGGGATTCCAACATGCTGATGGTAGGTATTTCGGGGACATAGAAAATGGCTTCCAACGCTCAGGGGCGAGAATTTACTGGAGTACCATTAAATTCCATGGTATTTTGAGACCAATGTTTGGAAGTGATATTAATGGAATGGAAGAGAGAGAGCCATCGCTTATGGAGACTTAGACAGAGATGTCATACTCCATGATGGTTCTATAGGCCGGTTGAATGACGCCATTTCTTGCTAGTGTTCGACATTGCTGTCAAACGCGTGGAAGGAGTCATAAACGGGTATACTCTGACGCCATTACATCGATCATTGCGAATTCTTTGAATGAACGTCAGAAAGTAATGGTGTACTGACATTTTTAGCACAAAATGCCGGAATTCACTTGTGAACAAAGCGTATATGAGGACACTCAATTTGCATGGCATACATGTAGATACGCAACCATTAATAGATTTTCTTTTTTATTAATAGTGGTGCTACACTTGTTTGTAATAAATATACGATTGGAACATGAACAGTGAAAGGAATACTCTGGAATCTTTACTGACGAGTTTGGTCGACTGGGGCATTGGATGTAGTTCTCGTTTGAGCTACACACACAGTGCTAGGTGTAGTTAAATCCGGCTGATGAGCATTTTTGAACTCATCGTAATTAGGAGGGGTTTTATTCATTTAAATTATGGTCAAATTAGGATCTTTAATATTATTATCGTCGATATAAAGCATCACACGTTTAGGAGTGGAAAATTGCATATTTATAGCTGACTTTATTATTAGTTATGTTTAAGTTAGCCTAGTTATAAGGTAATGCAATACATTAAATAAATTCCCATGTGGCAGTGGATTTCATTGGAATGTTCGTGCTTTGCTTAGTTATAGTGATACTCATGTTGTTTGTCTTTAGTAGACTATATTAATTATACCATGTCTGGAGAAGAGGAGGTAGTGGACCTTAAGTCGTTATACACTATGTTACAAATAAAATCGATGCCATACATGATCATTGGACAAATACTAGCAAAAGTCTTATACAGGATGTAGTTGCTGAAAGTCTCAGGCAAGATGTTACGGGCATCCAAGGCACATTAAAGGAACTACAAAATAGTTCTAAAAGAGTAGAAACCAAAGTGAATAGGGTAGATGAAACAGTAGATGAGGTCCAAGTGGACGTAAAACAAGCCCATACAGACATTCATCAAGTACAAACGGACTTAGGAGCAGTTCAAAATGGACAAATGAAGCTAGAACTATGCGGTAATAAACTTCAATCCACAGTTGATGAGCTTCAATTAAAAATAGGTAAAGTTGAATCTAGTCAAGATAGCCATCAACGAGAACTAAGTAAAATTAAAACTAGCCAAGATAGCATTAAATTCAGTTAGGATTGTGTTAAACTTAGCCAGGATAACCTTGAAACAGAATTAAGTAAAATTAAAACTGGCCAGGATAATCTTGAAACAGAACTAAGTAAAATTAAAACTAGCCAGGATTGTGTTAAACTTAGCCAGGATAAAACAGAAACAAAGTTACTCAAAATTGAATCAACACAGTCAAATATACAAACCAAGATAGACATAGTAGATGCCAATCAGAAATTGTTACAGGTCCAGTTGAATTAAGCTGAACAATCCAATAAAGATTTTCAATTAGAAATGCGATTAGAATTATCCAATAATAAGAGAGAATCTAAAAATAATATTGAAGCACTTCAATTACAAGTGTCAAATGACACAATTCACACCCAAGCATCTTTAGAAAACTTAACAGAAGAGTTATTGTTGTTGCAAACACAAGTTAGGGACCACAATAAACTTATTAAAGACGACTTTGATGTCGATATAAAAGGAATCATAAACGAGAATGTTGTCACTTTAAGGCAAGAGATGACTAAAATCAATGAAGACTATTTCAAGGACTTCAAATTAGAGGTAAATAAGAATATTGTAGAAGGTGAAATTAGATCCAGCAAGGAAATCACAGATGTAAGGGAGGACCTGATAAAAAGGTTGAATGTTATTCAGTCCAATCAAACTACAAACCATGGTAACATGGAGGATAGAATTCAAACTTTAGAGGTAAAATTTGATCAAGGCAAAACGGAATTAATTGAATTGCGTGAGAAAAAGACTTCGGAAATCAACCAAATCAGAGATCAACTTGAGAGTTTAACAATTGGGGACGGTTTAGATCTGGATAAGTTAAGGGATAAATTAAGGGTAAATTGGATCGCAGATTTCCAGACCACGATTAAGGAGATTAATCTCACTTCACATGAAAGGGAAGGAGGCGATAAATATCCAATTCCTATGGCAAATAGTAGTCCACAGTATCAAATTAATCCAAATTTGAGCTCAGCTAATCCACGTGTCCAAACATACCCGTCACCGATGACACATACAGGAACGGGAGCCTACAATCTGAACACATCTAATGGGGCAGGCCATATTACAATTATTAGGAATTTTGAAGATAAGCCTCGTCGTTTCAATAATCTTGATGGGACGACACCTATAGAATTCATAAGAAGTATGCGTGATTATTTTACTGAATCTCACGTGCCAAGGGAAAGACAACTACGTGTGGTAGAGCGTTTTCTTTCCGATGCACCGCTTCAGTGGCACAGGGCGTTTAGATACACGTTTAACGACTTCGAGGAGTTTGCCGAAGCATTTATCAATCGTTTTTGGTCTACGGAAGTTCAGAATAACGTTCGTTCCGAAATCTATTCGAGCAAGTACTCAAGTACTGGTCCGACCAGTTACTCGGAGTATTTTTCCTGCCAGTTATCGAAATTGAGATTTTTACGTCCTCCGTTAACTGAAGAACAATTGATCGAGGCGATATCTCGACAGTTTCCTGTTGACGTAAGGAGGAACATAATTTCATCCGGAATCACTAGTTTAGCCGCGATGGACGATTTGTTGAGACGTCTGGATTATGTGAGCGCTGTTACGACACCCACAGTGATGAGAAACAATCGACATGAACACAGATCCGTGAATACTATCGTCATGGACAGAACACAGCAAACAGATCCAGCCAAACCAGAAAACAGAAACTATGTTAAACCAGGATGGAATAGGAACAATTACCAAAGGAACGATCGTCAGATCGATCGATACGCAGAACGAAATGAACAACCATGGACACGAAAATACGAAGAAAGAAATTTCTATCGTCGGAATAATGAATATGATCGAAATAAGTACCGAGATAGACCATACAACCCCAACTATAGATCACGTATTGGTTATAGCAGATACAAAAACTATAGGACGGAGGAATTTGAACGAAATCAAGAGGAACAAAGGCTCAGAAGCGAGCAGGAAAAGTCTAAAAATAACAGACGAAAAAATTCAGGAGAGAGGGAAAATCAGGAGATTGATGAGCGAGAGAGTAGACCGAGTACTAGTCGTCAGGGGAGAAATGAACGAGATCCTGACGAAGAGAAAAGGAAAACATCAGTTGCGAAACGAAAGTAGGAATTTAGAACTCGACACTTCCATAATATATATATAAAGATTTAATGAAGATGCTACAGAAAAGGTGGCAATAGAAGAACGAGATAATCAAGGAAGATGCTACAGATGAGGTGGCAATGAACATTAGAAAATATTACAAGAAGATTATATGAATAAATGAGAATGATGTTCCATTATTTTGAGAGGTTTGTTTTCGTATACATATAAGTCTGTTTCGACTTTATGTATCTTGTCGAGAGGAATATGTACCTTCATTCTCATGACCGGAATGCCTTTATGGGAAGGTAATATGTTCTTTTTCTGTTAACAAGAATGGCGAGACAGGGTCATATGTTTCGCGACCCACAAGTTGACTTGGGATAGCGATCTCGACGAGAGAAGCGGGGCGCATGCGTTGCTTGTACTGTCGTCACAGCTGTTTGGTCAGAAGTATTGATTATTTTATCGATTAGCAACAAGAGATAGACTATGCTTTTGTGGTAGGGAATTCAAGTCTTTTATACGTTCGGGCATAGTTTAACATGTCTGTAATTATAGCAGGTGTTGGATTATTAACTTATTTCATTTGATTGTACTCTTAGGAACCCGGAAATAAGATATTTTGCATCTTATCAGTTCCTATTTTGAGCGCTCGTGGCGCGACGGTAGGTGACCTCGCAGTCGCGACGTGGCTTGAAAAACGGAGAGGGTAGATTGATTTAAGCCACGCACGAATACACATGTTTGGAGATATACCGGTGACCGGCGGCGAAACGTCACGTGCACCGTGAGTGAAAGTTTGTCTTGAGTAGTGTACTATCATTGTACCGAGGAGAGTTACCTTAGTGTCGGAAAGGACTCCAATTTTAGTTCTGGTTAGGAAATGGCAATCGAAATGAAAACGCAGTTTGTCTTAATAGATAGCTGTTCATTATAGGCCAGCCATATAATGTTCGCATGAAAGGTGGATACTTGCTTTAACAAGAACACAGTCATAATGTTCTTTCAGTAGACATTCTTCGCATTGGAACTGGCTGCAACGATACACTTACTTCGTGTGTGTTGTCAGAACAATTAGCACCTTCGTTTGATAAGTATTTCTCAATACAAGTGCTTGGATATTGTATATTCTTTTTATATTTATAATTGGCCTAACTCATATGTCTGTGATCTTGCAACTATGTTGAGCAAGTTCTTGTCGAGAGGAAAGGCTGTCATGAACTTAAGTGACTTGAGCATGTGCGGCTAGATGTTTTAAACATGAGTGTCACTATCCGAGCGAAGTTACGTGCATTCCATTGCTATACGTCGCACGGCCCGTGCTGGTGATTGCGAACACAGCTGTTGTTTGGCAGTACAGTGTGTATCAAAATGATCCGATCACGCGGGGCCGATGAACTTTGGTTTTCGGGCCGATGTAGACAGCATTGCGTGCTGCGGTTGATGGGACGTTATCCGAAGATGAAAGAAACTGTCGTTGGTATTAGAGTGGAACATTCAGTCTGGATGGGCGATGTCTGGAGATCCAGGGTTCGTTTCTCGCTTTCCGGGACAGTGAAGACTTCCATTGTTTGCATGGAGGGTACAGTCACATTGGACATGACTGTGTCGTGTCGAGATCTACAAGAATCATCTAAGATACTGGATTAACCATCATCAATTGTAGCTAAGCATGTTCATTCTAACGTTACCTCCCTGCCACACTTATTTTCTTTTTGGGAATTTTTGTAAAATGTCTAAGAATGGAGTTTAGGCTTGATTCCAGTGTCAAGACTGATTCTATTCTGGACAGGGTCTTGATTCTACTAAAAGGATGCACCCATTGTAATTAATTGCATTATAGTGTAATTTTCTATTGATTACTGTAAATTCAAATTAATTTTCTGGGGATTTATTCAATGTAGAGAAGAGGAACTTTAGGCCACTCAGAATTAATCAGTTTTCGTGTGATTTATATTGAAAATGAACAATAGTTTTATGCCTTCATATGACATTATTCGAGCTTGAGTAGACTCATTTTGGAGTTTTTACTTCCGTAAGCCTATTGTAGAGGGCTGTTATACGCTCAAAAGTGAAATTTCAGTACTCAAGTTGATTTTCGAATATTTCAGTAAGCTGTAGGAAGCGAGTTCAGTGAAGAAAGCGGATTTGCTTTGATTTGCAATCTTGACTTGATCCAATTTCTTTCTAACGTTTTTTTTTTTTTTGTGATCTTACATCACGTTTGCTTTATTAGATTCGATCAAGATCCATTATTAATGGACTAGACAGAGGTCTTAAACACAATTTGAAGACATTTGAATACATTCACCCTATGTTATTAACGCGAATCCCAGACTAGATTTATGTGGAAGTAGATATATCGACAAAAATGTAATTGTTATTTAACCCTTACTAAAAGCTATGCATATTGATCGTAAATAATAATTTAACAGTGATTAATTGAATTGTAAAGAAATTTGTATAAATTTAGCAACAATATTTCACTGTGAATGTGACTTGTAAATTAAGCTGAATTTTTGTCCACTAAGAAAGATAACTAGTTGAAGCGCTAAAGAGATAATAGTAATGCCTGATAATATGAGTAAGATGAATGCTTAATATAGCATGATATTGAATGGCAAAGCCATGTTGAGACTAATGTCCTTGATTCTTAAAAGGGTATTCAATGGAATATTCCAAGTTGTAATATAGAGAGTAATCCACTCAGATAGATTGTGAAATTAGGGCAATTTACTTCACTATCAGTTCACGTAAATAATTTGTTGTGAAATTCATGCATTTCAGGCATGTTGAAATAAACCTATATGGTAAAATTTTCGATTATTTGTATCAATGCATTGCTTAACAGGCGTTTTAAGAATCACTAATTCCAGTCTGGCGAGGACAGTTCATTTGAAGGGTGTTAAAATTAAAAGAAAGAATTAAATTTTTGACTTAGCTTTAAAAGAGATGAATAAAATCAAAATCAAATAAAAGAAAACCAGCAAACATAAATATAATAAATTATGTGGAAGATGTCACTTCTGAATCCTATAAAAAGAAACACGCTAAGAAGGTGTTGCGAAAATGACTGTACATTTGTAATATAGCTTTAAATAATTTTTTTTTTCAGGGTATAAATTGATATGTATTGTAAATATGAAAATTTCCAGGCTTTATTTTTAAATGTTGCTATTGCTATCAGCATCCATGTTGGAATATACACTTGATTGGTGTTCACCATTTTTGGGTAAAATGCTGTCAATTACATTGATGAATGTGGGGCTAATTTCTTTTTTTTCTCCATGTTCATGAAACTTCGGATGGAAGTTGGGCACTTTGCTCTGAAATATAGTATAGTGACTTACACTATATTTTCTTTTACTGAATAAAATTTTCTTTGATCAGTTTAAAATATTCGAAGTGTGATACTTTATAGAAACGATAAGAGACCACGTTAAGAAGGCCAGCGGTGGGTATTTCAGTGGTTTTCCCACACACCTGAGATTGCGTTCATTGTTACTCTTGTGCTTTCGAGTTTTTATGCCGTTCACCTTGGTTTTTCTGAACGTAGTCTCAGTTAGGAATTCATGTACCCCATTTCCTCGTCTCATGTTGGGTAGAATCTGGCAAATTTTATAGCCGGGATTTCCAGGCTCTACGATCCAGCTCTCTTCGTGGGATTCCTACATGCTGATGGTAGGTATTTCGGGGACAGTACCATGTTTCGACTTCCGGAAAATTTCGACATACCTTCGCGTTTCACATCCCCCAGACCCCAAAACCACCGTCAGTTCAAAAGTTTATATATAATTTATGTATACTGTATATATATGTAGCCTATATATGTATATCAGTTTCTTGTGGACACGATAACTGCCGTAATTTTGCCCCAATCAGTTTGAATTTTCTACATAATAAGTATCCCATTAAAATCTCGGTCGAGTTCGTTAATGGGCAAAATCGATCGAAGGGGGTGAATATGGGGGGCTTTTTTTTCTTCGAAAAAGTGAAATTTCGCTATAACTCTCTTAATACGTGAAATATCGAATCCACTCAAAGTTCATAATATGTGTCGAATAAGTGCCAAAAATGTATTTCAAATATGTTTTTGATAGCACCAACCATTGACCAAAGGGGTGGAAAAGAGTGGGTTTTTCGGGAAACATTACTCATATCTCTCTTAATAGGTAAAATATAAAAACCGTACGAAATGGAAAATATTCCGCTAATAATTACCTAAAACTTTTGTCTGAATGAATTTTTGATATGACCCACCATTACGCCAAGAGATGAGAAAAACAAGAAGTTCCGTGAAGAACTATACAGCCTACTTTTCCTGCCAATGATTATTCTACAGAATATGAACCTATCTAGAATAATGACGAAATTAAGTTGCTAATATCGAAATTTCCAATTAGTTCGAAATACTGTATACCTGGCATAATGTATCCTAATAGAGCACTACAGTTGGCAGCCCTGATGACTGAATATATTCTTAGTTCCGTCTCTTAAGGTACAAAATACAAAATTTGGTTGAAGTCCAATGAATAGCATGGACGTTACGTGCAGTTAAACATTGGATCTAACAGCGCGCGTAAAATCATGTTGGCAACAATGTCATGCATGTATTGGTCATAAATAATCTGAAATAATATGATCTATTGTTGTGCCAATTTTGAATGAAATCCATTAGTTAGTATAGAAGTTACATGCATTTTAAAATTGGACCTATCAGCAGGCTAGAATCATGTTGGCAGCACTGACGTATATTAGTTACTCCAAATTCGTCTAGAATGCCAGGTACTATACGTGTGCAAAGTTTAGAGCTATTGGCTTGCATACTTTCTGATATATTGATATTAGGGTAACAAAAATAGAGACAGCACATATTAACAGTTGGCAGCACTGGTTGCTCCTTAGAATACGCATAGTCATATCTGCTATGGTACACATAGCACATACGAAATTTGGTTGAAATCCAAATGATAGTATGGAAGTTACATGTATTTAAAGTTGGACCTGTCAGCAGGCTTAGAATCATGTTGGTAGCACTGACGTATATAAGTTACTCCAAATTAATATAGAATGTCAGGTACTATACGTGTGCATAGTTTAAAGCTGTCGGCTTGTATACTTTCTGATATATTGGTATTTGGATAAAATAAATTAGGAGCATTTATTAACAGTTGGCAGCCCTGGTAGGTCTTAAGAATACGCTCAGTCATATCTGGTTATGTACACATACAACATACGAAATTTGGTTGAATTCCAATTGATAGTATAGAAGTTATATAATTTAAAAATTGGACCTATCAGGAGGCTTATAATCATTTTGGCAACACTGCCATATTTAGCCTCCTGGAAATTAAACTGAATTATTATGATCTGTACATGTGCCAATTTTGAAATAGCTCCCATTCATACTTTCCAAGATATCCAACATGGAGCTCAAATTTCAATTGCGATTTTTTAGCAGTTGGTAGCACTAACATAATTTTCAAATATGGCCGTGAGATATTCAGGTATAGATCTTTACTCCTACCAAATTTTGTTTCGATTGCTGCAGCCGTTTAGGAGTTGATAGGGGGGGGGGGGACACACACACAGCCAGCCAGACAGACAGAAGTACAGACAGACAGAAGTACAGACAGACACACATTTGCCCGATCTCATAAGTCTACTTTTTCCTCATTTTTGCAAAATGTGAAAAGTAGGCTAATTATTTCGGAATTCAAGAAAATGCCAAGTGCCATCAGAGGTTACCATGACAACGCTTTTATATTGATGAGGGATGATATATCAGAGTTTGCCAAGACAACGCCATCGATGAGATCACATTCATGTTTAGCCTACTTTTCACACTTTGCAAAAATGAGGAAAAAGTAGACTTATGAGATCGATCCGGGAAAATGTGTCTGTCCTTCTGTCTGTCTGTCTGTCTGTCCTTCTGTCTGTCTGTCTGTCTGTCTGTCTGTCTGTCTGGCTGGCTGTGTGAGTGTGTGTGTGTGTCCCTATCATTACCTAAACGGCTGCAGCAATCGTAACAAAATTTAGTATGAGTAAAGATGTATACCGGAATATCTCAGGCCCATATTTGAAAAAGATGTCAGTGCTACCAACTGCTAAAAAACGCACTAGAAATTTGAGCTCCATGTTGGATATCTTTGAAGGTATACATGGGAGCTATTCCAAAATTGGCACACATATAGATAATACGTTTTCAGTTTAATTTCCAGGAGGCCATACATGACAGTGTTGCAAAAATAATTTAATCCTTCTGATAGGTCCAATATTTAAATGCATATAACTTCTACGCTATCAATTGGATTTCAACCAAATTTTCTATGTAATATGTGTACATGAACAGATATGACTGAGTGTATTCTTAATAGCCACCAGGGCTGCCAACGGTTAATAATTGCTCTCTATTTTATCCAAATATCAATATATCAGAAAGTATGCAAGCCGACAGCTTTAAACTATGCACACGTATATTACCTGATATTTTACATTAATTTGGAGTAGGCCTAACTTATATACACCAGTTCTACCAACATGATTCTAAGCTTGCTGATAGGACCAATTGTTAAATACACGTAACTTCTATACTGTCAGTTGGATTTCAACCAAATTTCGTATGTGCTATGTGTAACATAACAGATATGACTATAAGTATTCATAAGAGCAATCAGGGCTGCCAACTGTTAATAAAGGATGTCTATATTTTTTCCCCTAATATCAATATATCAGAAAGTATGCAAGCCAACAGCTCTATACTTTGCACAAGTATATCACCTGACATTCTAGATTAATTTGGAGTAATTAACATAAGTCAGTGCTGCCAGCATCATTCTATGCCTGATGTTAGCTCCAATTTTAAAATACATGTAACTTCTATACCAACAAATGGATTTCATCCAAAATTGGCACAAAAAGATATCACAATATTTCAGATTATTTCTGACCAGCACTCGCATGACATTGTTGCCAACATGCTTTTACGTGTACTAATAGATCAAATGTCTAACTCCATGTAACGTCCTTTGGACTTCAACCGCATTTTGTATTCTGTACCTTGATGGATGGAAGTAAGAATATATTCAGTCACCAGGGCTGCCAACTGTATTGCTCTATAAGGCTACATTATGCCTAGTATACAGCATTTCGAACTAATTAAGACATTTTGGTATTACCAACTTAATTTCGTCATTATTCTAGATAGGTTCATATACTGTACTCTAGATTAATCATTGGCATGAATCTTAATTTTAAGAAAAGTAGGCTCTTTAGTTCATCACGGAACTTCTTGTCCCATCTGACTATGAGGGAAGCGGCTAACTGGTAGCATGCTGAAATTCTATGCCCAAGGTCGCTGGTTCAAAGCCGGCCAAAGTCGCCGGATTTTTTAAGAGCGCTAAAAATCCCTCAGCATGCTTTCCTTCGGACGGGAAGTTACAACGTTCGTTGCAAGTTAGTGGTTGCGGTGGCATCCAGCAGCCAATTTCACAGCTAGGTGTCGTTGACGGTAGTATTTGGTACAAAATTAGGTACTACTTAAAATTGACAGTCTGCAGACCTTACCTGAATTACAGACGAATACTGTCATCACATTTAACACCGTTTATCAGACAGATTCTACACACACCCAATGTACACGGGGTTACATGACCTCGTTGTCGCAGCCCCTAAACTGAGGAACCAACCAACATCTCTGCGGGAGATAAAATTTTGCGTGAAGAAGTAACAGACTGTTAGATAGTTACGCATCAGTTCCAAACCTTGCATAAGGACAGTGTGATCACAAGTATAACAAGTAGTTCCGTGACGAACTATACAGTCTATTTTCATATATCCTACTTATGTTAATTGCCACTATCTACATACAAAATTTCAGCTTGATTGCTGTAATACATTCGTAGATATTGAGAACCGACTAAATACTTCGGATGGTCGCCAAGTTGGATTTTATATATGTATATATGTATATATGTAGGTCATACAGTTATGTACTGTGTAGCATGCAAACATGAATCGCATGATTATGACAAAAGAAGTAACAAGGAGATTTTAAAATTTCGCACAGCTGCCATCTTGTGGTTATGGAAACAATTGGAATAAATTAGATGCCAGTGGATTAACATTCGCATAAAGATTTACTCTACCAAGTTTCACTGCACTCGGATGGTTAAATTGCAAGAAACGTCCATGTGAATATTTATACTTCGCGTCGCCGCCATGTTGGATTTGTGATCACCAGGTTATTTAAAGTCCTATAGGTGAACTTAAGTTAATAGCCCCTATGAACAAAAAAATTCAGTTTGATTGCTATAATAGATTCGTAGATATTCAGAGCCGTCTAAATATTTCGGATGGTCACCATGTTGGATTGTTAAATGTATAGGCCATTGAGTCATGTACCATTAAAGGAAAATTCCTGCGTAGGTTCTTTATTCAAACTTTCACATCGATCGCATGATTACGACACAAGAAATAAAAACTTAATTTTAAAATTCGCAAAGTTGCCATCTTGAGGTAATGTAAACAATTGAACTAAATTAGATACCAGCGTATTGCAATGAGTTTGAACATTTCCTGTACCAGATTTCATTGCGGTTGGAACATTAAATCGCGAGAAAGGTCTATTTAAAATTTTCAAATTCGCTTGGCCGCCATGTTCATTTTGTAGTTAACCGGTTTTTGAAAGTCTTATTGATGAACTTCCAGTAGTGCCCTTTATCTCCGTACAAAATTTCAGGGTGATACCGCTAACAGTTTCGGAGATGGAGAATGCCAGTGATATATTTCGCACATCCGCCAGCTTGTGGTTATGTAAACAATTGAACCTAGTTAGATGCCGGTGCATTACAATGTGTATAAACATATACTGTACCAAGTTTTATTGCGTTTGGTTGGTTAAATCGCGAGAAACGTCTATTTAAAAGTCGCAAACTCGCGTGGCCGCCATGTTGGTTTTGTAGTTACCAGTTTTTCAAAAGTCACATAGGCGAACTCCTGGTAGTTCCCTTTATCACCGTACAAAATTCCAGGGTGATATCGGGAATTCTTTCGGAGATATTGAATGCTGGTGAAATATTTCCTTACAGCCGCCATGTTGGATTGGTGAGACGTAACAAAATTTGAAGGGCACGGTCGGGGTCGTCCGGAATAGTGCTATGAACTAACCGAGTTTCATTGAAATCGCTCCAGCCGTTTAAAAGTGATTAGAGGGACACACACACACACACGCACTCCTCACACACACACACACACACACACACACGCACACACACACACACAAAAGGTGATCTCATAAGCCTATTTTTTCAAAATTGAAAATAGGCTAAAAGTGAACCCCAAATGATAAGAAGGTTACTATCCCTATAAGACAATAAAATGTTAAAAATATGCATAGAAAGACGAAAAGAAAGTTAATTACCCTCCAATTGTAAAATACTTTCTCGCAATAAATGAGGTCTGATCCTCCTACGAAAGCCTGCCTATTTTGCCTGTTAAAGCCTATCCCCTAGTTTGCCCGGTGAAATCTACATCCGCCTTCCGGCATGCCAAGAGAAATTTTAATTATGTTTACTGTGTGTGTGTTCATCAAGGGTAATTTCTAGGTATTTTTGTGTCGAAGTTCTATTTATGAAGGAGTTACATTTGCAACCTGCCAGGATGTTTTGGTGAATGCATGATATGCTGTGGTGCGTTAGTTTGTATTTTTCCTGTGTGAAGTGATCAACTCTGATGTGCATTATTTTAGATTTGGTTGTATTTATATACACATTATTGTCATGACACCATCTTGTGATGTTTAGATCGTAGGCTTTCGCGGCCGGTGTAAAGTTTATCGTCTTGGCTTACAGCATTGAGCCGCGTCGCATCTCGGTTATTATTTCCCGACGTTTCGGCTGACATTGCAGCAGCCTTAATCATGGGTAGGTACGAGTTGGTGTCCGTACTCAAACTAACGGTTGTTGCCAGTCAGATGTGCTTGCTTGCCCTGCGTTGACGTCACGCTGCTCGCTGATTGGTCCCCGCCCCTGGCAGTCGCGCGTTAGTAGAACTTTCCAGATGTTGCTGAGTTTGAACCCATCTTCGCGATTGAAATTATTGGGATGCTTAACGACCTCTATTGCCTCTCTAATTAACCTGTTTTGGTATCCGGGAATTTTAGCAACAGTTTCCGCCTTATCAAATTCGATGGCGTGTCTCGTGACGTCAGCATGTTGAGCTATTGCAGATCTGTAGTTTATCTGTTTCGTGTCCCGAATGTGCTCTGAAATCCTAATGGAAACGCGTCTTTTGTTTGCCCTATGGAAACCTGTCCACAGGAGCAAGGCACTTTGTAAATTCCTTCGTCTTGGTTTGGCAGCTTTATCTCGTTTGATTTACGCACCACTTGCGTCAGCTTGTTTATAGGATGCATCACAGTAGTAACATCGTGTTTCTTGAGCAGCCTGGCGATTCTATCTTTCAACCCCTGTACGTACGGCAGAAAGGCTTTATGGTGGGGCCTATCTTTGTTCTTTTTGCCAGTTCTTCGGCTAAGTTCTACCTTCCGTGTGGCCCTATTTATTTTGTCCTTTGCTGTAGCCATTAGCTAGGAGCGTGTTCCAAACATGTTTCTTTTCTTCATTCACGCTATCCTTATCGCAAATGTGGTTGGCTCTGGTGAGGAGTGTTCTAGCTACCATTTCTTTCTGCGATGGAGGATGACTTGAGTTAGCATGTAGGTACCGATCTTTGTGAGTATCATTCCTATAGACCCTGTGTCCGAGTGTGTTATCTGTTCGTTTATAGAGCAGAACGTCTAAGAAGGCCAGCTGATTATTATCTTCTACTGCCATTGTGAAGTTGATGTCTGATGTCTGGAGCACATGAAGTCTAGAAACTCCTGAAGTGTGGTGCGTCCATGTTCCCATATCAAAAAGACGTCGTCTACGTATCTGAACCAACACTTAGGCTTCAATGGGCTCTCCTTGATCGCTTCTTCTTCGAAGTTAGCCATAAACACGTTATCCAGTAGTGGGGTGAGGGGAGAACCCATGGCTGCTCCCTCCGTTTGTTGAAACATCTGCCCATTGAATACGAAGACTGTGGAGTTAACACAGTGTTCAGCTAACTCCACTAAGTCCGTTGGACCTTCTGTGGCTGTAAGTTTTTCCCTGATTAACTGTATGGCGTCTGGTACAGGCACCCTGGTAAATAGGGACTCCACATCGAAGCTTGCCAGTAGATCACCGTCACTCAGGCTTATACTCGCTATGATATCAGTAAAGTGCTGCGAGTTCTTCACGTGGGAGGCAGGCGGAGGGAATAATTGCTGCAGTACTTAGTTCAAATATTTAGCCAGAGCGTGAGATGGAGACGCTATGGCGCTAACTATAGGCCTCAGAGGCACATCGGGCATGTGTATTTTAGGTAGACCGTAGAACGTGGGAGTTCTTGAGTAGCGAAGTACTGGGGATTTCTGCTTCTCTTCTGGAATAGATGACTCCTTAATTAGCCGTGTCGTCGTTAGTTCTATCTTCCTTATGGGGTTCTTCGGGATCGCCTTATAAGCTGTGTCTGAAAGGAGGCTGTGAACCTTATCCACGTAGTCTTGGGTGTCGAATACAACCGTAGCATTCCTTTTGTCTGCTGGCAAAATCGTAATGCTGTCATTGCTTCGTAGCTCTTTAAGGGCCTTACGTTCTTCCCTGCTGATGTTGCTTGAAATGGGCCTGGCATGTTTGATGATCTGAGAGGCCTCTGCTCAAATTTCTTCTGCTTCTAAAGCTGGTAGATGACGGATAGAAGCTTCTACCCCGCAGATAAGATCTTCCGTAGGAGAGCGTCTTGGCGTGATTGCGTAATTAAGTCCTTTGTCTAACAGGTCCTTACTTGGCTCGTTCAGTGGCAGGGATGACATGTTGATCACTAAGCGCTTCCTATATAGTGCATACGTTGAATATGGTTTCTGCATTTGTTGCAGCAAGTCAAATTTATTTATATGTGTAGCTCTTGTTTTCTGTAATATGGAATCTGCATGCCTTGCGGTTATGTTATCCAACGACGTCCAATCGTCAGGAGACAGTCGTAGCATTAGCTTGAAGTGTATGTCATATAGTTCTCGCGTCACCATATCTAGTTCACGACAGCAGTTCCGGAATCGTTCACGTAATAGGGCACTTTCGTTCGGAGTAAAATTCTCCTCGCTGCAGGCGAAGAAATATGATGTTTTACCTTGATAAACTTAGGTGAAATGCCGTAGTCTATGCAGCGTTTCAAAAAGGCAAGTGAGCTCGGCAAGCGCGACCGTTTCTGGCGTAGAATGTCCAATTTCCTGCTGTAGGAGTGAGTTTCCTGCCCGTAGAGGCGTATATATTTAGATCATAGGCTTTCGCGGACGGTGTCAAGTTTATCATCTTGGCTTACAGGATTGAGCCGCGTCGCATCTCGGTTATTATTTCCCGACGTTTCGGCTGACATTGCAGCAGCCTTAATCGTGGGTAGGTACGAGTTGGTGTCCGTACTCAAACTAACGGTTGTTGCCAGCCAGATATGCTTGCTTGCCCTGCATTGACGTCACGCTGCTCGCTGATTGGTCCCCGCCCCTGGCAGTCGCGCGTTAGTAGAACTTTCCAGATGTTGCTGAGTTTGAACCCATCTTCGCGATTGAAATTATTGCGATGCTTCACGACCTCTATTGCCTATCTAATTAACCTGTTTTGGTATCCGGGAATTTTAGCAACAGTTTCGGCCTGATCAAATTCGATGGCGTGTCTCGTGACGTCAGCATGTTCAGCTATTGCAGAACTGTAGTTTATCTGTCTCCTGTGCCGAATGTGCTCTGAAATCCTAATGGAAACGCGTCCTTTTGTTTGCCCTATGTAAACCTGTCCACAGGAGCAAGGCACTTTGTAAACTCCTGCGTCCTGGTTTGGCAGCTTTATCTCGTTTGATTTACGCACCACTTGCGTCAGCTTGTTTATAGGATGCATCACAGTAGTAACATCGTGTTTCTTGAGCAGCCTGGCGATTAAATCTGTCAACCCCTGCACGTACGACAGAAAGGCATTATGGTGGGGCCTATCTTTGTTCTTTTTGCCAGTTCTTCGGCTAAGTTCTACCTTCCGTGTGGCCCTATATATTTGTCCGTTTAGCCATTAGCTAGGAGCGTGTTCCAAACATGTTTCTTTTCTTCATTCACGCTATCCTTATCGCAAATGTGGTTGGCTCTGGTGAGGAGTGTTCTAGCAACCATTTCTTTCTGCGATGGAGGATGACTTGAGTTAGCATGTAGGTACCGATCTGTGTGAGTATCTTTCCTATAGACCCTTTGTCCGAGTGTGTTATCTGTTCGTTTATAGAGCAGAACGTCTAAGAAAGCCAGCTGATTATTTTCTTCTACTCCCATTGTGAAGTTGATGCTCGGATGTCTGGAGCACATGAAGTCTAGAAAGTCCTGAAGTGTGGTGCGTCCATGTTCCCATATCAAAAAGACGTCGTCTACGTATCTGTTCCAACACTTAGGCTTCAATGGGCTCACCTTGATCGCTTCTTCTTCGAAGTTAGCCATTAACACGTTAGCCTGTAGTGGAGAGAGGGGGGAACCCATGGCTGCTCCCTCCGTTTGCTGAAACATCTGCCCATTTAATACGAAGACTGTGGAGTTAACGCAGTGTTCAGCTATCTCCACTAAGTCCGTTGGACCTCCTGTGGCTGTAAGTATTTCCCTGATTAACTGTATGGCGTGAAGTACAGGCACCCTGGTAAATAGGGACTCCACATCGAAGCTTGCCAGTAGATCACTGTCACTCAGGCTTATACTCGCTATGATATCAGTAAAGTGGTGCGAGTTTTTCACGTGGGAGGCTGGCGGAGAGAATAATGGCTGGTTCAAATATTTAGACAGAGCGTGAGTTGGAGAAGCTATGGCGCTAACTATAGGCCTCAGAGGCACATCAGGCTTGTGTATTTTAGGTAGACCGTAGAACGTGGGAGTTCTTGAGTAGCGTGGTACTAGGGATTTCTGCTTTTCTTCTGGAATAGATGACTCCTTAATTAGCCGCGTCGTCGTTAGTGCTATCTTCTTTATGGGGTTCTTCGTGATCGCCTTATAAGCTGGGGGCGGGGACCAATCAGCGAGCAGCGTGACGTCAATGCAGGGCAAGCAAGCACATCTGACTCGGAACAACCGTTAGTTTGGGTACTGCGCCCGAATAAACCCATCAGTACTTATATCCGCTGCACTGTAAAGGATTACAGACATGTAAATTACCCACCTCACAAATTTACCATGCCTACTAAGTAAAATTGGGAATTTCAGGAACATACAGGATAGATATTATTCGTAAGAAAATAGTACTACCAGCCAAGGTACAAATTTCTACTATCATTTACATTTAGAGCAAATCGAGAAACTCCAATCTCGAGGGGTGATAAGGTCTAATCTATAGTGAGGGCCTGTATCTATACCTCGCAGTACTATTTTCGACGATGACGACAATGAAAACGGTGTCAGTTAAGATAAAAGTTGACTGAGTCGCTAAAGAGCGCCAGCCGTTTATTGTGCTGAAACAAGTACAATAAAACTGGCTTCCTGCCTGAATATGGTGTCTCCTTGACACTCTCACAAGAATAAACTTTAAAAAAAAAACTTTCACGTGGCACTGATGTAATAAGAAATGTGAAACGGCGTGATACTATGCATTGCCCTATTTTATACAAATCCGCTTCAACTCTGAACCGTAGTTCCATATCTAAGCAAAATCATTTATTAACTATGTGCATATATACATTCATTTATGGTTCGCACAAATTATACACTCTATTGTGTCGAAAAGATTAAATTGTCTATCTTTCAATGAGTCTTTTATCAACTCAACTTCCTTAACAATCAAATAACCAACATACACCGCAACTATCGTGTTGAAAGTAATAAATGCTCGTCTTAATCAATTGAACATAAGTGACAAACATTTAAGCTAAGCACTGTTCCTTTTATCTTTTATCTATTCATTATAAAATACTGAAATATTTCTGAAATTCTTTACTGTGTTAATAATTCTCTGATAAACGTGAATACTAGAAGTGCATGGCATTAACCTTCATTCTCACACTCCTCCTTCAAAATTATACAACAATTACCTAATCTCTTAAACACCCTGTACAGAATCTTCCTTTAATACACTCAAATAACTTCACAATCACTGCGATCAATACTAGAAAAACTTGAGACTCCTCAGCCTCCTCTCGTAAAAATACGTAACTCGTTTACGTCTATATCTCCTTACTTTGCACGGTATTTCAACTATAAACTTCCATTTCAATACACTTTCTTCCTAACTTTAACACTCTCCTCTATCCTGATACAACTTCACCTCGTGCTTACAAATTCCACTTCTGCAATAAATTTCTGTACTTTCACTTTCTGATCACCCTGTGATTTAACTTTGTTAACTTTCTTTTCACGTGTTTAAATTCAGTTTTACATTCAATTACAACTTTTAAAGAAATATCAGTAAGAATTCATATTCTTAACAAATGATATAATTTTGACTTCCTTCCATGAATATATTTGTTTAACAAATTCATCTATGTTTTTTAATGCTCTAAATTTCCTTAGAAATATGTGTATAAGCGTTCTCGTAATACTTTCGTTCATAATTAGTTGAGAATAAATTTCTGACACTCGAATCAACATCATGAGTTGTCAAAATATTCTTTACACTTCGTGACATAACTTTTTAAATATGCGGTACTTAAATTTGCTCCAATAAACTTCCTTTACTTCATTTACAATTATACTCCTTCTTTAGTTCGTTTAATGTTATACTCCTTTTAAATAGTTCACTCTACATTCTTTTAAATAGTTCATCCTACATTCCTTTAAACAATTCATTCTACATTCCTTAAAAAGTTCATCGTACATTCCTTTAAATAGTTCATCCTATATTCCTTTAAATAGTTCATCCTATATTCCTTTAAATAGTTCATTCTATATTCCATCGCTGCGATAAAACAGATTTAATTAGCTTAAATCTAACGCAAATATGAAAAATTCTACACGATTTTACTCTGAAATGACTTTAGCGTTAAGAGCATCGCTATGCAAAATTTCGTCCAAGTGACTGAAATTTTCACAAACAAGAAAAATAACTCCTAAGAAAAATACGAAAAATTACTACTTCAAAATCTACATAATTTAATGATACTGGCAAAATATACTGACAAAATTATACTGTCAAAATTATACGGTTGGTCAATTGGATAATCACAGAACATAACTATAATTCTAGATTATATAAAGCAATCGCTTTTCTACCTTGAGTTGACTCTGGTCTAGAGAATACCTTCGTCTCGCCTGCCAAACCATATGTGTCTCGGAGCTCATCGTCTCGTCCACAGCTATGAAGACCGGTTTGTGTCAGAACTAGCTGGCCTCTTCCCCCAGTGGAACAAGGTCGGTGACGTCCTCGGTGAACGACCTCGCCATGAAACAGTCCGCTCTGCCTGCATTCCGTCTCCCGTTCACTGCAAGTCGTCTGGCTTCGACTCCCTATTTCTTCAGAATTGACATCTCGTTTCTTCAGAATTGACATCTCGGTTCTTCAGAAATGACATCTCGTCTCAGGTTGAAAATTGTCGTTTATACAAGCGTTTGCGAGTATTCTAGATGTATTAGAACTCTTGTAGAAAAGTAGAGGTTTGTTCGGTGATTTTGCGCATCACGTGGATGTTCTGCTGCGCCTTCCATAATAGTGAATTCTGGAATTCAACTGTACATCTTTGTAGTCTCCACTTCCCTATGCTTTAGCTTAGCACATGGTAATTCTCATTTCACTGATGATATATTTTTGACTTCCCCGTTGCTGCTTTGTAACTTGCATTTTTAATGTAATGTTCAAGTATGCGTTCACACGTAGTAATAGTGAATATCTTCTTGTCAAAAACAACTTTGTATTAAGCACAGTAATACTCGGCTATATACTGTTCTATTCTGCGTGGTAAATGTTGCTTGCTCCTCAAGTTACAGTCTTGCTGTACTACACTCTTCTTCACTACCAACGTTGATAAAGCGTGTCACTGTTATAATAATACTGTCTTCTTCTCGAGGTCTTGACTCGATGAAATCTCAAATTGGAAAGAACTCTCTCGTCCCGTTCTCTGCGTTCGACAAGTTGCAGTCTCTGTCTCCCCTCTCGTGGTGTGACGTAACTTCTACCACCTCTCCTCACTTCAGTCCGCAGTTCGACCTTCGTCTCTTCTCCTCTTTCATGTCGTAGCTCTCGCTTCAAGTGGCGTGATGTCTCTCGCAATGTAGACCTCCCACATTCATATAATAGAATATATATCCATCTTTAAATCATTCCTTCTTTCTTGCCTTTCATAATTGCATAAGATGAGTAGTATTTCACTCATTTCTATACAGATTTTCCCATACTCCTCGAATTTTTAATGAATAAAAGATTTTCATCCACTCTTTTATTTTTCCTGGGTCTTGGTTCATATCCAGATTGGTTCTTTGGTAATGGCCTCAAATAAATTCTGGCGCAGTACGAACACCAACTCGTACCTACCCATGATTAAGCCTGCTGCAAAGTCAGCCGAAACGTCGGAAAATAATAACCGAGATGCGACGCGGCTCAATCCTGTAAGCCAAGATGATAATCTTGTGATGTTATTGAAGTCTTCTGTGCCTTGCTCCTGTGGACAGGTTTACATAGGGCCAACGAAAAGACGCGTTTCCATTAGGATTTCAGAGCACATTCGGGACACGAAACAGATAAACTACACATCTGCAATAGCTGAACATGCTGACGTCATGAGACACGCCATCGAATTTGATAAGGCCGAAACAGTCGCTAAAATTCCCGGATACCAAAACAGGTTAATTAGAGAGGCAATAGAGGTCGTGAAGCATCCCAATAATTTCAATCGCGAAGATGGGTTCAAACTCAGCAACATCTGGAAAGTTCTACTAGCGCGCGACTGCCAGGGGCGGGGACCAATCAGCGAGCAGCGTGACGTCAACGCAGGGCAAGCAAGCACATCTGACTGGCAACAACCGTTAGTTTGAGTACGAACACCAACTCGTACCTACCCATGATTAAGGCTGCTGCAATGTCAGCCGAAACGTCGGAAAATAATAACCGAGATGCGACGCGGCTCTATCCTGTAAGCCAAGATGATAATCTTGTGATGTTATTGAAGTCTTCTGTGCCTTGCTCCTGTGGACAGGTTTACATAGGGCCAACGAAAAGACGCGTTTCCATTAGGATTTCAGAGCACATTCGGGACACGAAACAGATAAACTACACATCTGCAATAGCTGAACATGCTGACGTCATGAGACACGCCATCGAATTTGATAAGGCCGAAACTGTTGCTAAAATTCCCGCATACCAAAACAGGTTAATTAGAGAGGCAATAGAGGTCGTTAAGCATCCCAATAATTTCAATCGCGAAGATGGGTTCAAACTCAGCAACATCTGGAATGTTCTACTAGCGCGCGACTGCCAGGGGCGGGGACCAATCAGCGAGCAGCGTGACGTCAACACAGGGCAAGCAAGCACATCTGACTGGCAACAACCGTTAGTTTGAGTACGGACACCAACTCGTACCTACCCATGATTAAGGCTGCTGCAATGTCAGCCGAAACGTCGGGAAATAATAACCGAGATGCGACGCGGCTCTATCCTGTAAGCCAAGATGATAATCTTGTGATGTTATTGAAGTCTTCTTGAAGTCTATCAAAAGCTGTTTTAGAGTCTTTATGTATGGTGTTTTTAGTGGTGTCATCAGCATAAATAAATATTTTACTGTGTTTAATGGCTTCATCCATGTCGTTTACGAACAGGTTATATAGTGTAGGTGAAATAATACTGCCTTGAGGAATACCCTGTGTTCCTTCTGCTGCGTCACTAATAGTGTTAATGTTCATAACTGCCATTTCCCTGTTTCCCAGATAGCTTTCAAATAGTTTGTAAGTCTTGCCTCTTATTCCAATATCGTGTAATTTAGCAAGTAGTTTATTGTGATTTATTGTGTCAAATGCTTTAGAAAAGTCAAGAAAAAGTACCATTATGTGATTGTTCTTATTTAAGGCATTATTTATTACATTGGCAAATTCAGCCAGGAGTAGTTCAGTACCTTTTCCCTTTCTAAAACCGTATAGGTGTCCCTTTAAAATATCATTTATTTATTTAGGAAATTGTACAATCTCTTATCCAAGCATTTTTCCATTATTTTGTGAAGGATTGATAAAATGCATATTGGTCTGTAGTTGCCAAAGTCTAAGTGGCCGCCATTCTTATATATTGGTTTAATAATTGTGTATTTCAGATATATTGGTATTATGCCTGATTCGAATATCTTGTTTATGAGATGTGTTATGATTGGTATAGTTTTTTTGGATGTTGCCTTTATGTCTTTCAAGCGTATATTGTCTGCACCAAGCGATTTGTCTATTTTTAATTCCTTAATTATGTTCTCTATGTCATATTCATCAGTTTCAAGTAATGTAAAGGAATTCATTAATGTGTTTCTATTTGATTACAGTTATGAGCTAGGCTGTTTATTTTTTCACTAAAGGTACTGTTGAATTTATTGACTATCACTTCGTTAGTATAATGTATTCTTAAATGTTTATTTATGACTTGATTGACAGTTTGGGTTTTCCGACCTGTTATATCATTAATGACTTTCCACATTCGTTTATTATCGTTTTTGGAACTATTTATCTTATTTTTATAATATTGATGTTTATTTTGTTTATTAGCTTATTTAATTTGTTTCTGAAAGCTTTGTATTCATTTTTATTGTGATATTATCCTTGTTTCTGAGCATTGTTTTGTAAAATATGTCTCTTTCCTTACATTGTATTTTTAGGTCATAAGTGAACCATTGTTTGCTTTTTTGGTGTTTTCGTGTGGTTATGTAAGATGCTTTTTGGTAGATTTCCTTAAATTTGGTTGTTATATTATTATATATGTCATTAGGATCTTTAAATTCAAGGCAATCTGTCCAGTCTGTGTTGTTAAGGCTTGTGGGTATTATAGTATCGTTCTTTAGCGTAATGTACGTTTCATTAGCTTGTAATTGTGTCTTATTTTTTGGCCAAATACCTGCATATGTTATGTAATGGTCAGAGATGTCTGATTGTATGACTGCAGAAGTATATTGATCTAGTCTGCTACGATAGTATATGTGATCAATACATGTTCTCGAGTCTAAATTTGGATCATAACGAGTACATTGTGTGATAAGTGGTAGGAAACCATGCGAAAGGAAGCTTGTAGTTTAAAGTGACCGTTAATCTGTGGATCATAAGCCACGGGACCTCCTTTTTACGTGAAATCCGAAACACAGGACATGGCATTTCACTTCGAAAATCTCACATGCATTGACCGGGAATCGAACCCGGACCGCCTTGGTGAGAGGCATACAGCTAGACCGCTGAGCCACCACGCCCCTCAGGAAACCATGAGTCGCCATAATATTTGTATATTTGATGGCTGATAGACTGATGTCATTAGATAAAGTATCAATGTTTATATCCCCTAAAATGGCGTATTCGCTGTACTTAATGGTGTGTTGTGTTATATGTGTCTTCAGTTCATCAAGAAAGTCATTTATGTTAGTGCTAGGTGGTCTGTAAATGCATGTTAATCCAATCTTTTTGTTCATGTGAGTATTTCTAATACCATTGATTCATGGGTATTGTAAATGTATGAATTGTGTGTTCTAATAGCCATGTTGTTCTTTACATATTATATGGCTATGCCTCCTCCTTTACGATTTGTTCTATTACAAAATACAACATTAAATTATCCAAAGTAAATAGTAATTATTAGATTCAAGTATGTTAATTTCTGTTAAGCAAATAATATCCAGATCATTAATTTTCTTGCCTAAGGTTATGGTTAAATTAACCCAATTTTTTATATAGATTGAATATTTAGAGAATGGATTTTGATTTCAGCATTATTTCTAGTCTTATTACCATTTTCGATGAAATCGGGTATATTGAGAAATGTGTGTTCCTTTTGTATTTGTATGCCCTCCCAACTGTTCATAATATAAATTTATATAATAATTCAATAATAATTCTTTCTTTTTGGCGGGGGGGGGGGGGGGTTGGGCTTACCTAATTTTGTTAATATCTTCCTCACGGGAGATTCTCAATATACCAGATTCGTCGTTTTTTTCGCACTAGAATTTTGCCGTTTTTAACCCAAATGAATTTCCAGTTATTTTCTCTGGCCTGATTTTTAGTTTTCCATAGTAGGTCTCTGTAAAATGCCGTTAGACTTTCGTTAATGAAAACCCTATATTTAGTGTTCCCATGAGTGAGGACATTTTGTCTTTATCTTTTCTGTAAAAATTCATTCTTTTCGGATATAGAGTTGAATTTTACCTCTATTGGGGGGATTTTGTTCTTTCTTTGCAGGGGGGATCTAATTCTAGAGTCTCATCAATTTTGTGGACGATTTCATCCAGGCATTCATCTCTCGCGCGTGGCACTTCACATATTTCAATGTATTGCTGCCTACCGTTCTGTTCCATTGTGTGCACATTCTCGTTTAGATCTGATATTATTTTGTCTTGTAGATTCTTATCGTCGTTTAGGGTTTTTATTTCTGCTGTAAGTGATTTCAGAAGAGTTGCATTTGACTTAGTTTCCTCAATCAACTCATCATATTTCTGCGCAATAAAGTCGGCTCTTTTTACACTTTCACTCACTTGGTTTTTCAGTTCACTAATCTGTTTCTTTAATTCTAAAAAATACCTTTGATATCCGATGCGTGTATTGTCTCCGAGTCCGATGTTGAAGGTGGAGTCGCTGTGTCATCGGTATTGGCAGCTGGTTGGGTCATTGTTACACCGCTTGCGACAACAGGTGCTGACGTCGTCTTCTTGTAACTACGGCATTGTGGACACCGCCATGATTCCTTAGCTTGTCTGGCCATACCTTTCCACGTACGTGTAGTTACGGTGATATTTCCCTTTGCATCCCGTGCAGGATACAGTCACCATCACTTGGAAGTCCTTCTTAGCAACGGTCGCAAACCATTTCCTTGCTATACTTAACGTTTTGCGGAGCACTCAGGTACACGTCTACTTCCTCCGGTTGATCCACTAATAATAATAATAATAATAATAATAATAATAATAATAATAATAATAATAATAATAATAATAAAATAATAATAATAACAATTATAATCATGGTATATTGGCTTTCACGGCCGGTGATTTAAAGCTCAGCAATTTTTCTAGGTTTGTGCCGTGTCTGGCTCATCAGCGGGCTCTTGGTGCACCCCGAACCCCCCCCCACAGGACTAGCAAATTGTGTACTACCTCCTTCGTTATGAATCGCACGAGCGCCTCTAAATGCTCCGGGCGGGGAGCACCAAGAGCCCGCTGATGAGCCAGCTTGGTTTTCTTAGGCGAAACCCCGCACAAGACACGGTATAAACCTAGAAAACTTGCTGCGTTTTAATTATAATCATTCTGATGTGGAAAGAAAGGTTTGTTAGTTATTGTAGTTTTAAGGGACGGAAATACGAGGTCATCAGTCAGAAAGATGTTCAAGGCAGGTGCCACTTTCGACAATAGTCTAATTATTTTTGGGGTGTAAGGGGTAGGAATATTCCTACTCAAATGTCAACCTCACCTGCTCGTGGTTCACCCTGCTATAGACTGACGAGGCTCTGACGACCGAGTGACTCCCGGGATAAGGAGTTCCCCTCCATTATATCAACGGCTTCCTTGGAAGGTGGATGAGTATGTGGAGGTTAGGGCACTCTCATGCCCTTGAGGTGGGAAACTACCTCTAAAGGCGGATGAAGGAAAATGGTCAACGGTATAGAATAAGTCCTCAACGGCGGACCAGGCGTACGGGCGACTAGTACAGCCCCAACAGCTGGGAAGGTGGATGAAGGCTGCAGCAGGTTCGGAACCTCTAGTCGTCGTAGTTACTATGCCACTAGGTAAAGGCTCTGTATCTGTCAAGGATAGTGTGATTTTTGATGTGCAGCAGCATTCCCACGTAAAAAGATATCACGCACAGGCGTCCTCTGAGGGAAATAACATCTCTTCGTGCACGACTGCAAGCCCTGCGGTGATCGGGGAGTTGTGACGGGAGCAGGATTGTGTTATCTGGGAGCTTCTATTGACAAACCGGCACGTAGGCGGTGGATGTGTGATCTTCGCTTTGCTCGAGGATGGGCTGTAGAGCAATTCGTATGCTGCATTCGTGACTAAGCAGGCCTATTTAGGATTCGCTCTGCTTACCCCGAATTGGGAGGGAGCTATAAAAGGTGCTCGAAACCTAGCCAGCCTAAATACTACCTGACTGGATAGCCGCGTCCAGAGGGTACACCATATGCGGTCGAAACAAAATAAATATGAATTTTGCCACCTGGAACATCCGCACTCTAATGGACACTAACACAGAAAACCGACCACAAAGACGAACAGCAATTGTTGCTCGTGAACTGAGGAGGTTTAGCATTGATATTGCTGCACTCAGTGAAACGAGACTCGCAAATGAAGGACAATTGAAGGAACATGGAGGAGGCTACACCTTCTTTTGGAAGGGGAAAGAGGCTAATGAACCACGTATTTAAGGAGTTGGTTTTGCCATTAAGAATGAACTCATTGATCATCTTGATGAGCTCCCATTTGGTGTAAATGAAAGGCTTATGACCCTACGCCTCAAGCTCAGTAATTATCAAAGAGCAACTATAATAAGCGCATATGCTCCAACTCTCACCTCTGAAGAGGACCAAAAGGAAGAATTCTACTCCCAACTCGATTAGCTTCTGAAAAATATACCACAGTCTGATAAGATCATTCTCCTCGGGGATTTCAATGCCCATGTTTGTAGGGACTCAACACTGTGGACAGGTGTAATTGGGAAGGAAGGTGTTGGTAACAGCAATCATAATGGGACCCTTCTCCTAACTAAATGTTCTGAATATAACCTTGTCATTACAAATACACTCTTCCGACAGAAGGACAAATTTAAGACATCATGGCAACATCCAAGATCAAAACACTGGCACCTAATTAATTATGTGATAGTGCGTGCCCGAGATCAGCGTGATGTACACATCACAAGAGCTCTGACAAGTGCTGATGACTGTTGGACTGATCACAGACTGATCCGATCTGTTATGGCTCTGCGAATTCCCCAGAAATGTAGAAAGCAGGGAAAGCTCGTAAGACGTAAGGTCAATACCGAACTTGTTAAAGATGATAATGTTAAATCAAAGTTACATGAACTACTTGGTGAAAGGCTGCCTGATGATTATCCAGAAAATATAGAACACTGGCAAATGTTCAAGTCAGCAGCACTCTCAGCCTGCGAAGAGTCAGCTGGTTTTGCTAAGAAAAAGCATCAAGACTGGTTTGATGAGAATGACCAAGAAATTCAATTTCTTATAGATGAGAAGTGGAAAGCGCTCAATGCATGGAAAAATAACCCTAAATCTGCATCCAAAAACAACTTTATCAAGATGCCAAGGCTGAAGTCCAAAAGAGAACTCGAGCCATGAAAAACCTTTGGTGGGTATCTAAATCACATGAAATGGAGTATCTAGCTGAGACCAACAATACACATGCTACCTTCAGTGCAACAAAAGTAGTCTATGGACCATCCCGTCACACCGTAAATCCTCTAAAAGCAAAAGATGATACTGAACTTCTCCGAGACACTTGTTCAATCAACTCCCGCTGGAGGGAACATTTTGACGAACAACTGAACAGGGATACCCACGTCAATGATAACATTTTAAGCAAAATTCCTCAGAGACCAGTACAAACTCAGCTTGATGAAGGTCCCTCCCTACTAGAAGTTGAAATTGCTATTAATGAACTCAAGAATAATAAGGCAGCAGGCATAGATGGGATTCCAGCTGAACTATTTAAAGATGGGGGCACTGTACTAGTTCACCACACTCACAAGCTCATTGACAAGTTATGGAAAACAGAAACGATCCCAGATGATCCCAGGGATGCCTTGACACTAGTAATCTTTAAAAAGGGTGACAGAGCTCAATGTGGCAACTATCGTAGAATATCCCTGCTTTCTGTAGCTGGAAAAATTCTTGCCAGAATCCTGTCCAATCGTCTTAAACCTTTGGCTGAAGAATCACTACCTGAAACCCAATGTGGATTTAGACCCAATCGAGGAACAACTGATATGATCTTCTGTGCTAGACAGATGCAAGAAAAATGTAGGGAACAAGATCGCCCTCTATATTTGGTCTTCATTGATATCGTCAAGGCTTTCGATTCAGTCAATAGAGAAACTCTTTGGAAAATCCTAGCTCGAATTGGATGTCCTCCAAAATTCATTCAGATCATTAGAATACTCCATGATAATATGAAGGGCTCAGTTCTTAACAGCAATGGGCCAGGAGAACCCTTTAAGATCACAACAGGTGTCAAGCAAGGATGTGTGATCGCCCCAACATTATTCTCAATTTTTGTTGGCGCTATGCTTCACCTGATCAAAGAAAAAGTTCCGCATGGTGTAGATATTGAATACAGGACTGATGGAGGATTATTCAATCTTAGCAGACTGCGAGCAAAGACAAAGGTATCGACAGGTTCCGTTCTCGAACTCCAATATGCTGACGACAATGTTATATTGGCAAACTCGCTAGACGATCTTGCGGCTGCTCTGAATGCTTTTAATGACGCGTATAAGTGCATAGGTCTGGAAATAAACACCAGTAAAACGCAAATTATCCATCAACCTGCTACGTCCAACTGTAATGCTGCTGGTTTTCCCATTATGATCAACGGGGACAACTTAAAATACATTGAACACTTCCCTTACCTTGGCAGTCATCTCTCAGCAAATGCTAACATTGATGCTGAAATCCAATATCGCCTTAAATGTGCCAGTGCAGCGTTTGGGCGTCTACGAAAAAGGGTGTTTGATAACCATGACATCAGTACTCCAACCAAATTGCATGAGTACCAAGCTGTAGTAATACCTTCTCTGCTCTATGGTTGCGAAACCTGGACTACCTAAAGAAGGCACTTAAAGTGTTTGGAAAAGTACCATCAGCGTTGCATCAGGAGAATTCTTGGAGTTAAGTGGCAGGACCGACGCACCAACATCAGTGTCCTGGAGGAAGCGAAAACTACCAGCATTGAGGCTATGATATTAAAGCATCAGCTTCGATGGGCAGGACATGTTGTTCGCATGCCTGAACGATGTCTTCCAAAACAAATCATGTACTGCCAGTTGCGGATTGGACAGAGAAAGCAAGGGAAACGCTTCAAAGACGTCCTAAAATACAATTTAAACAAATGTCAAATCAACACGGATAAATGGGAGACTACAGCATCAAATCGTCAGGTATGGTGTCGCTTCGTCCACCAAGGTCCACTATGTTTCGAACAACATCGACGAAGCCGTGAGACTGAGAAGTAATATGCGAGGAAAGAGCGTGAGGTTTATAGGAGGATCAACCCACAAGAGCCAGTGGCTGCTCCGAACAACGAGTGTCGCTACTGTGGGCGAGTTTGTGTTTCCAGGATTGGGCTATATAGTCATCTAAGAACTCACCTTTAGAAGACAATCTTACTCGAGAACGAGTGATAGCCTATTATATTAATTATTTTTAGCCTACTTTCGATTTTTGCAAAAAATTAAAGTAGACTTATGAGATCAACACAGGGCGAAAAAAGTGTGTCTGTCTGTGTGTGTGTATGTGTGTGTGTGAGTCTGTGTGTGTGTGTGTCTGTGTGCCTGTATGTGTGTGAGTGTGTGTACTCTGAATGTCTGTCCCCCCCTATCAATTCGAACACGGTGAATGCGAATTGAACGAAATTTGGTACAAAGGTAGCTCTAGCAAAGGACACCTCAGTGTCATGTTTTATATCGCCGCCATCTTGACTGAAACGTAATGGCGGCCACACAAATGTTCAAAGCTTAAATCAAATTACGACTAACCTAATCATCCGATCTCTACCAAATTTTGCAACAACATACCTTTATGGGGGGAGCATCCTTTGACCAAACTAATAAGTCATCAGCGTAATAGTTTGCGGATGGCGGCCATCTTTGTGTGAAAATCGATCCCCCTATTAATTCGAACACGGTGCAACCGAATGGAACGAAATTTGGTACAGAGGTAGTACTAACAAAAGGCACCTCAGTGTCATGTTTTATATCGCCGCCATCTTGACGGAAACGTAATGGCGGCCACACAAATGTTCAAAGCTTAAATCAAATTACGATTAACCTAATCATCCGATCTCTACCAAATTTTGCAACAACATACCTTTATAGAGGAAGCATCCTTTGATCAAATAACTAGGTCATTAGCCTAATAGTTTGCGGATGGCGGCCATCTTTGTGTGAAAATCAATTCCCCCTATTAATTCAAACACGGTGAAACCAAATGGAACGAAATTTGGTACAGAGGTAGCACTAGCAAAGGGCACCTCAGTGTCATGTTTTATATCGCCGCCATCTTGACAGAAACGTAATGGCGGCCACACGAATGTTCAAAGCTTAAATCAAATTACGATTAACCTAATCATCCGATCTCTACCAAATTTTGCAACTACATACCTTTATGGAGGGAGCATCCTTTGACCAATCTAATAGGTTATTAGCCTAATATTTTGCGGGTGGCGGCCATCTTTATGTCAAAATTGATTCCCCCTATTAATTCGAACACGGTGGAACCGAATGGAACGAAATTTGGTACAGAGGTAGCACTAGCAAAGGGCACCTCAGTGTCATGTTTTATATCGCCACCATCTTGACTGAAACGTAATGGCGGCCACACGAATGTTCAAAGCTTAAATCAAATTACGATTAACCTAATCATCCGATCTCTACCAAATTTTGCAACTACATACCTTTATGGAGGGAGCATCCTCTGACCAATCTAATAGGTCATTCGCCTAATAGTTTGCAGATGGCGGCCATCTTTGTGTCAAAATCGATTCTCCCTATCAATTCAAACACGGTGAAACCGAATGGAACGAAATTTGGTACAGAGATAGCACTAGCAAAGGGCATCTCAGTGTCATGATTTATAATGCCGCCATATTGACAGAAACGTAATGGCGGCCACACAAATGTTCAAAGCTTAAATCAAATTACGATTAGCCTAATCATCCGATCTCTAGCAAATTTAGCAACAACATACCTTTATGGAGGAAGCATCCTTTGACCAAACTAATAGGTCATCAGCCTAATATTTTGCGGATGGCGGCCATCTTTGTGTGAAAATCGATTCCCCTTATCAATTCGAACACGGTGAAACCGAATGGAACGAAATTTGGTACAGAGGTAGCACTAGCAAAGGGCACCTCAGTGTCATGTTTTATATCACCGCTATCTTGACGGAAACGTAATCGCGGCCACCCAAATGTTAAAAGCTAAAATGTAATTACGACCAACCTAATAATCTAGTCTCGACCAAATTTTGCAACACCTTATCTTTATGTGGGAAACATATTCAGACCAAACTGCAAGAACATCAGCCCAATAGTTTGCAGATGGTGGCCAAGTATGTGTGCAAATCGATTCCCCCTATCAATTCAAACACGGTGAAACCGAATTGAACGAAATTTGGTACAGAGGTAGCACTAGCAAAGGGCACCTCATATTCATGTTTAATATCCCTATAGCACGTTGTATTTCAACAAGCTACTACAACCAACATTCAATCATACTCCTTGAAAAGGACAAAGAGTTATAACAATACCCACGCATTTAGGAGAAAGTAGGCTATATGTTCTTTACTGAACATCTTGTTAAACTTCAGAGGTTTCAAGAAGGAGAAAATACATTTTCAAACATGCTCTTTTAAAAGGAAAGAAAGAAGGAGACGAACCACCTAATGGAGATGTATTGGCAGAAGATCAAAGCCAGTGGAGGGTAAAGATGATCCATGATACCGTGGTCCATAGTGGCCCAGATCGAACAGAATAATAATAATAAAAAAATAATAATTACACTCACATCCACAGGTTGGTCACCTCCAGATTGTCCAAGAAACTACTTGGTATCATAACACAGAGTAAATGCGGCAAAGAATGGCTTAAAGAGGTACAGAGAGACTTACAAGTTATCAGTATACAACATTTCGAAGAACGAACTGAGTGCCAGACGAAAATCGCGAATGTTAAGTTTGAACCGAGATCACTACTGTACGACAACCTGGGAAAAAGTGGACGGATGAGAGGAAGAGGTAGCATTCCGCGCGAATGAAGAGATTTTGGGAGGAGCGGAGGAGACACACCTCCAAATGATATCATGTTATCAAGTTTAATCGCTCTCCTGTAGGGGAATTTTCGCTTAAATAATAATAATAATAATAATAATAATAATAATAATAATAATAATAATAATAATAATCATAGGAACCTAGATACCTGGTGTAGATCGTTAAAGCGATCAACTCTCCAATGACGATGTTCTGTGCAACACTGCCATCTGGTGGTGATAACCAGAACACAAATTGGCCAAATTTAATTTTCATTTCGTTTCGTAATCACCAAAATATGACACGAGCCGACTTCGCAGCGCCGTGAATAGTGTCAAGTAAACTGTATTGACCAGGCAGGAAGTATCCACCTCGTGGTGGCATTCCTGGCAGTTATTCCTGAGGTCTGGGTTCGATCCCCAATTCTGCCGAGAAATTTAATTCTGATCTGAGGGGGCTGGAGTGAGGGTAATTTCAGCCTCATGAGTTAGAAATGAGAAGAGGTGGATTCGATCCCCACCTCAGCCATCTTAGAGGTGATTTTCTAATGTTTCCCACTTCTAGTCCATGCTAGGTCTCTCGATGGAAAGAGGCGTACCTTTATCTTGGACAGATAAGTTACCAACATTGAAGATGAGTACATCCTCTCATTCATATTGTGATAACTATAGTTCCAATTTGCTGTATTTAAAGAACCTATTTGCCTTCCAAATGTGACCAAATTAACGCTTAACATAACTTACGGATTCCTACAACTTCATTCAGGACACACTGCCTGAACACCAAGAGGAAGGTTTCAGCAAGGAACAACATTCTTCGGAAATTATCTGGTACAACATGGAGGACACAGCCTAACATCTTAATAACTTCAGCTAGGCCCTATGTTACTCAGCTGCAGAATATGCGTGTCCCGTCTGGTACAGATCCAGCCATGCTACTAAAGTGGATATTGCGTTAAATGAGACCTACAGAATCATTACAGGTTGTTTGAGATCTACACAACTCGAAAAAGTTTACTGTCTAGCATGTATTTCACCTCCGGTTATGCGTCGTGAGTCTGCAGCCAGACAAGAAAAATCTACGGCATTAAACCTGAGGGCTCATAATTTGCATGGATATCTTCGAGGCTCAAATCACGAATAAGTATTCTTCGTCTACAGCAAGCCTAACTGAACCACCTTCAAAATTCAGAATACATTCATGGCGTTCCAGATCGAACTGCACTATAGGATGGATGCTACCATCTGAATGCTTGCCTTCAGGTCATGGGTAAAATTAGTCGACATGGAAGGCAGTAAACAGGTTGCGGTCCGGTGTTGGCAGATACAAAAATAACATGAAAAAGTGGGGTTTTGCATGCGACTCCACACTATGCGAATGTGGTGAAGAGCAAACCATGGATCAACTCCTCAGCTGCAAGTTATGCCCGACGACATGCTCTCCTCAGAATCTATTAGATGCCACCAAAGAAGCATGTGAATTGGCAAGATACTGGTCACCTCACATATAAATTTCATTTTGGAGGTTTAGCCTTAAGAAATGTTGTACTTATAGAGCCAATTAGTGGTGTATTGGTGTATATTTGTAAATATAACATTGTTACATGTTTTCTGATACGATTAAACATTATTTAGCTTGTTATTCCTGTCCTTACAGCCCCGTTTGTCCTTGAACGGTAATTGAAGTTAACTCTCAAGTTGTAATATCTGGCTATCGGGCATTGCCACGAAATTTTGAGGTGCCGTATCTAAAGGCACTAATTTCCAAATGGCCATGTAAACCATACTTGACGTGAGACCTTCAGCGATACCGACAGGGTCAACGACTGGCTGCTATGGGCACCCGATAGAAACTCACTACCGGTATCTGAACCCCTTGATCTCTCATGTCTTATCATCGGTTAATTAAATTTTGAATATTAACTAAAGCATGATTCTTTAGTCTACCGATTGACAGCAGTAGCTACGCTCGAAAAGGTACAGCATTAGGTCATGGGACCAAGCTATCTGCGGAATCCGTAGACCTGAGTTCGAACCCACTTTTGGCCGTTATTGAAATGGTTTTTGGGGTTTCTCATTTTCAATTTCAGGCAAATGCCGGTAGAAAAGGAGGGAGGGGCTACTATTTATAAAGTATGGCCGCGTGGCCCACGGGGGGACTTATTATATTTTTTATATTTTTAAAAACATTCAAGGTTATAAATTTGCATGTGACTTTCTAAGAACAATTGAACATAATACTAATAAATGATTCTGCCCCGCGAGACTGTATTTGGCGCACGCCTGATCGCTACTTAAGGAAACAAACCTTCTAAATATATGTGATCCATTATATTATTTTACAAATAAATATAGCTGCACACAAGTGTAATTAGTGGAAGGTTCTTTTACATGTCATCATCTAAGACATGGGACCGCCGGCTTTACTTCCCCTCCGATGGAAGGCATACTGGAACTAAAGTTGACTGCGCTCCAAGGAGCTGGGCGTTACCATGACAACGGCGGACCAATTCTTGATGATTCCCCGAGTGAGAATTGTGTTTCGCAAATATCTCGATAACGGTTGGTTCTTGGGCCGTAAATTGTGATTCTATTCCTCACACCAAGTGCATTAAAATTAATCAGTATCTGGTCCTCTTACTCGATATTTCGCCTACATTAGCCTATGTTTAACTGTCCAAGAGCCTAAATCCATAGAACGTACATGAATATATCAATTTCAAGTAGACAGTTATGCCCGCAGGGTTTTAAAAGGTAAGTATGAAAAATGTAGCTCATATCGGTTATACTGTGTACAGACAGGCAAACAAACAAACAAACAATCGACAAACAAACTTTCAGCAATACTGTATAAAGAGGTATCACGCCACCACCTCCATGGAATCTCACTCCGCACAAATGAATTCTGAAATAGAAACGTTTTTCTTGATTAGGGTACCTGACATAGAATCTTCATCTTCGGACGTAGATATGAAGATCGAGGGGTGCTCCCCGCCCAGGGCCGTGGAGAGCGGCGACGGGCCCTGGGGATGGAATCTCCCGGGCCCCCCTTTATAAACAAATTCTGTAAATTCAAATTATAATCCTCGTAAATTTGCACAAACTGATTTTGCGCATATTTGCACGAAATGTTCATCATGAAATCAATTACAAGAACATAAAATCTAGCAAGCAATAATAATAATAATAATAATAATAATAATAATAATAATAAAAATAATAATAATGAAAATGAAAATCCACAGCCTGCTTCCAGTCTCCGACCGGGTCAGGAATGGAATGAATGAAGCCCCCATCTAGCGGCGAGGATATGAACTGTGCCGGCTGCCGAAGCCTGACGCACTCCTCTGGGGCAATGATTATATGAATGACAGATGAAATGAAATGATAGTGGAGAGTGTTGCTGGAATGAAATTTTGACAAAGAAGACCGGAGTACCCGGAGAAAAACCTGTCTGCCTCCGTTTTGTCCAGCACAGATCTCACATGGGGTGACCGGGATTTGAATCACGGACCCAGCGGTGAGAGGCCGGCGTGCTGCCGCCTAAGCTGCGGAGGCTTCAATAATAATAATAATAATAATAATAATAATAATAATGATAATAATAATAATAATAATTGTAGCATGCTCAACTGCTATGCCCAAGATCGCGGGTTTAACCCGGCTGAAATCGTCGAATTTTTAAAAGCGTTAAATTCTTCATAATGCCTTTATTCGGAGGGGGAAGTAAAGCCGGCGGGCCCATGTAATAGATATATGGTATGTACAAGAACCTACCACTTCAATTGGTAGTGTGTAACCAAAACTTGTAGGTTATTTGGTTAGAAACGCTCTCAAGTTCCAACGTTCGCCACTGGGTGTCAGTTACAGTGGCGACGGGTAGCCAAAAATGGAACTACTTGAAATTGAACTTGTTAGGTAGCCTACGGGCTTTGAATTGAAATGTCCTGATATGACCATTGGCTGCAATAAATAGGCTACTGTATAATAATATTTCAAGTATTTATTCCACTAAATCCAGGCTATATTTATTATCACAAGCAGAGCGTGAATTACTATCAATATAAATACGTTAATGCTGGTATGTTAAATTTACAACAGTGAAACTGGAGGAATGCACGCAAAAGTATTTGCAAATTCAATGATTATACCTGACAGGCGCGTACCAATGCATTATTTTCAATTAACAAAAATAAATATCAGAGTAAAACCATCGAAAACTAGGTAATAATTGTCATTAAATTCACTATACTGTTTAGTTTTTGCCCCGATGAGGTAACACTGGAAGCATGCACAGTGTTAAGATTTAAAACTCTGCAAATCCTCTTTGATATCAATAATTTTAGAACTTCAGTGATACCTACTCGTAAAAGAAAAAGGCATTTGCCGGACCGTAATTTCATCGCTTTTACAGTATTTAACTTGGGGAAAAAATCACATTGAAGAAAGCTGTTGTCCGTGAGCTCGGAAGCAGGTGGGTTCGAATTCCACCGTCAGTGATTCTAAGTTTATTTTCCATGATTCATCGTTTTAACCCTACAGCCAAATGCTACAGTTGCACCATCGTAAATTCATTTTCTCCCCAATTCTATTCCAAATTAATTAAAAATATTTTATTTACTTCAGATATAGATTGTCGGACAGAGTTCTACACGCACAGTAAGTAGAAAGGACTGATGACCACGACGTTCTCAGACCCAAAAATTAATCAACAGGAAGTTTAGCTCCGTGAACTGCTTGTTGAAAGAGGTGGAAAAGGTATACTGCACTCTGTGCAGTACTACGGCCTCTGTGACATATGACGTAATCTCTTTTCATAATGAAAACATGGTTTTTACACAAAGTCAAGACTTATTTTAAAATACGTTTTACATATAGTTTTATCATGTTGATATTCTTAAAATTTGCTGCCCTTGAAGAGTCACGCCCCTGGTTCTAAGCCTAAACACTGGTAAGTGGCGATCACACATCTTTGTACATTAAACAAAGCAAAATATACTTTCATAATTTTATTAACCACAGGTATACAGTATTCATACGTAAGTCAAGTTATTATGTGCTATCAGTAGATTGCAGCTGATCAGTGAATTGTTTTCACAAAATAAGAAAATGTGAATTTGAACTATATTTTGTAATTTTCAGTCACTGGAATTCTTATAATTTAACTAGCTGACCCGGCAGCCAATCAAAGAAAGTGTTGTAACTTTGTTTCTTGAAGTGCTTTTGGATACACAATATTTTTTCAATTTCTGTTAACTGCCTCTAAATTATCGTGAAATGAATTAACTAATCTAGAAACATTCGTGAGAGCGTGCACAACAACTCTCCAAAGTTTCATCGCGATCGGATAAATGGCATATAACGCATACGAGATTTTGTTTAAATTATTCGTGCGCAGTCACTCATTTGTTGAATCCACTCGTGCTCTACCAACTGTGAAATGGATTTACTAAGTTAGAAAGCTTCACGTAAGTGTACACTACAACTCATCAAAGTTTCGTCGCAATCGATGAATAGTATATGAACGCATACGGGATTTTGTAGGAATGCTTCACGCGTCGTCACTCATTTGTTACATCTACTCGTGCGCTACCAATCTTGTAAAATGGATTTACCAAGTTGAAAACCTTCCCTGGCGTGTACACAACAACTCATCAATGTTTCATCGGAATCGGATGAATGACTTATGAACGCATACTGGATTTTCTTTAAACGATTCGCATGCCATCGCTCATTTGTTGAATCTACTCATGCGCTACTTATTAAAAACTGGATTTACTAAGCCAGAAACCTTTCCTGGAGTGTACACAACAATTCACCAAAGTTTCATCGCAATCAGATAAATAGTATATGAACACCTACAGGACTTCGTTGAAACGATTCTCGCGCCATCGCACATTTGTTGAATCTACTCGTGCGCTACCTATTGTAAAATGAATTTACGAAGCCAGAAACATTTATTGATGTGTACACAACAATTTACCAAAGTTTCATAGCAATCGGATAAATGGTATATGGATACATACGGTACTTTTTTCAAATGATTCGCGTGCCGTCACTCATTTGTTGAATCTATTCGTGCGCTACCTTTTGTAAAATGGATTTATTAAGCCAGAAACCTTCCGTGGGGTGTGCTCAACATCTCACCCAAGTTTCATCGTAATCGGACGAATGGTATTTGAACGCATACGGAACCTCATTGAAACGCTTCGCGCGTCGTCGCTCATTTGTTGAATGTACTCGTGCGCAACCTCCTGTGAAATGGATTTACTAAGTTAGAAACCCTCACGTAAGTGTACACAATATCTCACCATAGTTTCATTGCAATCGGACGAATGGTATATAAACGCATACGGGACTTAGTTTAAACGTTCGCGCGTCGTCGCTCATTTGTTGAATCTACTCGTGCGCTACCTATGATAAAATGGATTTACTAATCCAGAATCCTCCCCCTGGAGTGTACACAACATCTCACCCAAGTTTCATCGCGATCGGACGAATGGTATTTGAACGCATACGGGACCTTGTTGAAACGCTTCGCACGTCGTCGCTCATTTGTTGAATCTACTCGTGCGCAACCTCCTGTGAAATAAATTTACTAAGTTAGAAACCTTCAGGTGAGTGTGCGCAACAACTCATCAATATTTCATCTCAATCGATGAATGGTATATAAACTTATACGGGATTTTGTTAAAACGCTTCGTGCATCGTCGCTCATTTTTTGAATCTACTCGTACGCTACCTATTGTAAAATGAATTCACTAAGCCAGAAGCCTTCCCTGGAGTGTACAGAACATCTCACCCAAGATTCATCGCTATCGGACAAATGGTATTTGAACGCATATGGGATCTTCTTGAAACGCTTCGTGCGTCGTCGCTCAATTGTTGAATCTAGTCGTACGCTATCTATTGTAAAATAATTTACTAAGCCAAACACCTTCCCTGGAGTACACTCAACATCTCACCCAAGTTTCATTGCAATGGGATGAACGGTATATGAACGCATACGTGACTTTGAAACGCTCCAACGTGCAGAGACAAACAGTAGAATTCGACATCACTGCCATCTTTGGTATAAAACACAACTTTCCGCCACGGGCGGAGTGTATGTAATGGCGGTAGTTGCACAGGTTGCGACCAGGTGGCTCTAACGTGCAGAGACAAACCGTCCAAAGACATCAGCTTTCACCAAGGCCAAGGCTAATGGTTTCCATGACGACTGTTTTTGACTGTATATTGTGGTTCTAAAATAGTGTGTAAATTGTGGTTCTAAAATTGTGTTCATTCCACCTACAGGGTCAGATTGTGAATCTAAACCATACATGGACCCACCCTAATGTACCCACCAAATATCATCAAAATCCGTCCAGTCGTTTAGGAGGAGTTCAGTGACATACACACGTGTCGAAGAATTATATATATAAAGAAAGATATTGCTTTGCAGTAAGCAAAACTAGAGCCAAGTTCACCTAAAAATCCCCAACCCTATCTAAGACTGGTGACCATCAGAGGCGGATTTAAGCCAAGATTATGGGGCAGTGGACAAACAGGGGATCTGGGAGACGGAATATCACCAAGCTCCGAGTGGGGTCCGGGGGTCCTCCTCCGGAAATAATTGCTAAAATTAGGTCGAAATTATCGAGTTTTAGGACATTTGGGTGATTAGTTTTGTGATATTTGGAGTAAAAATTTGGTGACCATTGAAATTTAGTGGCTATTGGAAAGTCTCTCCGATTTTGAAGTAAAATCTCTCGAACCTTCAAGAAAGACCCCACGGTGTAGCTCACCAATGACCGTGCTGGGAGTCTACAGCAAGTCTGCAGATCGGACGTTCGAATCCCGGTGCTAACAGTGGCTATCCTGAGTGTGGTTATTTACACTCCCTCCTGACAAATACCGGGATAGTACCTCATTTCAAGTCCAAGGACACCTACCCTACTCTTAACCCTAATAATTACAGTAATAGTAGCGACGGCTAACGCTCTCCCGGTCGGCAACTAAGAATACGGCATGCGATTGATCATGTCACACAGGCCATAGCACAGCACAGTGTATAGTCTACCCTGCTTTTCGTCCAGCAGTGGGTGGTTTTAAGTGGGTCTAAGTTTCTATTCTCCAAGACAAATAGTTACAACAATGTTGCCAATACATCTCTCTTGTTATACAACAACCACTAGCCTCCCCTTCGGTCTACACAATTCGCACGTTTTTAGCCTATTTTCAATTAAAAAAAATAGGCTTATGAGATCTCCTTTTGTTCGTGTGTGTGTGTGCGTGTGTGTGTGTGTGTGTGTGTGAGGTGTGTGCGTGTGTCCCCCCCCTAATAAAATCTAAACGGCTGGAGCGATTTCAATGAAACTCGGTAAATTCATAGCACTATTCCGGGCAACCCCGATCGTGCCCTTGAAATTATGTTACGTCTCACCAATCCAACATGGCGGCTGTGCGAATCATTTCACCAGTATTCAATATCTCCGAAACTATTCCTGATATCACCCTGGAATTTTTTTACGGTGATAAAGGGAACTACTAGAAGGTCACCTATGTGACTTATGAAAAACTGATAACTACAAAACCAACATGGCGGCCACGCGAATTTGCGACATTTAGATACACGTTTCTCGCGATTTAACCAACCAAACGCAATAAAACTTGGTACAGTAAATGTTTATACACATTGTAATGCACTGACATCTAACTTCGTTGAATTGTTATATAACCACAAGATGGCGGATGTGCGAAATATTTCACCGGCATTCTATATCTCTGGAACTATTAGCGGTATCACCCTGAAATTTTGTACGGAGATAAAGGGCACTACTGGAAGTTCATCTATAAGACTTTCAAAAACCGGTTAACTACAAAACGAACATGGCGGCCAAGCGAATTTGAAAATTTTAAATAGACTTTTCTCGCGATTTAATGTTCCAAACACAATGAAATCTGGTACAGGAAAAGTTTATACACATTGTAATGCACTGGTATCTAATTTTTTCAATTGTTTACATAACCTCAAGATGGCGGCTGTACGAATTTTAAAATTAACTTTTTAATTCTTGTGTCGTAGTCATGTGATCAAAGTGAAAGTTTGAATAATGAACCTACGCAATAATTTTCCTTTGATGGTCATGACTCTATGGCCTATACATTTAACAATCCAACATGGCGACCATCCGAAATATTTAGACGGCTCTGAATATCTACGGATCTATTATAGCAATCAAACTGATTTTTTTATGTTCATAGGGGCTATGAACTGAAGTTAACCTATAGGACTTTAAATAACCTGGTGATCAAAAATCCAACATGGCGGCGACGTGAATTATTAATATTCACATGGACGTTTCTCGCAATTTAACCATCCGAGTGCAGTGAAACTTGGTACAGTAAATCCTTATACAAATGTTAATCCACTGGCATCTAATTTATTTCAATTGTTTCCATAACCACAAGATGGCAGCTGAGCGAATTTTTTAAATCTCCTTGTTACTTCTTGTGTCCTAATCATGCGATTGAAGTTTGAATGCTACACGTACACAATAATCTTCATGTAACAGTACATAACTCTAGGACCTACATATATAAAATCCAACATGGCGACCATCTGAAATATTTAGTCTGTTCTCAATATCTACGAATCTATTACAGCAATCAAACTGAATTTTTTATGTTGATGGTGGCAATTAATATAAGTAGGATATACGAAAATAGGCTGTATAGTTCTTCACGGAACTACTTGTTTTGGTTTTCGATTCGGTTCGATGTTTGAGAATCTTGTAATTTACTTCATTAATATTTATGAAAACTACTGCTTTACAGTCTACTTCATTCAATAACGTGAAGGCCTTCAGAAACAAACCGGAAAATTAACTCGTCAGCAAATACTGAATTATATCTTCAGTACTACTGTAGTTGATGCAAACGATCCCCAACCGAGCGACAATGGTTCATTACCCGCTAGTGATATTAGACCTATTAGTTACCAAATGCACGGGTTAAATGTCTTAAACCCCTAAATGAATTAACAACTGTAACAACAAATAGGCCTATTATTAATTGTTGAGTAAGACTACGAATTACACCGCAGTCGGGAAGCCGAATCCTGCATTCCTTCTGCGGCTTCTTCAGGACCCGGCGCCAAGTCGTAGATAAAGAGTGTAACTCATTTTATGTTTCACGGTACTGAGACGTCAAAGCGTATCACGAAAGGCTTTATTCGCAAGGGAAAGTATCTCTTCGCGTCCTGAAACATAAGTGCTTTGTATATCGATGCTGCTCTTCGGAATAAACGGCGTAGAAATATCCAATAATAATAATAATAATAACCACTGCACCAGCTCAAAACAAAATTGTATTTAGATTAATATTTGACAATACTTCATCTTAATTTTCTTCTAAATTAAGCAGAGTTCAGATATTTGGTCTTATGAAAATCTCCGCGTTTGCCTACATGCAATATATTAATTTCTCCATCGCCATGCACACCACTGACGTTATTTATTGTTGTTTTAAGGGGCCGAACAGATAGGTCATCTGCCTGTACCGCTGACGTTCCATGAGAGGAATTGGAAAACAATGTTCAGTGCCCTAGCTTAATTGTCATTTTTCTCCTGGTTAATTAAACACTCAGTCCAGATAAATACTCGAATGTTACCCTAGTTTCATCCTTTGGATACATTTCGCAACTCTAGTACCAATAGTAATGTAGGTTTTCTATAAATCCCTTAATCAGAAATTATTTGCGCACGAACCCAGGTACCTAGGATTGTTCATCGTATTGAATGAACCAGTTATAATAATTATTATTATACTATACCTAAACATACAGATTATGCAAATTGTTGTCTCAATTCAGTATACAAGAAGACGAGCAATTTCGCATGCATTTCTTCTATTTACGTTTGACAACATAATCATCCCACCCTTTCGCAATATATTTAGCCAGCAATGATAATTTTTCACATAGTGCGAAAGTGAATTACTTGGGAACGATGAACTCGCTGTTCCGCCCCTTAAATCAACAATACCTATAAAGTGAATTACTGTGTGGACGCTACTTTAACATTTATTTTACTTACCTGCCTTCATGGCATACGATACGTCTATCTAGACAATATATTCATTTCAGACACTATCACCTCGAAATATCTAAGCTCGACGTGACGCACCAAACTTCAATCTCTTGAGTTAGCTGACCAAACACACCAGGACAGCTCAGGCTCTCGTGGCCTTGGCGAAATAAGTGAAGGGATGAGAAAGTTATTTGAAGGATTGGTACATAAGCCGAATATGCTAAATTTAAGTTGACCGCTTTGAGACAGTTGTCCTTCCCACATACACTTTGTAAAGGAAAATATTGTCCACTTGACAGAATGAGTTTCTCAATCCTTATAACATTGTTCACAGACAGTTCATTGCATTCACTAAATAATTGCCAGTAGAAAATTCAAGTCACGTAAAGGCAATAATAAATCAATGCCGGATCGGGCCCATCCTCCTAGGACGCCGCCCCCCCCCCCTGGAAGAGTCGGGCCCCGGGGCACCAGCCCTGCCTGACCCCCCCTCACTCGTCGGGCCTGTGCCCCGCCATGGCAGACGGTCAAGAGGTAGTAGAAGACCACCTTCTAATTAAGTTCACACTATGGCGCTATTACAATGGAATTGCAATATCTATGTTCATCATCACGCTCAATAACGTCAATTAATTTAATTGTTAACGGCAAAAATTGTCAGTCTTCAGAAATCAAGGTCTCATCCTGGACATGAGACAACAATGCGTCATTTCAAACTCTTCTCTAAAGACCGGATGGACGCAGCTGTGGCCGCCGGTGGCGACTGCACTGTCGCCCACTCTGATAAAAGATGCCGCTGCGTACTCAGCTAGAAGCAGTTGCAGTTCGTAAGTCTTTGCCTGTATAGGTAACAGTACGTAACGTGTACATCCCACCTGATACTCAACTGGATTACAACCTGCTGGTGGATCTAGTCTCTCAGCTTCCCCCTCCTTTCCTCCTTCTGGGAGATGTTAATGCCCACAACACCATCTGGGGCTCCACTACCACTAGCGGTAGAGCGGTAGAAGTTTTGAGAGACTGATCAGGCGGCTGGACCTGTGTTTGTTGAACACAGGGGATCCTACGTACTTCTCAGTAGTACATGGCAGTTTTTCGAAAGTCGACATCACCTTGTGCAGTGTGCTCTGGTTCCCCTGTTACGGTGGGGTGTGCACGACGAGCTTTGTAATAGTGAATATTTACCAATTATTCTTACTCTTCCGAACCAGAAAGCCGTCGAGTTACCAAGTCGATGGCTTCTCCGCCGGGCTGATTGGCCAAAATTCACAGCTTGTGTGGTTTTGGCCGAAGATAACTTTGAGAGTGTCGAATCATATGCCGAATTTTATTATTTATTATTAGGCTATCACTCGTGATACAAGTATGATTGTCTTCCAAGGTACGGTTATATAAATCTTCGCTGTAAATCGACATTAGGCCTAATCATATTTCATGAGTTCTTTGATGACTAAACAGTCCAATCCGAGAACCTCAGTCTCTTCCACAATATTGGCACACAACGTCTTGAGCAGCCAATGGATCTTGGGGGTTTATCATTCTGTGAATCATGCGCTCCTTTCTGGCATTTCTTTTTTCAGCCTGAAGCGTTCTTCTCTCTTGTTCGAAGAACAAGTGGCCTTGATGGACGTTAAGGCACCACTCTGATCGGTTGGATGCGACAGCCTCCCAGAATGCTGTATCAATTTGACATTTCTTCATGTTGGTCTTCAGAACATCTTTATAGCGTTTTTGTTGCCCACCCTGCTTTCACTGACAGACATTCAGCTGGCAATATAAGATTTGTTTTGGGAGGCGGGACTCAGCCAAGCGAACTACATGTCCTGTCCATCGAAGTTGGTGTTTTATTATGAGAGCACTCAATACTAATAGTGTTAGCTTCCTCTAATACACCTGTATTTGTGCACCGGTCCTGCTATTTAATACCAAGAATTCTCCTAATGCATCGTTGATGATATTTTTATAGAGACAAGAGGTGCCTTCTGTAAGTAAACTAGGTTTCGCAGCCATAAACCAGAGTGGGAACTACAAGTACAATTTTGTTAAAATGCTAATGTCGTGATTGTCAAACTCGCGAACGACCATACGAACAAAAGCTGCATTGGCACATTGGAGGCGGTTTTGAATATCAGCATCAATGTTCGCATTTGTAGATAGGTGACTACCCAAGTAGGGAATATTATCTGTATTCTTTAGTTTATGTCCATCAATCATGATAGCAGGAGCAGTAGCCCTGTCATGTGACGTAGGCTGATGAAGAACCTGTGTTTTAATGGTGTTTATGTCCAGACCAATGCTGTAAGCCTCATTGAACACATTCAGGGTGGTTTGAAGAACTTCATCTGAATTTGCTGAGATGACATTGTCATCAGCATACTGGAAATCAAGAACGGATGTAGCTGACACTTTGTAGTTTTTGCACGCAATTTGTTGAGATTAAATAAACCTCCTCCATAATTTCCACACTCTTCGGAATCTTTTCTTGGACCAAATTTACAGTAGTACAACACTAACATATATTGAAAAGAGTGTGGCGGCAATCACACATCCCCGATTGGACCCGTTGTAATCATAAATGGATCTCCAGGACCATTGCTGTTAAGGACCATGCCATTCATATCATCATGTAGTAATCGAAGAATCTGAACGAATTTTGGGGCCCAGACAAGTGTGGCTAGAATCCTCCATAGTATTTCTCGATTGACCGAATCAAATGCTTTAACAATATCTATGAAAGCCATACAGAGGGCGTCCTTGTTCTCTGGATTTTTCCTATATTTGACTAGCACAAAAGATCATATAAGTTGTGCTTTGATTAGTTCGAAAGCCACACTGAGTATCAGGCAGTATTTCTTCGGTCAACGGCTTCAAACGGTTGGATAAGACGATGGCCAGGATTTTACCAGCAACAGAAAGCAACTATATCCCTCGATAATCTCCACATTGTGCTCTATCACCTTTCTTAAAGATGGTTATTATCAAGGCATCCCTTAGGTCTTTAGGTATCGTACTGGTGGTCGATATTAAACTAGGATTGGTGTATGAGATGCACTAGAGCAGTATTCCCTGCTTTAAAGAGCTCAGCAGGAATCCCATCCATGCCTGATGCTTTATTGTTTTGAGCTGATTGATGGCAGATTCAATTTCTGATAGAGACGGAGGATCATCAAGGTGGTCCTTAGGAGTTCTCTGATGAAGTTGGGTGAAAATGTTATCATAAACCTGTGTGTCCCTCTTGAGCAGTTCTTCAAACTGTTCTTTCCAACGGGAGTTAATGGAGTTTGTGTCTCCAAGAAGTTCAGTGCTTTCTTTAGACTGCAGAGGATTCAAACCATGATAATGTGGCCCATATATAGTTCTTGTTGCTTTGAAGGTGCTAGATGCTGCATTTCACGGGATTAGGAGATCCACCATTGATTTTTCATGATTCGAGTTTTCCTTTGTACTTCAGCCTTTGCATCTTTATACAGTTGCTGTTTGGAGATAGAAGTTGGATTGGCTTGCCATGCATGGAATGCTTTCCTCTTCTTATGAATAAGATTCTGGATTTCTTCATCATTCGCATCAAACCAGTCGGCATGCTTCACCTTGACGAAACCAATAGATTCTTCACACATTGAGAGTATAGCTGACTTGAATGATTGCTAATGTTCCTCAACCTTTTCAGGGTAATTATCTGGTAACTTTTCATTCAGAAATTCATGTAACTTCCTTTTAGCAGTAACGTTTTGTAAACGTTCGATGTTCACCTTACGTCTGATGTGTTTTCTCTGTTTGCTGCACTTTTGGAGAATTGGTAGGGTCACTGCAGATCTTGTTAATCGATGATCCGTCCAGCAGTCATCAGCACTTGTCAGAGCCCGTGTAAGTAGTACATCACGCTTGTCTCTTGCTCGCACAATCACGTAATCAAGTAGGTGCCAGTGTTTTGATCTCGGATGCTGCTATGACGTCTTAAATTTGTCCTTCTGGTGGAATAGTGTGTTTGTGATTATGAGGCTATGTTCATATAACTTGGATAAAAGGAGTGTCCCATTAGAATTGCATTTCCCAACACCATCTTTCCAATAACATCAGCCCATAATGCTGCGTCTCTACCAACGCAAGCATTGCAGTCTCCTAAGGGCATGCTTTTATCAGCTTGTGGTATATCCTTCAAGATCACATCAAGTTGAGAGTAAAATACTTCCTTCTGTTCATCATCAGAGGTGAGAGTTAGAGCATATGCACTAATTACAGTCGCTAGTCGGCTATTTTTTAACTTTAGTCGTAGCGTCATAAGCCTTTCATTTATACCATGTGGAAGTTCAACGAGAAGGTTGACAAGCTCATTCTTATTGGCAAAGCCAACTCCATGAATACGTTGATCTTCAGTGCCTTTCCCTTTCGAGAAGAAAGTGTAGCCACCTCCATGTTCCTTCAGTTGTCCTTCATTGGCTAACTTTGTTTCGCTGAGTGCGGCATTATGACTGTTGAATATTTTCAGCTCACGGGCAACAATTGCCGTTCACCTTTGTGGTCAATTATGTGTCATTATCCATCAAGGTACGTACATTCCATGTAGCCAAATTCATTTTCATTGTGGTTCAACCGCTTGTGGTGTAGGCCTACCCTCTGGATGCGGTTATACAGTCGGGTGAAATTAGCCTGACTATTTTAGGGCACCTTTTTCAGTTCCCTCCCCATTCAGGGTAATGTGAGTGGATCCTAAACAGGTTCTGCTTAGTCACGAATGCAGCAAACTAATTGCTCTACAGCCCATCCTCAAGCAAAGCGAAGATCACACATTCGTCGCCTACGTGTCGGTTCATCACTTGGAGCTCCCAGACAACACAATCCTGCTTCCGTCACAACTCTCCGATCGCCGCAGGACTTGTGATTAATTGGCGAATAGATGTTGTATCCTTCCTTCGTCATTTGGTAGACGCCTGTGCGTGACATCTTTTAATGTGGGCATGTTGTTGCACATCAACAGACACTCAGTTCTTGACAGATACAGAGCCTTTATCCAATGGCATAGAAGCTATGACGACTGGTGGTTCTGGACTGTTTCAGCCTTCATCCGACTTCCCAACCGTTCGGGCAATACTAGTTGCTCATGCGCTTGGTTCACCCTTGAGGTCTTCTATGCCGTTGACCATTATTGGTTCATCCGCCTTTAGAGATAGCTTCCTATCTCAAGGGCAAGAGAGTGCCCTAACCTCAATTTGCTCATCCTCCTTACATAAGCCGTTGGCAAGAGAGAGGAGAACTCCTTATCCCGGGAGTTATTCGGTCGTCAGAGCCTCGTCAGTCTGGAGCAGGGTGTACCTCGTGCAGATGAGTATAGCGTTTGGATAGAAAGAATCTACCCCTTGCACCCAATTTGTATTTTAGCCGCGGCAGTATACATTTGCAGAAATGCTTGTGGAGCCAACATATAAAACAATTAGCAAATTTCCGTATTAAATAATACAGTCCAAAGAAGAATTTCAAACTTGTCTTAAAATATTCATGGAAATTTGTTTTTGAAGTGACGTATGAGTGGCGTGTTCTTGTTGCACTCACCCGAGGAAAGGTTCTTGAAAGGCAATTTTTGAGCTCAAAGATGATTTTTTTAACAAAGTTTTCAAATCCATTTAACGATTTTGTTTGTCTTCGCATGGCAGTCTACTTACTTAACAGATATTGTTGAGCATTTAAATGGGCTAAACGTGAAGTCTGGGCCAATTTAGTTGAAATGAATTCACTTACGAACTTCCCTACTGTACACAACTTTTTGGAATCGAATTATGAAAAATTATCTGAGAACTTGAAAACTGAAATATCAGTCAGTACATCTTAAGACCTTAGTAGTCTCACAGATAGTATTCCGCTCCTCCAGACCAGACAAGCAGATATATTAGAAATCCATTCACCATCACAAGCGGAATTGAAGACCTAAATTTTACTCCAGCAGAGCCAGATCAACTTATTGGTTCGTCTAGTAATGGAATGCTCAAAAATGTACATAATAATGAAAAAATATTTGAGTTATGGCTGATTGCGCAACGAGACCACAAGATGTTATCTCTGGACGCATTGAATCATTTAACACCATTTCAGGGACCATTTTGTACAACCTACACAGGCTTTATTAACACTTTGTTACGTGAATAGTAAGTATAGAAGTCACCTCAACGTCCATGATTATTTCCGTGTAAATGTCTCCGATATGAAGACATTTTGAAGAAAAAATACAGATTTCATCTTTCAGATTGAGCAAAATATTGGCTATAAAACGGGATTATCGGACCAGATGAAATCCGTAGTACAAAACATTATTTGGACTAATTGTCGTATCCATAGGAAGGGAAAATATTGCCTGTAAACCTTTACAATACTTTTGTTAAAGTTGTAAAAATAATAACTTCACTAAAAGTCGTTTAGCATACATTCGTAGATATTACAAGCGCTTTCTCACAAAATATACCTCACTAAGTTTATGTTTGTACAACAACGTAGGAAGTTATTTACCCCATTGGTTGTACCCATTACTGACACTGTTGGTAGCAATGGCAACGCAATGTCAATGATGAGCTTGTAATTTAAACACAGATGTGTTAGTGGTTGGTTGGTTCCTCAGTTGAGGGACTGCGACAAAGCGGTCATGTAGCCCTGTGTACTTTGGATGTGAGTAGAATCTGTCTGATAACCGGTGTTAATTGTGATGGCTGTATAAGTGTGTGTTATCTGTAATTCAGGTAAGGACTGCAGACGATCAATTTCAAGTAGTTCCTACTTTTGCTGCCAAATGCTACCGTTAACGACACCTAACTGTGATCTTGGACACTAGATGCCACCCCAACCGCTACCTGGTGGCGAACGTTGGTATTTAATAGATCTTAAATCAAATCTAACCTACACATTTAGCTTCACACAATTGTATTTAGTGGAAGGTACTTTGACATGCCATAAATCTATGACAAGGGCCCGCCGCGCCGGCTTTACTTCCCCTCCGATGGAAAGCATACTGAGGGATTTTTAACTCTCTTAAAAAACCCACGACTTCATGTGGATTTGAACCCGCGATCTTGGGCATAGATGCTCAGCATACTACCAACTACGCCACCGAAGCCGCCAAAACACAGATTCAGGGGTGGTTTAATTTATTTGCTTGACGGTCCACGACAGACTGCATCTCATGCTATTTAACCGTACTGTTCAACTAGGTTTAGAAAGAACTAATCTTCCGTTTAATTGACCAACATCAGAAGTGAAGTGAACCACGGCGAACACATAGTGTTAAAAGCCTTCTCTTACAAATTCAAAACACCACCAGAGCATTGCTGGGCGAAATTTCACAGTGTCCCAAGATTGCGGTCATCCAACTAGTGGTGTTCCGCACTTCTTCTCCGGGATGGTACCTAGCTTTAGCAAGTCTGGAGTTTGGAGGTGCAGACAGTGGCTATCCACTCCCTCCAGGCAAATGCTGGGATAGTCCCAAAGCACCTACGCCATTACCGACCCTTATTTATTTTATTTCATTTTTATTTTGCGTTTGGCTTCTAGTGCCGGGAGTGTCCGAGGACATGTTCGGCTCGCCAGAGACTGTAGCTGCTTCAAGCGGACACCCATGGGGTGAGCTACAAGTTCCGTTCAATTTCAAGTAGTTCCAACTTTCACCACCAGCTATCACTGACACCTAGTGGTGAACGTTGGACCATAATAATTACTGTTGTGCACACTAGTACAGTCACCATACTAACACAGGTTATCAGACTAATTCACCACCCGCCCAAGTACTCGAGCAACATGACACGAGGCCGTAAATGGCTCAACTGTCAGACGACTCCCTCTTTTTTAACAGAGCAGCGTCATGGCGCAGCGCTCAAGCTGTTGGCCTCTCACAAAGGTGGACCGGGTTCGATTCCCGGTCAATATATGTGAGATTTTCGAAGTGAAATACCATGTCCTGTGGTTCGGATTCTACGTGAAAAAGGAGGTACCGTGGCTCATCGTAGGTCTCGGGTGCCGGGTGCAAGCTTTTTTTATTTGACACCCAGAGGGTAGCTTGCATGTCAAATTTTGTTGTTCCTTGAAGCACTATGAAAAGTGAAGGAGGTTAGATATCTAAGCTTCTTGACACTATAGCGCTTTCTAGTAGAGAAATGAGGAACTTTGTGTTTGCGGAAAATCCCGAGATTAATTTTGCCTTTATGAACACGGCCTACTGAATTCAAATGGGTTCCTTAATATTCCAACATCCTATGACATGCGTGTCGTAATTTTTACCGCCTTTCAAAAATCACTTACCATGACCAGGAGCGAACCTGCAAGCTTGGTGTTGGTAATCCGACATGATAACCACTCATCCACCGTGGCAAACAAAGCTTCCTTTATAACAGTGTATTCGCACCGAAAGCTCGTATCATGTAAATCATGTATTTTATGAACAATTTGCCGCTATCGGAAACGGATACAGGCTATTGAAAATTAATTATAAGTAAAACAAACAACGTGTAATACTTTTATCGAGAGTGATTATTTCCAAAATATTCAATGATCTCATGAAATAAAATAAAATAAAATGCAATACGTATGGTAACAACTACACTCGACTGGCAATGAATGCCCTCGGTTCCATTTATCAGAGCAATTATATGCTCGTTTAATTACTTCGTTCCGGGAAACCATTAATGAGATGATTAAATGTACTGTATGGACATCAGATACAGTACTTACTGCTATCGCTAGCACACGCATTCAAAGATCCTATTTACTACTCACTAAAAAAGGGTTTAAGTGCCCCTTGATATCGTCGTCAACTGTGTGAAATGAAATGCCCGCTTTGGGAATTGAATGACCTGATCAAAGAAAACAGCATAACTGCTGAGTAAGACTTCAAATCATGCTGGGGTTCTGTGCGCAAGATCACGGGTTCAAACCCAGCCAAAGTCATCGAGTTTTTATAAGAGCGTTAAAATCCCTCAGTATGCTTTCCTTCAGAGGGAAAGTAAAGCCGACATGGCATGTAAAAGAACATTCCACTAGCTACAATTGTGTGCAGCTAAATTTGTAGGTTAGATTGATCAACGCTCTATTTACTTCCTACGATCGTCGTCAGGTGCCGGTTGTGGTGGTATCTAGTAGCCATGTTCGCAGCTATGTGCCTTTGACGCTTTTTAATAGTAAAAGTAGGAACTACTTGAAATTCATCGTCTGCAGTCCTTGCCTGAATTACAGATAACACACACCAATACAGCCAACACAATTAACGCCGGTTATCAGACAGATTCTACACACACCCAAAGTATACGGGGCTGCATGACCACGTTGTCGCCGTCCCCATACTGAATAACCAACCAAACAAAACTTCAAATGAGCTCGAACCCGAAACACTCAGGCACGCCACGACCAGGACGCAATTCCAAGAGGGCGCTGGACGCATAACGAAATCTCGCAGACCACACCGAAGCTACTTTTGCCCAAAGTTACAACCTGCACAATGACTGTTTACAATCAAAGAAATCCGGGCTCGAATCCCACTTCAGTCTCATTTTCAAGTCCTACTCAACAGACATGCTTATGATAGACGAGCCAAAGATGGCCTCGCTCTACCCCGACCTTGAGTGCTGACATGTATTGGCCATCCCGCGCAACCTCTACCCATAGCAGGGAGCGGGATGGTCGAACTCTGCTAATTAGGTTAAACCCAAACAGTCCTGCCAGCTCACACTAATGGGTTTGGGAAGAAAGTGGGGGTAGGCAACCTCTCCTGAAATGTTGGTTAAGCCATGAGTTGACTGAAAGCTAAGCACACCTGGTCGCCCTGGTGTTTCCGTAGATACCATAATCAGTGCATCTAACATGTTATCCATGTACAGTCATAGAAGTGCACGATTGAGAGTTATAGGAAACTATAAATGTTGTAAGTTTGAGTTGTCACAACGGGGCCAAAAGTGGAGGTGTTCCAACAAGGAATTCATTTACGAATGCACCTTATTTTGTAGCAGAGTACATATAAGCATTTTGGTTCCCAAGATATCGTTTTAAAGCTCATAATGCAGGCTATAACTTGCATGTTGACGAAGCTACAGCATAAAACTTAAAATGTGCACATCTGAATAGTAACTGTGAAACACAAAGAAAATACCCGAAACTTATCTTTATCAAGTTCAAGGCTAAAGAAAACCAGGAATCTGGAATAATACCAAACGTTGCTAATGAGTAGTATCGAATACGTCTTTGAGATAACAAGGGGCGCATCATTCATTCCATTCCTGACCCGGTCGGAGACTGGAAGCAGACTGTGGATTTTAATTTTTTTCACTAAGGAGGGGCAGCCTCGTATGGTGTTTCTTCAAGCCAAGTTTCCCCTTTCTAACTAATCCATTCACGGAAACAACTACTGAGATCACGGAAACTTCTCTTAAGCCGTATATGTGACTGAGCTCAATGGCAAGTGGCTGGTGTTTGCGCCTCACAAGGTTTGGCCTGTTGGCTTCTACAAAATGATCAGTTATTATAGTGGAATATCATAAGATCTTGGCTTATTGTTAGTCGTTGTTCATAACCTGTTCTGGTTTGCATTTATAATACGTATTTACAAAACCGGAGCCTCCGTAGAGTAGGCGGCAGCCTCTCACCGCTGGGTCCGTGGTTCGAATCCCGGTCACTCCATGTGAGATTTGTGCTGCACAAAGCGGAGGATGACAGGTTTTTCACCGGGTACTTTGGTTTTCCATGTTACAAATTTCACTCCAGCAACACTCTCCACTATTATTTCATTTCATCTGTCATTCATTTAATCATTGACCCAGGGGAGTGCGACAGGCTTAGGCAACCGGCACAGTTCATATCCTCGCCGCTAGATGGGGGCTTCATTCATTCCATTCCCTGAGATGGTCGGTCGACTGGAAGCAGGCTGTGGATTTTCATTTACACAACCGTGTCGCCGCGCAATGGCTTGATTGACTACTTTCGCTACGTTGCTATGCCCCTCCAAGTGGACTATTCTTTAGGAGCAAGCGTTTGGCATCCTCCCGCGATGTGCTGGATCGATTCAGTAGATCTATTGTCCGATGTATCCTTCCCAAGAAGGTGGCGCTCATAATTCCTAATGCACATAACTTGGTCCTGAATCGCCAAAAGAAATCCTTCTGTTTCTCCGAAGAAGCCAGCCAACCAAAACCACTGTGTTGAATTCGTAGAATCTGTATCTTACATGTAGGTTATTATTATTATTTAAACTGTGAAAACATTTATAAATGACGATGGATTAAATGTTGTTAAGAATACAAGAAGGGCAAAAAAGTTGAACCAAATAGTCGCTACAAATTGGCATTGTGTCTGTGGATCAAAGATGTCCCCAATAGCCTGTGATCATACTCGGGCGTGGAACAGTCACTGATTGCTCGTTACACTGTATAACACGAGATTGCTTTTGGAAATGAATTAGTGAGGTAATTAAAACCAGAGTGTAGGTAGAACAGCTTCCACCGTGTAATTTACACTTAGTTTCATACAATAAACAGTAGGCTACATCGCGCTGTATTTATGAATTTCATTGCTCGACATGAATATGCAATATGACGATCACAATTATTGATAGAATTATTCCAGATTCAGCAGCATGGTTGTTTCCTTTACTTGGTTACAATCCCAGCAATATGCAAATTCCTGCCGAACTTCATTACAGATGGATTGATTATTGCTAAATGGCTACCACCAAATTAAATGATTATTCTGTACATATCCCTACCCTTTACCATTCCCGCTTCTTCTATACAGAGTGTTTTATAAGGAATAGTAAATATTTTAGGAGGTGATAGTATAGATGAATTGCAATAAAACAAGTACTTCCGTCAAGAACAATACAGCCTATTTTCATATATCTTACTTATCTTAATTGCCTCTATCAACATACAAAATTTCAGTTTGATTGCTGCAATAGATTCGTAGATATTTGGAACCGTCTAAATATTTTGGATGGTCACCATGTTGGATTGTTATATTATAGGCCTTAGGTTTATGTACTATTACATGAAGATTATTGTGTAAACTTAGGTGTTTTATTCAAACTTCAATCGCATGATTAGGACACAAGAAAAAAAACGGGATTTTAAAATTTCGCTCAGCCGACATCTTGTGGTTATGAAAATAATTTAAATGAATTATATGCCAGTTGATTAAAATTTGTATAAGCGCTCGGATGGTTAAAACGCAAGACACGTCCATTTTAATATTTAAATTTCGCGTCGCCGCCATGTTGGATTTGTGCTCGCCAGATTATTGAACGTCCCATTGGTGAACTTATGCTTATAGCCTCTATACACTTACAAAATTTCAGTTTGATTGCTGCAGTAAATTAATAGATATTGAGAACCGTCTTAATATTTCGGATGGTCGCCATGTTGGATTTTAATATATGTAGGCCATAGAGTTACGTACTAATAGATGATGATTATTGTGTACGTTCATTATGCAAATGTTGATTTCCAACCCATGATTAGAACACATGAAATAAAAACTTAATTTTTGAAATTTGCACAGCCGCCATCTTAAGGTTACGTAAGCAATGGAACTAAATTAAACACCAGTGCATTACAATGTGTATACACATTTGCTGTACGAAGTTTCTTTGCGTTTGGATCATTAAATCGCGAGAAAAGTCTATTTAAAACTTTCAACTTCGCTTGGCCGCCATGTTCGTTTTGTAGTTAACCGGTTTTTGAAAGTCTCATAAATGAACTTCCAGTAGTGCTCTCTATCTCCGTACAAAATTTCAGGGTGATACCAGTAATAGTTTCAGAGATATAGAATGCCGGTGACATATTTCGCACTGCCACCATCTTGAGGTTATGTAAACAATTGAACGAAGTTAGATCTCGGTACTTCAAAATATGTATGAACATATACTGGACCAAGTTTTATTGCGTTTGGTTGGTTAAATCGCGAGAAACGTCTATTTTAAAGTCACAAATTCGCTTGGCCGCCATGTTGGCTTTGTAGTTACCAGGTTTTCAAAAGTCACATAATTGAACTTCTAGTAGTTCCCTTTATCACCGTACAAAATTCCAGAGTGATTTCGGTAATAGTTTCGGAGATATTGAACGCTGGTGAAATATTTCGCACAGCCGCCATGTTGGATTGGTGAGACGTAAGAAAATTTGAAGGGCACGGTCGGGGTCGCCCGGAATAGTGCTATGAACTTACTGAGTTTCATTGAAACCGCTCCAGCCGTTTAGAAGTTATTATGGGGGGACACACAAAAATCCTCACACACACACAGACACACGGACAAAAGGTGATCTCATAAGCCTACATTTCATAAATGAAAATAGGCTAAAAATCCATATAACATGTGTCCCATTTGTATTGCGTACAGAGATACAGCTGGTAGTATTAAACCCAAATAAATGTAAAGCCAAGGCAAATGAGGACGCTCAAAGTGGATTTTCAAAAATTCCACCACTAACTTTGATGCATTTTGCACTTCTATTGATAACACGCCGTGCAGCTCTTCGGAGGGCTTCTTGGCGTTCTCTCACGAGGGCAGCACTATGCATAATCCGAACGACCAACTCGGCTCTTGTGTTAAATTTTTCTTTGTAGACTTCGCCTTTCAACCATCCCCACAGGGAAAAGTCCAAAGGGATAAAGTCCGGGGACCTTGGTAGCCAAGAAATGAGCCTATAGCAACTTGTGTGCAAACACACGAAACGACAACTGCCCTGGTTACACACCAACATCTGTATCTCGGTATGCAATACAATTGGGACATATTGATACGTGTTGCCCCTAGTGGCATGTTCGTCAACTGGATTACGGTGGATAGAAGTACAACACAATGGTCCTTTTAAAGAAATAGTAGTTTTATTGCAGGTCTTAGCAAGTTACACTTCACCACACAATAAACAGATACAAGCAATTAGCTGTCTTACAGAAGCTGCCTCTATGGAGCTCGACTCACCCTTTCACTCAGTTATGCAGTTAATCCTACCGTAATGAAGTCCGTGTCCTCGGCTAGAAGTAACGGCATTTTTCCTCAAGTAAACAAGCCACACTCACTTGTTCTGAATGTACACTGTCTCGCCGTCTGCAGGCTAGGAAAACAGTCCACTGCGATTCGCAATCCACACAGCACTTCACCGCATGCAATAGCCTCACTTGGGTTTCGCACGTCACGTCACCAACTATTGTCGCACTCGCTCATAAACACTGTCCGTCCCTCGCTGGTGAGGCCGCTTTATATATCAGGCTGGTGACTCGATGGATGTTTCCAGAATTGACCAGGGTTCACACCTTCTCGAGAATTCCAACACCAGTAGGGCCATGAATATTCGAGACGGTCTCTTTTGTACTGCATGTCTTCAATGTTGCGCAAATCGCTGGTAACACACAGTCAGGATAGCCTGGGGCGGACTGAGTCACGCGCGGGGAGACGAAGCTGTCTAGTATTCGTAACAATATGTTATATGGAATTTTTTATTGCAATTCATCTATACTACCACCTCCTAAAATATTTATTATTCCTCCTAAAACACTCCGTATTTGGCCGAATTATTTCCGTGGTTGTAACCGCAGTTGATGAGAACTGATATAAATACAAGATGTTCAGTAAAGAACATATAGCCTACTTTCTCCTAAATGCATGGGTATTGTTATAACTCTTTGTCCTTTCCAAGGAGTATAATTAAATGTTGGTTGTAGTAGCTTGTTGAAATACAACGTGCTATAGGGATATTAAACATGAATATGAGGTGCGCTTTGCTAGTGCTAACTCTGTAAAATATTTAATTCAATTCGGTTTCACCATGTTTGAATTGATATGGGGAATGGATTTTCACACATACATGGCTGCTATTTGCAAACTATTGGGCTGATGACCTTGTAGTCAGTCATAAACTGCTTTCCACAAAAAGGCATGTTGTTGCTAGATCTGGTAGAGATCATATCATTAGGATGGTCGTAATTTGATTTAAGCTTTTAACATTTGGGTGGCCGTCACAACGTTTACGTGAAGATGGCGGCGATATAAAACATGACACTGAGGTGCCCTATGCTAGTGCTACCTCTGTACCAAATTTCGTTCAGTTCGGTTTCACCGTGTTTGAATTGATATGGGGAATTGATTTGCACACATACTGGCCACCATCTGCAAACTATTGGGCTGATGATCTTGCAGTTTGGTCAGAATATGCTTCCCACATAAAGATATGTTGTTGCAAAATTTGGTAGAGACTAGATTATTCGGTTGATCGTAATTACATTTTAGCTTTTAATATTTGGGTGGCCGCGATTACGTTTCCGACAAGATGGCGCGATATAAAACATGACACTGAGGTGTCCATTGCAAGTGCTACCTCTGTACCAAATTTCGTTCCATTCCGTTTCACTGTGTTCGAATTAATAGGGGGCATCGATTTTCAGACAAAGATGGCCACCTTCCACAAAATATTAGGCTCATGACCTATTAGTTTGGTCAAAGGATGCTCCCGCCATAAAGGTATGATGATGCAAAATTTGGTAGAGACTGGATGATTAGGTTAATCGTAATTTGATTTAAGCTATGAACATTTGTGTGGCCGCCATTACGTTTCTGCCAAGATGGCGGCGATATAAACCATGACACTGAGCTTTGCTAGTGCTACCTCTGTACCAAATTTCGGTCCATTCGGTTTCACCATGTTCGAATTAATGGGGGGAATCGACTTTGACACAAAGATTGCTGCCATCCGCAAACTGTAAGGCTAATGACTTATTAGATTGGTCAAAGGATGCTCCCTCCATAAAGGTATGTTGTTGAAAAATTTGGTAGAGATCGGATAATTAGGTTATTCGTAATTTGATTTAAGCTTTGAACATTTGTGTGGCCGCCATTACGTTTCCGTCAAGATGGTGGCGATATAAAACATGACATTGAAGTGTCCTTTGCTAGTACTACCTCTGTACCAAATTTCGTTCCATTCGGTTTCACCGTGTTCGAATTAATAGGAGGAATCGTTTTTCACACAAAGATGGCCGCCATCCGCAAACTATTAGGCTGATGACCTATTAATCAGGTCAAAGGATGCTCCTCCTATGAAGGTATGTTTTCGCAAAATTTGGTAGAGATTGGATGATTAGGTTAGTCGTAATTTGATTTAAGTTTTGAACATTTGTGTGGCCGCCATTACGTTTCTGTCAAGATGGCGGCGATATAAAACATGACACTGAGGTGTCCTTTGCTAGTGCAACCTTTGTACCAAATTCCGTTCAATTCGCGTTCACCGTGTTCGAATTGATAGGGGGTGGGGGGGACAGACATTCAGAGTACACACTCGCACACACACACACACACACAGACTCACACACACACATACACACACACACAGACAGACACACTTTTTTTTTCGCCCTGTGTTGATCTCATAAGTCTACTTTCATTTTTTGCAAAAATCGAAAGTAGGCTAAAAAAAAGGACTAGTAGTAGGGAGGAGGCGGCCGTGGCCCGTTAGCACGAACTTTTCCGGCATTTGGCTGGAGTAGAAAATGGATATTGAAAGAAAGGCATTTCAAGGATGACCGACGGTAAGCTTTGGACCTACTCGTCCCCGAATCTGAAGAAAACCAGACTCCACGGCCTCCACGCACGGCTGCCTCAGGTAGTTCATTTATTCCATCTAACATTCTATAAACAGGGAAAGATTTTGCCCTCTGTTGAAGGAAAGGGCACCTATCGGAATGTTATTATTATTATTTACAGTACCTACTGTACTCTTGCGTTTATGCCAGATTTCAGGCACACGTTAGACACTGAGTGGTTTCATCTCTCTTTCTTTCTTTCTTTCTTTCTTTCTTTCTTTCTTTCCTTTTTAAGAAATTATCCAAAAATTCGAGTTAAGAAAGTTCTTTGAAAAGGGTAGAGAAAATAGGATATATTGTATTACGTTTACACTGATTTGCGTTCAACAAAGCAGATTAACAGACAACGGTGCTTTATAAAGACTGTATCGTGAATAACCTCAAAAGTTTCAAACGAAAAATAAAACCAAAATGTACTATTCACCTACTTAACGACAGTAGTAATCCAGCAATCTAGTTAAGTCTCAAAGAAATGTACTGTTTTTCAAAATTGTTTCCCACAGTTAAGTCTCTCAGCCATCACAAAAGAATATAACAAGTTCGAGGAACGGAAAACAGAACCATTTGCGTCATTTCTACTTACAAAAAAACGCCTAAGTTCTGTGATATGGTTTGTTGCTTGGGCTGCACTCGGAACAGTTTTTCGGGAACTAACCCAACTGTTTGGCTTCCGATCGGCGTTTTACACTAAACACTTCGAATTATCCAAAATATAATTTGAATTAACCACGATTTTTTAGCATTGATTGTATATAAAATGCTAGGGACCAAGAGGAAAATTCGAATTAAAGAAGATTTCGAATTATAGAAGTTCGAATTAGACACGTTCCACTGTATTATAAGTCAGAAAACTGTATTATAATGTGGCTCATTATAGTACAAGTTTTAATTATGATACAGTTTATCCCACCAATCAGAGCTAAAGAAACAGTTGTGTGACCAATTAGGTAAGGATAGCATCGCACCTGCGCTGATATCCACGGCCTCCTATTTTAAATTTCACTGCGTAGCTAGTGTCATAGTGGGGTATTCGAGGAGGCCATGGAGGAATACAAGGTATTCTCTGCGTCGCATGCGCTCAGTTCAGTACATAAAACTGGCAAAATCTCGACAGGTATTTATGAATATTAATGTTCGAACATAAAATAGTTATAATTATCGTCGAACATAAACAGTAGTATGCAACTCGCCTATAATGGTAATTAAGACACTCGTGTCCTAATTATTGCCAATATATGCTTGTTGCATAATATACTATTATTTAAACTTTTTGGCTGTGAACTTTCCGTGAGAAAGCTCGGCACTGTGGACCTGACGGATTTATTTACGACGATATTTGTGGTGACAATGTATTTCTGGGACGTTTGAACGATTTTATTCTATTCGTCAGGGACACGCCATTTAGAAGTTAGAACCAATTTTGTTATTTTATTATTATTGTGCCCGTTTGACGAGAATTTCCGCGAGCCATAGACCTTAGATGACCCTTCCGAAACCCCCATCTTCCAGGAAGACATATAGGACGGGAAGGAATGCATTATTGGACTGGGAAAGCACTCAATAATCCGTACTCGGGGGTGTCGGGTGTAATAAGAGGTGAAACTACCAGTCCAGAGGAAGACAAACTCAACAAATACAATAAAGTGGCAAGGCTTACATTTAAATCGCAGTCAGTTTATTCAAAAAAAGTGGCAGACCCCTAACTACTTCAGAGAGGTGAAAACGGCTAATCCGTGCTAAACAATGTTGATAATAAAGTAACTCGTCTCCGTGCGATAATCCTAATAACTTAAGCCTCTCGAAGTCCTACGCAAAAATGGAAAATCAAAGAATGCAATCTAATGGAATGACACGTAATTCTTCCCTATACAATTACTTCGGAGATTCAATAATAATGATAGTACAAGCATGACTCTACAGCGAAGAATGTTATTTACTTGTTTACAATGCAAGGTATTCGTTACATTTACAGCATAATAAGTTTAGAGCTACGCTATGATGGTGTCATTTCCAACATTTAACGTTACAGTCATTTAATCTACACACATCAAAAAAAGTTTTGCATCACCTCGGTTCCAAGAGTTCCGGAACCGTTAAATACAAAGGGAATAGAGATCAACACAAACAACATTTCAGCTCGTTTTATTGCTCATGAGACCCACACATTGCATGTTGTACCATCATACAGCTAGACTTTCAGCATTTGTGGTCCAGATTGCAGTACACACCACTACCTCTATTACCCAGTAGCACGTCCTCTTGCATTGATGCATGCCTGTATTCGCCGTGGCATACTATCCACAAGTTCATCAAGACACTGTTGGTCCAAATTGTCCCACTCCTCAACGACAATTCGGCGTAAATCTCTCAGAGTGGTTGGTGGGTCAAGACGTCCATAAACAGCCCTTTTCAACATATCCCAGGCATGTTCGATAGGGTTCATGTCTGGCGAACATGCTGGCCACTGTAGTCGAGCGATGTCGTTATCTTGAAGGAACGCATTCACAAGATGTGCACGATGAGGTCGAGAATTGTCGTCCATGAAGACAAATGCCTCTCCAATATTCTGCCGATATGGTTGCACTATGGGTCGGAGGATGTCATTCAGGTATCGTAAAGCCGTTTCGGAGCCTTCCATGACCACCAGTGGCGTACGTCGGCCCCACATAATGCCACCCCAAAACATCAGGGAACCACCACCTTGCTGCACTCGCTGGACAGTGTGTCTAAGACGTTCAGCCTGACCAGGGTGCCTCCAAACACGTCTCCGACGATTGTCTGGTTGAAGGCATATGCGACACTCATCGGTGAAGAGAACGTGATGCCAATTCCGTGGGGTCCATTCAGCATGTTGTTGGGCCCATCTGTACCGCGCTGCATGGTGTCGGGGTTGCAAAGCTGGACCTCGCCATGGACGTCGGGAGTGAAGTTGCGCATCATGCAGCCTATTGCGCACAGTTTGAGTTGAAACACGACGTCCTGTGGCTGAACGAAACGCATTATTCAACATGGTGGCATTGCTGTCAGGGTTCCTCCGAGCGGCAATCCGTAAGTAGCGGTCATCCACTACAGTAGTAGCCCTTGGGCGGCCTGAGCGAGGCCTGTCATCGACAGTTCCTGTATCTCTGTACCTCCTCCATGTCCGAACAACATCGCTTTGGTTCACTCTGAGACGCCTGGAAACTTCCCTTGTTGAGAGCCCTTCTTGACACAAAGTAACAATGCGGACGCGATCGAACTGCGGTATTGACCTTCTAGGCATGGTAGAACTACAGACAACATGAGCAGCGTACCTTCGTCCTGGTGGAATGACTGGAACTGATCGGCTGTCGTACCCCCTCCGTCTTATAGGCCCTGCTCATGCATGGTTGTTTACATCTTTGAGCAGTTTTAGTGACATCTATGAACAGTCAAAGGGACTGTATCTTGGATACAATATACACAGTCAACGTCTATATGCCGGAGATCTGGGAACCGAGGTGATGCAAAACTTTTTTTGATGTGTGTAATACCTATCGTACGTTAATAATAACAATGATGTAAACGAGAAGCGTTTCACCCTAAATTTATTTCCAAGCAAAAGCTATGCACATCCTGAATCTAACATAACGCATGAAAATCTATTCCAATTAACAACACAAATGAGTAACATGTAACGCCCTTAAATTACTGCGTAATGGGCGCCACTGATCCTGCCTACCTACACCGCAAATTCACTGTTTGTGAAGTTGGGTAATGATTTGTGTGGGGCGACCTGATCAGGGGCGATCTCACTGCACGACGCCTCGAGAAGATCGTGCCATAGTCCACGGTGCTCTTCAGGACCGTACGGCGACGGCCTCGAAGCTGGCGTCCGTGCACCAGAACGCCACTAATCGGAGAATCAGCGACCAAACTGTCCGCAAAATTCTGAAGTGCGCACGCCTTCGCTCCAGAAGACCTGTGCGAGGTCCAGCTTTTACACGGCAACAACGGCGCAATCGGGTAGCTTTTGTTCAAGAACACCAAGGTTGGAACAGGCGACGTTGGCAAGGCGTCTTATTTACGGACGAGTGTCGGTTTAAGTTGCGGCGCTGTGACGGGCGGGTGCGGGTCTACAGAAGAAAAAACGAGAGGTACCGACTAGACTGCTACCAGCCAAAAGAAGCGTTTGGTGGAGGGTCCGTCATGATGTGGGCGGGTATAACGAGCGACGGGCGAACACATTTAGTTCACATACCCCCACCCAGCATGACAGCAGAACGGTACGTCGCCGGATTTGTTGATCGTCACATTGTCCCTTTCATCGAAGCGGCTGGCCGAGACATTATCCTCCAGCATGATAATGCACGACCGCACGTCGCAAGGGTTACGCTCGACTACATACACGCAATGGGCATCCATACACTCGATTGGCCAGTATACAGCCCCGACTTAAACGTCATTGAACATCTCTGGGACGAGCTGATCCGGCGAGTGCAGCAGCGATAACGGCAACCCCAGACTCTGGCAAAACTGCGCCAGGCGCTACACGAAGAGTGGGCCATCATTCCCCAAGACCTAATCAGAACGCTGGTTGAGAGCATGATGCGAAGGTGTGAGGCTGTAATTGATGCAAATGGAGGCGTTACGCGCTATTAAAGGGTAAAAATCATTACAAAGAGTCATTTTTTCCCATTTCCATCTTTTCATCATAAGCAACCCGCACGCAAGGACGTGATGTGGGTTGCCTAGGCATGGGCGTACTTACTAGAGGGTGTTAACTTTTTTTTAAAATATTTTGGTCTCGTTTCCCATCTTACTGATACATTTCCATCCAACCTGCTTTTTTGGGCTAGATTGCAGGCCCTAAGCTTCATTTTGATCCAACTCTGAAAACTCTGCCATGACGCGTTACGCGTCCGGACAGGGAGGGTTGAGGGTGCAAAAATGTCAACTTTGGGGGATGGAATATCAATCAAACATCGGAAGGGGTTGATTTCGTGTCACCACTACTTCTAAGGTCCTTTACAGCCCTTTCAGCGATTAAGACCTCATTTCAGCCCTTAAAAAGGGCCTGATTCGAAAAATCATACAAAAGGGGGTAGCAAGGGAAGGGGTGGCGACACAGGCACAGGTCCTTTTTTGAAACGTTAGGAGAAGACCCACCCCATTAGCAGCACTGATAAAAATCTCGATTTAAACCTTCCTTAGGGGTGAATCAAGACGGGGTGGTTTGGTCCCTTGCCAGTTGAGGGTGTTAGAAGGGGTGAACATTGCCGGAGGCCTTAAGAACTTACTGCAATCAGCAACTGAGGACGGTGTGCAGGTTTTCAGGTGGTTAAACACATCCGGTACCTTCTCAGACGCCCCCAATGGTAGTCCATGTTTAGGGGATGATGAAGGGAGTTGAAAATGCCCAAACGTCAAATAATACGATTTCAACGTGTTCGTGGAACCTTAAGAGCAAGACTCATTCATTTTCGACTGCTTTGGCAACCTGCGACAAGTCCTACAGCGTTTTTCGCAAACTTCAATTTACGGTATTCTTAAATTGGCTGGTTTTGGGGGCGCTATCCCGAAACTACACAAGTTGGGGAGTTGTGCTGAAGCATATGCTTGGTAGGCGTCAGGGCAAACGTCATACTGAGATTTAGAGCTTATGCGGTCAACTTTTCAAAATTTGGTGGCCTTTGAAAAAAGTGGTGCTTTAATTTTTTTGAGCAGTATATATCAGACATCTGAAGTCTGGGAAAACTTGTATTAATAAACCTGGGTCTTTTGTTTACAGTCCTAAAATGACCCCTCACTTCGAACTCAAGATAGCCTGCTCAGCTCATATTAAAAAATTGTACAGTTCTTAGCTTGTTTGGCAGTCGTCTGAATGTCAAATTTTATAAAGTTACTCTTTCACTTCTCCACATATCGTAAACAGGTTTTATGCAGTATTGTCTAGTGTTCACTCCACTCGCAGCCTTCTAAATGAAATTATCAAGAAAAGAGGGCGCTGTAGTCGCGTTTACAAGGTCAATAATAAAATAAAAATGTGACATTGGCATGTTTCACGGCCAACAGATGGTCGCTGGGTTTATTGTCCCAGTAAAAATGCAGTTATTCAGACAAGACTATGTAACAAAAATCCTACACGTTAAAGAGTGTGGGTCCAATGCACTGTCGACTAGAAAATATTTATTTACAAAAATTGTTGGCAAAAGCGTTTGCCCCAATCTATTTCAAATGATTCGACATAACTTGGGGTTGCTTCACCACTAGGAATACATGTTAATAATTAATCCTACCTAAGAATGTGCGGCGTAAGGTCTTACTAAACTAATCCCCATTACGAGATCGTACATAAATAGATGTTTCGGCTTTCAGCCAGACTCGCGTGGGTGCTTCACATTTCCTCAGTGAAATGACTTGCCTGGTTTAGGTAGCAATTAAAGCATGGTGGTAAGATGCTTAAGATACACGTGCCTTCATTCATAGTGTAATCCAGCCAACACTGAACCCCGCCATCCTGGGGTTTCTACTCCATTCCCAATTCCATTATAAAAGGAATAATTGGCATTTCTTCGGCATGTAGAATGTGTACGATTGATGCCATGATGACGTCGTATTCGTTGGCTTGCACTGAATTTATCATTAGATTGTAATTAGCAATTTCCTACTGAAGCTACACTTGTATCAGCGGGTAAGCAAATAATAATGGCCATGGATTTCTCCGCTCACATATTGTAATCTCAGCAGCTTGTGCTACTGTGCACACTAAACACTTGGTGAATTAAATCACACGTGATTTGTTCATTGCCGTATTGCACTGTAGCCTACCTGGTAATATCGTAACACTTTAGAAAAACGTAGTTGGCAGCGTGTTCGATGCCAGCGTGGAAAAATTACCAAAATATCGCAAATATCCACAATTTGCGTTCACTAATTATCTCAATACCACTTATCAGCTTTGCTGCACGCCAAAGCGTATCACAGTTCATCGGATTAAGTTAGTCTCAACAGATATTTTTCGATTTTGACAAGCACAATGTTCTACGTGGTCACAGGACCATGCCTGCAGTAAGAGTCATTTAGCAAGAAGCCATCAGTCAAATGTGCGACTGTAAAATATTTATGGCATTCTTTGCGGGTTTTAACATTCATGTTTCCTTTATATTCGAAATCAAATCGCTCTCCGGTGCATCAAAAATATGTACAATATTGGTTAATAAATACAGTCTTATGAAATACACTAAATTATATACATCCACGGCGCGACAACTCATATAAATCAAATGAGCGCTACTCATGCCTTCTCCTTGGAAGTCTCTGCTTCTCTCAAGGATGGTAAACTCCTCATGAGCCATAGAGGTCACATGGCAAATGTGATTTCGGGCTCTTTATAATGATGAGATCGGAAGAAAATAAGGTAATCATTCAATATGCAGGATAAATATGGTGGTCACTCGTCTTCAATCTCATTGGGTTACACCAGGTATCCAACCCGCGGCCTGAGGGCCGATTGCGGCTCTAAATTCCATTGCGTGCGGACCGCAGCGATATTTTCTCTTTCACATCGCATTCGTCCCGCCTTGTTATATGTAAGTTATAATATTATTTATGAAATAAGTAATTCTACTTGGAATTCGATAAACTTGAAAGAGCAAGACTTTTTCCGATCACAACAAGTGTGTCTGTGAAAGTTCATCTTACTCAAAACATGGAGAAATACATCCTTTTTAAGAAATACCCAGCCCAGAATGTTATTTATGATCCTACCTACCGCGCATCGGTTTTAAGTCTCCGTGCATTGTTGACCGCGCAGTCACGTTACTACTTTCAAAGGTTTTATCGTCGTTACATTGTAGAACTTTAAAGTAAGGCTCGGTCACACTGCAAGCGCTCTGTCGCGGCGGGAAGCGATATCTGACCGAGGCGGTCAGGCGGTCCAGTTATATTTCCCAAAGTTGCATCAACTCTGACACACAGAGTCGCGACGACGAGCGATCCGGTTGTACACATTTACAGATTGCCCACCTGACCGCCGTGCCGCCTTCGATTGTGATGAGAGACCAAACTGAATTATTTATTGAAACTGTGCGTAAATACACATATTTGTTCGACAGTTCACACGGACATTATAAAATTGTTTTAAAGAAGGCTGAAGCATGGAATCGTGTAATTCCTCGAACATTCTCGCGACATACGAAAATACTTGAAAAACCTATCTTCATGTGACTCCAGTTCGATACATGAGCGGTGTTATTCTCCTACTTGCTCTTTCTTCTTATTGATGTCGTTTCTTCTTTGTGTTTTGCAAAGCAACGAAGAGAAGGAGTTGTTCTTCGTCCGAGCTCATACTCACACACTACATATTCTCTAGAAGGAAGGGACTAAACTGGAACGCTCACACAAATATATCGCGTCCTATGTGACGTCCACATACCGCAGACCGCGACGACCGCTGGATCGCTTCCCGCCGCGACAGACCGAATTCTGTGCGGCCCAGTTTGCAGTTGTTGGCTCACATTGTATTTTCAGTGCAAGTGAGGGGTTTGAAGAAAATAATTAATTCAGTGATTTTTATGTGCTATTGAGAGGTTTGAAGAATATAATTATTTCTGTGATCTTTTTATCTATACTAATATAATAAAGCTGAAGAGTTTGTGTGTTTGTGTGCTTAAACGCGCTAATCTCTGGAACTACCAGTCCGATTCGAAAAATTCCTTTTTATATGATAGCCTGATTCAATATAAATAGTTTAGGATATGTAGCATTAAGCTACACCTCTCAGGTGACCTTCAAGATGGATTTTGTTCAGTAAGTCGGTAGAACAAGCGCTCCCGAACAGCTCTATCCACATGCACTGGCGTTATGGTTAGTGATACGTACACCGTTTCACCTATCTGAACCAAAATTTGTATACTTACCCTTTGGAACACTTATGGTAACACTGTCTACGTGAAATTTATGACAGACCAGTCCATTCACTGCATTTAGGCCCTTTGGTTCAAATCTACACCTTTTCCTCGATCTGAACCAAAATGTGTATACTTACCCTTTGGAACCCGGCGAGTAACACTGTTTACATGAAATTTCGGACAGACCACTCCATTCCTTGCATTTAGGCCCTTTGGCACAAATCTACACCGTTTCACTGATCAGAACCAAAATCTGTATACTTACCCTTTGGAACCCTGCGAGTAACACAGTCTGCATGAAATTTCGGACAGAGCACTCAATTCCCTGCATTTAGGCCCTTTGACACACATCTACACCGTTTCACTGATCTGAACCAAAATTTGTATACTTACCCTTTGGAACACTGCGAATAACACTGCCTACATGAAATTTATGACAGACCAGTCCATTCCCTGCATTTAGGCCCTTTGGCACAAATTCTACACCCTTTCACCAATCTGAACCAAAAGTTGTATACTTACCTTTTGGAACCCTACGAGTAACACTGTTTACATGAAATTTCAGACAGACCACTCTATTCCCTGCATTTAGGCCCTTTGGCACACATCCATACCGTTTCACCGATCTGAACGGCAATTTGTATACTTACCCTTTGGAACCTTGCGAGTAACACTGACTGCTTGAAATTTTGGACAGACCCCTCCATTCCCTGCATTAAGACCCTTTGGTACACATTGTAACGTGTTTTTCGAGGGTATTTTACGCCACTGACACAAGTCAGTAGGAAGCCATTCTATATTTATTTACGCGGCAAATTGTTCAGCCAAGAGAAGTTTCATGTAACTTATTATTATTATTAAGGTATTTTTGGAGCATTTTTATAAGATTATAAGTATACAGATAGGTTTTCGATGTTATAGAAAACCCTATCATGCGAATTATTACGAACAACATTATCGCGGAAAATTATATGATTACGGAATTTTACGGAGTTTTGTCAGTTAGGGTATTCTGAGAGAGATGAGTCACTGGGAATTCGGCTACAGGCTTAATCTTGTCGAGAAGCGTGACGCAAGCGGGGTTGCTGCTTCAAGAAAAGGCGAAATGGCCTGGACCGGTAATCGACATCATCGTCGCGCCGAGTGTATTGACCCTGAGGTGGGGAGTATCGCGTGGTGGCTCAGCCAATCAGAGAAGACCGGGCGACTTGAAGACGGCATCAGAGAGGGGATACGACGAGTGCAGATATTGTTTGCGCGCCGTGGAGGCAAGGCGATTATCTTTGTAAAACTTGACCGTTGTGGTTGCTCGTGTGGTTGGTTCCGGAGTGTTCGGACCATAAGTTAACATTTCTACAAATATTTCTACAATAGACGAAGAAGATGACGACGTCCAGAAGGCTATGGGAAGCTCTTCAGCATCAAGTACGAGGGAAATGCTACGGCAATTTCCAATGGTAAGCGCGAATGACTCAGAACTACATAATCTCTCGTTTCTTTGTTTCATATTCAGTATTTCAGTAACTTCATAGCTTGGGAATAATAGTAAAATCAGTAATTCATCCGACTCCGTTTTCACGTAATTCTCTAGCGGTAATATTCAAATCGCAACGCTCAAATTTAAATTTAAAATATATTATTATTATTATTAATTTTGCCATACTTGTTTTATATAATAAATTCATTACTTTTAACCATCCAATCTTTGTTTTCAGTAGGTAGCATTAGATATAGACCAAATTCCTTCTCCTGATACAATTGTTAGTTGGGTTAATGATCAAATCATACCACGATCTGAGTGTAAAGATTCTTGAAGGTGTTCTACCAGATCTAGGTATTGTTAAATATAAATTTAGATTTCAACATAGCGTTGAGGTCTTGGCGCCCATTAATACAACATATCTTAGTCAGAGTAAATATTTCAAAGTGCAAGGCAGGGCTAGTAAAAACGTTACACTTGTCACCCAACAGTGAGGGTAATAGAAAACGTTTCACTTGTCACCCAACGGTGAGCCATAGTAGAACAGTTACACTTGTCACCCAACAGTGAGGGTAATAGAAAACGTTTCACTTCTCACCCAACGGTGAGCCATAGTAGAACAGTTACCCTTGTACGTTCAACGTAGAGAAAACATTACAACATCTACACCGTTTCACCGATCTGAACGGCAATTTGTATACTTACCCTTTGGAGCCCTGCGTGTAACACTGACTGCATGGAATTTTGGACAGACCCCTCCATTCCCTGCATTTAGGCCCTTCATCACAAATCTACACCGTTTCTCTTAATTGCACCAAATTTTACATACACTTTGAAACCCTGCTGGTAACACTGTTCACTTGATATTTTGGACAACGCTCCCCATTCCCTACATTTAGAATAACAGACAAACCATTCATGTCCGTAGTAGTGCAACTGTAAGAGTATTTTAATAAGTCTATTGTTGACGGGCAGTTAGGGCTGCATCACGTCACCCCTACCAGTGCTCTGGTGCAGAATTGCGAAAATAGTTGCATCTTGCGCTGTTTATAAATTGCAGTCACGGGGGGTAATTAGAGCAAACAGATTTCTTTGGCCCCTATAAACAGTTATCATCATGAGAATATTATGCTCTGTGTAAGTTCAATGGTGTTGGTGCAGTGCATTGAGGTTATCAGCTGCAATAAGCGTTGGTGCTTTCAAATTTACCTTCTTTTATTCTGAAACTTATCGTTAAGCGCTTTGTGGCGATAAATGATACTATTGCTACCTCAGGAGCTCGGGACAGCCGAAGTTTGCCAAAGAGTTCTGATTATTTTCCTACGGCACTATGCGACAAAAGATGACACTATTGGTCTCTACATTTCTAACAGCCAATGAGATATAGGCCCTAGGCAGTGTCTTTTGCTTCACTTACTGTTCTTTCTATTATTTTTGTAAATTTGTTTGTACATTACATGTGTCAGTGCTGTAGTTAGTAAATAGCTGTTTCCCTATTCTTAATTATCATTATGGGAAATTGACCTGAATGTTACGTCCATTATACTCTACTACTACCTATCACCCCCACTACAACCACCTCCACCACCTCCACCACCACCACCACCACCACCACCACCACCACCACCACCACAATCACAAAAATATATATTTTTAAAATATTGGTTTCTGTTAGTTAAGTATCATGTGCCAGTTCTGTAGTAGTATTCATTATCATCCATAAAACAAATAAATCCACCGGGCGAAGCCGGGCACTACTGCTAGTAAGTGATAATTAAGGCTTCTAAGTGTAGCGGCAAGAAAATAAAAGTTTTGGATGAAGGTAGATCATGCAAAATAAAGTGAAAAAGTACACCGGTTATCAGACAGATTCTACCCACACCCAAAGTACACGGGACTACATGACAACATTAGACTATCGGAAAGTTTTAAGGACTAACGGAGCCATATATTGTGTGAAATCCATGTTCTATCGAACAACGTTTTGTAACATACGCGATTTTATTGAAGATCGAGATGTTTTCGTACCGGCAAAAGACATATACACCGGGAGTTAAATGGATTACATTATATTTCATCTTCACGACCGCAATGAATAAGAGAGAGGGAGTCTGCGGTGTGTTCGAGTGAAAGCCTACAGCGTTCAGTTCGCTGTCCGTAGCAAATGAATTTCTCTTTGCTCCGATCATTTCCTGGGTTAAAAGTACCGTTAATATATTTGACCAAATTTATAATAGCCTATATCAGCAGTTCTTATCCTCGACCCCTCCTTCCATGACTAAGTTTGTTATTCCTGGGTGTCTTAGTATGTCTAGTGTCCTACCAACCTACCTCTTCTCTTCCTTAGCAGTCGCCAGCAACATCCTACATTCTACCATTTTGTTTGATTCTACTTTCCCCTGCGAAGTGTTGTGGATTTTTGAGTTCTAATTAAGGGTGAATATAGCAACATGATGTCACAATACCAACATAAGTGCCTACCCTAGGTAAAGCGCAGCGTTAGGTCATGGGGCCAAGCTCTCTGCTGACTTGGTAGACGGGTGGGTTCGATCCCCACCGTCGCCCGTCCTTGTAATGGTTTTCCGTGGTTTCCCATTTTCAACACTAGGCAAATGCTGGGACGGTACCTTCTGGCAGGCCACGGCTGCATCCTTCCACATCCTTGCCCAGTTTCATTCATCTTCATCCATTCCAACTCTCATCCCGAGGCGCAGGTCGCCCACGGGCGTCGACTAGAAAGACCTGCACTCGGCCTCTCAGGAGACCACAAGACAAAAATAAAAATGTCACAATTGCTCCAGTAGCCTACTTGACACATAGAATTGCAAGCGTACTGCAGTTGTTGGGCCATAGCCATTGGCTAAACAAGAGCGTCTCATGTCTTCTGTTAAGCCCTTTATTTGGCAAGAATGAACTTGAAGGATATGGCGGGGCTTGGAACAGCTGAACTGTGTTGCCGAGTTTTATTGTTGTTGTATATCAGCTGATTTGGATAATACATAGGGCTACACTCTATTTCGATTCCATTATGCATCATATATCTTAAAAGTCGACCTTGAGAAAACGGCGAGTACATTAAAATAGAGAAATACGATACGTAAATAAATAAATTAAAAAATACAAATTAAATCCCTGGCACTACAGCCCATGAAGGGCCTGGGCCTACCAAGCGACCGCTGCCCTGCCATTTGGCCTGCAGATATAGGGGTGACGCGTGGTCAGCGCATTGGGTCCCCTCGGCCGTTAATCTTGGTTTTCGTGACCGGGGTGCTGCCTCGCTGTCAGACAGCTTTGTCCTCACGAGGCTTAGTGCACCCCGTTCCAGCCCTCACGTCAGTTTCTAAAATACCAAACAGAGCCGGGAATCGAACCCGGGGCCTCCGGGCGAGAGGAAGGCGCGCTACCCCAACACCATGGAGCCGGCAAATAAATAAATAAATAAATAAATAAATACATTAATTAATAAAATTAATTTCACACCGAAGCTATGCCATCTTTATCACCTGTATTCAATTCAATGAAAACGACAAAGTGGGTAAAAACTCTACGTTTAATACAAAGTAGGCCTAATCGAATGGATATAAAAACACTCACTAGGCAATGATTAGCCTATTCTTCAAGATAAAACACGAGTTTGAGTGGAGGTCGTCCACAGTATAGCATGATAACACCATGCACACTCACTGTATCGCGAATCTTTACGGTTAATAATAGTTTTTATGATAATACAAATGTAATGTTAAGGTAAATAAATATTTAACAATAAATTCTCAAACAAGCCGCGGTGTGGCAATATTGTTGCCAGTTTCTTCTACATTGTCGAGTTGTAGGCTATTGGATAACAGGCGTACCATTTGAACACAATGACAGGAAGCTACAGATTCAATAGTAACAACAAGAAAGTGATAATAATAATAATAATAATAATAGCTATAACGATAGAAATTACGAAGAAAACTGGAAGTCAGTGCTAGAAGTAAACAAAACAATGACAATGAAAGGAACTTCGACACAGACAGTGTTTAAAAAGCGACTGAATGAATGAAGAAGCCCTGGCAGCATGTTGTGCTAGCTGTCAAACTCCAGCCAATAGGGGCCCGCGGAGGACATTTTATATCGTTCCCGCCAAATGCTTCAGATGCTTTCTTTCGAAATAAAGGAAATAAAGGAGAAGTGAGGAAAGATTTGCTCTTGTGCAGACAGGTTATGAATCTAAACTCGTGTTTTTCTGCTACGCCACCCGAACTTTGCCGCGAAGAACATATAGTATTTTATCATTTAAAACACGCTTCTTCATTAGCGGACGATGTGTACGATGACGTCAATTATGCAACAGTCTTTTTTTAACCCTTTATAGGTTAGTGGTTTGAATATTAACCACCTACTACAGGGACAATTTATGTTGTCAAAGATGCAGATGGTTGAATCATTCACCCATATTTCAACGAATTATTGTGGAGGTGTTAATATTTCTGTGAACCAAATATAATTTGCTCATCTCCTTGATTTAAGGTGCTCTTTTTTTAATATAAGCCATTAAAATAAAATAAAAAATAGTAATACAACACTGTATTGTTAATTCTAATTTTGATTATCTTATTTTATGCTTTTACACTTTTTAATTTCAATTGTTTACTATTTTAAATTGTTTAATAATGTTTACTTCGCTTCTAAAAATTAGAAATAAATAAAATTATACAAAAGAAATTTCTAATAATTTTACCATTTTAATTTTAAGATGATAAAATTAATGATGTTACATTAAAATGATAACGAAAAACAAAATTTAAAATGAATAATAATTATAATCATGGAAAATAATTAAAATTAAATGGAAATAAATAGACTACAAATAGAATATATTTAATAGTATTCTGTCCTAAAAAGGGTTAATTTTTAATTTAATATATTATATTATATTATATTCAAACATCCAGGACAGGTAGTGATGCCATCTGACTTCCCTCATTCGTAGGAAGATACGATAATGCTGTAACGCGAGACGGCTCCATGCCCCCTGATACGCTCCAGCTACTTTGATCGCGCTACTTCTTCACGTAATACCTGTCTCTTCTTGAACCTATCATGCTGACGTCACGGTTAGGCTATTCCGTTAGCTCTATGGGCTGTTGTATGTACATCAATATTGTGATGATGTCGATTACCTTACAGCTGTTAACAGTTCGGAGATTGGGCCATTTTCAAATGCCAATGATTTGATGGAACTAATAACTGTGAGGTGAAAATCTCCACGTTAACCACTGACAGCAGTATTCCCTCAAAGGAGAATACCTCGTTAACTTTGAACGAATCGAGTTACATATCAGAGGGAAGTTGTTGACCTGGGCGGTGACCGTATCGCGAGATGTACATCCATTACACTTTGAGAAACGCCTACAAACAGACGGAAAACTTGGGTCAACTTACTAATTGTGTTCAGGCATCAAAGGGAACTGATACTCCAAACGTCCATGCCGAGAGCCCTCTGATGTTTGTAAGCCGCAAGATCCCTTGTTTGAAAACCACACTGTAATCTTATTATGACCTAGGTAGGGTTATATTTACTTGGAGTCTTCAGTGTAAGAGCTGTTGGTGAAGTCAGTGACCACATTATAAGAAGGAAGTACAATATTCAGAAGCACTCCACAACCAGAATTAGAGTTCATCGCCAATTATTATACAGGGTGGGAAAAGCTTTGTTTCGCAAACCAAAGGAGTGTCAGAGCGTACGTGCACAAGTTCTGTGAACACAGGGACTGCCACAGCTACTTAAAGACCCTTGAGAGTTGCGGGACAGAATACAACCATGATATGCCCTGCATGTCATAGGAGGCGACTAAAAGGGCCGACATGGCCAAATAATTTACACGTATTTGATTGCTGTGATCATGTTATCAGGGTATAGAACTGGGTCCGACATGTGCTGTGATCAAGTTATCAGGGTATAGAACTGGCTTCAACATGTGCTGGGATCAAGTTATCAGGGTATAGAACTGGCTTCAACATGTGCTGGGATCAGGTTATCGGGGTATAGAACTGGCTTCAACATGTGCTGGGATCAAGTTATCAGGGTATAGAACTGGCTTCAACATGTGCTGTGATCATGTTATCAGGGTATAGAACTGGCTTCAACATGTGCTGCGATTAAGTTATCAGGTATAGTTCTGGCTTCAACATGTGCTGTGATCATGTTATCAGGGTATAGAACTGGCTTCAACAAGTGCTGCGATCAAGTTATCAGGGTATAGAATTGGCTTCAACATGTGCTGGGATCAAGTTATCAGGGTATTGAACTGGATCCTACTTGTGCTGTGATCAACTTATCACGGTATTGAACTGGCTTCAACATGTGCTGTGATCATGTTATCTGGGTGTTGAACTGGCTTCAACATGTGCTGTGATCATGTTATCAGGGTATTAAACTGGCTTATTCATGTGCTGTGTTCAAGTTATCAGGGTATTGAACTGGCTTCAATGTGTGGTGTGACCAGGTTATCAGGGTATTGAACTGGGTCCAACACGTGCTGTGATCATGTTATTGGGGTATGGAACTGGGTCCAACACGTGCTGTGATCAAATTATCAGGGTATAGAACTTGGTCCAACATTTGCTGTGATCATGTTATCAGAGTATAGAATTGTCTCCAACACGCTGTGATCATGTTATTAGGGTATAGAACTGGGTTCAACACGTGCTGTGATCATGTTATCAGAGTATAGAATTGGCTCCAACACGCTGTGATCATGTTATCTGGTATAGAACTGGGTCCAACACGCTGTGATCATGTTATCTGGTATAGAACTGGGTCCAACACGTGCTATGTAGCCTGTTACGTGAGAAGTAACCATTCTTTCTGTATTTTCATTGTGGGTGGATCTTTCTGGCTCAAGATATATCAACTGGGAAGAAACATGCATTGGCCTCTCTTTCGCAGAATGGAGGCTCTGCACGGAACGTTCCCTGTGATTGTAATAAAGAATGCAGTAAATGCTCGGCACGTGCTCGCATTCAGCCATGGCTCAGAACAGATCGCTTCTTATTAGGGCAAAAAGGGCATAAGTCAAAAGAATACCAATACAAAGTTATCACAATTCCCTACGAAACAATAATTGCATAATCTCCGTTTTGGTATGTTTTGACTTATGCCCTTTTGCCTTAACACATATGATTTACACAGAAGGCTTCAACATTGGACAGATCCATTGTAACTGGTAATCTGCAAGGGGTTACTCTATGCCAAATCTGATTTCAAAAAGTCATATTGTACATTAGGCTATGAATATGAAGACAATTTATGTTAGGGATTCCTTTACGTTTCTCTTAAGACGGTCTACCCGTCAAGGGGAACCCATTTATAAAGTTTATATTTGATGAAAGACATATGTGCAATTAATCTCTTATACATTTCTGTTGTGTCTATACTCCGTAAATGCAGTGATGTGTCTTTAAAGTGAGTAACCACGACTTCACTGGCCTTTGTACACCGTACGTTAATTACTTTCCTTGTCTTTCTGCTGATTATCAGCACCTATTGAAGGTCTGACTTGTGGCCGTGGGGTATCGGAGTAAGCAGGTTGAAGTGCCCGACTAAATTAGCTCTCTGCTGTCACCTTGAAACCTTCGAACTCGAGGGAGATAACACTGCTTACGAGACTCAATGCACATGTGATGTCGCAATGCCCCTAAAGAATCAACAACAACAACAACGACTGGGTCAAGTATGATGGTAGCATCAATAGCACTATTACGTAGTTGTGGTTTCATGTAAGGAGCTTGGACTTCGTGGTCATTAACTCTGTGTACTTGGGTGAGTAGCATTTGTCTTGATAATGTGGCTGGCTGCGTGGCTCTGAGGCAACGTTCTCGCTCGCTGGGCCCAAGGTTGCAGGATAGAATCCAGGCGCAGCCAGTTGACATTTGAGGGTGTGCAAATTCGAGGGAGCCGTGTCAGTAGATTTACTGGCACGTTAAATATCCCCTTCGGGGCAAATTTCCGGCACCCCAGCGTCTCTAAAAGCCACGGCGGTTAATAGGGTCGTAAAACCAATAACATTGTTATTATCTTGATAATGGACAATGGGTCGGAAAAGGATGCTATCAAAGAGCGGGCGAGAAGAATGGAAATGGCTTATCAACTAACGATGGATACATACAACAAAAAGGCCTATCCTTGGGGGCTAAATTCCGACACTTAGATACAGTTGTCAGACCTGAATGTCTGTATGCAGCAGAAACACTGGATATGATTGGGAAGGGTGGCTTCGAAGACATCCGAAAGAGGGAAAGGAAAATGCTCCGAAAAATCCTAGGCCCAAATATCAAGGATGGAGAGAGGAGACTCAAACCTAACAAAGATCTACACCTGAAGACAGAAGGGGTCGTAGCCCTAATGAGAAAAAGGAGAATACAGTTTTACGGACACTTGGTGAGAATGAACAGTGCAAGATTGACGAAGAGGATTTTTGAATTCTTCAGGAAGAGGAAGACGGAGTTGAAATGCTTTCGGGAAGTGAGATTGGACTTGGATCGGATGGGGGTGAAAGAAGATGACATAAAGGACAGAAAACGATTTAGACGGCTGGTTAAGGAGTTTGCAGGTTTCCAGGAGACAGGGGAGTTGTCAGTGAGGAAAGGGAGAGCTTACACGGAGGAACAGAGGAAGGAAGTGGGAGAGAGGATGAAGAGATATTGGCAGAGAGTGGAGACAACAAATAATGTAAAAACTGCCAAACGTGGTCCGTAGTTGGCCGTAACGAATAAATATATCTTGATAATGTGTGTTATTGTGGTGTCTCTAGTAGTGTGTGTATTTGTAATTCAGGTGTGGATACGGAAAGGGCCGGCCGTGGCCTTAAGTTAGGAACCATCCCGGCATAAAAATGGGAAACCACGGAAAACCACTTCCTGAATGGCTGAGGTAGGAATCGATCTTATCTGTTCTCAGGTCTGCCTCACGAGGCTGAGTGTTCTACGTTGCTACCCTCAGATTAGAATTGAACTTCTTGACAGAGGCAGGAATCCAACCCAGACCTCCGGGATGACAGTCAAGAATGCTAACCACTACACCACTATTACGAATGCTACTACTGTACTAACTTTGCCCGTCTCCCGGATGCAGAATATTTACGCTGATTTTGCATACTGTATTTTTAGCCTATTTTCATTTTATGAAAAAAAAAATAGGCTTATGAGATTACCTTTTGTCCGTGTGTGCGTATGTGTGTGAGTGTGGTGTGTGTGTGTGTCTAATAACCTCTAAACGGCTGGAGTGATTTCAATGAAGCTCGGTAAGGTCATAGCACCATTTCGGCTGACCCCGACCGTGCCCTTCAAATTTTATTACGTCTCATCAATCCACCATGGCGGCTGTGCGAAATATTTCACCAGCATTCAATACCTCCGAAACTATTACCATTATCACCCTGACATTTTGTACGGTGATCTTTTACAGCAATCAAACTGAAATGTTTTATTATTATAGAGGCCATGAACATAAGTTCACCTATAGGACTTTCAGTAACATGGTGAGTACGAATCCAACATGGCGGTGACGCGAATTGTAAATATTTAAAGGGACGTTTCTCGTGATTTAACCATCCGAGAGCAGTGAAACTTTGTACGGTAAATGCTTATACAAATGTTAATCCACTGGCATCTAATTTATTTCAATTGTTCTCATAACCACAAGATGGCGGCTGTGCAAAATATTAAAATCGCGTTTTTAATCCTTGTGTGCTAATCATGCGATTGAAGTTTGAATACCACTCGTACGTAAATAAAAATCTAACATGGCGACCATCTGAAATATTTAGGCGGTTCTCAATATCTACGAATCTATTACAACAATCAAACTGAATTTTTTTGTGTTGATAGAGGCAATTAACGTTAGAAGGATATATGAAAATAGGCCTTATAGTTCTTCCCGGAACTACTTGTTACTTTGGAATTCAACTAAATGGGGGAAAATATGGCAACTGTAAGAGTTTCAAATACCATAGCACCTGGTAATCGCAGCTATATCACATTAGCAAGGGTCTTCAGAACACAGAGTTGGCTACGTGGCTCAACGGTGACGTTCTCGCCTGCTGTTCCCAAGATTTCAGGATCGAATCCTGGCACAACCAGTTGACAATCGAGTGTGCGCAAATGGGAGGGGTCCGTGTTAGTAGATTAACTAGCACGGTAATGGTACCCTTCGGGGCACAATTCCGGCACCCCGGCGTCTCTAAAAGCCACAGATTTTAATAGGGGCGTACAACCAACAACATTATTATTAACTTCAGAACACGTACCAGTAATCTTAGCAGGAATCAGTGTACACAACTGTAGTGAAACTAGTGGTAACATATGGATCAGAGACATAGACTCTTACTTTGGCAGATGAAGAACTTCTCCAGGGATGGATGTTGTTGTTTGAGTCTTCAGACGTTTGACTGGTTTGATGCAGCTCTGTTTAACATATTCTAACCACGGTCTACCCTTACAGTTCTTGTCCTCGACCCTTCCTTCCATAACTAAGCTTGCTATTCCTAGGTATCTTAGTATGTGTCCTACTAACCTATCTCTTCTCTTCATTAGGAGCCGCCAGAAACATCTCTCCTCTCCCACTCGTCTTAATACCTCTTTGTTTGTAACCCTATCTACCCGTCTGATCTTCATCATTCTCCTGTAACACCACATTTCAAATGCTTCAATTCTCCTCTTTTCTGCTGCACCAATAGTCCAAGTTTCACTTCCATAGAGCGCCACGCTCCAGACAAAGGCTTTCAAAAATGACTTCCTAATACCTAAATCTATATTCGATGTCAACAGATTCCTTTTTTTGTAGAAATGCTTTCTTTGCCTGAGTCAACCTACTTTTTATATCCTCTTTGCTTCGTCCATCACTGGTTATTTTGCTTCCTAAGTAACAGAAGTCTCCTACTTCCTTTAGCTTTCCACCTGCCAATTTGATCTCCATAGAGGTTTCTGATTTATTTCGGCTGCATTCCAGTATTTTTGTTTTACATTTATTAATTTTCATCATGAATTCAGTTCCATGTAATTGTCACATCCCATTCTATTCTTGATGTCTTCCAAATACTTCGTCCTAGGTCGTTGACGTATTAAGGCAAATGTATGGTCCAATGTATGACAATGGATAATGGAGAAGAAGGAAAAATGAACGAATTAAGATCCAAACATTGATTCTGATTTTTAAAAATTACTCGGGTGAACCCGTTGAAATTCAACGGAATATTAAGCCCCGGGGTAGCAAAGGACATTTATCTGGCACTTAAAACTCTTGTGTGACAGCATTTGCTACATGTAGTTTGCAGTGGGTAAATCAGACTCCAGAAATTAACTTATGGACTGAAGTGTGTAGTAACTATTTGTAGATAAATTTTGGTTCAATGTCTCTTAAATGCAGTAATGTTAGAATGCCTCCTTAAATGCAACATTTATTGTCCTATGACTCGCCGGCAATATATGTACTTTAAAACTGTCAAATGATCGAACTCGAGACATTGCTACGTACAGCTGGACATGCCTAATACAGGCTGGGGTAAATATACACCATCACGGTCTTAAGTCTGTCCTTGAGCTTTGTTAAATGTCATACTGAATGCAAGGCGAATAGGAAACTGGCGTCTTTTAAAATTAAATGGAAGAGTAGAAGTGTCGGATGGTGTTAAATCAATTCTAGGAATCAGAACTCTTTGTCCAACACTTAATCATGTAATGATTTCAAGATCTAAAGAAGGTATATCAGGGAAGGCGAGGCGGGAGACGATTGAAAGGAAGACCAAGCAAATAGTTGCTGGATGATGTGGAGGAGGACTTCGGGAAGTTGGATGTTAAAAGATGGAGAAGCAAGGCAATGGGCTGCTACTGTACGAGAGGGCAAGGCCCTTCAACGGCTGTAGTGCTGAGCAAGTATGCTTTGGAATTTAGTTCGGCATCGATTCACTCTTTAGGGGTAATCTCAGGCATGGACATCAGAATGACGTCTTTGAAAAGTGAGGACTTGGTCCTCCAAACGGTGCTCCTTTCGCCCCGTAATTAGATAATTTAAATTTATTAAGTTAGACATTGATGACTTGAGAATTGAACAAGTGAAACAATTTTGTTATCTCGGTAGTATATCCACAGAAGACAAATGGAAGTGAAGAGAAGGATTGCATTGGCTGAACAGGCATTTATGTCGAAGAAAAACATTTTATCCAGCAAACATATGAATATACACACATCAAAAAAAGTTTTGCATCACCTCGGTTCCAAGAGTTCCGGAACCTTTAAATACAAAGGGAATAGATATCAACACAAACAACATTTCAGCTCGTTTTATTGCTCATGAGACCCACACATTGCATGTTGTACCATCATACAGCTAGACTTTCAGCATTTGTGGTCCAGATTGCAGTACACACCACTACCTCTAATACCCAGTAGCACGTCCTCTTGCATTGATGCATGCCTGTATTCGTCGTGGCATACTATCCACAAGTTCATCAAGACACTGTTGGTCCAAATTGTCCCACTCCTCAACGACAATTCGGCGTAAATCTCTCAGAGTGGTTGGTGGGTCAAGACGTCCATAAATAGCCCTTTTCAACATATCCCAGGCATGTTCGATAGGGTTCATGTCTGGCGAACATGCTGGCCACTGTAGTCGAGCGATGTCGTTATCTTGAAGGAACGCATTCACAAGATGTGCACGATGAGGTCGAGAATTGTCGTCCATGAAGACAAATGCCTCTCCAATATTCTGCCGATATGGGTGCACTATGGGTCGGAGGATGTCATTCAGGTATCGTAAAGCCGTTTCGGAGCCTTCCATGACCACCAGTGGCGTACGTCGGCCCCACATAATGCCACCCCAAAACATCAGGGAACCACCACCTTGCTGCACTCGCTGGACAGTGTGTCTAAGACGTTCAGCCTGACCAGGGTGCCTCCAAACACGTCTCCGACGATTGTCTGGTTGAAGGCATATGCGACACTCATCGGTGAAGAGAACGTGATGCCAATTCCGTGGGGTCCATTCAGCATGTTGTTGGGCCCATCTGTACCGCGCTGCATGGTGTCGGGGTTGCAAAGCTGGACCTCGCCATGGACGTCGGGAGTGAAGTTGCGCATCATGCAGCCTATTGCGCACAGTTTGAGTTGAAACACGACGTCCTGTGGCTGAACGAAACGCATTATTCAACATGGTGGCATTGCTGTCAGGGTTCCTCCGAGCGGCAATCCGTAAGTAGCGGTCATCCACTACAGTAGTAGCCCTTGGGCGGCCTGAGCGAGGCCTGTCATCGACAGTTCCTGTATCTCTGTACCTCCTCCATGTCCGAACAACATCGCTTTGGTTCACTCTGAGACGCCTGGAAACTTCCCTTGTTGAGAGCCCTTCTTGACACAAAGTAACAATGAAGACGCGATCGAATTGCGGTATTGACCATCTAGGCATGGTAGAACTACAGACAACATGAGCAGCGTACCTTCGTCCTGGTGGAATGACTGGAACTGATCGGCTGTCGTACCCCCTCCGTCTAATAGGCCCTGCTCATGCATGGTTGTTTACATCTTTGAGCAGTTTTAGTGACATCTATGAACAGTCAAAGGGACTGTATCTTGGATACAATATACACAGTCAACGTCTATATGCCGGTGATCTGGGAACCGAGGTGATGCAAAACTTTTTTTGATGTGTGTAGTTGTAAGACAATCCTTTGCAAAATCATTTGTATGGAGTACACTGCTCTATGGAAGCGAAAGTTGGACTCTGGGTAAATTGGAAAAGAATCGACCCAAAGCTGCTGAAATGTGTATCTGGTGGAAAATGACAAGAACGAGCTGGATGGAAAGTCTTAAGGGAAGTCAAAGAAGAGAGAAGATTAATGAAGAAAATTGGAAAGATGAAAATAAAATTTATTGGACATGTCATCAGACACAACACTTTTATAGTTAACATTCTTTAAGGGAAAATGCTGGGAAAGAAAGGAAGAGGACGACCTAGGACGAAGTATTTGGAAGACATCAAGAATAGAATGGGATATGACAATTACATGGAACTGAAGCGAACCGCCAACGACAGAATGTGTGGTTGCATCGAGAAGGCATTAGCCTTTAGAATAAGAATGAAGTTAGAAGAGAGAATTTTATTTTTGTTTGGTGTATGTTACACCTACTGTTTTGAATTTGAATATTCATTCAGTAGCGCGGTAGGATTGGGAGTGACGGGATAGCTGGCAGGTGGATTTTATATCAATTGACCTTTTCAACCAAGCAAAGGATCTAACTAAAAGTGACAACTCCAAAATCTTCTATAAAATATCCACCATCTTATTCCTCTAGGAAACACACTCCTCAGTCCCCGTACTACGTTCTACGCTTCGGAATGTTCTATATTGCCCATCCTAATTTTCATCTCTTCATTTAATATTTTCTCAGACACTATTAACAGGCAAGTTTTACAGGGATGTCTCTTGAAGCTTTCTATGAAATTTTATGATTTAAAAAAATGAGGTGATTTTAAGAACATGAAAATATCCATCAGGAAAAATACAAAAAACTAAAGTTAATTTTGAAAAACTGCTGTGTGATCTGCATCTTCAAAAGTTACAAAAGAAAGGGATTTTTAAATAAATGTATAACATTTAGGGAGAAACTGGAATCAGAGTATTTCCGCTAGCTGAGAAAACGGAGACAACTTTGTTTGTAGGACGACGTACACTCAGTCACCACAAAAATCGTTTTGAAACCTGAAAAAATGATTCCTTTTAGTAAAAATCTACATTAGATGGTTTACGCGTGAAAGTGTAACCATAGGGAATTGAATCAGTCTTTAAATGGTATGAATTCTGTCTTGAGGAAAGAATTCAGGTTGGAAATTAATAAATGTAGACCAAAAATACTGGAATGCCGCTGAAATAAATCAGAAACTCATATGGACGTCAAATTGGCAGGTGAAAAGCTAAAGGACGTAGGAAGGAGACTTCTGTTACTTTGGAGCAAAATAATCAGTGATGGACGAAGCGAAGAGAATGTAAAACGTTGGTTGGTGCAGGCAAGGAAAGCATTTTTACAGAAAAGGAATCTGTTAATATCGAATGTAGATTTAGGTATTAGAAAGTAATTTTGAGAGCCTTTTTATGTAGCGTGGCGCTTTATGGAAGTGAAACTTGGACTGTTGGTGTAGCAGAAACAAGATGTTCTCCTAAATGTATGGGTATACTTATAACTCTTTGTTCTCACACCTAAAACAATCACCTCCACCATCATGTATTTTTTTGTTTTCTTTTATATTGATAATTAGCCAGTAAGTGTCTAAATCAATAGTAAGTTATATACTTTATGATGATTTAATATCAAAACTACTAACTTACTGTAATGCATTCACATCCGTTAATATCGATAATAAGCCTCCAAACTCTAACGATTCTGTTTACAGAGTTTATTTTATAGGTTACAGGCTGTACCCGGCATGCGTTGCAATGCCAATGAAAGAAAGTGTTGGCATTGTAATTTGGTTTCTTGGTGATTTTGGATACACATTTTTTCCTTCAATTTCCGTTAACTGCCTCTAAGCTATCGTAAAATGTATTTACTAATTTTGAAACATTTGTGGGAGAGTGCGCAACAACTCACCAAAGTTTCATCGCAATCGGATGAATGGTATATGAACGCGGATGGAACTTTGCTGAAACACTTCACGCGTCGTCACTCATTTGTTGCATCTACTCGTGCGCTACCTATTGCAAAATGGATTTACTAAGTCGAAAACCTTCCCTGGCGTATACACAACAAATCATCAAAGTTTTATCGCAATCGGATGAATGGCATATGAACGCTTACGGGATTTTGTTTAATCGATTCGCGCGCCGTCACTCATTTGTTGAATCAACTCGAGCGCTACGAATTGTACAATGGATTTACTAAGTCAGAAACCTTCCCTGCAGTGTGCACAACAACTCACACTAGTTTCATCACAATCGGATGAATGGTATATGAACGCAGATGGAACTTTGTTGAAACGGTTTGTGCGCCGTCACTCATTTGTTGAAACTACTCGTGCGCAACCCATTATACAATGGACTTACTAAATTAGAAACGTTCCCTGCAGTATGCACAACAACTCACCCACGTTTCATCGCAATTGGATGAATAGTAGGCCTATATGAACGCATACGGGACTTTGTTGAAGCGAATCGCGTGCCTTCGCTCCTTAGTTGTATCTACTCGTGCGCTACCTATTGTGCAATGGATTTTCAAAGTCAAAAACCTTCCCTGGACTGTGCACCACATCTCAGCCAAGTTTAATCGTTATCGGACGAATGGTAGGCCTATATGAACGCGTACGGTACTTTGTTGAAACGCTTCGCGCGTCGTCGCTCATTTGTTGAATCTACTCGTGCGCTATCTACTGTGGAATGTATTTACTAAGTCAGAAACCTTCCCTAGAGTGGAAACAACTTCTCACCCAAGTTTCATCGCAATCGGATGAAAGGTTTACGAACAAATACGGGACTGTGTCGAAATGCTTCGGGCGTCGACGCTCATTTGTTGAATCTACTCGTGCGCTGCCTATTGTAAAATGGATTTACTAAGCCAGAAACCTTCCTTGGAGAGTAATCAACATCTCACCCAAGTTTCAGCGCAATCGGATGGGTGGTGTATGAACGCATAGGAGACATACACACCCACATACATACTATCACGTAACATTGATTTATTTATATACAAGCTGTACCCGGCATGCGCTGCAATGCCAATCAAAGAAAGTGTTGGCGTTGAAATTCTGTTTCTTGAAGTGCTTTTGGATACACAACATGTTTTTCAATTTCCGTTAACTGCCTCTAAGCTATCGTAAAATGGATTTTCTAATTTAGAACCATTCGTGGGAGCATGCACAACAACTTGCAAAAGTTTCTTCGCAATCGGATGAATGGCATATGAACGTATACGGGATTTTGTTTGAACGATTCGTGCGCTGTCACTCATTTGTTGAATCTACTCGTACGCTACCTATTGAGAAATGGATTTACTAAGTCGAAACCCTACCCTGGCGTGTACACAATAACTCATCAAGGTTTCATCACAATCGAAGAAGGTTATTTGAACGCATAGGGGAATTTGTTAAAACGCTTCGCGCGTCGTCACCCATTTGTTGCATATACTCGTGCGCTACCTATTGTGAAATGGATTTACTAAGTCGAAACCCTTCCCTGGCGTGTACACAATAACTCATCAATGATTCATCGCAATCGGATGAATGGTATATGCACGTATACGGGGTTTTGTTTAAACGATTCGTGCGCTGTCACTCATTTGTTGAATCTACTCGTGCGCTACCTATTGAGAAATGTATTACTAAGTCGAAGCCCTTCCCTGGCGTGTACACAATAACTCATCAAGGTTTCATCGCAATCGAAGAATGTTATATGAACGCAATAGGGGATTTTGTTGAAACGCTTCGCGCGTCGTCACCCATTTGTTGCATCTACTCTTGCGCTACTTATTGTGAAATGGATTTACTAAGTCCCCTTCCCTGGCGGGTAAACAATAACTGATCAATGTTTCATCGCAATCGGATGAATAGTATATGAACGCATACCTGATTTTGTTTAAACGATTCGCGTTCCGTCACTCATTTGTTGAATCTACTCGTGCGTTACGTACTGTAAAATGTATTTACTATGTTAGAAACCGTCACGTAAGTGTCCACAACATCTCACCCAAGTTTCATCGCTATCGGACTAATGGGATATGAAGACATAGGGGACTGTATTGAAACGCTCCACGTGTCGTCGTTCATTTGTCGAATCTACTCGTGTGCTACCTACTGTGAAATGTATTTACTAAGCCAGAAACCTTCCTTGGAGTGTCCACCATATATCACCCAAGTTTCACCGCTAACGGCAGAATGGTATATGACCTTATACGGGACTTTGTTGAAACGCTTCGCGCGTCGTCCCTCATTTGTTGAATCAACTTGTGCGCTGCATATTGTATAGTGGATTTACTAAGCCAGAAATTTTCCATCACGTGTACACAACATCTCACCCAAGTTTCATAGCTACGGACGAATGGTACATGAATGCATACGGGACCTGGTTGAAACGCTTCGCGTGTCGTCACTCATTTGTTGATTCTACTCTTGCGCTACATATTTTAATATGGATGTACTCAGCCAGAAACCTTCCCTGGAGTGTACACAACATCTCACCCAAGTTTCATCGCAATCGGATCAATGGTATGTGAACGTATACGGGACGTTGTCGAAACGCTTCGCGCGTAGTCACTCAATTGTTGAATATAAACGTGCGCTTCGTATTATAAAATGGATTTACTTAGCCAGAAACCTTTCCTGGAGTGTACACAACAATTCACCAAACATTTATCACTATCAGACGAATGGTATATGACTTTATACGGGACTTAGTTGAAACGCTTCGCGTGTCATCGCTCATTTGTTGAATCTACTGGTGCGCTACCTATTGTAAAATGTATGTACTAAGACAGAAACCTTCCCTGGAGTGTACACAACATCTCACCCAAGTTTCATCGCTATCGGATGAATGGTATATGAAATTATATGGGACTTTGTTGAAACGCTTCGCGCGCCATCGCTCATTTGTTGATTCTACTCGTGCTCTACCTATTTTTAAAGGGATTTACTAAGGTAGAAACCTTCCCTGGAGTGCATACAAAATCTCAGCCTAGTTTCATCGCTATCGGACGAATGGTATATGAACGCAAACGTGACTTTGTTGAAATTCTTCGCGTGTCGTAGCTCATTTGTTGAATCTACTCGTGCGCTGCCTATTGTAAAGTGGATGTACTAAGCCAGAAAATTTCCCTGCAGTGTACACAACATTTTACGCAAGTTTCATAGCTATCGGACGAATGGTATATGAATGCATACGGGACTTTGTTGAAACGCCTTGCGTGTCGTCGCTCATTTGTTGAATCTACTCGTGCGCTATCTACTGTGAAATGTATTCACTAATTTGGAAACCTTCACGTAAGTATACACAACATCTCACCCAAGTTTCATCGCTATCGGACGAATGGTATATGAACACATAAGGGACTTTATTGAAATGCTTCGCGCATCGTCGCTCATTTGTTGAATCTACGCGTGCGCTACCTATTTTAAAATGGATTTACTAAGTCAGAAACCTTCCTTGGAGTGTACTCAACATCTCACCCAAGTTTCATCGCAATCGGACGAATGGTATATGAACGCATAGGAGACATACCCACAGACCCACAGACAGACAAACTATCACGTAACATTGATTTTTATATATATAGATAGATTTTTTATAAGAGCATATATAGGGTACGAGACATGGCCACCTTTTACTGTTGGGCCATCGCATTGTAGGCCTTGGCGCCTGAGATTAGGTGTTCTTTGTAATGGTTCAGCAGTAAGGTAGGAGGGGGCCATTCCTAATGGAGTTTCACATCTGTGTATTTTTATGTTCTTTTTTAATATGCTATATGGAGTGCTAATCTGATAGATATTTCTTAGGAAGATAGTGGATTTTTTCTGAAGCAAGTTGTTGGGGAGATTGGTGGAAATTCTTTGCAGATGAGTGTGGGTGAAGATAAAATAAATGGAGTATATGATTGTTGAAAGTATCCCTCATTGTGCAATAACAACCACGACCACGATTTAGTACTCTTACATTATGTCGCACCAACGAGGGGGACGAATGGGGCATATGAGCACTAATAGTTTGGTCAAAATGCTCATGGAGCAGATTATGAAGATGGGTGAGAAGGTAAGAGAACATATGAGCAAACGAGAGGCCAGCATGAACAAACTGGAGTCTAGCCTCGGTAAGTTGAGTGTGATAGTAGAATCTGTGAGTGTGGCTGTGGAGGAGGAGGATGAGACAGAAGACAAGGTGAAGAAAAGGGTGGAGGATAAGATAAAAGAGGAGGAAGTGAATGAGATAAGTGAGAATAAGGAACAAGAAAATTGTCAGAGAGGAGGGGGGCGGTAGAAGATGGTAACGGAGAGAATGGAAATGAAGAAGAAATGAAAGAGAAGGAGAAAGAAAAGAAGGAGCAGTATGAGGAGAAAGGGAAGTTGGAAGAGCAAAGGAAGCAGATGAGGTTGGTCATGAGAAGGACAGTAGCAGTCAAGAAAAATACGCTTAAGATGAGGGTGAAAGTGCAGGAGTGAATCATGAAGAAGACCACATGCTGGAAGAAGATAAGTTGAAGAAGAAACGGTGGAGAAGGAAGATGAGGAGTACAAGTTGCGGAATGACTTGGTGGAAGAGGAAAAAGACGAGATGGAAGGCAGCAGAAGGAGGAGGAAGACTAAGAAGAGAACAAAAGAAAAGGAAGAACGAGGAAGGAGGAAAGAAAGAAGGGGGTATGGGAGAAACTGAAGGAGAGGAAGATGATGAAAAGTGAAAAGTATCAAATTAACTTATTTTTCCAGTTCTTCGAGACTTAATATTGGAAAGTGGATTCCAGCTTGGTGATGGGTTGGATTCAGAATATTTAGTTGCTGCCTCAGGGATGCTCATACTAGATAGTCAAGGGAAGATGTCGGTGGAACAAATACAGAAAGAGCCAGCAGTTGTTACAGATGACGTTTACACTATTCGCGAAGATAGTGCTAATGGCTATTCTGAAGTGGATGATAATTTATAATGTGTTTTAATTTGTGTGTGATATTTCTTAGTGTATTTGTGATGTGTATTACTTCTAAATTTATGTATTCTTTATGTATGTGATCCTCACATGCTTCTCGCGTGAGAATCACATAGAGGGGCGATTCTAACCATTCTGGTTACAGAGTTTATTTTATAGGTTATCTACTGTATATTTGTCAAATACCACTCATACATTCATCACGAAATCTCAGAAGCCACCGAACGGATTGGAATGAAATTTGGTATGCAAATTCCTCAAGGGCCGTAGGTGCTCGCTAAGAAAGGTTTTCAAAAACTTCACTCGGGATCATGGTCAAACGGCGAAAACCGCGATTTCTACTATATATTTGTCAAATACCACTCACTCATTCATCACGAAATCTCAGAAACCACCGAACGGATTGGAATGAAATTTCGTATGCAGCTTCCACAAGGGCCGTAGGTGGTCGCTAAGAAAGGTTTAAAAAAACACTCGGGATCATGGTCAAACCGCAAAAACCGCGATTTCTACTATATATTTGTCAAATATCACTCACTCAGTCGTCCCGAAATCTCAGAAACCACTGAACGGATTGGAATGAAATTTGGTATGCAGCTTCCACAAGGGCTGTAAGTGCTCGCTAAGGAAGGTTTTCAAAACAATTCTCTCGGGATCATGGTCAAACTGCGAAAACCGCGATTGTACGAAATGCTTCAAATCTCAGAAACCACCAAACGGATTGGAATGAAATTTGGTATGCAGCTTCCTCAAGGGCCGTAGGTGCTCGCTAAGAAGGGTTTTCAAAAAATTCACTCGGGATCATGGTCAAACCGCGAAAACCGCGATTATATGAACAGCTTCAATAATGCCTAAGTCTATTGTTGCAAGGCAATGCGGGCTGCATCACGTCGCCCCTACCAGTGTTCTGATGCTTTGCAGATTGGTCAGGAGTTTGAGAAAAGGGATATTGTACTCCACGGCAGAGGTAGCAGGTTGCTTTGTATTAGTGAAACACATCGCGCGTATGATGCTCTGCAATATCCGCTTATGTTCTGCCGTGGAGAAGATGGCTACTGCATTAATATCCCTCAACGTCATAACAGCAATCAAGCACCATTGAAGAAGACCGTGTCTGCCGCTAACTATTACAGCTTCAGAATATTTCAACGTGAGGGTGATAATTCTTATCTTTTGTTATTTTCATTCTTCTCAATCAGTTTCTGGTTGATATGCATGCAAAGATTGAGACAGAGAGACTATTTTGGATTCGTATCAATCAGAAAAATTTGAGAAGTGAGGAATATGTGCACCTGAAGGACGCAATGAGTAAAGCTGATAGCCGTTTGTCAGATATTGGTAAAATGGTCTTGTTGCCGTCGAATTTCACTGGAAGCCCGCGCTATAAGCATGAAAGCACTCAGTATGCTATGACTTACGTGCGCCATTTTGGACGTCCTGATCTTTTTATAAACCAAACCGGGGAAGATGGGAATCGCAAATATCGCAGGCCACCCACTTCGGAGGATGGGGTTTCTATTATTAAAAAGGGAGTGGAAATTGACAATAGCTGGGAGGTACCCTACAACCCCGTCCTATCTCGCACCTTCTCAGCTAATATCAATGTTGAATACTGCAACTCTGTAAAGTCAATAAAATACATTTGCAAGTATGTTAACAAAGGTTCCGACCAAGCTACTTTTAGCATCGGAGAGTTTGACGAAGTTGCGAGATATGAATCAGGACGCTACATCAGCAGCTCAGAGGCGGCTTGGCGCATATTCTGCTTCCTCATACATGAACGCTATCCTTCGGTCATGCAACTTGCCGTCCACCTCGAGAACGGCCAGAGGGATTACTTTAATGAAGACGACGTTCGTGACCAGTATAACAGCCCTTCAAACATGACTCTTCTTGCTTTCTTCGAACTATGCCGATCCGATAAATTTCCTTCAACACTTTTATATTGTGAAGTTCCATCCTATTTCGTTTGGAAAGACAAGAAGTTCTGGAGAAGGAAACAAGGAAATCCAGTCCCAGGCCATCCTGGTGTGAAATAAGATCAGGACGCAATGGCAGAGTTTACACCGTTGACCCTGGTAATGCCGAGTGCTACTACCTCCACCTTCTTTTACAATAAATCCCTGGCCCTCAGTATTTTACTGACCTCAAAACCGTGGCCGGGGTGGTTCAACCAACATTTCAAGCGGCATGTAAAGCATTTGGCTTGCTAGAGGATGATGCGCACTGGGACCGCACACTAGAGGAAGCGTCCTCCACCGACTCTCCCCACAAGATACGCGAGCTGTTTGCCATCTTACTGGTGTTATGTCAAGTGAGTGATCCCATCATGCTCTGTAGATAAAGTACTGTATGTGAAAACCTTTCAAATTATAATTTGTACTAAAAACGTGGAAATTATATCTTACAGTTGTAGAAACAATAACCTTAAAATTCTTTAAACCAAATTCTATAAATATGAAAATATATAAACTAGGAAAAGTGGAAAAGTTTGTGTATGTGTGCGTTCGTTACCTCTTCAAACTACAGTAAAACGGCTGGATGGATTTGGATGAAATTTAAAATGGAGATAACTTATACCATGGATTAACACATAGGCTGCTTTTCATCCTTATATTTTTTTATCGTTTCGGTCGTCTATGGACCACGTTATTTCAACTGCCTTTTCCCTCGTTCTTTCACATTGGCCCAGTATTCGCGCATTCTTCTTCGGTGAGCTTCCCTTCGTTCTTCGGTCCACTTCTTGCCGGTTTTCAATATAGGTTTTGGCTGAAAACTCTGTATCTCCCCAAGTTTCTTCTTCAAAGAGTCACGTTTCAAGATGTCCTCATGTGATATCCCCAGTTTTTGTAGGTCTTTTTCCACCTCTGTAAACCAGATCCCTTTGGTGTTCTTTCCCACAAAGTAGGCACAGATTCGATTGGACAATCTTCCGGAGTTCATTCGTGTTAAATGGCCATAAAAGGAGAGTCTTCTTTTGCGAATGGTGTCCGTTATTTTCTCCACATGTAGATAGAGTTCATCGTTGTGTCGTCTTCTTCAACCTTATATTATTATTATTATTATTATTATTATTATTATTATTATTTATAAAATCGTTACAAATACACACATTTTAAAAATTCAGAATAACTGTACACATTTTATGAATTTCCTTACACTTCCTACTCATTGTTTAACCTGTAAATTTACAATTATTAAATTATATTGTTACAATATGATAAAGACAGATCGAAATAGGATATAAAATTCATACAGATCAGGGAGAGATATCACATATGCCACTAAAAGGTGCAACCTTGTGTGCGGCAAGCATATCATTGATTAGTCTACTATTTCAAAAAATTGTATAATGGCTTAGCCGAATAACACGTTCTAGATAAATGATGTATACACTAAAAAATAATGAATAAGAAGGAAAATTGAATTTGTGTTTGTATAAACTTGTAGGGTCAACTAATATATTTTCAATTTTAATTTTGTTTTCTCTGAGAAAATGTTTTATATGCATCTTCAGGTTTGCATGATTTCCTTTAAATTCTTTTAATTTAATTGGGAGAATGTTATATAATTTTGGTGAGAAATACAGAAAGTTACGTTTGGATATACTTAACTTGGGTTGATATAAAATAGAGTGATTCTCTGTAATAATGCCCGTGACTAACAAATTGAATTATATTTCTATCTTTAAAAATGTATATATTGTGACCGATCCAGTCAGGGTCAATTACCGGCCCCGGATGACAGAAGATCGAGAGGAGACCGGAGGGTCAGTATGACGTCATGGCATGACGCGGCGAGGCAACCGCGAGAGTAGGGGAATGCTCCAGAAGGTTCCAACCCCTTCCATTTTTTTTTCTCGAAGGAGGACACAGTTCCGGAATGTTCAGTGAGTCAATAGTGCGTGGACGAGTATGTTATCCAGCGGGGCACGGACGAGTAGCCTATGTCACGTAGACAGAAATTTGCATCGGGAACTTGAACGGTTTACGTGAGTGGTCAGTGCTCGTGGCCGTTTGATACGAGGAGTGATCAGCAGGCCATGAATCTAGCGTGCATGTAGTGCCAGTGAGTTGTTTACAGTGAAGTATGTCAGTTTGTTTGTCGAACAGTGTTCAGTAAGGTGTCACTAGAACGATAATCGTGAATTTCAAGACGATATCGGACTCGCTAGTATGTGAGGAAATAATCAGAACTGATAAAGGAAGGTCCGTTAAATTCAAGCATATGCTGCTATTGATAGGTGAAGACGCGTGGAATATTGTACCATTTTGATTACGAAGATTAATGCACGTGGTCCGGTTAAGTTAACGGATAGTAAGGTGTTGAAGGCATGTGCTGTGGTAATAGCAAAACAAAATTGTGCGCCTTTGAACGTCGTCCGAGTGGAGGCCGTGATGAAAAACTGAATTATCATGCCGACAATTTATGTTAATTAAAGATGAATACCAGGAGGTGTTTAACATTACGAGTATCAGGGAAAGAACAATAATAACGATAGTCGAGGCGAAGCATTATCGCGAGGCCCTATATTGTGACAGACATCCATTCGAAAATAGCATAGCAGTGCGGCATTTAAGAGACGCAGTGAGAATTCGACGGAAGGCTACATCCACTTTAAGCTTGTGTTGGAAGACTGCAGGCCGCAGGCAACTTGATATGTCGGTCAAGGCCAGGTCGAAATAGCTCCTCGTGGAAGGAAGTGTGTCACTGGTTGAGGAAAGTAAATACATATTATTCAAGTGAACCAGGAACTAGACGCTATAGTGCGTGGGCGTAAAAGTGCTCTGATAGTGAAATGTAATATTGCTACACGGCGGCATGAACTTTATAACCATGGACTCAAATATTCTGGGAATCAACATGCATATTAATACGCAAATTATGCTGCACTGAACCTCTAAAGGGGCCATAATGGAGTGGACGGTCGCAACGAGATGGACGAGTGGACCATGGTTGGGACGTCAGGAGACGCCGCCGCTGAGGGTGACCGGTGGGCGGACATGGGCATCGACAGAAGATCGAGAGGTGCCGGGGGCGTATACCTCTACCAGTACGCTGGGAGACCACATCGCGGAGACGCTGGAGGAACAACGCCGCCCTAATGCCGCAGACGACACCGACGTCGACGCCAGGGGTTTCCGAGGACACCGGATCTAAAGTAAGACGTTTCATTTCCATCCTTGTTCATCAGGAAGAAGAGAACTTCTACCTCGGATAGCCGTGCCATGAGATAACCTGAGATCGTGTAACTTAACGCCATTTATAATCATTTATTCCAGATTGAACAAGAGCATCATTTTCTCATAGGGTTGTACAGATTTTTTGTCCTTTCTTTTCGGGTCGTTTTGACTTACATAAATTAACAGTATCAATGGTAGGAGTAAGACATACATTTATTCTCTGGGACATAATAATAATAATAATAATAAGTTGAAATTGGGTAACGATAATATGAGATGCCCATTTTGCTGGGAGATTCTAGCATTTCGATTTCCGAGGTCATTATACGAATTTAATTCTGAAAGGTTTGTCACAGATTGTATAGATTTAAATAGCAAAATGAATATGGTTGGAGATTGTCGAATAAGGTTCCTTGGATAGGATGCCATATTATCATACGACCTCGTGGTCCCGATAAAGTTGATACGCTCTGTTAGTGTGGGTTCTTGAGACATGCTAATAATGCATGATTTTTTGTAATGATGTTGTGTAAAGTTAATGTGTTAATTAGATATGGTATTATTCCGTCATATATGACGAGGTTATTCATGGGGCGACGTATGACCGTTGAATTGAATTTGTGAGGACAGGGTCCTCTTGACGAACGTGTTACGTTTATCGATGAGTTGTATATTGAATAGCGCAGGGGTGTAATTGATAGTGCGCTCGACAGTCAGAGTCACACAGAGTGTTCGACGGAAGGGTTGCGATTAAATGTTCGTTGTGAGAATGAAATACACTAGGGTGCCTTATTACGAGGTTCTTAACCTTTCATAAACGTTATACAATGCTATAATTTAATTACAATAACAAATATGACAGTATGGATCAAGGTTGTTGGAACGGCGAATATAAATCATTAATAATAATAAGAATTAGTAGTGTAAATATGTAAGCACAATCTGAGTGTGTTAATAATTTATGATAAGTTATAATTAATTGTTGAAATGCCATATTATGTGAAGCTGAGTTGATGTTTTAGTGCTGTTTGATGTAATATGATGCTCTTTAGCTATTAATTTGCAGTTCGATAGAGGAGATCCGTCCATTGCTGTATAAGGGTAGACAGTTGTAATATACATAGATATTCGATATTTTCTTAGAGTTTTTGCCGCAGGTGAACTTTGTGATAAGTGGCTAGTGATGTTTACATGCGTGTGCACCGATAAATTAAGGGTTAATTTAGCTTTTTGAAAGGCGATCTCCTTGTCGGAAGTTTAAGAGAGGACACCCACGAGTTTGAATAAGTATAATTTTGTTTGTTTGTTTAGGGACTATGAACTTTAGTTTTTTTCGGACTTTGTCCCACCCTAACTCTATACTCGTGCGTGGTAGGCAGGTTGCATATTTATTTATCCTTTGGCCAATAAAGGAGCAGATGTGATTTTACGAGGGCTTTTCCTTTCTTCTCTGTTTGTTAATTCAAATTAGGGAGTTTGCTTTTGAATCGTGGTTCAGTCAATTTGCCATCCCAACCCGTAAACGACCCGAGACCCTTTGTCTCTGGCTCGCTGGAGCATTTCTTTTAGTCTTGTCTGTATGAACCAAGATTCACGCCCTAATCTTTTTTTCACCCACTCCCTTATCCGTTTCTTCTGATGGGGCCGGGATGTTGGCCGGGTGATCGCCTGTCCCATTGGAGAAACGGGCACAGGGAGGGGGAAGTGGCGCCGCTAACGTGTTGGCTCGACGACGATGGTGCGTTTCGTCTCCGTCATGGGCATGCTTTTTACTCAATCATTAGTTGTTGTGATGGGAGTATACTGAGTGGTCAGATTCGTGCCTTTGATGGGGGCGCAATGCTTGCCATGTGTAATTATTTTGTGTAAAATTAACCTCGTATCACACTGAGCCTTTAGTGAACCATTTGGCAGGGTTGGTACACGATCTCAGGTCATGGCTATACTCGACGACCTACATTCCCCTGTAGGCCCCTATATTTAAGTTGTATTGTAAGATGTCACAAGTAGTAACCGCAGAAAATATAGCTGATATATTAAAACAAATCCAAGATGGATTAAATGGTCTAACCACTGAAATGAATAATGTTAAGGATAGTATTGGGTCAATTAAGACAAACATGAAGGGTGATATGGATCGCTTACAGACGACACAAGAGGGTGTCGGTACTCAAATAGCAGAGGTACAGAGGGCACAAGAGGGTGTCGGCACTCAAATAGCAGGAATAAAAAAGATGTTAGTGATAAAGTTGATGATCTCAGAACCGACTTATTAGAAGTCATGGGATCTAATCTTAAGAGTTTAGAATCTCATTTGCAGAAAAACATTGATGCTGTAGAACGTAATCTTAAGCTATCAGGAAAGGCTATAGATAATAAGATTAATCTACTCGATAAAAAGTTAGAAACTACATTCCAAGTGCTCACCGCGGAGCTCAAAGATTCTATGGCACGGCAAATCAGGGATACTCAGAGTTCGCTTCGGGGGAATATTGAAGGACTTGAGGAGAAGTTGAACAGTAATATTAAAGGCATGGGACAAGATTTGACGGCAAACATTGAGCAAATTGGTCAGTCTAACGAGGAAACCCTGGATAAGTTGAAACAGGACGTGTCAGGTTGGAAAGAAGAGGTTGCGAAGGACGTGAAAAACATGCAGATACAGGTTGAATCATTCCAGGACGCGTATGACAGGAAAAGCACTCATTCCCAAACGACATTATTCGAACATGTGAGAGAATCTATCCACACTTCCATTGTTGAGTTGGAGGAGAAGATCATTATTCAACAGGGAAGGCAACTCACTCGATTAGGCAACTTAGAGGCGGAAATGACGCAGATAAAAGACAAATCGGAGTCAGAAAGGGTTAGATGGTCCGAAATTGAAAACACGCCACCTCTTAACGGGACGGAAAGTGAAAACGCCCCATCTTCTAGAAAGGCGGGAGAGGTAGTTGCAACGCCGAGAATACAGAGTACAAACCCCGCGGGACACCTGACTATCATTAGAAGTATAGACCACCAGCCGAGGAAATTCTCGGGGAACAATGGGACTAATAACGTCACACCCATCGAATTTATGAGGGAGGTCCGTGAATACATGGCAGAAAATAAGATACCACGTGAGAGGGAACTAAGAGTTATTGAGAGGTCCCTGGAGTCGACAGCATTAACTTGGTTTCGCGCATTTCGATACACGTTCACGAGCACGGACGAGTTCGAACGATTATTAATCAAACGCTTTTGGAGCCCTGAAGAACTATTGAACATACGGGCGGAACTATACGCTAAACGGTATGCGACGTCCAATCCGACTAGGTATGCGGGGTACTTCGCATCGCAACTCGCCAGGCTGCAGTATTTGACTCCACCAGTGCCGGAGGACGAATTGGTCCAAGCCATTATACGACAGTTACCTGTAGAGGTCCAGAAGAGTGTAATAGCGTTAGGAGCCGAGACTTTAGAGGGATGTGAAGAGATTCTTCGAAAACTTGACCACACTAGCGCACAGTTACAGGCGAGGTCCGGACGACAGGAAAATAGAGATGTAAACACGGTCGTGATTGACAAAATTGCGCAGACGGAAGAGCCAACGCCGCGGGAGACGGACAGGCCAAGCTACACAGGGTACTATCGGAGCCGACATAGGAGCTACGGTGGAACAGACGAGCGACCCAAGTGGAGGAATAAACCGTACGAAGAGCGTAGGAGATCCCGATTCAACAATTCGAAGGGACGATATGGTGAATATCAGCGAAGGCAGTCAAATCAATATTATCAGAGACAGAATGCCTATAGGAATTCTCGTTCGCAGGGGTCGCGGCCGAGCTATATGGAAAGACATCGAGAGAGCCAGGAATATTTACAACAATTACGGAGTAATCCATCCGCACCACCGGGGGAAGCTGACCGACCACCTGACACACGTCGGTCAGATCAACAAAGAAAAACTTCAAATTAAGAAATTCCTCAAACCTTGGTCCTCCCGAACTGATTGAAATTCAAGAGATATTTCAGGCTACCGACAAAGACTTGATTCATGAGGAAGACGTTATCCGCCGCGGGAAAGTGTATCCTTTGCCAATCATAACAGTAGAGGTGCTCGGTAAACAAATAAAAACCCTGATTGACACCGGAGCGATGATTAGTGTGGTGTCTCAGTCATGTTTGAACGAGATAATGGAGGCAGGACCCGTATATACTCTACCAGTAGCGAATGTAAAGGTTAGAGGTGTAATTCCCGATCGCTCAGTGAGATGCAAGCTGCAGGCCCTGTTGATGATCAAGATTGCGGGGAGGTTTTATGAGCACGTGTTCGTGGCCATCCCCAACATCAATTTTCAAATAATTCTGGGTGTTGACTTCATTTCGGAGTACGGCTGTATTATAAATATGCAAGAGGGTGTTATGTATGTCGGAAACGAATCGCCGAGCAGAGGATCGAAAGATTATATCAATGCCAACTCGAGCACGCTCTTCTTGGAGAACACCCTTGAGAATATCGTGGAACGTGAAGAAGAGACGATCACCCACATGCCCGTTGGTGTAAAATAAATTTTGGATCCAACTGTCCAGAAACAGTTTGATGACCTAATACAGGAGTTTCGGGAGGTATTTAGCGACAAACCTGGAGTTATCAAGAACTTTCAGTACGATATCAAGTTGAGTGATGACTCACCATACAGGAAACACATATATCCAGTCCCAGAGAAATGGAAGGAGGAGGTAAAGGCCATGATAAACGCCATGGAGAAGGATGGCATAATAAAGAAGGCTCCGACTTCTTTCCTAAACCCTTTAGCGGTTGTAAGGAAGCCAAATGGTCGCCTGAGGATTTGTCTGGATGCACGTGGAATAAATGCACGCATTTTGCCAGAGTACGACCGCCCACCACAAATTAGAGAGCTGCTGAGGCGCTTTAAGGGAAAAAATATTTCTCAACCGTAGATCTCACAAATTCCTATTATCATGTCGAGTTAACCGAGAACAGCAAGCAATACACTGGCTTCCTGCATGAGCAGAAGACCCACATCTTTAACCGCCTTCCCTTCGGTTTGAAAAACAGTGGCCCTGTGCTGATTCGAGCACTGGACAGCAACTTGAGTGAAGAGGTCAAGAAACACGTACTATGTTATGTGGACGATTTGATCTTGGCATCCACGTCAGTAGAGGAGCACCTGAAACACTTGAGATTGTTGTTTGAGAACTTGCTTACGGCCGGATTTAAGGCAAACCTGGAGAAATGCAATTTCTTTCACCGAGAAATTCGGTTTTTGGGACATCTCATTGACGAACATGGATATCGGCCGAACCCGGAGAAAATTGAGGCGATAGCTGAGTTTCCCAGACCAGAAAGGGTGAAACAAGTGAGGCAGTTCCTGGGAATGACTTTATTCTTTTCTAGTCATTGCCCCCGTTACACGGATGTAGTTGCCCCTCTGCAGAGCATGCTCAGGAAAAACAATCGGTGGAAGTGGGATCAGGCGTGTGAAGAGGCCTTCACGCAAGCTAAACACATTCTCCTTAACAAAGTTAAACTGGTGTAACCAGACTTCTCCAAAACATTTTATATTGACACCGATGCTTCAAAGGTAGGAGTGAGCGCTGTGCTGTACCAGTTGGATGACGAGAAGAAACAACATTATCTGGCATTTACCAGTAGGAAATTGCGACAGCCTGAGCTTAATTACTTTGCCACGGAGTTGGAGGTGCTGGCTATAATTTATGCTGTAAAGATGTGGAAGAAGATTCTTTTAGGGCATAAGGTCGTGATTGTGACGGACCATCGCGCGTTACAGTTTATGTTAATGTCTGACATTTCAAGCGAAAGAGTCACGCGCTGGACCCTTTTCCTGCAGCAATTCGATGCAGAAGTTATTTATAGGCCCGGAAAGCAAAACTTTCTAGCGGATGTTTTGAGCAGAAACGCACGTGAGGAGGCTGTTTTGCACCAGGTAGAGCTAATACCGGATGATCAGGAAACAGTGGAGCGTTTGAAATGCCTGAGCCAGGCGCAACGGCGATACACTCCGTTAAGACGGATATACCGGTATTTGAAGAATCGCATGGGTGCGGATGACCCCGATTATGCTGGAACGGCAAAGATTGCTCACTTTTATCACATTGTTAGTGACGTGATTCACAAGTTTGTCGATAAAGACCACACAAGGCTACGTATTGTAATACCGCCGAAGTTGATTTCAGCAGTGGTTTGGTTGGCTCACCGATCTATTGGGCATGGAGGATGTGATAAAGCCTTACATGCCATAAGAGAAACATTTACCTAGGAGTATATGGGAAGAACCATACGAGCGGTAATCAGGACATGCGACATCTGTCAGAGGTGCAAGTTCCCATCGGACGTATCTAAGGAGAAGCCTAGGGCTATTATACCGACCCGTCCGAATGAATTAATGGCTACGGACCTGTATGGCCCCCTTCCGAAGTCCACCAGGGGTAACCAATACATCTTGGTGACGATGGATGTGTTTACAAAATTAGTCATGTTGCACCCTATACAGAAGGCAACATCCCGGTACGTAATTCGCAGGATTGAAACCGGCGTGATTCCAACTGCAGGGAAGCCAGAGTTCCTTCTGAGCGATCACGGAACGCAGTTCACGAGCGCCGAATTTCAAGAGGCAATGGCACGACTCGGCATAAGGCATATCTTGAGCTCCATAAGATACCCAGAAGGAAATCCAGTTGAAAGGTTAAATGCAGAGATTGGAAAATACTGCCGGATGTACTGTCATGGACAGCATCATAGATGGATGGAAGTGGTACCCATAATTGAACGTTGCTTGAACTCTACAACACATGAGAGTACCAGACAAATTCCTTGTCTTCTGCACCATGGACGAAAACCAAGTAGAACTTGGCATGCTGTTATACAGGCACCCCCCAGAGATTGAGACGTCGGTGCAAAGGAGAAACGAACTGGCTCGGGAGAGGATGCAGCTACAGGCGCAGAAACGGGAGAGAAGGAAGGCTGGCCACCGTTTTCGCGAACCACTTCGAGTCAATGACCTGGTGCTGATTCGGAAACCTACGTCATCAAACGTACCACTCAGAGTGTATGGGAAATTTGCGCGCCCATTTTCGGGACCCCATAGGATTGCCAGAGTGATGGACAACAATTGCTATAGGGTGGTTGACAACGTCACGAATGCACTTGTTGGGAATTTCAATGCCGCGAATCTGCGCCATATTATGTGAAGCTGAGTTGATGTTTGAGTGCTATTTGATGTAATATGATGCTCTTTAGTTATTAATTTGCAGTTCGATAGAGGAGATCCGTCCATTGCTGTATAAGGGTAGACAGTTGTAATATACATAGATATTCGATATTTTCTTAAAATCCACAGCCTGCTTCCAGTCTCCGACCGGGTCAGGAATGGAATTAATGAAGCCCCCATCTAGCGGCGAGGATATGGACTGTGCCGGCTGCCGAGGCCTGACGCACTCCTCCGGGGCAATGATTAAATGAATGACAGATGAAATGAAATGATAGTGGTGAGTGTTGCTGGAATGAAAGTTTGACAGGGAAAACCGGAGTACCCGGAGAAAAACCTGTCTGCCTCCGTTTTGTCCAGCACAAATCTCACATGGAGTGACCGGGATTTGAACCACGGACCCAGCGGTGAGAGGCTGGCGTGCTGCCGCCTAAGCCACGGAGGCTGGAAGCAGGCTGTGGATTTTCATTTCATTCGATATCTTCTTAGAGTTTTTGCCGCAGGTGAACTTTGTGATAAGTGGCTAGTGATGTTTCATGCGTGTGCACCGATAAATTAAGGGTTATTTTAGCTTTTTGAAAGGCGATCTCCTTGTCGGAACTTTAAGAGAGGACACCCACGAGTTTGAATAAGTATATTTTTGTTTGTTTGTTTAGGGACTATGAACTTTAGTTTTTTTCGGACTTTGTCCCACCCTAACTCTATACTCGTGCGTGGTAGGCAGGTTGCGTATTTATTTATCCTTTGGCCAATAAAGGAGCAGATGCGATTTTACGAGGGCTTTTCCTTTCTTCTCTGTTTGTTAATTCAAGTTAGGGAGTTTGCTTTTGAATCCTGGTTCAGTCAATTTGCCATCCCAACCCGTAAACGACCCGAGACCCTTTGTCTCTGGCTCGCTGGAGCATTTCTTTTAGTCTTGTCTGTATGAACCAAGATTCACGCCCTAATCTTTTTTTCACCCACTCCCTTATCCGTTTCTTCTGATGGGGCCGGGATGTTGGCCGGGTGATCGCCTGTCCCATTGGAGAAACGGGCACAATATATATATAAAGCTCAATGTTCGTAGTTAGGCCCTTTGGCACAAATCCACACAATTTCACCAATCTGGACCAAATTTTACATCCTTCCCCTCTGATATCCGAAAAGTAACACTGTCCACTTTAAATTTCATCCAACCCTCTCCATTCCCTGCATTTAGGTCCGTTGGCTCAAATCTACACAGTTTCACCGATCTGAACTAAAATTTACGTACTTACACTTTGGAACTCGAAGGGTAACAATGTCCACTTGAAATTTCAGACAGCCCACTGCATTCCTTACATTTCGGCCCTTTGGCACAAATCTACACCGTTTCACCGATCTGAACCAAATTTGACGTACATACCCTGTGGATTCCTGCAAGTAACTCTGTTCACTTGACATTTTGGACAGCCCTCTCCATTCCCTACCTTTAGGCCCTTTGTCACAAATGTACACAATTTCACCAATCTAAAGCAAATTTTACATCATATACATCAGCGGCCAAGATGAGGGATATTTGCTACATGTTGACGTTATTTATTTATCGTATGGCTTTTAGTGCCGGGAGTGTCCGAGGACATGTTCGGCTCGCCTGAGTCTGTAGCTGCTTCCAGCGGATACCCTAAAGGGTGAGCCACAAGTTCCGTTCAATTTCAAGTAGTTCCAACTTTCGCCACCAGATATCATGATACCTAGTGGTGAACGTTGGAACTTTGATAGAGCGTTCTGACGAAATCTAACCTAACAAATTTTGCTTTACACAAGTTTAATCTGTGAAAGGATCTTTTACATGCCATAAATCTATGACATGGGACCGCCGGCTTTACTTCCCCTCCGAAGGAAGGCATACTGAAGGATTTTTAACGCTCTTAAAAAATCCGACGACTTCGGCCGGGTTTGAACCCGCTATCTTGGGAACAGCAGTTCAGCATGCTACCGACTACGCCACCGAAGCCGTTATGTTGACGTTCAAATCATCAATAATTGTGCAAAAATTACACCCTGAATAGCTTAAGGAAAAATACTTTTAATTCCCCATAGTCCGATAGGTTTGCCATTCTCGTGTGGATGAGTGCAGTGCCCTGTTCAAACAATATTCACAATTACTATTAACAAAGCGCAATGACTCGCGCTTAACAGCAGCAGGTGTACAGTTTTTCCCATGGGCAACTGTATGGGGTATTCAGTATTCAGTATTCAGACAAGAAAATCGTCATGTCTCGGCAAAACATGCCAAAAACAAAAACGTAATTTTAAAATATGTTCACATAAGGTAACATCGTACCCTGTAGACTTTTTCAACTCAAATCGTCATGTCTCGGCAAAACATGCCAAAACCAAAAACGTAATTTTAAAATATTTTCACATAAGGTGACATCGTACCCTGTACTCTATGGAATTCCCATTTTGTGACTCATACTAATATATTATAGGCATCAGAATGTTCCAAATTGAAATGGACCCACCCAGCCGAGATTGCTGTAATAGAATAGACCAATTATCAGCAATAATGCATCATCCCCATTGTCTTCATCGCGTGCGAAGCCGCGGGTACCTGCTAGTTTTTTGTAGGAGCATAATAATAGGGTTCGAGGCATGGCCACCTTTTACTGTTGGGCCATGGCATTGTAGGTCTTAATGCCTGAGATTAGGTATTCTTTGTAATGGTTCAGCAGTAAAGTAGGAGGGGGCCATGCCTAATTGAGTTTCACATCTGTGTATATTTTCTTTTTTATGTTCTTTTTTTATATGCTTTATGGAGTGCTAATCTGATAGATATTTTTCAGGAAGATAGTGGATTGTTTCTGAAGCTAGTTGATGGAGAGATAGGTTGAAATTCTTTGCAGATGAGTGTGGGTGATGGTAGAATAAATGGAGAATATGTTTATGAACAGTTTCCCCCATTGTGTTTAACAACCATGAACCCCGATTTAGTACAGTTAAAAAACTTACGAATCCTTCGTTTTAGGTATCTTCCCCTTCACAAATATGCGGCGATCACAGTAGGTTGGTGCTACAACCACTTGCGTCTAGCTACCAAGATGTCAGCGCGGCTTCGGGGTCCTTCGCCTGCTATCGGCAAACCTCGCGTTAGCTCGGATTTTCCCTCCATTGTCAGTTAAACACGTGCCACTGAGCCATGCATCACCGTGCTAGTGGAATGCAATAAATCTAAAGTTCTGTTCTGTGAAGTGCTTCAAGTTATTTGTGCTACAATGCAGTTTTGTAATTCTCCTGTGATTAAATTGTTTATGTTCGATCCTAACTATTATGTGTCAGAAAACTGTATCATAATGAGGCTCATTATAACACTATTTTTCATTATGAAACAGTTTCTCCCACCAATCAGAGCTCAAGAAACAGTTGTGTGACCAATTAGATAAGGATACCTTCGCGCATGCGTTCAAAATCCAACATGTCTATATAAATTACCGAAATTGCACCATCCATATATTCCCGCAAATAAACTGAGACAAGAAATGGCACTGTACCTTAATATCCCCAAAATCAATTTCTACACAGCGCGTGGTTTTGAAACGACTTTGGTGACAGTTTTACTGAATACTGGAGCACAATCTGAACATATGGCATTGAAGCACACAGAGCGCATGCGTCGGTTTTCCAGAGAGCTTAGGAAACAGAGATATATTACCCACCGCAGCACCCGATCACAACATTCTAGTGACTGAACAGATATTTATGAATATTTATGTTAAAACATAAAATAAAGTTATAATTATCGTCGAACATAAACAGTCGTATGCAACTCTCCTATAATGGTAATTATGACACTCGTATGGAAATTATAAAACTCGCGTACGCTCGTTTTATAAAAATACTCGTGTCTTAATTATGGCCATTTTAGGCTCGTTGCATAATGTACTATTAGTTAACGAACTAGCGTAACGTATTGATTGTTGTAATGGAAAATTATTATTATTCAAGTCAAGTGTGCTAAACCCACAATAAAGTATCTGTTTGCCACGAAGAAGCCACCAAAGAAGCTCCGTAAATTGACTTGCGTTAAGCCTGACGGAAAGGAGTGAGATGATACAAAAGCTGCATTAATAGGAACGACTTATACGTCCCTATAAAGCACACCAAGGACTCATTTTGGTACATATTTTATTCATTCATGACTTGTCTTATGAACACTAGCGTAAAATTTATAATTCTACTGTGATTAATTTGTTTAGTTGACGAACTACCGTGTTAATAGATTTAATGGAAAATTATTATTATTCATGTCTTTACAGAATGTTATGAATGCAATAAAAGATCTAAGCTCAATGCAGTTCCACAGCCTGCTGTTTATTTACACGCTGAGAACTGAGAGTACCGAGCTAACGCGAAGTGCTGCAACCTAGCAGTGAATTAATATAGGCTATATCTTGTACGATTATATCAACACGGAGTAGGAATTATAGTATTTAAATTGGTCGCAAAGTGTGTCACCAATTTTATACCTATCACAGAGAGAGCATTGTTGCTTCAAATAAATACTGAGCCTGCGCATCTTAACATCATCCAGGTGTACGCTCCTACGACAGACCATAGTGATGAAGAAGTTGCAGAGTTTTACTCCAAAATCGCAGGTGTTTTGCACCAGTTACTAAAGAAAGATCTAACAATAATTATGGAAGATTTCAATGCAAAAGTAGGACATGGATCTGAAGTCAGTATTGTAGGTCAATATGGGCTTGGTGAAAGGAATGAGAGAGGAGAACAACTTTGCGCATTTGCAGGAGAATGGGGATTTGTAGTTACCAACACATTCTTCACATTACCACCACGACGTTTGTATACTAGGAAGTCTCCTAGAGATTCAGGTGAAAGAATTATAAGGAACCAAATTGACTATATTTTGATAAATCAAAGATATAGGAACAGCTGTGTCTCAATGAAAACATATCCCGGTGCGGACATTCATTCCGATCATATCCCTCTAGTTGGAGTTTTTAAAATCAAAATGAAAAAGATTCAAAAGAGAAGAGCCATAAAGTATAATATGCGTAAATTAACTGAACCTTCAGTAAGACAAAATGTAGAAGAGCAGCTCAATGATGAACTTGGATCCCTATCTGGTGCCTTATGTACCGATGAGAAAATTAAAACATTAACTAATACCGTTGAATCTATGAAGAAAGATTACTTAGTAACAGATATCACTAAAAAGAAACCATGGATGACTGAAGGAATCCTTAAAATGATGGATAAGAGAAGGAAAGCAAAGGGTAATCCTTATGAATATAAGAACATCAACAGGGAAATCAGGAAAGAAATAAGATTAGCTAAGGAAAGGGACATCCAAGAAAAATGTAATGAAATAGAGATGTTACAATTAAAACATGACAGCTTCAATGTTCATCGAAAAGTTAAAGAAGTGACAGGGAATTATAGAACTAGACAAGGAAATAGATTGGTCAATATTGAAGGAAAACTAATTGTTAGAAAAGAAGAGTTTAAAGATACGTGGCAAAGATATATAGAACACTTGTTTTATGATACTCGACAGGAGCCACCTCGAATAAATGGTGAAACAGGACCCCAAATTCTGGTAGATGAAGTACAAACCGCGATAAAAGCCATGAAGGATGGTAAAGCCACTGGCCCTGACAATGTGAATGCTGAACTTTTAAAGCTTTTGAATGAAGATAATGTGAAATGGTTGACTAAAATATTCAACGACATTTACAATTCTGGGAACATTCCTCAGGAATGGCTTAAATCGGAATTCATCACACTACCTAAAAAACCCGGAGCTAAGTTTTGTAGTGAGTACCGAACAATCAGTCTCATGAATCACATCTTGAAGGTATTTCTGAAGATCATTCATCGCAGAATATACAAAATATGTGAAGAACAAGTTTCTTCTACACAATTTGGTTTTAGGAACGCATTTGGCACACGTAAAGCCCTATTTAGTATTCAAGTATTGTTTCAAAGGTGCCGTGATGTGAACTGCGATATATATATATATGCCTGCTTTATTGACTATCAAAAGGCTTTCGATAGAGTAAGACATCATAAGATGATATAAATTTTACGAAAGATTGGCTTAGATGATAAAGATTTACGAATAATTGTGAACTAGTACTGGAATCAATCTGCTTATGTGAGGTTGAGTAACGAGAACACGGAAGATATAGATATTCTAAGAGGTGTAAGACAAGGCTGTATATTGTTTCCATTGTTATTTAACATATATTCGGAATATATCTTTAAAGAAGCTCTAGAGGATGTTGAGATGGGAGTGCTCTTAAATGGTAACTTCGATATGCCGATGACACTGTGAGTTTTGCGGATAGTCAAGAAAGCCTGCAACATATCATTGATAAAGTTATCCAAAAAACCATGAATATGGTTTATATATAAACCCTCAGAAGACAAAATTGGTGGTCATTAGTAAAAACAAAGTCTCTGCATGCAAACTAAATATAGACCAGAAACCCATTGCACAAGTGCATAAGTATATATACCTTGGCACTACCATAAATGAACAATGGGACCCTTCTGATGAGGTGAAGTCTCGAATTGGGAAAGCCCGGACAACTTTCAATAAGATGCGGAATTTGTTCAAACATGACTACGAAAATCAGGCTTTTGCGTTGTTATGTGTTCTCTACTCTTTTTTACGGTGCTGAGACATGGACTCTGACAGAGTCTTTATGTAAACGGTTAGAGGCCTTTGAAATGTGGCTGTACAGATGGATATTGCGGATACCATGGACAGACCATGTCACAAATATTGAGGTTCTCCAAAAAATGAACCAAACTAAGGAAGTATTAACCACCGTGAAAATCAGGAAAATCCAATACCTAGGATACATCATGATGAAAACCACCAAGTGCCATCTCCTACAGTCTATTCTTCAAGGAAAAATACCAGGGAAGAGAAGTGTTGGACGAAGAAGAATATCCTGGTTAAAAAATCTCACAGCCTGGAACTCAAAAACATCTACTGAATTATTCCGAGCTGCAAGTGATAGGAACAACACAGTCAAGATGGTAGCCAACATCCGGAACGGATAGGAACCATAAGAAAAGAAGAAGAAGAATATCTTGTACAGAGTCGCCTCCGTAGTGTAGCGGTCAGCATGGTTAGCTCCCGCCCCGGAGGTCCTGGGTTCGATTCAGGGCTCTGCACCGAAATTTGAAAAGTGGTATGTGGACTGGAACGGGGTCTCCTCAGCCTCGGGTGGTCCAAATGAGTAGAGGGGGTTCGATTCCCACCTCAGCCATCCTCGAAGTGGTTTTCCGTGGTTTCCCACTGCGTCTTCGGGCAAATGCCGGGATGGTACTGCCCCCGGAAATTGAATTATTTTGGGACAAATTGAGAGTATTTTCCGTCCCCATGATAAAATGTAACCAGCAAATATAGTTTCTGGAAGTGTGACATCGGAGGGTAGTGTTACAAGCTCGAGGTTGTGGGAGAGCCCAATCACGTGATATATTGCACAAGAGACGCTTCTAGAAGGCTATAATTGGCATAGCAACAGCGAGTTTGTAAATTAATATTATAAATATTGTTATAAATTATGCTATTGGATCCCAGCCCAGAGCCTATGAGAAGAGGTATTATTGAAGACGGGATCAACTTCAACTACATAATATGATAAAATTATGCATTTAGGCCCTTAGAAGAAGATTTTCTTATTTGGTAATGAAGAGAATATTAAAATAAATTATCTCTGATACTTTAAAAACCGCAGATCGGTTAATCTACGCAGTAATAAGCATTAGTAATCTACGCGCTAAATTTATGATGGGAGATTGATATGGCCGCCAAAATTTCGACTTGGATGGGGAGATCCAAGGATCGGTGTTCTTATTCCAGCAGTCATTGAAGAGTGAGGAAGTGTTTTTAATGGGTTAAAGGAGATCCCAAGGCTTTGTCCGAGTGCGACGACTGTCGACTTGTGGAGACGCGAGGATAGCTAGGTAGAGCGTAGGAGATTACCGCACTTCCATTTTACGTGAAGTTGTGAGGAACATTGAATTAATTATATCTCTTATATAATTGAGATCTGAATGCAAATAACCGAATACATATAAAGAACAGGTCGAAGACTACATTCTGTGAAAAGTCGAGCGTTCTACAACTTACCGTTTCGACAATATAAGCCTGTTAAGTCAGATTATCAAAAGTGTTGGAAATAAAAACGAATGCCATTTTAGATTGCAACGTGAAGTTGGCGAACGCAGTTCAAGTGAACAGTAGTGGAGAACTTTTAATATTGGCGCAACACCTACACATTAACAGAATGACTATCATTATTCTTCAAGTGTCTTCATTCAACATAATTAACATTGTTGATATGATGAACTAAATAGTCATGCGCCAGAGACATATTCCATAACAGGAGTTAAGATACAACGATGGAACTTCGCTAGACGACGTATTCTTGAATACAGACGTAGTGTACGGCCCATGTTGTACATTTTCGTCAGTCTACGAACACTAATGTAACATCAATTAGCAATGGAAATATTTCATTCACCATTTATATGAATATTTGTATAAATTATTTCAATGATGAGACTGATACATATTTACGACGGAGAATGAAGACTCAACAGAAGAGATTTGTCAAGATGCTAGGGGTAGCCCAGCAACACAGAAGAATTTGCCAGAAGGATGTCGTTCGAGCCCAGGCAAATGTTGGTGAATTCCAGAGAGAGACGTTTCCTATCTCTGAGGTCGCAGATCCGAGGTTCGAATGCAGATCCATCTCAGTATCTTGAACTGAGGCAACATCTAAAGTATTGTGGGAATACTTACATAGATCTTCAAGTTTTCATCCAAATAAGGTAGCAGTGTATCTCATTTATAGTATAGAGCTTGATTAGTGACATCCTGAGCCAACGATCTTATTCCATATTTCAATATTTTCGCATTTCATGTATTTCAGTGTTTTCATATATTTTACACTTCAGATGTGTGTGTGCTTCAAGATTATTTAGGAGATGATTGCCTTTCATCTATTTTTCAATTTTATTCTACGGATCAGTTGTGGAACTGACATTAAAAATGTTGTTTGAGGAATCATATTGCCTCATAGAAGACTAGTCGTTTCGACTCCCGAATTTTAATAATTTTATTTAAACCAAGTATTCTGACTTTGTGTCATAGCTTCAAATTAAATTCTTATTAAATTTAATTTGAGCACTTTAATGTAACAACTTCAAATTTCAAGAACAGAAGAAGCAATGAATGATATTGTTATATCATTATTGTACATAAACTGTCGACGATGTAGAAATACGGGTCGGTTGATAAGACCTAAGTCTTAATCCCTATAAACATTCTTTGTGTAGAGTGGAAAAAAATCACGACATTGACAAACCTTTTTATTATTTGTAAGGCTGAGAGCTTTGTTCATTTAATATGTTAGAGGAATTACCTTTTGATAGAAGATTATTCAGATCTTGGGCTAGGAATTCAAAGCTAGTTTATCCCGATCAAGATTGAATTCTATTTGACACTATAAATAACATGTGTGTTATTTTAAACTATTTGTGTAACATCACGTCATTTGTGGACCTGATATTACAACGATAAACAATGTAAAGCTTGACAAGTGAGATGAGACTGGAGTATTATTTTTATTACATGTATTTGCGACAGACGAGTTAACAGTTAATGATCTTGTTGTGGAATAAACTTTAAGAGGTTAATCACGACTGTCTAACATCGTTCATTACAATTGGAAGTTCCGTTTGAAGAACTTAAGCATGTATAATTGTAGTTCAGTAGTCATGTGGAATGATACTGAGGGTCATGCCATTATTTGAGAGAAGTTCCTACAGAAGATATGTTAATAACAATTAATCCGTTTTGGTTATTGTTTAACATAGTGGATGATAGTTGTTTATGCCATATATACTGTTATATAAGGATTTGTAGATCTATGAAGAATGCTCGTACGAGGGAGTTCCGCATTTTAAGGGAAGTCAAAGTATTGTTGTTCTTTGATAAGAAGGCATGGATCATGATAAGAGCCGTTGTATACAAGTAGTCCAGTTCATGTGAGGTGGCGATTTAGCTGTGTTGACAGGATGGTTTTAGCGGAAATGCAACTAGAGAAAGATTGTCTATAATACTATTATTATATTTTATTAAACCCGAAGTTATGTAATTACGTACAGTTAACTTTAGTTATTCGCCTGTATTATACCGGCAATGAAATGAAACCTATATAAGACGATGTGTAAGCAGTATATTAAAACTACGGAACGTTAGAGAAGGGTTATGTGGAAAACCAGTGTATATAATTAGTTGACAATTGTATTTTAACCGAGAAGTCAGAATCTCGAAAGTAACGTGTTAGCAACACTAAATAATGGATATTATTATGAACATATTACATGTAAATATTATTTTTCGAAAATGATTTAATTATTTAAATAATTTAGTAGGATTTATTAATCTATTGTTTTGGAATAGCGTGTGTTCTATGAGCAGATGTTTTTGGTATGAATGATTGTTCACTGTTGAGAGTATTTGTCGAACCGAATTGGTCATGAACAATTACGGGGTGTGAATGAAAGAGTGTATAAAAATTTTCGGTATGATTGTTAAAGAAACATAGAAGTTATGTGCACGTTTGTAAGATCTAAATGTTAATTTTACGTGTTTTATAAACGCACTCAAAAGCAGTCTCGATGTGGGCTGGCTAGAATGATTCACCGTTAGAGTTGGAGAGCGATGTCATAATATGAACATGTGGACACTCACCGCCTTTTATAAATTGTAAAACAGTTCCGAGTGCAGCGTGGTGCTTGTGTTTCATTGATGAAACAAGGCCAGTGCACGTGCGTTCTACAAACGCAAGCTAGTGAGTGAAATCAAGTGTTAGGAATGTCACGAATGTAAGAGACTTCGCAATGTAGGCCTAAAACAAGCCAAGATCTTATGCTCATATTTTTTTTCACAGCATTGTAGTAAGATGTGGAGTTGAACGGAAGTGTGAATGATTTCGTGTTTTTTAATTTAATTTGATTGTTAAATTAGTTTATTGTTATTTGTTTATACTAAGTTAGTTTACACCTTTGTTAATAAATTTTATTCAGTTCGTTATTTGTTGTTGTTGGCGTGTGATTCATTTTAAATATAAGAACTAGAGTATTGTGGATGTATTGTAGGCGAAGCTGAATTCTCAGTCCCCGAGAAGGTAAGTAAAGGTAGGTGTGCCCCGTGTAGTTGGTTGTTGATCCACAATATTCTTGTAACTGCTGTATGTAAATCCCTAAATGCCATGTTGGGAGCGATTTCTAATATAGTAATTTGCCGGTGCTGTTAGAAATAGGCAATCCAGCTGGGGCAATGGATATTCCAACAGGCTCCTTTCCGGATTTTCGGGTACAGTAGGAATGGCGCCATATGAACTTTGGGGCTGCGAAATTAGCTTCGTAGTGTCTCCAAAGGAAGTTGTTTTGAACATTTCTAGTGAAAGAAATAATTACCAGACTTGCGGGATGTTTTATCCATTTCGGATGGATGTGAGTGTAATTATATAGGCTTAATTTAAATTGATATTAAGAAGGTTACACTCAGATAAAGATCAGATCTTAGAAATCTGAGAGAGGTGTCGTAGGTAGTCAGTTTCGAAAAACGACCTACGATCTGAACATTTATTTTATTTCACCGGTACATGACGATTGCTAAGGTCATGTTAAAAATAAAGCTAACTTGTTTTATGATAGTAACGGTAGAATTTTCTTTGTGGTAGTATATTTAAAGTGAATCTCAGGAGAACGAACATTATGAGTAAGTTTATTCAACATAGGGTGTAATTTAATTTGGTGCTAAGGTAATTTTAAGTTACTTTTAGACATTAAGGTGCTCAAAAATATATATGGAGTAGGACGTTGCTCAGATGTTGTTATTTTGCTCTGTTGTCGTTTATGTCTCTACAGCATTATATAAAGGGTTATTGCAATGGCATCCGAGGATGTAAAGAGAATGTTGGGGGAGATGCAGATGAAGCTGCAAGAAAGTGTGAAGGAGAATTTGAAGGGGCAACTGTAGAGCAGTTTGAATGTTGTAGAAGTTAAGATAAGGGAGAATTTATCTGCGAATATGGTAGATATGCAAGGTAAATTTCAGGAAGCGAAGCAGGACCTAGAACAACTGAAGCGATAAAGAAAGGAGGACCTTGACACAGTGATTGTTAAAGTTGTTGATTCTATGACAGATAAAGTCGCTGAAAGTGTCAAAGAGAGTTTCAAAACTGAAATTTAAGAAGTTCAGACTTCTTTAGAGGGTTTACATACTAGTGCCTCTAAAATGGTTGCAAATGTCACGCGTTAACAGGCCAGCTCAAAGCAGATGCAGGATGATGTAAGTGGTGTTCGAACAGAGGTCGATACAGTCCAAACCAAAGTAGGCATAGTACAGACAGATGTTAATAATGTTAGGCCAGATGTATCTAATGTCCAAAGTAAAGTTGATACAGTCCAAGTAGATGTATCCATATCCAATCCAAAGTAGACATAGTACAGTCGAATGTTGGTAATGTGAGGTTAGAGGTATCCAATGTCCTATCTAAAGTAGATACAATCCAAGCAGATGTCACTAATATTCAGGTTTACATAAACAATATGCAGTCAGACGTCACTGATGTACAGTCTGATATAGGTAAAATACAAAAAGAAGTTAATACGGTGTTTGAAGTTGTAACGAAAGTCCAAGTGGACATTAATAAAATTAGACAAGAGGTAGGGGCTTCTAAATAATTATGTACCCAGAATATAACTGCTTTAACGACACGTTTTGTTAACGATGCGTTTAAAACTACAGCTTCTCTAGCCGAATTAAAAGGTAACGTAGAAACTTTACGAACGCAGATCATTGATCATAATAAAATTCTTAAGGCAGATATTGAGGAGAACATAGCTGAAATGTTAAAAGCTAGTGCAGTTGTCTGGAAAGACGAGTGGAACAAATCCAGTGGGGAACATGTTAACCAAATCCAAGATGACATAGAAAAGAAATTAGCCAGTATTCAAGTAGAAATTATCGAAGTAAGAACGGATTTAGGTAAAAGGATTGATACGCTCACTGAAAAGCAAGTAGAAGATAGAACTCAATCTTGTCAGGATGTGCAAGCTTTGAAAGAATCGTTAGAGAGTAAGACTAAAACGATAGAGGAACGATTAAACAAGGTTGTCACTAACGTTAATGCCATGAGTGAGGAGAAAACTAATGAACTAGAAGAATACGTATCCAGGAAATTACAAAATCTTAATCTAGGAGATGTTGCCAAGATTGAGACGTATAAGAAAGATTTAAAGGCCGAAGTAGGCCAACATCTGAAGAAGATTATCGCTGAGATAGAAGAAAAGGAAAGGGAGAAGATAGATTTCGAAGATTCGAGGAATCAGACTAGAGGAAATAGCCTGGAAGTGGAAGAAAGGGAAATCAGGCCGGAAGAAAGATTATTCAGGTTTACGGAAGGTTTAGAGGAGAGGAGTAAAGAGCCCGAAAGTTACAATAGAGATTTTCGACCAAACATTCAGGATTCTTATCCGAGAAACTTAACGGTCATAAGGAACTTTGAAGATAAACCGCGTAAGTTCAGCAACCTAGATAGTTTCACACCGATAGAGTACATCAGAAATCTCAAAGATTACTTTATCGAAGCGCATATTCCAAGAGAGAGAGAAATGAAGATCGTAGAACGCTATCTGTCAGATGGGCCCCTTGAATGGTTTAGTGCCTTTTGATATACCTTCATGAACTTCGATGAATTCGCAGAAGCACTAATAAAGCGTTTCTGGTCTATTGAAGCTCAAAATTCCCTACGCGCAGAAGTATACTCACGAAAGTATTCAGGAACTCTTCCCACACGCTACGCAGACTTCTTCTCGAGTCAGTTAGCCAGACTCAGATTTCTTCAACCCCCGTTATCTACAGCTCAGTTGATAGACGCGATAGCCAGGATGCTCCCTGTTGAAGTCAGACGTCCAATTATCTCGTCAGGGATCAACGATCAAGGACGAATTGCTCAGAAAACTCGATTACACGAGCCCGATGCCAAACGTTGTTGCGAAGAACCAAAGGCAAGAATACAAAGACATTAACACAGTATATCTTGACCAAACAAAACAGACAGATAATCCAAAGGAACCAGAAAAGGGAAATATTAGTCCTGAATGGAATAATTATTTCCGAGATCGTAGACCAGAACCCAGATACAGGAGATTCCGTGGAGGTCGTCCATATGAGCAACAGCAAGGACGTAGTAACGATAATAGCAATGGCAACCGTAGAAGTGGTTATTATCACAATAATAATAACTACCGATACAATAATAATGGTTATTATAAGAGGAATAACAATAGGAATAACCAAAACTATAATCGTAACAGAAACTCCCAAGATGAAATTATGACGAGGGAGAAGTATAATGAACTTCATAAGGAAGGAAAAGAGTATCTCAAGGAGTTGAGAAACAATGAGAATGATAATGGAAGGGAAAATGAAAGCTTGATTATAGATCCCGGTCCATCTACTAGTCAGAAGGGGAACCAATAGAATGAGTCTCAAGGAAAAAAACACAATTTTTAAACGGAATTAGAGGAGACAGGATATACTGCTACACAAAACCAGATTATGATAAACGAAATCTATGAGGTAACAGACGAAGACCTGCTCTTCGAGAAAGAGATTGTTAGAGAAGAAAGACCATTCGAGTTACCGATTATGTGTGTTAATGTTGATGGACAAATATTCAAGTCATTAATGGATACTGGTGCCATTATGTCTATCATAACGGATGATTGTTATCAGAGATTATCTAAGGGCAAAAAGATGACTGTTTTACCTGCATCTGCTGTTAAAGTGCGTGGTATTTTTCAAGACAAAGCGGTAAAATGCAAAATCCAAGTTTTATTAAACTTTGAGATAAATGGAAGCACATATGAACTCATTTTCATTGTGGTGAGCAAAATCGATTTTGATATCGTGCTAGGTATTGACTTCATTACTAAAGTTGGAGCAGTAATTGATATGAAATACCGAGTCAAAAAATTAGTGAAGGGTTAATAAAGACCGAAGAGTCAGAAGAACCGGATTCGAATGCCAATCTAGATAAAGATCCTAGGGAAAAGATTATTAACAGCATTATTGAAGAGGTGGAACATGAAAGGGAAATGCCTACTCTCCAAGCAGATGGGTTTGACGAAATTCAGGATGAATTTGAGGAATTAATCATGGAGTTTAAAGACATTTTTGATGATAAGCCTGGATTGATAGAGGACTGCAAGTATAAGATTAGGCTTACAGATGAAACTCCTTATCAGAAGAGGATATACCCGATACCAGAAAAGTACTATGAAGAAGTACGAGGGATAATCAAGAAAATGAAAGCTGACGGAATTATAAAGAAGCAGGTGTCGTCTTACTTCAACCCTATAACTGTAGTCAAGAACAATAATGGTCAATTACGCCTATGTCTCGAAGCCAGGGCCATTAACTTAAAGATTTTGCCCGAGGCAGACCGACCGCCTAAAATACGAGATTTGCTCAGAAAGTTCAAAGGAAAAGCCTGTTTTAGCGTCCTAGATTTAACTTCTTCGTTTTATCAGATTGAGCTTGAAGAAGAAAGCAAACAGTACACAGGGTTTCTGTTTGATCAGACGTCGTGGGGTTTTCAGAGAATTCCCTTTGGCATGGTCAACAGTGGTCCAGCCCTGATTAGAACCCTTGATAATAAACTCACCGATGAAGTTAAAAAGAACATGCTTTGTTATATAGATGATTTAATCATACCTTCACCAAATGTCCAGGTACATCTTATACACTTGCGTAAGCTTTTTGAAAACCTGAGAGACGCAAATATAAAGGTAAACTTCGATAAGTGCCGTTTCATGAAAGAAGAAATTAATTTTCTCGGACACACCATTGACCAGCATGGATATCACCCGAACGTGCAGAAAGTGGAAGATAATATGAGGTTCCCAAAGTCCGCTAAGGTCAAACAAGTGCGAGAATTTGTAGGTGCGTGCCAATTCATTAGCAGTCATTGTCCAAAGTATTCAGAGATTATGGCACCTCTCTATGACTTGTTAAAGAAAAATAACCGTTGGAAGTGGAGTAGTACCGCTGACGACGCGTTTGAGAAAGCTAAGGAGATGTTGAAAAACAACGTGAAATTAGAATATCCGGATTTCGAACGAATATTCTACATAGAATCCGATGCTTCACGGGTAGGCATTAATGCAGCCTTATACGAAAAGGACGAAGACGCAAATAAGCACTACATTGCGTTCACCGGAAGAAAGCTTAAGAAACTCGAAGAGAACTATTTCACGACAGAACTTGAGGCGTTAGCTTTCGTGACAGCTCTTCAAGTGTGGAAGGAGATATTAATCGGACACCAGATTATAATTATCACCGACAATAAGGCACTCCAATTTATGCTTCAAACCGATATGTCGAGTGATAGATTAACTCGATGGGCACTATTCACTCAACAGTTTAATGCTACAATAGTCCATCAGCCGGGTAAGGACAATTTGTTGGCTGACGCATTATCACGTAACCCAGTTAGAAATTTGCAGATTAACCATGTACAATTGGAGGAAGAAGATCAGGAACCGTTAGGAGATTAGCCCGAATCGGTGTGTCACAGAAGAGACACGCTCCAATTAGGAAATTGTACTGGTTCCTTAAGGGTTACCTGGACACAGCAGACCAAGATTATGCTGCTACTCAAAGGCGATCACGACACTTTGTATTGAGCGGAGATCTCGTGTGTAAATACGCAGACTCCGAACACACTAAGATTCGCATATTCGTGCCCCCTAATCTTATCACAAAGTTAGTGTGGTTGGCACACCACTCTATCGGACATGGAGGTTTAGATATGACCCTCAGTACTCTTAAAGAGAGGTTTATCTGGACCAACATGAGATCCACTATAGCGAAGATTATAAGATCAAGTGATAAATGCCAGAGAGGAAAATTCGCATCAGAATTGTTGAAAGGAAGACCCAGAGCTATGATACCTCCTAAACCACGTGAGCTGATGGCCACGGATATTTTTGGTCCTTGTCCGAAGGGATATCAGGGTAATCAGTTCCTATTAGTGACTGTTGATGTTTTCACTAAATTCGTTACCATGAATCCTATGCAAAAAGCCAATACAAGAAATGTTGTGAGCAGATTAGAGAATGCTGTGTTTCCGTAGGCTGGGAAACCAGAATATATCTTATCGGACCATGGAGCGCAGTTCACTTCAGCCGAATTCGCAGCAGACATGGAAAGATTGGGAATTAAGCACATCTTTTCAAGCGTGCGTTATCCAGAGTCAAATTCAAGCGAACGCTATATGGCAGAATTTAGCAAATTCTGCAGAATTTTCTACCCAGATGATCAACCCAGTTGGGTAAAATACGTGCCAATGATTGAGGATTGTTTGAACTCCACAGTTCAAGAACGCACGGCAGAAGTTCCTATGATTCTTCACTTAGGAAGGAATCCAGAAAAGCCATGCGACACTGTATTTGATTTCATTCCCAGAGACCCTGATCTAGGAAGACAAGCGAGGATCGATAAGGCGAAATAAAGACTTCAGAAAGCAGCGGAGAAGCCCTTGAAACGAGTTTCAGGAAAACGCTTCGGTACGCAGTTAGATATTGGAAATATCGTTTTACTGCGCAGACCTGTGAAAGCGGACGTGAGCAAAAAGATATACCCCAAGTTCGGAGTTATCTTGATTGGCCCATTCCGCATAACTAATGCTGATGGGAATAACTGTTTTGAGTTGTTTGATGATGGATATAACGTTATTCTAGGAAAATTCAAAGCTAAGAATTTAAAAAGGTATCATATGAAAATAGGCTGAAATAATTCAATATTCGAGTTCAAGTGACATATCAAAAGTCTTGAATTAGAATGATTAAAAACAATTTGCAACTGTTTTTAACTTGAGACGACGGAGGAATGCCCCCGGAAATTGAATTATTTTGGGACAAATGAGAGTATTTTTCGTCCCCATGATAAAATGTAACCAGGAAATATAGTTTCTGGAAGTGTGACACAGGAGGGTAGTGTTACAAGCTCGAGGCTGTGGGAGAGCCCGATCACGTGATATATTGCACAATAGACGCTTCTAGAAGGCTATAATTGGCATAGTAACAGCGAGTTTGGAAATTAATATTATACATATTGTTATAAATTATGCTATTGGATCCCAGCCCAGAGCCTATGAGAAGAGGTATTATTGAAGACGGGATCAACTTCAACTACATAATATGATGAAATTATGCATTTAGGCCCTTAGAAGAAGATTTTTTATTTGGTATCGAAGAGAATATTAAAATAAATTATGTCTGATACTTTAAAAACCGCAGATCGGTTAATCTACGCAGTAATACATATTAGTAATCTACGCGCTAAAATTATGATGGGAGATTAATATGGCCGCCAAAATTACGACTTGGAGAGGGAGATCCAATGATCGATGTTCTTATTCCAGCAGTCTTTGAAGAGTGAGGAAGTGTTTTTACTGGGTTAACGGAGATCCCAAGGCTTTGTCCGAGTGCGACGACTGTCGAATTGTGGAGACGCGAGGATAGCTAGGTAGAGCGTAGGAGATTAACGCACTTCCATTTTACGTGAAGTTGTGAGGAACATTGAATTAATTATATCTCTTATATAATTGAGATCTGAATGTAACTAAGCGAATATATATAAAGAGCAGGTCGAAGACTACATTCTGTGAAAAGTCGAGCGTTCTAAACCTTACCGTTTCGACAATATAAGCCTGTTAAGTCAGATTTTCAAATGTGTTGGAAATAAAGCTGAATGTCATTTTAGATTGCAACGTGAAGTTGGGGAACGCAGTTCAAGTGAACAGTAGCGGAGAACTTTTAATATTGGCGCAACACCTAAACATTAACAGAATGACTATCATTATTCTTCAAGTGTCTTCATTCATCATAATTAACATTGTTGAAATGATGAACTAAATAGTCATGCGCCAGATACATATTCGATAACAGGAGTTAAGATACAACGATGGAACTTGGTTAGACGACGTATTCTTGAATACAAATGTAGTGTACGCTCCATGTTGTACATTTTGGTCAGTCTACGAAAACTAATGTAATTTGCCAGAAGGATGTCGTTCGAGCCCAGACGAATGTTGGTGATTTCCAGAGAGGGTCGATTCCTATCTCTGAGGTCGCAGATCCGAGGTTCGAATGCAGATCCATCTCAGTATCTTGAACTGAGGAAACATCTAAAGTATTGTGGGAATACTTACATTTATCTTCAAGTTTTCGTCCAAATAAGGTAGCAGTGTATCTCATTTATAGTATAGAGCTTGATTAGTGACATCCTGAGCCAACGATCTTATTCCATATTTCAAGATTTTCGCATTTCATGTATTTCAGTGTTTTCATGTATTTTACACTTCAGATGTGTGTTAAGACTTTTGTGCTTCAAGATTATTTAGGAGATGATTGCCTTTCATCTATTTTTCAATTTTATTCTACGGATCAGTTGTGGAACTGATATTAAAATGTTGTTTGAGGAATCATATTGCCTCATAGAATACTAGTCGTATCGACTCTCGAATTTTAATAATTTTATTTAAACCAAGTATTCTGACATTGTGTCATAGCTTCAAATTAAATTTTTATTAAGTTTAATTTGAGCACTTTAATGTAACAACATCAAACTTCAAGAACAGAAGAAACATCGAATGATATTGTTCTATCATTATTGTACATAAACTGTCGACGATATAAGAAATACTAGTCGTTTGATAAGACCGAAGTCTTAATCCCTATAAACATTCTTTGTGTAGAATTGAAAAACCTTACGACATTGGCAAACCTTTTTATTATTTTTAAAGCTGAGAGCTTTGTTCATTTAATATGTTAGAGGAAATACCATTTGATAGAAGATTATTCAAATCTTTGGCTAGGAATTCAAAGCTAGTTCATCCCGATCAAGATTGAATTCTATTTGACACTATAAATAACATGTGTGTTATTTTTCACTATTTGTGTAACATCACGTCATTTGTGGACCTGATATTACAACGATAAACAATGTAAAGCATGACAAGTGAGATGAGACAGGAGTATTATTTTTATTACATGTATTTGCGACAGACGAGTTAACAGTTAATTATCTTGTTGTGGAGTAAACTTTAGGAGGTTAATCACGACTGTCTAATATCGTTCATTACAATTGGAAGTTCCGTTTGAAGAACTTAAACATGTATAATTTTAGTTCAGTAGTCATGTGGAATGACACGGAGGGTCATGCCATTATTTGAGAGAAGTTCCTACAGAAGATATGTTAATAGCAATTAAACCGTTTGGGTTATTGTTTAACATAGTGGATGATAATTGTTTATGCCATATATACTGTTACATGAGGATTTTTAGAGCTATGAAGAATGCTCGTGCGAGGGAGTTCCGCATTTTAAGGGAAGTCAAAGTATTGTTGTTCTTTGATAAGAAGGCATGGATCATGATAAGAGTCGTTGTATACAAGTAGTACAGTTCATGTGAGGTGGCGATATAGCTGTGTTGACAGGAGGTTTTTAGCGGAAATGCAACTAGAGAAAGATTGTCTACTCATGTCTATAATAGTACTATTATATTTTATTAAACCCGAAGTTATGTAATTACGTACAGTTAACTTTATTTAGTCGACTGTATTATACCGACAATATAATGAAGCCTATATAAGACGATGTGAAAGCAGTATATTAAAACTACGGAACGTTAGAGAAGGGTTATGTGGAAAACCAGTGTATATAACTAGTTGACAATTGTATTTTAACCGAGAAGCCAGAATCTCGAAATTAACGTGTTAGCAACACTAAACAATGGATATTAATATGAACATATTACATGTAAATATTTGTTTTTCGAAAATGATTTAATTAGTTAAATAATTTAGTAGGATTTATTAATCAATTGTTTTGGAATAGCGTGTGTTTTATGAGCGGATATTTTTGGTATGAATGATTGTTCACTGTTGAGAGTAATTGTCGAACTAATTTGGGCATGAACAATTACGGGGTGTGAATGAAAGAGTGTATAAAAATTTTCAGTATGATTGTTAAGGAAACATAGAAGTTATGTGCACTTTTGTAAGATCTAAATGTTAATATTACGTGTTTTATAAACGCACTCAAAAGCAGTCTCGATAAGGGCTGGCTAGAATGTTTCACCGTTAGAGTTGGAGAGCGATGTCATAATATGAACAGATGAACACTCACCGCCTTGTATAAATTGTTAAACAGTTCCGAGTGCAGCGTGGTGCTTGTGTTTCATTGATGAAACAAGGCCAGTGCACGTGCGTTCTACAAACGCAGGCTAGCGAATGAAATCAAGTGTTAGGAATGCCACGAATGTAAGAGCCTTCATTAAACGGTTTTATTTTTACGCAATGTAGTCCTAAAACAAGCCAAGATCTTATGCTCATATTTTTTTTTCACAGCATTGTAGTAAGATGTGGAGTTGAAAGGAAGTGTGATTGATTGCGTGTTCTTAATTTAATTTGATGTTAAATTAGTTTATTGTTATTTGTTTATACTAGGTTAGTTTACAACTTTGTTAATAAATTTTATTCAGTTCGTTATTTGTTGCTGTTAGCGTGTGATTCATTTTAAATATAAGAACTATTGTGGATGTATTGTAGGCGAAGCTGAATTCCCAGTCCCCGAGAAGTTAAGTAAAGGTAGGTGTGCCCCGTGTAGTTGGTTGTTGATCCACAATATTCTTGTAACTGCTGTATGTACATCCCTAAAGGCCATGTTGGGAGCGATTTCTAATGTATTAATTTGCCGGTGCTGTTAGAAATAGGCAATCCAGCTGGGGCAATGGATATTCCAACAGGCTCCTTTCCGGATTTCCGGGTACAGTACCTACTGCAAGCCCACGGCCGCCTTCTTCCCTCTTCCTTGCCTATCCATCCTATCCTTCCAATCCCTCCCCTCATGAGGCCCCTGTTCGCTTTGCAGGTGAGGCCGACTGGGCGACGTGCTGATCACACCTCCCCAGTTGTATCCCTCCCGTCCAGATCTTCCAAGCTGCAGGACACTGCCCGTAGAGGCAGTAGTGGTGAGTTCCCTTACTGAGTCCGTGGGAACCACCAACCTGGAGGGTAAATCGACTAAATAAAAAAAATATATATATATCTTGTACAGCACGCCTCTGAGTGTTAAATGGGCAGGCAGTTTAAAGCAACCAGGAGAGAGCCGATCCGGTTGGCGGTGCTTAAAAGTAACCGGAGCGCGTGACTAAAAATTGAACTATTACAAAATATCCATACTTCAGGACGCCAGGCATTTGCAAAGCGGATTGTTTGGTACAATTACCCACGTAACCCACAAGAGGACAGCGCCGTAATGAGGCATTGAGAAGGCTGTGGTTGATGATGACTTGTATCTTGTGCTTATTATAATCTCCTTTTTCTAATGTCTTCTGTTTATGTGCAATGCTGGAGCTGTTATTATTAATAAACGAGTGTATATATAATAATAATAATAATAATAATAATAATAATAATAATAATAATAATAATAATAATAGTCTATTTTGATAATAAAAGTAATTTCATAACGCAGGTAATAATAATAATGAAGGTAACCTCCAGTGAGATCTGGTGCATGTCCCATACATGGAGAAAATGGAATGAATGATAATGATAAAGAGGCCACCGAAATCCAGTCTACAAGCCAGATTATAAACCATATGAAGTTAAAACTCCACGATGCGACAAGATATCCAACCCAAAACCCTTTGAACCCGGCTAGCGAACTGCTCAATTAGCGGTGAGGCCAAAAGAACATAACTACAGTAGTTCCCATTCCAGCAGTTTAACCGAGTGTGTTGAGTAATGCTTGACGTCTGCCAAGAGGAACTGAAAATTTGAAGGTCCTGGCTTTTGAATCATGACGTTGCCAGCAACTATCATGACTGTTGTTCTTCCCGGGATTAACCACACTTCCAAGTATCGGGACACTTAAGTTACCCAGATATTAAAATGATGACCTCGCTGTTCCGCCCCGTTAAACAACAATAACTAACAAGACACGCTCAAATGGACCCTCACTCACCACAGACTACTGAAACAATGAACAAGCGGTGATAAACAATGTAACTGTCACCAGACACACACTAAAATTAACGAGTGAAAAAATATAATATGATAATAAGGCCGTGACTCAGCGAGTCTGGGAAGACTTTCGATCCTGTATTTTATGTATTTTATATGGACATTTCGTCTCGTTTATAATATTTTACAGGAGTATTAATAGGTTGCCTATTCATAGTGCATATTAAATTATTGTGATAGCGAGGACTCACTTCGCAGTTTTTGGTAACGTTATAGTACACGGTCATTGTTCACTTACATAACCTCATGTTGGTAGGATATATTCTACAGTTGGCTGTATGTACACTTCTCTCCGAATAATCACACTGAATAGTGTTTGAAAGTGATATGCTTGATTTTAGGCACCAAATCATAGTGAAATAACATGAATGTTAAAACAGCAAATAAGTGTATTGTTGCCTTACGTAAATTGCATGAGCGGAGTACAGGTTATGATCAGCTGTGACTAAACCAATGAGATGAATTCATGAAGATATCTCATTTCGCCTTCTGTGAGTATTCTTATTAATATTCTTTCTGTCAGTGAATACAATGCAGAATAGAAAGAATACTGAAGCATTATCAAATTCTCGGACGAAGACAGTTACGTTTACATGATACAAACCAATAAATTGCTGTTAAGTAGTGTAACGACCTCTGTGGGCTGAGGCTGTAGAATAGACCCACGGTATTCCCTGCCTGTATTAAAACGCGACTAAAAGGGGACCGAGCAGCCGCCGGTATAAGTGGCTCCCCTCTTTCGCAAATTGCAGATAGGGTCAGGGCACTCTTTTGTCCTTGGAGTGAGAAATCGCTCCTATAGGTGGATGAACCAGCAGGATTTGGTCAACAGCATAAGAATGGAGAAGGCAACGGGGAACCACTTCATTTAAGACCTGTATGTGTATCCCAAGAAAACCTATGATGAGTCCAAAGACAAATGTTAGTGAAGTTGGCAACTGCGGGATCACACCTCAAAGGAATGATGTCGGGCCCGGCAGGAGAGGAAATGGGGCCTCTCAGGTCGTTATCCGGAGAAATCCCTATTTTAAAATTGGAACATGGAATGTTCGAACTATGTTACAAGCTGGGAAACTAGAGAACTTGAAAAGAGAAATAGACCGACATAAATTAGATATTTTAGGATTAGCTGAAACACGTTGCAGAGAAGAAGGAGAGTTTACAAACGGAGACTACAAAGTCTTGCACTCCGGAAGTGAGAATGGTCAAGGCGGTGTAGGTTTGGTACTAAATGCTAACTCTTCAAGAGCCTTACTGAATGTTGAAGCTATTGGAAACAGAATTATCATAGCACGTTTTCTGGCAACACCCGTAAATTTAGTTGTGGTGCAGGTATATATGCCTACGCCCAGCAGTGATGATGATGAAGTCGAAGAAATGTATGAGATGCTGGAAGAATTACTGCGTAAGACAAAGGCTAGCGAGAACATTATTACAATGGGAGACTGGAATGCAGTGATTGGTGAGGGAAAAGAAGGATTTGCAGTAGGAGGGTATGGTCTTGGTAGAAGAAATTCACGTGGTCAATGTCTTCTCGAATTCTGTGAACAAGAGAGGTTCGTTATAAGTAACACTTGGTTTACCTCACCAAAGAGGCGCAGATATACTTGGAAAAAGCCAGGTGATGATCAACGTTACCAGATTGACTATATTCTTGTCAAGGAAAGATACAACAATCAAGTGAAGAAATCCATGGCATATTCGGGCGCTGACATCTGTTCTGATCATTCTCTACTAGTAATGAGTACAGAACTGAAATTTAAACGCAGGATTCAGGGAAAACCAACAAAGAAGTGGAATCTTGAAGCATTTAAAAGCGAGCGGACTAAAAAGCAATATCAGGAAGCCACTGATGACAACATATCATCATATGAAAACAACTCACAAACTGTTGATAATTTATGGTCAATAGCCAAATTCTCCATCAAAAAGGCTGCTGAAGACTATGTGGGATTTGAGGAAAGAGTGAATAACAAACCATGGATCACACAGGACATTCTCTTAAATATGGATGAAAGAAGAAAATTTAAAAACGACTCTTCAGAAGTAGGCAGTAATAACTACCGAATGCTAAAGAACCACATTGATCGACTCTGTCGGGAGAAGAAAATGCAGTGGTGGCAGTCAAAATGTGAAGAGATCGGATTTCTGCAAAAACAAGGAAGAACAGATTTAGCCTACCAAAAGATCAGGGAAACTACTAAGAAACAAAAAGGATTCCGCACTAGACAGTTCCGTGATACACATGGGAATCCTATATCAGACCTGAATTACAAAAAGGAACACTGGAGGATGTAAGTTGAAGATCTATACGCAGAACCAATTCCATTCCTTTTGCCAACACGTGGCGAGGAAGACAGGTCAATTGCAGAAGATAGAATTATTAGATCAGAGTTCGATGAAGCTCTAAAATCAATATCCATGGGTAAAACACCAGGTATTGACAATGTTCCTGCCGAACTAATCGAGAATAGTGGGGATAGTACACTTGAATGGATATTCAAATTGGTAGCAAGAATTTTCGAAGAAGGTAAATGGCCTCAGGAATTTTACACCAGCATCATCATTCCAATTCCAAAGAAGACTGTACCAGTTGAATGTAGTGACTATCGGACCATTAGTCTCATCCCTCATGCATCAAAGATACTTCTGCAGATTTTAAGGGAAAGGATGGAAATATACATCGAACAGTATCTAGACAACTCTCAATTTGGTTTTCGAAAGAATATGTCTACACTTGATGCTATCGGGTCCTGGCGATGTCTTGGAGAAAAGATGTTAAGTATAAACAGAAACCTTTACGTGTGCATCGTGGACTTCGAAAAAGCATTTGATAAAGTCAGCAGGCACAAGCGGTTTCCTCTTCTGAATCAAATAGGTTGTCCCCATCGATTTATCAGATAAATACTTGATCTGTATATAAATCAAACTGCTGTTTTTCGGCTTGGAAATGACGTATCAGAACCCGCTATGATCCGCAAAGGTGTGCGACAAGGTTGTTTGCTGTCCCCTGGACTGTTCAATGCCTTCGCTGAAGCCATAACTAAGTGGGCTTTTAAAGGTTCTAATATGGGAGTGAAAGTTGGTGGAAGACTTATCCAGAATATTAAATTTGCTGATGATCTGGCATTACTTGCTGTAAATCCGCATACATTAACAAACATGTTGCAATGTTTAAATGATACAGCTACAGAATATGGAATGAAAATAAATTTTAAGAAGACCAAGATTCTGGTGATAAGTAAGCATCAACACGAACTAAATATTACCATAAATAAAGAACCAGTACAACAGGTCAATCGTTTTAAATACCTTGGTCAGATCTTCACAGAAGACCTACGATGTGAAGTTGAAATCAGGAGCCGTATAGCCATGGCCAAGCAGGCATTCCGTGAAAAGCATTCTCTAATTTTTCAACGCTCGATGTCCCCCAGCCTTAGAAAACAACTGGTTAAGACCTACATATTGTGCCCGTTTAGACCGAAGTCCGCACGACCACATATGCATTTTACCAAGAATCAGTTAGCACGAGAGTAAAAATATCCCGGGGCGCCAGATGGGTTAAAGCTAATCGCAAAAAAAACGACATCAAAATAAGAAAAATGCATTACTGATTTTTGGCTCAATGCAACAATAAGGATAGAAGGAGATTCAACTGGGCATAACACAACATGTAAAAATTATCTCATTTTATTCTAAATTTTAAAATTGACTGCAAAATGATGCTCAAGGTAACATCATTCCAGTGCGACGGCACACACTACTATTTATACAATGTACAGAAATTTTCCAACACATTGAACAATTGTCTTTGGAGACACAAGTCTGATTAGCAGTCCTGTAGACTGTGTTCCAAAATTATATCAATTATTTACGATGAAATCCAGTTCAAATTAAATTGTCTTTACTGGAAATATTGTAGTTCACTGGTTGAATTTCTAACATGATATTAACACTCGTAGAAATTCTCACTGTTTATAATTGTTTATAGAATTTTTTAACTTCCACTTATTTTTCCAGTTTCAAAAATATTGTCAAAAATATTATCTTTGACCCAACACTAATTATGTACACATATTAATAACAACATCTGAAAAGTATTTGACCCTTGAGCATAGCATCGAAGAACTGTGCGAAGCACAACAAAATTTATTATTCTTCCAAAATTAAACATTTCGAGAAGTGACTCGATTATGAACTTCAAATTCCAAAGAAATATGATTTCTGAATCATCAGCTTGATCAAAAAAAATTGTTGAACCATTCAACTATTCGATTTTCCACTTGGAATTATTATTAAGAAAAATATTTATATTTGTTGCTATTTTAGTAACTTTCGCAACTTGCAATTCTTGAACAGAAATAAGAAAAGCATTCTCTAATTTGTCAACGCTCGATGTCCCCCAGCCTTAGAAAACAACTGGTTAAGACCTACATATTGTGCCCGTTTAGACCGAAGTCCGCACGACCACATATGCATTTTACCAAGAATCAGTTAGCACGAGAGTAAAAATATCCCGGGGCGCCAGATGGGTTAAAGCTAATCGCAAAAAAAACGACATCAAAATAAGAAAAATGCTTTACTGATTTTTGGCTCAATGCAACAATAAGGATAGAAGGAGATTCAACTGGGCATAACACAACATGTAAAAGAAATAAGAATTGTAGCTTTATAATAAATTCATTTAGTTCATGACAATAGGATTGAAAACATCCTTTAAGTAATTCATGGATACAGAATTATTTTTAATTGGCAGTGGCCCATTCAATTATTTGTGTAAGAACACACTATCCCAACAACAACGGCAAAGGTCTTCCTCTGAAGAAGAATAAAATTTTATCATGACAAAACCGGGTTCTAGCAAATCCAAAGTATTAATGGAATACGTAAACAAGTTTGAAATAATTACTGATGGTTTGGTCATTCATTCGACGAAATGTGTGGTTCCAATACTCCTCCTATAAACCTGAGCCATCGAACCTGCTATTTGATTGATGCTCAAAAAAAAACCTCCTCATTCCTGCGACTTAAACATGCGCACCTGGGAATGGCATTTCAACTACTCCACACACATAAATTTTCTTCCCAAAATTTATACAATAAATCAAGCCTCTGCTTGTTATCAAAACTGGAAGATCTATAAACTAACAAGTTTATTTTATTTTACCATTCAGTTCAAACCGTGAAGTTACCACACTTGTGATATTCCCTATTTCACTTTCGAATGTGTGCCTACGTCATGATTTTATATAAACACAAAAAAAATCCTAATTGATACAAATATCATTGGCTTCCTGTTTCATGCCTTTCCGTGTTATCTGAAAAATATACTTTGCTCAATGCAAATATTAACTGTTCAACCAGAACTATAATGTTGGTGGAATACGGGCTTGCGCTATCCACTAGCTTTCGGAAAATCACCTGATCCAAACTAGGAATGATTAAACTAATCCTTAAGCTCTCTCTCAACGAATGTGATTATTAGAAAATGTAAGATCCAATAATTATTTAGAAAAATTATGAAAATTATTATTATTATTATTGGATTATTATTGTTATTATTTCCTTAAATATGTTTAATTATTATTTCCTTTTGTGAAAAAACCACATGTTCGGCTCTTCGAATATGGACAAAATATCCATTTCTCAACAAATTAAATATTAACTTCTACAGTTATATCGGCTGATTACCGTGATTCTCAAATAAAATGAACATTCAAATAAAGGCTCGGTATGCTCGGTCATCGATCCTAAACTGTTCTGAGTGCTGAAAATACTCAGAAGAACCCTAATGTGTCTTGCGTAAATCAATGCAAGATTTAAATACGAAGAAAAATAAATGTGTTGGTCATCTGCAGAAAATGAGTTTGTTCCAATTAGCTAGGCATAATATAAAAGTCAAATGTGGCTTAAATTTCTCGTTGGTCTTGAAGCGTAGTGAACCTGGTCTGTACCAGATTTATCCAGATACATGCCCTATTGGACACGCACGTCTAATCCTTGTATCGGCCGCCATTATATACCCACAATCTGTCTAGCACGACGTAGTGGAAATATTTCTTGAAGTTTGAAGTAACTGCTGATCCATTTTAATATTGACTTCAATTAAATCCATAGCAGTTTGCTTAAATGGGGTCAGATCCAAATGATCTCTTCTCAAAAGCGTCAGTTGTAACATAACTCACGGTAATCTTTTCAGTACAGGAAGACACTGATAGTCTAAAACAATCAACGGCTGTTCTGAAGATCGTTCCCTGGGCATGGCTTCACACCATCTATCATGCGCGAAACAACATATAGTTTCCCTTTGTCGGCTAATGAACAACACCGTGATAGACTGGCCTTCAATATACTGAAAGATCTGAGTGGTTATTTAGTTACAATTTGTGAAACTGACAAGTTGGATTAATATATCCAAGTATTGAATTATTGTTACTGGACTGTGACAGAATAATATCTAAACAAAGTCTAGCATATGTCCATATAGAAACAAAGTGTTTCACCAATGTCCGTAGAAAATAACAATCACCTTAGTGATTCCCTCTACCGGAAACTTACTACGTTCCCCACGTATCGTAGCACTTTTGTGACTATCACAATTCAAAGATATCTTCTGCGTAGATTCGGCAACCATGTGCCTTGACTCGACGTAGCAGCAGCACCTTGTCCTACAAGAGCTTGGTTTGAAGTGAGCTGCTTATGCTTGGGCCGAGCGGCTTTTATACAAAACGGTCGGCTCCACGCTGGATCACGCTGAAATCTGTAAATCCTCATATCTCCGGTGTCTCTGGTCTGATTCACTTGAGACTAAGTGCATCCTCTTTCATTTGGCCGTGCCAGTAATTTGATCCAAGTATCAAGTCTCTACTCCATGGCTAAGTATTTAATCACCAAATAGCCTCGACCTCTGCTACTATTTGCCACGTCACTTAACATCTTCTTGGCTGCATAAAGTTTCCATTTCAATCTAGAAGGAAAGGAGCGCGATATTCAAATATCTCAACTTTCAAAAGCGGCTGTAGCCTTTCCCTTGATACCTAGGTGTCTGAATCTTGGAATATCCATTCCTAGAATTGGGCACAATATGGCCAGTTGAAATGTACTGCAGTGAGACTGGTCAATGAATAGAGGTGGCATTAAACGAATAGAAGCGTTTGAAATGTGGGGTTGGCGCCGAATGGAAAAGATCAGCTGGATAGAGAAAATGACAATCATAACGGTGCTGGATCGAATAAAGGAAAAACGGCAAATGATCCGCCAGATATATAGAAGGAGATCCACCTGGCTTGGCCACAGGTTACGACATGGTCGCCTGATGATCGACATACTAGAAGGCAAAATACCTGGAAAACGCCCTCGCGGGAGGCCACATAACACTTTCATGAGATCTTTCCTACCTAGCTCTGGCCTACGAAATTACGAAATGGTCAAAAGGACAGCACAAGACCGAACAACGTAGAGAAGACTCATTGTAGGGGCAGACCAGTCGCTTGACTGAAAAACATGATGATGATGATTATGATGATGATGATGATGATGATATTAAAATAATACACACAGGCACACTGTACAGTACAGTATAAGACAAAGGGTTCCTACAACGATATCGCCACTAGATGGCAGGGAGTTGTCAGATCCTTTGCTCCCAAGAATTACTTTGGTACTCATTTGTGTTGTGGGCTAAGTGAACCTCAGGATGGAGTTGTTAGCCCCTTTGCTTCCAGGAATTTCTTTGGTACTCATTTGGGTTGAGGGCTGAGTGAACCTCAGGATGGAGTTGTCAGTCCCTTTGCTTCCAATAATTACCCTGGTACTCATTTGTGTTGTGAGCTGAGTAAACCTCAGGATTGAGTTGTCAGTCCCTTTGCTCCCAAGAATTTCTTTGGTACTCATTTGTGTTGTGGGCCGAGTGAACCTCAGGATGGAGTTGCCAGTCCCTTTGCTCCCAGGAATTACTTTGGTACTCATTTGTGTTGTGGGCCGAGTGAACCTCAGGATTGTGTTGTCAGTCCCTTTGCTTCCAAGAATTACCTAGGGACTCATTTGTGTTGTGGGCTGAGCGAACATCAGGATGGAGTTGTCAGTCCCTTTGCTTCCAAGAAATACCTAGGGACTCATTTGTGTTGTGGGCTGAGCGAACATCAGGATGGAGTTGTTAGTCCCTTTGCTTCCAGGAATTACCTTGGAACTCATTTGCGTTGTGGGCTGAGTGAACCTTAGGATTGAGTTGTTAGTCCCTTTGCTTCCAAGAATTACCTTGGTACTCATTTGTGTTGTGGGCCGAGTGAACCTTAGGATGGAGTTTTCAGTCCCTTTGCTTCCAAGAATTACTTTGGTACTCATTTCTGTTGTGGGCTGTGTGAACCTCAGGATGTAGTTTTCAGTCCCTTTGCTTCCAGGAATTACTTTGGTACTCATTTGTGTTGTGGGCTGAGTGAACCTCAGGATGGAGTTTTCAGTCCCTTTGCTTCCAAGAATTACTTTGGTTCTCATTTGTGTTGTGGGCTGAGTGAACCTCAGGATTTAGTTGTCAGCTCCTTTGCTCCCAAGAATTACTTTGGTATTCATTTGTGTTGTGGGCTGAGTGAACCTCAGGTTGGAGTTTTCAGTCCCTTTGCTTCCAAGAATAACTTTGGTACTCATTTGGGTTGTGGGCTGAGTGAACCTCAGGATTGAGTTATCAGTCTCTTTGCTCTCAGGAATTACTTTGGAACTCATTTGTGTTGTGGGCTGAGTGAACCTCAGGATTGAGTTGTCAGTCCCTTTGCTTCCAAGAATTACCTTGGTACTCATTTGTGTTGTGGGCTGAGTTAACCTCAGGATTGAGTTGTCAGCCCCTTTGCTTCCAAGAATTACCCTGTTACTCATTTGTGTTGTGGGCTGAGTGAACCTCAGGATTGAGTTGTCAGACCCTTTGCTTCCAAGAATTACCTAGGGACTCATTTGTGTTGTGGGCTGAGCGAACATCAGGATGGAGTTGTTAGTCCCTTTGCTTCCAGGAATTACCTTGGTACTCATTTGCGTTGTGGGCTGAGTGAACCTCAGGATGGAGTTGTTAGTCCCTTTGCTTCCAGGAATTACCTTGGTACTAATTTCTGTTGTATGCTGAGCGAACCTCAGGATTGAGTTGTCAGTCCCTTTGTTTCCAAGAATTACCTAGGTACTCATTTGTGTTGTGGGCTGAGCGAACATCAGGATTGAGTTGTCAGCTCCTTTGCTTCCAGGAATTACCTTGGTACTCATTTCTGTTGTAGGCTGAGTGAACCTCAGGATGGATTTGTCAGATCCCTTGCTCCCAGGAATTACCTTGGTACTTATTTCTGTTGTGGGCAGAGTGAATCTCAGGATGGAGTTGTTAGCCCCTTTGCTTCCAAGAATTACCTAGGTACTCATTTGTGTTGTGGGCTGAGCGAACCTCAGGATTGAGTTTTCTGTCCCTTTGCTCCCAGGAATTACCCCGGTACTCATTTGTGTCGTAGGCAGAGTAACCTCAGGATGGAGTTGTTAGCCCCTTTGATCCCAGGAATTACCCTGGTACTCATTTGTGTTGTGGGCAGAGTGAACCTCAGGATGGAGTTGTTAGCCCCTTTGCTCCCAGGAATTACCCTGGTACTCATTTGCGTTGTGGGCAGAGTGAACCTCAGGATGGAGTTGTTAGATTTGTTAATTCATTACATTCTTGAATATTTTATTGATTTGCCAATTATTGCGTTTATATATCAACAATATCTATTCTATTCATTTGTTTTATCAAGGGAGGAGGCACGTCATCAAAACACAATACCCTGATAATAATATTGTATAGCTAGTGAATTGTAAATTTGTGAGACTTTTGGGCATATTTTACAGTTACAATGTATAACAAAGGGAGGGCAAGACTTGACAGGCTCAGCCAATGAGGAAATATTACTTCACCGAGTATATTCTTGGTCACAAGTCAGACAAAGTGGCAACAGTGCAATTTCTAAGGAACCCAAGTGCGCCCTTTTCAGCGGGTGCTTTGTTCAAGAGACACAATGCATATGTGTGAGAGGGCACTTTTATATGGACCGTGTCGACTTAATTAATTAAGCGGCGTGTCGAGGTGATCATAATGGAAGAGAGAGTTAGCGCGAACCTTGTTTACAGAGCGTCACACGTCACATATGTATACAGTATAAGACTGGTTTGCGAAATGAAGATCCGTCGTCTCACATCGAGTCAGTATGGCCTCATGAACGTCTTCCAAGTCTAGTGTCAATGTCTTGTTTTGTCCTGTTATTCTGTACGTACTGTACGCAGTACGTTCAACGTATTCAATATGTTGTTGTCATGCAGTATCTAATATTCTGCGGTATGACAAAATGTTATCATGCTGTTTTCTACGGAAAAGTAACCGAGTAAAATGATCGTGCAACAGCATTCATCAGTCGCTATGACATGTACGAATATTAGGCCTGATCCGAAATAACTAGAATATTTATATCGGCAATTCGAGGAAGTTTCGGACTGCGGTCCACAGCAAGCAGCGACATCAGCACACATCAGCGACCAAGCAACCAGCACGTTACCACAACAGTTCTCCGAGCAAGGTAAGACGTTTTTGTCCATCCCTCGAATTCAGGAAGTAAATAGCTCAAAGTCTCTGAACAGAGGTGGGTATTGTGTGCATTAGTTAACAATCATGCATTATTCTTTCATTTATTGGTCAGCAGTTATATTCACAATAGGACAGGAAATGCAAATTGCAAAGAGTTATCATGTGTAAGCATCATTACCTCTCGCCAGAGAAAAGAGTCGTGCTCAGAAGGAAGGAGTGTGCCGTGTCCAAATGATTTCTTTTGCTACTAATATAGTAACTGGGGCCCACACTACTGTAGGTATCAAGTGTATGTCGTCCAACACTGGGCCAATGTTTTTTTCTTTTCTTTTAGGTCTTCCGTAGCGTAGCGGTCAGCATGGTTAGCTGCCGCCGCGGAGGTCCTGGGTTCGATTCCCGGCTCTGCCACGAAATTTGAAAAAGTGGTATGAGGACTGGAACGGGGTCTACTCAGACTCGGGTGTTCCAAATGAGTAGAGAGGGCTCGATTCCCACCTCAGCCATTCTCGAAGTGGTTTCCGTGGTTTCCCACTTCGTCTTCGGGCAAATGCCGGGATGGTGCCTTCTTCAAGGCCACGGCCGCCTCCTTCCCTCTTCCTTGAATATCCATCCTGACCTTCCATTACCTTCCCTCATTAGGCCCCTGTTCGCTTTGCAGGTGAGGCCGCCTGGGCGAAGTGCTGATCACACCTCCCCAGTTGTATCCATCCCGACCAGATGTTCCCGGCTCCAGGACACTGCCCATCGAGGCGGTAGTGGTGAGTTCCCTCGCTGAGTCCGTGGGAACCACCAACCTAGAGGGTAAATTGACTAAATAAAATAAAATAAAAAATCTTTTAGGTCTCAATTGGCGGGACGAATAAGCAATTTGACAGTTTATTGTGGCGCATCAATGTACCATTACAGCTCCCAGGAATTACCCTTGTATCCATTTCTGTTGTAGGCTCACTGAACCCCAGGGTCAATTGGAAGTGATAGTTTTGTTCATAAAATCCACTACCTTGGCGGGAATCGACCCATTCCCTTGCAGTTAAAATCACAACGCATCTACGTAACCCACAACCACTACAGGGGCGTGTATACAATTTTTTCGGGGGGGGGGGGGGATGACTATCCGAGGAAATTGTGAGTATTCTCAGGGGATTGCCACCGCAGAATACCCAGAAATATCAAACAATATCTTAGAGCATAGGCCTATGCGAATAACTTTGTGTGATTATTTTAGATAAGATTCAAAGTTTATATAGCCTACATTACTGGCAATACAAACAAGTTGTAAAATACAACACAACACACAAATAAAATGTTATACTTAATGAATGTTCTATTATGATCTATGGAGTATGAATGGCAAATATCTAAATATTTGCCAATTTACTAAGCAGAAAGGTAAACAGATTTTTTTTTACAAGTTGATAATTTATTTCTCAAAAGTACCGTACTGTGGAATTCACAGTTTTGCCTCACAAGGCTGAGTGTACCCGTTCCAGCTCTCAGACCAGAAATGAAATTTCTTGGCAGAACCGGGAATCGAATTCAGACCTCCGGGGCGGCAGCCAAGAATGCTAGCCACTACACCACGAGGTAGTCTAATTTCAATCTTAATATTATTTATAACTTAGCCAATAAGTTAAGATTAGGGTACAACCAAATTTACAATTAATTTATGCTCTTACTAAAGCAACACTTTCTTAATTTGTATTGGCTTTTTACTGGGGGGGACTGGACCCCCTCAGCACCCCCCTTATATACGCCCCTGCACCACATGCCTGACCACACACTACTGTGGTATTTTGAAAAGGATTGGAACAAAGTACAGGGATAGGAGCGTGCTCTAGAATCTAAACAGAAACCAGACAGCAGATATTCGAGCCGAAGGACGTGAGAGAGAAGCTGGTATTCAGAAACGTGTAAGGCAAGGCTGCAACCTATCGCTCATGTTTTTCAATCTAGTAAGCCTCCGTGGCTTAGGTGGCAGCACGCCGGCCTCTCACCGCTGGATCCGTGGTTCAAATCCCGGTCACTCCATGTGAGATTTGTGCTGGACAAAACGGAGGCAGACAGGTTTTTCTCCGGGTACTCCGGTTTTCCCTGTCAACATTTCATTCCAGCAACACTCTCCACTATCATTTCATTTCATCTGTCATTCATTTAATCATTGCCCCAGAGGAGTGCGTCAGGCCTCGGCAGCCGGCACTGTTCATATCCTCGCCACTAGATGGGGGCTTCATTCATTCCATTCCTGACCCGGTCGGAGACTGGAAGCAGGCTGTGGATTTTCAGTAGCCTACATTTAAAAAGCAATGAAGTAAATTATAGAAAAAATTTTAGAAGTAAAGATTCAAGGAGAAATAATTTCAACATCGCCATCTTAGCCAATTCACCAGAGGATTTGATGCATTTTTAAATGGACTGAACTCCGTCTTGAGGATTGACGAAAATCAACAAATGTAAAACAAAAAATTGGAATGCAATCGAAATAAATGATAAACCCCTATGGATGTCAAATTGGCCGGTGAAAAGATAAATTAATTAGGGGACTTATACTACTTGGGAAGCAAAATAACCAGTGATGGACGAAGCAAAGTGGGTACAAAAGGTAGGTTGGCTCCGGCAAGAATATAAATCCCACAGAAAAGGGATCTGTTGACATCGAATATAGATTTAGGTATTAGGAAGTCATTTTTCGAAGCCTTTGTCTGGAGCGTGGCGCTCTATGGAAGTGAAACTTTGACTATCGGCGCAGCAGAAAAGAGGAGAATTGAAGCGTTTGAAATGTGGTGTTACGGGAGAATGATGAAGATCAAATGGGTAGATAGGGTTACAAACGTAGAAATATTAAGACGAGTGGGAGAGGAGAGATGTTTCTGGCGACTGATGATGAAGAGAAGAGATAGGTTGGTAGGATATTTACTAAGACACCCAGGAATAGGAAACTTAGTTTTGGAAGGAAGGGCCGAGGATAAAAACTGTATGGGTAGACCAAGGTTTAGAATATGTTAAACAGATTATCTCAGATATAATGTGTGGTAGCTATGAAACGATTATCTCAGGACAGGGAGCCATGGAGTGCTGCATCAAAGCAGCCAATTGACTGAAGACTCAAACACACACTATCGCACGATCCACACACAACAGATCACGTGGTTTACGATCAACGTGGATAAACCCGGCGAGGAACCACACTACTGCTGTGTGTGAAAACCACTGAGCCACCCAGTCCATCGTGGATCGTGCCTTGGACGCTTGAGAGAATTATTAGTAAAACAATCTGGTATTGAACGTACAGTTTTATTTTGAACATTGTTTACATCAATTTCCGAAACGTATGTTACTTGAGAGTTGGTTTCGATGTCATGTTACTGTTTCAGTTGGGGATATATGGAGATCTCATTGTTAACATCCCTAATTCATTTGACTGCATTATAATTACATTATACAACAAAAAATGTCTTGAGTAGCTCAGGAGGTTCTGTACTGCCCACTGTGAATGGCGAGGATTCTTGCGCTAATTCTGGAACAGAGATAAAACAAACTTCAGTGCAATGTACATCAAAGTTAGAACAGATCAGACGTGTGTTACATATTAGTTATTCTCAAGTCTTGTCTGATATTCCATGCAACACTTTTATTAGGACCTTGAAGGACTTGGCCAAATATCTCCTTAAATCCTCTTCCGTTTCGTTTCAAAGCGTCCGTACCCTAACATATGGTTTCATAAGATCCTTGTATGACATATACATATCTAGAATGCCCAAATCTCTTTAAATGATGTATCATTTGGTAGCAAATGTTCGTGGAAGACATACAATTATCTTGAAATCAAATAATATCCATAATTATGCTGTGTTCCTGTTTCAGAGAGTAAACAAAGATAAGTACAGTATGCATCAAAACAAGATCACATTAGAGGCGTTTTACAAATTACAGTACTTCATTCTCAAGTCTTTTCTGATAATTCACTGAACATTTTGCTTTGTTGTTGTTGCTTATTTTAGGGCAAGTGAAACAACATCGTGGTCATATAGCCCCGTGTATTCAGGTTTGTGTATGATAACCTGTGTTATTGTGATGGCTGTACTCATGAGTGTATATGTAAATTGGGATAGGATTGGGAAGCAGGCGACCGTGACCATAAGTTAGGAACCATCCCAGCATTTGTATGGAGCTAATCTCTTTTATAAAGACCTTGGAGACTTGGTCAAATAGCTGAGAATTTTCAATATCTCTTTAAACCCTATGGCGGACTGAAGTGACCGAGTTGTGTCGCTTAGAAGTGCAGTGTATTTCTAACGTATTCTCGCGATCGTGTGTCCATTTAAATCAACAATCCGTTGAGTGAAATTACTGTACATCAGTCGTCAAAAGAAATCAGGCTACCAAATATACTCTAAAACCCTTAATCATCTACATTTATACTTAGTAGAACTCAATTTTAGGTTATACAATGTCTGAAGGGAAAAATAACAAGAAGTTCCGTTAAGAACTATACAGCCTACTTTTCATGCCAATGATTATTCTACAGAATATGAACCTATCTAGAATAATGACGAAATTAAGTTGGTAATATCGAAATATCTAATTAGTTCAAAATATACCTGGTATAATGCAGCCTACAACTACAGTTGGCAGCCCTGGTGACTGAATATATTCTTAGTTCCATCTCTTAAGGTACAGAATACAAAATTTGGTTGAAGTCCAATGGACGTTACATGCAGTTAGACACTGGATCTATCAGCAGGCGTAAAAGCATGTTGCCAACAATACCATCCGTGTGCTGGTCAGAAATAATCTGAAATATTATGATATCTTGTTGTGCCAATTTTGGATGAAATCCATTTGTTAGTATAGAAGTTACATGTATTTTAAAATTGGACATATCAGCAGGCATAGAATCATGTTGTCAGCACTGCCTTGTATTAATTACTCCAAATTAATCTAGAATGTCAGGTGCTATACGTGTGCAAAGTATAGAGCTCTTGGCTTGCATACTTTCTGATATATTGATATTAGGGTAAAAAATATAGACAGCATTTATTAACAGTTGGCAGCCCTGATTGCACTGAAGAATACGTATAGTCATATCTGATATGTTACACATAGCACATGCGAAATTTGGATGAAATCCTACTGATAGTATAGAAGTTACATGTATTTAAAAATTGGCCCTATCAGCAGGCTTAGAATCATGTTGGTAGAACTGACGTATATAAGTTACTCCAAAATTAATCAAACATGTCAGGTACTATACGTGTGCATAGTTTAAAGCTGTCGGCTTGCACACGTTCTGATATATTGGTATTTGGATAAAAAAATAGAGAGAGCAATTATTAACAGTTGGCAGCCCTGGTGGATCCTAAGAATACGCTCAGTCATATCTGTTTATGTACAGATATTACATACAAAATTTGGTTGAAATCCAGTTGATAGTGTAGAAGTTATATGCATTTAAATATTGGACACTGTCATGGTTGGCCTCCTGGAAATTAAACTGAAATAGTATTATCTACATGTGTGCCAATTTTGGAATAGCTCCTATGCATACCTTGCAGGATATCCAACATGGAGCTCAAATTTCTAGTGCGTTTTTTCAGCAGTTGGTAGCACTGACATCATTTTCAAATATGGACGTGAGCTATTCCGGTGCACATCTTTACTCATACTAAATTTGGTTTTGATTGCTGCAGCCGTTTAGGAGTTGATAGGGGGGGACACACACACAGCCAGACAGACAGACAGAAGGACAGACAGACAGACAGACAGACAGACGGACGGACAGACAGACAGACAGACAGACAGACACACATTTGCCCGATCTCATAAGACTACTTTTTCCTCATTTTTGCAAAATGTGAAAAGTAGGCTAAAAACTCGAAGCGTAATGCGCAGCATCGCCAACAGGTGCAGGAAGACTGTCAGCGCTCCCCCTCGGTAAAGATGGGAAATGCTGGCATTAACCACACAGAGGGCAGCACTGATGAACATGGCGACTTGTCAACATTAGTGCTAAAGATCGTAAATGACTTGGTTACCCAGCCCTCCTTCTTGTCAAGGCTTGTTGATGAGATCACCTCAAAAGTGATAGAGGGTCTCAAAGCATCCATTGATTTCAACACCAAGGTGATAGATGATATGGAAAAGAAAATTAAGGCCAGCGAGGAGGAAGTGAAATAATTGAAAGAGGAACTGCGTGAAAGGACTGATGCAATGGAGCAATACTCCCGGCGGAATTGTATCCGGGTGTTTGGCATGGAAGAAAAGGATGGCGAATCGACTGATCAGCTCGTCCTTAACTTGGCATAACAACTAGGCGGAAACATAAAAATTGAGGACATTGACAAGACCCATAGGGTAGGCTCAAGAAACACCCAAAAGCCACGCCCCATCATATGTAAATTTGTCTCCTTTTCCAAGCGGAATGCGTTCTTTCAAGCGAAGAAGAAATTGAAGGGAACTGGGACTGTAATTATGGAAGACCTAACCAAGATACGGTTGGAGTTGCTCCAAAAAACAATCGACAACGAGGAAGTTAAGCATTGTTGGTCCAATAATGGCGTCATCTTTGCCGTCAGCCGAGGTATTCGTCACAGGCTGACCAATTTCAATCATCTTAGATTGATCTAAGTTAGTGTGATCAGTGTTTTATCCCTTACTAATCTAATCTTAACTTTAACCAATTGATTGTACCAACTGTATGCCATAATACCGGTACCTATTGCTCGAGAGCAAGTAAGGCTGGGAAACTTAAATTTAAAAAATACCACATTCCTTTTAGGCAACAACATTTAGAAAATAGTCTGTTAAATTCGATAATGTTTGTAAAGCTGCCTTTACCAAATAGACACCAATACTGAACTATACTGCTTGCTATTAGTTCCAGGCTTCCTTCCCTTATTGAACAGGGTGGCAAAATGATTTTTTCTAAATATTAAGCTTCTCTCTTAGGTAGCCTACCAGTACCAAGCATTTCTAAACAATCAATCAGCTTTAAACATTACTTACGTCTTTACACACTAAAATCAGACTTACTTGCTTTCACCTTTCGCTCCCAGCCCAAACTTATCTTTATTCTCCTACACAGGTTTTTACTGTTAATGGTGAGTGTGAGCTATAGGCTACTGCATGACATAGATATTGTCATACAGATCAGGCAAAACAAAATGATTTAATGGCTGCTAGCTCTCTCTCCGATGACAGACATTTAGTGAGATTAACCCCTATGGATGGTAATTATTGTTCTTCAGCTGTCACCTGTAACCATCACTGTTATGTGTTCAGATTAGCATTTCCTGTAATGTGAATACATTTTATGTTCTGTAAGTAGGCCTATTTAGGGTACAAGCTGGAGACTAGCAGGCCTGCTTTAAACCACATTAAACTTCAATTTCGTTATATCCGTGTTTCTTTTTTTGTTTTTTTAATTCAACCTATCACAAATGTTAAATTAAATGTACAGTCTATATAGCTATAACGTACACTATGTCTTGAGATATAAAACCTTAATGGCATTTGTAACCGTTCATTCTCACTATACCGGGGTCGTGGTTGATTATACTCACAATGAGGGAGAGCAATTAAAAATAAACATCTCTTCCATTTATTCCTTTTCATTTAACACCGAGCATCAATAACACTTCACTTCTCGGGATCTTTTCACAGAAAACCTTATCTACTTCCAAGACCAAAAACACAATAATCATCTCAATTCTTCCTACTCCTACGTTTCTACAATCACATATAATCTGACCTCTGACACACTAAACCTAACCATTTTTTTTTCATCTAACCCTCACAACAGATACTAACATGCCTTGATACAATCTCCATAGATAATACGGACAGATACTCTAATACAAAATCCCTCAGTACGGACTCCCAACAAAAACAGCCATATATATATATATATATATATATATATATATATATATATATATATATATATATAACAAAATAGCATCAAAAAAGGAACATATAAAAGATACTTCATTGGCAAGGCCACCTGCCCTGCCACACAGAGATGCAAACTGCCCTCCCAGCAAGCGCCATTTCATTGCCTAACAAACCCAATAGAGCTGAGCCTTGCAATCAGAATGGTTGCAATCGCCCCTCTATGTGATTCTCACGTGAGAAGCACGTATCACATACATTAAAAATACATACATAAAACGTAATATACATCAAGCATACTACACACAGAGTCCAACAAATTATAGATAATCATCATTCATCATCTTCGTCTCCTTCAGGTTCTTCCATTCCACCTTCCTTTTCTTCTGTTTCTCCTTCTTCCCCATTCTTCTTTCTTCCTCAGCCTTCCATCTCGTCTTTTTCTTCATCCGCCATGTCATTCCGTATCTTGTACTCCTCATCTTCCATCTCCAACGTTCCTGTTTCCTTCCCTTCCTCATTTTCCTCGTCTTCTTCTTCTGATCCTTCACACTCATATCTTCCTTTGCCTGACAGCTCATCTTCTTCCTATTCCTTTTCTTTGCTTTCCAACTCATTCTTTCATCCATTCTCCTGGTCCTCTTTGTCTTCATTCTCAACCACTTCTCTCTTCTTCTCTTTAACATTTTCCACCTCGTCTGTCTTGTCTTACTCAACAGTTCCTTTCTCTTCTTCCACTTTGTTTTCCCCTGTTTCTTCATCACCTTATCTTCTTCCAGTATGTTGTCTTCTCCATGACCTCTTGCACTTTTACTTTCTTCCTTACCCGTTTCTCCTTTCTCTTCTGCCTTTTCCTTTCTTTCACCTGCCTCCTCTCTTTCAGTTTCTTCCATATCACCTGCTTTCTCACGCCCCCCCACATCTCGGATAATTTTCCTGCTCCTTAATCGCACATAGCTCATTCACTTTCTCCATATAACCTTGTTCTTCTTCACCTCGTTCTCTCTCTTCCTTGAGCTTCTCATTCCTCTCCATCAATGTCACCTGTTCCTCCTTAAGGCTATCCACGCTATCCTTATTTTTCGCTATTCCTTCTCTCATCACAGTTTTATGTTCTTTTACTTCTTTGCTTAACTCCTCAATCTTAGCATTGGTTGCTTCAGCCTGCTTCTTTATTGCTTCGTTTACGTACACCTTTACAGATTCTACCTGCTTACCTATAGATTCTATTTGCCTAACTTCCCCTATCTCCTTACTCATACTCTCTTTCACTGACTCTATTTTCTGGCATACTGACTCTTTTACTGATCTATTTCCGTACTTAAAGACTCTATTTTCTGGCTTACTGACTCTTCTATATCTGTGAACTTGCTAAGCAGCATTAGTAGCATACCCCGAGTCATATCCTCCTCCATTTCTCTTTCTACTTTCCCTTGTTCGTGCCCGACGTTGGGTTGCCAATTGTAACCGTTCATTCTCACTATACCGGGGTTGTGGTTGATTATACTCACAATGAGGGAGAGCAATTAAAAAGAAACATCTCTTCCATTTATTCCTTTTCATTTAACACCGAGCATCAATTACACTTCACTTCTCGGGATCTTTTCACAGAAAACCTTATCTACTTCCGAGACCAAAAACACAATAAACATCTCAATTCTTCCTACTCCTACGTTTCTACAATCACATATAATCTGACCTCTGACACACTAAACCTAACCAATTTCATTTTTCATCTAACCCTCACAACAGATACTGACATGCCTTGCTACAATCTCCATAGATAATACGGACAGATACTCTAATACAAAATCCCTCAGTATCGACTCCCAACAAAAACAGCCAAAGATATATATATATAAACAAAATAGCATCAAAAAAAAGGAACATATAAAAGAAACTTCATTGGCAAGGCCACCTGCCCTGCCACACAGAGATGCAAACTGCCCTCCCAGCAAGCGCCATTTCATTGCCTAACAAACCCAATAGAGCTGAGACTTGCCATCAGAATGGATGCAGGGTGTGATGGTTGGTGACTGACAAGTGAATTTAAACTATGCCTAGCTCAATTCTAGACAGATCTGATGACATGACTGTATAATTCCAAAATGTTACTGAAGATTGCAGTGTGTTTCACTGTGTCATTATTTAACTCATATATTTATGTGCCATCTGTCATAACTTAACTTTTTCTTTAGCTTCTAAATTGTGTTGTAGTTTGTGCTATTGTAGATTATGAATGACGACTTATAATGGTCACTGTACTAATTTCTCTTCTGAGTGACTAAGCAATGCCTTTCGCTACTTTACAGGATCTTTTTAACTTGTACCTATGGTAGCATGTGACCATAGTCTATCAGACATACTTTCCGCTATCAGCCTGAAAAACACAAACTGCCTAAAATTGCTCATATCAATGCTCAATCATTAGTTGACTCCTCTCACTATTCTGAATTTTGTCACGTCTTTGGTGGTTCGTCTTTTGACATAATTGCAGTAAGTGAGTCCTTTTGCAAGCCCTCAATTCCAGATGCTGCTGTCTCTCTCACTGGCTATAAAGTCATTAGAAATGACAGATTAACCGTCGGTGGAGGTGGTGTTGCAGTTTACCTTAGGGATAACATAAAGTAAAGCGTGCTAAGTCAGTCTCCTGGTGAATATAATAAGAGGCCTGAATTCATTATACTTGACATTTCTCCTACCGAAACAAAAATTCTCTTTGCTTGTGTGTACCGTCCACCGAAAGCTGGCTACCTAGATATTTTTCTGAATGACATGTACAGGTTCATTCTTGATTATAAATATGTTTTTATTGTTGGAGACGTTAATGCTCGGTTTGGTAGTGGAGCTTTTGAAACTGAACAGGTATGTGATGTGCTCTGTTGCTGTAATGTTGAATGTTTACCATTCGATACTACATTTCACACAGCTACTTGTGACAGCTCTCTCGATATTATCTCTTCAAACTGTAATGACTTCGTTGTTGACTACGGACAAGAATCAGCTGCTGGATTCTCAGCCCATGATCTTCTGTACGAAGTGTTTTCTCTATCTACACCGAAACTTCGACCAAAATCAATCTTTGTACGTGACTTCAGCAAATTTAATTTAAATGATTTTAAAACGGATGCAGAATTACTCCCTTGGCAGAATTTCTACCAATCCACTGACATAGATGAGAGAGTGACTCTATTTAATGCTTGTGTAAATAAACTCTATGATATGCATGCACCGCAAAAGAAAGTGGATATAAAACATAACTATGCTCCGTGGATCAGTAAAGAAATCAAAACGCTTTTAAAGAAACGTCATAAAGCACGTAGAACATTTATTAAATCAAAACTTACCATTGAGTATGAAGAGTACGGAATTCTGCGTAATAAGGCAAAACAAACAATCAGGAACACAAAAGTGAAATATATGTACAACCTCTTCAGTGACTGCAAAACCACCTCCGCCAGATGGCGTGCTGCAAAATCATTGGGAGTTGGTGCCAGTTCAGTCACTGATGTTGAGATGTCTGTCTCTGCATCACAATTAAATGAACTGAGCCATGTTTAACATCTCTCATTTCTTTATTTTCTTTGGCGGCCGTCCCGGTAGACTCAGACGCCATGTGAGATACGTTCTGTCCGGACGTGCCTTGAGGCTCTCCGCCTTATTATTTAAAATGTAATGTTTTCCTTTTTATTTAACATTGTTATTATGCCGAAGCCTTCCATTTACTCATGTAAGTAATACATCTAACCTTGAGTCCACTATGCTCATTTCCTAAATTTAACCTTTCTTTTTGATCTTCGTCGTGTGCTTGGATTTGCTGTGGAACCAATCGTAATGGCGGTCTCCTGTTTTATTTTGTTTGAGTCTTCGTTTAACCTTTTATTTGTGCCGTGAAATATATCTGCGAGTGATTTTGTGAGTGTATGTTTTTCTTGCTGCCAGGTGCATTGATGCTGTTTTGATTGGACATATCTTCGAATGGGTCTCCCGTGGTTTGTGGACGTTGGCGTCTCGACCATTTCTCCCAACACGAGGCATGACACCATATATTTTAGCCCTTATGTTTTCCCTTCATTCCATGCTTCGGGCAACTGAATCACGGCGGTAACTTTAAGTAGGCCTTACCGTATTCAGCTCGAACTCGGAACGTAAGTTGGGGACCATATAGGTTTAGCATGTTTTGCTAGACTACCTACAAGCACGAGTTGCTTGGTGTTTTATTACTGCATCGACGGCTGGCATTTTGTGTGTTTGATTGCGTGCATGTATCATGATATATTTCACGGACACCTGACGTCATTTGTTTCTTCTTATAGTATCTTTGGTTTTGCTTTTCTTTTCTCTGGGGACTGCCAGCTCGATCGCATCCCCATTGCTCGCCACAGCCTTTGCGACACGCACACAGCCTCTTGCTTTATCTTTGCTATGCTTGTTATTTGTGGTCGTCATGACAACCATCCATCTCTAGGCAGAGAAGTGATTGTTGTTGACCAGCGACCGGCTCGATTGCCTCTTGATCATTTACTTCCTCCCTTTTTACATCGTTTTCACGGAAGTGAGCACAGGTATGAAGTTAATTTGTTAACGTTATTTATTATCGCAAGTTATTTATTGTTTATAATCATCCTTCCCGTTTGAAAGTGACTGTATTTGACCCCTAGGGTACTCTTTTCTTTGAGTGTGTTATTCTGGCCGGTTTTTTTGTGTGTTCGATTTCACTATAATTAAATTTCCATTTCTTTATCCATGTGTCTTATTTAGTAGTGTTTGACGATCGGGCTGCTCTCTCTCTCTCTTCAACCCTAGGCCTAACTTATTCTAGCTTTCTAGCACCAGTAGGGTATTCCTACCACTCGTCGTGGGACCACCTTCACGGAGTCTGGAGTCGCTCGGCACATCTGGCCTGCAAGTACGGGCCCAGCACAGGTCAGAAATTAACATCCATTTCCACTGCGTACTCCTTTCTTTTCTAGTTGGTTCCAGTGATGCAGCTAGGAGGCACGCCAAGAATATGTTTATTTTAAGAGGGCGGTGCAGATGGTATCAGTTGCGAGGTTAAGTCTCCTGGTCGCTTAGCCATATCCATTGGATTTTAATATTTCGCTGCATATTTTTCAATGTTGTTTTTATTCTGTTTCATGTTCCCTATTGCATACTATGCAAACACATATTGAGAGTCAATGTGAACTTCCAAGGAGTATGGACCATAAAAATAACAAACTATAAGGAGAGTGCAATGAGTTGGACCCTATCAACGAACCCCAGCATTGGTAATGTACTAAACAACCCTACTTCTTGTTTCGTACTCATTTCAGGCGCAGGATGGAGGCAAGACATTTGTAGTTATTGTTTTGAATTGTAGCTAGCAGTACTTCTGTAGTTTAGCCATGTATTCTCTCCCAGGTTGTAACGAGAAGAAGGAGCTCATCCAGTCTGACGATGATCTGCTATCGTTTGAAAGTGTCTGTGGGAAAGACACTAATCCATTGACTGAGGTGAAAGGCCATCGCAAGGGAGGCGTAGCCAATATAGTGTCCAAGTGGGGAATTTCATTTTCTGGTGAACTTGGAGTTTCGTCTGTATTTGAGTTCTTAGACAGGGTCAGTGAACTCTGCCATTGTTATGACCTCGAACCAGACGACATTGTTGTCTGCCTACCGTTATTGTTGAGTGGTTTAGCTTTAAAATGGTATCGACTTACCAACAGATCTTTCATCTCGTGGGTTGATTTCTGTAAGTCAATAAAGGAGCGGTTTACGACTTATGATTTTGAACATGACTTGAAGGCTGAAATTCATCGCCGTACCCAGGGTTTGGAAGAGCCTGTAGACGATTTTGTTACTGGGCTAATGACTTTAATAAGTAGGTTGTCGCAGCCCCTTCCCCTTATTGAAACTGTTGATATTGTGTATAGAAATCTAGCACCTGAGTACAAGTCTTTCATACGCCGGTCCAGTGTGTATAGTGTGGCTGACATTGTTGATCAAGGACGTGAATGCGAGTTCAATCGGCGCCTGCGCAAGTCATATGTACCCCCACCCCTCCCCTCTGACAGTTTGTTTCCAGAGACTGCATGCGCGCAATCCCAGATTCAGAGGACTGCGCACCCATCTTCAATATCTCGTCAGGAGGACCGGGCAGTTAACCGTCCCCACTCGCATATTGTCGGGAGTATTCCCAATGCTACTTCTTCTGCGAATCCCGCTCCTCAGGATCAACAGTTACCTCGAAACCCGAACATGTATAACCGTATAAAATGTTGGAATTGTGATCGTTTGGGGCATCATTTTAATTCCTGCCGTGCGCCCTCGCGTGTGTTTTGTCACACATGCGGTCTTCGTGACGTGACGCACATAGCCTGTCCTAGATGTGCTTCGCGTCAGGGAAACGAGCATGGGTCCCCGGTTTAGACCCGCCGGAGTGGCCATGCAATGAAGTTCGCCGGGAAATGAACATTTCCACGACTGGAAACTTCTGTCCTTGGGTCCCTGTAAGTGTTAAGAAAATTGTCGATACCCGCTTTACTGGATTCTGGTGCTTCACGTTCATTTATTCAGCGCTCCATCGCGGAACAGCTTCCTGTTACTCAGATTTGTCCACAAGATGGGGGTTTGAAATTTTATTCTGCGGTGAAGTCATCTATTTCTGTTTCTAGCGTTGTAACATGTCATATTAAGATATGTGGTTATTCTTGGGATTGGAACTTCCATGTGGTGGATGACTTATCTACGCCTATGATCTTAGGTTCTGATTTTATGCACAAAGCAGGGTTGAGGCTTGATTTTTCGGATCATTCCTTCAGTTTTTTGTTTAAATCCAAGGAGCGGTTTCATTTTAATACTTGTGAAGCGAGTGTTCCTTGTAATTTTTCTGGTATCTCTGCTGTTCTAATCCCTCCTACTTTATTCACGAGTCAACGTGACGCTTTATCTGATTTGGTGAATGAATTTCCAGATGTTCTCACGTCGGAACTGGGTTCCGCTATCGGCTACGAGTGTCATATTGATTTAACTGATGAGGTTCCAGTTAGGTCGGCGCCATTTTCGTGCTCTCCACCCAAACTCATTGTCATGAGAGAATATATTGATGATCTTAAGGCACGCGGTGATGTGAGTCCTTCTAAGTCTTCTTATGGTAGTCCAGCATTCCTGGTGCCTAAGAAAGAGGGTACTTTTCGTTTAGTAGTTGATTATCGTCGACTCAATTCTAAGGTGGTGTTCGACAACTTTCCCCTTCCAACTCTGGAGAGCGCTTTTCAGCATTTTCACGGGGCGAAGTACTATTCCGTCCTAGATTTGAACTGTGCATATTATCAAATTCCTCTCGATCCCGAGAGCCGTAAGGTAACTGCGTTCTCCACTCCGTTCGGCCTTTTTGAGTTCAATAAGTTACCCATGGGCATTTCTATCGGCGGACAAGTATTGAGTAGGGTTTTGGACGAGTTATTTGGAGATTTAAAGTATTCATCTGTGTTTAACTATCTAGATGACCTCGTGATTTACAGTCAGTCTTTTGAGGATCACCTGATCCATTTACGTGAAGTCCTATGTCGTCTTCGCAGAGCCGGACTCACTGTTAACCCGGACAAAATCTCTTTGGCTTCGAAGCAAATCAAATTTTTAGGTCACATTCTTTCGGATGTGGGCATAGAAGTGAACCCTGAGCGTGTGCAATGTATCCAAGAGTTCCCTACTCCCACGAATGTGAAAGCAGTCCGACGTTTTTTGGGAATGGCAGGCTTTTACAGTAGGTTCATTAAGGGCTTTTCGGACATTTCAGCGCCCCTGAATTATTTGAAGAAGAAGAATGTACGATTCGTGTGGGGCCCCGACCAGTGTCTCGCCTTTGAGAAATTGAAAGAATGTCTTTCTTCTGCTCCCGTCCTTCGAACTCCGGATTTTGGGAAAGATTTTATGTTACATTGTGATGCGAGTGATGTCGCAGTTTCTTGTGTGCTTAGTCAGCAGGTGCATGGTAATTTGGCACCCATCGCTTTTGCCAGTCGGATGCTTAATGATTGCGAACGCCGGTATTCCACTTTCGAGAAAGAAAGTCTGGCTGTCGTATTCGGCTGTGAACGTTTCAGATCTTTTCTAGAACATCGGCATTTCATAGTGTATACCGACAATGAAGCTCTGTCCTGGATGCGCTCGCATGTCAAAAAATTGGGACGTATAAATCGTTGGATTCTTCGTCTATCCTCTTTCAGCTTTGACATCATTCACGTCAGAGGCAGTGAAAATGTTGTAGCGGATTGTTTGTCACGCATGTTTGAGGAACCTCCTCCCATTGTTGAGATCCCCGAGCCAGTGAATCTTCTCCAACACATTCCATGGTCTTTTACTGACATCCGTACGTACCAAGCAGATGACCCATTTTGTGTCACATTGCGTGAAAAAATTCTCGGGAAAGATCCTGGTGTATCTGAGTTTTCATTGCGCAATGATGTTATAGTGCATACCGCTCCTCGATCTTCGAAATGTAGGATTTTCGTGCCAGAGAATATACGAAGTATGCTCTTGGCGTATTTCCATGAATCCTGTTTTGGATTACATTTAGGTATGACGAAGACTTTCCATAAAATCTCTCAGGAATTCTTCTGGCCTCATTTGAAAGCGGATGCTTTTGCTTTCGTCCGAAAATGTGTTACGTGTCAACGTTCTAAGCCAGCAAAAAATTCTCGCATTGGACTTCACCACGCTGACACGATGTCATATCCTAATGAGCGCCTGTTTATAGATTATTTTGGTCCCCTAGTTAGGTCATCTTCTGGTCATCAAGCTATACTTACTGTCGTTGATGGATTTTCAAAATTTGTATGGTTATTTCCTGTCAGGGAAATCACGACACGTACCACTGTTAGGCTTTTGACCAATCATATTTTTGGTGTTTTTGGTCCTCCAAAGTTTTTAGTGTCCGATAACGCGAGCGTTTTCCGGTCCAAGTCTTTTAGATCAATGTGTTTTTCTTGGGGAATTGATCATGTCTTTTTGGCACCCTACCACCCTCAGCCAAATCACGTTGAAAGGTTTCATCGTAACTTGAAGGCTTGCTTGAGTGCGTTCCACAACGCAGATCAGTCACGTTGGGACGCAAATCTTCAGTTTTTCTCCTTAGGATTTAACACTGCTCTTCATGAATCGACGAATTCTACCCCTTCGGAATTGTTTTTAGGAAGGCGTATTGTTGATCCACTTCAGCTTCAGTGGAAAATAGATTATCTGGCTGCGCCATCCCGCCGTACCTCAGTCAAAGAAAAATGGAAAGTTGCTGTACGGCATCTGAAAAGGGCACGAGATCGCGTGGCGTCTCGCTATAACAAGGGTAGGCAACCTGTTTGTTTTCAGGTGAATGACGACGTGCTAGTGCGCCTGCACCCACAGAGTTCGGCCAAGAATAAGGAGTCAGCTAAACTAATGCTTCGCTGGAGCACGCCCAAAACTATCACTAGGTTTTTAACACCTGTCACTGTTGAATTGATCTCCAAGGAGAATCCCACCGACGTATCCAGAGCTCACATATCTCAATTGAGACCATTTATTGTGTAACCTTCTTATTTTCTGTGATTAATGTTGTCCTTTTTCTGCGTAGGTTAGCCAATCATAATTTGCTTATGTTATCCAAGGAAGCTAGTATTCATATGGCGTCTCCTTGACCTGCCTATTATTGAACCAATTTTGACCGAGGCAGAGTCAAGTACAAATTTACGAGCTCAAGAAAGAAAATCATACAAAAAGAAATAGGCCTACATACTCTGTGTAACTTAATATTTATTGTAAAAATATGTATTTTTGCGAATTCTGCTAGTAGAGAATTTATATTCTATAAATAATGGACACATTATATCGCTTCTTTGTTATTTTAATACGTCACTTTCATGATGGGTATAAGGAGAATGGCAGACTTCGGCGTCAAAGGGCGAAAGTCTTTTGTTTATGATTTTCGTCCGTGTCTCTATCTACTTTTCTTGTCATTGTAACGCTCAGGCGAACCGTAATACCATTATGACAAGCCCAGGGATCGTCAAAGGAACGCGCGCCTTTGGGGACCCCGAAGGAGTTCTGTCCTGATATTGCGATCGCCGAAGCGATCTGATTATTTTTATATACTACTTCATTTTATAACTGTATTCTTTCTGATATGGCTCAATTGCTTAAGTGATTGTTATATCGATCACCCTCCCCTACCATCTGCACCGCCCTCTTAAAATAAACATATTCTTGGCGTGCCTCCTAGCTGCATCACTGGAACCAACTAGAAAAGAAAGGAGTACGCAGTGGAAATGGATGTTAATTTCTGACCTGTGCTGGGCCCGTACTTGCAGGCCAGATGTGCCGAGCGACTCCAGACTCCGTGAAGGTGGTCCCACGACGAGTGGTAGGAATACCCTCCTGGTGCTAGAAAGCTAGAATAAGTTAGGCCTAGGGTTGAAGAGAGAGAGAGAGCAGCCCGATCGTCAAACACTACTAAATAAGACACATGGATAAAGAAATGGAAATTTAATTATAGTGAAATCGAACACACAAAAAAACCGGCCAGAATAACACACTCAAAGAAAAGAGTACCCTAGGGGTCAAATACAGTCACTTTCAAACGGGAAGGATGATTATAAACAATAAATAACTTGCGATAATAAATAACGTTAACAAATTAACTTCATACCTGTGCTCACTTCCGTGAAAACGATGTAAAAAGGGAGGAAGTAAATGATCAAGAGGCAATCGAGCCGGTCGCTGGTCAACAACAATCACTTCTCTGCCTAGAGATGGATGGTTGTCATGACGACCACAAATAACAAGCATAGCAAAGATAAAGCAAGAGGCTGTGTGCGTGTCGCAAAGGCTGTGGCGAGCAATGGGGATGCGATCGAGCTGGCAGTCCCCAGAGAAAAGAAAAGCAAAACCAAAGATACTATAAGAAGAAACAAATGACGTCAGGTGTCCGTGAAATATATCATGATACATGCACGCAATCAAACACACAAAATGCCAGCCGTCGATGCAGTAATAAAACACCAAGCAACTCGTGCTTGTAGGTAGTCTAGCAAAACATGCTAAACCTATATGGTCCCCAACTTACGTTCCGAGTTCGAGCTGAATACGGTAAGGCCTACTTAAAGTTACCGCCGTGATTCAGTTGCCCGAAGCATGGAATGAAGGGAAAACATAAGGGCTAAAATATATGGTGTCATGCCTCGTGTTGGGAGAAATGGTCGAGACGCCAACGTCCACAAACCACGGGAGACCCATTCGAAGATATGTCCAATCAAAACAGCATCAATGCACCTGGCAGCAAGAAAAACATACACTCACAAAATCACTCGCAGATATATTTCACGGCACAAATAAAAGGTTAAACGAAGACTCAAACAAAATAAAACAGGAGACCGCCATTACGATTGGTTCCACAGCAAATCCAAGCACACGACGAAGATCAAAAAGAAAGGTTAAATTTAGGAAATGAGCATAGTGGACTCAAGGTTAGATGTATTACTTACATGAGTAAATGGAAGGCTTCGGCATAATAACAATGTTAAATAAAAAGGAAAACATTACATTTTAAATAATAAGGCGGAGAGCCTCAAGGCACGTCCGGACAGAACGTATCTCACATGGCGTCTGAGTCTACCGGGACGGCCGCCAAAGAAAATAAAGAAATGAGAGATGTTAAACATGGCTCAGAACATTACTCAAATATAGCCTCAATTGGTGATGTATTAAGAGTATCAGAGACCGTCATGAAATACACATCCATCCCTCCCCCTGCCCATGAAAATTTTTTCTTTATGTATGTTTACCCACACCAGATTGTAAAAGCCATCAAATGAATTCGTACAAAAGCAAGAGGCCCTGATAGCATCCCAATTTCTCTTATTTCTAACTGTCTTGAAGTATTTCTACCCCCAATTATCCATCTATTTAATTTCTCTCTACAAAGTGGAGTATACCCGTCTCTTTGGAAGTGTGCTAACATACGTCCAGTGCCAAGAAATTAAAAAAACACGATCTGTAGTGACTTTAGACCAATAAATATCCTTTGTGCCCTTAGTAAAGCGCTTGAGAAAATAGTTCATGAACAAGTATGTGAATACCTTACTAAATTTAATATCTTCAATCCTTACCAATCTGGGTTTAAAAAGGGTCATAGTACCACCACTGCATTGTTAAAGGTCAGCGATGATATACGCTCAGCTATGGACAAGCGTCAGCTTACAATCATATGTCTTTTCGATTTCAGTAAGGCTTTTGACTGTGTCAATCACAATATACTTCTTGCAAAGCTGAAATCTTTGGCTTCTCTCAGAGTGCTCTTTCTTGGTTCAAATCCTACATTTCCAAGCGTACACAGAGAGTGGTCCTCGCGGATGGCTCCTCCTCAGACTGGAAATCGGTAGAAAGTGGAGTACCTCAGGGATATGGCTTAGGTCCACTATGCTTCTCGCTATATAATAACGATGTTTCTAATGAATTCCGAAATAGTTCTGTTCATATATACGCTGATGACCTCCAAGTCTATTTTCACCTCACGCCTAACACTGCATGTGATAGTATAAATCTGTTTAATGAAGACATTGACAGGCTTTGTGAATGGGCCCTAAATCATAATCTTAACTTGAACATATCTAAAACACAACTTATATCCATTGGATATACAAAACTTCTAAATTCAGTAGATTTTAATTCACTACCACCCATCAAGATACTAGATAATAATATTAAATATAGCAACACTGTCAATAATCTCGGAGTGATATTGATAGAACACTGTCGTGGGCAGAGAATACGTCTAATGTGGTAGAGAAGGTTGTATCAACTATGCATCTCCTGAAAAGAACTGTTTCTTACACTCCACCTAATATACGTTAGCTCTTCGTCCAAACTCTCATTTTTCCAATCATTGTTTATGGCTCTGCTGTATACAATGATTTACCAGAAACACAGAACATCAAATTACAAAGAGTCCAGAATGCATGTGTTCGGTACATTCTGGATGTAGGGCGAGATGAGCATATCACACCTTACTACGTGCAGCTGAAATGGCTGAAACTCCACGAGCGCAGGCAGTTATCAGTTGCCATTCTGACACATAAAATATTACATACCAAGACCCCGTTATATCTCTACAATGCCTTTACACCAATGCATTCTGTTCATAATCGAGAAAATAGATACACAAAATTAACACTCCAGATTCCTATACACCGAACCATGAAGTTTAATAAATCTTTTGTTTGCACCGCCTCACGCCTCTTCAACACCTTCGATTTATATAAGTTCGTCAACATTGCAAGCACTGCAGCTTTCAACAGACATCTTTCATCCTGCTTCTTGGAGCAGTGTACCTCTCACATTTGATTACTGTATTATGTTAAAAATACTTTTTTAAAGTTCAATTATAACACAAGGACAATAGCTGACAACCTGTCTACTTCAATAGCTTTTCTTGTACTCTTGCACTCTCACTCTTTTGTATATAATTTTTCCATTATCAGTAGTATTATTATTATAATTGTATTGTTACTATCTTTTTGTTACTATAATTGTTAGACTATGATTATTTATATTGTGAATGTAAGTGAAATGATTTATTTTTTAAGCCCTAATCTTATTTATGTAGGGCGCTACTGTAAAGGAGCTCTTAAGCTCTAAGTGTAGCCGTGAAAATAAAATCAATCAATCAATCAATAAATCCTCTAAATGACATAAAAATATTCCTGAATTGTCAAAGTTTTGTTAATTCCTCTGTCGTTTGGTTTCAAAAGGTACATCGATAACACAATATAAAGACAATTACTGGGAAATATGATAAATTACATCTGAATGTTTGTTACAGAAGAGGGAAGTATGCACTGTGCCCTGTTGTTATTGTTGGTGTAAATACACTTCGGACATTATTATATTTTAAAAGTCGATCTTGAGTTAACGTCCAATAAATTCAAATTGAGAAATTAGGTACGTAAATAAATAAACTAGTTCGTTATTTAATAAATTACGCAACGAAGCTCTGCTACCATGATCAATAAACACGACAAACAGAGCAAATACGCTACCCTAATATAAAGTTATCTGATGAATATAAGAACACTCACTATGCAGTGTATATCCTTCAAGCTAACACAAGAGTCTGAGTGGAGGTCGTTCACTGTATCGCGACTCTTCACTGTTAATAATAGCGTTTATGGTAATACAAGTTAATGTTAAGGTAAAGAAATATTCAGCACTGAAACAAGTTACCATGTGGCGATATTGTTTCTGTGTTGTGGACTATTGGAGGACAAGCGGTAATATGGCGGGAAACTGCAGAAACAACGCGTAAATAGCCAATAGAACCCACAGCGTTTTATATCGTTCCCGTCAAATGCTACGATGTTAAAATCACGAAAGGGATTGTGCATTCCCTTAGATTTGACTGGAAACTCTATTAGTATTATTTTTTGACAGCAGTGAAAGTAACATATTTTGTTGTTGCTTATTTTAGGGGCGGCGAAATCGTGGTCGTAAAGCCCCGTGTATTTGGGTGTGTGTGAAATTTGTGTGATAACCTGTGTTTTTGTGATGGCTGTACGTGTGTATATGTATATTGAGGATACGATTTGGAAGGATAGTTATTAGCTATCCCAACATTTGCCTGAAGGAGAAGTGGGAAACCACGATGACTGAGTGTACCCGAATCCAGCCTTCACACCAGAATTGAAATTATTGGGCAGAACCGGGAATCGAACCCGGACAGCCAAGAACGCCAGCTGCTTCATCACGAGATTGTATTTCTTCTATAACGTGTACTGTAATGGCAAACTCGTCAGGTAAAATGTATCGAGCGGGCATGTGTGTTGAAGGGTTATGCAACACTACCCGAGGTCAGAACTTGAATACGAGACCATACTCAGCTATCAAGTGCTTTTGGCTGGGGGAAAAACGTGGAGAAGAATGAAGCCGACCACCCTACTGCAAGTAAGCTCAGATTTAACGTCTCTTTGAGATTCAGATGTGGCCTTCTTCTGAAATTGACAGCGTCGTGTCGTACATTTAATGGCTCGCAGGAAAATTCTCCCATTTCTTAATGCACTGCAGCTATATCAATATACTTACCCCCATGCTACCGACGAGATTGGTCACCAAGGTCAGCAGGCCCGTGACGGAGTTGAGCAGACCAATGAGCAGGCCGGGGGGGGAGGTGGGTTGTTTGAAGAGTCCTGTTGAGCCAGACACACGGACAATAGCCCGACCAATAGAACAGCGAAGACAGTTGTAGTGTTCATGTTGGCAGTCACTGAGTGATATCCTTAGCACCTCACCGACTATAGACCTTGGTGTCACCCTATCACCCTCACCACGTGCAGGTAATATAAGGATCCTGGTGTGTGTGTTTTCCCTCCTAGGGCGGTAATTATCGGAAATTCTTCAAGATATGGTAGCTAATTCATCAATATTGCTCAAAATGCCTGACACTATCATTCCTCGGCATATCAAGCAAGAGTGTAACGAAGTTGTAACTATCGAAAGCCTAACCGGCGTATAGGTTCTTTTATAATACCGTAATTATTTTATTTGCAATAAATCAAAGCAGACAATGATCAGCCATGTCCTTCAAAACAGACCACAGAATAATATACAGAGCCCGCTTCGAATAAAAAGAAAGACAAAGAGTAGTGACCAAAGTCCTTCACCCTCTCGAAAGATATAACAGTCCTAAACAAAGACCTTCAAGAATCTCCCAACGTTCGGGTCGGTTCAATGAGACGATATTTGCGCAGCAGGGCGCCTAGTGTGATAGGATAATCGCCCAAGGTTCTACTGGACTGTCGCTCGCTGTCAATACACATTGTGTTATAGCAGAGATGGGCACAATTCGGCTCATTGAGCAGCGCTCCCGCTTGCATAATTTTTTTTTTTCAGCCCGAGCCTAGCCACACTAGTCTATGTATTTCCGAGCCTCTTATTGGCTGTTATGTCAAGCCATTCTCCTGGTTCCGAATCGAGACAGTAGATAGTAGCAGGGGTCACATCCTATCAAACATGGAGGAAGGTTATCAAGTAAAATGTGGATGATATTCGATGTTGAATTGCATTATTAGTGTAAAACAGGCATGAAACTTGCTTTAGATCGAGTTTAAAACAACCCACGCAGCAAATGAATGCGTTCCAATCAACATTTTAAAGTCTAAGTGAAATCTTTGGACATTTAACCGTATGTATTAAGACCTATGTTAACATTATTGTTTATACGAGCGCAGATGTGCACAAGTGGTATCGTGTGAACTTGGTAACTTTGTGTTCCGGGTTCAAGACTGCCCTAGGGCAGAACTTTTTACTTCTTTTGGATTATTTTATTATATCCTCCCTGCCTTTTACAGCATGTTTATGCCTTGATTTATTGAAATTATCTGTATGGGTGATTGAAATAATAAACATTGTTAGGCGGAATTCTTCCCTATTCTCACTTGAATTTATATTCCTCTGCTTACTGTTCAACGCGGCTAGCGTTCTTGGCTGTCTCCCCAGAGGTCCGGGTTCGATTCCCAGCTCTGCCGAGAAATTTCAATTCTGATGTGAGGGCTGCAACGGGGTACACTCAGCCTCATGGGCCAAAACTGAGTAGAGGTGGGTTCGATTCCCACCTCAGCCATCTTCGAAGTGATTTTCCATAGTTTTTCACTTCTACTCCAGACAAATGCCGAAATTGTTCTTAACAACGGCAAGGCTGCAACTTATCACCCATACATTTCAATCTTTACATTCAAAAAACGATGAAGGAAATTGGTAAAACATTTAAAGTGGGAGTGCAGATTCAAGGAGACATAATTTCAACTCTGAGATTTGCTGATAACATCGTCATCTTGGCCGACACGACAGAGGATTTGGATAAGTTTTTGAATGGTATGGACTCCGTCTTGAGGAAAGAGTTCATGATGAAAATAAATAAAATATAAAACAAAAAATATTGGAACGCAGCCGACATAAATCAGAAACCTCTATGGACATCAAATTGGCAGGTGAAAAGCTAAAGGAAGTAGCAGACTTCTGTTACTTAGGAAGCAAAATAACCAGTGATGGACGAAGCAAAGAGGACATAAATAGTAGGTTGGCTCAGGCAAGGAAAGCATTTCTACAAAAAAGGAATCTCTTGACATCGAATATAGATTTAGGTACTAGGGAGTCATTTTTGTAAGCCTTTGTCTGGATCGTGGCACTCTATGGAAGTCAAACTTGGACTATTGGTGCAGCAGAAAAGAGGAGAATTGAAGCGTTTGAAATGTGGTGTTACAGGAGAATGATGAAGATCAGATGGGTAGATAGGGTTACAAACAAAGAGGTATTAAGACGAGTGGAAGGAGAGATGTTTATGGCGACTGCTAATGAAGAGAAGAGATAGGTTGGTAGGACACATACTAAGATACCAAGGAATAGCAAGCTTAGTTATGGAAGGAAGGGCCGAGAACTGTGCCGGTAGACCAAGTTTAGAATATGTTAAACAGATTGCCTCGGATGTAGGGTGTGGTAGCTATGAAGAGATGAAAAGATTAACTCAGGACAGGGAGACATGGAGGGCTGCATGAAACCTGTCAAAAGACTGAAGACTCAAACACACAATCTCGCGATCATTAGACACGGTACCTCCAATTTAGTTAGAAACCAAAACTCAGAACGTGATAATTCCCTTTTTAAATCTCACGTGAATTGACCGGGAATCGAACCCTGTCCACATTGGGGAGAGGCAAGCAGAAGTTGACGCTGATGTTGCTCTTGTTCATTTGAGCAAATTGGACATGGTGGTCATTGAGCCCACCTGCTTGTAAATAAATAAATAAATAAATAAATAAATAAATAAATAAATAAATAAATAAATAAATAAATAAATACATTTCTCTGATAACCTGTGTTATTGTGTTATCTGTAGTATGGTGAGTATTTGATATTCAGGTGAGGATTCGCAACGAGGCGGTCGTGGCATTGTTATGAACAATTTCGGATTTGTCTGGAGTAGAAGTGGAAAACTATGGAAAATCGCTTCCAAGATGGCTGAGGGGGGAATCGAACCCACCTCTACTCAGTTTTGTCTCATGAGGCCGAGTGTACCCCGTTGCAGCCCTCACATCAGAATTGAAATTTCTAGGCAGAGCAGGGAATCGAACCCGAATCTCTGGGGAGACAGCCAAGAACGCTAGCCGCGTAAGCAGAGGAATATACATTCAAGTGAGAATAGGGAAGAATTCCGCCTAACTATGTTCATTATTTCAATCACCCATACATATAATTTCAATAAAACATGGCATATAACATGCTGTAAAAGGTAGGGAGGATATTATAAAATAATTCAAAAGAAGTAAAAATGTCTTGAACCCGGGACACAAAGTTACAAAGTTCGCACGATACTACTTGTGCACATCTGCGCTCGCGTATGTAATATGTTAACATACGTCTTAATACATGTGGGTAAATGTCGAATGATTTCACTTAGACTTTAAAATGTTGATTGGAACGCATTCATTTGCTGCGTGGGTTGTTTTAAACTTGATCTAAAGCAAGTTTCATGCCCTGTTTCACGCTAATAATGCAATTCAACATCGAATATTATCCACATCTCACTCGATAACCTTCCTCCATGTTTGATCGGATGTGACCCCTGCTACTACCTACCGTCTCGATTCGGAACCAGGAGAATGGCTTAACATAACAGCCAATAAGAGGCTCGGAAATACATACTGTGGCTAGGCTCGGGCTGAAAAAAAATATGCCGCTCCGGCAGGAGAATGAGCCGAGTTTGCACTCTCACCGAAGTTAACCTTGTAGCTGCTTGCACAGCTTGCCGTTACAAGCGGCGTATCACAACAGCTTTATACTTGTGCCCTGTCTGTTGTGCATTAGATGTTTATATTATGGTGCTACGTACATACGCTTAATTATATTCTTTTTGTTAGGTTCTGTGTAGAAAACATAAATAATTACTTTGATAGCTGATAACTACACACTCCTTTGCCCACTACCGATAGTCCTGAAACTACAATAAACCAACCTAAAAACTTGTTTAGGTCACAAGGAAGGAAAACTTGCTCTTGGAGTACAGAAATAAATACATGAAAAAATATCATTCACTATAAACAAAACATAGGCCTATGTGTTCTTATATATCTGAACTGTCATTCTGCAGATGATGAGGAGGTGTGCGTATCCCTTCGCTGAAGCAGACGGGTTACATTTGGAGCGATCGATCTTGCGCTTGCATTTCGAAGAACGGCAGTGAGATGTGCGTCAGTTAGAGTGGCTCTTCGTGGAGATTGATTTATCTTCATTAGAGAGAACAGTTTCTCACACAGATATGATGAACCAAACATTGATAGAAGTTTGGGAGCCATTTTGTGCATGTTTGGGAAATATGTTTGCAAAAACTGTTCATAAAAATGTGCTAAGCTTGTACGTGATTCATATTAAGCGTACAGCCGTACACATAATATAGCCCTACTCAGCCCGGTACAGTGCTGTACATATGCTTGCGCCTTGACTGCGCATATTGCCATCTAGTCGTTCCAGCACTAACTATTAGCGAGCAGTCAGCTGGTCCTGGCTCCTCGGCTCCGCTCGCGCTCATGCAGTTGGCTCCAGGAGCTGCGCTTTCTCATTGCCCACCTATGTGCTATACTGTAAACCAAGGCCATCCACACAGCGCTCCGGCCACGCTCTCAGCCAGTGCTCCGAGCACTGTGGTGCAAGGTAGTGGGGGGAGAGCCGCACCGAAGTGGGCCGCCGATCCATCAGTCGCTAGTCTAGTCCTATGCTTCACCACTCTTTCACAGCCTTTAAAGTAGAATGTGAAATTTCATTTTACTCTACAGCTTATAAATGGCATGCCAAATGTTTAGTGTGCCACCGAGATTTAATGTGTTTAAAGAAACACAATTTTGAACGGCATCCACAGGGATGATTACGGTGGTTTGACAGGAGCCAGTCGCCAATCGAAGTTGGAAGAATTGAAAACAAATTTCAAGCAGCATTTTTCTGTAAGTGTTAGTGTTTTAATTTTAAAATGTTTGTTTACGAACGGGAATGAACACCAGATTTAATTATCTGAAGATCACTAAAATTGTGTCTTGCCGTATTTTTTGTCTGACAGGAGATACAGGAGAGTGAGGTTGGTGGATCCATTTTACGAGCAAGCTACAAATGTTCGATGCGAATTGCCAAAGCTAGGAAACCCTTCGCTGAAGGGAATTCAATCAAGGAGTGTCTAATGGACGCGGCGGATGTATTTGTCCTACGGAGCTAGTTGAAATATTTGGAAAAATCTCTCTTTCTCGTCAAATTTTGGCTCGCAGAATGGAAAATATGGCCGTTGATATGGAACAGCAATTAATGGAGAAGGCAGCAAATGTTGTATCATTTTCCATCTCCTTCGACGAATCAACCGACATTGGGGACACAGCACAGATCGTTATTTTCATTCGAGGGGTGGATGACGATCTTCGGGGCACCTAGGATTTCCTAGACTTGGTAGCTCTGAAGGACACCACTACTAGTTTCGATATTTTCCAAGCGGTGAAGGGTGTTTTTGAGTCAATGGGATTAAAATGGGAGCGGTTGACGAGTGTAACGACAGATGGAGCTCCTGCTTTACGGGGTCTACGCACGGGGTTCCTCAGATATGTAAAGTAAACAAGTAGTTCCGTGAAGAACTATACATCCTATTTTCATATATCCTATTTATGTTAATTGCCAATATTAACATACACAATTTTAGATTGATTGCTGTAATAGATTCGCAGATATTGAGAACCGACTAAATATTTCGGAGGGTCGCCATGTTGGATTTTTTATATATGTAGGTCTTAAGAGTTATGTACTGTTACATGAAGATTATTGTGTACGTGTAGCATTCAAGCTTCAATCGCATGATTAGGACACAAGAAGTAACAAGGAGATTTTAAAATTTCGCACAGCTGCCATCTGGTGGTTATTGAAACAATTAGATGCCAGTGGATTAACATTCGTATAAGGATTTACTGTACCAAGTTTCACTGCACTCGGATGGTTAAATTGCGATAACCGTCCATGTGAATATTTATACTTCGCGTCGCCGCCATGTTGGATTTGTGATCACCAGGTTATTTAAAGTCCTATAGGTGAACTTAAGCTCATAGCACCTATGAACATTAAAAAATTCAGTTTGATTGCTATAAAAGATTCGTAGATATTCAGAGCCGTCTAAATATTTCGGATGGTCGCCATGTTGGATTGTTAAATGTATTGGCCATAGAGTCATGTACCATTAAAGGAGAATTATTTCGTAGGTTCACTATTCAAACTTTCATTTCGATCGCATGATTACGACACAAGAAATAAAAACTTAATTTTAAAATTCGCACAGCCGCCATCTTGAGGTTATGACAACAATTCTACTAAATTAGATACCAGTGCATTGCAATGTGTATAAACATTTCCTGTACCAGATTTCATTGCGTTTGGAACATTAAACAGCTAGAAAGGTGTATTTAAAATTTTCAAATTCGCTTGGCCACCATGTTCGTTTTGTAGTTAACCGGTTTTTGAAAGTCTTATGGGTGAACTTCCAGTAGTTCCGTTTATCTCCGTACAAAATTTCAAGGTGATACCGCTAATAGTTTCAGAGATATAGAATGCCGGTGAAATATTTCGCACATCCGCCATCTTGTGGTTATGTAAACAATTGAACGAAGTTATATGTCGGTGCATTACAATGTGTATAAATATATACTGTACCATGTTTTATTGCGGTTGGTTGGTTAAATCGCGAGAAACGTCTATTTAAAAGTCGCGAATTCGCGTGGCGGCCATGCTTGATTTGTAGTTACCAGTTTTTCAAAAGTCACATAGGTGAACTTATAGTAATTCCCTTTATCACCGTAATAAATTCCAGGGTGATATCGGGAATAGTTTCGGAGATATTGAATGCTGGTGAAATATTTCGCACAGCCGCCATGTTGGATTGGTGAGACGTAACGAAATTTGAAGGGCACGGTCGAGGTCGCCCGGAATTGTGTTATGAACTTACCGAGTTTCATTGAAATCGATCCAGTAGTTTAGATTTTATTAGGACACACACACACACACACACACCTCTCTCTCACACACATACACGGACAAAAGGTGATCTCATAAGCCTATTTTTTTTCAAAATTGAAAATAGGCTAAAAATGGCTGAGAGCGGTAGTACCCTAATGGCGGCGATCCATTGCTTCATACACCAGGGGGCAATCTGTGCAAAAGTCGCCAAGCTTAAAGACGTAATGGGAACAGTTGTGCGAATGGTAAATTTTCTTCGTTCCAATGGACTCACGCACCGTCAATTCAAAGAGTATCCGGATATCCCGTACCATGCAGAAGTAAGATGGCTGAGCAAGGCGAAGGTGCTATCGTATTTTTTGCTTGCGGAACACAACAGGTACCTTCTGTGACATGAAAGGGCAGCCCGAAGATCTTTTGCGTGATCCTAGGTGGGTGGCAGACTTAACATTTTAAGTAACTTTACTGCCCACCTGAATACTTTGAACACTTCGCTTCAGGGCGAAAAGCGCAATATCTGCGATTTGGTGGGAAAAATTCAAGCGTTCACAAGAAAATTGATTATGTGGGAAAACCAGTTGTGTGCAAGGAACACAGGACTTTTTCCATCGCATGAAACAGTGAAAAAAAGTGTCAACTTTGATGAGTACTTGCAGGTGATTCGCCAATTACAAGAAGAGTTTTACAAGCGATTTTCAGAATTATCGGAACTCCAAGTGGTGTTAGATATAGCCTATTTGTACTACCATTTTCTCTTAGTGCAGACAGTGTTCCACAGCTTTTTCAATTACAGCTGGGCTGTTTGAACTGCAGTGCAATGTTCGTCTTAAAAACCGCTTTCTAATGTCATGAAGTTTAGAAGAATTTTACAGCGGCTTTCCACAAGAAGAATACCCCCTTTTGTATAAACATGCATGTAAAGTTCTGTCAATTTTCGGCTCAACGTACATTTGTGAGCGTTTCTTTTCGGTTCTTAAGCGTACTAAAAGTAAAAATCGTGCAAAGATGATCGATAGAAACTTGCGCAATTGTTAACGAATAGCTGTGTCCAGAAATATTGTACCCAATTTGGAGAAGATTGTTTCCTCCAAATCAAAAACTCGTAGCAACGACGGAGCAAAAGTTACTCAAGTCTATACTATCTGTTCATAGGCGGCTTCGGTGGCGTAGTCGGTAGCATGCTGCGCTTCTATGCCCAAGATAGCGGGTTCAAACCCGGCCGAAACCGTCGGATTTTTAAGAGCGTTAAAAATCCCTCAGTATGCCTTCCTTCGGAGGGGAAGTAAAGCCGGCGGTCCCATGTCATAGATTTATGGCATGTTAAAGAACCTTCCACTAATTACACCTGTGTGAAGCTAAATTGTATAGGTTAGGAGTGTAAACAACGCTCTTAGGTTTCTACGTTCGTTGCCAAGAGCCGACTGCGGTGGCGTCTAATAGCTAAGTTCTGAACTAGGCATAGTAGTCGTTGACGGTGGTGTTTGGCGGCAAAAATTGGAACTATTTGAAAAATTCAAATTTGCATTCCTTACTTGAATTAAGAAACAGATACACACACTAATACAGCCATCACAATTAACACCGGTTATCAGACAGATTCTACACACACCCAATGTACACGGAGCTACATGACCGCTTTGTCGTAGCCCCTAAACTGAGGAACCAACTATCTGTTCATATTGGTAAAATGTTGTTGAATTTTCCTCTCTAATATGTTCTCAGTTTGGTTTGGAATAAATCACAATAATCTTTACTTAACACTTGCGTTCGTTTCCTGCACATTCCATACATCGGAGTACCATTCTATTTGTATATGCGGTATATTTATTTATGGTTAAATAGCCCTAACAATGTGTCAACAAGGGGCAGATGACCTCGTAGTTCCGCCCCTTAAAAGAACAATAACTAACTAACTAATGTGTCAACAATCCCACAAAGGGCATCGGCCGCATGACTGTACGTACGTATCTAGTCAGCGTGGTCCGAACATCGTCCGTTTCTCTCAGGTCTCCTCGCTGCCACAGTGTAGTGGTGGTAGGGGAAGGAGCGCTAGTCTGACTGCCCAGTGCTCCCCGAGCGCGGGAATGACAGGATGCCCCTGCTGTAAACGCTGTTGTTGATGATGATTCATCTAGGGGGCTCTGTGATACCGTGGTCATATAGCAACGTGTATTTGGGTGTGTGTGTGTGTGGGGGGGGGGTATTTATTTATTTATTTATTTATTTATTTGCACACAACAGGATTTAGAAATCCCATCAAAAATACTATCAAGGAAGTACTAAAACTTATGCTGAAATGTAACTGAACATACCCTGCGAGCGGCGGGAAGAAGCTGAAGCAATATCGCTTATGATTATAATTTTACTTATTTTTCACATTCCAAAAATCAACTATAATAATATTAATTATAACCAAGTAATTCTGCATATTTGAAGTACAGCATACTTCGTAAGTCGAAGAAACTATCAATTTACGCGGCCAGCTCATGTACTGAGAGCACGACATATTTGGTAACACCAGTTCCTATTCGTCTGTGGAAGAGACATGTGCATGATGGAGCACAAGTGAAAGGAAACCATGTGGCAGGAAAAATCTGCGAATAACTTTCTTATGGATAGCCATCATGGCATTGTGTAATAATTGAACGATTGAAGACATTCACCACTACGAGAACTGCGAAATATTTTTATCATTATCCGCGGTGAAATGAAGGACTTGTGTGAAGAAAACTTTGCGACCGCATTGTCTCATTCTCACGCACACACACACATGTTTCAGTGTTATATAAACTGTGTATTTAATTAACTGTGTAACTGTACAAAATCTACAAGTATAATCTTTATTTGCCGGATGGGCAGTATTTTGATTTAATTTGTGTTAATATTTTCTTGTGTAAATATCAGTGCAAGTCACGAGTGAGTGTCGCACAAGCGACAGTGGCTGGAGCCAGTGGCGGAGTGAAATGGGCATTTTTTACCGCATATTAGCTGCAGTGCGCGACAGTTTTATTTAATTATGTGCTACATTTTTACCAACGCTAACATCGCAATAATGATGTACCAGCAGATCTTCAGATACAACTCCAACCACGCGATGGCATGTGATTGCTAAATCATGCGTGGGGAATTGGCGACGGAGGATGTCCAGACAGAAAGAAATGGTAACCTAAAGCCATACACGAGACCGCATACAACATCTCATGGCGGGACTCGAACCAAGTGACGCTGAATCTGTAAGTCAGATCAAATATTTATAGCGTATTGTAAGAGTGGAAAACAGTAGACTTAGTTTATTTTGGTTTCATTTATTTAGTGCACAATGCAGGACGCGTGTGGAAAATATAAGTTTATTAAACATTTATAGAAGACAGGAAGGCTGGATTTTCAAGGCTCATTCGTATCATTTTAAAACAGGTATTATCAACTTTTATTTTTGTCAGGATGATGACAAATAAACTAGTTTGACAATGTTAAATCAAGGCCAATGTTACGACCCAAGTTCACTACACAGCACACTCGATTCTAGGCATTGGATTAATAATTTGTTTTAGAAGGCAGTGAGATTCTTGACATTATTACAAGTGAAATGCAGAGTTCCGTTATTCACATTTATTGGCCAGATCAATACTTGAAAACAGGTTTATTTCTTTAAGAGAAGCCACGCAGGCAATGAATGCAATTGTATTTTGTAACCAAATGAACGCAGGTTCGATTTATTCAGGGAAGAGGCAATTTTATAAACGCACACACACAGTTAGCTTGTATCCGAAACTTTCATGTTTATTTAAAGCGTTGTCAGGATGTGTTTTTGTACACATCATCTTTATTACCAGCAATTCAAACGTGTATCAATTAGGATTCCACACTTTTGTAAATTAAGAGTATTATATGAGTCGTGACGGTGGATGAATACCTCCGACATTGTTAATATGGTTATATCGGTGGTAATGAACTAACTAAAGTCGTACCAAAACCGAAGGCGCCTGGATCAAGTAAGTAATTGGTGAAGACATAGAATGTCTAATAAGTGTGATGAAATATTGGTGAAGACACAGGGTGTCTCGTAAACTATTGAACTATTGAGTTATTTGCTCAAATTGGATACAAATGTTACCTGAATACACTGAACGCTTTTTAAGGTCCAGAAACTGAACAACAATACTGTCAGGAATAAATAATTGTGTGAAACTTTAATAATCCAAAATAGGGTTTTGAAAACTAACAAATCTTATAATTCCCCCCTTGAACCTAAATAAAATTTATAAACATTAAAAATAAACTATTTTTCTGGACCAAATGTTAACACTTAGATACTGTTAAGCTATTGTAGATTCATTTTGATACATTTTCACATGATTAGTCGACCACTAATTGGTGATGTGATAACTGAAGCACACACATCAGATTAGTAGCAATATGAGTCGACGTAATTGTTTAATTGCTATCGCATTTGCAGGCTTTCCTATATTTTCTATTTTCTTAACACTTTGACACCATGACCGTTTGTTACAAACAGTAACAAATCGAGTACGTAGGCAGTGCCAATTGCACAACCATAGGAGTGCTGAATTATTGTATGCATTTGTGTTGTATTAGCATAGTTTTTTTTTAATTCAGCAACATTGTGCACATAGCTTGATTTTCTTAGCAATAAACGCATCTCAGTAAGAGGTCTGAGGAATGGAGAAGATGGAAATCTTCTGGAAAAAGGGAACACTTGGAACAAATCAGACAACAGAGGAAAGAAACATCCAGAATTTTCCGTAGGACCAAGCGATCTTTTGAAGCAGCACAGTTAGAAAATCTTCAGAGCAACTTCGTTAAACACAACTCCAGAGACTTTTACCAGACATTCAAAAACAAACTTAAGTGTTACCAAGCCCCAAGTATGAGTTTTAGAAATGAGCAGGGAAAAATTGGACTGAATAACCATGAAAACTGCGAAATACTAGCTGGATACTTTCAAGATCTTTTGAACTGTCCAACCCCCACTTCTAGATTAGAAATAGCAGACTCACCAGCAAACTCAAAAGAGGATGCACCACCAACAAAAGAAGAGATCAGGGATGTCATCAAGAACCTAAAGAACAACAAAGCAAGTGGAGAAGATTCGATAACAGCAGAAATGATTAAATGGGCTGAGCCAGAAATTCTAGACGACCTTCACAGAATCCTTGGTGCAGTCTGGGAAACCGAGAAAATTCCAGAAGAATGGAAAACAGCGCTGATCCATCCGCTCCACAAGAAAGGGGATAAGCAAGACGTGAACAACTACAGAGGTGTGTCCCTCCTTTCAAGTGCTTATAAGATTCTCTCCAAGATTCTTCTAAACAGAATAGAAGATACGCTGGACAAACAACTAGGCGAGTACCAAGGAGGGTTTAGGAAAGGACGCTCCTGTGTTGAGCAGATCTTCAACTTGAAATCAATAATCCGTCACAGACTGCTGAGTAATAAGAAAATTGTGGTATCCTTCATAGACTTTAAAAAGGCATTTGATTCAGTGGACAGAGAGACCTTAGAGAGGATCCTAAGGGAATTTGGAATCAAAACCAAACTAGCAAATATAGTCAAAGAGACCCTAACAAACACAACTTCCAGGGTGAAGTTCATGGGAGAGCTTTCTCGGCCGTTCGAAATTAAGACAGGAGTCAGGCAAGGGGATGGCCTATCACCAATCCTTTTCAACTGTGTCCTAGAGAAGGTTGTGAGAATTTGGAACTCGGAATTGGAGAGTCGAGGAATAAACCCAATCTGCCTCGGGAGGAAGTCGGTAGGAATTAAAGTCAACTGCCTGACGTTTGCAGATGATTTTGCAGTACTATCGGAAACCACGGAAGAAGCAGTCATACAAATCAACCTCTTGGAAAAGATCGCTAGCCAAACAGGACTAAGGATATCAGTTGAAAAGACAAAATTTATGACAAATGACAAACATGGACCAAAGTTCCTTGACACGGAGATAGGACGGATTGAAAGGGTAAAAAAGTTCAAGTACCTAGGAGAGACTATACAGGAGAATGGGTTAGAAAAAGCAGCTGTTGGAGATCGAATTATAAAAATGGAAAGAGCGTATGGATTAACAAAAAAATATCTACAACAAAAAGTGCATTTCCTGGAATGCCAAAATAAGGCATTATAACACTGTCGTAAAAACAGAGTGCCTCTTTGCCAGTGAATGCCTCTCGATGAACTATAGCCTCGAAAAGCTAGAAGTCATGGAAAGGAGAATTCTTAGAAAAATCATGGGTGCAGTTCAGACTGAAGATGGATGGAGACTGAGAAGCAACGGAGAAGTCTAGCAGAACGTGGAAAGAATCTCCGCGTCTATGCGGAAGAGAAGGCTGACATTCCTCGGACATCTCTATAGAATGAACGACCATAGATTAACTAAACAAATATTCGACTATCTCTGGAAGAAAAAGACCACCACAACATGGATTAAGGAAGTTAGGAAAGATTTAGAAAAGTTAAACATCACAGAATCTCAAATGCTAGAAAGAAATGTATTTAAGAGCAAAGTGAACAATCTGGAAGGGTTTCAAGATGAAGGAAGACCTAAGAGAAGTGGACGAACTTGGACAGAAGACCAAAGAAAAAATGCCAGTGAACGCATGAAGGAATATTGGAGACAGAGGAAACTCCAGGCAAAGAATAAGAAAAAGAAATAAAGTTGTTGCGTGATCCTAAGTGGTCAATTCGCGTGAAAAAAAAACGCATCTCGTTTATTAATTAATGATATTTAGGACTAGCTAAAACTTAGCTCTAAAGATAAATGTTAGAGATGGCACCATCATAGCATAGGACAAATTTTCCCCTTTGCTACTAAATGTAAATGTTCTAGTATTTGTAAACATGTAAATGTCTTGCTTTGCTGTAAATTCTTTTGATGTTTGATCCACCCGTAAGTTATTTCGATGTAATTGCTTACGGCCGATCTTACGTGCCATTCTCTTAGCTTGTTCATTTTGTCGAATTTTGTATTAGGACCATGAGAGTAATTTAGATCTTGTTTAGGATTTTTTTTATATTTCTTTCAGGGCCGAATAGTATCGGACTAGCCGTTTGCAACTCTCATGCTAGGCTAAGGATCTACTCTGAATAAAATGTATTTGTGATTTTAACCTAAGACTGACCTCTCTTTTCTTGTTTAGTTTTGTTAACGATGCATTCCTCTGAGCTGGTTAAAGATCGAACCTCATTAATTCCCGACACCCCCGAGTGCAGACTTTTGTGCTACACCAGCCTATAAATGTATCGTCCCCCGTACTTGTGTGTTAACTGGAAGAGGGTCTCGGAAGGGTCATTTGAAACCGGTGGCTCCCCGAAACCTTCGGCCAGCGGGCACAGTATAGTGGCTTTCAGTAGTTTTTTGCTCTCCTGAAAACTTACCATGTCGACACATTCCCACTTTTCCATTTCCATTCTTCACTTTTCCGACGATCTAATCAACCGATCACAGTGAATCTTAATTTAGAGCTTGATATATTGGCATCTAATGTTGTTGAAACGTTTTCAATTATTCAAGATGGTGGCAGTGCCAGATTGTAAAAATATTTAATCATTTAATTGTTCGTACAATATTTAACAATTGAATTGATTTGACAGTTTGTGTAATAAACCACCAAATATACCTTCATCTACTGACTGACACTTAAGGTAATCCAACATGGCGATCTCGCGAAATAATTCACCAGTACTCAATATCTCCGAAACTATTAAAACAATCAACCTCAAATTGTGAATGGCGATAGAGGACTATTTGGTGGGCTATGTGACTTCCAGAAACCTGACAAGCATTGGAAGAACATGGCAGCCACGCAATTTTCAAATACCTAGAATGACTTTTCTGGTGATGAAATAATCCTAGAGCAGTGGAACGTGACACTATAAATCTTGACATCCATTCGCAAACTTAGTCTCAAAAATGTAAAATTGCAGCCGGGCAAAATATTTTAGAAACAAGTATTTACTTCGAGTATTCTGATCAAAGGATCGAAGTAAAGCTTCTTATAATGAACCACCACTGAATTCTCTGCCTCACATCCATATGGAACTCCGGTGAGTCGATACGGAAAGATACCATATCTACGGGAAGATACTGAGCATAAAACGTTGGTTGGTTGTGTCCTCAGTTTAGGGGCTGCGACAACGCGGTCATGTAGCCCCGTGTACTTTGGGTGTATGTAGAATCTGTCTGATAACCGGTGTTTATTGTGATGACTGTATTAGTGTGTGTTATCTGTTTTCAATTCGAGTAAGGAATGTAAACATTGATTTTTTCAAGTAGTTCCTACTTTTTCCGCAAAACGCCACCGTCAACGACTACTAGTCAGAGCTTGCTTACCAGATGCCACCGCAGTCGGCTTCTGGCGACGAACGTCGGAACCTAAGAGCGTTTGTCAAATATTTAACCTATAATTTAGCTTCACACAGGTGTAATTAGTGGAAGGTTCTTTAACAAGCCATAAATCTATCACGCATAAGACGTTCTTGTACGTATTGTAGTGGTGATTGGTAACCCTAGCAATTATTATTAATAAAATAAAAGCGCACAGTGCAAATACATATTTGCAAATATGATCAATTATGCTAATGCCAGTCTTATTATTGAGGTTGTCCTAATTTTGCAGTTTTGTGCGTGGTACCTTTCACAATGATCGTTGCACAGGTCACATACATAGTCTTCATTCGGTTGGTGGAAATTCTTGGTTTTGCAGAATCTACAGTGAAATCCATGGGTGGCGAAACGTGTTATGATGTCGTAGTTCTTAATTAGCTTGTTTCCACTCTTCTGTCATTATGGCATCTGTGGAGTAAAAGTCGGACCAAATGGCATTTCGTTTCTCATTTAAGATTCGGCGTGCATTATCATAGGCTATGGTGTTTGGTAGGTAAAACTGTGTATTGATGTCGTCGATGAAGTAGTCCTCCTTAGTTAATACATATGTCAACCTTGAAGGGGCAGATTTTCCTATGCCTAAAATCCTCTTAAGATATCGGGCCTTGACTTTTTCTATTATCATCAGGTCACTGAGTGTGAGTTTTTCCCAGGTAATGCTAATCCCATAGGTTGCTATTGGTGATATGGCTGTTCTGAACAGTAGCATTGCTGTACCCAATGATATTTGTTGAGGTTGTTCGATGTGGTAGATGGCTTTTATTGCTGCGGCCGCTCTTTCTTTAACGTGGATATTGTAGGATGTTAGAGTAGTTTGGAGGGTGACTCCGAGGTACTTGAATTTCGGCACTACTTCTAGTAGTTTGTTGTGCAGAGTCATTGTGTTTTTAAGTGAATGCCTTCCTCCTTTCCTGAAGGTCATTTGTGTGGTTTTGCTGTGGTTAATTTGTAGGCCATTTCTTTCTGTCCATGATGTGAGCCTGTTGAGGACCTCTTGGAGCTCTTCTATGTTTTCTGAACCTATTGCCATGTCGTCCGCATAAAGTAAAAGGGATGCTGATGAATCTATGATTATTTCTGTGATGTCTGCTGTCATGATGTTGAATAATATTGGGCTGATTGGATCTCCTTGTAGGATTCCGTGTGTTTGGGTTATGTTTTTGGATAGGGCTATGCTATCTGATATTTGGACATAGTTATATCTGATGATATTCGAGATTATGATTACTAACGGATGTGTAGCCCCTAGTAGGTGATTGAGTTTCCGGACGAGCGTCGCTCTGTCAATGAGGTAAAAAGCCTTACGGTAGTCTACGAAGACCACAAAGTATTTCTTTCCTGGGTGCCTCATTGTATCCTGGGCTTGTTCAATTAGATATTTCACGGCATGAAATGTGCTTCTTCCCTTTCGGAAGCCGAATCGACTCTCCGGTATCTGGAAATCTATTTCTTCTGTAAGCCTGTTTGTTAAGATTTTCATTAACACTTTGAAGGATGTATTTTCGAGAGCTATACCTCGGTATGAATCAGGGTCATCAGTTTCTCCTTTCTTGAACATCACATTGATTGTTGACGACCTCCATTGCTCTGGGATTTCCCCACTGAGTATGCATGTGTTGAATAGTTCTACCCAGTAGTCTAGCATGACAGGCAGATAGTCTTTTAAGTGTTCATTGCAGATGTTGTCAGGACCGGGGGCTTTTCCATTTTTTGCTGTTGTTAATGTATAGATAATTTCCTGTCTTGTTATGGGGGTGTAATTTATTGTCATTGTTACTGGAGTTAATTCAAACGCTGTTGACTGGTATTGATGATTGAGAATGCTTCTGAAATGGTTTTCCCATGTTTCCATAGAGATATTGCTCGTTACTGGTGATTTTGATTTCCTAAGCATTAGGAATGGGTCATTTTGAGCGTTTGCAGCGTGTCTCCTGGCATCTTCTTCAATATAATCCGTTCTCGTCTTTTTGATCAGGCATTTATATTTCCTTCTTTGTTCGGCGTATTGTACCAGGTGATTCGGTTCCGATGTGTTCTTCGCTCGATGCAGTGCTCGTTCATTATAACAGTTTTTAATATTGAACCATGGTTGTGATATCCTTACTTTTGTTTTAGTTTGACATGATTGAACGGTTCTTGTGCATATTTCCACTGCTTCAGTTAATTCATGCCGTTGAATTAATTGCTTTGCTTTATCTGTTTCTTCGCTGATATGCCCTAGTTTCTCTATATCTAGTTTCCTGGATATTTTATTATTTGGCGGTATGGGTAGTTGGTCTTGGCAGAAGATTTCAAAGATAGTCGAGATTGGTAGATGCTTCCTAATTGGGGCCATAAGTCCATAGTGCTTTTTCACTGAGGTTTTTTATGTCTGTTCCTCTGTAGCAATGCCATGCTATTTTTCAAACCAGGGCTGCCAACAGGGCAGTGGGGTATTTATTTTGAGTGATTTGCATTATCCTTTAATCAAAATATCTTGTATTTTGAACCTTAAATGAACCTTAAATGGCCAAAATATAACTTAATTAACAACAGTTGCAAACAAAATCAAAAATCATGAAAGAAGTTCCCGAAAGTAAATTATTCACTGAACATCCTGTTCGCCATCTTTAACACACGTGGAACATGTGACTGTTCTTTACTGTGTTTTCCGCATGTATACCCCTTGCCAGGGCTTGTTTTGTGACGGTATTCACCGGTACGCCGTACCGAAACCTCTGATCGGGGTAAAAGTCGAATATATAACATAGTTTTTAGAACTGTGGAACGTTAGTTGTATGTCAAGGTCAACTTGGTCTATGACTGGACTGTACTTCAAAGTACGTGGAATCTTGGCTGCTTCGGGGATGGCACTCCGCTCTGGATACTAACAGCAAGGTGAGAGAGAGAGCAGGAGACACATACAACGAAAAGTTTTCTAAACTTTGGACAATTTTATAAACTGTGAGGTAAAGGTTTAAGTACAGTACCTTTTTTAAAAAAATAATTATTTCAGAAAACTGTAAAGAAACAAATTTAAAACACGAAATAAAAGATTGTTGGTGAACTTGTGTGTATTTTCAAACCGAATGTATCATTTTTTTATTTTCGTAAAAATAATTAACTAATGTACATTGTTTGAATGGTAGCCTAGTTGGCCTACATTAAAATTTAATATAGGCCAACGGCTATGGTAAGAAAAATGTTGCTACAGCAGTCTCAATTTAATTAAAAATTGCAATCAAAATTAGATGGTTATTTTGTCCGCTCATTAATTTTTAGAGGTGGTGGAGTTTTCCCCAGAAAACTCCAACTCATAGAGGGAGAACAGCAACAAGCATTAGCTTGGATTCAATATCATTATGGTGAAGCAATAAGACTGAATAATGTGTTAATGTAAGGGGCTGATGGATTTCACAATTAAACATAATAAGTGACAAATATGCATTTTATTAATATACTGTTTAAGTAAACAAAACATCAATTAATAACCACTGAAGAAAATACTTGAACTTCTTATTAAAAAGTTCATGGCAAAGATCAACTTTGTCTTCTTAAAATAGAAGAGGCAATAAAAATGTTCTATAAATTAGTGCTAAAAACTTATCTTATCTTCGGCGACACATTAGTGGAGGGTATGTCCGGAGTGAATCATCCCTCAAGCGAAGAAATGTATGCAAACAGTCACGTATAACCATTTGTCAGCCCCAGTAGGCAACCCACTCCACACATTTGAGAGGTATCACTGCTGTTGTTGTGCACTGGAGAGATTGGAGTATGTTTACAAACTTGGTTGGTCCTGGCTGACCACGGCGCGTAGCAAATACTGTTGACATTCCTTCCTTGTGCCTTTCCTCACTGCGAGATAGTGCACCATGAAGATTATTATTATTGGTCGTAGATGATGACTCTCACTGCGGTACTTGAAAAGTCTTGGCGAGAATATTTGAAGATTATTGGTCTCAGAGTGGTGACCAAAAAGCAGATTGTCACATGTTGACGGTAGATTGTTGGCCGTAGAGTAAGCCCGAAGAATAGCGGCCCAGAGGGCCCGTAGAGTCGTGGCCGAAGAATGGATGAAGAGTGGCACATCACCCAGAAGATGATTCTAGGTTATATAGCGACGAAAACCCGCCGAGGAAGGCAGCTGACCAGAAACACCGCTGCTATTGGTTGGCCAAGGAAATGATGTCACGAGCTCGTGGCGACAGCAGGCAAGCAGCAGACAGGCTCAGTGTAGTCGTTGTAGTGATGTGTTGCGGAAGCCTTAAACACTAAGTGAGTAACTATATGTCTATGAATTAGGTGATTAATAACAAGGTTAAGCATATAGTTTAAGCAATTAATACATTTCCAAAGAAATAATTATCATTCGGGGATCTCGGTAACAAGAAACAAATTTGACCGACAAATGGGCCAAGCTAAACATTGAAAGTATCACGAAAAGTGATCATGCTCCGAGAACTCCGAATGAAAACAAACAAAAGAATCAGTCAAAACAAACATGGATAACAGACGAGGAGAAACTAAGACTCGAAAGGCCAAACAGAGATAGTAGAGATAGGTCTAGTGTAAATACCTTTATTAGTTAAAACATCAACAACTCTGACGCGTTTGTCACGGCTAAAGTGGCAGTGAATAACTCTGCCTAGGTTCCAAACGAGAGGCGGAGATGGGCCTCGAAGAAGAACCATGTCCCCCACTCGTACATCTGGTTGAGGAAGCCGCCACTTCGCACGCCTATTTAGCAAGCTTAGATACTCTAACTTCCATCGGCGCCAAAAGGCACAGCGCAAATATTCTACTTTTCTCCAAAAGATAGGTAGGCTAGGATCACAGCGTCGAACCAGCAAAGGCGGAGTAGCAGCAAGCGAACAGCCAATCAGGAAGTGACTGGGTGTTAAAGGTAAAAGAACCTTAGGATCGTTAGAAAGAGGAGTCAGAGGTCTGAAATTTACGATACCTTCGACTTGAATAATTAAAGAGTTGAATTCCTCATAAGAATGTATGGAAGGACCATGAGTTTTCTTAAGCTGTCTCTTAGTAAGTTTGATGCAGGACTCCCATTGGCCCCCATGATGGGGAGCATAAGGCGGGGTGAAATGCCATTTGAACCCTTTAGAATAGGAGAAGTTGGAAATTTTTTCTTTAGCTGAAGGGGAGCTTAACACTTTTTTCCAGAGATCAGAAACACTTACAAAAATGTTTGCATTATCTGAAAAGACTTCAGATGGAACACCCCTTCTAGCAGCAAATCTAGAAAAGGCGGCTAGAAAATAAGATACAGAAGCGTTCGTAACCAACTCGAGGTGAATAGCTCCCGTCACCATACATACAAATAACGAGATGTAAAGTTTACCTAAGATTTTGCGCTTAGATGAAGAGGGATTGGTCTGATATACGTAAGGACCGGCGTAATCAATCCCAGTAAGAGCAAAGGGCTTACTAGGTTCTGAACGAAATGGAGGTGAATTACCCATAATCTGCGTGGCAGGGCGTGGTTTAACCTTAAAGCACGGTATACACTTCTTGACAACAGAAGAAACCTCATGAACACCATTAATGACCCAGTACCGGGTGAGTTAGCCGTGGTCGTTACGGCATGACTGTTGGCAGTCGCTCACATCCGGGAGGCGAGGAGGTTCGAATCCCCCCGCCGGCAACCTTGCAGATGGTCTTCTGTGGTTTCCCATCTTCCTTCCAGGCAAATGCCGAGGTTGGTCCCTAACTATAGGCCACAGCCGCTACCTTCCAACTCCTCGACCTTCCCTTCCAACTTTCCTCCCCCTCGGTACTTGTAGCTCACCCATTGGATGTCCGTCTCGAAGCAGCTACAAAACTGGCGAGCCGAACATGTCCTCGGACATTTTTCGGCACTAAAAGCCATACGCCAAAAAAAAAGACCCAGTAGAGTTCACGAATTAGACAGAGCATGGTGCGAGTGCCAGCATGGAGGTGTTTATAATGAAACTTTTTTTTATTATAAGTGTACTGATAGGATGCTTTGAAGGAAGGATGATGGGATGTTTTTTCCCATCCTCACAACTAGACATAGCTAATCTTCCTTCCACACGTATTATGCCGTCCTGGTCTAGAAAAGGAGTGAGTGGTGAAAGCCTGCTAGACTTGGGTAAGTCTTTACCACATATAAGAGCTTGCTTTTCAGGAGCAAATGCTTCCTGCTGAACAAGCAACAACATCTTTCGAGTAGCAAATTCTAACTCTACTCTGGTGAGAAAAGGTTGAGGCTTCAATGGTTGATCAATTACTAAATATTTTCACCGGAATATATAAGACACTACACGAATCAATTTATCAAATGAAGAGTATCTCTGAAAAAGGCTGATAGAAGTAGAAGTAAGATGCGACGTGACAGGGTCTGTGCGGGCATCAGATACTTCTTCTACAAAGTGATTAGCTAAGCGAGGCCAGCAAGATGATTCCTGACTTAGCCAAGGAGGACCATTCCAGTACAAGTCTGAAGAAATCAATTTTTTAGGCGTGCAACCACGTGATATTATATCCGCGGGGTTTTCACGGCTAGGAACATGTCTCCATTGTTCAGAATGGGAAACTTCATGAATCTTAGAAACGCGATTTGCCACAAAGGTATTCCAATGAGAAGAAGGCTTGGAAATCCAAGCTAGTAAAATAGAAGAATCGCTCCAAATAATGTGCGGGAAAATTTTAACTTTAAACTGACATTTAGTTTAGTAGCTAATTCTGTTGCCATTAAAGCAGAGCATAATTCTAATCTCGGCAATGATACCGTTTTAAGTGGAGCAACTTTTGATTTAGCGCACACTAAATTAGAAAATCCAGGGAAAGTAGCTGAGGAACGTCCTACTATGTATGCACAACAGCCATAAGCCCGTTCTGAACTATCAGAAAATACATGCAGGTCATACTGCTGGCTTAAGGGATTAGAAATTAGAAGGCGTGGTATAAAACCTTGGAGAGATCCAGCCAACTACTGCGATACTCTAACCATTCTTCTAAAAGAGGAAAGGGGAGCTCTTCATCCCAGTCAGATTTTAATGACCAAAGCTTTTTCAGGATAATTTTTGCAACAATAACTAATGGAGCAATATATTGCAAAGGGTCAGAGATCCTTGCGATTTCTGAAAGAACTTGTCTCTTAGTTACAGGGGGAGATTCTGACAAATGTACCTGATAAGAGAAGGTATCAGAAGAAGGACACCAAAAAACACCCAATGCTTTTACGGCTGCTTCATCATTAGGAATAGCAACAAATTCATTAACTGGGACCTCTGATGAAAATTTTGATATAAATTCAGTAGAATTTGAAGTCCATTTATGGAGCGGAAAACCACCTCCTAGGAGCAGGGATTTCAAATCTTCGCACACAAGGAGTGCTTCATGAATATTAGGGAAAGAATACAAGAAATCGTCAACATAAAATGCCGTTTTTAATGCCTCAGAGGCCAAAGGATGATACAGATGACCATCTTGCTCGGCTAACATGTGGAGAGACCGAATCGCAAGAAAGGCTGAAGGCTTCAGGCCATATGTCACAGTCTTCAATCTAAATATCATTATGGGTTTGGAACTCTCATCGCGCCACAATATGCTTTACAGATCTTGCTGCTCAGAATTTACGAGAATCTGCCCGTACAACTGCTTAATATCGAAGATTACAGCAATAGGAAACCGTCGAAAATCAAGCAAGACAGAGGTGAGATCTGTTTGAATAGCGGGACCACATTGCAAGGTATCATTTAAAGAGACTCCATTGGAATCTGGTGATGAGCCATTAAAAACTACTCTTATATTGTCTTGTGTTAAAGAATTTTTCCATACCGGGTGATGATTTAGATAAACTATTTCCTTAAAAGGAAGGCCAATTTCTTCTGATTTAGAAATTACCTCCATGTGATTGGATGATTCGTATTCCTCCATAAAGGAAGCATACTGAGTTTTAACAGAAGCGTCTCGTTTGAACCGATTTTCAATAGCAAATAGCGCACTGAGTGCTCTGGAATACGAGCCCGTAATGACGGGTGGATTAGGAATACGTGGAAGAGTTACAATAAATCTGCCTTCAGCAGTACGAACAGTGGTTTCCTTATTCTCAAGATCCCAGAACTTGGTCAGCTCTTGACTCAAATCGTCACCAACAAAATAACAATTTGATACAGTTTGAATAGGATTACGATATATTTGACCAGTAGAGATCCAACCAAAATCAGTTTCGTGGAAGAAAACATTAGGAGCAATTTTTACTTTACTGGAATGAAGACATTGCCAAAATACGCTTGAGCTGAAAAGAAGCTCTAAGGGCGAAGCTCTGTTGAAATGAAGGTCAGCTAGCTGGACAAAATTCCGGATATTCCAACTTTGAATAGGATAAGATGTGCCGGGAATATTTTTTCCTATAGACTTGATAATCAAACAATCTAATTGCAACTGCGTACCAAGATTATTAGAGTCCTTCAGATCCACTTTGGCAAAGCTTAAGTATTGCGATTTAGAGCAGTTTATTCCTGTAACTTCTATTGAGGTAGGATGTTTTGGGAGGCCTAACTTTCGTACCAAAGATTCACTAATAAAATTGTTAGTAGTGGCATTGTCTAATAATCCCCTGACAGATACCCATTTCCCGTAAGCATTTTTCGATAGAACCTGCACGTTAGATAATAAAACCTGAACTTTGCCAAGCGAGGTAGAACTTTGAGCATACGACTGCGCACTATTTTGAAAAGTCTTGGAATTAGACTTGGTATTGGGACTGCTTGGTCCTGATAACCGTGATCTTTCATGTCTGTGCTAACGGGAATGGTGCCTAGCCTTACAATGAAAGCATAAACATTGTGAACGGCAATTGTTTAACATGTGAGTTCCTGACAAACAGTTAAAACAATGTTTTATATTCGTAATTAACATACGTCTTTCATCTACTGATAAAGATTTAAATTCATCACAATTGTATACTTTATGCGATTGCTGACACAGACCGCACGTTTGCATTTGGTTAGGTGACCGAGCATCAACAGGAAGAGCATATGATCTTAAAATTCTTTGATTAGAACTGTTAACCTTGTCTTTTGAGAAGGCTTTTGAATCTGAAATACTATTTTTTGATTAGCTATGGCGGAAAATACTTGGCTTCTAGCCTTCAAAAAGTTAATAATTGCCTCATAAGTGCATTGCAAATGATGGGAAAGTTCTGTTTCCCAGGCTTTTAATGTACTTGCATCCAATCTTGCAGAAATGAGGTGAACTAGAAATAAATCCCAGTGATTTACAGGTTGGTTTAAATTGGACAATGCTCTGACGTGTAGTTCTGCAGTGTCAATCAACTTACGAAGTGATAAGCTGTTTTCTGCTTGTACGTTAGGTAACTCGAATAAGCTTAGTATATGGCGTTGAATAGATAAACGAATGTTCCCATATCTATCCTTAAGAAGATTCAGAGCAACTTCATAATTATCACTGGTCAAAGAAAGTGCTTGAATCCGGTTAAGTGCGTTGCATTGAACTGCCAGACGCAAGTAGTGAAATTTTTGAATTACCAGGATAGAAGTATTATCATGTACTAAAGAATTAAATAATTCAACAAGTAGTTCCGTGAAGAACTATACAGCCTATTTTCATATATCCTACTTATGTTAATTGCCACTATCAACATACACAATTTCTGTTTGATTGCTGTAATAGATTCGTAGATATTAAGAACCGACTAAATATTTCGGATGGTCTCCATGTTGGATTTTATATATGTAGGTCCTAGAGTTATGTACTGTTACATGCAGATTATTGTGAACGTGTAGTATTCAAACTTCAATCGAATAATTAGGACACAAGAAAAAACATGGAGATTTTAAAATTTTTCACAGCTGCCATCTTGAGGTTATGGAAACAATTGAAATAAATTAGATGCCTGTGGATTAACATTCGTATAAGGATTTACTGTACCAAGTTTCACTGCACTCGGATGGTTAAATTGCGAGAAACGTCCATGTGAATATTTATAATTCGCGTCACCACCATGTTGGATTTGTGATCACCACGGTTATTTAAAGTCCTATAGGTGAACTTAAGTTCATAGCCCTTATGAACATTAAAAAATGCAGTTTGATTGCTAAAATAGATTCGTAGATATTCAGTATCGTCTAAATATTTCGGATGGTCGCCATGTTGGATTGTTAAATGTATAGGCCATAGAGTCATGTACCATTAAAGGAAAATTATTGCGTAGGTTCATTATTCAAACTTTCACTTCGATCGCATGACTATATCACAAGAAATAAAAACTTAATTTTAAAATTCGCACTGCCGCCATCTTGAGGTTATGTAAACAATTGAACTAAATTAGATACCAGTGGATTACAATGTGTACAAATATTTCCTGTACCAGGTTTCAGTGCGCTTGGAACATTAAATCGCGAGAAAGTTCTATTTAAAATTTTCAAATTCGCTTGGCCGCCATGTTCGTTTTGTAGATAACCGGTTTTTGAAAGTCTTATAGATGGTTTTCCAGTAGTGCCCTTTATCTCAGTACAAAATTTTAGGGAGATACCGCTAATAGTTTCAGAGATATAGAATGCCGGTGAAATATTTCGCACATCCGCCATCTTGTGATTATGTAAACAATTGAACGAAGTTAGATGTCGGTGCATTACAATGTATATAAACATATACTGTACCAAGTTTCATTGCGTTTGGTTGGTCAAATCACGAGAAACGCCTATTTAAAAGTCGCAAATTCGCTTGGCCTCCATGTTGGTTTTGTAGTTACCAGGTTTTCAATTGTCACATAAGTGAACTTATAGTAGTTCCCTCTATCACCATAGAAAATGTCAGGGTAATATCGGTAATAGTTTCGGAGATATTGAATGCTGGTGAAATATTTCGCACAGCCGCCATGTTGGATTGGTGAGTCGTAACAAAATTTTAAGGGCACTGTCGAGGTCGCCGGGAATGGTGCTATGAACTTTCAGAGTTTCATTGAAATCGCTCCTGCCGTTTAGATTTTATTAGGGGGACACACACACACGAATCACACACACACACGGACAAAAGGTGATCTCATAAGCCTATTTTTTCAAAATTGAAAATAGGCTAAAAATGGCTCCCATTCTATGTCCTTACCAGTGAATTTGGGTATTTCTGATTTGGGTAATATATTGCGTGAAGAAGATGTAAAAGATGCTGAAGAAGTTTGATCTTCTTGTTTTTCTTTTAATGTTAAAGCCCTAATAAGCTGTTTAGCTTCAGCAAATCCCTGCTAGTATAATTTTTCAACTTCCAACCTATCACTTTGCTGGTCCGGGTGCTGAGTTTCTATACTGCATTGTATATCATCATATTTCTCAAAGGCTTGTTCATAATTCTTAAGCCTCTGCGAAATTATGTCAAGATTACGCTCTTGGGGTTCAAGCTCCGTTAAAAAGTACGAAATCCTGTGAGCTTACCCTTACAAGAGGCTCTGGCGTTGCTGAGTTTGTCATCAAGGTTAGGCATGATAAAAGTTGTTTGTTACTCACGTCAATATTGTGACTTCGAGTGCTGGAAGCCAGAGATTGACAGCTTGCTAGGTAGTAAAGTTTAGTCTGATGCGGAAGAAACCGGCTTTGCTTACGTTATCTCCTCCTCTGCTGAACATGCGCCTCAGGCTGAAACTTAGAATTTGAATTCGTGTTGAGACACAATAAACAAAAATTGTTAATGTTTAATGTGAAATCCAGGATATGAAACTTGTAACATTCCCAGGGTGCAACAGATATGTTTCCCGGGGGTGAGGCACCATAAATATGGTGGAGTTTGCCCCAGAAAACTCCAACTCATAGAGGGAGAACTGCAACAAGCATTAGCTTGGATTCAATATCATTGGGGTGAAGCAATAAGGCAGAATTATGTGTTAATGTAAGGGGCTGAAGGATTTCACAACTAAACATAATAGGTGACAAATATGCAATTTATTAGTATACTGTCTAAGTAAACACAACATCAATTAATAACCACTGAAGAAAATACTTGAGCTTCTTATTAAAAAGTTCATGGCAAAGATCAACTTTGTCTTCTTAAAATAGAAGAGGCAATAAAAATGTTATATAAATTAGTGCTAAAAAACTTATCTTAACTTTGGCGACACTTTAGTGGAGGGTATGTCCGGAGTGAATCATCCCTCAAGCGAAGAAATGTATGCAGACAGTCACGTATAACGATTTGTCAGCCCCAGTAGGCAACCCACTCCACACATTTGAGAGGTATCACTGCTGTTGTTGTGCACTGGAGAGATAGGAGTATGTTTACAAACTTGGTTGGTCATGGCTGACCACGGCGCGTAGCATCTACTGTTGACATTCCTTCCTTGTGCCTTTCTTCACTGCGACATAGTGCACCGTGAAGGTTATTATTATTGGTCGTAGATGATGACTCTCACTGCGGTACTTGAAAAGTCTTGGCGAGATATTTGAAGATTATTGGTCTCAGAGTGGTGACCAAAACGCAGATTGTCACATGTTGACGGTAAAATATTGGCCGAAGAGTAAGCCCGAAGAATAGCGGCCCGTAGAGTCGTGGCCGAAGAATGGATGAAGAGTGGCACATCACCCAGAAGATGACTGGAGGTTATATAGCGGCGAAAACCCGCCGAGGAAGGCAGCTGACCAGAAACACCGCTGCTATTGGTTGGCCAAGGAAATGACGTCACGAGGTCGTGGCGACAGCAGGCAAGCAGCAGACAGGCTCAGTGTAGTCGTTGTAGTGATGTGTTGCGGAAGCCTTAAACACTAGATGAGTAACTATAATATCTATGAATTAGGTGATTAATAACAAGGTTATGCATATAGTTTAAGCAATTAATACATTTCCAAAGAAATTATTATTATTCGGGGATCTCGGTAACAAGAAACAAATTTGACCGACAAATGGACCAAGCTAAACATTGAAAGTATCACGATAAGTGATCAAGAGGTATTCAGAAAAGCGTAAAAATATCGTTTTTAGAACTCTATATTTCAATATTCCATAAAGCCCTCATCCCCACTCCCCCTACCGGTGGTCCACAGTACCGGAACCTCTTATTTTACAAATCAAGCACTGCCTCTTGCAAAATAGAACAAATTATGGTGGTTTTGTTAACTTTGTTGTACTTTTGCTTTTGCCCTTTCCACAGTGCACAGTATGACGAGGCACACAAACTACCAAAGGGAGGGGGGGTTCCGTGCCCACCAAAAGAAAATTGTTAATATCTTATACAAGAATTAAAATTTAAAAATGTAAATGTGTGGTTGGGTAACCGGATTCAAAATAGACAATAACAGTACCATGAATGAACCGTAACAAATGGAACTGATGGGCATGAAATACCCCCCGTTGGTATTGTTAGGGTTAAGGAGTAGAACATCGAGATCATCTACTTTGTTGCGTAGCTGTACACCATGACTACGATGGGGCTCTGCAGCAAGTCCAGGAATCAGAGGTTCGAATCCCGGCACTCAAAGTGGTTATCTTCAGTGTGATATTCCCCCGGGATATTCCACACTCCCTACAGAGTGTTATCAGACCAACAATAAAGGATACATATTGCGCCCGTATGGACGCGCGGTTTAAGTAGTTTACATTGGATCACGCACGGGATGACAACAGCTGACGTGAGCCGGAAAACGTGACGAATTGAGGTACAATATGAAATGGAACATTCTGGAAGCTTATGGAATTTAGCCAAGTTATCTCAATTTACCAGCCCTGATGTGAGAATATTTTAGGGAGACCACATTTTATATTATTGTTACAGGTTTGTGAGATATGTCTTTTCTTGTCCCGGTCATCCAAACGGCTGATGACGTGAAACTGGGTATAAGCGGGCGACTTCTGCGGAGCTGAGCTATCTAATAGCTTAGGCGCAGAGGAGAGTACGCAATTCCCGGTCTCACGACGAAAAGACCACTGTTTATTTCTGTGCTTTACGAATGTGTGAGCAGCATCAAATGAAAAACTACCAGTTTGATTATTTCTGTGCGCGATACAAGAGTGTTATTAGCGGCACAAGTGCGGGAATTTACGGAATGTAAAATAATTCGTATGCGTACAAGGAAATTCAGAGAGTTTTGACAAGCTAGCAAACAGGCGAAGCAGCCAGTTGCGTTACAAATGGGAAAGTTTTTACGCATCACGGACAGTGCATAGAAGCAGGCATTCTACGACATTATTATGAGTAGAATCGAGTGTATATCGACCGGCAGAGTTGACTTGTGTGCTAGTGTCGCATTGGAACGGCAAACGTACGTAACTCATCCCTAACACTCCTATACACAGACAAGTTCAACCCACATCAAAGTACACGCGCCTGATGCTCAAGGTGTTCCAAGCCCCTAAAATGAATTATCTGTGAATATCTATTGAACTGGTCTTGTGTTGTTGTTTGAGTCCTCAATCTTTTGACTGGTTTGAAGCAGCTCTCCTTGCCTCCCTGTCCTGAGTTAATCGTTTCATCTCTACATAACTACCACACCCTACATCCAAGGCATTCTGTTTAACATATTCTAACCTTGGTCTACCCCTACAGTTCGTGTCCTTGACCCTTCCTTCCATAACTAAGCTTGCTATTCCTGGGTGTCTTAATATGTGTCATACCAACCTATCTCTTCTCTTCATTAGCAGTTGCCAGAAACATTCCTCCTCCCCCACTCGTCTTAATACCTCTCATTTGTTACCCTATCTACCCATATGATCGTCATCATTCTCCTGTAACACCACATTTCAAACGCTTTAATTCCCCTCTTTTCTGCTGCATCAATAGTCCAAGTATCACTCCCATATAGTGTCACGCTCCAGACAAGGGCTTTCAAAAATGACTTCCTAATACCTAAATCTATATTCGATGTCAACAGATTCCTTTTCTGTAGAAATGCTTTCCTTGCCTGAGCCAACCTACTTTTTATATCCGCTTTGCTTCGTCCATCACTGGTTATTTTGCTTCCGAAAGTAACAGAAGTCTCCTACTTCCTTCAGCTTTTCACCTGCCAATTTGATGTCCATAGAGGTTTCTGATTTATTTCTACTGCATTCCAATATTTTTGTTTTACATTTATTGATTTTCATCATGAATTCTTTCCTCAAGACGGAGTCCATACCATTCAAAAACTCATTCAAATCCTCAAGCGTGTCGGCCAAGATGACGATATCATCAGCAAATCTCAGAATTGACATTATTTCTCCTTGAATCTTCACTCCCACTTTAAATTTGTCTCCAATTTCCTTCATTGCTTGTTCAATGTAAAGATTGAAAAGTATGGGTGATAAGTTGCAGCCTTGCCTTACACCTTTCTGAATACCAGGTTCTCTCTCTCTCATGTCCGAAATGCTCGAATGACTGCTGTCGTAGGATAAGTTTATAAACCAGTGCCATGAACTAAATATTCTGGTACAAATGATCTTAGTGTTGTAGATAGCGCTTTATCGTGTGACGTTGGACACACATTCTCCAGGGTTGGAGGTGCTCCTGTTTCAGATAAGGCGATCACTACTACCGTTGGACATTTTGCTAACATAAATTGTTACGCTTATATGTATTGTCTAAAATGTTTTCCCCAGGGGCCCATGGCTAGTGGGACGTGGGTTGGCGACCACGGGACCCCAGCTGAGTTCGGCATTGCTTCCACTTACTTGAACGGGCTCCTCTCTGTCATCTTTCATATCGACCACCCTTGGTTGACTCTTGTTCTTTTCCGACCCCGACGGTATTAGGGTATCCGAGGCCTAGGGAGTCTCTTCCTTTCCTGCCTTAGTTAGCCCTTGTCTCATCTTTCCAGATCCAACATTCTTCGAGGGGTCAGCCCTCTTCTGTTCTCTTCATATCTCCTGCCTTCTGCTCAAGGCCCTTAAGGAGGCGGGGTGTGTGTAGTCCCTCCTCTTCTGGTGCACCCTGGATAGTGCTACACCCTCAAGGGCTCAAGGTTAGTGAGTTCGGGATTTGGCGACCCCCTGGGTATTCCTGAGCTTGGCACGTTTTTTTTTTCCTTTTTTCCATTGCCAATGGGGCGGGCCCTCTCCTCCTTCCCTTTCCTATCTGTATTTCATGGCTCTCCTTCCTTCCTAATCCCTCAATCCTCATTCTTTGAGGGTTGAGGGCATTTCTTTTCCTCGTGTCCAATATTTGCCTCATCCTTTGTTTACCATTTCTTCTTCTAGTTTGTAATAGTTATAGTTTTCATTACATTCTCATCTCATCTCTCTCTATCACCCAAATCATTCGGGGCCGATAACCTAGATGTTAGGCCCCTTAAAACAACAATAATCATCATCATCATCATCTTGTCTAAAATGAGTACAATTGAGTCTAGAGTTGTAAATTGTTGGCCTATATTTTATCACAATTTAGGTCATTGACAAAAGCTGTTTATTTCATCAAATGGAGATGGACAGGACCCACAAATATACGGAACTATTTATCTTTATTAGTGGCGTAGTTACACTACGTGTGCTAATGCAGAAGGCCATGGGACCAGGCTATCTCCAGAGTAGGTGAACAAGTAGGATTATTCCCCACCGTTGACCGTCCTCAATTGATTTTCCAAGGTTTATCATTTTCAACTTGAGCTAAATGCTGGGGCGGTACTTTGCCTTCTAACATTGCTCATTAACTCATATCATGATGTTGACATGTAAACATGGCTGTAATGATTGCCACTTACAGGATAAACAAACGCATTGATCAGGAAAATATTTCTTCACCGGGTCCCTGTTAGTGGAGAATAGTTATCAACTCAGAAGTACCCACTCTCCATCAAAACGCCCGAGGGAAAAAAATCACATCTACCGTATATAGAGCAATCCTGCCTTTGTAATAGTACATTATGCAACGAGCCTATAAAGGCAATAATTAAGACACGAGAATGTTTCAATACGAGTGTCTTAATTACCATTATAGGCGAGTTGCATACGACTGTTTATGTTCGACGATAATTATAATTTTATTACATGTTTTAACATAAATATTCATAAATATCTGTGGGATTCTGTAACTTCAGTTAGTGAACAGAGCGTGCTGAGTGGTTTGCTGACTGAACAGAGCGCATGCGTGGGTCAAAGAATTTCGAAAGCAGAGACCATTTACTTTGCTTGACAATGCTATTGTTTACAGCCTGCATGATGTCTAGTGCCGATCAGAACTATCATTTACTAATATTGTCACCGAAGTCGTTTGAAAGCAATGCGCTGTGTAGAAATTGGATTTGGGGATATTAAGGTACAGTGCTATTTCTTGTCTCATATTCACCAGTTTATTTACGCGAACATAAGGGATGGTGCACTTTCCATGTCGGTAATTTATATAGAAGGATGCTGTGTTGCTAACTTCTGGACGTAGATTCATGAAATGCTTGCATATGTCATAGTATTTTCTTGTTACCGTAAAGGTTCGTGCTGATGCTGTCTTTGTGTTTGGGATTGTAACTACAATGGTTGATCCGATATCCAATTTGAACTTTCAAATCATGTAATTCATGTCCGACATGTTGGCTTTTGAGCGCATGCGCGAAGCTATCCTTACCTAATTTGTCAATGAAAGAGCTCTGATTGGCTGGAGAAACTGTTTCATAATGAAGAATTGTACTATAAAGACCCTCATTATGATCCAGTTTTCTGACATATAATATTTACATTTCAACATCGCCAAACATAAAGCCTATTTCGATACCACCTGATATCGGCACTGAGGTTTTTCCTTGAAGTGAAACAGTCAGCAGGAGGTCATTTGCTAAAAACAGGTAAAGTGAGGAAGTCATTCCTCGTCAATCACACCATGACGCAATCGAGCGCGAAGTTACAGAGGCGTAGGACGGCAGTACATTCATCGGTCCGAATGGGTGCGAGAGAGCTCACTTTGTCATTGTAGGTATAATCCATCGGATTCACCTGGAGTTATAAGCAGTGTTGCCAAATCTTGAAATGGGAAAGAACTAAACCCTATGCTTTAAAACACCAGAAAAGTACCAGTTGGACTCTGATTCAAAACACTAGAAAAAGACCAAAACTCATAAATATATAAAAGGCTTTTTACTTACATTTCTTTCATTAACATGATGTTCCGTGACGAACTAAATAGCCTACTTTTCTTCAAATGTAAGATTCATGCCAATGATTAATCTATATGGATCTATCTAGAATAATGACGAAATTAAGTTGGTAATATCGAAATTTCTAATTAGTTCGAAATACTGTATACCTGACATAATGTAGCCTAATAGAGAACTACTGTTGACAACCCTGGTGACCAAATATATTCTTAGTTCCATCTCTTAAAGTACAGAATACAAAATTTGGTTGAAGTCCAATGGATAGCATGGACGTTACATGCAGTTAAACATTGGATCTAACAACAAGCGTAAAATCATGTTGGCAACAATGATATACATGTATTGGTCAGAAATAATCTGAAATAATATGATCTATTGTTGTGTCAATTTTGAATGAAATCCATTAGTTAGTATAGAAATTACATGCATTTTAAAATTTGACCTATCAGCAGGCTTAGAATCATGTTGGTAGCACTGGCATAGGCCTATATTAGTTACTCCAAATTAATCTAGAATGCCTGGTACTATACGTGTGCAAAGTTTAGAGCTTTTGGCTTGCATACTTTCTGATATATTGATATTTGGGTAACAAAAATAGGGACAGAATTTATTAACAGTTGGCAGCCCTGGTTACTCTTAAGAATCGGTATAGTCATATCTGTTATGGTACACATAGCACACACGAAATTTGGTTGAAATCGAAATGATAGTATAGAAGTTACATGTATTTAATGTTGGACCTCTCAGCAGGCTTAGAATCATGTTGGTAGCACGGACTTATATAAGTTACTCCAAATTAATATAGAATGTCAGGTACTATACGTGTGCATACTTTAAGGCTTGCATACTTTCAGATATGTGGGTATTTGGATTTAAAAAAATTGAGAGCATTTATTAACAGTTGGCAGCCCTGGTGGCTCTTAAGAATACGCTGTCATATCTGTTTATGTACACATAGCACATACGAAATTTGGTTGAATTCCAATTGATAGTGTTGATGTTATATGCATTTAAAAATTGGACCTATCAGCAGGCTTATAATCATTTTGGCAACACTGCCATGTATGGCCTCCTGGAAATTAAACTGAAATATTATTATCTATACGTGTGCCAATTTTGAAATAGCTCCCATTCATACCTTCCATGATATCCAACATTGAGCTCAAATTTCAATTTCGATTTTTCAGCAGTTGGTAGCACTGACATCATTTTCAAATATGGCCGTGAGATATTCAGGTATAGATCTTGACTACTATCAAATTTTGTTTCGATTGCTGCAATCGTTTAGGAGTTGATAGGGGGGGGGTCACACACACAGCCAGACAGACAGACAGACAGACAGAAGGACAGACAGACAGACAGAAGGACAGACAGACACACATTTGTCCGATCTCATAAGTCTACTTTTTCCTCATTTTTGCAAAATGTGAAAAGTAGGCTAAAAATAGTCTTCTTCGCTTGCGGAGCCTGTTACTGCTATTACATCTTTAGAGCAGGAAGATGTAGTACTGCTGTAGCTCTGCATACTTCCAATTTTGGCCACTATTATATCCTTCGGAAGTTCGTAGTCGTGATAGTATTTTCCCTCTGTTTTTAGTCCAAATCGCACACACAATGCAATTTTTGAACATTCATTCGATTTCTTTGCTTTGTTTTCACCAATTAAACTTGGCTAAGCACACTCCCTACATCTGCATTAGAGTATGGAGCGAAAGTACATAAACTGCCTTCGCATGAAACTGGGGAATCCCCTGGGAGACAGGGAAGAAAATAGATGATAGGCCGATTCTTTGTATAAGTGCACTGGCACTGAGCCCTGCGTGTTGCGCTTACTTAGCACTTATGCACGCGATTGAGAATATCAGGGACTTCCCCTGTTGGAGTGTTGATCTTGGCACATGTAAGGCTGAACATTGCCTATCTTAATTGATTAACTTTATTAAAACTATTACATGGCTTCCAGGATTTACTTATTTGTCGTAGGAGACAATTTCATGAAACAATCCGTTAAGCACCAGATTTGGCACTGGTTTTATTGAAATAACGCCAGTATTTTGCTATGGCGTTATTAGAACATTTCTGGACCAGACGAACTTCAGAAACACCAGATCTGGTGCTAAAAATACCAAATTGGCAACAGTGGTTATAAGGTGTGTAATTTGTTGACGGCTGTGGCGCCCCCACGTTCGATAGTTAGGGTTCAGAAATGGCATGAACAGACTCGGGCAACAAGATGTCACATACCACCTACTACACACCCTCAACAGCATGGACAAACACTTGGGCTGCGTCAAATCTACCCCCCCCCCCTTGTCAATACTGTGAAAATGATGTCTAATAATCGTACATTATGCAACGAGCCTATAATGGCAATAATTAAGACACGAGTATGTTTATAAAACGAGCGTATGTGAGTTTTACAATTTCCATACGAGTGTCTTAATCACCATTATAGGCGAGTTGCATACGACTGTTTATGTTCGACAATAGTTATTATAACTATTTAATGTTCGAGTATAGTCACAAATGATGGGGGAGCAGAGGAAGATGTTCGAAGCCGTATCAGGAAGGCAAATGGTGCCTTTGTCCAGCTCTACCCCATCTGGAGAAATAGAAACATTTCCAGGAAGACCAAGCTCCGCCTTTTCAATAGCAACGTAAAGTCGATTCTTCTCTATGGCTGTGAAACGTGGAAAGTCACAAAACCGATCAACAACCAGCTACAGGTGTTCATTAACAGATGTCTGCGTCGCATCATGAATGTGAGGTGGCCGGACATAATCTCAAACGAAGATCTTTGGACCATCACCAATCAACAACCGATTAGCATCCAGATCAAGGAGAGGAAATGGCGCTGGATCGGTCACACACTAAGGAAGCCGGACGGAGCTGTTGAGAGGGCGGCGCTAGACTGGAATCCTCAAGGTGCCAGGAAGCGAGGTCGACCTAAGAAGACCTGGAAGAGGACGATCGAAAATGAAATTGCAGAGGAGGACAAGAACTGGAGTCAAGTGAAGAGAATAGCCAGGAACCGTACTGCGTGGAGAAATTTCGCCAAGGCCCTATGCTCCGGAAGGAGCGGCAGGAATTAAGAAGAATGTTCGAACATAAATATTCATAAATATCTGCCGAGATTTCGCCAGTTAGGTAGATTTCTTTAGAAAGCTATTGCAATGGGTACCATGTTTCGACTTCCTGAAAATTTTGACATATCTTCGCGTTTCACATCCCCTAGACCCCAAAACCACCGTCAGTTCAAAAGTTTATATATAATTTATGTATATATGTATATATATATATCACTTTCTTGTGGACACGATAAATACCGCAATTTTGCACCAATCACTTTGAAATTTTTACATAATATGTATCCCTATAAAATCTCGGTCGAGTTCGTTAATGGGAACAATCGGTCGAAGGGGTGAAATTGGGGGGCTTTTTTTTCGAAAAAGTGAAATATCGCTATAACTCTCTTAATATTTGAAATATCGAATCCATTCAAAGTTCATACTATGTGTCGGATAAGGCACAAAAATTTATGTTTGAAAAGTTTTTTGATAGCACCAACCATTGACCAAAGAGGTGGGAAAAAGTGGGTTTTCCGGGAAACATTAATCATATCTTTCTTAATAGACACAATATCAAAACCGTACAAAATGGACAATATTCCCCTAATAATTGCCTAAAACTTTTGTCTGAAAGAATTTTTGATATGACACACCATTACGCCAAGGGATGAGAAAAATGATTTCGGAATTATAAGAAAATGCCAAGAGCTATCAGAGGTTACCATGACAACACTACTAAATTGATGAGGGATGAGCCATCAGACGTTGCCATGACAACGCACTTGCACGAGATCACATTCAGTTTCCTATCTGACTAAGTGTGAAGTGGCTTCGGTGACTTAAATGGAAGCATGCTAAACTTCTAAGCCCAAGGTCGCGGGTTCAAAGCCGGCCGAAGACGTCGGATTTTCCAAGAGCGCTAAAAATCCCTCAGTATGCTTTCCTTTGCAGGTGAAGTTCCAACGTTCGTCTCGAGTTGTTGGTTGCGGTGGCATCTAGTAGCCAAGTTCACAGCTAGGTGTCGTTGACGGTAGTATTTGTTAGCAACATTAGGAACTAATGCTTGAAATTGACCGTCTGCAGTCCTTACCTGAATTTCAGACTAATACAGCCCCCGTGGCTCATGATCGCGAAATTAACGGTCACGTTAAACTACAAGCTTGCTTGCTTTTACTAATACAGCCATCACAATTCACACCGTTTATCAGACAGATTCTACAATCACCCTAAGTATACGGTGTTACATGACCGCGTTTTCACAGCCCCTAAACTGTGGAACCAACCAAAATCTCTGTGGGAGATAAAATTTTGCGTGAACCTGTAACAGACCGTTAGATAGTTACACATCAGTGTCGAAACCTTGCATAAGGACAGTGTGATCACAAGTATAAAAATGGACCCCAAATGACAAGAATGTTACCGTCCCCTTAAGACAATAAAATGTTTAATATATGCATAAAATGGCGAAAAACAAAGTTAATTAAGCTCCTATTATAAAATACTTTCTCGCAATAAATGAGGTCTGATCCTTCTACGAAAACCTGCATATTCTGCCTATTTTCGCCTATCCCTAGGCTTGTCCAGTGAAATCTACCTCCGCCTTCCGGCGTGCCGAGAGGACTCTTTTTATGTACTGAACAGATTTGACCATGGCCTCCTCGATTACCCCACTATGACACTAGGCAACGCAGTGAAATTTAAATTAGAAGGCCTTGGAACTCAGCGCAGGTGCGATGCTATCCTTATCTAATTGGTCAAACATCTGTTTCTTGAGTTATGATTGGTGGGAGAAACTGTTCCATAATGAACAAGAAGTTCCGTGAAGAACTATACAGCCTACTTTTCATGCCAATGATTATTCTACAATATATGAACCTATCTAGAATAATGACGAAATTAAGTTGGTAATATCGAAATATCTAATTAGTTCAAAATATACCTGGTATAATGTAGCCTAATAGAGCACTACAGTTGGCAGCCCTGGCGACTGAATATATTCTTAGTTCAATCTCTTAAGGTACAGAATACAAAATTTGGTTGAAGTCCAATGGTCGTTACATGCAGTTAGACACTGGATCTATCAGCACGCGTAAAAGCATGTTGCCAACAATACCATGCGTGTGCTGGTCAGAAATAATCTGAAATATAATGATATCATGTTGTGCCAATTTTGGATGAAATCCATTTGTTAGTATAGAAGTTACATGTATTTTAAAATTGGACATATCAGCAGGCATAGAATCATGTTGGCAGCACTGCCTTGTATTAATTACTCCAAATTAATCCACAATGTCAGGTGTTATACGTGTGCAAAGTATATAGCTGTTGGCTTGTGGTGTATTCTTGGAATACACGGTAAGATAGAGTATTCTTTTTAATGCTCTTTTCTCGTTCTCTCCTTCCTTTTTTTTTCTCAAACACCAACAGTGATCTCCTATGTTCTCTTTGCTGTTTAGGGTTCTCATATCATTGTGAGTCTGTTCTAGATATATATCTTCCATGACCCACCTAGCGTCATCTAGCAGCGAATCTTTGAAGTTCCTCAATTCTTTCCGGTGCAAGAGGGCTTCCTTTTCAATCTGGCCACCAGATCTCGTTGCCATCGCCAGCTATTATCTCCGTGATCAAGAGAACTTCGTCTACTTTTTGACCCACCAGGCTGTGCTAGTATCGCCTGCTATGAACTCTTTGAAGACCATTCATCAAGAAAAACATTTATTTTTGTATAGTTGGCTATTCTGATATGTATTCCTTTGTCTCCTACCCCCACTCTCTTCCCTTCCTTGGTCCCCCTGTGCTTCGCTGAGTGGGTCTCACTTGCACATCGGCAGTTGACTTAGTCAGTCAAGGCTCAACTAGAGCCAGCCTCCTTAACTAAAGAGGCATTCTTTAGATTCCACGCCATGTTGGAACTTTAATCGTCAAAGGGAACTTCACCTTCGCCATGCAACAAAGATAAGTACAGACTTCAGGTTTTAACCTCATTTTCATCGTTTTAATATCTTCATGCCTTTAAGGATAATTTTATAGGCAGTGTGAGATTACTATAATTTGTGACAATAATCATCCTTTGCGGGATTTACCATGTTGGGCTTTTGTCTGTCTAAGCCAACCTTAATAGAAAGTAGCTTTTCTTAAGCTAATTAAATGAGAAATCTTCTCACAACGTGGGATATTATCTATTACCCGCTGTCTATAAAATATCAAGCTCGTTCCACCGCTGGATTAACTTTGTCCCTATTCTTCTATTAGGATCGTTCTGGAACCTTCCAGATTCTGTACTCTATCTACAAGTCGTGCCATCATGTATTTTTCTCTCACTTGTGGGAATACTATTTAAAAATGAGGAATAGTCCTTCTGAATTAATACTCAATAGCTAATTTTCTTCCACCGTTGGAATGTTCTATGGCGCATTTAATTGTAATTCACAACTTTCTCAAGCAATAGACTTTCGCCTACCTAGTGCAACTAATTATTTTTCATCATTGCAATAACTTTCTTTGCCATAAACTTTTGTGTTACTACAGTGAACTTTTCATCCATTCATCAAACTATAGTGATAAACAGTGTTCTTTCAACATTTCTACCGCGTCGCGATCGTCCGATTACCATAAATAAGGCCATGAACATTTATCCTCAATCCCAATCGATCTTTCGTTAACCTTTTACTAACAAACCATATTAATAAAGTTGTTACTTTAGGTCCTTTTCACTGAGGTGTCACTCTATAGAAGTGCCCTCCCCTTTTTCTTATATAACATTAATTAACTTCTGCATAAGTACGTGTCTAGTACACGTTTCAAACTTACATTGTTTCTCCCTTCTAATTAGGGAATACAATTCTTTCAACTCATGAGTGAGTTATTTCTAGGACTCACGAAAGGAAACCTTGCCCTATTTGTCTCATGATTCCTATTTAACCATAGGAAGTCTAGAAACTTCCTTTTGACTTTCTCTTCAGGTTTCACAGTAAGTGACCTGTCCTATTTTGTATAACTATTATAAACGTAATTCAGCGTAAATATAAGAAGTTATAGGAACTTCTCTTTCATTCTACCTGCTTTCTTTTTTTTGTTATTTTCGAAGTTGTAACTTTTTTTAAGATAGGTACTTGGAAATTTCTGAAAGTACCCACCTTGTACTCGATTTAATGTCTAACTTTAATTACTTCATTTGTCTTTTTTAAATCTTATAAAGATTTTAGTACATATAAAGGTTTGAAACCTAAAGAATTGTTAATTGCCTGGACCAAACTTTAAATGTTAGGAGGTCTGCGACCCCAAATTGTTAACAAAAATTGAAACTATAAACTTGTTAAATTTATTAGATTTTTTTGCATTGTTAAATAAATTCAAACTTTCCTTTTTGACTCATCATTTCTCTAATACAACGGTTAGGCAAGATTCTGTCTTCCCTGATTCTTCCTAGGTTCATGCCCTCGTTAATGCAAATAAATCTCGTGATAGGGTTTTCACCACTCGTTGCATTTGAGCAAGAACTCTTAGTAGTTATCTTGATAAAGTTTCTTTTAGCTTTAATAGCTAATTCTAACTGGCCAGTAAGGCAAGTACAGCTCGCTACGCCAGCTTCCTGCTTGTGAAGATCCTCTCCAAAAAAAACTTATGGTTGGTTTTCCAAAAGATAAGTGTTTTTCTTTGCCTAAACTTTTAGTCGGCTTCTTGCTGGATAAAAGCTTAGCCATTTCCAAATGCAACTATTGGTTCATTTACCAAATTTATTCCCAAAGGCATAATTCTTTTATCACTATCCTTCTTGGAAGCATTTGGTCGCTTTTCATGAACTCTACAACTTCGAAAACTGGAAATATCAAAACCGATTCAAATTATTGGCATTCTTCGAATTACTTGTTCAACACGAATTCCTTTGAACAGACATACAATAAGTCTGATACTCTCTGTCTTTCCAGACCATCACCCTTCCCCATAGTAGGCATATGTATGCTTGAAAGGGAATACGCTAAAGCCATTCTCTTGCAAACCGCCCAAGTCCTAGCTGCGGTTCCCGTTAGCTTCGACCAGGTCCTTACCCACTTTAGGTATCAGAGAACGGATTTGCAGTGGCAACCGTCTTTGAGTGTATATAAAGTTAAATTTATAATTTTTGTGGGACTCTCCTCCTATTTCTATCTCCTTTCTCCTCAGTCCCAAGCCCACCTCCTTTTCTTTATCATCTTCCCTTGGTGGTTAGGTTATTCCTCAGCCAATAATCTACCCAGCTTGCATACTTTCTGATATATTGATATTAGGGTAAAAAATATAGACAGCATTTATTAACAGTTGGCAGCCCTGATTGCTCTTAACATGACTTACAGTCATATCTGTTATGGTACACATAGCACATACGAAATTTGGTTGAAATCGAACTGATAGTATAGAAGTTACATGTATTTAATAATTGGTACTATCAGCAGGCTTATAATCATGTTGGTAGAACTGACGTATATAAGTTACTCCAAATTAATATAAAATGTCAGAATATACGTGTGCATGGTTTAAAGCTGTTGGCTTGCTTACTTTCTGATATATTGGAATTTGGATAAAAAATAAAGAGAGCAATTATTAACAGTTGGCAGCCCTAGTGGCTCTTAAGAATATGGTCAGTCATATCTGAATATGTACAGATATTACATAAAAATTTGGTTGAAATCCAATTGATAGTGTAGAAGTTATATGCATTTAAACATTGGACCTATCAGAGGGCTTAAAATTATTTTGGCTACACTGTCATGGTTGGCCTCCTTGAAATTAAACTGAAATATTATTATCTACATGTGTGCCAATTTTGGAATAGCTCCCATGCATACCTTGCAAGATATCCAACATGGAGCTCAAATTTCTAGTGCGTTTTTTCAGCAGTTGGTAGCACTGACATCATTTTCAAATATGGACGTGAGATATTCCGGTGCACAGCTTTACTCATACTAAATTTGGTTTTGATTGCTGCAGCCGTTTAGGAGTTGATAGGGGGGGGGGACACACACAGCCAGACAGAAGGACAGACAGACAGACAGACAGACACACATTTTCCCGGATCGATCTCATAAGTCTACATTTTCCTCATTTTTGGAAAATGTGAAAAGTAGGCTAAAAATAGTGTTATAATGACCATCAATATGATACAATTTTCTGACATCAGGGTCGAACATAATAGTACATTATGCAACGAGCCTATAATGGCAATAATCAAGACACAAGTTTGTTTATAAAACGAGCGAAGCAAGTTTTATAATTTTCATACGAGTGTCTTAATTACCAATATAAGTGAGTTGCTTACGACTGATTATGTTCAACGATAATTATATTATAACTTTATTATATGTTGTAACAAATATTCATAAATATCTGTCGAGATTGTGTCAGTTGAGTTTAGTGAACAGTGCGCATGCTCTGGGTTCCCACTAAGGATCAAAGACCTTCCAAAGCTGGCTTCTTCTTCTTCTACTTCTTCTGCTGCTGCTTCTTCTTCTGCTTCCTCTTTTTGGGAATTGTGAGGGCTCAGCATTTGCTCTCTACCCAATAACACATTCCAAAGCTTTGAAACATTGTTTATACTGAACTGCCACCAACAGATATCGCACAGGTACTATGTGGGATCAATTTGTTATTTTGTTCAAATAATTATAATAATAATAATAATAATAATAATAATGATAATAATATCGTATGGCCTTGGGTGCCGGTTGCAAGCTTTGATATTTGTCGCCCAGTGGACAGCTTGCATGTCGAATTTTTGTCCTTCCTTGGAGCGCTATAAAAGTCAAGGAGGTTAGACGTCTGAGCTCCTTGACACTATAGCGCTTTCTAGTAGAGAAAGGAGTAACATTGTGTTGGCGGAAAATCCCGAGATTTATTTTGCCGTTATGAACACGGCCTACTGAATTCAAATGGGTTCTTTAACATTCCAACAACGTATAACATGCGTGCCGAGAATTTTGTTGCCTTTCAAAAATCGCTTACCACAGCCAGGAGTGAACCTGCAAGCTTGGGGTTGGTATTCTGACAATATAACCACTCACCCACCGTGGCAAGCTATTTTGTTCAAACAACACAGAATGGGCTGTTACATACGCTTTAAAATTAAAATGTGTGGTATTATCAACTAGTTATTCTTCAAATTCGATGCGTATAGAATGTCAAAGGAAGGCAAATCAATGGAGTCCCCCATAGAACAGTCATGACATCTGCGGGAAAGTTTCGCATAAGAAATCCCTTTACTGAACAGAGAACTGGGTTATTGATTTCCGTGGATCAAATGTCATTAACTTTCCAGCCTCCATGACGTTATAGTATGGTTATATCAACACCAGCATTCATTAAAATTGTCGCCAAACTCGTACGAAAGCAATGCCCTGTGTAGAAATTGGGGTTGGGGATATTAAAGTACAGAGCTATTTCTTTTCCAATATTCCCCAGTTTATTTATGCGAACATGTGGGTGCACTTTCCTTGTCGGTAATAGTGTGTTGCAAACGTCTGGACGTAGAATCATAAATCTCTTACCAATTTTATAGTATTTTCCTGTTACCGTAGAGGTTCGTGCTGATTTTGTCATTGTGTTTGGGATTGTAACTACAATGGTTGATCCGATATCCTTTACAATGTCAACTTTCAAATTATGTAATTCATGTCCGGCATGTTGGATATTGAGTGCATGTGCGAAGCTATCTTTATCTAATCGGTCAAAAAACTGTTTCATTATGAAAATCCTGAGCTCTGATTGGTGGAGAAACTGTATCATAATGAAAACTTGTCCTAAAATGACCCTCATTATTCTGGCGTATAACATTTACCTTTCGCCATGGTCGAATATATATTTAAACGTATATGTTTCGGTACATCATTGATAGCTTCTTCAGCGTAATTGAATGATATTTAATTCTTAAACTAGGTTAACAATGATAAATAGAAATGGATATCCTTACAAAAAATTAATTTAAAATAAAATGAAAAGCTTACAAATAGATTAATGCCATAATAATAGAAATAAGTTGATAGTAAAAAATGATGTTATGAATAATATTGGTGAAAATGTACTAAAGAAAATATTAGAAATCTGCCTTATGAAACTGTGAAACTATGAAGTATCATATAAGAGACCTTGCTAACATTCGCCATAAGACAATCATACAGCATATAAGGCTCAGGCAGCATCTTGAAAACTTAAGTTGTAAAACTCCCAAGAAGACTCCGACAACTTGGCATGGGAGGCCCTGAAATCGGTAAACTGAGAGCGGCACCACAAATATCCTGGATTTTCCTCCCAAGATGGCAGACACCTTGCAGTTGCACACGCATAGGCCTACAAGTATCTAGGAATGACACTTCAGACGACAGGTGGATCATTTAGAATCCGTATCAAAGAAATAGCGACAGCAGCTATTAGAGCCACCTACAGAATAAAGGAACTTCACGAACTCTTACTAGAAGCAGCAATGAAAATATCCCACGCAGCCATAAGCCCGAGCGTAACATATGGGATGGAAATAATCTGAGAAAAGCTATCATTAGGAGATCTAAGAACCATTGAGAAAGTCAAAGCAAGACACCTGAAGAGAGCTTAATGTCTCCCAATGAACACACAATCAAGAGTTTGGATACGTACTAGCAAAGGAAACATATTACATCGAGGACCTGAGATATAAGCACTCATTACCAACCACACATCAATACATACAGATTCTGAAAGAAAGAAAAATGAAATGTGAAGAAATATGGCCGGAATTCTGCACAACTGACGCCATGATTGAGAGGAAATGGACCGGCCCTAATCAGGAGCTACGACATGTATTAACAAGAATGACTATATATGGCTTCCACCGCAAACTCTGTGCGACGGCGCGTCACCACGAAGCAACAGAAGACTGCGAGTCCACGCTATGTGGCAAGAGATGTGATCGTTATCACATAGAGATGTGCACGAAAAGTACTAAATCAGTTACTGAATACAGCACGAGCTACTGCAAACCTTTTCGGTGTTAATGTACTGGTATTAAGTATGAATGTATAACACTAACTGACCATTTGGCTGTAATAAATTTTAATTTCAAAATCGATAATCCACAATCTAGTAAAAGAACACTGATGAAGCTTTGCAAGAAGTTAGACTCGTACAAGAGGCGTTATCTTTACAATGTTGGGTTAGTGACTTAATGAATTCAAGAAGTAAGATTAAAACCAATGACCGTACTCAGTACGCGGTGGCGCAATTAGCAAGAAAATAGGTAAACAGGAAGCAATATGAAAAACACATCGACTTAATACTATTCCAGGGGATACATCGCACTGACGCCATGCTGGAAATGTTATACTAAGATTGACAATCTGTCACCTACCAGAGCTTCAATGACGAAACGTGGCAGTACGATAGGCTTGTAGTACCGGCTACCTATGTCCTGTGACTCAATTCATTAAAGATGGTGGGGAGATTTAATAAAACATTACATTCAATATTACTCAGGATGTAATTAATCAATTATCACGAAATGAGTCTTGTATAAGAGAGCTCACTAGCATTAGTTATACGACTATCACACTGAATATACTGTAGCTCGCAGTCACCATCTTGAAAATATAGCATTGAGCTACAATTATCAAACATATGAAGTAGGTAGGTAGACTCAAACATGAGGCTTTCTCTTCAAAAGGCATAAGATCATTGGCATCAATGCCGTACTTTTAAAATATAAAAATCAATTACTCAGGATACCGAGAGGATTTACTATGAAACTTAATAAATGAGGAGTCTTATATAAGTTAAGACTTTCGTGTTAGTCATTAGAATATCGAAGAGATTTTTGTGCGATGGCCATTTAGAAAATCCAAATAACCAAATGGGTGGTTCTTGCTGACCTACAAATAATACCTCGGTATGCAGATGACACGAAATCTTATATCAGCCGTTGACGCCGGTGACTGTAATCGCGTCATCTGCTTTACAGTAAGTTATAGAATAGTCTAGTTGTATTTTAATTTTCTATTTTAAAATCTTTTTTTATATAATCTGTATACTTTGTTTGGAATTATTATTATTATTATTATTATTATTATTATTATTATTATTATTATTGTTTCATTTATATTAGGCTCTTCAGTTATTTAGGCATCCATTTCAAAATCATTTTAAAGTAATCCTAATTTGTTTTTTTTAGCTGCGCTACAAGGAGCAGTTGACTTCGCTGTTCCACCGCTTAAAACAATATTCATCATTATTATCTTCATGTCATGCTATTCAAATCCAGAAATGTCTAACATGGGTTTATTCCGACACTGTAAGGACACTGTGACTGACGAAATCATGAAGTAGGACCAAGTAGGAAGGTTGATATTTAAAATGGCATGAGGGAATGTGTGTTACCTTTATCAGCGGTTTGGAAAACCACAAATTGGCCGAGTACTAGGAAATAAGGGGTTGCAGTGGATTGGCCACAAATTTCGAGCTGATGAATCCATCCAAAACCGAGTCCTTCATTCACAACCTGGTGGAAGACGCCCAAGGGAACGTCCAAGGACGCGATGGAAGGATCGAATATTGACAAAACTTCAGCAAGTGGAGCCGAATGTGGTGGAAGATGAAGCTAGAGACCGACAGCGTTGGAATGCTATCTGTAGTAGATACCTCCTCCTTCGTCTCTGATTCCTTTGTTACCACTTTCTCTCTTCTTTTTCTTTCTTTTGTTCTTCTGCTGTAGGCCTTAAAGGCCCATAAGTGCAATAAATGATGATGATGAGGGAATGTGTTGTTAATTCATTTTGGGTCTTGATCATCAGCCCCGTGTACTTTCTGTGTGTTTCTGTGATGACTACGATAGTGTGTGTTTCACTACGATCGAGAACGGTCTGTGGTATTCTCGTGCATACTCTTCAATATCTAGGTTTAGGAGTAAGTCATTGACGATTAGAACGGGGAGGGAATAATGTTTCGCAAGCAAGGAACGATATAAATGAGAGGACGTAATTTATCTTCTCGGTTTTAATAAAGAGTCTTTTCTAGTTTAATTTCCCAGACTTTTCCACATATTTAATTCATCACTCGCTAGTAAAGATATACTCAAAACCATAGTTCAGAAGCGAGCTTGTATTTTTAATATCACTTCAAGGGACGAAGCGTCAAGTCTTATTGGTCGTAAAGAGCATCTCAAATGTCGACATCAAGATTTTTATGTACTTCATAAATTAAGCCGACTCTTGCAAGTCAAGTCTTTGATGTACAGAGAGAGCTGAGAGTATGAAAGAAACAGCAGAATGAAAATGTGTGTCTAAATTCCTCGGTGAATGTTATCTTATCACAAAATAACAAATCTGGAGGCAAATATAAATTAACTTCCTAGGCATTCAAAATAATCTCCATGACCTTAGAGTTTAGTACAGAGTCGTCACCTACAACGGGTAGGGGTAGTAACTAGAGTTTGGCGGAGCTCTTTCCCTCCATCACAAAGTTAGCCTGTCATTTTTTGCAGACTAGGGATAGGTCATGCAAACGCTATCGTGACTGTGGTTCTTCCCCGGGTTATTTCCACATTCTCTCCAAGCAAATGCCGGGATAGTATCTTGCTTGATGTCCCGGGGCGCCTATCTTATCCCTGTCCCTGATATTTTTACACACACTACTACAGTTATCACAGGACTATAGGTTATCAGGCCAGCTCAACGCACACCCAACTATACAGGGCTGATGACCAATATGTCCCAAGCACCTATAATGAAATATCAACAACAGAGACCTATACATTATTACTATTTTTATTCCTTGAAGCCGCTGTAAAGGTCGTAGTACAGTAGTTAAAATCAACCCCGCGGAACTTGAACTCGTGATATTTACTGTAAGGTCACTTTCTCTAAATTTGGGGATTCCTGGCAAACACTATAATAAAGCCATCATTACTTCCGACTTGACGTTTCAGTGCTAGGCTAGAGTTTCGTTCGCTAAATCGCGACATCGGGAACGAAACTCGATTTGTCGTGATATATCGATTTTAATGGCTAGTTAAAATGGTTTTCCTTCTGACCGCTAGATTACTCTAGGGTAACACTGAAACGTTAAGTCTGAAGTAATGATGGCTTTACTATAGGATCCAAGGCCAAATTCCGTTGTGTGAAAAATCACTTATGGCATTCCTCACAGTTACAGCTTTAAAACAGTATTTTCCTTTATAATGAACCTGTAGAAATTAGACGGAAGCTAGTACACGAGACTAGAGGCATGGAACGACAGAATTCTGATGTTCCTTATGCTGTCTTTGGTTTCAACTTAACAAGGAGCAAAGCAAGTAGTGGATGTTTTCTGGGTCATTGTTGTTGACCACCAGGCCTTCAAACGTATCCTTGAAGTGCAGCACCATCAAAGGTAGGGAGGTTTATTTTGGGTAGTTTATGTTTCTAGATATGGCATGTGATGAGCGATGACTGAGTGAGTACATTCCCATGCGTGTTTCGTACGTTGATCGCCTTTCTTAGTTTGGCCTCGAGAACGTCAAATGAGTCTTCGAATTCTTTTAGGTACGATATTCGTCATATTCATCATTATGCAACGTTAGTTCACTTTTAATTTTCTTCAATCCTTCGATCGAGGAGAGTAGTCTGTTCAATTTAACGTGAATGAGATCGATACCGAAAGAATTTATTTCAGACACAAAGAAGTGTTGGATATGAGTCGCACTAGCCTTCAAATTCATTCGCTTTCTTTAACAATCGCCTGTTGCCATCTTCCATATTGATGTATTGTGATGGTACTGTAAGATAAGTAAGAAAGGAATATAACAGGGGTGAGCACAACGAGGCTCGCAAGCCAAATGCGGCTCTTGAGTCAATCTCGTGCGGCTCCTTGAAAAAATAGTTCAGATTTAAAAAAGGGCATATAAATTATATAAATGGACTGCCGTTTTGGAAGAAAGTTACAGAAAAGAAATACTTAGCAACAAAAGAGTGTGCTTATGTCAATATTTGGGACTACTGACTGTATGTGTGAATCACTGTACTCAACGCTTCAGTTCACTCAATCTAAATATCGAACTGAACTAATTGATGAACCTTGAAGTGACCTAGTGCGAACAGCGCTTACCAATTATCAGTCAGATTTCGAACAACAGCAAAAATGAACACTCAAAAAAGCACTTCTCAAAAGTAAAATCCTTTATCTTGTTGTGTAATTGAACAATAATGTTTATGTTCGACTCTCACTATTATGTGTCAGAAAACTGTATCATAATGATGGTCATTATAACACTGTTTTTCATTACTATACAGTTTCTCCAGCCAATCAGAGCTCGTTCATTGGCCAACTAGGTAACGATACCTTCGCGCATGCTCTCAAAATCCAACATGTCGGACATAAACACATCATCGAACTATAATAAATTACCGACATGGAATACGCACCGTCCATATTTTCGCGTAAATAAACTGCTGAATATGAGACAAGAAATAGCACTGTACCTTAATATCACCAACTCTAATTTCTACACAGCACATTGCCTTCAAACGACTCCGGTGAAAATATTACTGAGGCACGGCAGATGTAAACATATGGCATGCATATGGCATTGCAAGCACACAGAGCGCATGCGTCGGTCGTTCAGAGATCTTGAAAGACAGAGATATCATACCTAGCACTCGCTCTCCGATCACAAAATTCAAGTGGCTGACTCTCAACAGATATTTATGAATATTTATGTTAAAACATGTAATAAAGTTATAATTATCGTCGAATATAAACAGTCGTATGCAACTCGCCTATAATGGTAATTAAGACACTCGTATGGAAATTATAAAACTTGCATACGCTCGTTTTATAAAAATACTCGTGTCTTAATTATAGCCATGATAGGCTCGTTGCATAATGTACTATTATGTTCGACGATGTCGAGATGTAAACATTATGAGTCAGAAAACTGTATCATAATGATGGTCATTATAACACTGTTTTTCATTACGATACAGTTTATCCAGCCAATCAGAGCTCATTCATTGACCAATTAGGTAAGGATACCTTCGCGCATGCGCTCAAAATCCAACATGTCGGACATAGACACAACATCTTTCTATATAAATTACCGACGTGGAATACGGACCGTCCATATGTTCGCGTAAATAAACTGGCGAATATAAGACAAGAAATAGCACTGTACCTAAATATCACCAACTCTAATTTCTACACGGCGCATTGCCTTCAAACGACTCCGGTGACAATATTAGTGAGGGACGGCAGATGTAAACATATGGCCTGCATAATATGGGATTGCAAGCACACAGAGCGCATGCTTCGGTCGGTCAGAGAGCTGAAAGACAGAGATATCATACCCAGCGCTCGCACTCCGAACACAAAATTCAAGTGGCTGACTCTGAACAGATATTTATGAATATTTATGTTAAAACATATAATAAAGTTATAATTATCGTAAAACATAAACAGTCGTGTGCAACTCGCCTATAATGGTAATTAAGACACTCGTATGGAAATTATAAAACTCGCTTACACTCGTTTTATAAACATATCCGTGTCTTAATTATTACCATTATAGGCTCGTTGCATAATGTACTATACCGTATATGTTAAGTATGCAGGCCTCGTGGTGTTGCGGTAGCACGCCTGCCTCTCACCCTGAGGCCCCGGGTTCGTTTCCCGGCTCCGTCAGGGATTTTGGAAACTGACGTGAGGGCTAGAACGGGGTTCACTCAGCCTCGTGAGGATAATTGAGTAGCTGTCTGACAGCGAGGCAGTGCCCCTGTCATGAAAACCAAGATTAACGGCCGAGGCAACCATGCGTCACCCCAATATCTGCAGGCCAAATGGCTGGGCAGCGGTCACTTGGTTGGCCTAGTCCTTTCACGGGCTGTAGTGCCAGGGGTTATTTATGTGTAAAGTAAACTATATAAAATGTTTCTTCATATTCTATGAAATAAAAACGTGTCTTTATTTCAATTGCAAGTTGCCAACTTGCAAATCTCAAGTTTCCAATGGCAAGGCATAAAACAAATGTTACCAATAAATGGTGACCTATACATTCCACTGAATAAGTAATCCTCCAATGGCATGTCCTGAATTTTTGGAGTGAGGGAAGTAATAGCATTAATAATGAAAATGAAAATTCACAGCCTGCTTCCAGTCGACCGACCGGGTCAGGGAATGGAAAGAATGAAGCTCCCATCTGGCGGCGAGGATATGAACTGTGCCGGCTGCCGAAACCTGTCGCACTCCCCTGGGGCAATGATTAAATGAATGACAGATGAAATGAAATGACAGTGGAGAACGTTGCTGGAATGAAATTTGTGATAGGGAAACCGGAGTACCCGCCTCCGCTTTGTCCAGCACAATTCTCACATGGAGTGACCGGGATTTGAATCATGGACCCAGCGGTGTGAGGCTGGCGTGCTGCCGCCTAAGCCACGGAGGCTGGCAGCATTAATAATAATTATTATTATAATAATAGTAATCATGTGCCTTAAGACATAGGGTTGCCAGACAACCTGGAGGATTATATTAAAGTTCTAGTAACTCTCAACAGAAGGTTGTGGCAATCAATCACCGTTAAATAGTACAAGTCTGAGCCGGAATCAAACCAAGAGCACGAATACTACGCTACGTTCAGCTGAGCAGGCTGTGAATTGAAGTTACATGATATCATAGGCATAGCAGAGTTAGTTTTGATTGTAAGCCACGCATGTTACATTAGCCATATATTAAGATACAGTAAATTTTGTGCCACTCAATGGTTTATTGGTTAAGGAGCATTGAGAACGAATGTTCAATTTCCGTAACTATCAATGAATTCTACGCTCATTTTTCACATATCATACGTATACCGATACATCGTGATACTGATTTATAGTATTACTAGCAGAAGTACCCGTTCTTCTAACGGTGTTCGATGTTAACACCAGACATTATCTATTGAGCTACTGTTGCAATGGTTAGTGGTTTGCCATTTCTTCATAAGTTTGTCAGAACGAAGTTAGTTTTCTGGGAACTCCCACACACACTGTTAATTTAAGGGCCTTAAAATGTGGTTTTCGGAGACCCTTTATAGACTTCCGAATTTTGTGTCTCACATTGAGAAGTGCAACATATTCTTTGGTCGTCCTTCTAGGATAATTTTTATATTTCGCCTATTTTAGCATGTGTTTTGAGAAGTTTTCCCCTATATCCACCCTTCTACTGTATGAAAACTACGGTGAGGAATTTTATAAATGATTGATGTATTGACTCTCATGGTTACCATACCTAATTTTACGATGCACCAAGCATTCAAACACGAATTATATGCGTACATAAAGATGCACAGAAATACAGACAATTCTATTGTCTACAACATATCACCCAGATATCCAAATAGGGGTATATCTACCACACAGTATCAAACAAAATCATCCTTACGATGAACCCATATGTCGACAAAAATAATAATAATAAAAAACGATTAGTTAAAATATGCTCTCAAACTAAATTCACCTAACGTGAAATAGAATTGAAAGCCTTGTAGACGAAACGCAATACACGTCACATAAAAACTGACCCTCTACGTTGTGTTAGGTCCCCATACACAGGAAGACCCCTTTCATAGATTATAAAGGCTTGTGGTGCTGGAAAATTCCGGTTCTTTAGCCTCAAATGGCCCAAATTCCTAAAAGCCGCAAAAATGCTGATTCAATTCAGGAATTTTTGAAAATAATGTTGCTGTTTGGAGATAGAATAGACCTTTTGTACTATAATATGCCACATGTGAAAATTGCGTGAAAACATTCTAGGTTACGCCTTGACCCCCTTAACTGCATTGATGAATTATACAGTCTAAGTTGTTTCCGTGATAACCTTATAGCCATCTGCAAACTTTCACAGAAATGCAATAAATGGAGTGACATTGCTTCCTTCAGAAATAGATGGAAAGTTGGATGTCACCCCTTGAGATAATGTTATCATGGTTATCTATTTGCATTCCTTCATTAGTTTGTTAAATTAAATTCAATTAGTTTTCTGGGAATATTTCAGAAACTGTTGGTTTTAGAGCCTTATAATGTAGTTTTCAAGGACCCTTTAGGGCTCCCAAGTTTTGTTTCTGGCACGGAGGGGCTTTGTCTCGTCCTTGTACGCCATAATATAATGCTAATAATAATAATATAATATAGGGATAGGAATATATTAGTACTGCCGTACCACACCCGCAGGTATAAATCGCGTGAAAAAATTATAGAGTACCCCTTGACCCCCTGAAGCGCATTATACGTATTGATGAATTTTACAGCTTAATTTGGTTCTGTGATAACCTTCATGCCGTTTGCAAACTTTCACACTAATATAATTAATGGAATTTCAGTGCGTCTTACAGCAATAGATGGAACTCTGAGAATCTGTTGCCATGGTTACCGGCTTGCATTCGTTCCTTAGTTTATTAATTGAAATTAATTTTCTGGGAATATCTCAAAAACTGTTGGTTTTAGGGCCTTAAAATGTGGTTTTCGGGGACCCTTTCGGGCCCCCGAGTGTTGTCTCTCACATTGAGGGGCTGTAAATGAGCTTTGTCTCGTCCTTCTACACCTGTTTCAGCGTGTATTTAAAGGGGGCAGACCCCCTTTTATGAGACGTACTGAAAGGAGTTACATCAATAATTAGTGTCGTGCCTCTGATGGATATCTGTACCAAATTTTACGTTGATACACCCAGCCGTTCTCAAGTTATAAGGGAACAAAGTTGTCCACAGACAAACAAACAAACAGACAGAGAGATAAAGCAAGTATTTTCGCGCGCATACATATTAAAACAGTATGAAACGCGTAAATAACTCAAATTTCCGTAGAAATTTAGTAAAAAACAGTCAAACATTCATTTTTATATATATAGAGATAGACTCCACCGCTCGGTGTTGACCGTGTTTTATTGCACAAAATTAGGTTTTACTCGCTAACCGTTGGAGATACACGAAAAGTGATACGGACCCTTCGGATAGAAAATTAAAAGTTAAAGCTCGTGTATGCCATTAAAAGTTTGCTATTTCTTAGCGTTCTCTTTTTATTTGAAATGGAAATATGAAACTTTGAAACCAAAGGGTGTGTCACAAATGTGTGTTTTACTCGCTAACCGTTGGCGATACACGAAAAGTGATAAGGACCTCTTGGATAGAAAATTAAATTTTTATAATAATAATAATAATATAATGTAGGGATAGGAATATAATAGACCTGCCGTACCACACCCGCAGGTGTAAATCGCGTGAAAAAATTCTAGAGTACCCCTTGACCCCCTTAGGCGCATGATACGTATTGATGAATTTTATAGCTTAATTTGGTTCCGTGATAACCTTCTAGCCGTTTGCAAGCGTTCTCACTAATGTAATTAATGGAATTGCATTCCGTCTTACAGCAATAGATGGATCTGTGCGATTCTGTTGCCATAGTTACCGGCTTGCATTCGTTCATTAGTTTATTAAATGAAATATTTAGATGGATCTCAATATCTACGAATCTATTACAGCAATCAAACTGAATTGATAGGGGCTATGAACATAAAGTTCACCTATAGGACTTTCAATATCCTGGTGATCATAAATCCAACATGGCTGCGCTGCGAAGTATAAACATACACATGGTCGTTTCACGCAATTTAACCATCCGAGTGCAGTGATACTTGGTACAGTTAATCCTTATACAAATGTTAATCCATTGGCATCTATTTTTTCAATTGTTTCCATAACCACAAGATGGCAGCTGTGCGAAATTTTTAAATCTCATTTTTACTTCTTGTGTCCTAATCATTCGATTGAAGTATGCTTACTACACGTACACAATAATCTTCATGTAACAGTACATAACTCTAAGACCTACATATATAAAAATCCAACATGGCGACCATCCGCAATATTTCGCCGGTTCTCAATATCTACGAATCTATTTCAGCCATCAAACTGAAATTTTGTATATTGATAGAGGCGATTAACATAAGTATGATATATGAAAATAGGCTGCATAGTTCTTCCCGGAACTACTTGTTTCATAAATGAAAATAGGCTTAAAATGTGTGAAATATATATTAGCAATGACTAACGCCGTAAGTGGCTCTTTTTATGTTTGAAAATTAGGCATAATACTGCAGTCATGCAAAAATAAAATCAATCATGTTTCATGGTGTTAGATGTCATGGTGTATTATGGATGTATTGTTTCACTGCCCTTGCAAATGGTGTGAAGTCCCCTGATGACTAAAGGTGTCTTGAACTTGTTAGACCGACGTCGAATGAATTTGGAAAACTCCATCATCATCGTGCTGACTATATAAGTTAATGTGTCTTCTGACATCATCTTGACGGTGTAAAGGCTTTCATAAGTTCCCACGAAGAAAAGGTTATTGTGTGGAATGAGCATTCTGGAAAGTTAAGGTTCCCCAAATACCATTTGACTGATCGCCACTGCTTTCTGAATGTTGCACATATTATGAATCTTGATATTGCGTGTTTATATTAATTGTGTTGTTGATATAACAGTGTTCTGCTCATTAATGTTAATTTGTAGGGTAATACTGTGAATGTTGCAGTAATAACGTGTTAATGTGTCGAACCTAGGACTTCACTTTGTATGTCTGCGCTGATATATATTGGTTTGTAGTGTTCATTATGGCTTTCATCATGAAGCTGTAATAGTTCCTTGTGGTGTGTCATAATGTAGGAAATTGTTCTACTCAGATAAAACTCCGTTTCAATCACACGAATTTCACTGAAGTTATCGCTAGATTCAAACACTTGACCGTTCGATCGTTTATTTCAATCGAACACATGTTCACTAAGCAATATGCTTCCCGTGCGCGATTTGGAAAATCATAACTTCGGTTGAAAATAGGATCTCACCGAATAAGAATGGCAAGCAGGGCGCTGCAATAACAGGTTACAAGATATCCCTCCCCTGCTCACGTGGGGAGGTCCGGGGGTGAATGGAGCCTCCCTCTCTCTCTGACGTATTACGACGTAACTCAAGTGGCAGCATGACACAGGTGATATTTTATTAATACTCGGCTATTCGCTATAATTTTCAGCCGTTAGTCGATTGATATCTTCTATTACAAATATCCGCCAATGCATGGAGGTTCAGCTGTAATTAATGATGCGTTGTATAATAAGGCTGTGTCCCAACACTCAAGTTGTCTGCTATTGACTAACTGCTAGCTACTATGTGCTATGCACTACGAAGATTTGGGACATGTCTGCTTGATCACAGCCTCCTTCATAGACTTGTGTTCTGAAACGCACTGGACTTCCATGCTGGTGCCAAACCAACACTCAAGATGGCGGTGATCTGCTACTCCTTGTAAGCTCTTTGCGCTTTCATCAGCTGTTTTAAATAAACATACCTGAACGATACGATCATGGATGCGCCAAGATGATCACTTTTTAGCTGAGCCCTAATTATGGTTTGGGTTTGGCTTAAGTCAAAGGCAACCTACAATTTACATAACCTACAATACCGATAAGCTACAATTTCTATAACTTCCTTGACCTAGTCGGCCAATCTAGCAAGCACTTTCGTTCACTAGCTACTACAGACTTGATTGCTATGTGCTAAGCAGTATTGGATCACGACTTCTGACGTCACATCCGGTAAAGTAGTCGACTATCTAGTTCACTACGGCTGAAATTGTACTATTGGGACACAGCCTAAGTATATTTCATATGTCAGAAAAACTGGCATCTCCTGGCTATGTTCAAGTAGGCTCTCGCTAGGCTAGAAGACTCGCTCTCAAGTTCATTATGCACTGTCCAGTTACGAGCCTATGGTCCCACTCTCTCTACCGCAGAAATGAGCGTAACTCACGATGCGATTTCGGTCACAGTAGGGGATTTTTAAATGTACAGGAGGATGCCTGAATATGATTTCCAAAAAATGCCTAAAATTAATAAAAGTAATAACTAGGGCTCGGACTTTTAGGTGCTCAAAATCGGGAAAATATTTATTTTTTATGTATTAAAAATAACTGAAAATGTGACAAAGAAGTAAAAATATCTAATTATATTATAATTTAGTTTATTAATGTGAATATAAACAATATGCAGTACTCACGAATGCAATTTATGCTGTGTCTCACTGACTGCTGAAGTATTACAATACACAACGAGATACATCTTCAGGTTGTCCATTGCTAATGACCGACGTTTAACGCGAAACACTTCTTCTGAAGGTACGAAAATGCAGCAATATGCCTGTTGCCCTTGACGTGTTGTTTAACTTGAGATCGCAGTTCAGCCTTGATTGCTTTCCTACATGGTTGGCAGAACAGAACGCCCCCATCAGAAGTAAAATGATCTGTAAATTCTGCAAAAGACGATAACTTGTAGTTGTTTTTACTTTAGGCATCGTAGAACTGCCTTACACTTCACAGTGCCAGAAATGAACTGCACGTGAGTGACACTGGTTCCAGGTAGCTGGGGGAAGGAGGTCTAGCACGTGGTGCAATATGGCTATGGACAAGGAAATCCCCGGCTTCCACAGTGAGTGACACGGGGCGACAAGTTTGCAATAACACAGTTGCAAGCTGACATACGATCTGCATGAAGATTAGCTAGCTCACAGGTTCTTCAACGTTGAAGTAACACAGAAAAAATATCCAATTAACTGAAAGATCTAGCATACTGATTTTAATAAATGTAAATATTATGTCTTTTTATGTGCTAATAAGTTAAAAGCAGGAATTTATGTACTTATAGAAAAATGCTTAAAATATTTATTTACCTAAAAATCCGAGCCCTACTTATAACTATATTGGTAAACAAAAATTACGGAAAACAAACATTCAGAATATCAAAAAGGACAAGTTATTCGAGTAAATGTACACTTGAAATATTAAATTGCTGGCACTAACCCACTATCACTTATAAAGTGGTTAACGCGATCAGCAGCCACCGCGTCATCGGCTAATATAAGTTTGACTGTCATCTTCAAACCAAGGTTTCTTCATTGATCTACAAGATCCACTCCCTCGGTTAAAATGTGGGCCACGGTGAAAACGGCTCCACAGGTAAAATGTGTGGGAGGGGATCTTCCCTTCTCATTAGGTACGAGTAGGTGGATCATGCATGACCTATTCTTAGTCTACACAAAATGACGGACTCCATCCATAACTGGAAAGAACTCGGCTACAGTTTACTGGGCATTGGAATCCATTATTTAAAGTTCTTCAATAAAATGAACTTTTTTCCCTCCAAACCGATTGAATTTCCTTTCTTCCCTGGAATAACACGTTTTATGGAAATACTGTAGATATTAAGTTTTTTTTAACTTACCAAATTCTCCATTAAATTTCACAAGTAAAAAATAACTTTAGAAAACATCTGACTGTTCCAATGTATTTCTAAGTGCTGAAAACAGTGGGAACTATCTCAACATCCCAATGCTTTGTGAAAACGCCCCGCAATTGGACGTTACTGAAGCCTGTACCTCCAGGACACACTAACAGTACGTGCAGTATTCAACGTCGCATTCTAAGAAGTCAGTTTGTCATTATGATTCATTAAAAGATGGTTCACGCCAAGCTTGTGTAGATCGACTTCCTGACACACATGTAGCATCAGCAGATGCCTTGCGATAATGTAAATTAGCATACATTCCTAAATCCTACGTATTATTCTGAATACAGGGGCTGGCAGAAGGCCTGGAAAATGGCCGTTCATAAACTGTTTCGAGGATTCATCAGCAGAATGCGTTCTACTCGATACCACATACAGAAGATATACGCACCCAAGGCTAGCAGGGAGGTTGGTTGGTTGGTTGGTTGTTTCCTTAGTTTAGGGGCTGCGACAACGCGGTCATGTAGCCCCGTGCACTTTGGGTGTGTGTACAGTCTGTCTGCTAACCGGTGATCCTTGTGATGACTGTATTAGTGTGGGTTATCTGTTTCCAATTCAAGTAAGGACTGCAGACTTTTAATTTCAAGTAGTTCCTACTTTTGCCGCCAAACGCCACCGTCATTGACTAATGGTTCAGAACTTAGCTACCAGAACCCACCGCAGTCGGCTCTTGGCAACGAACGTAGGAACCTAAGAGCGTTGTTTACATTCTTAATCTATACAATTTAGCTTCACACAGGTGTAATTAATGGAAGGTTCTTTAACATGCCATAAATCTATGACATGGGACCGCCGGCTTTACTTCCCCTCCGAAGGAAGGCATACTGAGGGATTTTTAACACTCTTAAACAATCCGATGACTTCGGCCGGATTGTTGTTGTTGTTTGAGTCTTCAGACTTTTGACTAGTTTGATGCAGCTCTCCATGCCTCCCTGTCCTGAGCTAATCGTTTCATCTCTACATAGCTCCGACACCCTACATCCGAGGCAATCTGTTTAACATATTCTAACCTTGGTCTACCCCTACAGTTTTTGTCCTCGACCCTTCCTTCCATAACTAAGCTTGCTATTCCTGGGTGTCTTAGTATGTGTCCTACCAACCTATCTCTTCTCTTCATTAACAGTCGCCAGAAACATCTCTCCTCTCCCACTCGTCTTAATACCTCTTTGTTTGTAACCCTATCTACTCATCTGATCTTCATCGGCCGGATTTGAACCCTTTATTTTGGGCATATAAGCTCAGCATTCTACCAACTACGCTTCCGAAGCCGCCTGGCTAGCAGGGAACTAACCTTGAAGGCTCGTTCTCACGATGGCACTGATCTCACGACATTGCTGTCATGACATAAAATTTCGCAGCAGTGTCATTGTCGGAACAGTTTTTGATGTCACCGTCACAGTGCCGTGGCAGTGGTGTCGTGTATTCAATATTGTTGATATGCGACACCGCGGCATCAGCGCTGTCGTGACACTAACGTGAACTTTCACACGCAATGGCGTCATGAGAACAGGTTTGTGCCAGTCGTGTCGTGACATTGCATCACTCGACGACGTGTATTGTGTGTAATTATATTATGGCTGCGTTTGATATTCTTCATTTTCTGGAACACTATCAGCAATGTCTCTTTCTTAAGAGTTCCTCAAACATATTCTTGTCGATTACTAGAAAATTGCTCAATGACCGAGAATCTTCCAATGCCAATTCTCTCAGTAACGTTTCATATACACCTAGTTTTCCTCTGCGTACCATCGATTTTCTCACCCACACTTCTTTCTCCTTCTTCTTACATGTTCTCTCCTCCAGAGCTATCAATTCTCCGACAACAGTGGCAACGGCACACACAACGTCCACCGTGTTGCGCTAAAACGCCACGAAAGCCCAAACTTCTGTACGTATCGTGTGAACAGGTATTGCCATGGCAGCGAATGCCGTGACATTTCATGACAGCAATGTCGTGACATCAGTGCCACCGTGAGAACGAGCCTTCTACGCACTAGGCTTTCACTGCTATCTACACGACAAGAAACTCAACTATGAAGGGACAGACGAGAATAGAAAGAGGAGAAAGTCTGAATTCGATCGCAACCGATATTACCCGAAAATGGACAGGTTCAAAACCAAACTACGAGAGCAGAGCAGTGCACAGTACGCGGGAGGCCAGAATACCACCAACCATCACAGGAATGTGTATTGTATTCCAGTGATTGTGAGAACAGAACATAAACATTGCCGGGATATAGCATGAATGTTTAACCAATGCACATTGCCATAGAATCATTATTAGTTAGCATACTGTAATTTCAATTCATACATCAATACAAATGAAGTCATGAGCTGGAGGATGGTGTGAGATCTGTAAAACACACAACATAACCCACAAATAGAATTACTAATCGTCCAATGTTATTTCGGGGTTATTCTCAAACAGTATTCAATCAATAAAATGAACTAATATGAAATGCTGGCTGGAGATTATCGAGTAACAACTGACTGCTGGAATTTTATTATTGATCAGTTACTGATATAGTTTTACGCAATTTATGAAATGGGATTTACACGTTGTTTATCAGTTAGGTACCTTTATTCCTTTACGTAATTTATGAAATGGGATTTACACGTTGTTTAGTGACGCCGTTGGTAATGAATGTTAATTTTCCTGGAGATCTCGCTAATACGGCGTGTAACACCCTGATATACATATTGACACGCATTTTTAGTTGTTACTGGAGCATGTAACTGCTACGTCACTCATGAATGCAGATGAAATAACTCCGGTGATATTTTATCGTGTGGGAGGTTCTGCCGCTCTGCATGATATGCATTCAAATTCATAAACAGCACACACTGGCACCGAGATTTCATAGTCTATATACAGCACCACCTGATATAAAACCTAGCTATAGAATACACAAGCATACAGAAACCTGTGAAACACGCACATAAATTTTTAATTTTAGCTTTGACCCAAGATATAAAGCTTAATAACAGGACAGCCAATCATGGTTGAGATACATCAAGTACCAATGTGTTGTTAGGGCAGTTGACCTCACTGTTCCGCTCCTTAAAACAACAATATATTTATGTTGTTGTTGCATCTAATAAGGGCTGGAGACATCGACGCTATTTCCGTTTAATTTATTTTATTAATGCAGCCAATGGCCATAGGTCCTATGTACTTGCGTAAGTTAGGACTTGGTCTGTCAACCCGTGCGATTTCAGTAACTCAACTGTAGTGCCTGTAACTGTAACTTTTTACATGACATAGCTCTTAGGTCGAGTATGAACCAACGTGTTTCAGGAAAACAGCCTGGCCTGTTATCAGGGTTAGCAAACAATGGCATTATCATGTTAGATAGGAGCAAGTAGTAATAAGGAGAGGCCCTAACGACCAGGAAGTGACTCCACAAGGCATGTGCTCATCATAAATGCTCAAAGCATTGCGTTAGGCTCATAAGAATAGCATTGGATGGTGTGACATACGTAATAAAAAGTGGTGATATTTCGCGTGTGGGTGGGAATGTCGACGTGTGGGGCATATTATTGCACAAACAGAACTCCCACCTGTCATTTCACAAGTAAATGCACTTTATTTGCCATTTATTGTGTTACGTTTTCATCCTTACAGTAGCCACCTTACGGCACTGTTCTAGTATCATTCGTCAATGTTCAAATAGTGGCATATGTGTCCACCAATAGGCTATAAGTATTTTGATTGCTAGGAATTAATTGCTGATATTTTCCCTCGTTTCTTACTGGAAATAGTTTCTGCTTGTCAATAAAATTAATGAACGGTATTACTGTAATCTGATTACCCCAATCTATTTTTAAAGTGGTTTGGGCTCTAAATTTATTGCTCGTGGGTGTTAGAAGATTGATATGCCATTATTTGCATATTTTAGCATGTTAATCTCAAACCTCAGCCACCTTGCTTATTTTCTTACCGGAACTGAACTGGCATATTTTTTTTAAAACATCGTGCAATAAAAACAATATTGCCACAACCCAATTAGTTCACCTGCCTTAATATTTTGAATTTATTTAATACATCCCCGTGGTGTTGGGGTAGCGCGCCTGCCTCTCACCCGGAGGCCCCGGGTTCGATCCCCGGCTCCGTCAGGGATTTTAAAACTGTCGTGAGAGTTGGAACCGGGTGCACTCAGCCTCGTGAAGACAATTGAGTAGCTGTCTGACAGTGAGACAGCGCCCCGATCACGAATACCAAGATTAACGGCCGAGGGGACCCGACGCGCTGATCACGCGTCACCCCAATATCTGCAGGCCAAATGGCTGGGCAGCGGTCGCTTGGTCGGCCTTAGCCCGGCATGGGCTGGATAGTGCCAGGGGTTGACTTGACTTTTGACATTCGTGAATATAATGGCAGGCCTACTGGTATCTCAGTAATTATGTGTCCATTATTTAAACGTTTTACGGCAGTTTACATGATTTTCGAGTGCGACGAAAAGTATTGTGACTGCCGTACACTTAACGCTAGCCAGCAAAGATCAACAATCCTTGATTTCCATCGTCATATAAAATACAACTTCGTACTGTACCCGTAATTACCTACCATTACCTGCTGCATCCTACGAAGACTGCCGGATCGTAGAACCTGAAAATCCCCGGCTACAAAAACCCCCAGGTCCTACTCACAAGTCAATGGGATAATTGGGCACAAATACACCTAACAAGGGAGCATTACGAAAGACCATGGCCACAATAGCAAAATAAGCTCAGAGAACATGAAATTCCAATGAAAGTACATCTCGGAGGCGTGGAATACCCCGAAATACCCAGCTATGGCCTTCCTAATACACCCTTCCACCACCTCTCTAAAGCATCACGCCATGAATAATTTTAACTAAAAGTTATTTATTCAGCAAAGGTGAACAATAAACAAGAAAATAAATTTCAGCCTACAAAAGAATACTCAAATATACCCTTCCCAAAAGGTAATATAATCGGAGAATCAACAATAAACTCGTGTCCAACCTGACACGTTAAATCAAAAAACTAAATAGCCTCTCACATTATGAGCAAACCCAAACAAATTATATTAGTTTATCGCACATCCTAAAATATGTTATAGTTCATTCGCCAAAGTGTAATATATACAACATAATCAAATATCAATGTTTCAACTATATACAACAATTATAATTTACATTACTGCATCACGTATGCATTTTCATTCCATTAATCATGGATTAATATTTTTCAAGTCAGTGTTCTCTGGACAACATTATTTTATCAATGACTTGTTTTTATGTCTTTGACTTGGCATGTTGCAACCTAACAATTCAAGATTTAAATTCATATTATATTGTTTCAAAATTGTCGTAATCATATTAAAATCCAACAAGCGATAAAGCTAATTGAAAGATTTTAACTGACTCATCCATGTAAATTATTTCAACATAATTAATTAATTAATGATGTAGGCATTTATATTAATATCATTTAAGATAAACTATCCATCTGGTATAATTTCAACACAATTTAATGCTTAGAGTGAGTATAGCATTGAGGTATAAAATGACTGTGACCAAACAGCTGATCATACATCCTAACACAAGGATCTATCAAACAATTACACGATGACGTAGATTTCCATAGAAATCTAAAAATACTTGGCTCTCACTGGCTCAATTCCAACAATAAATCCACCATGAAACAAATTCATGTCTAATATCCATAATAATAAACTTAGCAATACCCGCTGGTATGCAGAATATTGAACACCAAAAAATGGTGACCTCCTACTCTATATTACAATCAAATGTCAGGATCACTCATCAGTAATCACAAACATTCATAATAAATTCTTAACCTCATATTTATCCCGCACATACTGAAGTTCAATCTCACGCTTTGAATTGGAGTTCATTAACTTTGTTGAAATATACCCAAAATGGTATAAAAAATCTTTACTTGCCTCACAATATTTCATTACATATTATGTTCTATTATTATTTTATGTAGACTTTCTTAAAGTCTCTTCTGAGAAATTGCGTATAAAAGATATTTGCTGCTCGTCAAAATATCTTTAATCAAATGTGAAATTGATAAGAATAATTATAATGTTGTTAAATCTTAAGTTCCAAAATTGCACACAAAATATGTGGCTTACTCAAAAAGAAAATTGGTCAAACCAAAAATAGAGTTCAAAACTCATTCAGATGGACTCAACATGCCTAACAATGCCCCCTACGCCATGAATCTTTGTTAGCACAATTAAGTTAATTCTAATTGATTCATTAGGACGCACTGTAAACATATCTTGCCTCTCAGAAATTAAGTGAAGTCCCTATATGGGTAACTGAACAAAATCCTAATAAAACCTAATTTCAGAAATACCCTGTATCGAAACGATCTAAGAAAAATTCATTAATAGTGTGCTCATTCAAATACTGAATCATTTCAATGTCAGCGCAGAGTGCATGGACAATAAACCACTCTAATCGGTGATATAAAAAATATAGTCCAGTCATAATTGACCAACACGTCTGAACACACACACAAAATAGTTCCAAAAAAACGAATGGAAATAAACTATCTTCCCCTATAGATTTTTCTTCTCGACAATGAAAGTAAGCAAAAACTACAATTAAATTTAATCCAAAAATAATTGTCACAAATTTAAACAACTCGATGCATTTATTTAATATAAATCAAAATCCGGGTAGGCAAAAGTCAGAAGCGACAAAATGACGAATCTAGACCCCTGTCTAACCATAAAACAAAGCAAAACTAACTAGGGCAATTATGGTTACTTGAAAATACGTCTAAGCTACTACTGAAAAAAAATGGATTTCTTCTACCTTCAACCACGTTCCGTTGTTAAGTTAAAAGGATATAGCCATGTGCCACGGTAAAGATCCTCGACCTCCTCCAAGACACAAGCTCCATACTCCAGTGGTCTCGGGACTCGAACCAGGAACCCGAACATCTCCATGCCCCCTTACGCTATCTCGACTGTACGCCACTGTCGAGCGATAGCAGTCCGATTCACGAACACGAACACGCGTCTTTCGGTTGAAAAGTAACAGTATGCAGTTGTAAGCAAGCATTTGCTTCGAACCATATGTAATACTCATCTTTCTTAGATATTCGTAATACATTTTCACAATGTTTAATAGCCTGGCATAGAAAATTGTGTCTTCAGACCACATGTTGTGATATGGTTAACCTGAGAAGTCTCTACTGCATTGCAAACGTAGTGCTTGTGTCTATGGTTTAGCCTACCATGACTAAACACTTATAAAATTCTTTGAGCATTCCCACCGATGTCTGATTGTCCAACATCCTCTACGGGAAATAATGTTCCTCTTGCAAAATAACTAGGCAAGTATTACAGCTCGTTCTATTGTCCCACTCAACAAGAGTATAACGAGACACAGTTCTCGAGCGGGCTATCTGTTCACAATAGCTGCCATCGACACACGCTTTACTGCAGCTGTAAGTATCCTTCCGCAAATAGAAAAAAATGTGGAATGATTCTGCTCATTTATACATCGGAGCCTTGCGTGAATTATGAAGGTGCTTGTACTCCACATTCAAGTGCTGAGAATATACAGCTTATTCTTGGTTTCACCATACGTAGTTTCACGGTTCGTTTCGCCAAAACTCCCGGAACATGACGTTACTCTTATAACACGCCCGTATTCCACATTTGGTTCCGCTTCGAATTCTCATTAAAATCTGGTAACTCCACACTTGTTGCATAGCGCATCAGAGCTATTACCCCCTCCTCTCCGGTATCTTGGTTCGACTTTGCTCTCCGCTAGGGTGCAGTATATACGATTTTCCAATATTGCAGGCTTCTTTATAATGACATAAATACATGTATTCACATTCAAGCATTCTGACATGTTATTTAGACTCAATCCTACTGCGTAAAATACTTCCTTTTGCCTTAGTTTCCAATTCATATTCTTTATACGAGTGTCGAGATTTCCTTGACGTCACGAAGATCACATGTTGTTGGTCATAACTCCATTCTCTTCCTGTGACGTGCTTCGAGCAGTCTCGCGCATCCTCGGCTACCTTCAGCCTCCTCCCCATGCTAGCCATTTACATAGCGGTAAACACCACCTGTTCCTGCGCCGAGCACCTTTCGAAGTTCGTCACCTAGTCGCGCGAGCTATGAAATAAATAGTACATCTTCCCCCTTGATGTCTCAAATAAAAATTGACTTCGTTTTTATTTGCATCATTTCTAGATATTCTGACATATGTGTCATTATTTCATAGTTGATCTACACAATCTGTTTCACGTATTTCTTTAAATTCTTGGAATTGAAGCGCCCAATGACCTCTCTCCCTTGCAAATTCACAATCTCATAGCAATTGTTACTGAAAACTCAGGCAATTTTGAAGGGACCAGAATACACTGGTGAGAACTTTGTGTATATCTTTCTTCTTACGTTGGCCTTTGTGGGCTTTTTAATTAGGACTTGCTCATTAATTCTAAAGGGTGGACGGTAACGCCTATTCTTCATTCGCTTTTGCCGTTTCTCGGCCGTATCCATGAGGCTTTCTCTCGCAGCTTCAATTCTATCTTTCCTCGAAGGTTCAGTATCATTAGGCATACATTCTATGATTTTCGTCCATGCCCTCTCAGGCTTTCTATCAAAATGGACGCACATGGGAATGCCAGAAATACTCCCATGAAAAGTGGAGTTCACACACTTCTCCATGAAGGGTACAAATTTTACCCAGCTTTGGTGGTCCTCTGGGCGGTAAATTCTTGCGAATTTATTAATCTCCGCCATTATTCTTTCAGAAACGTTGGATTCTGGGTATCTGACACTAGAAAACACATGCTTAATACCTAATCTGGTCATGACATCACCACATTCCTGAGAAGTGAACTGTGTTCCGTTGTCTGAGAGAAGAAAGTCGGGGGTCCCGACCTTCGGAAACACACTTTTCTCAAGACGGCTTAATACTTGAGCCGATGTGGCCTTTTGTATTGGGTCAAGCATCACGTATTTTGAGAATACATCGACCGTCACTAGGTGAAACTGATTTCCCCTAGTGCCCTTCGGTCACGGACCGAAGATGTCGCACGCCAAGAGCTCTCTCGGCCTATACGGAATCATGGCCCGAGGTTTTTCCTTAGTTAAAGCGGATGGGTGTTTCCCTCGTTGGCACTCTTGGCATGACCTGATTATAGCTGCAATGGAGCCCCGCATCCTTGTCCAAGTTAATGCTTCCAATAACGTTCGAAACGTCCTGTCCACACCCCCATGGCCAATGGTGCAGTGGGCTAACCAAACCAGACTATTAATCAGTTTTGGAGGGACTACAATTCGAAGTTTCGTCCTCTCCCGGTCGATGGGTATCTACAAACCGTGTCGTCACACAGCAGATATCTCACAGAGCGTCTCATAACCTGCTCATAGCTAGGATCGGTGTTGTCCATGGTCCCTCTTAAAAACCTGTATATTTGCCTAGTTGGGGTGTGTCTCTTCTGTGACACTGCTATCTTCTTTAGTTTGCCCAGGGTAAGATGGTGTTCCCTCTTCAACTATACAGTGTTTATCTGGATACTCTTTACTAGATTCCTTGAGAGGGCATCCGCGAGCAAGTTATCCTTTCCAGGCTGGTGTTCGATGGTGGCATTGAACTGTTGAAGGAACAATGTCCACCTCGTCAACCTGTCACTGGAAAGGTCAGTTCTCAACATGAATTGAAGCGCTTTGTGATCTGTGATGATGACCACTTGATGCCCAATGAGAATCTTTTTCCACCTCTGAAGTGCAGAAACGAAGGCTAGTGCTTCTAATCCCTTGGTAAAATAGTTTTTTTCTGCATCCTTCAGTTTCATACTGTGGAAATCAATATAGTGCTTTCTCCCGTCCTCGTCCTTCTGATAGAGGACAGCACTAATCCCTATACGCGAAGCGTCAGATTCAATAAAGAATATGCGTTCAAACTCTGGATACTCTAGTTTGACACAATTTTGAAGCATGAGTTTGGCCTGCTCAAAAGCCTGATTCGTTTTCTCTGTCCACTTCCATTTGTTCTTCTTCTTTAAAACCTCATAAAGAGGAGCCATCGTGATATAATATCCTGGACAGTGGCTGCTCAGGAATTGACATATTCCTAAGAATTCCCGTAGTTGCTTAATCTTAACCGGACGTGGGAAATTCAAAATAGCCCCAATCTTCTTCATGTTTGGATGGTATACAAACTGGTCAATGGTATGGCCCAAAAAGTGTATGCGTTTGTGCATAAACTGGCGTTTTGCGATGTTAATCTTAATGTTGGCTTCCCTCAAATTATCGAATAAACGCTTCAAATGAATCAAATGCTCTTTGACGTCTGAAGATGAAATTATAAGATCATCAATATAACAAATGACATTGCGTTTGACTTCCTCCGTCAATTTGCTATCAAGGGCCCTGATGAGAGCCGGACCACTGTTTACCATCCCCAACGGGATACGACAGAAGACAAACGAGGTCTGATCAAACAGGAACCCTGTGAACTCTCGGCTTTCCTCCTCCAACTCAACTTGGTAAAAAGATGCGGTCAGATCAAGCACACTGAAACAAGCCCTGCCTTTGAAATTCTTCAATAGCTCTCTGATATTTGGTGGTCTGTCAGTTTCCAACATAATTTTCGTATAAATTTTTCTGGCGTCCAGACAGAGTCTGAGCTGTCCGTTTGATTTCTTGACGACAGTGATGGGGTTTAAATACGAGGATGCCTGCTTATTAATAATACCATCCTTCTCCATTTTCCCGTTAATTTCCCTTAGTTCCCCATAATATTTTTCCGGAATGGGGTAAAGATTAGCTTGATAGGGAGACGTATCTGTCAAACTTATCTTATACTTGAAGTCTTTAATCAGTCCGGGCTTATCAACGAAAATGTCCCAATGCTGGCGAATCAGCTCGTCAAATTCATCCTTTACGTCTTCGAATCCCTCGGCTTTTAAGGCATATTGCTCTTTCTCTTGCTCGATTTCTTCTATGACGTTTTCCAGGATTTCAATTCTGGGGAGTACTTCGCGAATCTTGATTACATCCATCTTTTGAATCACCTCACCATCTGAGGTTTCTTCGTTGAAAGTGATCACTCTACGGTGCATGTCGATGATAGCTCTGGCTGATGTTATAAAGTCAACACCCAAGATCAGGTCAAAGCTAATATTTTTCACAACAATGAAATCATGTTCATACTCTTTGGAGTTGATGGAAAATTTCGTAAGTACTTGGACTTTGCATTTCAAGCTCTTGTCTCCAAAAATCCCTCTAATCTTCGTTGGAGAAGCAGGTAATATTGTAAATTGACTCTCTTCTTTGACTCTATCAAAACAGTCCTCATTGATGATGGAAAGCATTGCCCCAGTATCCATTAATGCTCTACAGCTTTGATTACCCATTTGAACATTTATGATAGGAAGTTCTGGTGTACTTCTTCTAGGTTGCATTTGTTCCTCAAAAAGCAGATCCTCATCAGTGGCTTCAAAGATCTCGTATATAATTACTTCGAATGTAGGTGCAATAGCGCAAGTCTTTATTGTTGCCTCAAAATCGGCGTTTCTTTTTCCTCCGACAGGTGTTTCCTCAGAACCACTATCCAGTCGACTACTTCCAGATTGCGCCTTATCGTATTCTTCCTTTCTTTTTTTTAGACTTTCTTCGTCCACTTTCGTTGGACTTTTCTCGCTCCCTCTTGAGTCTTTCCTGTTCCTTTCTTCTATTGAAATCCTCATTCCTGTAGTTTTATACCGAGAATATCCCTGATTCTGTCTATTGTTTTGGCTGTAGGGTTCTTCTCTGTCGTTATTCCTACGATTATCGTAGCTTCTACGATACACATATCGTTCGTCATATTTACGATATTCGGGTCTTTCACTGTATTCTCTATATTATTGTATCTCTGCTGTCTCTGATAATGGTTCCTCATTGGACCCATTCGATTGTCCGTTGTCCTCTGCTCAGGCCTATCCGTCTGCTGTGTCCTATCCATATACAGAGTATTGACTGTTCTAGCATCCTGCCTTGCAATCCTCATAACTGGGACAAGGTGGGGGGCAAATGCATAGGGGTCCGTAAGCAATGAGGGCACGTTTATTGCAGCTACTTTTGTATTATGTAAAATGTTAAAAGTTTAAATTAAACTTTTAAATCATCTATCAATACGGATATCTACAAGCATTTGTACTATCAATGGCAAATGTATTTGAAGTCTAATAAAAATGAAGGAAGTTCCGTAGTTTTAGTGACTGTTAATCTCGTAAATTGAGCCATGGGAACTCCTTTTTACGTGGAATCCGAACCACAGGACATGGCATTTCACTTTGAAAATCTTGCATGCATTGACCGGGAATTGATTCCGGTCTGCCGTGGTGAGAGGACAACAGTTTGACCGCTGCGCCACCACGCCCCAGTCTAATAACACTTTGCATCATCAGGACGGGGTGATCAACGTTTTAAGGAGTGTAATATTAAGGTCACCTACATCTGTTGACACACAGTTATGCTATACTGTAGAAGGAAGAGTTTAGACTCCTCAAAAAATTAGGGTAGAGGGCAGGCCTGTGCAATGGATGAGGCAAAGTAGTGCTAGCGAGAAATTTACTCGTGCCGGCGAAGCACTGCCCTGCCCATTTCTGAGCAGTGCAGCGTTTAGTCGCACGAGTACTGCCCATGGTACTGCAGTGCGTTTCGTACTAAGCACACAGCCTGGCCACTAGGCGCACTACAGCCAACATTTTGTCATATGCATGAGGGCCGCTGTGCTAATGACGTCTTTTGTGAATGGGGAGGTCAGTAATAGCGTAGTGGGAGAAAAACACCGAAGAAATATAAAACATTTTTGGACGTACATGGACCTGATCTGCAACAACAATACATGAATTTGCCTCATTTTCTGAGTAATGCAGCAGGTAAGCTATAGTGAAATATAATAATCCTAAAAATGAAATCAAGCTTATTGGAATCATGCATGTGGCAGTAACAGGGGCCAGAATGGAATCGGGAGGGTTAAAATACATTTTTTAAATTTGTTGACGTAATGTCACAAACCAGTAAACTCACGTTAACGTGCATGCACAGTCTACTCCGAGATCATTAGCGACATGCTCTGGCTACTGGTGTAGCCTATGAGACTACATGATTATAGGCCTACATTTCCACTAGCAGCATATCAGTAGGTTTATTAAGAAATATTTGTAAGAAGTCGAGAGCTTGGTCATCCTATATTTAGATACAATTTAACCTGTCACATAAACGTTATGGTGAATATTATAGATATGGTAACCTTAAGTTCAGGAATTTTTATCCATACGCTGCCACATTCATGAAACGATCATGCAAAGTTAGTGGCTAAAGCAAGGACATTAATTCGTAGAAGGTAACTCGAATGGCCTAGGCCTAACCTACAAATTAGTTAGTTATTGAGGTTTTAAGGGGCGGAAAACCTAAAAATTACAAGCAAGGTGAATTTAACAAAGTTGTTCATTGAGCGACAACACTATTCATTCATCATCAGTTTAGTCTCCTAGTGGACCCATTGTTATATTAAGTTGTATTAAATTTATTTTGAAATAATGAACGAAACACGTTTAAACGACCGCAATTTCGTGCCATCTAGCCGTATCTATTTACAGCTAGTTGATATTACTTCGCTGCTGATACAGCGTTCAAATTCTGCTTTAGAAAAAACACACCCACAAACTGGCTACCAGGTACCAGTAGCAAAAGTCTCCTTAGTCATACTTATCAACACTAAGGCCTGTATCACACGACACTCGCTAGCATGGAAACTTCTACCAGTACGGGTATACACGCTGGTATACACGCGTCTATTACCGTGTGATTTGTACCTTGCATGCTAGGTTCTACCTTCCATGGTAGCTTCCATACAACTCACAAAATTCAACAGGTGCTATTTTTCCTGGCAGTTTGCATGGACGTTTGAGTACAACAACCAATCGGAATGCTTTTATCGTTCTAGTAAAGACCTTAGCGACAACATAAACAAATACATTTGTTATGTACGTAGGCCCTCGAATAAATACATCTGAACGAAACTATATTTTCTCTAAACAGCGATTGAGTTAAAAGCGCTTGCTGTATCCAGTAAATACAGAACAAGTCATATTATTATTATCCTGGAATACATTTTGAACTATTTAAATTCTAATAGTTATCACGAATAGTATCCGTCCATGGTTTTAACAGGGAAAATAGATTTTTAAATGAGAGAAAACATGTTTACTATCGTCCTCGTAGATCATGTAGACAAAACTAAGTTGCAATAGTGTTGTACGGTGTGAGGAGGATATAATAAAATAATTTAAAAGAAGTAAACATTTTTGCCGTTGGATAGCCAAAACAGCAATCCGGAGCGATACCACTTGCACACTTTTCCAACGGACTTTACCGTATTTTGTTACGCTTCTTATTAGCGCATATGGTTATATACCAATGATTACAGTTAGATCTTAAATATTGATTGGAATGAAATCATTCAGTACCAGGCATGTTTTCAAATGTACTTAAAGCAAGTTTCACGACCGCTTTGCGTTAATAATGCGAATCGACTATAAATTTTACCCCCAAACGACAACCGTCCTCCATGTTTTATTTCTTACAACTAGCGCACGAAATGCTAGCGTGTGATACACTTCAGCCATAAAAGCAGGTGTACGGACGAGGATGAACAGAATCATATGATCTTAGATCATAAATCCAATAGATGGCTGATGACGTCACGTTGTTGAAACCTACATCTCGATCAGCTGACTAAAGGAAACTGTGAGTAGTTTGGAGCACTGAAATACTACACGTGATGATAAAATTGGGTTATTTATAGTGAGTTCTATTCATTACTAAGTCAGAATGGTGTATTTCTGTGTCGCGTATGGATGTAAGGAGACGTTTAAAAAGGATCGGGCATTTCCTTCCATACGTATGTTAATTCATTGCTAAATAACAATAAAATTCTTCACTTAATTACTTGCATTTCTTTAGCTTACGTTTCCTCTTAACTCCGAAACATGAAAGAAAAATAATTAAACATGGAAATTCTGGAATTTATTATAAATTATTATAATTTACCCTGTCCCTTACTCCACTGAACAGGCCTGTATTTATGCTCGAAGGTATCAAGTATATACATGTCCATAGGCTGGAGGTTTTTCGTGGTGTTTTGTTGAGACAGCTAGTAAATACATCTCTGAACATAAAAATGCTTTATGTCTCTATGCTGGATTAAATGTAGTGTGGACTACACAATGCAGTCGTCAATCATGTTCAGTGTCAAATTGCAGGTTATGCTACAGATGTGACGGTGTAGTCTTCGGTATAAATATTAATCGTGTTGTGGACAATGCGTTTGGTTGAGAAAATTTTGAGATTCTTCTATGATAGACTACATTGAATCCCTAAATTAGTCAATTCTTCGTAGAATTTCAAAATTCTGGGTTATTTTTGCGAAGGTTTCTATGATTCATGGAAAATGGAATTTAAAAGGAAACAGTTCATTGATTAAAATATTTTCCTATGTAGCAAATATAATGCATAGTTGATAAAAACCAACGCTTATTAAATCGATAGACTTCCTTATTCCCATTTGCTCATGTTGTTTTCTTCACTTTCATAAAATACTGAAGTTGAAGGGTAACGCTGAATGAGAGCTCATCGTACGATAAAATGTTCTTACGTACCGGTACTGAAATTAGCCAATGTACATTTTCTAATGATGAAAAATAATTTTGGAAATGATGTAGTAAGTTAATAGATTGAACTTGTTTGGAGCTTTCGGGCGTACAATCAAAAATGACCAGCTAGACAAACACAATTCTGTTCAAAAACGGTAGGCCTAATTCCGAGTTGGATTTGTTTTTAGGTATTTACAAGAGGGGATCCTGGATGTATGAATATTCCGGAACACGACAGCCACTTTTAACACCAAATATGTTACATTCTTAAGCTTTGCTACCTTCCGGTACGTAAAGAAACATGCGATGCTTTTCCCAATGCCGTATAAATTACGAAAATGTCTGTTTATACCCTCATTAAAAATCATTTCCCCACATACTCCTATCACCTTCCATTACGAGGTCCTCTGTTTACCCTTTAATCAGCTGATCGAGATGTTGGTTTCACGTCACAGTACAGGCGCAGTGTGGCAATGCGCACTCTATTGTATCTATGCACGAAGCATATGCTGGAGGACGGTTGTCGTTTGGAGGTAAAATTTACAGTCAATTCGCATTATTAACGCAAAGCGGTCGTGAAACTTGCTTTAAGTACATTTGAAAAGATGCCTGGTACTCAATGAATGCATTCCAATCAATATTTAAGATCTATCTGTAATAATTGGTATATAACCATACGCGCTAATAAGAAGCGTAACAAAATGCGATAATGTCTGATGGAAATGTGTGCAAGTGGTATCGCGCCTTCTTGCTGGTTTGAAGATCCCGAGTTCAAGTCTATCCAACGTGGAAAATTTTTACTTCTTTTTAATTATTTTATTATATCCTCGTCACGTCCTACAACAATATTGCAACTTAGTTTTGTCTACATGATCTATGAGGACGGTAGTAATCATGTTTTCTCTCATAAAATTCTATTTTCCCTAAATACTGTTTAAAACCATGGACGGATACTATTCGTGATAACTATTAGAATTTAAACAGTTCAAAATGTATCCCAGAATAATAATAATAATATCACACGTTCTGTATTTACTGGATATTCGCGAACTGAATTATGTAGGAGGCAGGACGGTCGCGACAAGGGTGATAGACTTCATATAGCCTAATGATTGTGTTGAATGTTGTTGGCAATTCTAGGCGGGCTCTTGTTGAAGGGCAGGCATTTTTAGATGCCAAGCACATCATTATATGTGCGGGAAAGTGCTAGAAACAGGAGATTTTATGAGACTTGAAGCTTTATGCTTACAAACTAGTAACTTGAAAGGAGTACCTTATACGATTCAAAATGAAATTCAGTTACCAGTTGCCAAGAAAAAAATAATTTGTTCAGGAATATGTAGGCGTAATAAGCGTGTAGTCGGTACATTGCTTCACATACTTCAGTAAGTAGATACATTTAAATTTGGTAGATATACCGGTAGCCTAATACTGTCGAAGTCAATACATCAACGACTGTAGCTTAGCCTACAAGTTGACTACCGTATAAAGATTTTTAGCCTATTTTCAATTTTGAAAAAATAGGCTTATGAGATCACCTTTTGTCCGTGTGTGTGTGTGTGTGTGTGTGAGAGAGAGGTGTGTGTGTGTCCCCCCTAATAAAATCTAAACGGCTGGAGAGATTTCAATGAAACTCGGTAAGTTCATAACACTATTCCCAGCGACCTCGACCGTGCCCTTTAAATTTTGTTACGTCTCACCAATCCAACATGGCGGCTGTGCGAAATATTTCACTAGCATTCAATATCTCCGAAACTTTTACCGATATCGCCCTGAAATTGTGTACGGTGATATAGGGCACTACTAAAAGTTCACCTAAGAGACTTTCAAAAACCTGGTGACTACAAAACCAACATGGCGGCCAAGCGAAGTTGAGACATTTAAATAAACTTTTCTCGCGATTTAACAATCCAAACCTAATGAAACTTGGTACAGCAAATTTTTATACACATTGTAATGCACTGAAATCTAAATCAGTTCAATTGTTTACATAACCTCAAAATGGCGGCTGTGCGAAATATTTCACTGACACTCTATATCTCCGAAACTATTACAGATATCACCCTGCAATTTTGTACGGTGATAAAGGGTACTGATACAAGTTTACCTATGCATATTTCATAAACCTGTAACGTACAAAACGAACATCGCGACCAAGCGAATTTGAAATATTTTAATAGACTATTCTCGTGATTTAACTCTCTGAACGCTGTGAAATGTGGTACAGTAAATGATTTTGCAGATTGTAATGCACTGCCATCTAATTTAATTCAATTGTTTACATAACCTCAAGATGGCGGCTGTGCGAAATTTTAAAATTAAGTTTTTATTTCTTGTGTCGTAATAATGCGATCGAAGTGAGAGTTTGAATAATGAACCCAGGCAATAATTGTCCTTGAATGGTACATATCTCTATGGCCTATACATATAACAATCCTAAATGGCGAACTTCCGAAATATTTAGACGGTTCTCAATATCTATGAATCTTTTACAGCAACCAAACAGATTTTTTTATGTTCATTGAGACTATGAACATATGTTCACCTATAGGACTTTGAGTAACCTGGTGAGCACAAATCCAATATGGCGCCAACGCGAAGTATAAATATTTAAATGGACGTTTCTCGCGAAATAACTATCCGAGTGCCATGAATCATTGCACGTTAAATGCTTATACAAATGTTGATCCACTGGCATCTAATTTATTTCAATTGTTTGCATAATCACAAGATGGCTGCTGTGCGTAATTTTAGAATCTGGTTTTTCTTCTTGTGTTCTAATCATGCGATTGCAGTTTGAATACCACACGTACACAATAATCTTAATGTAATAGTACAAAATAAAAATCCAACCTGGCGACCATCTGAAATATTTAGACGGTTCTCAATATCTACGAATCTGTTACAGCAATTAAACTGAAATTTTGTATGTTGATAGAGGCAATTAACATGAGCAGGATATATGAAAATAGGCTGTAGAGTTCTTCACGGAACTACTTGTTTAAATTTTTAATAGGCGCCTGATTATAAACTTAAAAGACCAGAGCTTCACAGATATGAAACAGCAATGGGGCAAGTTAAAGAAAGACGACCACATGTAGGCCTACGATAAAGCGAACCCTAAAAATAATTTTGCCACATGGGAAAACCAGCCGTCAAATCGACCTTGCTAAGTCGCCTAGTTTGTAGTGCAGGGAAGAAAGTAGGGTACTGGTTATTGTAAGAAATTCATTAGTATTTTTAGCCTATTTTCAATTTTGAAAAAATAGGCTTATGAGATCACCTTTTGTCCGTGTGTGTGTGCGTGTGTGTGTGTGTGTGATTCGTGTGTGTGTCCCCCCCTAATAAAATCTAAACGGCAAGAGCGATTTCAATGAAACTCGGAAAGTTCATAGCACTATTCCCGGCGACCTCGACCGTGCCCTTCAAATGTTGTTACGACTCACCAATCCAGCATGGCGGCTGTGCGAAATATTTCACCAGCATTCAATATCTCCGAAACTATTACCGATATTACCCTGACATTTTCTATGGTGATAGAGGGAACTCCTATAAGTTAACTTATGTGACTTTTGAAAACTTGGTAACTACAAAACGAACATGGCGGCCAAGCGAATTTGCGACTTTTAAATAGACGTTTCTCGCGATTTAACCAACCAAACGCAATGAAACTTGGTACAGTATATGTCTATATACATTGTAATGCACCGACATCTAACTTCGTTCAATTGTTTACATAACCACAAGATGGCGGATGTGCGAATTATTTCACCGGCATTCTATATCTCTGAAACTATTAGCGGTATCTCCCTAAAATTTTGTACTGAGATAAAGGGCACTACTGGAAGTCCATCTATAAGATTTTCTAAAACCGGTTAACTACAAAACGAACATGGCGGCCAAGCGAATTTGAACATTTTAAATAGACCTTTCTCGCGATGTAATGTTCCAAGCGCACTGAAACCTGGTACAGGAAATATTTATACACATTGTAATCCACTGGTATCTAATTTAGTTCAATTGTTTACATAACCTCAAGATGGCGGCAGTGCGAATTTTAAAATTAAGTTTTTATTTCTTGTGATGTAGTCATGCGATCGAAGTGAAAGTTTGAATAATGAACCTACGCAATAATTTTCCTTTAATGGTACATGACTGTATGGCCTATACATTTAACAATCCAACATGGCGACCATCCGAAATATTTAGACGATACTGAATATCTACGAATCTATTTTAGCAATCAAACTGCATTTTTTAATGTTCATAGGGGCTATGAACTTAAGTTCACCTATAGGACTTTAAATAACCTGGTGATCACAAATCCAATATGGCGGTGACGCGAATTATAAATATTCACATGGACGTTTCTCGCAATTTAACCATCCGCGTGCAGTGAAACTTGGTACAGTAAATCTTTATCCGAATGTTAATCCACTGGCATCTAATTTATTTCAATTGTTTCCATAACCTCAAGATGGCAGCTGTGAAAATTTTTTAAATCTCCTTGTTTTTTCTTGTGTCCTAATTATGCAATTGAAGTTTGAATACTACACGTTCACAATAATCTGCATGTAACAGTACATAAATCTAGGACCTACATATATAAAATCCAACATGGCGACCATCCGAAATATATAATCGGTTCTCAATATCTACGAATCTATTACAGCAATCAAACTGAAATTGTGTATGTTAAATAGTGGCAATTAACATAAGTAGGATATATGAAAATAGGCTGTATAGTTCTTCACGGAACTACTTGTTTAATGTAAAATTCTCCTTTGTAAAATGCCAGCCGCATGTGATCGTATACTTCGAAATCGGCTTTGCGACGCGAAGTGATCGACTCCATTTCGTCTGAAAAGCTTTCTTTTTGTGGAGGTAATGCATTGATATGGCAATTATTGTATTCGAGGAGCACAGCGGAACTGAACAATTATATTACTCATCTTTTAGCCTCAATTTTTATGAAAATAACTGATAAAACGAGAGAAGAGCACACCCATCAACTCAAATCACATGTTGTTGTATCTGTTTGTTATGATTCCATCACCCTTCCGCTAGTTCCAGATAACGGCAGCACCGTCGCTTGGGTTCGCGAATAGCAAGCGCTTTTCACACAAACGTTGTTCAGAGAAAGTATAGTTTCGTTCAGATGTATTTATTCGAGGGCCTACCTACATAACAACGAGAAAAGCAATCCGATTTGTTGTTGTACTCAAACTTCCATGCAAGCTGCCAGGAAAAATAGCACCTGTTAATTTCGTGAGTTGTATGGAAGCTACCATGGAAGGCAGAACCTAGTATGGAAGGTACAAATCACACGGTATAAGACGCATGTATACCAGCGTGAATACCCGTACTGGTAGAAGCTTCCATGATAGCGAGTGTCGTGTGATACAGGCTTTATAACTTTAGTGTTATTATCTGAATTAGATACAACGTGTTAGCAATTAATGTCTTCAAATAAACAATTTCTTCACTGCAGTTCATCTTCATTATAAATAATTTCATACAAAGTTTATATTAATACTATCAGTATTCTCTATCTCATACAACATACTCACATTACTGAAATATAAGACAGGCACAAGAGGCCAGCTGCCATCTTGTCATCTCACAGAGACAGATCAGCTCGTTTAAGCCACTAATACAGTATAATATTATAGTATTAAATTATAATAAATAACGGATTACGTCCTTTTGGATAGCTTAAACCACCCTTGGCTCGCTAATCGGATTTGGTGGGTCCTATGTTATGGATTATAAAGTTTGCATAATTCACACGGCCGCCATCCTGAAATGGTACGGCTGGTGACCTTGTAGTTTGGGAATAACACACATCCCATATGAAGGTATTGTGCCCATGTGGACGATGGCACAGGTATCGAACCCTTAATATTTTAAGTCAGGAAACGAAGAAATAATACAGGATTTTTGGTACAGTTTTAGGGGTAGCAGAAGGGGTAAGCTGAAATAACCACAGCATGACGCATGAATTAGTGAGGTAATGCCGAAGCAACGCTTGCAGCTGGGCATGAGGTCACCGCCGACGCAGCAGAATGAGGCTTACGCATAAGATTGAAATAGACCAACGGAATCTTCCATTCAAGACGAAGACAGAAGATCAAACTAATACATGCGAAGTCAGCGAGAAAATGCCAACACTGTTCGAGAGGTGTGGCCAGGAAATCGATAAAATAATTGAAATTAGCCAGAAATACGCAAAATTATTGAAAACTCTCTCCGCCAATGTTAATCAATTTAGAAATCAGAATTTGTGAGTGGTAAAAGTTACTAATATTTGTGCAGTCTAGAAAAGCCAAGTCAGCATTATAGAATAGGGATTTCACCGGACCAGATGCCTGGGGAAGGGGAAAAAACAAACGTACGCCTACATTAACGCAGGAGATATTTTAATTTTTATTAATATGTTCTCCCGATCGGATTTTGAAAATTTTGGCATATTTGAAACATTTAGGTCGCGTGCTTCAAGATGGTTATTTTTCATAAAGATATCATGGTTAGTTCAGAATTTAGTTTTTGAGAAGGAGCAAACCTAGTTTATTTGTCGTGAATCAAATAAATAGGCAGCAAACGCAAAGGAAATTATTCAGTCTTACGGACCTGAGTGAAGGGCGTCGTACTCTTTCACAGCAATTCAGTCTTTAGTCTACAAGCGGACCTCGGGAGGAGGCCGTGCTGTTTCGCAACGCAACAATTCAGACAGTTCTACTAGAGCCTCGATGAGAGCAAATTACGTCGCGCCGAGTTACGCCAGTATTACAGCCTAAGTGCAGGCCGGTACATTAGAAGTGCGCTACGTTAAACAGTTATCAGTTCGAAACTCCGACGAGTTATTATAGTAACCTCGAACAAGTAAAGCTACAGTGTTTAAAGAAATATCGTTCGAGTATTACAGAAAGCAGTAAGGAACTCAGAGTTCAGAGAGATGTGAGTTCGACAGAGTAGCGAAGTCAACGGACTCAAACAAATTCTAGCTACGGTACGTCCAGTATGGACGATGCTAAAAACATTGATACACAAATAAAAGATAATCACGCTCGCAGAAATAGAAGTTCTAACCACAGGAACTTAAAAGCGCAGGTTTGAAGCCCGAACAAGTCAGTGAAAAAATCGTCAAATTATACGATAGAAAGTATACGGTCCTCGGAACAGGGAGGCCAAAAGATAGGGATAGAAGGTGCTATAGACCGCCATATAGAATTAGAAGTGAAGGCAAAGTAAAAAAAATATCGCTTAGTTAGAACTGATAAGGTGAAGCCGAATAACAGACTATTTGAAGCAGTATTCGAGAGACTAAAATCAGTAGTTCCAGTGTAGGAGAAAGGAACTCCGTACGAGCTATCACACGTTCAATGCCGAGTTGTGGAACTTGCATCAAATCGTAGCAGCCGAAAGGGATCGTCAGGAATCGCTGAGATACGATCGTGTGAATAAGTGAAGTGTTAAGTGTTGTAAAAAGAGGGTATTATTTCAGTGTTATATGGAAAGTGTTTTTGAAAGGTGAAAAATGTGTTTTATTGTATACCAGTGTAAATTGTGTGAATATAAGATGAAGTGTATGAAAAGAAGAACTATGAAGAAGTACTAAAATGTAATGAGATGGATGACCCCATTCAGAGATAATATCAGTATCTGCGCACGAGGTGTCTTGAAATTTTCATTATGATGATTGTTGTTGTACTATGCACTGAACTAGTGAAATCAAGCGTTGACTGGGGAGTTTAGCCTTGATTCACTATGTATTTGAAATGCACTAAATAATTGTGAAATATGATTGGGATAATAATAACTGTTAATCACGAGGATAATCTCGTTGAATGTAAGGATATAATTGCATTAAGTAAATGAAAAGTAATTGAAACCCGTAAATATGAAAAGATAAGCAATTAATGATTTAAAAAGGAGGAATCGAAAATTATAATATCTTTGGCATGTATTTTCGCCAAGTGAATGAATTGCAAGGTAAATATAAATAAGCACCGTAATAAAGTTATTGAAAGTTGAAGGGAATAATAATAACAATTATCGAGTTTTGAACTCTGAAATAAAGGGTTAATGAGTTGTTATACTCCATAATAAAGTTGTTGATAAAGTATTTGAAAATGGAAAGGAATAATAATAAAAAGCTCAAATTAAAAGGGATTAATTAATTAAATGAATAGTAACGCTTTTACGTACTGTTGATATGATGATGATTTTGAAAACCCTTAAAGTAAACGGTGAAAACGGAACACCTAAGAATGGAAAGTAATGTTGTATTGTAGGCTGTCATGCCAAAGGTATGGGAATAAAAGTGATAGGAAGACCCGGAGGTCTTACCGCGATGTGATAAATTATTTATATGAGAAAAAGTAAATGAATTAGGGATATCCAAGCTAAGTTGTATTGCCATATGGGCCAAGTAATTGAATAATAAGTTTAGCATCAAGCTAGTAAGAAATACGTGATCCATTGTATGCCTTATTTCGAGAGATGGAAAGTAAAAGTAAGTCGGATTCATTGGTTGAGGGTGAGACCCGCTGGCAGGCAGGGTCCTGGCCAGGTCAGTATATTATGGTTTGCAACCAAAGTGAACGGGTAATTCCCACAAGAATAGCTGTGTTTATGGTATGTTATGGTGTGTTATGGTATTCACATGTGAGACCCGTAGGGAAGGATTAATAATCTCCAACCTGGCATTGTTATTTGCATATAAGACTGGAGGGTAGTACATGTCTCTACGAGATATTTTACAACTGGGGATGCTAGGTGCGTCCCAGCCTCAGTAAAATATGACCGAACCCTGAAAGTGTGTCCAGCTTTGCTATCCGACAGTAAATGAAATTGTTGTAAGTAAGCGTCGTATATTCTCTCCGAATCTAGTGCATAACATCCTGGAATCACGAAATATTAATAATGAATGTGAATAAGGAAGCAGGTAGCTGCAGGAAACATGATATGTAAAACTTGGATAACCATACAAATGAAAGCAAGTAAAAATTTGAGAGCCGAGAGAAGGCGGTCCACGAGACGTCGTAAATCTTGAGTTAGTTGTCGAAGGAGGAAGGAGGAGACAAGCCAGCCCTGACCTTTCTTCTTGTGAGGGGAGGGAGAGAGACCTCATAATGCATGTTTTTGTTAAGAAGGGTTTAAATGGAGACTAGCGATTAGCGACCGCTATATAAAAGTTTTGATTAAAAGGTGCTAGTGTAATATAAATTATATATTTGAAATGCTGGGATTTATACAATTCTCCCAAGCCTAAGTTTGAAGTAATTAAGTAATATTTGACGGATCTGGTCAAATATTACCATTGTTGAAAATAATTGATTCCTGCCTTAAGAAATAACGAAACTAACGGGTTATGAAATAATGATGTTTGAGATGATTGTAAGAATTCCGTAAATAATAAATGAAGACAGTGCATGGTAGAATACTGAAACAAATCACCTTGAAGCATGAGTAAACAAGTGAAGGAGTGAGGGTTCGATCTATAACATGAGGTGGTCAGTTTCAAAACGGCCTATGTCCACATTCCGAAATTTGTGGTAAATAACGAAAATCTTTTCAGACCTAAAATTTCTACCATACTTCTTGGAAATACTTTCTTGATATGCTTTGTATCATCAGTTATATTTTATCTCATTATTGTCTGTATAGACTCATCAGTTTTGCTATAATATGAGACATTAATTTGGACAAAGGTCATTTTGAAACTAAAGGATGGGCAAGAGACAATTTGAAAACAAATACATTGGACAAGAGAGACTTTGATTCTAAAATGAAGATATGAACGTAATTCCACTTAACTATTCAGCATGGTTGGTAAGTAATACGATTGAAAAAAAGTGGAAATTGAGTTGAACATTAAATCGAAGGATATAGTACTGTCAACAGCTTTTATTAATGAATAAGCATACAAAATTCAGATATTTCTGTTTGTATGATACTCTCAGAATAGAATTCAGGCTAAATGTAATAATACTTGTTTAACACTTAGAAAGTGAGTTCCCAATCCTTACAACTCATCAGCATCCTCCATCATACCCCCCTACAACTCATCCTCCGACACTTCATCATTTGTATCTCGATTAATTACAGCACTGTAGAACTGCAAATCAGGACTTACCTCCCACCGATCACCAAATTAAAGTTCCAACAGCCTTTTTACATCAGCAATTATTTTTGAGTCGCCTCCGTAGCATAGCGGTCAGCATGGTTAGCTGCCGCCCTGGAGGTCCTGGGTTCGATTCCCGGCTCTGCCACGAAATTTGAAAAGTGGTATGAGGACTGGAACGGGGTCTACTCAGCCTCGGGTGTTTCAAATGAGTAGAGGGGGTTCGATTCCCACCTCAGCCATCCTCGAAGTGGTTTTCCGTGGTTTCACACTTCGTCTTCAGGCAAATGCCGGGATGGTACTGCCCCCGTAATTGAATTATGTAGAGACCACGGTGGCTATATTTGAAATTATAAGGAGAGTTATGGCTGTCATAGTTATGACGTGGGTAGTCATGACGTAAGCACGGATGACGTAAATGTTATACCAGCAGGCTACTTGAGCTGAGATTCTCAGTGACGTCATCTTTTAGTCCAGAATGTTCCAAGATTTACGACGCAGTCGCAGGAAACGAGGAATTCTGCTGAGGAAGAAACTATGCTATTGGAGGAGAGGCTTGAACCAATCAACGATAGTTTAAAGGAAGACGGAGATTGCTGAAACTATGGTATTTTTATTACTTTTGGAATGCAGAATTGTGGAAATCCATTTGCGGTAAAAGCATTGATTTGGAATTTTGGTGAAATTTATTTTCAGTTTTTGAATTTTGAAAATCCGTCATGTATTAACGAAGTTGGAACTTTTAGCGATGACGCAGTATCACGCTTTGGAAGGGATGGAAACGCCCCTCGGGAAGTTAATAAAAGGGCTTGCGCAGAAGAGAGGAGCCTCTTTTGTTCTCTGATCATTCTGAGATCTCATTCTCAGATCATCGAAATATATTTGTGAAAGTTCTTTTCTTATACATTCATTATAGTGAGACGTCGAAGTGAACAGCAGTGAAAAGAATCGTCTTTATAACGCGTGGCGAGGCCACTATATTAACGAGATCCAAGTCAAACTAGGTGAAGTTGAAACGGACCTTAGAAAGCTTCTACAAGTTTAGCTTCGAACAGTTAGCGGTCACCGATAAGCTAATTGTATTGTGCAGTGCTACATGCAGTTATAGAGAAAAGCTGAACAATTTCGACCGATTAATTTGAAAGATATTAGCAGTTTTATACGACTGACAAAAGTGATTATCTCGCCACAAGAGAAGCACTTTTGTATAGCCAGAATCAACGCAACGGCTGACGCTGCGAGTGGAATGGAAAGACTTCAGATTGCTTGGTTACAGAACGATACAGTATAATGGAGCAATTGAATACGGCAGTTTGTTCTTCTAATACTACAACCGAAGAGCAGATGGAAGGCTAAAAGGGCTTATTGCAATTGGGACATACTTCAACGGAGTAAGATAGCGACATGGAACTTCGCTAATTGCTATTCCACAAGAGCGAACATGCGGTGAATACCATCTACACCCATGTTTCGTAATTAAAGGCTGAATACCATCGAACAGCCATAGAAACAATTTCATACTCTGAATATGAATAATTTCTTCGGAAATTTCTACAAAACTTCATGGCGACTGTCTACTGGAACTTCAGGGAATTTTTCAAGAGAGGTCAGGGGTGTCCCGACTCACAAAGAAGATTATTGCCGGAAGGATGTCTATTCGTCTTCGAGGAGCAGAGCGATTTCCGGAGAAGGAAGCAGTTCGATTCTCCGAGGGTGCTATTTCCTATTTCGAGGATGGAGCTCAACTTTAACTTGGTGAAATGGATCCATCAGCAGTCTTCTTTGGGGAATTTTCCTCTGGAACGTCAATCGGCAGATAAGGTAGTCGTGAACGTTTATTGTATTTGAGTTTACTAATGATGTTTGAGCAACTATTTTTCCCATATTTTTATCCTCATGTTTTTTGCCCTATTTTCTTGTTGAGATTCTTATTCTCAGTACACCTTGATGAGTTATGCCTTTTTCGACGATTTATTAAGACATTGTTATGTCATGGGCATAGAAAATGATTTTGAATCAGTTGAGACTGATATTTAGATTTTTCAGTAATTAATATTTTTTGTAGTCACGATTTGACTGTAAGTAAATGATTTTTATGGCAGATTTAAATTCAGACAGCGTGTCATTTTATTAAAGTAATTCTACCCCAGTTTAATTACTTTGACCAATTTTCTGTCATCATCAAGAAGGAAGAACATTTAAATGTTTTTAGAGCGTTAAAATCTCTTACGTTGTCGACGATCTTGGAAATACTAGTCGTTATTTGTATTGATTGCAACACAGACATTTACCGTCAGTTATGAATGAACATTGCATCATAGACACTTTTGTGAAAGAATAACGTTAATAATGAATTATTGAATGCATTAAAGTCAAGAACTTTTGTTAGGAGTTTTTCTCAATTAGAGAGTTATATAACGATGTTTGCATTCCCCAGTCTAATTGGATTCTATTCGACTACTCTGCATTTTAGTCGCACTTTATTTGATGATAGTATTTTTATACTACAATTTTCTTTTAAGATGTTAATCTTAAATTTTGATAGACCAGACAGGCGTATATAAGCGTATTCACTATTAAATTTGTTTGTGATTGGCAAGTTTTGACTTCATTTCGGTTCATGAATGAAATCCACGAAGGTTAAATAAAAAACAGTTTTGAAACAATTAATGATTATAAAAATTTTTAAGTGGAACTATGAATGTATAATCGCTAGTGCAGCGCGTGTTGAAAGTCGCTGAGGTATAATGCCCTTGAATATGAAGGAAGTTCCCACAGGAATAAATGTTAAAGAATTATTTGTGGAAGTTTTTGTAAGTTATGTGGAAGTTTTTAATGCCATATAGATTAATATATGATGATTTTGGGCATATTTTTAATGCAGATTGTGCATTAACTTGTTAGCGAAGGATTTTCCGCTGGAGTAAGATTGTCATAATTCGTTGAAAATTAATCAAGTGAATTACTGTTATAATTAACACGAGTTTTGAAAGAATTTGAGATAAGATTTTGAATGAAGGTTGCCGTCACAAATCATTATTAAAACCTTTATTAAACCAGATTGTGACATTAACATGTATAACTAACCTTCATTGGTCGATTATATTAAACACGATCATGAAAATTATCAACCGGATGAACCTGTGGTCAATGTATTTCTTAAATTAATAATTTAAACAATTTAAATGTTAATATTGTAAATAATTGCTGTAAATATTTTTGAAAATAATGTGGAACGAGAGTGATGTTAAAGGCGTGTATAAAATATTTTTATTGTCTTTGACAAATATTATAAACAATTTCTAATTGTTATAAATAATTTATGTGATTTTGTTATAAACATTTAAGAGCTAATTAAACATTTGGATTGAAGTTAACAAGTTTAAGAAATTAACATAATGATCCAAGAGGATGTGAGCAAAGTACTTGAAAGATTTGCGTAAATATAATGTGAGTTGTCTTGTAGACATTTAAAAGCTTCAGAGAACAAGCTGTATTCTTACGTAACGTAGCATGTGAGAAGGGAGTGCATTTGACCAGTATGCAACAGGCTGGAGGGTAGCCCGCAGCTGTGCCAACATCTGGTTCTCAGAGAGTGAGGTCGTCCACACTCTGGCCTTGCGACTATAAATACCATTCTCATGTTTATTAAAAGGAAACCAAATGCTCTATATATGTCACACCCTGACGTCCTTTTCCAATCCAATAGTGTTATGAATATTACGTTATTTGGAGCTCTTGAGAGCTAAAATGTTTTATATCATGTTGTATGATAATTTTTGCAAGTCCTACTGGAGGACGTAGTCAGATTGACTTGGGCTACTGATAGCCACGTTGTTTTTGTTGTGTTAGTAAAATCAGACCCTTTATTTGAAATAAAGCTTTTGTACAGTTCAAAGTTCTCGTCTTCGTTCTGGTTCATTTTTAAATGTCATGGTGGAGGTTATTGTGTGAACAGACTTTAGTGATCCTGTTGTCAACTCAAACCCCGAGATAATTAAGAGGTAAGTAACGGTAAGTATGAACCCCCGTCTATTTTGGTGTGTTCCACAATGATTTCCTGTGAACTTCTGTGCTCTTATCTCGATAGTATCTGTCAGTGCCATTTTCATTGATGTAGCTGTGCCGGTGCGATTGATAATTGGCAATCCGATTGAGGGGGCGGATATCTGACAGCCTACTATCCAGGTAAACGGGGACAGAAAGATTGGCGCAGTCAACGTGTGGGGCATGTTCAACAACACTGGATCACCAGGTTGAACAATAGAAAGATTGGCGCACCTAAAACGTTGGGGCTCGATTCAACATAACTGGATTACCAGGTTGAACGCCAGAAAGAGTGGCAAACCTAAAACGTGAGGTTCGATTAGACTCAAATAAAGAGGTTGATTCTTTGTTAGATGTCTAGGCCAATTGTAGTATTTATGAGTGTGATTATATAGGAATTAAATGTTGTATTGTATTAGGAAAATTACACTCAGAAAAGGATCAGATCTTATACAACTTGAGAAAGGTTAAATAGGCTGGGAACTTAGGAAAATCGCCTATGATCTGGAATCTTATTTTATTTGACCGGCTTATGACATTTTAGTCATATTAAAGATAAAATTAAAATATTTGGATTGTAAATGTAAATTATTTGTGTTAGGATATTTTAAAATGAGCCAGAGAAATTTGAACATGTGCTTGAGTTTGTTTCAACATGAAGTATCGTCGAAGGTTAATTATAAGGTAGTTATAAGTTAGATTTAAGACAGAAAGTTGATCAAATTTATATATGGTGAAAAGTGTTGCTCAAATGTTGTTATTTTGCTCTTTTGATGTATGTCCCTACAGCAGTCCATTTTTGAATAATATTGTAATGGCAGAGGAAAGTATGAGGTTGATGTTAGAAGAATTGAAAGCTAGCATGAATGAAAGTGCGAGGGAGATGTCTGCTAATTTGAAAGCAAGCATGACTAGTAGTATGAAGCAGATGCTGAATGAAAGCATGAAGGAGAATAATAGTAATTTGTCTGCTAATTTAAATGCAAGAATGGAGGAGAATGCTAGTAATTTGAAAGCTAGTATGGGTGAAAGTTTGAAGGTTCTTCAGACTAGTGCTGCTAATTTGGAGGATAATATGTCGCGTTTACAGATTAATACCCTAGGAATTGAGAATACTGTAACGGACATGCGTACAGACGTGTCTAATGTCCATAAAGATGTGTCTATTGTGCATAAAAGTGTTGATGATGTTAAATTTGATGTGTCTAAGGTACAGAAAGACCTTACAATGTTAAATCTAGATGTAGCTAATGTCCGAGGGGATATTTCTTGTGCTAGAGCCGAAGTAGTTGTTGTCAAAAACGATGTAGCGACTGTCCAAGACAAGGTCGAGGAAGTCCAAAAAGAAATTCAAAAAGCTAGAACTGATGTATCCAATGTTCAGGTAGACATTAATAACATTCGTGCGGATATAACTGAGGTGCAAAGTGACATAACTAAGATTCAGGTAGAGGTCAACACAGTTTTCATAGATATGACTTAAGTCCAAACTGATGTAAATAAAGTCAGGGAAGAAATCGAAAACTCAAAAACTCTTTGTACGCGTAATATAACTGCATTAGCGACTAGGTTAGTCGATGAATCAGTTAGAACAACAACGTCTTTAGCAGAGTTGAAGTATGATGTAGAGGTCATGAGAACCCAGGTATTAGACCACAATAGAGTATTAAAAGAGGATATCGAAGTAGACATAGCCGAAATGTTAACAGCAAACGTAGCGGTATGGAAAGACGAGTGGAATAAGTCAAGTGGGGAACATGTAACCCAAATTCAGGAAAGGATTGAAAGAAAACTTGCCAGTACGCAGATAGAAATTAACAATGAAGTAGTACAGATTAGGAAAGATTTAAGCGTCAGGATAAATTCGCTATCCGAAAAACAAGTTGACGATAGAACACAACTAGATCAGGACATGCAAACTTTAAAATCTACATTAGAGGAACAGATGCATAAAGTTGTCTCGGATGTAAATGAAACGACGAGTAAACTGAAAAATTTGAAGTTAGGAGAGGCTAGTTTAATGGAGAACTACAAAGAAGAGATAATCAAGAAAGTCTTAACAGAAATCACCGACAAGGATACAGAAGGCTTAGCTTGCGAATTGAATAGGAATTATACCAGAAGATGTCACCTAGATCCAGAAGAAAGAGACGTGACTCCTGAAGAACGTGTATCCAGATTCAGAGAGGAGGATGACGAGAGGAATATGGAACCTGAGTGGAACTATCGAGATAGTGGGAAAAACTATCCGGATTCATATCCGAGGAACGTGACGGTCATCAGGAATTTCGAGGACAAACCACAAAAATTCAGTAACACTGATAGTTTGACACCTATAGAGTATGTAAGGAATCTCAAAGATTATTTCATCGAAGCTCACATTCCCAGAGAGAGAGAGATGAAGATAGTAGAGAGATATCTGATTGGAGGACCCCTTGAATGGTTTCGCGCATTTAGATACACATTCAGCAACTTTGACGAGTTTGCAGAGGCATTAATCAAACGATTTTGGTCCATAGAAGCGCAGAATTCGTTAAGAGCGGAGGTGTATTCAAGAAAATACTCAGGTACTCTTCCAACGAGGTACGCTGATTTCTTTACGAGTCAGTTGTCCCGCTTGAGATTTTTGCAACCCCCATTGTCCACGGAGCAACTAATAGATGCGATTTCTCGTATGCTGCCAGTTGAGGTGAGGAGACTTATAATGTCGTCCAACATCAGGGATTTATCCAGCATGGATGAATTACTAAGAAGGTTAGACTACACAAGTCCAATGCCTAACGTAGTCCAGAAAGGTCAAAGGCAGGAGTTTAAAGAAATCAATACGGTATATATGGACCAAGTCCAACAAACTGACAAGCCAGAGGAGGAGAAAACTGACAATGTAGGTCCTCACAGGAATAATCAGTTTAGAAATTACAGATCACAAGGTTACCGACCGTATCAACAGAGAAGAGGTTGGAACTACAACCGAGGAAACTACAATGGAAGAGGCAGATATTACAACAATAATGGGTATAACCGTAACTATAATAGGAATAACCAAAACCAAAATAGAAACCAGAATACTCAAGGTCAGGTTATGACACCTGATCAGTATCAGCAAAGAGAGAAGGAAAGCCAGCAATACTTAAAAGAATTAAGGGATAAAGAAGCTGACAATCAAAAGAAAAGGCAGGATGTTGTAATCGATCCTGGTCCTTCTACGAGCCAGCAGAACTTTGAAAATAGAAATACTGGTCAGAAGAGAAAGTAGAGAGGAAAGAATACATTAACCACACACAACCCAGAGTAGAAGAGATATATGATTAAGGAACATAGAGGAAATATCATACTAGAGTAAGCCAGTAATAATTCAATTTCGTGTTCAAGAGAGTTGAGATACTTGTAACATTGAGTTTAAAAACAATTTGCAACTGTTTTTAAAACGTGGTGAGAGTAGAATGCCCCCGTAATTGAATTATGTAGAGACCACGGTGGCTATATTTGAAATTATAAGGAGAGTTATGGCTGTCATAGTTATGACGTGGGTAGTCATGACGTAAGCACGGATGACGTAAATGTTATACCAGCAGGCTACTTGAGCTGAGATTCTCAGTGACGTCATCTTTTAGTCCAGAATGTTCCAAGATTTACGACGCAGTCGCAGGAAACGAGGAATTCTGCTGAGGAAGAAACTATGCTATTGGAGGAGAGGCTTGAACCATTCAACGATAGTTTAAAGGAAGACGGAGATTGCTGAAACTATGGTATTTTTATTACTTTTGGAATGCAGAATTGTGGAAATCCATTTGCGGTAAAAGCATTGATTTGGAATTTTGGTGAAATTTATTTTCAGTTTTTGAATTTTGAAAATCCGTCATGTATTAACGAAGTTGGAACTTTTAGCGATGACGCAGTATCACGCTTTGGAAGGGATGGAAACGCCCCTCGGGAAGTTAATAAAAGGGCTTGCGCAGAAGAGAGGAGCCTCTTTCGTTCTCTGATCATTCTGAGATCTCATTCTCAGATCATCGAAGTATATTTGTGAAAGTTCTTTTCTTATACATTCATTATAGTGAGACGTCGAAGTGAACAGCAGTGAAAAGAATCGTCTTTATAACGCGTGGCGAGGCCACTATATTAACGAGATCCAAGTCAAACTAGGTGAAGTTGAAACGGACCTTAGAAAGCTTCTACAAGTTTAGCTTCGAACAGTTAGCGGTCACCGATAAGCTAATTGTATTGTGCAGTGCTACATGCAGTTATAGAGAAAAGCTGAACAATTTCGACCGATTAATTTGAAAGATATTAGCAGTTTTATACGACTGACAAAAGTGATTATCTCGCCACAAGAGAAACACTTTTGTATAGCCAGAATCAACGCAACGGCTGACGCTGCGAGTGGAATAGAAAGACTTCAGATTGCTTGGTTACAGAACGATACAGTATAATGGAGCAATTGAATACGGCAGTTTGTTCTTCTAATACTACAACCGAAGAGCAGATGGAAGGCTAAAAGGGCTTATTGCAATTGGGACATACTTCAACGGAGTAAGATAGCGACATGGAACTTCGCTAATTGCTATTCCACAAGAGCGAACATGCGGTGAATACCATCTACACCCATGTTTCGTAATTAAAGGCTGAATACCATCGAACAGCCATAGAAACAATTTCATACTCTGAATATGAATAATTTCTTCGGAAATTTCTACAAAACTTCATGGCGACTGTCTACTGGAACTTCAGGGAATTTTTCAAGAGAGGTCAGGGGTGTCCCGACTCACAAAGAAGATTATTGCCGGAAGGATGTCTATTCGTCTTCGAGGAGCAGAGCGATTTCCGGAGAAGGAAGCAGTTCGATTCTCCGAGGGTGCTATTTCCTATTTCGAGGATGGAGCTCAACTTTAACTTGGTGAAATGGATCCATCAGCAGTCTTCTTTGGGGAATTTTCCTCTGGAACGTCAATCGGCAGATAAGGTAGTCGTGAACGTTTATTGTATTTGAGTTTACTAATGATGTTTGAGCAACTATTTTTCCCATATTTTTATCCTCATGTTTTTTGCCCTATTTTCTTGTTGAGATTCTTATTCTCAGTACACCTTGATGAGTTATGCCTTTTTCGACGATTTATTAAGACATTGTTATGTCATGGGCATAGAAAATGATTTTGAATCAGTTGAGACTGATATTTAGATTTTTCAGTAATTAATATTTTTTGTAGTCACGATTTGACTGTAAGTAAATGATTTTTATGGCAGATTTAAATTCAGACAGCGTGTCATTTTATTAAAGTAATTCTACCCCAGTTTAATTACTTTGACCAATTTTCTGTCATCATCAAGAAGGAAGAACATTTAAATGATTTTAGAGCGTTAAAATCTCTTACGTTGTCGACGATCTTGGAAATACTAGTCGTTATTTGTATTGATTGCAACACAGACATTTACCGTCAGTTATGAATGAACATTGCATCATAGACACTTTTGTGAAAGATTAACGTTAATAATGAATTATTGAATGCATTAAAGTCAAGAACTTTTGTTAGGAGTTTTTCTCAATTAGAGAGTTATATAACGATGTTTGCATTCCCCAGTCTAATTGGATCCTATTCGACTACTCTGCATTTTAGTCGCACTTTATTTGATGATAGTATTTTTATACTACAATTTTCTTTTAAGATGTTAATCTTAAATTTTGATAGACCAGACAGGCGTATATAAGCGTATTCACTATTAAATTTGTTTGTGATTGGCAAGTTTTGACTTCATTTCGGTTCATGAATGAAATCCACGAAGGTTAAATAAAAAACAGTTTTGAAACAATTAATGATTATAAAAAATTTTAAGTGGAACTATGAATGTATAATCGCTAGTGCAGCGCGTGTTGAAAGTCGCTGAGGTATAATGCCCTTGAATATGAAGGAAGTTCCCACAGGAATAAATGTTAAAGAATTATTTGTGGAAGTTTTTGTAAGTTATGTGGAAGTTTTTAATGCCATATAGATTAATATATGATGATTTTGGGCATATTTTTAATGCAGATTGTGCATTAACTTGTTAGCGAAGGATTTTCCGCTGGAGTAAGATTGTCATAATTCGTTGAAAATTAATCAAGTGAATTACTGTTATAATTAACACGAGTTTTGAAAGAATTTGAGATAAGATTTTGAATGAAGGTTGCCGTCACAAATCATTATTAAAACCTTTATTAAACCAGATTGTGACATTAACATGTATAACTAACCTTCATTTGTCGATTATATTAAACACGATTATGAAAATTATCAACCGGATGAACCTGTGGTCAATGTATTTCTTAAATTAATAATTTAAACAATTTAAATGTTAATATTGTAAATAATTGCTGTAAATATTTTTGAAAATAATGTGGAACGAGAGTGATGTTAAAGGCGTGTATAAAATATTTTTATTGTCTGTGACAAATATTATAAACAATTTCTAATTGTTATAAATAATTTATGTGATTTTGTTATAAACATTTAAGAGCTAATTAAACATTTGGATTGAAGTTAACAAGTTTAAGAAATTAACATAATGATCCAAGAGGATGTGAGCAAAGTACTTGAAAGATTTGCGTAAATATAATGTGAGTTGTCTTGTAGACATTTAAAAGCTTCAGAGAACAAGCTGTATTCTTACGTAACGTAGCATGTGAGAAGGGAGTGCATTTGACCAGTATGCAACAGGCTGGAGGGTAGCCCGCAGCTGTGCCAACATCTGGTTCTCAGAGAGTGAGGTCGTCCACACTCTGGCCTTGCGACTATAAATACCATTCTCATGTTTATTAAAAGGAAACCAAATGCTCTATATATGTCACACCCTGACGTCCTTTTCCAATCCAATAGTGTTATGAATATTACGTTATTTGGAGCTCTTGAGAGCTAAAATGTTTTATATCATGTTGTATGATAATTTTTGCAAGTCCTACTGGAGGACGTAGTCAGATTGACTTGGGCTACTGATAGCCACGTTGTTTTTGTTGTGTTAGTAAAATCAGACCCTTTATTTGAAATAAAGCTTTTGTACAGTTCAAAGTTCTCGTCTTCGTTCTGGTTCATTTTTAAATGTCATGGTGGAGGTTATTGTGTGAACAGACTTTAGTGATCCTGTTGTCAACTCAAACCCCGAGATAATTAAGAGGTAAGTAACGGTAAGTATGAACCCCCGTCTATTTTGGTGTGTTCCACAATGATTTCCTGTGAACTTCTGTGCTCTTATCTCGATAGTATCTGTCAGTGCCATTTTCATTGATGTAGCTGTGCCGGTGCGATTGATAATTGGCAATCCGATTGAGGGGGCGGATATCTGACAGCCTACTATCCAGGTAAACGGGGACAGTACTGTCCCCGTATATTCTAGAGGCGGTCTGTTGGATATCCGAAGCAAGTCTGGATTCGTAGTCCCTCACAGCTCCGGCGCAAATACTAGTCAAGGATCCACTCCAACAAGACCCTCATGAATATACGTGGTGGAATTTACGACAACGTGAATTACATAGAAAGCACTTAGCTCGAAGTAGAACACCTACCTTTTATTCTCGGGGATCTCGTGGTCAGCCTCTGGACCTATAATGGGTTTCACAGTTGCATCTCCTTATATCTAAAATAAATCAAAACGACCCGGCTTGTAATAAACTAAACAATTTAATAACAAAGGGGAAACTAAATCTAAACATTCATACAGTAAATAAAACACACTCCCTTTCTTTCTTCTTCACATTTACCCCACTGATAATACTGCATTCCATGAACGCTGTGACACATTTTGGGGCAGTTTGTGTCATTACAACAAGCTCTACATCAATTAGAAACCCCTGTGTATTTACATTCATCTGGCGCACTTCACAATGAACATCTGGGCGCTAAGAGCACGCAACCATCGCCATGGGTCTGATGACATAACATACTCCGTTACATTCTCAGAGCTGGCTGGTTTAAAAGCTGCTTGCATGTCGGTCCGCAACAACTCTCCACATTTGTGCGTGGCCGAGCAGTGGCCTTGGATGGAAACGAATTTTAAACAAACCCTCGCTATTCCAAACTTGCCCACAAATACACCTCTCCATCGAATCACAAGCTATGTTAAAATGGAACAGATTCACGTCAGACAAATACGCGAACCATACACACATCATACATGCTAATGAAACTAAATTTGTATACACTATTCCTTTCATAATCTCGCATTGTGACGTCCCAATGGAGTTCATTTCATTCACACTGAACAAGAAACAAACCACATCCAGTCACATCAACATTCATACGTTAACCACTATGCTAAATAATCACTAAACTTCCTATACCTAACATATCATACACTCGATTGGCAAATAAAGAAAGTTAATACTGAATGACTTTACAATGACACTAATAGCACAGGCTATAATCCTTTAAAATAAGTACTGTCTATATACACATGAGCCTGAGCTCCGATCTCACAGTTATGTCAAATACAATTAACTGGGATCCTCATAAGCTTCTACAGCTTCAGAAATACTACCATCATTCTCTCCTTCCTGATCTGGTGTCATAATAGATTAAATACGTTCGACCACTCAAGGTGAAACATATGTCGTTACATACTTGGGTTTAATAATCTTAAAAAGAGTACAACATAACAGATGTCAATATCCATTTCCCGTTTCAATTTCAATTGTGACCCTCCTGTCTTATCTAATACAAAGCCGTGTATAAAATGAGTACTGTCAACTCACACCTTTATGCCCTGCCAAACCTAGTCATGCCCACGCAATGACTGTAATATAAAATACGGAAACACCTTCGCAACACCCTCTTATACCAACTACACATGGAATTACATACATATATATAGAACCACTATCAAAGGGTTATCACCTTCACTTCTTTCAAACTGGCATTCCTTAAAGAGGGCATAATTCCTCAGCGTTGTCACACCAATCGCTGGTCTAATGAACAATACCATTAATTGTTAAACCATTAATCTATACATGTTAACAACCTTTGGATTAATCGATACAGACCTCCTCACTATTACTTTTAAAACGTTACTCAGATAAATTTAAACTGTTGTGTACACATTTAATAAAAATACTGAATCTTAACTTCACACTTCTGGGTTCAACTTTTACCGATGAAGGAATATGATGTCTACAACGTGACATTATATTACTACTCGTAAATACTTAGTCAAAAATTATATATGTGTGTCCAACAAGAATCGATCACGACGAGGATATCAAACAAGAACTTCCCTAACGTCAGATAATAATAAACCTTCCAAGAAGATTCTAACTTCAAATTATTTTAAATGACTGAAAGCTCATGGCTTTCTTCAATAAAACATACAATTAGTCATATTCGTACTATCTCCATTCTGAACGAATGTCTATGCGTTCTGACGATAATAATCGTTTCCACGTTAAATGTTTCTCTTCCAAATGATGCCATGATATTTCACAATATATCACTACCAATATCTTCTCTTTTGATGTCTCTTCTCGATGGATAAAATGCCCAAATTAAACTAATAAAAATTAAATTAATCGGTAACATAGACGAAAATGTCTATCACCTGAATTCAAAATGGATTCATAAACGTCGAAAATAAATTACTATTCCTTAAAGGAAATGACCAAATGCTTGTTCCTCGAACAAGAAAAATCTCAGTTCAAAACCTGGATTTCAAACAGAAAAAGTTAAAAGCGTCGAAAGACGATCACTACAAATAATCTCGAAGAACAAAATGACCATGCATGTAGTACATAAATATTGTGTCGAAATATGGATAAAGGATTTGCTCAAAAATGTCACTACAAAGCTCTAACTACTAGGTTAGTGAACACTGCTACCTGGTCTGGAAGTCAAGAAGCTCAAGATAGAGAATTACAAAATACTCAGTTGTTACATCTTCCAAAGATCCGGGTTGGATCCCAGCTCGTCTCCATGAACGCGTGACCTCAGGAAAGGAACGAATTCCCCTACTGGAAAACAGCAAGCTCCAACCGGGATCGAACTGCGGGCCTACAATCATCATCTTCATTGTGACCGGGTTTACCCTAGACCTCTTGATGATCTTCATGTCTCTTCTTACTCCGTCACAGTACAGTTTCATCAAAACAACGAGCAGTGTCAAAAATTCAGCTTCCCATTTCGAAAGACATTCGAAACTGAAGTCGTAGACCTCACTCGCATCACGAACATACATGTAGATGGAATATGAACATAGTTCTGTAGTTGCTGGTGTTAATGTCGAGCTCATGTCTGACAATAATGCACTAGAATACAGTTGTACATCAAGTCTCATGTTCGCTCATCAAGTAGACATTCATGAACAAACTCCTTTAACGAAGCTCCATCGCTGAGTATATCGCTTCTATCTGCTTACATCCCTGCGCACATACTAATTTAGTCCATAATTAAACTCATATTAGCAGACTTAATAATGTTCTTCAACATAGAATACATCTTCATCTTATTGGTGTTGTTATACCGTTCCACAAAAGCAATGCTAATATTCACTCTTACTCACTTGTGTCTGGTGCATGCGCTGTAGTCGCTCGAACAAAAGTGTCTTAGCGCGCTGGAAACAAACACTTTTCTCACGCTTCACAAAAACGTTTATATCTTCTGAAATATTCTTCTCAATTTTCTCATAGTTCGTAATATACTAAATACGATAGCAAACTACAATCTGTAGTCGAAATAAAGTCTCTGAAGTGGATCAGACCGAAGTAATTGCGGCATATACGTTCATCGCAACTTCACTTACTTTCAAGGCGCGGTGATCTCCTAACTCTCGCCTCGCTTATGCCTTGTCTCCACGAGTCAACCTTCTACAAGCTCGGTGAAACACTCGGAAGTCCTCTCTCTTCCGGAAAAACACGTCTGACCTCTCGAACATTCAGATAATAAAAAGCCTCGATGCTTTGGGTCTCCCCTCCAAGTCCATCGATTATGGCCGACTTTTTGCGTTCCCTCTCAAATTCGCGCGGGCTCTAGGAAATCGCTTATTCCTTCCAATAGTGACCTGCTATCGACTTATAAAATATTTCATTATCATATTCTTCTCTTTACCATTATATAAATTCACCCTCAAGGGGCTTAAATGTGTTATATATCCATAAAAATTTAGTTGCTGGAACTCCCGTCTTCTCTAAAACTTCTTCTTATTGGCTGTAAGCTCAAATCCAATCGGCTAATTTATAACAAATTTTAAACAATTCTTGGGATTATTCGCTGTTGCTAGGTCGATTCTAAGCTTCTGGAAACTTCCATTGCGCAATACAATCACGTGACGTAATTTCCCTCCTGCTCAACGTCGCCTCTCGACTGGTTTCTGCCAACTTCCAACCTCAATATTGCTTGGTTAAATTTTATCATGGGCTTCGAAAAAATATTCCCATTTTCATCCCAAATAATTCATTTTACGGGGGCATTCATCTCCCATCTCAAATTAAAACCAGTTGCAAAATTAATCACTTCGAATCAGGACCTTAGACATGTCACTGAACTCGAAAATGAATTATATTTTTAGCCTACTTTCGTAAAATATTTTTTTAAGTTCTTTGCGTTGTATTTTCCCAAAATGACATTGTTTTCTTCGTCATACAGCTCATAACAATTATTTCCATAGACAGTTTCTATTCGGAACGGACCAATAAATATAACTCCGAACTTCGGGTATATTTTCTTGCTTACGTCCGCTTTGACAGGTCGGCGCAATAAAACCATGTCTCCTACTAAATCTCTTCCCTTCCACTCTCTTCATGCGCTTATCGGCCGCCTTCTGGAGCTTTTCCTTCGCTCTGTCTATCCTCTCTTGTCTTCCTACATCTGGGTCCTGAGGAATAAAGTTAAATGTGTTGTCCCAAGGTCTCTCCGGTTTCCTTCCTAAATGTAAGACCCCGGAACTTCTGCCGTGCTCTCTTGAACTGTGGAGTTCAAACATTCTTCAATGATAGGCACGTACTTAACCCAACTGGGGTGATCATGAGGGCAGAAAATTCGACAGAATTTACTAAATTCAGCCATATATCTCTCATAAGAATTTGATTCAGGTAATGCACGCTGGAAAATATGTGTCTTATCCCTAATCTTTCCATATCTGCTTCAAATTCCGCTGAGGTGAACTGGGCTCCGTGATCAGATAACAAATATTCTGGTCTTCCAGCCTTCCGAAAAACAGAATTTTCCAACCTGCTCACTACATTTCTTGTGTTTGCTTTCTGCATTGGGTCCATCGTAACAAATTTGGAGAAGACATCCAACGTTACTAACAAGAACTGGTTCTATTGGTAACCCTTAGGACAAAGGCCAAAAATATCCGTCGCCATCAACTCATGTGGTTTAGAAGGTATCATGGGCCTTGGTTTACCCTTCAACAACTCAGATGTGAATTTTACTCTTTGACATTCATCGAATGATCTTATTATCCTCGCAATAGCGGATCTCATGTTGGTCCAGGTGAATCTCTCTTTGAGTGTACTGAGAGTCTTATCTAAACCACCGTGTCCTATTGAGTGATGTGCTAACCACACTAATTTCGAGACCAAATTTGGGGGCACAATTATGCGTAGTTTTGTATGCTCGGCGTCAATATACTTGCATGCTAGATCTCCGCTCAAAACAAAGTGGCGCGATCGTCTTTGAGTTGCGATATAATCATCATCTGCTATGTCCATGAAAACTTTTAAGAATCTGTACATTTTCCTTATTGTAGCGTATCTCTTCTGTGATACACCGATTCGGGCTAATCTCCTAACGGGTTTTAGATCTTCTTGCTCCAATTGTACATGATTAATCTGCTCATTTTTAATTGGTTTTCTCGATAATGCATCAGCCAGTAATTTATCTTTCCCTGGCTGGTGGACAATAGTGGCGTTAAACTGTTGAGTGAAAAGGGCCCATCCTCTTAACCTATCACTCAACATTTCAGTTTGAATCATAAACTGCAACGCCTTGTGGTCGGTCACGATAATGATCTGATGACCGATCAAGATCCTCTTCCTAGCCTGGAGAGCTGTAACAAAGGCTAACGCCTCCAGTTACATTGTAAAGTAATTCTCTTCATGTCGTTTCAACTTTCTACCCGTGAAAGCGATATAGTGCCTTCTTCCATCCTCGTCCTTCTGGTACAGAACAGCACTTATACCTACGCGGGAGCCGTCGGATTCGATATAAAATATTCGGTCAAAATCCGGATATTCCAACTTGACATTTTGCCTAAACATCTCCTTCGCGTTTTCAAAAGCCTCGTTGGTGGCACTCGTCCACTTCCAACGATTGTTTTTCTTCAGTAACTCATAAATGGGTGCCATGATCTCAGAGTATTTCGGACAGTGACTGCTAATAAACTGGCAAGCTCCCACGAACTCGCGTACTTGCTTGACCTTGGTGGGCTTAGGGAATCTAGTTATAGCCTCTACTTTCTCAAGGTTTGGGGGGTAACCTTCCCGACCGATGATGTGGCCAAGGAAATTGATTGTTCGTTCATGAAGCGGCACTTATCAAAGTTCGCTTTGATATTCGCTTCCCTCTAATTTTCGAAAAGTTTACGCAAATGCACCATGTGTTCCTTAACATCAGGAGATGATATGATCAAATCATCAATGTAACATATCACGTTTTTCTTGACCTCATCAGTAAGCTTACCAGCAAGGGCTCTGATTAGCGCTGGACCGCTATTTACTATGCCAAAAGGTAGCCTTTGGAAAACCCATGAAGTCTGGTCGATGAGAAAACCGGTGTACTGTTTACTCTCCTCCTCTAACTCAATCTGATAAAAGGACGCTGTTAAATCCAAAACGGAAAAGCATGCCTTTAATTGAATTTCCTTAGGAGATCACGAATTTTCGGGGGCATGTCTGCCTCAGAAAGAATTTTTACGTTGATAGAGCGTGCGTCGAGACATAGGCGTAGCTGTCCGTTATTCTTTGTCACTACAGTAATGGGGTTGAGATATGAAGACGCCTGTTTCCTAATAATACCATCTGCTTCCATCTTTTTGATTAACCCTCTTACTTCTTCATAATATTTCTCTGGAATGGGGTATATCCGCTTCTGATAGGGGGTTTCATCAGTCAATCTAATCTTGTACTTATAATCCTTGATTAACCCAGGTTTGTCGTCAAGAACTTCCTTAAATTCCATAATTAATTTTTCAAATTCCTCTTAAATCTCTTCAAATCCTTCGGCTTTGAGGGTAGGCCTCTCTCTAGCACTCTCTACCTCCTCAAGGACATTAGTTAGAATATCTTCCCTATAATCCGTATCTGGACCGTTATTCAGTTCCTGTTTTTCTAACCCTTCTGTGTTAATCATCCCCTCACTAAATTTAATGATCCTACTCTTCATATCAATAATGGCTCCCACCTTTGTGATAAAATCAATACCAAGCACTATGTCAAAATTTATCTTGTCCACCACAATGAAAATATGTTCATAAGCACGTGCATTTATTTCAAAGTTCAACAAAACTTGAATCTTACACTTCACAGCTTTATCTTGAACGATGCCACGCTCTTTCACAGCAGATGCGGGCAAAGCCGTCACCTTGTCACTACCCAATAATCTCTGGCAACACTCGTGAGACATTATAGACATAATAGCTCCCTTGTCTATCAAAGATTTACATGTCTGATCATCGATATTTATACATATGGCCTTTCCTCTCTTACGATCTCATCTTCAAACAATAGATCCTCATCCGTCACTTCGTATACTTCATTTATCAGAATCTGGTGCGGTGTAGTAGTATTTCTTTCTCCATCTAGTTCCGTTTCGAAAATGAAGTTTTTTTTGTTCCTGAGCGTCATTCTCACGGATTCCTTGCTGGCTAGTACCGGGTTTAGGATCCACGCTCAAGCTTGAATTGCCTCAGTTTCCACCTTCCTTTTCCCTTAGTTCCTTCAAGAATTGCTTTCCTTCTTGATGGCGTTCGTCATAATTCTCTTTAGTCATAACCTCATTTCTTTGTGGTCTATCGTGGTTCTGGTTCTGATTATTGCGATTGTTTCGACCATTATAATTATTATTGTTCCTATAATTAATATTGTTATGGAAGAAACCGCTCCTACGATTCTCCTGATAGTTTCCACGTCCTTGTTGTTCTTGATAGGGACGGCTACCACGGAATATCCTATACCTTGGTTCGGGTCACCTATCTCTGAAATAAGTATTTCTCTCTGGACCTACGTTTCCCTTCTCCTGTTCTTTAGGGCTTTCTGGCTGCTGTGTCTGATCTATAAACACAGTATTTATTTCTTTATAGTCCTGACGTTGGTTTCTAGCTACGACATTGGGCGTTGGACTAGTGTAATCCAATTTCCGAAGAAGTTCGTCCATGCCGGCCAAATCACTGATTCCTGACGAAATTATCAGTCTTCTCACTTCAACTGGCAACAATCTGGCAATAGCATCTATCAGTTGTGCCGTAGATAGTGGGGGTTGCAAAAAACGAAACCGGGCGAGTTGTGTCGTAAAGAAGTCGGCATAACGCGTCGGTAAAGTACCCGAATACTTCCTGGAGTATACTTCTGCGCGTAAACTGTTCTGCGCTTCTATAGACCAATAACGCTTCATTAGGGCTTCAGCGAACTCTTCGAAGTCCATAAATGTGTACCTGAAGGCGCGAAACCACTCAAGGGTGCCCTCTCCCATATAGCGATCCACTATCTTCATCTCCCGTTCTCGACGAATGTGAGCCTCCGCAAAGTGGTCACGGGTATTCCTGATATACTCAATTGGGGTGTAAGAATCGAGATTCGTTAACTTACGAGGTTTGTCCTCAAAGTTACGAATTACCGTCACGTTTCTCTGTTGAGAATCTTGGAAACTGGGACGATATTCCCTCCTTTCTCTTTCGGGATCTCTACTTCTATCTTCGAGTCCCTCATTGTACCTTAATAACCTTTCTTCTGGCCTCACTTCCCTATCTCCTGCCTCCATACTGAGTTTTCTATGACGATTTTCATAGTCCTCAATTTCTATCTTCTCCCTATCTTCTACCTCCGTAATCAACTCTTTCACTTGCTTCTCTATTTCTTTCTTCAGATCCTCCTTAGAGACTTCAAGATCTGCAACGTCTCCTAAGCTCAGACATTGCAATTTGCTACTAATATATTCTTCAATATTAGTGGCTCTTCCTTCTTTAATCTCATTCACGACTGTGACTACTGTATCTATTCGTTCGTCTAAACGTTTACTTCGAATTTCTAAAGTTTCTTTTAAAGTTTGGTTTTCCTCGACCGATTGATTCTTATCGTCAACCTGTCTTTGTAACAGTTGATCAATACGATTCCCTAGATCTGACCTATTAGACATTACATCACGATTTATTTGTAATTGGGTACTGGCAAGCTTACTCTCAACTTAACCTTGTATTAACTTAATATGTTCTGTGCTCGACTTATCCCATTCGTCTTTCCAAATAACTACGTTCGCCTTTAACATTTCGGCTGTATCAACTTCAATGTCCTCCTTCAAGATCTTAATGTGGTCTATCACCTGATTACGCAGAGTATCAACGTTAGTTTTCAACTCAGCTAATGAAACAATAGTCTTTAGAGAATCGTCAACAAATTGCGATCTCAAAGCACCTATACCCTCAGAATATTGTGTCTTAGATTCTTCTACTTCCTTTCTTATTTTATCTATGTCCCCTTGGACCTTATTAACATCGACAAACATAGAATTAACTTCTGTCTGTACTTTACCAATATCATTCTGTACACTAGTTATATCTGTCTGGTATGGTTAACATCTATCTGCATGTTGTTAACGTTCTCCTGAACCTTATCTACCTTTGTTTGGACATGGGACACATCTGACCTTACATTGACAACCTCTGATTGTACATTCGCAACATTGGATTTCACAAGAGCAACATCATCCTTAACAAGAGTTACATCATCTTTGACAAGAGTAACATCATCTTTAACCAGGGCAACATCAGAATGCACACCCTCTACTTTAGTTTGTACACTGGCAACATTTTCTTTCAATTCAGCGGAGCTGGACTGCAATCCCTGTAAAGAATTTTGCATAACCTGAATATCTCCCTTGACACTTTCCTCCACACCGCTGACCTTACCAATAACAGTATCAAGATCTGCCTGGCGATCTCTTTTCAGCTGCTTTCGGTCCTTCTTCGCCACGTACAATTTTCTCTGTAAATCAATGTTATTTACCTTCAGATTCTCTTTAATCTGATTTTCAACACTGTCTAATTTCTCCTTCATGTTACTGTCCATTTTCTCCATCATCTCGTTCATCATCTTCCGGACATCCTCCGTCGCCATTGTTGCCATTACAACAATCTCAATAATAAAAAGTGCTATAGGAATATAAACAAATAGAGCAATACAGCAACACTTAAGAGCATCCTTTCAATCCATGTATTTGGCCACCTTATCGTCTCGCCTTAACATTAACTTAATGTTAGATTACCATACATTCTATTTCTAAAATAACAGTTCCTAAAACGTTCGCGTGTGATTTATTTTAAATATACTACCATAGAGAACATTTACATTTATCGTCATTAAACAAGTTAGCTTTATATTAACATGGCTATCAATAACCATGAGCCGGTAAAATGAAAATATTTATTTATTTATTTGAACCAAATCTACTTGTTAATTGTCACTTTAACTCAGAGAGTCATATCTTGACATACAGACAATAAACACATAGATAACATAAATTTACAGTATGGCGTTAGATAATTAAACCAAATGTTCATTCGGCATTTCATAGCTTCCTCGTTATTTCAAAACTTAATAATGCTTTGCAGTAGTTATCTTCATTCACAATATCACTGGGCAACTTTTCTGATGGAGACTGCACAAAGTTCTTTCTTAATCATAAATGTGGACACAGTGTTCTTCATTTTTAGACAGTTCTCCATGGGAGACGCATCACAGAAAGAATTACTTTTATTTCCCTATCGAGCCCTTACTGACAGTAAGAGTCTGATAAGTTTTGTAGTAAGGAAAAGAAAACCATCAAACTCACAGGAAAAATCTACAGACAGCAATATGTGGCTGTACTGTAGTAATCGTATAGGCTACCTAGTTAATACAGATAGGCTCTCCTAGGCTTTAACAAGATTTATAGCTTAGGAAGCCGTCTCCTGTACTTGAATGCTTAATTTACATGCATCTTTGTTCTGAATCTCGTCCGACGCTTTCTTATTCCACATTGCCCTGATGGTATTAAAATATTTTGCTAATTGGCCTGCTTTCCCCCATTCCCTTTTTAGTAATTTAATTAAAGTGTGATACTCATTTTCATTTTCTATTCTGTTTAGATCTGCTTTGTCTACAAACTTTGCTCTTATCATTTTAATTTCCTTGCATTCCCTGATCAGGTGCGCTGCACCCATAACCTTCCCACAAAACAGGCAAAAGTCTTCTTTTCCTACTTCTCTCAACGCTTTGTTCTTATACACCCCCATTAACCAGCAAATTATCCCTGTCATTTCTCTTTTCATTAGGCATTGAGGCTTTATGCTCATAAAGTTCCTTATTTCGCAGAACTCCGTTAAGGTTCTCCTACTGGTGCACTCTTCTCTTAGCACCTGCAACTCTACGTCATTAACCCTTCTACACACTTTTTTGCACACCCTACCTTCCTCTCTTTGTAAGTCCCTATCCCATAGATAACCCATTCCTAATCTTTCCAGTACACTTCTTACCCCGTCCACCCAGTAGCCCTCTTGCTGATGCTTCATTTGGTGCAGGTAGGCTACCTTAAGCATTCCCCCCCCCCCCTCCACCTGCTTTTAAACGAATCCAAGACTTTATGACCTTTTTTATGATATGTTGTCTAATGCTTACATCCTCACACAACATTCTCGCTCCACAATTCGCCGTGCAACTAGGTAGCCCCAAAATTATCTTGGCAAACCTACTTACAATACTGTCCAGTGTTTTCGTTCCTTCCTCTAAACCCCATACTTCCACTCCATAGAGTGCTCTTGAAACGATGAGTGCGTCGAACACATTCTTATACACTTTGTAGTCAAGATTCGGTAACCTACGCTCTAACACTTTAACATTCGCCAATGCCGCTAGCCCTTTCGATTTTGCCCTTTTAATTTGTTCGGTCCATTTACCATTGCTCGCCATTATCGTCCCTAGATACTCAAGTTTTTTCACCGTCTCTAACTGCGACCCATACATGACCCACTTTTCGTTCTTAGCCAGTTTAACTCCCTTTTTGCAGACCATAACTTTGGTCTTACTCGGGTTAATTTTTAAGTTCCAGTCCTCACAGTATCTCACAATATCGTCAATACTATATTGCATATTATAGGGTGTTAGAGCAAGCAGAAGGATGTCATCAGCAAAAGCTAGGCCCGGGATATCATAATTGTCCAAGCAAGGGTTGGACCGTTGCTCAAAGCCCTTTGAATCGAAAATATCGTTGATAAATAGCAAAAAAAGCACCGGGGATAATTTGCATCCCTGTTTTAATCCTATATTAGACGTTATCTCTCCTACAATTACATCATCTTTAGTTTTAATTGCACATTTCACTTCGGAATACACATTCTCAACTGCTCGTATCATTTTATGTGACACCCCGATTTTTCCCAGCTTAGCCATGACAGCTCCCCTACTCACTGAATCAAACGCCTTCTCCAAATCAATAGCTGTGATATACAGCTTACCTCTTTTCCTTCTTATGTACTTGTTCATCACCGTTTTAACCAACATTATATTGTCACTGGTTCTCATCCCTTTTCTGAACCCTGTCTGGAGTCTCGAGAACACCGAACAGCCCTCTGCCCATGCTATTAAACGCTTGGATAAGACCCCGGTGTACATTTTGCTCAAATTATCAAGCAAAGTTATGCCTCTATAGTTGCCTGGGTCTAGTTTGTCCCCACGCTTCTTATATATTAGACAAATTATCCCCTCCTGCCACGCCCTCGGAAATCTACCTCCTTCAAAGATTTTGTTAAAGATTTTTACCAAGCTGTCCATCATGAACCTATTGTTACTCAACTCTTGCCAAAATTCATTTGTTATCCCCGGAATAGCACCTGACTTCCCTCCTTTACTCTTTGCTATTACTCCCTTAATTTCCTCTATCGATATGACTTGGTCCAGCATAGGCAGAGCGGCCTCCAGCCCCATCGGGACGCCAAACTCTTCCCTCTTCCTCCAATTATCTTCAGTATTTAACAGATTCTCATAATATGCAATCCATACTTCATCACTAATAGAGCTCCCCCCACCACTTCTGCTCCCCCTACAGTAAGAATTTATCCTGCTCCGCACTTTGCTACAGTCGTTAGCTTTATAATCCTTATTTAGTGCTGTAGCTTCCTTACCCTGCCATTCATCTTTCATTTTGCTGAGCAGTTCCCTATATTCTTTCCTTAGACGACAAAATTCTACTCTCATCGTATCATCCCCTCCTCTCTTGTATAACTTCAGTGCCCTAATAACTTCGGTTTCCTTCCTTCAAAAAGATTCATCGTACCATCCTTTAATTCTCCCTAATTTTCCTCTAGCCTTCACGCGCATTTTCCGCCTGGCCATCATAATTGCATTCTCAATCATACGTATTACCCCTTCAATTTCATCATTACTGATCATTAAACTTATTCCTACCTTTATCAGCTCAAAATTTTCTCCCTGGAAGTAGTTCGGATCATAGGTCACTTCGAAAAATACTACTTATTACTCCTTTCTCAGTCTATCCAATAGATTTGATCCCTCGTTTGAGTGAAATTTTGTTAAAACCAAGCAAATTACCTATATAATTACACTCTAGCTCATCACAGATGATATGGTTAATTAAACCCACAAACTTAAAAGTTAAGTTCTCATCTGAATAGCTTCTAAATGGCTTCACGAAGCTATTTTCGTTGCCCCAAAGTCTAGGGTGCCATCAATCACCTATCCCCGTATATTCTAGAGGCGGTCTGTTGGATATCCGAAGCAAGGCTGGATTCGTAGACCCTCACAGCTCCGGCGCAAATACTAGTCAAGGATCCACTCCAACAAGACCCTGATGAATATACGTGGTGGAATTTTCGACAACGTGAATTACATAGAAAGCTCTTAGCTCGAAGTAGAACACCTACCTTTTATTCTCGGGGATCTCGTGGTCAGCCTCTGGACCTATAATGGGTTTCACAGTTGCATCTCCTTATATCTAAAATAAATCAAAACGACGCGGCTTGTAATAAACTAAACAATTTAATAACAAAGGTGTAAACTAAATCTAAACATTCATACAGTAAATAAAAAAAACTCCCTTTCTTTCTTCTTCACATTAACGCCACTGATAATACTGCATTCCATGAACGCTGTGACAAATTTTGGGGCAGCTTGTGTCATTACAACAAGTTATACATCAATTAGAAACGCCTGTTTATTTACATTCCTGTGGCGAGCTTCACAATGAACATCTGGGCTCTAAGAGTACGCGACCTTCGTCACGTGTCTGATGACATAACAAACTCCGTTATATTCCCAGAGCTGGCTGGTTTAAAAGCTGCTTGCCTGTCGGTCCGCAACAACTCTCCACATTTGTGCGCGGCCGAGCAGTGGCCTTGGATGGAAACGAGTTTTAAACAAACCCTCGCTATTCCAAACTTGCCCACAAATACACCTCTCCATCGAATCACAAGCTATGTTAAAATGGAACAGATTCAAGTTAGACAAATACGCGAACCATACACACATCCTACTTGCTAATGAAACAAAATTTGTATACACTATTCCTTTCATAATCTCGCATTGTGACGTCCCAATGGAGTTCATTTCATTCACACTGAACAAGAAACAAACCACATCCAGTCACATCAATATTCATACGTTAACCACTATGCTAAACAATCACTAAACTTCCTATACCTAACATATCATACACTCGATTGGCAAATAAAGAAAGTTAATACTGAATGACTTTACAATGACACTAATAGCATAGTGTCTATATACACATGAGCCTGAGCTCCGATCTCACAGTTATGTCAAATACAATTAACTGGGATCCTCATAAGCTTCTACAGCTTCCGAAATACTACCATCATTCTCTCCTTTCTGATCTGGTGTCATAATAGATTAAATACGTTCGACCACTCAAGGTGAAACATATGTCGTTACATACTTGGGTTTAATATTCTTGATAAGAGTACAAAATAACAGATGTCAATATCCATTTCCCGTTTCAATTGCAATCGTGACCCTCCTGTCTTCTCTAATCCAAAGCCGTGTATATAATAAGGAGTACTGTCAACTCACACCTTTATGCCCTGCCAAACCTAGTCATGCCCACGCAATGACTGTAATATAAAATGCGGAAACACATTCGCAACACCCTCGTATGCCAACTACACACGTAATTACATACATATATATCACTATCAAAGGGTTATCACCTTCACTTCATTCTAACTGGCATTCCTTAAAAAGGGCATAATTCCACAGCGTTGTCACACAAATCGCTGGTCTAATGATCAATAACATCAATTGTTAAACAATTAATCTATACATGTTAACGACCTTTGGACTAATCGATACAGACCTCCTCACTATAACTTTTAAAACGTTACTCAGATAAATTTAAACTCTTGTGTATACATGTAATAAAAACAAGATGTTCAGTAAAGAAAAAATAGCCTACATTCTCCTAAATGCCTGGGTATTTTTATAACTCTTTGTCCTTTCCAAGGAGTATATTTGAATGTTGGTTGTAGTAGCTTGTTTAAATACAACGTGCTATAGGGATATTAATCATGAATATGAGGTGCCCTTTGCTAGTGCTACCTCTGTAAAAAAAAAACACATTCAATTCGGTTTCACCGTGTTTGAATTGATATGGGGAATGGATTTGCACACATACATGGCCGCTATTTCCAAACTATTGGTTTGATGACCTTGTAGTCAGTCATAAGATGCTTTCCACAAAAAGGCATGTTGTTGCAAAATCTGGTAGAGATCAAATTATTAGGATGGTCGTGTTTTGATTTAAGCTTTTAACATTTGAATGGCCGTCATTCCGTTTCCGTCAAGATGGCGGCGATATAATACATGACACTGAGGTGCCCTTTGCTAGTACTACCTCTGTACCAAATTTCGTTCAATTCGATTTCACCGTGTTTGAATTGATCGGGGGAATTGATTTGCACACATACTTGGCCACCATCTGCAAACTATTGGGCTGATGATCTTGCCGTTTGGTCAGAATATGCTTCCTACATAAGGATATGTTTTTGCAAAATTTGGTGGAGACTAGATTATTAGGTTGGTCGTAATTACATTTAAGCTTTTAACATTTGGGTGGCCGCGATTACGTTTCCTTCATGATGGCAGTGATATAAACATGACACTGAGGTGCTCTTTGCTAGTGCTACCTCTGTACCAAATTTCGTTCCACTCGGTCTCACCGTGTTCGAATTGATAGGGGAAATCGATTTTCACACAAAGATGGCCGCCATCCGCAAAATATTAGGCTAATGACCAATTAGATTGGTCAAAGGATGCTCCCTCCATAAAGGTATGCTGTTGCAAAATTTGGTGGAGATCGGATGATTAGGTTAATCGTAATTTGATTTAAGCTTTGAACATTTGTGAGGCCGTCATTACGTTTCCGTCAAGATAGCGGCGATATAGAACATGACACTGAGTTGCCCTTTGCATTTGCTACCTCTGTACCTAATTTCGTTCCATTCGGTTGCACCGTGTTTGAATTAATAGGGGGAATCAATTTTGCCACAAAGATGGCCGCCATCCACAAACTATTAGGCTAATGACCCATTAATTTGGCCAAAGGATGCTTCCTACATAAAGGTATGTTGTTGCAAAATTTGGTAGAGATCGGATGATTAGGTTAGTCGTAATTTGATTTAAGCTTTTCACATTTGTGTGGCCGCCATTACGTTTCCGTCAAGATGGCGGCGATATAAAACGTGACACTGAGGTGTCCTTTGCAAGTGCTACCTATGTAACAAATTTCGTTCAATTCGCGTTCACCGTGTTCGAATTGATAGGGCGGGACAGACATTCAGAGTACACACACTCAAACACACACAGACTCACACACACACACACACACATACACACACACACAGACAGACACACTTTTTTCGCCCTGTGTTGATCTCATAAGTCTACGTACATTTTTTGCAAAAATCGAAAGTAGGCTAATACTGACTCTTAACTTCACACTCCTGGGTTCAACTTTTACCGATGAAGGAATATGATGTCTACAGCGTGACATTATATTACTCCTCGTAAATACTTAATAACAGAATTATATATGTGTGTCCAACAAGAATCGATCACGACGAGGTAATCAAACAAGAACTTCCCTAACGTCGGATAATAATAAACCTTCCAAGAAGATTCTAACTTCAAATTATTTTAAATGACTGAAAGTTCATGGCTTTCTTCAATAAAACATACAATTAGTCATATTCGTACTACCTCCATTCTGAACGATTGTCTATGAGTTCTGACGATAATAATCGTTTCCACGTTAAATGTTTCTCTTCCAAATGATGCCATGATATTTCACAATATATCACTACCAATATCTTCTCTCTTGATGTCCCTTCTCGACGGATAAAATGCCCAAATTAAACTAATAAAAATTAAATTAATCGGTAACATAGACGAAAATGTCTATCACCTGAATTCAAAATGGATTCATAAACGTCGAAAAAAAATTACTATTCCTTAAAGGAAATGACCAAATGCTTGTTCCTCGAACAAGAAAAATCTCAGTTCAAAACCTGGATTTCAAACAGAAAAGGCTAAAAGCGTCGAAAGACGATCACTACAAATAATCTCGAAGAACAAAATGACTATGCATGTAGTACATAAATATTGTGTCGAAATATGGATAAAGGATTTGCTCAAAAATGTCACTACAAAGCTCTAACTACTAGGTTAGTGAACACTGCTACCTGGTCTGGAAGTCAAGAAGCTCAAGATAGAGTATTACAAAATACTCAGTTGTTACATCTTCCAAAGATCCGGGTTGGATCCCAGCTCGTCTCCATGAACGCGTGACCTCAGGAAAGGAACGAATTCCCCTACTGGAAAACAGCAAGCTCCAACCGGGATCGAACTGCGGGCCTACAATCATCATCTTCATTGTGACCGGGTTTACCCTAGACCTCTTGATGATCTTCATGTCTCTTCTTACTCCGTCACAGTACAGTTTCATCAAAACAACGAGCAGTGTCAAAAATTCAGCTTCCCATTTCGAAAGACATTCGAAACTGAAGTCGTAGACCTCACTCGCATCACGAACATACATGTAGATGGAATATGAACATAGTTCTGTAGTTGCTGGTGTTAATGTCGAGCTCATGTCTGACAATAATGCACTAGAATACAGTTGTACTGTGCCCGTTTAGACCGGAGTCCGCACGACCACATATGCATTTTACCAATAATCAGTCAGCACGAGAATCAAAATATCCCGGAGCGCCAGATGGGTTAAAGCAAATCGCAAAAACGACATCAAATTTATAAAAATGCTTTGCTGATTTTTGGCTCAATGCAACAATAAGGATAGAAGGAGATTTAATGGGGTAAGACACATCTGGTAAAATTATCTCAGTTTATTTAAAGTTAAAACCTGACTGCAAGAATAATGCTCAAAGCAGCATCATCCACGTGTGGCGATCCACACTCTTATTTACACACAATATACAGAATCTTCCAAACACATTTGACAATCTTTTTGAAAACACAAGTCCGATTGTTAGTCCTGTGGACTGTGTTCCAAAATTATTAACATTTTATTCCAGTGCAAAATGAATTGTCCATACTGGAAATAACGTAGATCACTGTTTGACTATTTACATGATATTAACACTCGTAGAATAAATGTTTATAGAATTTCTTAGACTTTCATTTGTTTTCCAGTTTTCAAAATATATCGTTGAAACTATTATTATCATCGTAGCAACACAAATTATTAACACATATTAACAACATCTGAAAAATATTTGACCATTGAGCATAGCATCGAAGAACTGTGCGAAGCACAACAACAATTAATTGTTCTTCTGACATTAAACATTCGAGAAGTGACTCGATTATGAACTTCAAGTTCCAAACAAAACATATGATTTCTGAATCATCAACTTGATCAATAAATGGTTGAACCATTCAACTACTAGATTTTCCACTTGGAATTATTATGAAAAAATATATTTATATTTATGGCCATTTCTAGCAACTTTCACAACTTGCAATTCTTCGACAGAATGCGGAAATTAGAATTGTAGTCTTATAATGAATTCATTTAGTTCATGGCACTAGGATTGAAAATATCCTTCAAATTATTCGTGGTTAAAGAATTATTTTAAATTGGCAGTGGCCCATTCTACTATTTGTGTAAGAACACAATATTATAACAACAACAACAACGGCAAAGGTCTTCCTCTGAAGAAGAATAAACTACTATCATGACAAATCCGGGTTCTAGCAAAATCAAAGTCTAAATGGAATTCGTAAACAAGGTTGAAATAAGAACTGATGGTTTCAAAGAAATAACCTTCGGGTTATTCATACGACGAAATGTGTGGCTCCAATACTCCTACTATAAACCTGAGCCATCGAACCTGCTATTTGATTGATGCTCGAAAAAACCTTCATTCCTGCGACTTAACATGCGCACCTGGGAATGGCATTACAACTATTCCACACACATAAATTATCTTCCCAAAATTTATACAATAAATCAAGCCTCTGCTTGTTATCAACACTGGAAGATTAATAAACTGACAAGTTTATTTTATTTTACCATTCAGTTCAACCCGTGATTTTACCATACTCATGAAAAGCTTCATTTCACTTTCGAAGTGTATTTACGTCATGATTTTATATAAATACAAAAATATCCTATTTGATACAAATATCAATTGCTTCCCGTTTCATGCCTCTCCGTGTTATATGAAACATATACTTTGCTCATTGCAAATATCAACTGTTCAACCAGAACTGAAATGTAGGTTGAATGCGGGCTTGCGCTAACCACTCTCCTTCGTAAAATCTCCTGTTCCAAACTAGAAATGTTTCAACTACTTCATAGGCTCTTTCTCAATACATATGATTATTATAAAATATAATATCCAAGAATTATTTAGAAAAATTATGAAAATTATTATTATTATTATTAGTGGATTATTATTATTATTATTATTTCAAATATGTTTAATTATCATCTCATTATGTGAGAGTCCACATGTTCGAACCTTCGAATATGGAAAAAATATCCATTCCTCAACAAAAATAAATTTAACTTTTACAGTTACATCGGCTGATTACCGTGATTTCCCAAAAATATGAAAAATTCAAATAAATGCTCAAAATGCTCGGTCATCGATCCTAAACTGTTCTGAGTGCTGAAAATGCTCAGAATAAATCTAACTAGTCTTGCGTAAATCATTACAAGCTTTAAATATGACGAAAATAATGTGTTGGTCATCTGCAGAAAAAATAGTTTGTTCCAATTAGCTAAGCATAAAATAATTCAAATGTGGCTTACATTTCTTGATGTTCTTGAAGTGTAGTAAACCTGGTCTATACCAGATTTATCCGTAGACATGCCCTAGCGGACAAGCACGTATAATCCTTGTATCGGCCGCCATTGTAGACCCACAAATCGTCTAGTCAGACATAGTGGTAGTATCTTTCGACGTTTTAAATGACTGTGGTTCCATTTTAATATGTGCTTCTAACAAAGCCATAACAGTTTGTTTGAAAAGGGTCAGATCTAAGCGATCTCTTCTTAAATGTGTCAGTTGTAACCTAACTCACTGTAATCTCATCAGTACAAGAAAAACGTTGACAGTCTAAGCAGTTAACGGCTGTTCTGAAGATCGTTCCCTGGGCATGGTTTGTATATCACCATCTGCCATGCGCTAGACAACTTGCAGTTTCCCTTGCGTAGACTAATGAACGCCACCGTTATAGACTATTCTTCAATGTACTGACGGATCGAAGTGGTTAAATAGTTACAAAATATGAAACTGACTTTAAATGGATCTAAACATCCAAATATTAATTTACTATTGGACTGTGACAAATACTATTTTCTAGACCAAGTCTAGCATATGTCCTTTAGGAAATATAAATATTTCCACCAATGTCTGTAGAAAAACAATCACCTCAGTGATTCTCCTCACCAGAAACTTACTAAGTTCCAACTCGTTTGCGCAGCACTTCTCGTGACTATCACGATTTGAAAAGTACTTCTTCGTAGACGTGGCAACCATGTGCCTTGGCTCAGCGTAGACGCAACTTGTTCGCCAAGTGCTTGTGATGAATTGAGCTAACTAAGCTTGCTCCTGCTTGCTTTTATACATAAACGGTCAGGGTCACGCGTCATCGCCTGATATCTAGAAATCCTCATATCTCTTGAATCCCTGGTCCGATTTACTTGATATGAATTGCATTCTCTTTTATTTGGCCGTGCCAGTAATCTGATCCCAGTCTCAAGTCTTTGCTCCATAGTTAACTATTTAATCCATAAATAGTCTCCACCTCTGCTGTGACTCGCTACGTCATTTACCATCCAACTATCGGTAATTTCCTTCGAATGGCTTCGAGAAGCAATGTAGCGCGATATTCAAATATCCGAACTTTCAAACGCTGCTACAGCCTTTCCCTTGATATCTAGGTGTCTGAAACTTGGAATACCCATTCCTAGATTTGGGCACAGTACATCAAGTCTCATGTTCGCTCATCAAGTAGACATTCATGAACAAACTCCTTTAACGAAGCTCCATCGCTGAGTATATCGCTTCTATCTGCTTACATCCCTGCGCACATACTAATTTAGTCCATAATTAAACTCATATTAGCAGACTTAATAATGTTCTTCAACATAGAATACATCTTCATCTTATTGGTGTTGTTATACCGTTCCACAAAAGCAATGCTAATATTCACTCTTACTCACTTGTGTCTGGTGCATGCGCTGTAGTCGCTCGAACAAAAGTGTCTTAGCGCGCTGGAAACAAACACTTTTCTCACGCTTCACAAAAACGTTTATATCTTCTGAAATATTCTTCTCAATTTTCTCAAAGTTCGTAATATACTAAATACGATAGCAAGCTACAATCTGTAGTCGAAATAAAGTCTCTGAAGTGGATCAGACCGAAGTAATTGCGGCATATACGTTCATCGCAACTTCACTTACTTTCAAGGCGCGGTGATCTCCTAACTCTCGCCTCGCTTATGCCTTGTCTCCACGAGTCAACCTTCTACAAGCTCGGTGAAACACTCGGAACTCCTCTCCCTTATGGAAAAACACGTCTGACCTCTCGAACATTCAGATAATAAAAAGCCTCGATGCTTTGGGTCTCTCCTCCAAGTCCATCGATTCTGGCCGACTTTTTGCGTTCCCTCTCAAATTCGCGCGGGCTCTAGGAAATCGCTTATTCCTTCCAATAGTGACCTGCTATCGACTTATCATATTCTTCTCTTTACCATTATATAAATTCACCCTCAAGGGGCTTAAATGTGTTATATATCCATAAAAATTTAGTTGCTGGAACTCCCGTCTTCTCTAAAACTTCTTCTTATTGGCTGTAAGCTCAAATCCAATCGGCTAATTTATAACAAATTTTAAACAATTCTTGGGATTATTCGCTGTTGCTAGGTCGATTCTAAGCTTCTGGAAACTTCCATTGCGCAATACAATCACGTGACGTAATTTCCCTCCTGCTCAACGTCGCCTCTCGACTGGTTTCTGCCAACTTCCAACCTCAATATTGCTTGGTTAAATTTTATCATGGGCTTCGAAAAAGTATTCCCATTTTCATCCCAAATAATTCATTTTACGGGGGCATTCATCTCCCATCTCAAATTAAAACCAGTTGCAAAATTAATCACTTCGAATCAGGACCTTAGACATGTCACTGAACTCGAAAATGAATTATATTTTTAGCCTACTTTCGTAAAATATTTTTTTACGTTCTTTGCGTTGTATTTTCCCAAAATGACATTGTTTTCTTCGTCATACAGCTCACAACAATTATTTCCATAGACAGTTTCTATTCGGAACGGACCAATAAATATAACTCCGAACTTCGGGTATATTTTCTTGCTTACGTCCGCTTTGACAGGTCGGCGCAATAAAACCATGTCTCCTACTAAATCTCTTCCCTTCCACTCTCTTCATGCGCTTATCGGCCGCCTTCTGGAGCTTTTCCTTCGCTCTGTCTATCCTCTCTTGTCTTCCTACATCTGGGTCTTGAGGAATAAAGTTAAATGTGATGTCCCAAGGTCTCTCCGGTTTTCTTCCTAAATGTAAGACCCCGGAACTTCTGCCGTGCTCTCTTGAACTGTGGAGTTCAAACATTCTTCTATGATAGGCACATACTTAACCCAACTGGGGTGATCATGAGGGCAGAAAATTCGACAGAATTTACTAAATTCAGCCATATATCTCTCATAAGAATTTGATTCAGGTAACGCACGCTGGAAAATATGTGTCTTATCCCTAATCTTTCCATATCTGCTTCAAATTCCGCTGAGGTGAACTGGGCTCCGTGATCAGATAACAAATATTCTGGTCTTCCAGCCTTCCGAAAAACAGAATTTTCCAACCTGCTCACTACATTTCTTGTGTTTGCTTTCTGCATTGGGTCCATCGTAACAAATTTGGAGAAGACATCCAACGTTACTAACAAGAACTGGTTCTATTGGTAACCCTTAGGACAAAGGCCAAAAATATCCGTCGCCATCAACTCATGTGGTTTAGAAGGTATCATGGGCCTTGGTTTACCCTTCAACAACTCAGATGTGAATTTTACTCTTTGACATTCATCGAATGATCTTATTATCCTCGCAATAGCGGATCTCATGTTGGTCCAGGTGAATCTCTCTTTGAGTGTACTGAGAGTCTTATCTAAACCACCGTGTCCTATTGAGTGGTGTGCTAACCACACTAATTTCGAGACCAAATTTGGGGGCACAATTATGCGTAGTTTTGTATGCTCGGCGTCAATATACTTGCATGCTAGATCTCCGCTCAAAACAAAGTGGCGCGATCGTCTTTGAGTTGCGATATAATCATCATCTGCTATGTCCATGAAACCTTTTAAGAATCTGTACATTTTCCTTATTGTAGCGTATCTCTTCTGTGATACACCGATTCGGGCTAATCTCCTAACGGGTTTTAGATCTTCTTGCTCCAATTGTACATGATTAATCTGCTCATTTTTAATTGGTTTTCTCGATAATGCATCAGCCAGTAATTTATCTTTCCCTGGCTGGTGGACAATAGTGGCGTTAAACTGTTGAGTGAAAAGGGCCCATCCTCTTAATCTGTCACTCAACATTTCAGTTTGAATCATAAACTGCAACACCTTGTGGTCGGTCACGATAATGATCTGATGACCGATCAAGATCCTCTTCCTAGCCTGGAGAGCTGTAACAATGGCTAACGCCTCCAGTTACATTGTAAAGTAATTCTCCTCATGTCGTTTCAACTTTCTACCCGTGAAAGCGATATAGTGCCTTCTTCCATCCTCGTCCTTCTGGTACAGAACAGCACTTATACCTACGCGGGAGGCGTCGGATTCGATATAAAATATTCGGTCAAAATCCGGATATTCCAACTTGACATTTTGCCTAAACATCTCCTTCGCGTTTTCAAAAGCCTCGTTGGTGGCACTCGTCCACTTCCAACGATTGTTTTTCTTCAGTAACTCATAAATGGGTGCCATGATCTTAGAGTATTTCGGACAGTGACTGCTAATAAACTGGCAAGCTCCCACGAACTCGCGTACTTGCTTGACCTTGGTGGGCTTAGGGAATCTAGTTATAGCCTCTACTTTCTCAAGGTTTGGGGGGTAACTTTCCCGATCGATGATGTGGCCAAGGAAATTGATTGTTCGTGCATGAAGCGGCACTTATCAAAGTTCGCTTTGATATTCGCTTCCCTCTAATTTTCGAAAAGTTTACGCAAATGCACCATGTGTTCCTTAACATCAGGAGATGATATGATCAAATCATCAATGTAACATATCACGTTTTTCTTGACCTCATCAGTAAGCTTACCAGCAAGGGCTCTGATTAGCGCTGGACCGCTTTTTACTATGCCAAAAGGTAGCCTTTGGAAAACCCATGAAGTCTGGTCGATGAGAAAACCGGTGTACTGTTTACTCTCCTCCTCTAACTCAATCTGATAAAAGGACGCTGTTAAATCCAAAACGGAAAAGCATGCCTTTAATTGAATTTCCTTAGGAGATCACGAATTTTCGGGGGCATGTCTGCCTCAGAAAGAATTTTTACGTTGATAGAGCGTGCGTCGAGACATAGGCGTAGCTGTCCGTTATTCTTTTTCACTACAGTAATGGGGTTGAGATATGAAGACGCCTGTTTCCTAATAATACCATCTGCTTCCATCTTTTTGATTAACCCTCTTACTTCTTCATAATATTTCTCTGGAATGGGGTATATCCGCTTCTGATAGGGGGTTTCATCAGTCAATCTAATCTTGTACTTATAAACCTTGATTAACCCAGGTTTGTCGTCAAGAACTTCCCTAAATTCCATAATTAATTTTTCAAATTCCTCTTAAATCTCTTCAAATCCTTCGGCTTTGAGGGTAGGCCTCTCTCTAGCACTCTCTACCTCCTCAAGGACATTAGTTAGAATATCTTCCCTATAATCCGTATCTGGACCGTTATTCAGTTCCTGTTTTTCTAACCCTTCTGTGTTAATCATCCCCTCACTAAATTTAATGATCCTACTCTTCATATCAATAATGGCCCCCACCTTTGTGATAAAATCAATACCAAGCACTATGTCAAAATTTATCTTGTCCACCACAATGAAAATATGTTCATAAGCACGTGCATTTATTTCAAAGTTCAACAAAACTTGAATCTTACACTTCACAGCTTTATCTTGAACGATGCCACGCTCTTTCACAGCAGATGCGGGCAAAGCCGTCACCTTGTCACTACGCAATAATCTCTGGCAACACTCGTGAGACATTATAGACATAATAGCTCCCGTGTCTATCAAAGATTTACATGTCTGATCATCGATATTTATACATATGGCCTTTCCTCTCTTACGATCTCATCTTCAAACAATAGATCCTCATCCGTCACTTCGTATACTTCATTTATTAGAATCTGGTGCGGTGTAGTAGTATTTCTTTCTCCATCTAGTTCCGTTTCGGAAATGAAGTTTTTTTTGTTCCTGAACGTCATTCTCACGGATTCCTTGCTGGCTAGTACCGGGTTTAGGATCCACGCTCAAGCTTGAATTGCCTCAGTTTCCACCTTCCTTTTCCCTTAGTTCCTTCAAGAATTGCTTTCCTTCTTGATGGCGTTCGTCATAATTCTCTTTAGTCATAACCTCATTTCTTTGTGGTCTATCGTGGTTCTGGTTCTGATTATTGCGATTGTTTCGACCATTATAATTATTATTGTTCCTATAATTAATATTGTTATGGAAGAAACCGCTCCTACGATTCTCCTGATAGTTTCCACGTCCTTGTTGTTGTTGATAGGGACGGCTACCACGGAATATCCTATACCTTGGTTCGGGTCGCCTATCTCTGAAATAAGTATTTCTCTCTGGACCTACGTTTCCCTTCTCCTGTTCTTTAGGGCTTTCTGGCTGCTGTGTCTGATCTATAAACACAGTATTTCTTTCTTTATAGTCCTGACGTTGGTTTCTAGCTACGACATTGGGCGTTGGACTAGTGTAATCCAATTTCCGAAGAAGTTCGTCCATGCCGGCCAAATCACTGATTCCTGACGAAATTATCAGTCTTCTCACTTCAACTGGCAACAATCTGGCAATAGCATCTATCAGTTGTGCCGTAGATAGGGGGGGTTGCAAAAAACGAAACCGGGCGAGTTGTGTCGTAAAGAAGTCGGCATAACGCGTCGGTAAAGTACCCGAATACTTCCTGGAGTATACTTCTGCGCGTAAACTGTTCTGCGCTTCTATAGACCAATAACGCTTCATTAGGGCGTCAGCGAACTCTTCGAAGTCCATAAATGTGTACCTGAAGGCGCGAAACCACTCAAGGGTGCCCTCTCCCATATAGCGATCCACTATCTTCATCTCCCGTTCTCGACGAATGTGAGCCTCCGCAAAGTGGTCACGGGTATTCCTGATATACTCAATTGGGGTGTAAGAATCGAGATTCGTGAACTTACGAGGTTTGTCCTCAAAGTTACGAATTACCGTCACGTTTCTCTGTTGAGAATCTTGGAAACTGGGACGATATTCCCTCCTTTCTCTTTCGGGATCTCTACTTCTATCTTCGAGTCCCTCATTGTACCTTAATAACCTTTCTTCTGGCCTCACTTCCCTATCTCCTGCCTCCATACTGAGTTTTCTATGACGATTTTCATAGTCCTCAATTTCTATCTTCTCCCTATCTTCTACCTCCGTAATCAACTCTTTCACTTGCTTCTCTATTTCTTTCTTCAGATCCTCCTTAGAGACTTCAAGATCTGCAACGTCTCCTAAGCTCAGACATTGCAATTTGCTACTAATATATTCTTCAATATTAGTGGCTCTTCCTTCTTTAATCTCATTCACGACTGTGACTACTGTATCTATTCGTTCGTCTAAACGTTTACTTCGAATTTCTAAAGTTTCTTTTAAAGTTTGGTTTTCCTCGACCGATTGATTCTTATCGTCAACCTGTCTTTGTAACAGTTGATCAATACGATTCCCTAGATCTGACCTATTAGACATTACATCACGATTTATTTGTAATTGGGTACTGGCAAGCTTACTCTCAACTTTACCTTGTATTAACTTAATATGTTCTGTGCTCGACTTATCCCATTCGTCTTTCCAAATAACTACGTTCGCCTTTAACATTTCGGCTATATCAACTTCAATGTCCTCCTTCAAGATCTTATTGTGGTCTATCACCTGATTACGCAGAGTATCAACGTTAGTTTTCAACTCAGCTAATGAAACAATAGTCTTTAGAGAATCGTCAACAAATTGCGATCTCAAAGCACCTATACCCTCAGAATATTGTGTCTTAGATTCTTCTACTTCCTTTCTTATTTTATCTATGTCCCCTTGGACCTTATTAACATCGACAAACATAGAATTAACTTCTGTCTGTACTTTACCAATATAATTCTGTACACTAGTTATATCTGTCTGGTATGGTTAACATCTATCTGCATGTTGTTAACGTTCTCCTGAACCTTATCTACCTTTGTTTGGACATGGGACACATCTGACCTTACATTGACAACCTCTGATTGTACATTCGCAACATTGGATTTCACATGAGCAACATCATCCTTAACAAGAGTTACATCATCTTTGACAAGAGTAACATCATCTTTAACCAGGGCAACATCAGAATGCACACCCTCTACTTTAGTTTGTACACTGGCAACATTTTCTTTCAATTCAGCGGAGCTGGACTGCAATCCCTGTAAAGAATTTTGCATAACCTGAATATCTCCCTTGACACTTTCCTCCACACCGCTGACCTTACCAATAACAGTATCAAGATCTGCCTGGCGATCTCTTTTCAGCTGCTTTCGGTCCTTCTTCGCCACGTACAATTTTCTCTGTAAATCAATGTTATTTACCTTCAGATTCTCTTTAATCTGATTTTCAACACTGTCTAATTTCTCCTTCATGTTACTGTCCATTTTCTCCATCATCTCGTTCATCATCTTCCGGACATCCTCCGTCGCCATTGTTGCCATTACAACAATCTCAATAATAAAAAGTGCTATAGGAATATAAACAAATAGAGCAATACAGCAACACTTTAGAGCATCTTTTCAATCCATGTATTTGGGCATCTTATCGTCTCGCCTTAACATTAACTTAATGTTAGATTACCATACATTCTATTTCTAAAATAACAGTTCCTAAAACGTTCGCGTGTGATTTATTTTAAATATACTACCATAGAGAACATTTACATTTATCGTCATTAAACAAGTTAGCTTTATATTAACATGGCTATCAATAACCATGAGCCGGTAAAATGAAAATATTTATTTATTTATTTGAACCAAATCTACTTGTTAATTGTCACTTTAACTCAGAGAGTCATATCTTGACATACAGACAATAAACACATAGATAACATAAATTTACAGTATGGCGTTAGATAATTAAACAAAATGTTCATTCGGCATTTCATAGCTTCCTCGTTATTTCAAAACTTAATAATGCTTTGCAGTAGTTATCTTCATTCACAATATCACTGGGCAACTTTTCTGATGGAGACTGCACAAAGTTCTTTCTTAATCATAAATGTGGACACAGTGTTCTTCATTTTTAGACAGTTCTCCATGGGAGACGCATCACAGAAAGAATTACTTTTATTTCCCTATCGAGCCCTTACTGACTGTAAGAGTCTGATAAGTTTTTTAGTAAGGAAAATAAAACCATCAAACTCACAGGAAAAATCTACAGACAGCAATATATGGCTGTACTGTAGTAATCGTATAGGCTACCTAGTTAATACAGATAGGCTCTCCTAGGCTTTAACAAGATTTATAGCTTAGGAAGCCGTCTCCTGTACTTGAATGCTTAATTTACATGCATCTTTGTTCTGAATCTCGTCCGACGCTTTCTTATTCCACATTGCCCTGATGGTATTAAAATATTTTGCTAATTGACCTGCTTTCCCCCATTCCCTTTTTAGTAATTTAATTAAAGTGTGATACTCATTTTCATTTTCTATTCTGTTTAGATCTGCTTTGTCTACAAACTTTGCTCTTATCATTTTAATTTCCTTGCATTCCCTGATCAGGTGCGCTGCACCCATAACCTTCCCACAAAACAGGCAAATGTCCTCTTTTCCTACTTCTCTCAACGCTTTGTTCTTATACACCCCCATTAACCAGCAAATTATCCCTGTCATTTCTCTTTTCATTAGGCATTGAGGCTTTATGCTCATAAAGTTCCTTATTTCGCAGAACTCCGTTAAGGTTCTCCTACTGGTGCACTCTTCTCTTAGCACCTGCAACTCTACGTCATTAACCCTTCTACACACTTTTTTGCACACCCTACCTTCCTCTCTTTGTAAGTCCCTATCCCATAGATAACCCATTCCTAATCTTTCCAGTACACTTCTTACCCCGTCCACCCAGTAGCCCTCTTGCTGATGCTTCATTTGGTGCAGGTAGGCTACCTTAAGCATTCCCCCCCCCCCTCCACCTGCTTTTAAACGAATCCAAGACTTTATGACCTTTTTTATGATATGTTGTCTAATGCTTACATCCTCACACAACATTCTCGCTCCACAATTCGCCGTGCAACTAGGTAGCCCCAAAATTATCTTGGCAAACCTACTTACAATACTGTCCAGTGTTTTCGTTCCTTCCTCTAAACCCCATACTTCCACTCCATAGAGTGCTCTTGAAACGATGAGTGCGTTGAACACATTCTTATACACTTTGTAGTCAAGATTCGGTAACCTACGCTCTAACACTTTAACATTCGCCAATGCCGCTAGCCCTTTCGATTTTGCCCTTTTAATTTGTTCGGTCCATTTACCATTGCTCGCCATTATCGTCCCTAGATACTCAAGTTTTTTCACCGTCTCTAACTGCGACCCATACATGACCCACTTTTCGTTCTTAGCCAGTTTAACTCCCTTTTTGCAGACCATAACTTTGGTCTTACTCGGGTTAATTTTTAAGTTCCAGTCCTCACAGTATCTCACAATATCGTCAATACTATATTGCATATTATAGGGTGTTAGAGCAAGCAGAAGGATGTCATCAGCAAAAGCTAGGCCCGGGATATCATAATTGTCCAAGCAAGGGTTGGACCGTTGCTCAAAGCCCTTTGAATCGAAAATATCGTTGATAAATAGCAAAAAAAGCACCGGGGATAATTTGCATCCCTGTTTTAATCCTATATTAGACGATATCTCTCCTACAATTACATCATCTTTAGTTTTAATTGCACATTTCACTTCGGAATACACATTCTCAATTGCTCGTATCATTTTATGTGACACCCCGATTTTTCCCAGCTTAGCCATGACAGCTCCCCTACTCACTGAATCAAACGCCTTCTCCAAATCAATAGCTGTGATATACAGCTTACCTCTTTTCCTTCTTATGTACTTGTTGATCACCGTTTTAACCAACATTATATTGTCACTGGTTCTCATCCCTTTTCTGAACCCTGTCTGGAGTCTCGAGAACATCGAACAGCCCTCTGCCCATGCTATTAAACGCTTGGATAAGACCCCGGTGTACATTTTGCTCAAATTATCAAGCAAAGTTATGCCTCTATAGTTGCCTGGGTCTAGTTTGTCCCCACGCTTCTTATATATTAGACAAATTATCCCCTCCTGCCACGCCCTCGGAAATCTACCTCCTTCAAAGATTTTGTTAAAGATTTTTACCAAGCTGTCCATCATGAACCTATTGTTACTCAACTCTTGCCAAAATTCATTTGTTATCCCCGGAATAGCACCTGACTTCCCTCCTTTACTCTTTGCTATTACTCCCTTAATTTCCTCTATCGATATGACTTGGTCCAGCATAGGCAGAGCGGCCTCCAGCCCCCTCGGGACGCCAAACTCATCCCTCTTCCTCCAATTATCTTCAGCATTTAACAGATTCTCATAATATGCAATCCATACTTCATCACTAATAGAGCTCCCCCCACCACTTCTGCTCCCCCTACAGTAAGAATTAATCCTGCTCCGCACTTTGCTACAGTCGTTAGCTTTATAATCCTTATTTAGTGCTGTAGCTTCCTTACCCTGCCATTCATCTTTCATTTTGCTGAGCAGTTCCCTATATTCTTTCCTTAGACGACAAAATTCTACTCTCATCGTATCATCCCCTCCTCTCTTGTATAACTTCAGTGCCCTAATAACTTCGGTTTCCTTCCTTCAAAAAGATTCATCGTACCATCCTTTAATTCTCCCTAATTTTCCTCTAGCCTTCACGCGCATTTTCCGCCTGGCCATCATTATTGCATTCTCAATCATACGTATTACCCCTTCAATGTCATCATTACTGATCATTAAACTTATTCCTACCTTTATCAGCTCAAAATTTTCTCCCTGGAAGTAGTTCGGATCATAGGTCATTTCGAAAAATACTACTTATTACTCCTTTCTCAGTCTATCCAATAGATTTGATCCCTCGTTTGAGTGCAATTTTGTTAAAACCAAGCAAATTACCTATATAATTACACTCTAGCTCATCACAGATGATATGGTTAATTAATCCCACAAACTTAAAAGTTAAGTTCTCATCTGAATAGCTTCTAAATGGCCTCACGAAGCTATTTTCGTTGCCCCAAAGTCTAGGGTGCCATCAATCACCTATCCCCGTATATTCTAGAGGCGGTCTGTTGGATATCCGAAGCAAGGCTGGATTCGTAGACCCTCACAGCTCCGGCGCAAATACTAGTCAAGGATCCACTCCAACATGACCCTGATGAATATACGTGGTGGAATTTTCGACAACGTGAATTACATAGAAAGCTCTTAGCTCGAAGTAGAACACCTACCTTTTATTCTCGGGGATCTCGTGGTCAGCCTCTGGACCTATAATGGGTTTCACAGTTGCATCTCCTTATATCTAAAATAAATCAAAACGACGCGGCTTGTAATAAACTAAACAATTTAATAACAAAGGTGTAAACTAAATCTAAACATTCATACAGTAAATAAAAAAAACTCCCTTTCTTTCTTCTTCACATTAACGCCACTGATAATACTGCATTCCATGAACGCTGTGACAAATTTTGGGGCAGCTTGTGTCATTACAACAAGTTATACATCAATTAGAAACGCCTGTTTATTTACATTCCTGTGGCGAGCTTCACAATGAACATCTGGGCTCTAAGAGTACGCGACCTTCGTCACGTGTCTGATGACATAACAAACTCCGTTATATTCCCAGAGCTGGCTGGTTTAAAAGCTGCTTGCCTGTCGGTCCGCAACAACTCTCCACATTTGTGCGCGGCCGAGCAGTGGCCTTGGATGGAAACGAGTTTTAAACAAACCCTCGCTATTCCAAACTTGCCCACAAATACACCTCTCCATCGAATCACAAGCTATGTTAAAATGGAACAGATTCAAGTTAGACAAATACGCGAACCATACACACATCCTACTTGCTAATGAAACAAAATTTGTATACACTATTCCTTTCATAATCTCGCATTGTGACGTCCCAATGGAGTTCATTTCATTCACACTGAACAAGAAACAAACCACATCCAGTCACATCAATATTCATACGTTAACCACTATGCTAAACAATCACTAAACTTCCTATACCTAACATATCATACACTCGATTGGCAAATAAAGAAAGTTAATACTGAATGACTTTACAATGACACTAATAGCATAGTGTCTATATACACATGAGCCTGAGCTCCGATCTCACAGTTATGTCAAATACAATTAACTGGGATCCTCATAAGCTTCTACAGCTTCCGAAATACTACCATCATTCTCTCCTTTCTGATCTGGTGTCATAATAGATTAAATACGTTCGACCACTCAAGGTGAAACATATGTCGTTACATACTTGGGTTTAATATTCTTGATAAGAGTACAAAATAACAGATGTCAATATCCATTTCCCGTTTCAATTGCAATCGTGACCCTCCTGTCTTCTCTAATCCAAAGCCGTGTATATAATAAGGAGTACTGTCAACTCAAACCTTTATGCCCTGCCAAACCTAGTCATGCCCACGCAATGACTGTAATATAAAATGCGGAAACACATTCGCAACACCCTCTTATGCCAACTACACACGGAATTACATACATATATATCACTATCAAAGGGTTATCACCTTCACTTCATTCTAACTGGCATTCCTTAAAAAGGGCATAATTCCACAGCGTTGTCACATAAATCGCTGGTCTAATGATCAATAACATCAATTGTTAAACAATTAATCTATACATGTTAACGACCTTTGGACTAATCGATACAGACCTCCTCACTATAACTTTTAAAACGTTACTCAGATAAATTTAAACTCTTGTGTATACATGTAATAAAAACAAGATGTTCAGTAAAGAAAATATAGCCTACATTCTCCTAAATGCCTGGGTATTGTTATAACTCTTTGTCCTTTCCAAGGAGTATATTTGAATGTTGGTTGTAGTAGCTTGTTTAAATACAACGTGCTATAGGGATATTAATCATGAATATGAGGTGCCCTTTGCTAGTGCTACCTCTGTAAAAAAAACATTCAATTCGGTTTCACCATGTTTGAATTGATATGGGGAATGGATTTGCACACATACATGGCCGCCATTTCCAAACTATTGGTTTGATGACCTTGTAGTCAGTCATAAGATGCTTTCCACAAAAAGGCATGTTGTTGCAAAGTCTGGTAGAGATCAAATTATTAGGATGGTCGTGTTTTGATTTAAGCTTTTAACATTTGAATGGCCGTCATTCCGTTTCCGTCAAGATGGCGGCGATATAATACATGACACTGAGGTGCCCTTTGCTAGTACTACCTCTGTACCAAATTTCGTTCAATTCGATTTCACTGTGTTTGAATTGATAGGGGGAATTGATTTGCACACATACTTGGCCACCATCTGCAAACTATTGGGCTGATGATCTTGCAGTTTGGTCAGAATATGCTTCCTACATAAGGATATGTTTTTGCAAAATTTGGTGGAGACTAGATTATTAGGTTGGTCGTAATTACATTTAAGCTTTTAACATTTGGGTGGCCGCGATTACGTTTCCTTCATGATGGCAGTGATATAAACATGACACTGAGGTGCCCTTTGCTAGTGCTACCTCTGTACCAAATTTCGTTCCACTCGGTCTCACCGTGTTCGAATTGATAGGGGAAATCGATTTTCACACAAAGATGGCCGCCATCCGCAAAATATTAGGCTAATGACCAATTAGATTGGTCAAAGGATGCTCCCTCCATAAAGGTATGTTGTTGCAAAATTTGGTGGAGATCGGATGATTAGGTTAATCGTAATTTGATTTAAGCTTTGAACATTTGTGAGGCCGTCATTACGTTTCCGTCAAGATAGCGGCGATATAGAACATGACACTGAGTCGCCCTTTGCATTTGCTACCTCTGTACCTAATTTCGTTCCATTCGGTTTCACCGTGTTTGAATTAATAGGGGGATTCAATTTTGCCACAAAGATGGCCGCCATCCACAAACTATTAGGCTAATGACCCATTAATTTGGCCAAAGGATGCTTCCTACATAAAGGTATGTTGTTGCAAAATTTGGTAGAGATCGGATGATTAGGTTAGTCGTAATTTGATTTAAGCTTTTCACATTTGTGTGGCCGCCATTACGTTTCCGTCAAGATGGCGGCGATATAAAACGTGACACTGAGGTGTCCTTTGCAAGTGCTACCTATGTAACAAATTTCGTTCAATTCGCGTTCACCGTGTTCGAATTGATAGGGCGGGACAGACATTCAGAGTACACACACTCAAACACACACAGACTCACACACACACACACACACACATACACACACACACACAGACAGACACACTTTTTTCGCCCTGTGTTGATCTCATAAGTCTAAGTACATTTTTTGCAAAAATCGAAAGTAGGCTAATACTGACTCTTAACTTCACACTCCTGGGTTCAACTTTTACCGATGAAGGAATACGATGTCTACAGCGTGACATTATATTACTCCTCGTAAATACTTCATAACAGAATTATATATGTGTGTCCAACAAGAATCGATCACGACGAGGTTATCAAACAAGAACTTCCCTAACGTCGGATAATAATAAACCTTCCAAGAAGATTCTAACTTCAAATTATTTTAAATGACTGAAAGTTCATGGCTTTCTTCAATTAAACATACAATTAGTCATATTCGCACTACCTCCATTCTGAACGATTGTCTATGAGTTCTGATGATAATAATCGTTTCCACGTTAAATGTTTCTCTTCCAAATGATGCCATGATATTTCACAATATATCACTACCAATATCTTCTCTCTTGATGTCCCTTCTCGACGGATAAAATGCCCAAATTAAACTAATAAAAATTAAATTAATCGGTAACATAGACGAAAATGTCTATCACCTGAATTCAAAATAGATTCATAAACGTCGAAAACAAATTACTATTCCTTAAAGGAAATGACCAAATGCTTGTTCCTCGAACAAGAAAAATCTCAGTTCAAAACCTGGATTTCAAACAGACAAAGCTAAAAGCGTCGAAAGACGATCACTACAAATAATCTCGAAGAACAAAATGACTATGCATGTAGTACATAAATATTGTGCCGAAATATGGATAAAGGATTTGCTCAAAAATGTCACTACAAAGCTCTAACTACTAGGTTAGTGAACACTGCTACCTGGTCTGGAAGTCAAGAAGCTCAAGATAGAGTATTACAAAATACTCAGTTGTTACATCTTCCAAAGATCCGGATTGGATCCCAGCTCGTCTCCATGAACGCGTGACCTCAGGAAAGGAACGAATTCCCCTACTGGAAAACAGCAAGCTCCAACCGGGATCGAACTGCGGGCCTACAATCATCATCTTCATTGTGACCGGGTTTACCCTAGACCTCTTGATGATCTTCATGTCTCTTCTTACTCCGTCACAGTACAGTTTCATCAAAACAACGAGCAGTGTCAAAAATTCAGCTTCCCATTTCGAAAGACATTCGAAACTGAAGTCGTAGACCTCACTCGCATCACGAACATACATGTAGATGGAATATGAACATAGTTCTGTAGATGCTGGTGTTAATGTCGAGCTCATGTCTGACAATAATGCACTAGAATACAGTTGTACATCAAGTCTCATGTTCGCTCATCAAGTAGACATTCATGAACAAACTCCTTTAACGAAGCTCCATCGCTGACTATATCGCTTCTGTCTGCTTATATCCCTGGCGCACATACTAATTTAGTCCATAATTTAACTCATATTAGCAGACTTAATAATGTTCTCCAACATAGTATTCATCTTCATCTTATTGGTGTTGTTATACAGTTCCACAAATGCAATGCTAACATTCATTCTTACTCACTTGTGGCTGGTGCATGCGCTGTAGTCGCTCGAACAAAAGTGTCTTATCGCGCTGGAAACACACACTTCTCTCACGCTTCACAACAACGTTTATATCTTCTGAAATATTCTTCTCAATTTTCTCAAAGTTCGTAATATACTAAATACTTTAGCAAGCTACAATCTGTAGTCGAAATAAAGTCTCTGAAGTGGATCAGACCGAAGTAATTGCGGCATATAAGTTCATCGCTACTTCACTTAGTTTCATGGCGCGGTAATCTCCTAACTCTCGCCTCGCTTATGCCTTGTCTCCACGAGTCAACCTTCTACAAGCTCGGTGAAACACTCGGAAGTCCTCTCTCTTCCGGAAAAACACGTCTGACCTCTCGAACATTCAGATAATAAAAAGCCTCGATGCTTGGCGTCTCCACTCTAAGTCCATCGATTCTGGCCGCCTTTTTGCGTTCCCTCTCAAATTCGCGCGGGCTCTAGCAAATCGCTTATTCCTTCCAATAGTGACCTGCTATCGACTTATCATATTCTTCTCTTTACCATTATATAAATTCACTCTGAAGGGGCTTAAATGTGTTAAATATCCATAAAAATTTAGTTGCTGGAACTCCCGTCTTCCCTAAAACTTCTTCTTATTGGCTGTAAGCTCATATCCAATCGGATAATTTATAACAATGTTTAAACAATTCTTGGGATTATTCGCTGTTGCTAGGTCGATTCTAAGCTTCTGGAAACTTCCATTGCGCAATACAATCACGTGACGGAATTTCCCTCCTGCTCAACGTCGCCTCTTGACTGGTTTCTGCCAACTTCCAACCTCAATATTGCTTGGTTAAATTTTATCATGGGCTTCGAAAAAATATTCCCATTTTTATCCCAAATAATTCATTTTACGGGGGCAGTGCCTTCTTCAAGGCCACGGCCGCCTCCTTCCCTCTTTCTCGCCTATCCATTCTCACCATCCATTACACCTTCCCCCATGAGGCCCCTGTTCGCTTTGCAGGTGAGGCCGCCTGGGCGAGGTGCCAATCACACCTCACCAGTTGTATCCACTCCGATTATATGTTCCCAGCTCTAGGACACTGCCCGTAGAGGCGGTAGTGGTGAGTTCCCTCGCTGAGTCCGTGGGTTCCACCAACCTGGAGGGTAAACGACTAAGAAAGAAAGAAAGAAAGAAAGAAAGAAAGAATTATTTTTGATCCCTTTATTGGGACACAAACTGAATTCAATGGTAATGTTAAACGTGAAACGTCCTCACTTGGTTTAAAAACCTCCTTTGACATTCCTATCAATTTGATACCAGGGCTCACCTGTAACTAGAATAGGAGCAGATGGAGTCACCCCTCGAGTAATGACGAATCTCTTCGCTGTTGCAAATTTTAAATGCCAATACCCAGGTTTCTTCAAGCTTCGTTGTGACACAAGCTTCCAGTCGTATACAGGCCAATCATTTCCTATTCTGAAAACTGTTCCATGGTTACCGAAGACCTCCCAATATCTTTCAGGCGTGATAATTGTGTTAATATCACGGAGTTCAAGAATTTCAACTGTATTGCCTAATACCGTACCTTCTACGCACTATCAATCAAAGATTCCAACAGTTATTGGATTCAAACGGTTTCTATTTGAAGATCTTAATCGCTATAAAAGTGCTATACTCTGATTTATGAAAGGTGAACGGTGAAGGATGTCATCCGCTCGAATGGTGAGGTGAGGAGTGGAGACGAGAGGGGTAACAGTATCCATGCCAACAGCTAGCAGTGTTGCAAGTATGCAGACACAGCAGTGAGGACATGGTTTGACACAGTGTTCTACTGTGCCTTAACTCGTCACTGTCATTAGACCGCCAGGCAGGGGGCTAACTTCCCCAGTATTTGTGTCTTCCTGCAAGTCTCCTGGAATGATATGAACTTATGAGTCTTGACCTGTCTCAGTGGCAACGCAGCATTTCCCCGCGTGCTAAATTTGACAGACGTTAGCGTCAATTATTGGTAATACAGAGTATACTGCTTATCAACTTTCAGACATAACCTATCGTAAAATTTTGCCGTTCCAGATGATCATCAGGCCTGCCACTATGAAACTTTTCCATTATACAAGGAGAATTCAATGAAATGTATATCAAAATGTGATCTTTCTCCTTGATCTCTGGGCAACTTACCAGACGGACAATAGACATTTTGAAACCTAAGAGGATGGACGCTTTTAATATCATATGCGAAGATGAGCCATTTTGATCCCAAAATGGCTGTATTATAAGGCAGCCATTTTGCTATGGACAAGAGCCGTTCTGATTCCAATGGTTGTATTTAAACAGCTTTTTAGATGGTTTCTAGGACGTTTTGATGCAAAGTGATGGTAGTATTAAGTATAGGGAAGCTTAAGGAATGCACTGAAACAAAAAAATAAATTTCGTCCTAAGGTGGACATAGGCCGTTTTGAAACTGACCACCTCACATGACATGTTTGTTGAATAAGTGTATTGTGCTTTTAAAAACCTAAGGCTTTTTGGAAGATAGTTGCTCAGTCAAGGGACTGAATGAAGAATTAATAAATAAGTGTGTGAATAAAGAAAGCCCAAAAAGGGAAGTATAAAAAGTTTAAATGTCCATAAGCCTTAGAGGTAAAATTTTGACTAGAATGATAGGCATGCTCTATGCCAAAGTAAGTGTAAACTTTAATGAAAGAATTAAAAATAATAAGTACTGAATAAGCTAAGCAAAATTTTTTTTGTGGTTGTGAAGGGGTTTGACATTGATTTTTAAGTGACTCTTACTTGATGGGACAATTCCAAGAAAATGTTTTTGATTTTTGAATATATATTTTGATTTTATGCCTTTTTTTGTAAAATAAATTCATGGTAACTGTAATGTGTGAGTTTTTCCTGTAGTCATGATAACCTTATTGTGCTTCCATATCCGAATGTGAGGTCATTTGTGGGTTGAACGGTATGCACCCCGAAGCCGAAGAGTATAGCCAGGTAATGACTAAGGTTCGGATGTTAAGGAAAAGTCATATTTTTTTTTCTGAGCTAATTTTACCCGAAATCTGACATATATGTTTGAATGACGGGTCCCTCACCATGTTTAATGCATTTTGATATTGCCTATAAATGCATATTTCAGCCATTTTTATTGTTTTGGTCATATTTGGTCATATTTTTGTGATATAAGGTAATATTTGGTTATAATTTCAGCATTTTTGTCGTCGTCGTTAACAAGGTACATGTTTTCTGCGTCGAGTTTCTAACACAGGACTTTCTAATAGTGTAGTAGATATATATTTTTTCTCTTCCCGCAGCAGGCAGATAGCAGGGTTAGAAGCCCTGATGCCAAGAAGGCGCTCCTCTACGGACTTATGCCGACAGTTATCATAAAACATGCTAATACTTCGTGTTTTTTCTTTCTTTTAAGAAAACCGAGTAAGAACTGCATCTCAAGGCTATGATACTGAAGAATGAATGTTGAAAATGTTAATGTCCTGAAGCTCTCTATCAGTTTGTATTATTAAATGTGTCTGGTGTATTATCACTGATCACGTTTTTGCACTTAAGAAGTTATGTTAGTGATACTCTACCTATCCCAAAAATTCTTGTCTTATTTCATAGTTTTTAGGTCATAATTTATAGTTTTAGGTCATATTTAGCTAGCTTTTAGGGCATATTTGCTTGCATATTTTGTACTTCTTTAGGTCTTAAACTTCCGAACCCTAGTAATGACCAAGTATTCTCCGTTAAATACGGGTACAGTATGATGTTACCCAATTTGGTAGAGATCAGATGAATAGTTTAGTCGTTATTTGATTTTACGTTTTGAACGTTTGAGTGGCCGCATTCAGTTTTGGTGAAGATGGCGTCGATATAAACATGACATTGAGGTGCCCATTGCTAGAGCTACCATTGTACCAAATTTCGTTCAATTCGATTTCACCGTATTTGAATTGATAGGGGGGACAGACATTCAGAGTACACACACTCACACACACACAGACAGACACACAATTTTTGGCCCTGTGTAGATCTCATAAGTCTACTTTCATTTTTTGCAAAAATCGGAAGTAGTCTAACGAGGACAATTGAAGCATTTAATGTGTGGTGTTACAGGAGAATGATGAAGAACAGATGGGTAGATAGGGTTACAAATAAAGAGGTATTAAGACGTATACGACGTAATTATGAAATTTTGAAAACATGGAAATCACTGAGGGCGAGGTCCGTACTGATGGTGGATGGTCCAGACTCTCCCAGTGAAATGACCAGAGCTTGTTGGTGGTTCTGGTTACCACGTGTGGTCTCGCTCGCATTGTCATGGTCCGCTGAAGAAGTTGCTGGCAGGTTAGCGATTCACGTGCAACGATGACGCCAAGACAGCAGTCCGACGACTGTTCCACAGTCAGCCAGCTGAATTCTACCACAGGGGTATCTCAAATTTAGAGCTGAAATGGGACAAATGTCTGAACAAATGTGGAGACTATGTGCAAAAATAATGTAAGGTACGTGTAGAGCAGTACGTATATTTGTAATTACGTGTATGATTTTTTTGGATAAAAAATAGGGGCAAATACTTTTCAATCCACCCTCGTATATGGGTGCAAAATTTAGTACTCTTGGCCTACATACTTTATGATGTAATGAGACTAGGTTTGGAAATTATAAAGGTAATTTCTCAAAAAACGGCATCTCTGTTGACACTAAAAATGCGCCTAGTCATATCTCTTGAGTCACCTCCATAGCGTAGCGGTCAGAAAGGTTAACTCTTGCCCCCGAGGTCCTGGGTTCGATTCCCGGCTCTGCCACGAAATTTGACAAGTGCTATGAGGACTGAAACGGGGTCTACTCAGCCTCGGATGGTCCAAGTGAGTAGAGGGGGTTCAATTCCCACCTCAGTCATCCTCGAAGTGGTTTTCCGTGGATTCCCACTTCGTCTTCAGGCAAATGCCGGGATGGTATCTCCTGTAAGGCCATGGCCGCCTCCTTCCCTCTTCCTTGCCTCTCCATCCCAATCTTCCCCACCCTTCCCATCCCCATAAGGCCCCTGTTGGTCAAAGAAGAACGTCAGCATTACCTTTCCTGCACTCTTGTGGATGGCCTTGCATTTTTGGTGGTGTGACCCTGGATGCTTCCACTGGAGGCTTTGTCGATTGGATTCTGGTTCGAAGTGATGACACCATGACTCATCTCCAGCCACCACTTGTGCCAGGAACCCAATCCCTTCCCTCGTATAGCGCTGCAGATGACCAAGACTGTGAGCCATTCGCCATGCTTCCTGGTGTGGTTGAAGACTGTGGGGCACCCATTGGGCACACACTTTGCACAAGTGCAGTCGTTCCTTCATGATGGTGTGCACACTTCCGACGCTCAATCCGACCACGGGGGCTATGGCGTTCACTGTCACTTGGCGGTCCTGGGTAAGGAGTGCATCAACAAGCTGGACGTTGCCATCGGTAATGCAGGGAGGTTCCCCGGACCGGGCATCATCGGCTAACGATACCCGTCCTTCCCCGCAGCGCTTGTGCCACGCCTTGACTCTTGCAAGGGACATGCAGTATTCGCGGTACACTTATGACATTTGGCGATGAATGACTGTTCCCCCTACTCCTTCCGCTGTCAGAAACAGAACAACACCTCTTTGCTCTTCGTTTGACGCCTCCAGGTGACTGTTTGCAATGCGACTGGTAGCGTTGGACGATTGATGCATGCTGCTGCTTGGTTTGTATCGTCATGTGACGTGCACGCGTGCCCTCTAGCGACGGGCTGTGGCCTTCCACGCTCTGGTTGGAAGCACACCTCGTTACACCCGCCACGATTAGCCGATGTCGTCACCAGTTTGCGCATTCCAGCCTCCGGCTCGTTACATTTTGAACGCACCTTATAGATCTGACGATCGAAACTGGTCATCCAAGTGTATTTATTAATCTCATGTTGTTGTTTTTTTTTTTTTTTTTTGAGGATAAGGGAATAACCCATGTCGTGTTGATACAATCGTGAGGACCGACTGAAAAGCAATCAAACTTTTGTTTATGAGAATTGGTTAAAGATGTGTGGAGGACTTTCATCCTTAAGTTCATTTGAACCATCCCAAGAGCTCGTGAAATTGTACCTATTGTCTGGCGTGATTCTTGGAACGGCCTCACCGACCAAACGCTCTACTGTCTACGGTAAGAGGGCCAATGGTATCCTAGCGTCTTCATTCAATGTGTCTTGGGTTGGCAGTCTCCTCTCGCACCTTGTAAACAAGGAATGTCAGGTGTGGACCTGGGCTCTTTGTTCGCGCGAGATGTATTGATATTACGTGCAGACATGCTAATCAACTATGCAAATCCTCCGCTATGGTCATTAGTCTCCCACAGAAGACCTTAGTTTGCTCTTCATCCCATATGCACATAAATTAGTCAGTGCGCCATAAAATATGTGAGAGCCCAATTTCTGACGGGCTGTTTGATTAAGGTGAACATACTTTGTAAATGACAGTTTAATTCTTAATAATCAATGTTGTAGCTTTCAGTCGGTCGACACAAACATCATTCCTATTACCGTAATATGTGAAAATTAACATGTGATAAGATTTATATACGAGGCACGTCCAGAAAGTAAGTTCCGTTTGGTAATAAAATTAAATTGTGTACAGATACAGAAAAATTATTTATTGCACTACATTCTACACCTCTTAAACTACTTTTCTACATAACTGCCGAACTTTTGCAGGCATTTGTCATAGCGTGGCACAAGTTTTTGGATACCTTCTTCATAGAAGTTTGCCGCCGACCGTAAACGAGAGTGAAGACTCCCCTGTAAGATATCCTATCCTTTGGCGTCCACTGTTAGGCAAATTGCGTGCTTACCAGGAGAACTGCGTATGTTTAGGAGTTCTCCTGACCACAAACGCAATTTGCCTAACAGTGGTGGCCTAATGGTAGGATATCTTACAGGGGAGTCTTCACTCTCGTTTACGGTCGGCGGCAAACTTCTATGAAGAAGGTATCCAAAAACTTGTGCCACGCTATGGCAAATGCCTGCAAAAGTTCGGCAGTTGTGTGGAAAAGTAGTTTAAGAGGTGTAGAATGTTGTGCAATAAATATTTTTTTCTGTATCTGTACACAATTCAATTTTATTACCAAACGGAACTTACTTTCTGGACATTCTGGTTGTTACGAACTATTGAAGATGAAGGAAACTAAGGGATGACATAATTCGCTCATCATGCGAGCATCATCGGATCCAAATATGCAAGACAAATAGCTCTATAAAATACCACCAAACCTACAGTGACACCCACAGACAGTCTCTGCCCTTCAAAAACAAAATACAAGAAAACCCGTCAGAAAACATAGTAAGTATGGCAATTATTGTAACCTTTATGCATATGATACAGCATAAATGTTCCAAGTTAAATTTATCAAAGGTGCTCATATTTGAGAAGGAAGTAGGTGCGGCCAAACGAGAAACAAGGGAGTGCAAGGGAACGCACGGAATGCGACATACTGTAACTTTCCCAGAGAGCGAACAATGAAGCGAAGCTCACAGCCGCAACACATGGACACCATATGTGATTGAACAAGGAATCGAGGTCGCTCAACCATAAGTGGGGGTGGTAACTGATCACTTGCCAAACTGAAAATTCAGCACCTCCCATTTAAAGGTAATTAGAGAAATAATTAATGTACAAAATTATGAGTTGCAGCATTGAAAAGAGGGCGATTTTAGCCTCAAGAATCTCACATCAAAAGTCACGAAAACAGCAGTATTGTAATTAATTTGGCCTAGAGAATTGGAGGAAGAAAAATTTGAAAATCAGAATTGTGGGCAGATGGATGCTTCAAGACCGCGAAAATCTTGGAAAATGAAAATTACTACGTAGCTAATTAGCGGCCGAACGTTCGATCCGATTTCGAAATAAAACCAAGTTTTGAGACATTGGAAACAAGAGCAGTCGAATGAACCTAGTTTCATCGTCATACGAGTGTTGCTCCAGATTTAAATTTTGAGAATCTCCCACTCCTGATGATTTCAGAGCCAGACCTTTAAATAGCCTGCCCAGTGTCAGTAAAGTCAGTCGATTTCTCCATCGCCGAGCGGCGAGAGCCCTTGCCAGACCGTAGCCCATATTATTGCATAAATTTTATAAGTATAAAATCAGTTGATTCTTGATCACTTGATAGGCGATTGTTCACGTTGGTCAGTACCGCGAATTCAGGGCGAAAAGTGAATAATTGATAAGTAATGAACAGTGACATGTATTCTGATAAAAATAGCGACATGCAAATTTTTCGGAACAAACCAGTGCGTGTGAAGTCCGTACTATAGAAAATAGCCATCCATGCTGTAGGCGAATTCAGTGGCGTAGGAGCTAGATTAACTATTAGCCGAATTGAGTAGGTCATGCCTAGCTGTAGATCATAGGAGGCGCTCCGCTAGTACAAAAACAGTGCATAAATTTCTTAAAAAGTTTCATGGTGGTCCTTCACTCTTGCATGAAACTATAATTGTGTTTAAAAAGGTATCCTCCCTAGCAAGAGAACGTGTCATCAAAAGCCAGCAGAAGGTGTGCCATTTGGAAGGTTTAGACGATTCGTGATCATGAGCTAAGTAGCCTAATTTTGGTATCACAATTATAAGCCATTATAATTAGCAGAGGTTTACCGGGACGTCAGGTCGTAGAGTGTGCAACTCGTATATTATTTTTATTTGTTGTAACATAGTGTGTGTTTTTATTAATTTTGACTGGTGATCATCTTTTGCTGTTTGATATAACGTAAGGGTTATTTTGTTTGTCTGTGGGATGCACGATAAGGGGTAGCAAGTGCAGGAAATAAACGTAAAAAGTGAGTTTGGAGGGAACAATTCAGGGATTTAACAGACCAATTCTAATGATGATATTTGAGCGTGAGCACAAAGAGATAGGGACTGATGACCGTTGTCGAGGTAAGAGACAATCCAAGATTGGTACGTGAGACTACAGCCACATTGGTAAGTGAGTAAGGGTAAGGGTTAATGCGAACTGAGCTGATAATGCAAAATAAAAGGTAAGAAAATGGAGGTACATGCCCGTGGTCTTCAATGGTAAATCGTAGGTGGATGGACAATGCCCACAAATTAATTTGATGAGATGATAATGGTAAATAATGATACTCCTTGTGATTGTGAGGGAGGTACCTGAAGGACCCCTTCACTGGACGGAGAAAGTATTGCATTCAGCTGGGTTCTTTTCAAGTGAGCCTTGAGGGAAGGCCAGGTAGATAGTGTTCCAAAATACGGGCTGTTAGTCTATTGTACGAATGAGGTCGTCCACCACTGCAGGTCCTGAGAGAGTGTTTATATTGCGAGAACGGAATGGCTTGTTATATCGTGGTAATCAGCCACAGGCGCTTGGCCATTTATATTCATATGGGGATTTTTTTTTATTCAATTCGCTTTAGGAAGCGAAGTTTCCGTGCACCCATGTAAATAAATAATTGTTTGATTTCATTATGGAGCATAGGCCACCATTGTTGCTAGAGGTGTCCCACGCAGATGTTTTTTTTCTATTTTGTTGTTTTGTGATGTTGATGAACAGTTAAACTTGGAAGGGCTTGGACCCTAGCTTTGGTCATTGGATTATGTAAGATAAGTTGCTGTAATTTATGCACACACGACCTGTAACCGAGAAGTCGATCAGCGACGATCATGACTGGATTCTTGGCATGAAGGAAATGATCGAGAAAGATAACCTGTCCAACATACCTGTAAACCACTATTGCAAATGAGAGTGCGCTATCTGAACTAGTTATTCATGACACTACTCTGATGTCTATTGTTTTTTTGGAACCATTTCAGTCTTGGTGTTCCTTTGGAACAGTTGTAGACATGCGATCATGTGACATTTGTGTCGGCCCATTAAGGAGGCCAGAGTTTATAGTTTTTTGTGTTTAGTTTTTTTGAATTTTCAGTAACGTAAGGGGATATATTTGTTTTGTTAAGGGTGGATTTAACTTATTAGGATGCTTCCTGAATAAATACTGTTGTGTTAAGATACCTCTGGCATATTATTTATTGTAAGTTTCCCGTGATCCTTGACATACAATCCCAGGATGTTGAGTGAAGATTAAAGCCACGCGAACAGAGCATGCCCTGAGATACGAGTCTGCATCCCAGAGGACCCGAAGGGTACAAATATTACTGATAAATAAACGGCTTCGGTGACGTAGTCGGTAGTATGCTGGGCTTCTATGCCGAAGAACGCGGGTTCAATCCCGGCCGAAATCGTCGGATTTTTCAAAAGCGTTAAAATCCTTCAATATGCCTTCCATCGGAGGGGAAGTAAAGCCGGTGGTCCCATGTCATAGATTTATGGTATATAAAAGATCCTTCCACTAACTAAACTTCTGGGAAGTTAAATTTGCAGGTTATATTTTGTTTAAACACTCTATCAAAGTTCCTACGTTCACCACTTGGTGTCAGTGACATCTGTAGCGAAGGTGGGAACTACTTGAAATTGAACGGAACTTGTAGCTCACCCCATGGGTGTCCGCATTGAAGCTGCCTCTGGAGAGCCAAACATATCCTTGGACACTCCTGGCACTAAAAGTTATACGATAAACGAATAAAATAATAAGTACTGATAAACATTAAGGCATTAAGTACCGAAAAATAGAACTACTTCCTTTAATGTTGCAAAACTTAGAAATGACGATCCCATCAACAACAAGCAGTTCCTAGAACTAAAGCCTATTTTCAGAAATCCTACTTATATTAATTGCCTCTATCAACATACAAAATTTCAGTTTGATTGCTGTAATAGGTTCGTAGATACTGAGAACCGACTAAATATTGCGGATGGTCGGCATGTTGGATTTTTATATATGTAGGTCCTACAGTTATGTACTGTTACATGAATATTATTGTGTACGGGTAATATTCAAACTTCAATCGCATGATTAGGACACAAGAAGTAAACACGAGATTTTAAAATTTCGCACAGCTGCCATCTTGTGGTTATGGAAACATTTGAAATAAATTAGATGCCAGTGGATTAACATTTGTATAAGGATTTACTGGGGGCTTCATTCATTCCATTCCTGACCCGGTCGGAGACTGGAAGCAGGCTGTGGATTTTCATTTCATTTACTGTAACAAGTGTCACTGCTCTCGCATGGTTAAATTGCGAGAAACGACCATGTTTATATTTTGCGCCAACGCCATGTTGGATTTGTGATCACCAGGTTATTGAAAGTCATATAGGTGTACTTATGATCATAGCCCCTATGAACATTAAAAAATTCAGTTTGCTTGCTGTAATAGATTCGTAGATATTGAGATCCATCTAAATATTTCGGATGGTCGCCATGTTGGATTGTTATAAGTATAGGCCTTAGAGTCATGTACCATTAAAGGAAAATTATTGCGTAGGTTCATTATTCAAACTTTCACTTCGATCGCATGATTACGACACAAGAAATAAAAACTTAATATTAAAAATCGCACAGCCGCCATCTTGAGGTTATGTAAACAATTGAAATAAATTAGATACCAGTGCATTACAATGAGTATAAACATTTCTTGTACCAAGTTTCGTTGCATTTGGATCATTAAATCGCGAGAAAAGTCTATTCAAAATTTCAAATTCGCTTGGCCTCCATATTCGTTTTGTAGTTAACCGGTTTTTGAAAGTCTCATAGATGAACTTCCAGTAGTGCCTTTTATCTCCGTACAAAATTTCAGGGTGATACCGCTAATAGTTTCAGAGATATAGAATGCCAGTGAAATATTTCGCTCATCTGCCATCTTGAGGTTATGTAAACAATTGAACGAAGTTAGATATCGAAGGATTACAATGTTTATAAACATATACTGTTCCAAGTTTTATTGCGTTAGGTTGGTTAAATCGCGAGAAACGTCTATTTAAAAGTCGCAAATTTGCTTGGCCACCATGTTGGTTTTGTAGTTACCAGGTTTTCAAAAGTTACATATGTGAACTTCTAGTAGTTCCCTTTATCACCGTAAAATATTCCAGGGTGATATCGGTAATAGTTTCGGGGATATTGAATGCTGGTCAAATATTTCGCACAGCCGGCGTGTTGTATTGGTGAGACGTAACAAAATTTGAAGGAGACGGTCGGGGTCGACCTGAATAGTGCTATGAACTTGCTGAGTTTCATTGAAATCGCTCCAGCCGTTTCGAAGTTATTAGGGGGGTGGGACACACACACCATCACACTCGCATACTGGTAGGTATTTGCTGAGGATTAACACTACCTAAGGGAAGATGATGAGAGAGAACAGGAGGTGGGTTTAGGAGTAGAGACAAGTATTGGCAGATGGGAAGCGAAGCCAGCACTAAGTTTTAAGTAGATGTTGATATAAAGTCGTATTTCGCTGTGCTATGCCTATGAGACACCTATCTTTAGAGGGGACCTGTACAAGGCAAGCGCGGGAGCGCAGCATGAACTGAGGTTGCCTGCAAGCGCTCGGTGAGTGCTCTTCCCTCCCAAGCCGGTAACCCGGTACTATGGGGTCGGGTGGTACTCTGGCAAGACAAGTATGCTAAAGGAAAACGATTTACTATTCTTCCCTTCAAAAGGGTTTTATTTTATTGAACGTTTTGAAAGGCTGGAATAATCTGAATTTGGCGTGATATTTTTTTAATTTCAGGTCACTCTTGGATCTCTGGCAAAACATACGAATGCTTCCAGAGTGGGAAGGGATAAAGTGACATTAGTGCTTTTAGCAATATTTTTACTGTTTTTTGTGAAAATCCTATAAGAATACCAATTGTTGCAATGAAGGTAGGCTACGCTTTTACCCAGCAGGATGCCGACTAAAAGTTTGGAACAGAGGAAATCCTCAGACCTAACTTAAACAAAACTGAGATTTTGAAAGCAAAACATTAGTCAGAGAGAAAATCTCTACAAGTAGGAAGCTAGCAGAGCAAGCTGTATTTGTCTTAATGATTTTCTAGAATTAGCTGTGACAGCTAAAGGAAACTTTGAAATGTTGTTATTTGAAATTTTGTTTCCTATGCAACAAGTGGTAAAATTTTTATTGACGCGGAAATAACTTTTTTTTTCGTGAATAGAACTCAAGATTAGGAGGAGAAGCAGGGAGAGAAGGTCCTGCCTAACCGTAATTCTAGCGAGAGAGAGAAAACGAAAAATAATATATTTTTTATTTAACAGTTAGTAAACTCTGAACATTAATAACAATGCATAAGGTTAAATCTTAGTTTTGAGATTAGGGTAACAACGTAGCTATTTTAAGCTAAAATAATGGGTTTACTATGTGGAAGTCTGAGACCCCTATTAGAACAAACTACTTACAAAGGTTATTTAATGAGCTTATATAGAAAGGTTTTGAACCATTTGGGTTGTTTATAAGATTGCTATTCATTGCAACATTTTATTAAATGAGTTAAAAAGAAAATTAAAGGAGTAGATTGTCTTTTTGGCAGGAGAAAAGACTATAAACAAATAGATTAGATTCCTGATCGTAACAGGAGGAAAAAGTAGAATTGCAAGCGGAGGTCACCGGTATTTTTAAACAGATATTACTAGATGTGACATACAAAAAATGTACAGGTCGTATTAACGAAGCCTGGAGAGAAAAAACACAATATGGTACCAAGGTAGGATTAGAAATTAACGGTTCCTGAACAAGCAGGAAGAGAAAAAAATATTAATAGGTAGTTTCTAGAACTACTGATATTTACAGAGAACTTAAGAGATTATTAACTCTAATAGGGCAGGTCATCGTCAAGCCTGGATTACACAATTAGCTAACTCTTTTATAATTAGAAAAAGTACTATCCCCTAGTTTTAGAAGGGAAGAACAATACATATTAAAATGTGGACTAGCCACATGTTTAAGCAGAATGACTATATGAGAAGTGGAACAAAGTTGGGAGGGCGGTTAATTATAAGCGAGGCCTCTATGTGTTTTAGCTAGATGAAGGGTTTAACTTAAATCTTGTTCGTAAAAGGTATATGGGAAGTGGGGTAGGGAAAGTCCTGGCCAGAATTATTGCTCTCATCGAACGCGGCGCGGAAGATAGCACACACAAATTCGAAGCACTGGTAGTTTGTAGATAAGTTGAAAAACTTCACTATTGTAGGGTATGTAAGTTCGTAGAACAAGAGAAAGTTATTGCAGTTCTGGAGAACACTTAGTATAATTTGAGCTTGAATAAGTTTGTTGAGTTGGAAAGTTTGTGGGTTGCAGTTAACTGATGCGGTGAAGTTCCCACGGTGGAAAACAAATTAAGTTTTGAATAGCAGTTAATTTAACATGAATCCCTCGGTGTGGAAAAGTATTCCCTTATTTGGTGTGGAAAATACTAGATAGCTTAACTGGTAGAAAGATTGGTTCATGTGGAAAGTTCCATAACTATGATGACAGTTAAATAGGGCAAGAAAGTTCCCACGGTGGAAAGAGCTTTGGATAGTTTGTGGGTGGCAGTTAACTGATGCAGTGAAGTTCCCACGATGGAAAACAAATTAACTTTTGAATAGCAGTTAATTTAACATGAATCCCTCGGTGTGGAAAAGTATTCCCTTATTTGGTGTGGAAAATACTAGATGGCTTAACTGGTAGAAAGATTGGTTCATGTGGAAAGTTCCAGAACTATGATGACAGTTAAACAGGGCAAGAAAGTTCCCACGGTGGAAAAAGCTAAGTTGATAGAGAGCGGTTAATTTGAATTAAATCCCACGTTGTAGGAAGGTATTCCCATTTATTTCGTACAAGAAGTACTGCATTCCATGTTATAAAGCCAGCTTAGATAGCTAAAGCCTGACAAAGAAAATCCCATGAAGACGGTTATTGCACAATAGTGAGCAATTCCACACACTGTCTATAAAATTATATTAAAAGCGTTTGGCATTTTAAAACCATTAAAATGAGTCTAAAATCATTGAAGATTAGTAATTAGCTTTTTCATGATGATCAGGCAATGGTTCCTTGCGACCGATAGCTTTAAAACGTAGAAATAGCGTATATTTTAAAAATGTCTCATTAAAATGTCTCATCTTGGCCGACAAGCCTGAGGATTTGAATGAGTTTTTGAATGGTATGGATTCCGTCTTACGGAAGGAATTCATGATGAAAATTAATAAATGTAAAACAAAAATACTGGAATGCAGCCGAAATAAATCAGAAACCTCTATGGAGATCAAATTGGCCGGTGAAAAGCTGAAGGAAGTAGGAGACTTCTGTTACTTAGGAAGCAGAATAACCAGTGATGGACGAAGCATAGAGGATATAAAAGGTAGGTTGGCTCAGGCAAGGAAAGCCTTTCTACAAAAAAGGAATCTGTTGACATCGAATATAGATTTAGGTATTAGGAAGTCATTTTTGAAAGCCTTTGTCTGGAGCGTGGCGCTCTATGGAAGTGAAACTTGGACTATTGGTGCAGCAGAAAAGAGGAGAATTGAAGCATTTGAAATGTGGTGTTACAGGAGAATGATGAAGATCAGATGGGTAGATAGGGTTACAAACGAAGAGGTATTAAGGCGAGTGGGAGAGGAGAGATGTTTCTGGCGACTGCTAATGAAGAGAAGAGATAGGTTGGTAGGACACATACTAAGACACCCAGGAATAGCAAGCTTAGTTATGGAAGGAAGGGTCGAGGATAAGAACTGTAGGGGTAGACCAAGGTTAGAATATGTTAAACAGATTGCCTCGGATGTAGGGTGTGGTAGCTATGTAGAAATGAAACGATTAGCTCAGGACAGGGAGGCATGGAGAGCTGCATCAAACCAGTCAAAAGACTGAAGACTCAAACAACAACAAGACAGGAGACTGGCCCTTGGGAGGGCTATGCACTGTACACTTGGCGACCAGACTAGAAGAAGTGAGAGCTGCTGAACGGCGTGCGAAGGGACCAGGGAGAACGAGGGAGAGGGGGAAAAGACAAGAGAAAATTTGTCAGAAGGGGAAACATAACAAAAAGAAAATACACTTCATTAAATAATCTTTCTTCATTGGGCAGGGTCTTCAAAGAGATGTTAGCTGGCGGCAACGATGACGCCTGGTAGATTTGTGAGGAAGTCCTCTTGAGCTGAGAGAGATTGAGGAACCTCAGTAGTTTGCTGCAAGATGCCGCTAGGTTCTCCATGGCAGATACACATCTAGAACAGACTCAAAGATACAATAAATTCCTGTTCAAAGAGAAAAATAATTAAATACGAAGGGATCACTGGTGGTGTCTGCGAAGAAAGAAATAAAATAAAATAAACTAAACAAAGAGCAGCAAGAGCTAACTGTGACTGAACGTGTATTCCAAGGAATACACCACACACACAGACAGACACACGGACAAAAGGTGATCTCATAAGCCTATTTTTTCGTAAATGAAAATAGGGTAAAAACTCCAAGTACTCTGTTGTGATGATTAAAAGCTATAACAACAACATAACATATTGTTTGTCTGCTGTGTTCAACGAGGTGTCCGGACATAACGTACCACCTAGGTCGTTATCTACCTACAAACGATTTCCCCGTAATCCCCAAATATTTACGCTAGGACATAACGTACCACTTGATGTCAGACGGGCATTCCAGTTACAGGTTCATTATCACATAAACATCAGTGGCGATCACACTGTGCGGCTTTAAACATTTTGGTATTGTAACATGGAGTTATGTACAACGAATAAGGGCGGTTTATGTGGGCACGGGTGAAGTACGAATTGTACGTTGAAAGTTCAAAGAGAAAGAAGAAATATGTCAAGTATGATGAACGGCTTGACAGAATAATGAAGCGGTATGAAGAGAATGGAAACTTGAAATCTTGCTTGAGAGTTCTCTCATATTCGCAGATCTTGGAACTAAACTTCACATGGTGAACTTGCTATTTGCTGGGATATAAAACCCACATAAAACATTTTAATTATTTTTTTAAAGTAAAGAAAACGAAAAATACCTGGAGCTTAACCACAGATGATTTTGAACACGCCAAAATATTCATGAATATTTTGCAAGCCCAAAGCCTGAATAAAGTGTGATGGGAATCCAAAAAGTATCATATTTTATACTAGTTTATGTTATGTTATTGCACTCGTACTTATTACCAGGATTAATTGAGCAATATCGAGGAAGTGGCCGTGCGGTTAGGGTTTCACGCACCCTAAATACTTCCCACTCTTTCAAGTGGTACGTTATGTCTTCTCCTAAATATTTTAAGGTCATTAGCTGACTCTTCTCAGGTAATCAGCCGGCCAAGTGGTACGTTATGTCCTATAACCGTTCAAGGATCTAAGCTTTCTGTTGTGGAATGTCTAAGGCTGCTCAGACAACCAGTTTTCTTGTAGGCTTTAATAAATTGTTTAAATAATATGAGTCCTTATGCCGAATTATTCGGATTTTTTAAGAGCGTTAAAAATCTCTCAGTATGTTTTCCTTCGGAAGTGAATTAAAGCCGGCGGTCCCATGTCATAGATTTATGGCATGATAAAGCACCTTCCATTAATTTCACCTGGGTGAAGCTAAATTATAGGTTAGATTTGACTAACGCTCTTAAGTTCCAACGTTCGTCGCCAGGAGCCGACTTTGGTGGCATCTAGTAACCAAGTTCTGAACTAGTTGGTCATCGACGGTGGCGTTTGGTAGCAAAAGTAGGAACTACTTGAAAATTCAATGTCTGCAGTCCTTACTTGAATTTAAAATAGATAACACACACTAATACAGCCATCACAATAACACCGGTTATCTGACAGATTCAACACACACCCAAAGTACACGGGTCTACATGCCCGCATTGTCTCAGCCCCTAAACTGAGGACTCAACCAAGAATGAAATTGACAGTTTTCTTAACCATGTTAAAGGATGTACATAGAACATCAGGACTGTGTGCCAATCATAGGGGATGAGGTCAGATACGTTTCAAAGTAGCAATCATTGTTACGGACAAATTCCCTTTATGACGCCATACTTTCATGAGAAATGGAGCTTGCCACGGTGGGTGAGTGGTTATGGTGTCGGACTGCCAACCTCAAACTTGCAGGTTCGCTCCTGGCCAAATGATTTTTGAAAGGCGACCAAAATCACGATACGCATGTCATACGTTGTTGGCATGTTAAAGAACCCATTTGAATTCAGTAGGCAGTGTTCATAAAGGCTAATTAATCTCGGGATTTTCCGCCTACACAAAGTTCCTCATTCCTCTACTAGAAAGCGCTATAGTGACAAGGAACTTAGATATCTAACCTCCATGATTTTCATAGCGCTTGAAGGGGCGATTACATTCGACATGCAAGTTGCCCTCTGGGCGTAAATTAACAAAGCTTGCACCCCGTACCCTAGGCCATACGATATTATTATTATTATTATCATTATGAGAAATGGAATGGATGAGGAGGAATGTCACTGAGCAAGGTGATGGAAGGAAACACTCGTGGGGTATGAGAAGATGTCATCCCGGTATTCGAGTTGAAAATGAAAAACCATGGAAAACCATATCAACGATGGCCGAATATGGAGACCACCTTTAGCTAATTAGCGCACGTAGCTATCCTGGTATTCCGATGCTGAAGTACCTCTCTTCGAAATAGTTTAGCCAGCCATTTGAAATAAATTATTATTATTATTATTATTAGTCTATTATTATTATTATTATTATTATTATTATTATTATTATTATTATTATTATTATTATCATTATCATTATCATTATCATTATTATTATTATTAGTCTATTATTATTATTACTAACTTTACTGGCGACATTGGACCACTTGAATCTTCCATGTAAACTTTTTCATTAAAGGTTGTATTGTTTGATTCTTCTTATCTGCCCAGTAGGCTACTTCTTCAATCGTTCTGATCGCAGTGTTCTTAATTCGTTTCAAATTCGTTTCACTTTACATGCAATTTTAGGTAATCGCTTTTTGATCGGCTTACTCCTTCAATGATGAGTTGTAGTATCACTTGATGTCAGACGGGCATTCCAGTTACAGGTTCATTACCACATAAACATCAGTGGCGATCACACTGTGCGGCTTTAAACATTTTGGGCACTGAAGAGAGAATGGCTTAAATGTTGTGACAACCCTCTTCTGCCAATTCATCTAGACTGCTCACCTAAAGATCTCAGGCTGAAATCCCGGAATCCTTCTTGGAGACAAGGAAGTAAGTTGGTCCAAGAGCAGTTTCAAGTGAATGAAGCTTGGCGCAATGAGTGGCTGACTTCAAATCCAGACAGATTAGGTTTTATCTCGGATCCAGTTGTTAAGCAGCCCCCTGGTTTCGACCTTCCCAGGAAACTCTGGACGTCGCTGAACCGTATAAGAACTCAACAGGGTAGGTGTCAGTTCTGGAAGAACAAATGGAAAATTGTCGAGAATCCTTTCTGCAACTGTGCAGATGTGCCTCAGACCATCAGTCACTTCGCTATGGATTGCCCACTCCGAAGGTTCAATGGTCCACTGAAGGAGATTCATCAAGCTAGTGATGAAGCTTTAGAATGGTTAGAGAAATTAGATATCCAGCTCTAACAAAACTGAAGCTACTTGCTGATAAAGGTCACAATCTACTATATAAAGCTCAAATACCAATCACTCACTCACTCACTGGCTGACTGACTGACTGACTCATTCATTCATCACGAAATCTCAGAAACCATCGACCGGATTAGAATGAAATTTGGTATGCAGCTTCCTCAAGGGCCGCAAACGCCCACTAAGAAAGGATTTTTGGATATTCAGGTTCTAAAAGGGTGTTAAGGGTGTAGACCTGCATTTAATTGAATAGCAATATCTCCCGATTGGTTTCATTGGGGGATGTGATACTCGGCATATAAACTCATCATTAAAAACAAGATGTTCAGTAAAGAACATATAGCCTACGTTCTCCTAAATGCATGGGTATTGTTATAACTCTTTGTCCTTTTCAAGGAGTATGATTGAATGTTGGTTGTAGTAGCTTGTTGAAATACAACGTGCTATAGGGATATTAAACATGAATATGAGGTGCCCTTTGCTAGTGCTACCTCTGTACCAAATTTCGTTCAATTCGGTTTCACCGTGTTTGAATTGATACGGGGAATCGATTTGCACACATACTTGGCCACTATCTGCAAACTATTGGGCTGATGTTCTTGCAGTTTGGTCAGAATATGTTTCCCACATAAAGATATGGTGTTACAAAATTTGGTAGAGACTAGATTATTAGGTTGGTCGTAATTACATTTTAGCTTTTAACATTTGCGTGGCCGCGATTACGTTTCCGTCAAGATAGCGGTGATATAAAACATGACACTGAGGTGTCCTTTGCTAGTGCTACCTCTGTACCAAATTTCGTTCATTCGGTTCCACCGCGTTTGAATTAATAGGGGGAATCAATTTTGACATAAATATGGCCGCCATCCGCAAACTATTAGGCTAATGACCTATTAGATTGGTCAAAGGATGCTCCCTCCATAAAGGTATGTTGTTGCAAAGTTTGGAAGCGATCGGATGGTTATGTTAGTCGTAATTTGATTTAAGCTTTAAACATTTGTGTGGCCACCATTACGTTTCTGTCAATATGGCAGCGATATTAATCATGACACTCAGATGCCCTTTGCTAGTGCTATCTCTGTACCAAATTTCGTTCCATTCGGTTTCACCGTGTTTGAATTAATAGGGGGAATCGATTCTGACACAAAGATGGCCGCCATCCGCAAACTATTCGGCGAATTACCTATTAGATTGGTCAAAGGATGCTCTCTCCATAAAGGTATGTAGTTGCAAAATTTGGTAGAGATCGGATGGTTATGTTAGTCGTAATTTGATTTAAGCTTTAAACATTTGTGTGGCCACCATTACGTTTCTGTCAATATGGCAGCGATATTAATCATGACACTCAGATGCCCTTTGCTAGTGCTATCTCTGTACCAAATTTCGTTCCATTCGGTTCCACCGTGTTCGAATTAATATGGGGAATCAATTTTGACATAAAGATGGCCGCCATCCGCAAACTATTAGGCTAATAACCTATTAGATTGGTCAAAGGATGCTCCCTCCATAAAGGTATGTTGTTGCAAAGTTTGGTAGAGATCGGATGGTTATGTTAGTCGTAATTTTATTTAAGCTTTAAACATTTGTGTGGCCGCCATTACGTTTTTGTCAATATGGCGGCGATATTAATCATGACACTGAGATGCCCTTTGCTAGTGCTATCTCTGTACCAAATTTCGTTCCATTCGGTTTCACCGTGTTTGAATTAATAGGGGTAATCGATTCTGACACAAAGATGGCCGCCATCCGCAAACTATTACGCTGATGACCTATTACTTTGCTCAAAGGATGCTCCCCCCATAAAGGTATGTTGTTGCAAAAGTTGGTAGAGATCGAATGATTAGGTTAATCGTAATTTGATTTAAGCTTTGGACATTGGTGTGGCCGCCATTACGTTTCCGTCAAGATGGCGGCGATATAAAACATGACACTGAGGTGTCCTTTGCTGGTGCTATCTTTGGCACTGAGGTGTCCTTTGCTAGTGCTATCTTTGTACCAAATTTCGTTCAATTCGCATTCACCGTGTTCGAATTGATAGGGGGGGGACAGACATTCAGAGTACACACACTCACACACAGACACACACACAGACTCACACACACATACACACACACACACACAGACAGACACACTTTTTTCGCCCTGTGTTGATCTCATAAGTCTACTTTCATTTTTTGCAAAAATCGAAAGTAGGCTAACAAGATGTTCAGTATAGAACATATAGCCTACTTTCTCCTAAATGCATGGGTATTGTTATAACCCTTTGTCCTTTTCAAGGAGTGTAATTGAATGTTGGTTGTAGTAGCTTGTTATAGGGATATTAAACATGAATATGAGGTGCCCTTTGCTAGAGCAACCTCTGTAAAAAAATTCATTCAATTCGGTTTCACCGTGTTTGAATTGATATGGGGAATGGTTTTGCACACATACATGGCCACTATTTGCAAACTATTGGGCTGATGACATTGTAGTCAATCATAAGATTCATTCCACAAAAAGGCATGTTGTAGCAAAATCTGGTAGAGATCAAATTATTAGGATGGTCGTAATTTGATTTAAGCTTTTAACATTTGGATGGCCGTCATTCCGTTTCCGTCAAGATGGCGGCGATATAAAACATACACTGAGGTGCCCTTTGCTAGTGCTACCTCTGTACAAAATTTCGTTCCATTCGGTTTCACCGTGTTCGAATTGATAGGAGGAATCGATTTTCACACAAAGATGGCCACCATCCGCAAAATATTAGGCTAATGACCTATTAGTTTGGTCAAATGATGCTCCCTCCAGAAAGGTATGTTGTTGCAAAATTTGGTAGGGATCGGATGATTAGGTTTATCGTAATTAAATTTAAGCTTTGAACATTTGTGTGGCCGCCATTACGTTCTCGTCAAGATGGCGGCGATATAAAAAAAAACACTGAGGTGCCCTTTGCTAGTGCTACCTCTATACCAAATTTCGTTCCATTCGGTTTCACCGTGTTCGAATTAAAAGGGGGAATCGATTTTGACACAAAGATGGCCGCCATCTGCAAACTATTAAGCTAATGACCTACTAGATTGGTCAAAGGATGCTCCCTCCATAAAGGTATGTTGTTGCAAAATTTGGTAGAGATCGGATGATTATGTTAGTCGTAATTTGATTTAAGCTTTGAGCATTTGTGTGACCGCCATTACGTTTCTGTAAAGATGGCGGCGATATAAAACATGACACTGCGGTGCCCTTTATTAGTGCTACCTCTGTACTAAATTTCGTTCCATTCGGTTTCACCGTGTTTGAATTAATAGGGGGAATCGATTTCGACACGAATATGGCCGCCATCCGCACATTATGAGGCTAATGACCTACTAGATTGGTCAAAGGATGCTTCCTCCAAAAAGGTATGTTGTTGCAAAATTTGGTAGAGATCGGATTATTAGGTTAGTCGTAATTTGATTTAAGCTTTGAACATTTGTGTGGCCGCCATTACGTTTCGGTCAATATGGCGGCAGTATAAAACATGGCACTGAGGTGCCCTTTTGTAATACTACCTCTGTACCAAATTTCGTTCCATTCGGTTTCACCGTGTTCGAATTAATAGGGGGAATCGATTATGACTCAAAGATGGCCGCCATCCGCAAACTATTAGGCTAATGACCTGTTAGATTGGTCAAAGGATGCTTCCTCCATAAAGGTATGTTGTTGCAAAATTTGGTAGAGATCGGATGATTATGTTAGTCGTAATTTGATTTAAGCTTTGAGCATTTGTTTGGCCGCCATTACGTTTCTGTAAAGATGGCGGCGATAAAAACATGACATTGAGGTGTCCTTTGCTAGTGCTACCTCTGTACCAAATTTCGTTCCATGCGGTTTCACCGTGTTTGAACTAATAGGGGGAATCGATTTCGACACAAATATGGCCGCCACCCGCAATTTATTAGGCTAATCACCTATTAATTTGGTCAAAGGATGCTTCCTCCACAAAAGTATGTTGTTGCAAAATTTGGTAGCGATCGTATGATTAGGTTAGTCGTAATTTGATTTAAGCTTTGAACATTTGTGTGGCCGCCATTACGTTTCGGTCAATATGGCGGCAGTATAATACATGGCTCTGTGGTGCCCTTTGCAAGTACTACATCTGTACCAAATTTCGTTCCATTCGGTTTCACCGTGTACGAATTAATAGGGGGAATCTTTTTTCACACAAAGATGGCCACCATCCGTAAAATATTAGGCTGATGACATACTAAATTGGTCAAAAGATGCGTCCTTCATAAGGGTATGTTGTTGCAAAATTTGGTAGAGATTGGATGATAAGGTTAGTCGTAATTTGATTTAAGCTTTGAACATTTGTGTGGCCGCCATTACGTTTACGTCAAGATGGCGGCGATATAAATCATGACACTGAGGTGCCCTTTGCTGGTGCTACCTCTGTACCAAATTTCGTTCCATTCGGTTTCACCGTGTTCGAATTAATAGGGGGAATCTATTTTCACACAAAGATGGCCACCATCCGCAAACTATTAGGCTGATGACCTATCCGTTTGGTCATAAGATGCTCCCCCATAAAGGTATGTTGTTGCAAAATTTGGTAGATATCGGATGATTAGGTTAGTCGTAATTCGATTTATGCTTTGAACATTTGTGTGGCCGCCATTACTTTTTCGTCAAGATGGCGGCGATATAAAACATGAAACTGAGGTGTCCTTTGCTAGTGCTACCTTTGTACTAAATTTCGTTCAATTCGCGTTCACCTTGTTCGAATTGATAGGGGGGAACAGACATTCAGAGTATACACACTCACACACACACACACAGAGTCACACACACACATACACACACACAGACAGACACACTTTTTTCGCCCTGTGTTGATCTCATAAGTCTACTTTCATTTTTTGCAAAAATCGAAAGTAGGCTAATATGAAGACATATGTCTGAAGGTTTATCGACGTGGTGTATATTATGAGGTGGAAGGGGTGAAAAGTGGGGGTTGAAGGATTCCTAATGGAGCGTGTATCTCTTAAACGACATAGGCGAGGAGTTTGGAACTCCGCGGAAAAGAAATCAGCATAAAAATAAGTAAATAGGAGTTTGACCGTTTTTTCATAAACACAATTTAAGGGGCCCATGGGGAGGGGTGAAATTATGGGGGTGGGGAAACGTAATATGTCTGAGTGTAAAATTATACACACATCAAAAAAAGTTTTGCATCACCTCGGTTCCCAGATCTCCGGCATATAGACGTTGACTGTGTATATTGTATCAAAGATACAGTGCCTTTGACTGTTCATAGATGTCACTAAAACTGCTCAAAGATGTAAACAACCATGCATGAGCAGGGCCTATTAGACGGAGGGGGTACGACAGCCGATAAGTTCCAGTCATTCCACCAGGACGAAGGTACGCTGCTCATGTTGTCTGTAGTTCTACCATGCCTAGAAGGTCAATACCGCAGTTCGATCGCGTCCGCATTGTTACTTTGTGTCAAGAAGGGCTCTCAACAAGGGAAGTTTCCAGGCGTCTCAGAGTGAACCAAAGCGATGTTGTTCGGACATGGAGGAGGTACAGAGATACAGGAACTGTCGATGACAGGCCTCGCTCAGGCCGCCCAAGGGCTACTACTGTAGTGGATGACCGCTACTTACGGATTGCCGCTCGGAGGACCCTGACAGCAATGCCACCATGTTGAATAATGCGTTTCGTTCAGACACAGGACGTCGTGTTTCAACTCTAACTGTGCGCAATAGGCTGCATGATGCGCAACTTCACTCCCGACGTCCATGGCGAGGTCCAGCTTTGCAACCCCGACACCATGCAGCGCGGTACAGATGGGCCCAACAACATGCTGAATGGACCCCACAGAATTGGCATCACGTTCTCTTCACCGATGAGTGTCGCATATGCCTTCAACCAGACAATCGTCGGAGACGTGTTTGGAGGCACCCTGGTCAGGCTGAACGTCTTAGACACACTGTCCAGCGAGTGCAGCAAGGTGGTGGTTCCCTGATGTTTTGGGGTGGCATTATGTGGGGCCGACGTACGCCACTGGTGGTCATGGAAGGCTCCGAAACGGCTTTACGATACCTGAATGACATCCTCCGACCCATAGTGCACCCATATCGGCAGAATATTGGAGAGGCATTTGTCTTCATGGACGACAATTCTCGACCTCATCGTGCACATCTTGTGAATGCGTTCCTTCAAGATAACGACATCGCTCGACTACAGTGGCCAGCATGTTCGCCAGACATGAACGCTATCGAACATGCCTGGGATATGTTGAAAAGGGCTGTTTATGGACGTCTTGACCCACCAACCACTCTGAGAGATTTACGCCGAATTGTCGTTGAGGAGTGGGACAATTTGGACCAACAGTGTCTTGATGAACTTGTGGATAGTATGCCACGACGAATACAGGCATGCATCAATGCAAGAGGACGTGCTACTGGGTATTAGAGGTAGAGGTGTGTACTGCAATCTGGACCACAAATGCTGAAAGTCTAGCTGTATGATGGTACAACATGCAATGTGTGGGTCTCATGAGCAATAAAACGAGCTGAAATGTTGTTTGTGTTGATCTCTATTCCCTTTGTATTTAAAGGTTCCGGAACTCTTGGAACCGAGGTGATGCAAAACTTTTTTTGATGTGTGTACATGGCCAATGTTGTAGACAATAACACATTGCATCATTTTTGTCTCTTGCTATTTCATCATACGACGAATACTTAGGGAGTTATTGATGATTTTGTACTTTTTGGCCGGAATTTTCTAAGTCCCAGGAATGACATCAAAATTGATTCGAATGAAATTTCAAATAATAGCTTTTTTAATACTTTTATTATATTTTTCACGTCTTTTAAGGTCCGAAACCAACATGATATTTTAATGTTTTTTCGTCCCATGCATTTTTTGGTTTCAGGTGATAGAATTATTTTCCACTAGGACCCATGCTTATATACTATGTAAAGCTCAAATACCTCTCACTCACTCACTGATACATTCATCACGAAATCTCAGAAACCACCGACCGGATTAGAATGAAATTTGGTATGCCGCCTTCTCAAGGGCCGCAATCGCACACTAAGAAAGGATTTCTGGATATTCAGGTTCTAAAGGGGTGTTAAGGGGGTAGACCTGCATTTCATTGAATAGCAATATCCCCCGATTGTTTTCATTGGGGGATGTGATACTCGGCATATAAACTCATAAATAACAAGATGTTCAGTAAAGAAAATATAGCCTACTTTCTCCTAAATGCATGGGTATTTTTACAACTCTTTGTCGCAATTTGATTTAAGCTTTAAACATTTGTGTGGCCGCCACTACGTTTCTGTAAATGCTATAGGGATATTAAACATGAATATGAGGTGTCCTTTGCTAGTGCTACCTCTGTACCAAATTTCGTTCAATTCGGTTTCACCGTGTTTGAATTGATACGGGGAATCGATTTGCACACATGGCCACCATCTGCAAACTTTTGGGCTGATGTTCTTGCAGTTTGATCAGAATATGTTTCCCACGTAAAGATATGGTGTTGCAAAATTTGGAAGCGACTAGATTATTAGGTTGGTCGTAATTACATTTTAGCTTTTAACATTTGGGTGGCCGCGATTACGTTTCCGTCAAGATAGCGGTGATATAAAACATGACACTGAGGTGCCCTTTGCTAGTGCTACCTCCTTACCAAATTTCGGTCATTCGGTTCCACCGTGTTCGAATTAATAAGGGGAATCAATTTTGACATAAAGATGGCGGCCATCCGCAAACTATTAGGCTAATGACCTATTAGATTGGTCAAAGGATGCTCCCTCCATAAAGGTATGTTGTTGCAAAGTTTGGAAGCGATCGGATGGTTATGTTAGTCGTAATTTGATTTAAGCTTTAAACATTTGTGTGGCCACCATTACGTTTCTGGCAATATGGCAGCGATATAAATCATGACACTCAGATGCCCCTTGCTAGTGCTATCTCTGTACCAAATTTCGTTCCATTCGGTTTCACCGTGTTTGAATTAATAGAGGGAATCGATTCTGACACAAAGATGGCCACCATCCGCAAACTATTAGGCGAATGACCTATTAGATTGGTCAAAGGATGCTCCCTCCATAAAGGTATGCAGTTGCAAAATTTGGTAGAGATCGGATGATTAGGTAAATCGTAATTTGATTTAAGCTTTGAACATTCGTGTGGCCGCCATTACGTTTCAGTCAAGATGGCGGCAATATAAAACATGACACTGAGGTGCCCTTTGCTAGTGCTACCTCTGTACCAAATTTCGTTCCATTCGATTTCACCGTGTTTGAATTAATAGGGGGAATTAATTATCACACAAAGATGGCCGCCATCCGCAAACTATTAGGCTAATAACCTATTAGATTGGTCAAAGGATGCTCAATCCATAAAGATATGTAGTTGCAAAATTTGGTAGAGATCGGATGATTAGGTTAATCGTAATTTGATTTAAGCTTTGAACATTCGTGTGGCCGCCATTACGTTTCAGTCAAGATGGCGGCGATATAAAACATGACACTGAGGTGCCCTTTGCTTGTGCTACCTCTGTACCAAATTTCGTTCCATTCGGTTCCACCGTGTTCGAATTAATAGGGGGAATCAATTTTGACATAAAGATGGCCGCCATTCGCAAACTATTAGGCTAATAACCTATTAGATTGGTCAAAGGATGCTCCCTCCATAAAGGTATGTTGTTGCAAAGTTTGGTTGAGATCGGATGGTTTTGTTAGTCGTAATTTAACTTAAGCTTTGAACATTTGTGTGGCCGCCATTACTTTTTCGTCAAAATGGCGGCGACATAAAACATGGCACTGAGGTGTCCTTTGCTAGTGCTACCTCTGTACAAAATTTCGTTCCATTCGGTTTCACCGTGTTCGAATTAATAGAGGGAATCAATTTTGACATAAAGATGGCCGCCACCCGCAATTTATTAGGCTAATCACCTATTAATTTGGTCAAAGGATGCTTCCTCCACAAAGGTATGTTGTTGCAAAATTTGGTAGCGATCGTACGATTAGGTTAGTCGTAATTTGATTTAAGCTTTGAACATTTGTGTGGCCGCCATTACGTTTCGGTCAATATGGCGGCAGTATAATACATGGCTCTGTGGTGCCCTTTGCTAGTACTACATCTGTACCAAATTTCGTTCCATTCGGTTTCACCGTGTTCGAATTAATTGGGGGAATCATTTTTCACACAAAGATGGCCACCATCCGTAAAATATTAGGCTGATGACATTCTAAATTGGTCAAAAGATGCGTCCTTCATAAGGGTATGTTGTTGCAAAATTTGGTAGAGATCGGATGATAAGGTTAGTCGTAATTTGATTTAAGCTTTGAACATTTGTGTGGCCGCCATTACGTTTCCGTCAAGATGGCGGCAATATAAAACGTGGCACTGAGGTGTCCTTTGCATGTGCTACCTTTGTACCAAATTTCGTTCAATTCGCATTCCCCGTGTTCGAATTGATAGGGGGGGGGGGGACAGACATTCAGAGTACACACACTCACACACACACAGACACACATGCACACAGACACACACACATACACACACACACACACAGACTCACACACACACATACACACACACAGACAGACACACTTTTTTCGCCCTGTGTTGATCTCATAAGTCTACTTTCATTTTTTGCAAAAATCGAAAGTAAGCTAAAAATAAGATGACACGTCTCTGAGGGTTTTTCGATGTGGTGTATATTATGAGGTGAAAGGGGTGAAAAGTGGGGGTTGAAGGATTCCTAAGGGACCGCGTATCTCTTAAACGACATAGGCGAGGAGTTTGGTACTCAGCGGAAGAAAATCAGCATAACAAATAAGTAAATAGGTGTTTGACCGTTTTAAGCCTACTATCGATTTTTGCAAAAAATGAAAGTAGACTTATGAGATCAACACAGGGCGAAAAAAGTGTGTCTGTCTGTGTGTGTGTATGTGTGTGTGTGAGTCTGTGTGTGTGTGTCTGTGTGTGTGTGAGTGTGTGTACTCTGAATGTCTGTCCCCCCCTCTATCAATTCGAACACGGTGAATGCGAATTGAACGAAATTTGGTACAAAGGTAGCACTAGCAAAGGACACCTCAGTGTCATGTTCTATATCACCGCCATCTTTACTAGAACTGAATGGCGGCCACTCAAACGTTCAAAACGTAAAATCATATAACGACTAACCAAATCATTCGATCTCTACCAAATTTGGTAACAACATACCTTCGTATAGGATGCGTCTTGTGACCAAACTCCATGTCGTTCGCCATACCATTTCAGGATGGCGGCCGTGCAAATTATGCAAACTTTATAATCCATATCATGGGACCCACCAGTTCCGATTATCGAGCCGAGAATCATTTTAACTGTTCTAAAGGAAGAGGCACGTTCGAAATTAAAAGTTAATTTTGTAATACTATAGTGCAGACGTGATTTTAAAAAGCTGAGCCGATTCAGTAATAAGACAAGATGGCAGCGGATATCTTGTGCCTGACTTATATTTCACTAATTCGAGTATTGCATGCAATATAGCGTACTGATACAAAATAAATAAACCTTGTATGAAATGCTTTATATATAAATAATATACTCCAGTGATGAAATCGTTTAGTATAAATCATTATTTGCTAACAAGTTCTATGTAAGTCATTTTATATAGAACGATATTCGTTGACACAATTAGCTCAGTGGTAGAGCGTTAGCCTATCGCTCAAATGCCTATGGTTCAAACCCGATCAGAGCTAGGTTTTTTGCTTGAAATGTTATATGTTTATTGTTTTGAAATGACTCAGATGTTTTAAAATTAAGCGTTATATTGTGCATATTATGGTGTAAAATATATATTTAATTAAAACATAATTCGCCAGCAGATTTACTCGAGACATCTAGCTGCCAAAAAGGTAACTGCACGCCGACGTACTTATTAACTTCCAGATTTTATTGAAAAGTTTCTTCTTCTGGCCGCTAGAATGCACTCGCTCTGTTAGGATTATATTGTTCGATATTTCACCACTAGATGTCACGACTAGTCTACGTGGGGCTCCATTGATTACTATACCATTGGCATTCTATGCGCATCGAATTTGAAGAATGACAAGATGATACTACAATACATATTTACTTTTTATTTTAAAGGGTTTGTAACAGCCTATTTTGCGTTACTTGAAAATGTTATTTGAAGTAAAGAACAAAACGATTTCACATAGTAACTGAATTCAAGCCGTTGGTGTTAGTTCAGGTTATTAATTACTACTTTTATTTCAGGCAAATAGCAATCGAAAATATCCGCATAGTTTGTATACACACGTCTCTGTAGGGTCATGGAAAGATTTGTTAATTCAATTAGGGTTGTGAAAGCCATGCACAACCAGACGTGTAAAGACATGCCTCAACTCAAAGTTGGATGTTGCCCACGGCAGGTCGTATATGAAATAATAATAATAATAATAATAATATTAATAATAATAATAATAATAAAAATGTTATTGGTTTTACATCCCTTTTAACTACTGCTGCTTTTAGAGACACCGGGGTGCCGGAATTTTGGCCCGAAGGGGATCTTAAACGTTCCAGTAAATGTACTGACACGACTCCCTCGCATTTGTGCACCCTCAAATGCCAGCTGACTGCGCCAGGATACGAACCTGCAACCTAGGGCCCAGCAAGCGAGAACGTTACCGCTGAGCCACGCAGGCAGTCCGGTCGATTATGTCTCCAGATCCATAACATTCTTGATATACTTCTTATCTTTCTTTCTTCAATGATGGTAGCAGTTTTATCTAGGTTGTGGCGTTTGGTAGAGGTAAATCGTTTCTAAGGTCTTCAACAAAGAATAGTCCTATTATACTCTTTGATAATAACAACGAGTTATAACTATACTCATACATTTAGGAGAAAGTAGGCTATATGTTCTTTACTGAACATCTTGTTTCATAAATACAATTTAAGAGGCCCATAGGGAGGGGTGAAATTATGGGGAAAAACGTAATATATCTGAATGAAAAATTAAACATGGCCTATGTTGTAGACAATAACACATTACATCTTTTATGTCTCTTGCTATTTCATCATACGACGAATACTTAGGGAATACTTTTTGGCCGGAATTTTCTTAGTCCCAGGAATGACATAAAAATTGATTCTGATGAAATTCCAAAATATAGTTTTTTTAATACTTTTATTACATTTTTCACGTCTTTTAGCGTCCGAAACCAACATGATATTTTGATGTTTTTTTTCTCCCCATGCATTTTTGGTTTCAGGTGATAGAATTATATTCCATTAGGACCCATGCTTATCTATCTTTATAACTAATGTTATAACGGGACTCCAAATGTTATTGCGGGTGAAGCCGTGGGTAACAGATAGTCTGTATATATTTGTACTGTAAATACTGTAGAATGTAAATAATTTTATATTGCATCTTCATGCCATACGAAATATATAATATATATATAGTATATATCACTAGCTGTATTCAGACTAGCATTAACATATAATTAACTATTCCTTTAACTAATCAACCAATTAATTAATCAATCAATCATTGTACATTGAAAGAATGAACAATAGCATTCATCCGGTTAGATTTTAACCGTTTAAGGCCCCATTTATTATCCTCTACTACCATACTAAATTTAAAATTGATTTATGGACTAGTTATGGAGAAATTGAGTGCTGGTGATATATTTTGCGTGGCCGCCTTATTGAATTAGTGGCACTTATCGAAATTAAAAATAAACGGGTTGGATGGGATAATACACACACACATACACACACAAATGCGGACAAAAGTAGAACTCGTAAGCTTATATTACATAAGGTTAAAATGTGATTCTGTTGGATTTTTTCATTCAGTTTGAATACTTGATGAATTACAATAAATTGTGTGCTCAGGAACAAAATTGTAAATTTATTACATTGTAACGTACTTGGCAATGACAGCGTTCTCTAGGTGGCTACGGGGGCGTAGTTGGTAGCATGCTGAGCTACTATGCCTAATGTCACTGGTTCAAACCCGGCCGAAGTCGTTGAAATGTTTAAGATCACTAAAAATCCCTCAGCATTTTTTCTTCGGAGGGGAAGTAAAGCCGATGGGCCCATGTCACAGTTTTATGGCATGTATAAGAACCTTCCACTAACTAAACTTGTGTGAAGCAAAATTTGTAGGTTAGGTTTGATTAATGCTCTCAAGTTCCAACGTTCGTCACCAGGCGTGGTTGCGGTGGCATTTAGTAGTAGCCAAGTTCACAGCTAGGTGTCGTGGACGATAGCATTTGGTAGCGTAAATAGGAACTACTTGAAATTATCGTCTGCAATCTTCACTTGAATTAAAAGCATATAACATACATTAATACAGTCATCACAATTAACACCGGTTATCAAACAGATTCTACACGCACCCAAAGTACACGGGGCAACATGATCGCGTTGTCGCGGGTCCTAAACTAAGGAACCAACCAAACGACAGCATTTTCTCGTGGACAGTCCAACTTCTCAGTGATTAAGCATCACGGGATCTTAGATAGGCTGGTGTTGGTTGACAGACCTTAAAATGTTGCTACTTTACAAACCATATTTTACAATGCTGACTTCGCTATTCAGTCCAATATAACGTGTTTGCCGACTAAAATTAAACTTACAAGTATTGCCCTGTTTGTTATGGGGTCTTTGTACACCCCCGAGACAATGATTCTTGCGTTTCGTCCCATATTTGAGGCACATCGCAGTACTTATTTTTAAAGCCCTGCACGGATGCACATATCCGCGGATATCCACAACATTTTTCGCCATGCGGATATAGTTTGCATGGCTGTGAAGATAGTGGATAAGCTGCGGATAATGTTTAGAGTAAATTTCCGGATACGTTTTAGAATACAGTCCGAACTTGTTGAATATCATTACTAGGACTCGGATGTTTATGACATATCACATTTTTCCGTTATGTTTTTTTTTTCATGACAAATGCAAGATGATGATTTTTCGCTAATCTCATTCAAACTATGCCATTAAGTATAATTAACACTCTGAACAGGAAAGGGTTGCAATTCTTGCTGTGTAACATTCATTTTAAACATAGCCTAAGGGACGACTTTCTCCTTAAATATTTAAATTTGTTGCTTTATACTTTATCTAATGTACCCATGTGAGTAATCTCCATGGAAAATATGCTTCCGCCTCCAGCTAGCGTCAGGTCTCTGGCGTGTACCGTTTCCCCATTGAGCAGTTGCATATTTTGGATTTGAGACTAAAAGGTATCAACTCTACAATGATAAGGCACAACTCTATTCTAAGACTTTAATTCAGTACTAAAATCATGGCTTCAAACATATAAAAACAATCCCAACAAACATAAAACAAAATCAAACAAAATTACTTCCACAATCCACTAATATTCACATAATATTATCATCATAAACTCATATCATTACTCAAACCTTTACCCTTATATTGACTTCACAATTCACTCTAGTGCGCTGATGCACATACAACTTTCATAAACAAAACTGTACTTTTACTCTTCTGTCATCTAGTGTGACTTCTTTAATTTCACAAAATTACTTGTTTCTTAAACCTCGTCTTACTTTGACAATTATGTGTACCGTGTGTGTTTGGTCTCTCTCTTCCCACCAAATGCTTTTCATGCATTAGCCTATTCAGGTGTTGCACAACAAATCTACGTGCTACTCCATAATTATGTAAATATCCCCTACCCTTCTCTCTATTTATAGTTCCACTGCATGCCGTTGTGCTTTCATCTTCAAAACTTTCGTTATCGCTGTGTCGGATGGTATTATTAAGCTACCCTTGCGAGCGTAGCCTGTGGCGTCAAGTGCCCAACTTCTGAAATTCGTGTCAGTGACAGTAAAAATGCAACTTCCAAACATTCGTTAGATTGCTAAAATCATAAACCATCAGGGTGATCTATAATTACCAATGAGTTCTTAAACCACATAACTTCATTACTCAATATAACAATGTTTCCTTTCACATTACTAACAGGGTCTTAAATCTGCCCTTTTCTAAACGTTAACCTTCACGGTTCGCTTGACAGCTCAGCCCCCTTTAGAGCGGCTTGTAAACAATGGAGTGGAGTGGCGCGGTCCTAGCAGGTACCCCGTCTCTCGCTCCCTGACTCTTGGCTTTCCTCTCCCCAAGCAGTAGTAAGATTCTAAAGACAATACCGTGGTCACAATGACGCACATATCCCAATGGATTTAAACTGAATGGTATGCAAATAGGTACTGGACGAGCTTAAACATTTATCCCTAACCTGAGGATATTATAATAACTGGCCTCAATAGGTCCATTTCAACATGAAGGCGCGAGATTCATACAAACATTGGTCGATGTGGATAACCGGTATCTTAATAAATGCTGCGGTCAGTCACACGGTGCCGTCAATCAGATTCGATTCACAAGAGCGGAATCATTCAATAACTAGTTCTTGGGCGATCAGGTATGGTGTAGAGGTTTCCAATGTTCTCCTCTCACCTACCACAGGATTCGAACCCGGAACATTCCATATCCATCATCAGAGTTAGGGTCCAACATTAAATACACTCTGGCACAAAATACATATCTCAGTATGCTCACGGCTATACGAGATTTCATACGTCGAATAGATTACCTGGCTCCATGACCCGATTCTATGATCTCGTCCTATAATTATTAAGAGAAGTCTATCAATTACTCTCTAAGCTTATACACAAGCTGCAAATTCAATTCACTATAAACTCTTCCATTTCCTTGCATAATTATATTCCCATTAACACAATATATTCTGATTTTAAACTCTTTTCTCATCCCTTAATGTAATCTTACTGCTTAGATCGATAGGTCTTCCAATTAGCGTAAATATTTCTTGCTTACAACATTTTACCTGATGTATTCATTCATACCTTTTATGATTATTTATTATTATTATTATTATTCTTACTGGCATAAATTACCATAATCCGACACAACGTAACCATCTTAATAATCGAACATCCGTGTTCGTTACGTTAAGTTTACATAACTGATTTGCCATTTTATTAATAGTGGTAACGATTAATCCACTCTCTGATGTATAACAACATCTTAACTTTACTGAAATCAAACAACCATAAACACTAGAGGGTATACCTCCTAATATTGATTCTTACTGGTATATTTTATAATTCCGAAATCACATTACATGCAGTGGCTATAACTTCTATAACAACATGATTTGTGGGGTACTTACATAGGCTTATCCAGGTGGCTCCAACCACCCATATCCTCCAGTGTCGCCTGCCATTTGCAGAGTTAGCGCGACATTTGCATATTGAATATACACATTTTATAATACATTTCTTTCACCAACCACACTTTTCATTTCTATGATGAAGCTATCGCTTCATAACACATGACACTTCCTAACACTTGTTATACTATTAATTTAAAAGATATTTCACATATGATTTCTACAAAACACACGTCACTTTTTACACTCTTCATTGGTTGAAATTCCCTGGCAAGACATCAGAATTGCAGGTATTGACGGCATCCTCCATGCTCCTACCAACTCCTGACAGAAATTCTGGATCATCTGCCTGCGGATTCACCAACTCAATTATCCTACGATAAACTTCCTGCTTTGCATAACCGTGCTTACTTTTCGTCCTGAGCGTTACTATTTGGTATTCTTAAGACATTTCACCAAATGCATCATAAAGTTTCTCCCAGCGCATTCCGGCGGACTAATACATGTATAACCAATCAATATATTATACACTGCGCTCAACATTGTACATAGTATTTACACAAATTATTACTTTCAATAGTTCTGCAAGTTATATCACACGGTACTTCCTATGTGAACACTAACAATTGTTCGTACTGCCGCCTATACACATGCAGCACGACTGTTCTTAATAAAAGCCTTCTAAAAGTTTTACTGCACGGCTTCCCAAGCTGAAGTCCGAGCCTCCTTCCTTGACTTCGGTAATACGCATTTCGCACAATAAAGTTCGTTGATTACCGTACTTATTATTACTTCATGACTATGCATGATTATATTATCACTTGGTGCATTACACTGCACGGCGAATATAATGATTAACACTAAAATGTTCAAGTCTTCGTGTGAGCGTCCTTTCCTGAGCCAAAGCGACATACGTTCCGCGCTCGAGTCTGTTCCAACTGACCCCTTCTGACTGGGTCCACACCCTTATATCCGTTTCACACGAAAAAGTAGACCTAGAATTCCCGCGCTGTATCATCTCCTCTCCCAGGATGATTCTGGTCTCGAAACAATGCTCATAGGGTTCCTTTTTCCTCGCTGGTCCCAGAACTATCTGCGTGCTTAATTAATATTAATTGCCTTTGCCATAGCGTGGGTACGCGGTTTCCAGTGGAAATCCCCGGTGACATAGTCAGGTCACACCGCGAACACTCATAGTCCTGTGTTGATGCGCACTCCATTAAATATGCCTCGATTTCACAGATTAAAGGCTTGGTAATTAGCCTCCTGGCTAAAGATTCACATGTGTGCAACTCTCATGTCATTGCGTTGCTCCAATCACGAGTAATCAATGATTTTCACTGGGATCTTCCCATCCCATTCTCAACTCCATTCTCAAACGGGGAAGAACAGGGTCATTATTCAACCCCCCGACCTCTTGCAGACGACTTAAGTAGGTCAACGAGATTGACAGGGCTCCATGAGTCTCCTCCTACAATTCTGGGGTCATTAGTAAAATGTCAAACTCCCCAACTTCTGTGTTCCAAGTCCAGCATAGCCTACTACATGTAGTCCAATAATGCTATAATCCACTCATTTTCCCTGCATTATTTTAATAAATAATGTCAGCACCAGTTGATATCACACCAGTGATTAAATATGTACTTTCCTCTAGGGGTTTTTACAACTAAAACTCCCTCAACAGATCTCGGGTTCGTTCCCTGGTGGAACCTTCATTCTTAGATCACAGTCTCTGAGATCCACTTTCGATACCAGTCAGCCTAATTCCCCTCGGGTTCACTAATTAAAATATTATTGTAATGCCAGTTGATTCAGATATTTAGAAACTGACGTGAAGGCTGGAACGGGGTGCACTGAACCTCGTGAGGACAATTGAGTAACTCTCTGACAGTGAGGCAGTGCCCCGGTCATGAAAACCAAGATTAACGGCCGAGGGGACCCGATGGGTTGACCACGCGTCATCCCAATATCTGCAGGCCGTAAGGCTGGGCAGCGGCCGCTTGGTAGGCCTAGGCCCTTCATGGACTGCAGTGCCAGGGGGTTATTATTTATTTATATAGTAGATTCGAATAAGAAACATGCGGCTGCGGATAAACGTCGTGCGGATGTGGGCGGATGCGGGTAAACGTCGTGCAGATGCGGGGCGGATGCGGATAACAGTAGTGCGGATGCGGGGCAGATGCGGATAAACGTCGTGCAGATGCGGGGCGGATGCGGGTAAACGTCGTGCAGATTCGGGGCGGATGAGGATAACAGTAGTGCGGATTCGGGGCAGATGCGGATAAACGTCGTGTGGATGCGGGTAAACGTCGTGCAGATGCGGGGCGGATGTGGATAAACGTCGTGTGGATGCGGGTAAACGTCGTGCAGATGCGGGGCAGATGCGGATAAACGTCGTGCAGATGCGGGGAAGATGCGGATAAACGTCGTGTGGATTCGGATAAACGTCGTCCAGATGCGGGGCAGATGCGGATAAACGTCGCGCGGATGTGGGTAAACGTCGTGCAGATGCGGGGCGGATGCGGATAACAGTAGTACGGATGCGGGGCAGATGCGGATAAACGTCGTGTGGATGCGGATAAACGTCGTGCAGATGCGGGGCGGATGCGGATAACAGTCGTGTGGATGCGGGGCGGATGCGGATAACGTTTCGTTTATCTGCGCAGGGCTCTACGTTATTTGCTCCTTGGACGCATCTCCTCCCTGGTTGGTTGGTTCTTAAGTTTAGGGGCTGCGACAACGCGGTCTTGTAGCCCCGTGTACCTTGGGTGTGTGTAGAATCTTTCTGATAACCGGTGTTAATTTTGATGACTGTATTAGTGTGTGTATCTTTTTTAATTCAAGTAAGGACTGCAGACAATCAATTTTCAAGTAGCTCCTACTTTTGCCGCCAAACGCCACCGTCAACTACTACTAGTTCAGAACTTAGCTACCAGACATCACCGCAGTCGGCTCTTGGCAACAAACGTAGGAACCGAAGAGCGTTGTTTATATTCTTAACCTATACAATTTAGCTTCTCACATGTGTGATTAGTGGAAGGTTCTTTAACATGCCATAAATCTATGACATGGGACTTCCGGCTTTAAATCCCCTCCGAAGGAAGGCATACTGAGGGATTTTTAACGCTCTTAAAAAATCCGACGACTTCGGCCGGATTTGAACCCGCGATCTTGGGCATAGAAACTCAGCATGCTGCCGACTACGCCACCTACCTGGCTGGTTTCATAACGTCTTGATCTTTACCTTGTTCGCTGTACCAAGTTGGGTACCAGGCACGCAAGCGAAATCCCACAAAACACGATGAAAATAGTGGAACCAATATTCCAAAGCTAAAATTCCCAAATCATCGTTTCCACAATTTCTGAGGTGCCGTATCTATCAGACGTTTCCAGTAAGGCCGAGTATTATTAATGGAAGGAACAGATGCTGCTCTATCTAACTTCACTGAATTACTCAATGCGATAAATCTGACGTTTACACTGACTAACGAGACAGCTCACTTTAGACTAAATGATCTGACGCTCTGTGCAGCCGAGTTCTATTATCCTGTTGGAGTAGCGTTTGAGATATACGTCCATCAAGCCGCAGACTATGGAACGTGGTTTTGACTCATGTCAAAATCAAAGTGTGGAACATTACTGTAATGTATTATTTTAAGAGGGGCTTATGACCTCGATGATCCGTCCCTTAAAACAAAAATAACTAATTAAGCGGCTTCTATGGCGTAGACTAGTTGGCAGCATGCTGAACGCCTATGCCCAAGATCGCGGGTTCAAAAACGGCCGAAGTCGTCGGATTTTTAAGAGCGTTAAAAATCCCTCAGTATGCCTTCCTTCGGAGGAGAAGTAATGCCGGCGGGCCCATGTCATAAATTTATGACATGTAAAAGAACCTTCCACTAACTAAACTCGTGTCAAGCTAACTTTGTAGGTTATATTTGATTAACGCTCATTTATGTTCCAACGTTGGCAGCCAAGTGCCGGTTGTGGTGGCATTTAGTAGCCAAGTTCTGAACTAGGTGTCATTGACGGAAGAATTTGGCAGCAAATGTAGGGACTATTTGAAATTGATCGTCTGCAGTCCTTACCAGAATTACAGATAACACACACTAATACAGCCATTGTTGGTTCTTCAGTTTACTTTGGGTGTGTGTAGAAACTGTCTGATAACCGGTGTTAATTTTGATGGCTGTATTAGTGTGTGTTATCTGTAATTCAGGTAATAATAATAATATCGTATGGCCTCGGGTGCCTGGTGCAAGCTTTGTTAATTGACACCCAGAGGGTAGCTTGCATGTCGAATTTCGTCGTTCCTTTGAACGCTATGAAAGTCAAGAAGGTTAGATATCTAAACTCCTTGACACTACAGCGCTTTCAAGTAGAGAATGGAGGAACTTTGTGTTGGCGGAAAATCCCGAGATTAATTTTGCCATTGAACACGGCCTACTGAATTCAAATGGGTTCTTTAACATGCCAACAACGTATGGCATGAGTATCGTGATTTCTGTCGCCTTCAAAAATCACTTACCATGGCCAGGGGCGAACCTGCAATCTTGGGGTTGGTAGTCCGGCACTATAACCACTCACCCACCGTGGCAAGCAATTCAGGTAAGAACTGCAGACGATCAATTTCAGGAAGTTCCTACTTTTGCTACCAAATGCTAACGTCAACGACACCTAGCCGTGAACTTGGCTTCTAGATACCACTGCAACCGGCACCTGGCGATGAATGTTGGAACTTCGAGAGTGTTAATCAAATCTAACCTACACATTTTTAGCTTCACACAATTGAGGTGGTAGCTATAATGAAGGCACATAGTCAAACACATAGTTTTCAGAAAATGACAGTGTAAGTGTATGAAAGGGGCAGATGACTTCGTAGTTCCGGCCCTTACAACCTCAATAACTAACTAACTGAAAAATCGATTAATGCCTACAAAATGTTGCTCATCACAGAGATCCTTAATTTGTAAACACAAAATTTACCAATACACTTGTTGGATTTCTTAACTTTACAGTAATATTATATGATTATAAAATAAAATTAAGTGTCCTTATGGTTGTTCGAGGCTATTAATGTATATCCTGGTATTTTCCCTCTACTTTGTAACTGTTGATCATCTGCTGTATGCGTTTCTTGGAGTGCAATGACATCGATAGCATGTTTCTTTGATAGTCTGGATAGATAGTCACAATTAGAGCTACTTATTCCTTCAATGTTCAGTTGACATATGCGGAGAGATGGTCCAACCCTACGAACTTGTGCGTCCTGAGAAGGACTTATTGACTGTTTACTCTGTATTTGTTGACCGGGAGGCCTTTTCAGGCAGTTCGGTCTCATCTCTATTTTGTTGCTTACTTAGCACCACCCGGGGGACACGTGTAGGGTAGCAATGGGTAAAACCTACGGACGTGAGCAACGTTTGACCCCCAGGTAATCAACGGTTGAAGTCAAGAAAACCACCTTAGCGCTCTGCAGTACTTCTTGAAGACTCTTCATTTAACATCTCAGAAGCATGGGAAACTATATGGGAAGAATCATCAGTATTCAATGCACATCTGATTGAGAACCCTTCCAACCGGATAGAAGGTTTCAAACTCCCCAGACGCCAATGGAGAATCATTAACCGGATCCGTACAGGACAGGGCAAATGTGGATTCCTGCTTCACAAATGGGGTTGGGTTACTTCTGCTAACTGCAATTGTGGAGCTACCTTGCAAACCATCGGACATATTGTTGGTGAATGTCCGCAACGAGCGTTCCAAGGATCAGTAGGTGACATTCATCATGCATCTTCTGAGGCACCTCAGTGGATTGATGGCCTGCACATAGAAGTTTAAACCAAGAACTTGTGTTTATGACTATGTATATAACTGTATATATAACTTTATATGTAGTGTATGAACTTTTATGTTAACTCTGTATCATCACAAGATAAATAAATAGTGCCCTTATTACACCTAACATTGATTATTTTTATATGGTGAAGCCATAAGATTGATAATAAAGTCAATAATAGTTGTAGCAATGAATTTAATATCATTACAGTAATAGACTACTACTTCTTCAAAGTATAATGTACACGCTTTTTAAATATTCTGCAAATAATAAAATATGTTCACATCTATCACATACATTTATGTAAGAGTGTTATATCCGTTTCGTACTAGGGACAGATGACCACGTTGTTCTTTCTCTTAAATCTTCAATAACTAACAATCTAACTAACTCCGTTTCATACTCTTTTTATAAATGAACTTGTAAAGAGATACCGTATTTTCCACTATTTAAGTTCTACACGTCGTCAGGATCTTCATCACTGACCTCTTCCAATGTTCCGTTAGGGATTTCTGCAGTAGCCTGAACATCAAAATGTTGCTATATCCATTTAACACTTTCATCATCACTGAACTTGTAAAGAGATCTCACATCTCGGACTCATGCTGCATTCAACACTGAGAGGGCAGTTGAAGTGGTTTCTTTTTCAACTTTGGGCAATATGGCATTTATTTCTTTGCACCGATTTTTTCCCACCTGATTGTACAGCTTTTAAGTGAGTTTACAATTTCTCCTTCAGCACTCGTATTAATAGTACTTCCAGTAATATCACAATAGGTTAATTAGTTCAAAATGATTTCAAAATCTTTATACAAGATTTCAAAATGGATCTTACAATACCACAAACACAGTACTGCACGGTTTAACGCATTAGAATTACTTAATAGGCAAGTAATACGTAGCACAACATTTTTTGAACATAAATAAGTTGCCACATTACCTTGGGAAACCAAGGCTACAAACCTCAAGAATCAAGATACTGCGCCCGATTGACCGAAGTCGAACGACCTCATATGTCTGAATTTCAAAATCAGCTCAGCACGAGATCGAAAACATCTCGGGGTCTATCTGGGCACACAAAAATAAAGCTAGCTTGGCTGATTTCAGAATTCAACAGAAGTAGGAGGAGAACGGATTATGGAAAAACACGAATACCACAGTTTTAAAATATGAGATATCATATTTATTTTTCTCTCTCAATGCATCCTAAATTAAAAAGTCTGTTCCTTGGGAGTAAAAAGAACTAAACACTCTTCTGAAAAAGAAAACACCCTAATCCTCCTGGGTCCCTAGCTAATATTCCTGTCAAATTTTGACTATTCAATCAATCAAAAATTTGTTTCAAATTTGAAAACATTTACACTTAACATATAGCAATGGCGTGTGAGATAATCACAAATTAATAGTCCGTTCTGTTACTCACATTTATTTAAATACAGTAATTACTCTATTTTCATAATGAATAGACTCATTATCAGACCAGTCTGTTATCCCTAATTTTTTCACTGTCGTGTCAACACATTCATTTTCACATTTTTAACCAAAACTTATCTAACCAGTGGGGGTCCGGGCGGGGACTCCTAGAGCCCGCTGATGAGCCAGCTTGGTGTCCTAGTCGAAACCCCGCACAAGACACGGCACAAACCTAGAAGAATTGCTGAGTTTTTAATTCACTGGCCGTGAAAGCCAATATACTATCTTTTTTGGAAGCCTTCATAGGGAGGTTATGGCTGCTTGAGCGTTCAGTTCTCGGAGAAAACAATTAGTTCCGTGAAGAACTATTCAGCCTATTTTCATATATCCTACTTATGTTAATTGCCACTATCAACATACAAATTTTCAGTTTGATTGCTCAAAGAGATTCTTAGATATTGAGAACCGACTAAATATTTCGGATGGTCGCCATGTTGGACTTTATATATGTAGGTCCTAGAGTTATGTACTGTTACATGAAGATTATTGTGTACGTGTAGCATTCAAACTTCAATCGCATGATTAGGACACAAGAAGTAACAACGAGAATTTAAAATTTCGCACAGCTGCCATCTTGTGGTTATGGAAACAATTGAAATAAATTAGATGCCAGTGGATTAACATTCGTATAAGGATTTACTTTACCAAGTTTCACTGCACTCGGATGGTTAAATTCCGACAACCCTCCATGTCAATATTTATACTTCGCGATGCCGCCATGTTGGATTTGTGATCACCAGGTTATTGAAAGTCCTATAGGTGCACTTATCATAGCCCCTATGAACATAAAAATATTCAGTTTGATTGCTATAATAGATTCGTAGATATTCAGAGCCGTCTAAATATTTCGGATGGTTGCCATGTTGGATTGTTAAATGTATAGGCCATAGAGTCAAGTACCATTAAAGAAAAATTATTGCGTAGGTTCATTATTCAAACTTTCAATTCAATCGCATGATTACGACACAAGAAATAGAAACTTAATTTTAAAAATTCGCACAGCCGCCATCTTGAGGTTTTGGAAACAATTGAAATAAATTAGATAATAGTGCATTACAATGTGTATAAACATTTCCTGTACCAAGTTTCATTGCGTTTGGAGCATTAAGTCGCGAGAAAGGTCTATTTAAATTTTCAAATTCGCTTTGCAGCCATGTTCGTTTTGTAGTCAACCGGTTTATGAATATCTTATAGACGAACTTCCAGTAGTGCCCTTTATCTCCGTACAAAATTTCAGTGTGATACCGTTAATAGTTTCAGAGATATAGAATGCCGGTGAAATATTTCGCACAGCCGCCATCTTGTGGTTATGTAAACAATTGAACGAAGTTAGATGTCGGCGCATTACAATGTGTATAAACATATACTGTAGCATGTTTTATTGCTTTTGGTTGGTTAAATCGCGAGAAACATCTATTTAAAAGTCTCAACTTCGCTTGGCCGCCATGTTGGTTTTGAAGTTACCAGTTTTTCAGGAGTCACATAGAACTTCTAGTAGTTTTCTTTATTACCGTAAAAAATTTCAGGGTGAAATCGGTAATAGTTTCGGAGATATTGAATGCTGGTGTAATATTTCGCACAGCCGCCATGTTGGATTTGTGAGATGTAACAAAATTTGAAGGGCACGGTCGGGGTTGCCCGGAATATTGCTATGAATTTACCGAGTTTCATTGAAATAGCTCCAGCCGTTTAGAATTTATTAGGGGGAGACACACACACACCTCACTCACACACACACACACGCACACACACACGGACAAAAGGTGATCTCATAAGCCTATTTTTTTCAAAATTGAAAATAGGCTAAAAAGGCGCAGGTGTGCTTCATAAAACGGGAGGTAGCGCACAGTTCGCTACTCCAGTGGGGATCCGGGCGAGGACACCAAGAGCCTGCTGATGAGCCAGCTTGGTGTTCTAGGCAAAACCCCACACTTGACACGGCGCAAACCTTCAGGAATTGCTGAGTTTTTATCCAACATTTGTTTATCAAGTCCGAGAATTTTTAGTTTTATGTCCAATTATGAAAATTCCAATTTTTCCCATTTTAAGTGGGAAAGTGGTTTTCTATCAATTATTTACAAAAACCTTTGCATGATTTTAAAAACCATCTCCGGATTTTTGACATCGTCGACTTTAAATTTATCAATGTTTTATAACAATTTCTGATATTCTGCAAGTGTTGTTTAGTTTAATTTATTTTAGAAAATTACAATTTAATTAATATCACTTATTTCCTGCCTTCTTTAACAATAATTAAGATAATATCTCATATTAATTACCTGTTGTTGTTGTTTGAGTCTTCAGTCTTTTGATTGGTTTGATGCAGCACTCCATGTATCCGTGTCCTGACCTAATCATCTCATTTCTACATACTGTAGCTACCACACCCTACATCCGAGGCAATCTGTTTAACATATTCTAACCTTGGTCTACCCCTACAGTTCTTCTCCGCCACCCTACCTTCCATAACTAAGCTTGCTATTCCTTGGTGTCTTAGTATGTGTCCTACCAACCTGTCTTTTCTCTTCATTAGCAGATGCCAGAAACATATATCCTCTCCCACTCGTCTTAATACCTCTTCGTTTGTAACCCTATCTTCATCTTCATCATTCTCCTGTAACGCCACATTTCAAACGCTTCAATTCTCCTCTTTTCTGCTGCACCAACAGTCCATGTTTCACTTCCATAGAGCGCCACGCTCCAGACAAAGGCTTTCAAAAATAACTTCCTATTACCTAAATCTATATTCGATGTCAACAGGTTCCTTTTCCGGGCCTGAGCCAACCTACTTTTGATGTGTAACATCTTTCCACTCGGTTGCTGGATAGTTTTGTGGGAGTGATTTTGAAAATTGGGGACGGAAGTGGGTCGGAACGATCGAGCTGGCAGTGGTGGATCGAACGCAAGTATGCACTGCCCGCTCGATCGATCGAATGGAAGTGTACTAGCTGGCAGTGGTGGAAAACGGAAGTATGCACTGCCCGCTCGATCAATCGAACAGAAGTGTACTAGCTGGCAGTGGTGGAAAACGGAAGTATGCACTGCCCACTCGATCGATCGAACGGAAGTGTACTAGCTGGCAGTGGTGGAAAATGGAAGTATGCACTGCCCGCTCGATCGATCGATCCAGCGGGCAGTGGTAAGACCCAGCTGGCAGTGGTACGAGAAACAAAGAGCGCGCGGTGTCGGAAATTGATACCACGATGTACTCTCGGCCATGTGGAATGTATATGACACACTGAACGGAAAACGCTCATGCGAACTCTGGTGTCAAGTGATAGAAACAAATGACATGGTACATGTTCGAAGTCTTCGTATCAGTATTTAAATGGTAAAATGCCTTAATATCAAACATTGTAAGTAGTCGGCATTGCCGGTATTATGTTCCTGCACAATGGCTATTCAAATATAACCCACATAACGGTAATGCTGTCATCAATATAATATGATCGTTGTGTTTATACGAGAATTGAACAAGCCTTCATGAACTATTACTGAATACATTCTCTTTGCTCACAAGGGGGCCTATTCATAATGCATTTTAAACTCAATTTCACGCAGGAACATAATCGAAACAAGCAAAATATAAATGAAACTTAATTCCGTAATGCAGTATTATTGGAACGTGGAAATAAGTCTCCAACTTGTGCACAAAATTTGGTTAGTCGAAATAGCCGCGGGGTTAGTGCTTATGACTGTGAATCTAGAGATTTTGGGTTTGAATCCCGGACGGGGTACATATTTTTGCTACCAGATTATCATTTTAAACGATATTTATCATATCAGTATGACTCATTTTAACAGAATCCATATGAAATTACGTGTTGGTCTGTGAATGAAGAGGACCTGTTTATAAGGAATTTAAGGTTATGAGCGGTGTCTTGACAATTAATCCAGTTGATCCATATCGTATTCTTTATTTAGGCTAGTGCTGGTGGAAGCTACAAATCATCTAATAAAATGAGTTCCGTATTATAAACTACAATATCCATAAAACACTCCCTTTTACAATAGATGAACATTTGTGCCAATAATAGTATAAAATACCGGTGTATCAACAATTTCAAGTGAGGTTTCTTCTATGTCAGATGTTACACATCATAAGCGACTACTGAAAGGCTCGTAATGTTTTTATATCCTCTTTGCTTCGTCCATCACTGGTTATTTTGCTTCCTATGTAACAGAAGTATCCTTCTTCTTTCAAAAAAAACAAGTAGTTCCGTGAAGAACTATACAGCCTATTTTCATATATGCGACTTATATTAACTGCCACTATCAACATACAACATTGCAGTTTGATTGCTGTAATAGATTCGTAGATATTGAGTACCGTCTAAATATTTCGGATGGTCGCCATGTTGGATTTTATATATGTAGGTCCTAGAGTTATGTACTGTTACATTAAGATTATTGTGTACGTGTAGCATTCAAACTTCAATCGCATGATTAGGACAAAAGAAGTAATAAGGAGATTTTAAAATTTAGCACTGCTGCCATCTTGTGGTTATGGAAACAATTGAAATAAATTAGATGCCAGTAGATTAACATTCGTAAAAGGATTTACTCTACCAAGTTACACTGCACTCGGATGGTTAAATAGCGAGAAACGTCCATGTGAATATTTATACTTTGCGTCGCCGCCATGTTGGATTTGTGATCACCAGGGTATTTAAAGTCCTATAGGTAAACTTAAGTTCATAGACCCTATGAACATAAAAAATCAGTTTGATTACTATAATAAATTCGTAGATATTCAGAGACGTCTGAATATTTTGGATGGTCACCATGTTGGATTGTTAAATGTATAGGCCATAGAGTCATGTACCATTGAAGGACAATTATTGCGTAGGTTCATTATTCAAACTTTCACTTCGATCGCTTGATTACGACACAAGAAATAAAAACTTAATTTTAAAATTTGCACAGCCGCCATCTTGAGGTTATGTAAACAATTGAACTAAATTAGATACCAGTGCATTGCAATGTGTATAAACATTTCCTGTGCCACATTTCATTGCGTTTGGAACATTAAATCGCGAGAAAGGTCTATTTAAAAATTTCAAATTCGCTTGGCCGCCATGTTCGTTTTGCAGTTAACCGCTTTTTTGAAAGTCTTATAGGTGAACGTCCTGTAGTGCCCTTTATCTCCGTATAAAATTTCAGGGTGATACAGCTAATAGTTTCAGAAATATAGAATGCCGGTGAAATATTTCGCTCATCCGCCATCTTGTGGTTATATAAACAATTGAACCAAGTTAGATCTCGGTGCATTACAATGTGTATAAACATATACTGTACCTAGTTTTATTGCGTTTGGTTGGTTAAATCGCGAGAAACGTCTATTTAAAATTCGCAAATTCGCGTGGCCGCCATGTTGTTTTTGTAGTGACCAGTTTTTCAAAAGTCACATAGGTGAACCTCTAGTAGTTCCCTTTATCACCGTACTAAATTCCAGGGTGATAACGGTAATAGTTTCGGAGATATTGAATGCTGGTGAAATATTTCGCACAGCCGCCATGTTGTATTGGTGAGACGTAAAAAAATTTGAAGGGCACGGTCGAGGTCACCGGGAATAGTACTATGAACTTACCGAGTTTCATAGAAAGCGCTCCAGCCGTTCAAAAGTTATTAGCGGGGGTACACACACACACCTCACGCACACACACACGCACACACACACGGACAAAAGGTGATCTCATAAGCCTATTTTTTCAAAATTGAAAATAGGCTAAAAATAACCCCTGGCACTAGAGCCCGTGAAGGTCCTAGGCCGACCAAACGACTGCTGCTCAGCCATTTTGCCTGCAGATATTGGGGTGACACGAGATCAGCGCATCGGGTCCCCTCGGCCGTAAATTTGGTTTTCGTGATCGGGGCGCTGCCTCACCGTCAGACAGCTTCTCAGTCGTCCTCACGAGGCTGAGTGCAACCCGTTCCCGGCCTCACGTCAGTTTCTAAAATCCCTGACGGAGCCGGGAATCGAACTCGGGGCCTCCGGGTGAGAGGCACGCGCGCTATCCCAACACAACGGGGTCGGCTTTCTACTTCTTTTACTTTTTCTAATTAGCTGACCTCAATTATTTCTCAGCGGATAATACATCAGATATTCACAACAATCATAAACAGTCATACACCAATCTTTTACTGTCATGGTATTCGGTAAGGTTCATTCTTGTCTGACAGGAGTTTACAAATGTAACTTGCTCTACAACCAATCCTCAATAACGGCGAGTGAAAAATAGCAATCAAATACGTGAATTCTGCTGTCGACGGCTTTATCTGGCTTGTAATGGGGCGATCAAATAATACCCTACCCTTCTTTATTTCATTAATAACCTTCCTTCTCATCACATGGGGCGACCACTGTGTCTAACCCTTCTTTTAATTAATTATTTATATTTCTTCATAAATCGTCATAGGGACCAATACTATTCCCTCACCGCTGACACATATTATCACAAAAAATTACCATGTTGCTCCGTAAGCTACCACATCATATTTTATCTTCCTAATATTGAGTCATGTCACCTCATGCAACTCAGAAAGAGTCAGCAATTTTCTAGGTTTGTGCCGTGTCTTGTGTGGGGTTTCGCCTAGAACACCAAGCTGGCTCATTGGCGGGCTCTTGGTGTCCCCGCCCGGACCCCCACAGGAGTAACGAACTGCGCCTTACGTCCCTTTATATTAGGTGAAAATGCACCACTTGACTCCAAGAACTAAAAGCTCAAGCAGCCTTAACCTCCCATGAAGGCTTCCAAAAAGATGGTATATTGGCTTTCACGGCCATTGAATTAAAACTCAGCACTTCTTCTAGGTTTGTGCCGTGTCTTGTGTGAGGTTTCGCATAGGACACCAAGCTGGCTCATTGGCGGGCTCTTGGTGTCCCCGCCTGGACCCCCACAGGAGTAACGAACTGCGCGTTAACTCCCTTTACATTAGGTGCAACTGCACCACTTGACTGCGAGAACTAAAAGCTCAAGCAGCCTTAACCTCCCTATGAAGGCTTCCAAAAAGATGGTATATCGGCTTTCACGGCCAGTGTATTAAAACTCAGCAATTCTTCTAGGTTTGTGCCGTGTCTTGTGTGGGGTTTCGCCTAGGACACCAAGCTGGCTCATCGGCCGGCTCTTGGTGTCCCCGCCCCGACCCCCACAGGAGTATCGAACTGCGCGTTACCTCCCTTAAATTAGGTGCAACTGCACCACTTGACTGCGAGAACTAAAAGCTCAAGCAGCCTTAACCTCCCTATGAAGGCTTCCAAAATGGTGGTATATTGGCGTTCACGGCCAGTGAATTAAAACTCAGCAATTCTTCTAGGTTTGTGCCGTGTCTTGTGTGGGGTTTCGCCTAGGACACCAAGCTGGCTCTCATCGGCGGGCTCTTGGTGTCCCCGCCCCGACCCCCACAGGAGTAACGAACTGCGCGTTACCTCCCTTAAATTAGGTGCAACTGCACCACTTGACTGCGAGAACTAAAAGCTCAAGCAGCCTTAACCTCCCTATGAAGGCTTCCAAAAAGATGGTATATTGGCTTTCAGGGCCAGTGAATTAAAACTCAGTTATTCTTCTAGGTTTGTGCCGTGTCTTGTGTGGGGTTTCGCCTATGACACCAAGCTGGCTCATCGGCGGGCTCTTGGTGTCCCCGCTCGGACCCCCACAGGAGTAACGAAATGCGCGTTACCTCCCTTTATATGAGGTGCAACTGCACCACTTGACTGCGAGAACTAAAAGCTCAAGCAGCTTTAACCTCCCTATGAAGGCTTCCAAAAAGTTGGTATATTGGCTTTCACAGCCAGTGAATTAAAACTCAGCAATTCTTCTAGGTTTGTGCCGTGTCTTGTGTGGGGTTTCACCTAGGACACCAAGCTGGCTCATCGGCGGGCTCTTGGTGTCCCCGCCTGGACCCCCTCAGCTTGGTGTCCTAGGCGAAACCCCACACAAGACACGGCACAAACCTAGATGAATTGCTGAGTTTTAATTCATTGGCAATGAAAGACAATATACCATGTTTTTCAAATACAAAGAGTTAATTGAACCAACTATCCGTCTCGTAGTTATTAAACTCCATTAATTTCTTCCTGTTATAATGATGTTTTCAACTATTTCCTCACGTCACAAATCCTCCTCTAAATTATACATAAATATCTCCGATTGGAATAGCCTTCCGTTCTTTAAAAATATTTTACCTTCATGACGTCAAACAAAAATTATTAATCGTGCATAATTCAACAGATGACTATTCTTATTATCTTCCGATATGTTTTGTTAATCCAATTTTTACATACTTCAACAACATCTTGTATTACCTTAAGCATAGCAAAGTCATAACACTGGCTACTTAAAGTAAAGGATCTTAGCTTACATTTCGGCGTTGAGATGATGAGGCGTTGAGTCCATCTTCATGCGGTTGACTGTACATGTTGAACGCGCCATGGTAGCGTTGTATCGTAAGCACTCCACATGCCCAGTGCTGTTTCTAATCAATTGTGCTTGACTCAAATATCATTTAAGCGAAATGAACCTGGGAAGAACTTACACACTCCAAAACCATGAACTGCTGGATATCATACAGAACAGTTTAGACTGTATTTTATTGCGGCAGAAGCTTGTTTTGTTTTGACTCCACATGGAAATAGCCATGAATAAAATGTGTTTTCACGCTGATATGAGTAATTATACGATCCCAAATTACGGCAGCATATTCACAAAAGCGATATAAAAGGGCTATAAATTTACTGCTCCAGCAGATTATATTGAACACAATTTTATATTAATTAAATACACTCCATTTAACGACACATTTGGCAGGTTTAATCCCCGTTCATTAATCATTTTAAATGACAGAATTTGTCAAAAATATAATGGGAGGATTATGCTCGTGACAACTCATATTTGCATGTGGTATTAATTTTGAGAACCATGTTTCCAGTATATTCAAGAAAACGATATCGACTCATTATCTTAAGAGACTGCTGTCCTTAATGTGTCGTCCCTTAAAACAACAACAACTAACACAGTATCTTCAAACTGGAGCTTAATGGAAAATTCTTAAACCATCACAGAGATATGATGTCACATGGACCTGCTTGGGTAGAACAGAGCCTTCAAAATATAGAAAGAAGTCACCTGTATCTACCCGTTTGCCACCTTCACCTTCCTCGTGATACGACGAAATTTGATGACAGTGTTAATACTCGAATTAGTTAGATATCGATATTTATTTACAGATGGGGACATAGTCCCTGGTGACAAAACTACAATTAAAATGTGTATGCAAAGGTAATGAGAAACATATACATTTCCTGTAGAAAGAAATGAGAAAATACTAATCCCACCCCGTCCATCCAACTCACATAAACTCACTGCTACCCACTAATCCCACACTCCAACTCACATAAACTCACTATTACCCACTAATCCCACACTCCAACTCACACAAACTCACTGCTACCCACTAATCCCACACTCCAACTCACATAAACTCACTGCTACCTACTAATTCCACACTCCAACTCGCATAAACTCACTGCTACCCACTAATCACACACTCCAACTCACATAAACTCACTGCTACCTACTAATCTCACACTCCAACTCTCATAAACTCACTGCTATCTACTAATCCCACACTCCAACTCTCATAAACTCACTGCTACCCACTAATCCCACACTCCAACTCACATAAACTCACTGTTACCTACTAATCCCACACTCCAACTCACATAAACTCACTGCTATCTACTAATCCCACACTCCAACTCACATAAACTCACTGCTACCTACTAGTCTCACACTCCAACTCACATAAACTCACTGCTATCTACTAATCCCACACTCCAACTCACATAAACTCACTGCTACCTACTAATCCCACACTCCAACTCACATAAACTCACTGCTATCTACTAATCCCACACTCCAACTCACATAAACCTACTGCTACCCACTAATCCCACACTCCAACTCACATAAACTCACTGCTATCTACTAATCCCACACTCCAACTCACATAAACTCACTGCTATCTACTAATCCCACACTCCAACTCGCATAAACCTACTGCTACCCAGTAATCCCACACTCCAACTCACATAAACTCACTGCTACCTACTAATCCCTCAATCCAACTCACATAAACTAACTGCTACCCACTAATCCCACACTCCAACTCACATAAACTCACTGCTACCTACTAATCCCACACTCCAACTCCCATAAACTCACTGCTACCCACTAAGTCCACACTCCAACTCACATAAACTCACTGCTACCCACTAATCCCACACTCCAACTCACATAAACTCACTGCTACCCTCTAATCCCACACCCCAACTCACATAAACTCACTGCTACCCACTAATCCCACACTCCAACTCACATAAACTAACTGCTACCCACTAATCCCACACTCTAACTCACATAAACTCACTGCTACCTACTAATCCCTCAATCCAACTCACATAAACTCACTGCTACCTTCGAATCCCACACTCCAACTCACATAAACTCACTGCTACCTACGAATTCTACCCCGTCCACCCAACACACATACACTCACTGCTACCCAGTAATCTAATCAAATAACAACTTCACTATCTTCTTAAACCTCTGAACATTTGGAGGTGTAAGGCTGAAAATACCCTCTGGTAAACGGTTTCATACTTCGTTCGAAAAAATTAACATAATTCTCCTTGCCCTCACTGTGTACAATTTCGATCCATGGCCGAAGGGTCCTCACAGGTTGGGAGAAGTTCGACGGAAATTTCATGTTGTCTTGCTGCAGAAAGGGGGGCTTAGAGATTTGACTGGCTGCGTGGCGCAGTGGTATCAGTCTCGCCTGCTGTGCCCAAGGTTTTTGAGGATCGATCCTGGATCAGTTGGCATTTGAGGATACGGAAACGTGAGGGAGCTCTGTCAGTAGATTTACTGGCACGTTAAAGATCCCCTTCGGGACAAATTTCCGCCTCTCCAGCGTCTCTAAAGGCCTCAGTGGTTAAAAGGGACGTAAAACCATTTACATTATTATTATTATTATTATTATTATTATTATTAAAGATTGCAATGACCGGGGATCCTTGAGTCAACATTGCATGGAAGTGTTGAGGGTAGAATCCAGCAGCAATTGAATGCTCATGAAGTGAATTACGCCTTTATAATTCCACCTGGCATTGAACACTGCTTTATGCTCACACCGAGTGCGGTTGGCAAATGACAAGGCAGGCAGGAGGGATTAGTGGTTGTTTATGGTGGCAGAGTTGCCACAATATGTCCATATTTCATCATATGAGATGATAAATTCTCCCCAATGGCCTTAGCGACAAACTGATGGCATTAATATCCTTTCGAGACTGACATACAGAGTCGTCATGTATTGTATCACATTCCATATTTGGTGATTTTCTTGGGCTGGTTCTTGATGTGGTGATTAAATCATTTTATTAACTTCCGAGTGACTAACTTACTAACATACCGTCATCACAATAACACAGGTTATCGGACAAGTTCACGGGGTTGATGATTGGGTTAGGTTGGTTGGTTCCTTAGTTTAGGGGCTGCGACAACGCGGTCATGTAGCCCCGTGTACTTTGGGTGTGTGTAGAATCTGTCTGAAAACCGGTGTTAATTGTGATGACTCTATTAGTGTGTGTTATCTGATTTAATTCAAGTAAGGACTGCAGACGATAATTTCAAGTAGTTCCTACTTTCGCCACCAAATGCTACCGTCCACGACACCTAGCAATGAACTTCACTACTACTAGATGCCATCGCGACCAGCCCCCTGTGTTGAACGTTGGAACTTAAGAGCATTAATCAAATCTGACCTACAAATTTTGGCTTCACACAAGTGTAGTTAGTGGAAGGTTCTTTCTCATGCCATAAATCCATAACATGGGACCGCCGGTTTTACTTCCCTCCCGAAAAAGGCATACTGAGGGATTTAAACGCTCATAAAAAATCCGACGACTTCGGCCAGATTTGAACCCACGACCTCGGGCATACAAGCTCAGCATTCTACCAACTACGCCATCGAAGCCACCACTTATAGACTAGTCCTTGGACCAAAAGAAGATATCTAGGATGAGCCTGGAATTCGACCGAGGGTTTTGGCACAGAATTCAAGGGCGACAAGAAGCTGGCAGTACATGAAGCCAGTTTTAAGGGAATCTAAGAGCAGATTATTGGCTTGTTTGATAGGTTTTGTGAGACTCAGTCACTAGGTTTGTTAGTATTCATTGTAAGGTAATGCTACTGTAATATAACAATTCCACAATTCAATCATTTCAGTATTTCGGAAGCTTGATAACCTCCAACGCTGGCGGCTTCGGATTTTTTTAAGAGCGTCAAAAATCCCTCAGTATGCCTTCCTTCGGCGGTCCCATGTCATAGATTTTGGCATGATAAAGAACCTTCTACTAATTACACTTGTGTGAAGCCAAATTATAGGCTATCTTTGACTAACGCTCTTAGGTTCCAACGTTCATCGCCAGGAGCCGACTGTGGTGGCATCTAGTAATAAAGTTCAGAACTAGTTGGTCGTTAACGGTGGTTTTGGTACCAAAAGTTAGAACTACTTGAAAAATTGAATGTTTGCAGTCCTTACTTGAATTAAAAACAGATAACACACACTAATACAGCCATCACAATTAACACCGGTTATCCGACAGATTCTACACACACCCAAATACACGGAGCTACGTGACTGCGTTGTCACAGCCCCTAAACGGAGGAACCAACCAATCCAACCACCTACGGAAGTTGTACGGAGGAAGTGACTCGCAGAATCTCCATGGGGAAGAAAGCTTTCGGGAGCCAAACAGCCAAACATACCGATCAAACTTAGGAAGAGGTTTGTAAAATGTATTGTGTGGAGTGTGGTGTGTTATGAATCGGAAACATGGACAGTCAGATTGAAAGAAAAAAATATTTAGAAAGTTTTGAAATGTGGTTATAGAGAAGAATGGAGAAAGTGAAATGGGCTGATAATATGAGAGATGAGGAGGTGCTTAGAATGGTAGGAGAGGAGAGGAGTTTCATGGGAGTGATAGAGAAGAGGAAAAAACCTAGGATGAGTCACATAGCCTACTACGTAGGAATTGTTTACTGCAGAAAAAATTTGTACGTTAGGTTTGATTAATGCTCTTAAGCTCCAACGTTCGTCACCAGGGGCTGGTCGCGATGGCATCTAGTAGTAGTAAAGTTCATTGCTAGGTGTCGTGGACGGTAGCATTTGGTGGCGAAAGTAGGAACAACTTGAAATTATCGTCTGCAGTCCTTACATGAATTAAAAACAGATAACACACGCTAATAGAGTCACCACGATTAACACCGGTTATCAGACTGATTCGACACACACCCAAAGTACACGGGGCTACATGACCGCGTTGTCGCAGAACCATGGAAGGGCAAGTAGAAGAAACAAGTTGTTCAGTAAAGAACATATAGCCTACTTTCTCCTAAATGCATGGGTATTGTTACAACTCTTTGTCCTTTTCAAAGAGTATAATTGAATGTTGGTTGTAGTATTTTGTTGAAATATAAAGTGCTATATTATACGTTGATTGATTGAATCCTCACCTGAATTATATATACACGCACTAATACAGCCATCACAATAACACAGGTTATTAGACAAAATTCAACATTCACCCAAGTACACGGGGCAAAATGACCATGATGTCCATGCATCTCAAATGAAACAACAACAACAACAGCTTATTACCCAAATCCTTCCCATACTTTCTCGCAATAAATGAGGTCTGATCCTTCTACGAAAACCTGCATATTCAGCCTATTTTGGCCATCCCCTAGTTTGCCCGGTGAAATCTACCTCCGCCTCTCGGCGTGCGGAGAGGAATTCTTTATAAACCATTTGATACTAAATATGTATTATTTTGTTCAGTACATTCCTAAAAGGATATAAACTTACGAAGTTACTGAAATATGGAATAGCGAGCAAACAATAGCGGCCATTCTGACCCAACAAGACGTGCGGCCCAGCACGATATTGCATGGTCAGCCTGAAATGTTAGTCACTGCTATGGTTACATATTCTGTTATGAAATGCTAATATCCAACCGTCACCTCCTTGAGGGCAGTTTAGACCTCCCTATGTACGATGAGCGGATTTGGTGAGGCCAGGCCTTGTTGAATCATAAGTTATGGTTAGGCTATAATACTTGCATGATTCATACGTCAGCCATCTTGAAACTATTTGGCTGATGACCTTGTAATTTGGGCAAAAGACGCTTCCCACATTAAGGTATATTGTTGAAAAAGTTTGTATAGATCGGATGATTAGGTTAGTCGTAATTTGATTTAAGCTCAGAACATTTCGGTGTGCACCATTTATTTTTTGTTATGATGGCGGTTATATACAACATGACTCTGAGTTGTCCCTTGCTTGTGCTACATCTATAATAAACGTGGTTCTATTTGGTTTTGTTGTGTTTGAATTGATAGGGGGATCAATTTGCACACATACACGGCCGCCATCTTCGAACTGTTGAGCTGATGACCTTGTGGTTTGCTCAAAATACGCCTCCCACGTGAAGGTATGATATTGCAAAATTTGGTAGAAATCAGATGATTAGGTTAGTCGTAATTTGATTTAAACTTTGACCATTTGTGTGGCTGCCATTACGTTTCCGTCAAGATGGGGCCGATATAAAGTATGACACTGAGGTGTCCTTTGCTAGTACTACCTCTGTACCAAATTTCGTTGAAATCGGTTTCATCGTGTTTGAATTGATAGGGGGGGGGGGAGCAGATATACACACTCACACACAGACAGACTGGCAACTTTTGACCCGTGTGGATCTCATAAGTCTACCTTCATTTTTTGCAAAAATCGAAAGTAGGCTAAAAAGAGGGAGACAAAGAAGAAGGTTTGGAATGTTAACAGATGTGAAGAGGGGAAGAAGTTACAACAAATAAAAAAAGATGTTCAGAACAGAGAGAAATGGAGGACGTCCAATTGAAACCTATCTGCCGACAGATCTACTGAGAAAGAAAGAGAGAGAATGCAACTGCAGGTTTGATTTTTTACTCTATTTCATAAAATATATTCTTTAAGTTCGTTTTTCTGCAGTACATTCTCTTTGCCGTTTTCTAACTATATTTAACTTTAATTATTATGATTTAACTTCAATCGTAACTTAAGTTATTTAAGGTTTAATTTTTAAAATGAATCAGCTAATATTGAATCAGTTACTATCTGGATGGTACTCAGCAATGTGAGCAGCAGCATTGCGGCTTCAAGTGGAGGCTAATTGAATTACTGCCACCAGTATGTATGGGATCTATGTGTGCAGTTCAAGGATTTGTATCGTAGGAATGTTGCTGCAATTAACGGATGGATGCAATAACATCCGGCATGTAGGCGTGAATCCAAATAGCCTGCCTTATGCGAATGAAATTTTGTGTAGTTACCTCAACGAACGTCATGGAGAGGAATTTCAATTTTCCCTTCTTTAGTTCACCTAATTAAATATTTACCCCTGGAGCTATATAAAGTCAATAACAGAAAGGCCCTTAAAACAATAATAAGGTTGTTTTGTTTTATCACAGAAATAAACTCCGTTTATTAAAAGTGCGTGTTGGCAGATAGTGTGCACTCAATATTGTGATTCTTTTGACGACGGAGTTGGGCAAAATACTTTGAGACGTGATAATCAAATTAATAAATAAATGAATAAATTAGTAAATAAATAAATAAATAAATAAGTGAAGAAATAAATAATTTAATTAATTAATAAATAAATAAAGTCATGGATTGAACGTTCTTTGAACTTTTGTGAGATGGGCGTAAAATAAAGTACTAGCACATCATTTTAGTGTAGATGTGTAGGGGAAAGACTCTCGATCTTAAACTGCTCAGAATGGCGACTGTGAATACCATTATCGAACATGGGATATCCAACTTTCCTATGTAACGTTCTCCCAATCCAAATTGTAGCAGTAAGCATATTCCGAAAATAAATATTTGTCTATGATAGGTATTTCACATAGAGACTAAGTGGCTATAAAGTGAACCACTATCTCTACTTAGTATAAAACAAAGTCCTCGATTCTTGGATGTTACGGGTAAGCTCGAGAACCACTGGATGGATTTTGATTCGGTTTTCACCATTCTGTAAAGGATATCTCGAGGATGATATCTGTAGAAAATAATGTATTTATGATCAAAGGAAACCGAGCAGTAACGATTTCAGTGGAAAAGTCGAAACAAAAACCTGGCGTCCGAGCACTTTGTAAGCTTACGCTGGGCAAGCCGTTAAACATATCTAAATACTATGAGTGTAAGAATTGTTCAGCATGAAAAGTTCTACAAAAAAGTCCGCGAGAGCATATGTCTATCTTCAATACATCGCCAACTATAAGTGTTCTTTATTCTTTACGTTTTAATTCCTTCCAACCGTGTCCATTCAACTACTGAGGCGACAGTTTACGAGCTAGCTAGGGGAGAGTCTATCACCCCGGTTACAGCTTATAGCTAGCGGACGAGCTTTTTGTCCCAGATACAGCCAGCAGCAAACTGTCGAGTCGTGTTGAGTTAAAAACTTTAGAGAAGAGTGGTTGTGTTTGGAGTTTCCGTGGAAGTGTAACTCGGCATTTCTTCATTTCGCCTGTGAACTTTTCATTCCACAAAATTCAAAGTCAAGTTAAGATTGGACGGAAGGGGGATTTGTGTTTCATGCACCTCGCTATTCTTAAATTACGTCTGACAAGAATTTGTTGCACATGCATCTGCATGATAATATAATTGATAGCAAACACTCGTCTCGAGTAGGTTGGCCTTACAATGCTAAATGACTCTTCATCGATGAGCCCGGAGGTGACTAAAAAGCCCAATGCGGGAGAGACACAGTTTCCCGCAGTGTGACAGGTAGTATCAGGTCCAGGTGAGACATCCGCATTCATTCCCTGTCTTCTAATGAACACTCTGTTCTTTCTACGCTGCCTCCGATCTTCTATCATACGTCGGCGGTTTTCTTCAAAATGTATCGCACCACGATGAACAATTGATCTCCAGGATGAGCGATCAAGAGCTAAGGTCTCCCAGTTGTTGATATCAATATGGCACATTTGCATATTAACCTTTAGTACGTCTTTGAATCGCTTCCTCGGACCTCCCACACAACGCTTGCCCTCAGTTAGTTCAGAGCAAAACACTTGCTTGGGAATGCGATTATTGGGCATGCGGATTACGTGTCCTGTCCATCGCAGCTGACGTTTTAAAAGCATGGCTTCAACACTGGTAGTCTGTGCTTCTTCGAGAATGCTGGTGTTTGTGCGTTTGTCTTGCCATGTCACACGAAGAATTCTCCTCAAACAACGCTGGTGATATTGCTCCAGCTTTTTAAAATGACGTCTGTAGCATGTCCAGGATTCAGATCCGTAAAGTAAGGTGGGAACTACAACCGAGATGTACACAAGGATCTTCGTTGCAGCATTGATATCATGGTTGTCAAAAACTCTAGACCTAAATCTTGCAAAGGATGCCGCAGCACGGTTAATCCTGTGTTGGATTTCGGAATCTATATTTGCACTTGATGACAGGGTGCTGCCAAGATAAGAAAAGGTGTTAACTTCTTGAAGCTTCGCTCCGTCGATGGTGACATTGATGTTTCTTTGTCCTTGTCCAGGGGCTGGTTGGTAGAGGACTTGGGTTTTACTGGTGTTAAGTTTCAGCCCAATCTTTTTGTATGCTGAAGAAAAAGCATTCAGGATTTTCCTAAGTTCGTCCTCTGATTGAGCTACTTCTGCATTATCATCAGCGTACTGTAACTCAACCAATGCAGCAGGAGATGTTCGAGTCCTTGCCTTTAGACGGCTCAAATTAAAGATCTTCCCATCCATCCTGTAAGTTATCTGTATGCCTGTAGGAAGATCATCTTTGACTAACTGCATGACAGTAGCAACGTACAGAGAAAACAATGTAGGGGCAATCACACAGCCTTGTTTAACGCCGGTATTTATATGAAATGGTTCTCCAATAGAGTCGTTACCAATGACATTTGCCTTCATATCAGTGTGGAGTAGTCTTAAGATGGTAATAAATTTCAGTGGAAAACCATACAAGGCTAAAATCTTCCACAAGGCTTCACGGTTTACCGAGTAAAATGCCTTACTGAGGTCTATAAAGGCAGTATAAAGAGGTCTATTTTGCTCTCTACATTTCTCCTGAAGCTGACGAACAGTGAATATCATATCTGCAGTTCCTCTAGAAGGCCTGAAACCACATTGGCTCTCTAGGAGTATTTTCTCCACCAGGGATAGAATACGATTCGCCAAAATACGAGCAATAAGCTTTCCAAGGCATGATAACAAAGATATACCACGATAGTTGTTGCAGTCTGCACGATCACCTTTCTTAAATATGGGAACTATCAGACTATCTCTGAAATCAGCTGGCATCTTTTCAGTTCTCCAAATTTTAATGATAAGATCATGTATGTTGCTTATGAGTTCCTCACCTCCTTCTTTGAGAGCTTCCGCTGGTATTCCCATCACATCCAGTGGCTTTGTGTCGCTTTGCTTGATTAATAGCACACTGAACCTCATCTAGTGTTGGCAGGGTACCGAGTTCTTCCTTGATGGGTGCTTGTTCTGATATATCATACACCTGCTCATCAATAACTGAGTCCTGGTTCAAGAGGTCTTCAAAATGCTCCTTCCACCTATTCATGATGGAGTATTGATCTTTTAGAAGTGTACTTTTGTCACTGGAACAAAGTGGATTTCTACCAAACGTGGAGGGGCCATAAATCGCTTTTGTGGCTTGGAAGAACTGTCGCGAATCTTTGTCTGCTAGATATTGCAGCTCTTTAGCTTTGGATGTCCACCATGCATTTTTGAGCGCACGAGTTCCTCTTTGGACATTTGCCTTCGCAAGACAAAATGCTTCTTTCTTAGTACGGGAGTTCATATCTTTTCTCCAATTTTGCAAGGCTTTTCTCTTATCTGAGATTAATGCATCAATTTCTTCATCATTTTCATCAAACCAGTCTTGATGTTTCCTGGTCTTATATCCCAGCGATTCCTTGCAAGCATTCTGAATAGCGGTCTTCAGACTCTCCCAGTGCAGTGTTACATCTGGATGGTATTCCCGTGGCAGTGTCTGGCTAAGCAACTCTTTATATTGGGAGATATGCTCTGACTTACCAAACTTCTCGGTATCAAAAATATGCCTACAGCTCTTCTGTTGCTTCCTCCTCTGTGTGGATAATGGTATACGCATAACTGATCTGATAAGCCGATGATCTGTCCAACAGTCATCGGCTCCTGTCATTACTTTGGTGGTAAGAACATCTCGTAAATCTTTATTGCGTACAATCACATAGTCAATAAGATGCCAGTGCTTCGATCTAGGGTGCTGCCATGATGTTTTCAAGCGATTCTTTTGGCGAAAGATAGTATTGGTGATTACCAATTCATGTTCAGTGCATTTGGAGAGCAGTCTGATACCATTGGAGATTTCGTTCCCAACTCCCTCCTTACCAATGACACCATTCCGAACATTGCAGTCCCTGCCCACTCTAGCGTTAAAATCTCCGAGTAAGATGATCCTATCTTCACGGTTGATGTTTGATAGGACGGTATCCAGATCTGAATAGAACCTTTCCTTAATGTCATCATCAGCATCTAGTGTGGGGGCGTATGCGCTGATCACCGTGGCATGCTGGTTGTTATATAACCGAAGTCTTAGTGTCATGAGCCGTTCATTATACCCAGTTGGAAGCTCTGACAGATCCTTGAGAAGCTTGCTTATAATGGCAAAGCCAACTCCATGTATTTTGTGTTCGTCCTCACGTTTACCCTTCCAAAAGAAGCTGTACCCTGCACCTTGCTCATTTAACTGACCTTCCTCAGCAAGACGGGTCTCCTGAAGTGCTGCTATGTCAATGTCATATCTCCGTAGCTCTCTACCCACAATAGCTTTTCTCCTTTCAGGTCTCTCATTTGCGGGGTCATCAGTGAGTGTTCTTACATTCCAGGTTGCAAAATAAAATTTCTTACTTACACATTTTCGACCGCATGGAGGTGACAACTTTGGACGCGGCTATCCAATCGGTAGTATAAGTTGCTGACTATGTTTAGAGCACCTTTTCTAGCCCCTTCCCCATGTGGGGTGAGCAGAGTGGATCCTAAATAGGACTGCTCAGTCGTAGTTGCAGCGGCCGAATTGCTCTACAGCCACAACCCTAAGCAAGACGACCGATCACACATCTACCGCCTACGTGCCAAGTAATCACTAGAGGCTTCCAGACATCACAATTCTGCCCCCGTCGCAACTTCTTGATCGCCACAGGACTTTGAAGAAAGTCAAATGTTGTTGGAAGACTGCTGTGCGTGAAATATTTTAACGTGAGAATGTTGCTGCACATCAACAAACGCACATTCCTTGATGACTTAGGAAAGATGTTCAATGGCAAGCAAATGCAAGACGATTGAATAAATCCTAGTCACTGCCGCCTTCATCCGCCATTCCAGCCAAGGAGGGACTCATTGCCCTTATGCCTGGTCCGCCGTTGAGGACTTTCTATGCCGTTGACCACAGGTGGTTCATCCGCCTTTAGGGAAAGTTTCCTGTCCCAAGGGCAAGAGAGTGCCCTAACCACTACCAGCTCATTCGCCTCCCTGGGGAGCCGGTGGCATGATAGTGGGGGACTCCTTATCCCGGGAGTCACTCGGTCGTCAGAGCCTCGTTAGTCTAAAGCAGGGTGCACCACGTGCAGGTGAGGTTGACATTTGAGTAGAAAGCCTACCCCTTACACCCCAATATAATTAATAGACCAATCAGTGATTTTAACCCATCATGCCGAGACGTAAAACGGATAGTGGTCGTTGTTCATTGACACTGGAAAAAAGAAAGCGCTTATCACGTACTGCAGCGTTCCCAAACTGTGGTAAGAGTACCACTGGTGGTACGCTCGTACTCCTGCAGTGGTACGCGGTGATATTAAGAAAAATAAAAAAAATATTAGATACGTTACGAAAAATATAAAAATATAAAATTTAAAAATATAAGGACCTTGATATGTTGCCGGAGATAAGGGGCGGTTTTATGAATTGAATTATGAATCAGAACTAAGGCAAACGTTTTAAAAAATGGCTCTTGTGAACTTTTGGGTTGAGAGGCGTGCAGACTATGCAAACATAGCTGACAAAGCAGTTAGATTTTTACTGCCTTCCACTACTTCCTACTTGTGTGAGACTGCATTTTCTTCACTTTTTTTTTATCTCAAGAATAAATACCGGAATAGGCTCCTTACAGTGGAAAACAAACTTCGCTTGAGACTCAGCAATCTTAAACCAGACATTCTTCAAGCGCACCCTTCACATTGAAGTTGTTAGTTGAACTTTGGTTTTTAAGTTTAATTATTACATGTTCATTTATTAATTTTACTTGTACAGTGTCATTTCTGAATGTTTGAATTGAATACTTATTGTATTAAGTGGACACACTTTTTATTATTTGAACTTGAACTCCAACAGTCTAACTCTAACGAACACAATTTACAGTCCGGCTTTTGGTCTACTACGTAATGGTGGTGGTGGTGGTGGTGGGGATTATAGTTACTATATCTCCCAACCATTAGGTGGTACGTGAGAGATTCTCATCCCTCAAAGTGGTACACACACACAAAAAGTTTGGGAAAAACTGAAGTAATGCATTCATAACTGTTCCCGGGCGAAGCCGGGTTGGGTTGCTAGTTAAATATAACTAGCTGACCAGTGCGAGAACTCTCGCATAATGGGTTGTGTGCGCCCCATGTGTACAGACTACCCGCCCGGCCCTAGTGCTAAGCGGGCTATACGCGACACAGTTCTCCTAGGGGCTATCGTCTTGTTTATTTGTTTAAAAGCACTTTATAAACAAATATATTTCCGGCCGTGATATGTTATCAGACAGTGATGATGAAGATTGTTGTTTTAAGGGGCCAAACATGTGGGTTGTCGACCACTAATGATATTGGTGGTAGTGAAAAAATGAGAATGAAATGAACCTACTACAGAAGAGGTCTGAAGGTATCAGGAAAGATGAGACAAGGGACAATTATGTCGAGAAAATGGAAGACACCCTAGGTCTCGGATACCCTATTACCGTCGGGGTCGGAAGGGAACAAGAGCTGACCAAGGGTGGTCGACTGAAAAGAGGAAAGATAGGAGCCCGGAAAAAGTAAGGGAAAGTATTGCCAGACTCAGCTGGGGTTCCGTGGTCGCCAACCCACGTCCCATAAGTTGTGAGCTCTTGAGGTGATCCAACTTTTACTTCCATGGAGAAGAAGACTCAAGACAAAATGTTCCTTACATTTATTTCCGTCAGTCACCAAATTGACAATATCTCTAGCATTGTTCTTCATTGCCGGCCCCGTGGTGTTGGGGTAGCGCACCTGCCTCTCACCCGGAGGCCCCGGGTTCGATCCCCAGCTCCATCAGGGATTTTAAAACCGACGTGAGGGTTTGAACGGGGTGCACTCAGCCTCGTGAGGACAATTGAGTAGCTGTCTGACAGTGAGACAGCGCCCCGATCACGAAAACCAAGATTAACCGCCGAGGGGACCTGACGCAAGGATCACGCGTCACCCCAATATCTGCAGGCCGAATGGCTGGGCAGCGGTCGCTTGGTCGGCCTTAGCCCGTCATGGGCAGTATAGTGCCAGGGGTTGACGTTTTTTTGTTGTTGTTTTGTTTGTATTGTTCTTCATTTCATTCCAGTTTTGAATCTATTTTCATTGGAAGTGCTCATGCAAGGTAGCACATTGGTTCAATAATATTCGTCTAGTTTGGGGTTTATAATAATAATTAGATTCAGGTTATTACAATTTCTACTGTCCCCAATTTATGCTGTGTAGTTGAAAGTGCATTACCTTATTATTCAGGCAATATGCATAGGCCTATCTTTACCCTTATTTGCATAAAACAACACTTTTGGAGCCACTGTTCAGGGTAGCCATATTGACAATTTCACTCACACAACACGAATGAATGCCCAATAGGAAATTCTACTTGAAAACTTCTACATGTGATTAATCTGTGGAATAGCGGCTTCGGTGGCGTAGTCGGCAGAATGCTGAGCTTCTATGCCCAAGATCGCGGGTTCAAACCCGGCCGAAGTCGTCGGATTTTTTGAGGGCGTTAAAAATCCCTCAGGATACCTTCCTTCGAAGGGGAAGTAAAGCCGGCGGTCCCATGTCATAGATTTATGGCATGATAAAGAACCTTCTACGAATGTGAAGCTAAATTATAGGTTAAGATTTGACCAACGCTCTTAGGTTCCAACGTTCGTCGCCAGGAACCGACTGCGGTGCCATCTACTAACCAAATTCAGAACTAGTTGGTCGTTGATGGTGACGTTTGGTAGCAAAAGTTGGGAATACTTGAAAAATCGAATTATGTAGTCTTTACTTGAATTAAAAACAGATAACAAACACTAATACAGTCATCAACACCAGTTATCAGACAGATTCTACACTCACCCAAAGTACACGGGGCTACATGACCGCGTTGTCGCAGCCCCTAAACTGAGGAACCAACCAACCAATCTGTGGAACCCCGTACAGACGGACTTGTTATTATCACTCCTCTAATGAACATTGATTACGGATTAGTGAATAGGCTATCGTCTACTCCTGGAAGGCTCACAATTGAGTATACTCTATACATTGCAAGGCAGCAATGTAGTGTTAATAGCATTACTGAAAATTATGTGTAGTTAATTACATGTTGTTAGAAATAACTTGCAGTTAACTAAAATTGGAACAGGAACTCGGCCACACATTAGCGAAACAAGCAAATTCACAGAGTATAAATCGCAAGGTAAAAGCTTTCAACAAGTTATTACTCCATGGAATACAAGTTATTACTCCATGGAATACAAGGCAAACAGTGAAATAGCATTTTGGTTACAATGTTTATTTTGCATAATAATTGATGCCGCTGCTTTCATCGGCTGCGTATCTATGACCAATATGTTTACAGCATGGCACTTCAACGTTCCGAACCGATGTTACAGTGGGTGCACATAAGTTTCATAAACGTTCAACAGTGTTATACCAGGCTGTGTTGTTTAACGGATCCTGAGGCTTACTGTTGTACTTAGTGGGTTTAGTCTCAGTGCATCGCGTGATCTGTTAGATTGATATCAGGGGAATTTGGAGGCAAACTATTATGGAGGGATTCAGAACTATTGCAATTATATTTGGCATTTTAAAAAAACATCTGCAGGGGGTATGCTAACATGCATGGTGGCAAATTAATCTTAAAAGGTAGTCTATGCCAGGATGTATTACGGTTGTTATTAGGTAAAAATTATCAACGCACTAATGTGACGTATGGAAAAACGATTGCATATGAATTTCCTCCAAATAGTAATGCATTTTCTCAAATGTCATATAATGGTCGAAACATAAACAACCTGCTAACGTAACACCCTTGGCGGCTCGGTGGCGTGGTTGGTAGCATGCTGAGCTTCTATGCCCAACGTCACAGGTTCATACCCGACTGATGTCGTCGGATTTTTTTAAAGCCTTAGAAATCCCTCAGTAATCCTTCGGAGGGGAAGTAAAGACGGCGGTCCCATGTCATAGATTTATGGCATGATAAAGAACCCTCCACTAATTACACTAGTGTGAAGCTAAATTATAGGTTAGATTTGGCTAACACTCTTAGGTTCCAACGTTCGTCACCAGGAGCCAACTGCGGTGACATCTAGTAACCAAGTTCAGAACTAGTTGGTCGTTGACGGTGGCGTTTGTTAGCAAAAGTAGGAACTACTTAAAAATTGAATGTCTGCAGTCTTTAATTGAGTTAAAACAGATAGCACACACTAATACAGCCATCACAATTAACACCGGTTATCAGGCAGATTCTACACACACACACACACCAAAAGTACACGGGGCTATATGTCCATGTTGTCGCAGCCCCTAAACTGAGGAACCAACCAACAAACGTAACATCAATGAATCAATTGTTTACATTTGTAATTCTGCAATCTACCTTAGTGACGATTTCCGTGTTGAGATCACAGATGCAAGTGGAATGAAGTAACGAAGATTTGCACTCACGACTGTTGAATGAGACATCCAGAATAGCGTAGACAGCTCGCTTGAGCAATTCAAGTATTTAGCAGCGCAGTGAGCTGCAGTTTTCATGAAGACCAGCGCAGCGCTGGCCTGTCTAAGTTATCGCCACGCCAGTCACGTGCTCTGTTGTGCTCGAGTTAAAGATTTACTTACAGCTTACAGCACGTCAGCCATTTAACACACACAGGGCCCGAGATTGAATTCCGTTCCCTCTCTGGGAAACTGCGTAAGAATGATCAGCACAACACAACTTGGAATTAGATGCCATGAATGTCAAGCGTGGCCTCAATTCCCTGTAATGAAATTGTTCAAACGTTTTCCTCTTCTAATGGTATATGAAAGCATACGGTACTTTGTTGAAACATTTCGCGGGTCGTCGCTCATTTGTTGAATCTACTTGTGTGCTACCTATTATAAAGTGGATTTACTAAGCCTGAAACCTTCCCTGGAGTGTACACAACATCTCACCCAAGTTTCATCGCTATCAGACGAATGGTATATGAACGCATACGTGACTTTGTTGAAACGCTTCGCGGCCAGGGAAGGTTTCAGGCTTAGTAAATCCATTTTACAATAGGTAGCATACGAGTAGATTCAATAAATGAGTGACGGCCCGCGAATCGTTAACAAAATCCCGTGTGCTTTCATATGCCATTCATTCGATTGCGATGAGACTTTGATGAGTTGTTGTGTACACGCCACGGAAGTATATCCATTTTACAAGTGGTAGCGTACGAGTGGATGCAACAAATAAGTGACGACGCGCGAAGCGTTTCAACAAAATCCCGTATGCGTTCATATACCATTCATCGATTGCGATGAAACTTTGATGAGTTGTTGTGTACACTTACGTGAAGGTTCCTAACTTAATAAATCCAGTTAACAGTAGGTAGTGCACGAGTAGATTGAACAAATGAGTGACAGAGCACGAATCGTTTAAACAAAACTCCGTATGAGTTCATATGCCATTCATCCGATTGGGATGAAACTTTGGTGAGTTGTTGTGCACGCTCCCACGAATGTTTCTAAATTAGTTAATCCATTTTACGATAGTTTACAGGCAGTTAGCGGAAATTGAAAAAAATATTGAATATCCAAAAGCACTTCACGAAACAAAATTACAACGCCATCACTTTCTTTGATTTGCATTGAAACGCATGCCGGGTACAGCTAGTTTGCTATAAAATAGATCCAATAGTATTAAGCACGCAACAGGATCATAACTGCGGTTGCGAGTGACGGCAAATATTCAGCCCTTTCAGGTTGTGTATTGCACAATGGTAAGTTAGATTATATAAAATGTCTGACCTAACTTGAAATCAAACCCACGACCTTCACCTTTGTACTCGGGTGCTCTAACTGCTGAGGGGGGGGGGGGATTGTGGGGCAGTGGCTAAGCTGTTAGCCTCTCACCAAGGCACAACATTTCAGATTTACGAAATGAAATATCACGTAATGAGGTTCGGATCCCACGTAATGAAGGAGGTCTCGTGGCTCATGATTGTGAGCTTAAATGTCACGTAAACCTAATTTTTCACTTGACAATGATACATGTAAGACGGAGGCCTGCGCCAGCGTATCAACCTGGGACTGTTGCCCGTTGAAGGGTGTCTGAAGATTCCAAGAATGGTAATCCCTCTCAGGCCAGATATTTAAATTCCCTCACTTCCATCTATTATTTGTGCATTGCATGACCTAGTAGATGACGATGATGATGACGGTGATGATGATGATAATTGTTATCTAGGTTATCGACCCCAAATGGTTTGGGTGATCGTGACGATGAGAATTAAATGTAAACTACAGTATAACTAAAACTAACTACTAACTTATATACTAGAAGAAGAAATGGAAAACAAAAGGATAATAAGGTAAATAAATGACAGGGGGAAAAGAAATGCCCTCAACTCTCGAAGAATGCGGATTGAGGGACTTGGAAGGAAGGAGAGCCATAAAAGGCAGGTAGGAAAGGGAAAGAGGAGAGGGTCCACCCCACAAGTAATGGATAAAAGGAGGAAAACCGGACCCTGCTCAGGAATCCCTCGGGGTCGCCAACTCCCGAACTCACCAGCCGTGAGCCCCTGAGGGTGTTGCAATATCTAGAGTGCACCAGACGTGGTAGGGCTTCATACACCCTGCCTCCTTGAGGGCCTGGAGCAGAAGGCAGGAGATAACAGGAAAAGAAAAAGAAGGCTGACCCCTCGCAGATGGAGGGTATCAGAAAAGATGAGACAAGGGCCAATTTATGCGGGAATGGAAGAGTTGACCAAGTGAGGTCGACAGGAAAGAAGACGGAGAGGAGCCCGGCACAAGTAAGTGGAAGCAATGCTGGACTCAGCTGGGATCCCGTGGTCGCCAACCCACGTCCCACTAGATGTGAGCCCCTGGGGGACCTAGTAGATAAAAGACCATATTTGCATTATTCCGGTCGCGAAGATAAAATTCTTGCAATTCGGCTCATTGTTTCGCCGGGTGAAATGATCTTAACTAAGAGCAGTGGCATTTTACTTGGGGTTTGAAGTTTTGCATAGCTTTCAACAGGGACTGTTTAATATCATCGTTGACAAAGTAATCAATCACCCATACATTCGGACATTGTGCGATTATATGATGTCCATATATCTGACATACTAAAGAAATATTTCGTTCAAATGTTCTTAAGCTTTTGGCGGCTTCGGTGACGTAGTTGGTAGCATGCTGAGCTTCTATGCCCAAGATAGCGGGTTCAAACCCGGCCGAAGCCGTCGGATTTTTTAAGAGCGTTAAAAATCCCTCAGTATGCCTTCCTTCGGCGGGGAAGTAAAGCCGGCGGTCCCATGTCATAGATTTATGGCATGTTAAAGAACCTTCCACTAATTGCACCTGTGTGAATCTAAATTGGATAGGTTAAGAATGTAAACAACGCTCTTAGGTTTCTACGTTCGTTGCCAAGAGCCGACTGTGGTGTCGTCTAGTAGCTAAGTTCTGAACTTGGCCTAGTAGTCGTTGATGGTGGCGCTTGGCGGCAAAAGTAGGAACTATTTGAAAGATTCTAAGTTGCAGTCTGTACTTAAATTAAAAAACAGATAACACACACTAATACAGTCATCACACTTAACACTGGTTATCAGACAGATTCTACACACACCTCAAGTACACGGGGCTACATGACCGCGTTGTCGCAGTTCCTAAACTTAAGAACCAACCAACCAACCGATCTTAAGCTTAAACAAGTTGTGCTTCCAATCAGTTAACAACCCTTTATAAAAGAAAACTCGAAGTCCTTCGTGCAAACATTAAAATCACTTGCGTTATAATTTTATAACCAAGCGTTTCGTTAACCATACTGAAATCACGGACTTTCTGTCCTTTTAAACATATGATTCGTTAAGATTTCATTGGAATCAGAGACTCTTCAAATTTACAAATGTAGGTTACTAAATATCGCAAAGTCGGTAAGTTGCCAGTAATCGAGATTTTTATTTTCTCCCAATGGAGTCACAAAATAACAGTCTAATAATGTTATGATAACTTGCCACAGAAGATTATTTAACTGAAAGAAAATTGTTATCTTGACGGCTCCTGGATACATCATTTTGGAAACAGTTAAGTCAGCAGTAAATGGGGATCTAAGGAGGTACATACGAGAAGATCTTCTTACTACTGCTTATCCTCATTCTTCCGAGATGAACGGAAAACAAGATAGCAGGTAGGCTACATACCAGACGATGTTCTTACTGCATCATATTATCATAATTCTCCCGAGATGGAGGGAAACCAAAACACGAGTTTCATACCAGAAGATGTTCGGTAACACTGCAGTAGGCTGAAAGAAACTGTAACATTTTCTACAATACTGAAATTAGCCTCAATGCCCTTTGTAATGATGAATAATAATAATTATTCTGGAAATGATGAAGTAATAGATGCTTTCCCCTCTGATGTCTATAACCCACCTGCTATTTCCTTTTTAGATCATAAATTATATAGTAAAGTGGTAGCCTACATGAAATACTTTTCTTCTTACACAAAGATTCGCACTACGTTAGCATGGATTCTTCGTTTCGTCGCCAATGCCCGGAAAGGGCTGAAAGCTAAACGCTGCTGAAAAGACCTTGGTGAAAATCATTCGGTAGCATTCACCTAAGAAATGGAATCAAGCGTGAAACAAGATGTTCAGGAAAGAATATGTAGCCTACTTTCTACTAACTGTATGGGTATAGTTATAAGTCTTTGACCTTATCACCTCCTATTTTCTTCGTATTCGAAGTGCAGAATGGCACACAACAGTATGACACACTGGATTTGTGCAGCGGCGTTCAAACCATAGTTTATATCTTACCCCAGAATTTTACAACTTCATCAGCAAACACTCCAAACAACGTAGGAATTCAGTATATTAATACTGATTACTTAGAATAATTGAAACTTTGTTGGTCTAAACCAGAGGGCCGTAGAAGTCTGCGGACCACTCAGCCTGAAATTGAATCATGTAATGACCACCCCTCACCCCCCCCCCCCCTTCTCCCCAATACACCTTTTCAGTTGTAACCCATCCTCAATAACACTTATTTTAAAGATATTTCAATTCAAAACTTGATAGTCATCTCCGCGAATACATTCGGATGATTCTCGTTCAATGCGCATCGTTTTCGAAATCCCCATTTATTGCCCACTTTTTATACGTGCAGGTGGACCCTTTTCTCCCGCGTACCACTCCCGAGGCACTAGCGGACCACCGGTTAAGAACCACTGGTCTAAACGTATCACATTTAATATACCTACCTACTGCACAGCTAATTTTTAATCGCGCCTATCCTTGGGGGTGAGTGCACTCTATCGGCAACAACCACAAACAAATCCGTAAAACTCCATAAAACCCCAAAAGAACAATCAAAATTTGTCACAATTTGTCGACAAATTTCAAAGTAAAAAAACGACAAGTCGCCTCCGTAGCGTAGCGGTCAGCATGGTTAGCTGCCGCCCCGGAGGTCCTGGGTTCGATTCCCGGCTCTGCCACGAAATTTGAAAAGTGGAACGAGGACTGGAACGGGGTCTACTCAGCCTCGGGTGGCCCAAATGGGTAGAGGGGGTTCGATTCCCCCTCAGCCATCCTCGATGTGGTTTTCCGTGGTTTCCCACTTCGTCTTAGGGCAAATGTCGGTATGGTACTGTACTCGATACCTAGTTTAGGCTATCGGCTACGCCAGCAGACATTAAGCCGTAGTTGAGGTTTTGAGAAGAGTTAGGAAAAGATAGCGCACCGATCGAGTCAAGAAGAATGTCAAGATGACGTAGGAGGTCTAGGATCAAGGAGGCACTGACATCTGTAAGAAGATGGAATTATGGATAGAGATGTGAAGCTTTATTGAGATATGTATGGAATATGGTATTTAAACATCTTAGAAGAGGATATATAACATGCATTATATGTGGAAATAATTGTAAGGAAGTTAGATAACCCTTAAGTTATTTTATAACGGAATAGCCGAGATGATGAGGGTTCGAGACTATAATCGTGACGCGAGAGCACAGTGGTGGGGGACTACACCACGTGTCTGCGCCAGGCAGATAAGAGTGAAGACAGTGCCAGCACATTCAGTGGAGCTCTGTCAGTCGAGCAAGTAGGGTCGAGCTCTGTAGCGCAAGCGAGACGCACGGTGAAGGTCGCGTAGCATACCGAAACTGTCACGGCAGAGTGTAGGCGACAGTTTCAGCATCGCCGAGCAGCGAACGCCAAGCAGGTCGTTGATCCAGGCGGACTTGCCGAGGAAGCAATCACAGACGGCCGGGATATGTTAGAACAGCACTGCAAGTAGTTGGAGACTTTATTACAAGCTACATTTCAACGCAGTTTGAACATAGTTTTTATGAATAACTTTATGGCTATGCTTTTCTTAACGCATTCAAAGTTACTTTAACAATTTCAAGCAAGCGGAATGTCGTAAGCATAGGCACTGATGAACATTAGATCGTGCATTAATGAAGTTTATTTCTTATGCAGTTTCATGAATTACCAAATACAGACAACTACAGGGTGTTTAATAAACTTGAACACTCTCATGTAAAATTTTATTTTACGAAAGTGAGACTTAGCAGTTGTTGGAGATTGGTCTTTCAATACTCAAACTGAACATTTAACGGAACAGTGGCGTAACTTAGAAGTGGAATAGGGGGTCCGCTGTTTCCATGAACTTTGTCGAGAGGAGTTGGACAATATCCGCTATGGGTAATCCGAAGTTCAACATGTCAGAGTAGACGCAGATAGAGACAAGATGGCACCGCAGAGCGATGGATTCGATTCCTGACGAGAGGAGGTCCACCAGCTGATTCACTTGGGATTTCGAAGGCAATCGTCATTTCATGGATGGAATGATATTCACGCCGATCTTTCGAGAAATTCATTATGTAGGGAAAATCGACGATCTTGGAAATTTAATAACAGCTGATTATGAAAGGTACTGTAAGAGTCATAACTACCTGATACGATTATTTTCATGAATACTGGGCACACATGTATATTTTTCTAATAGGAGTGATACGATTATTAAGACATGGTTTGACTTTATATACTTCGAATTTGCTAGAATATGGAGTGACCATATGATATGGCAGGCATCATTATACGAAATTCTCACCATTGGTTGGCTTTATTAAGCAGATGTTTGGTCTTTTAGACATTTTTCCAGCTAGGATATTTTTCATAAATAGTTTTTTTTGTGTAACGAGTATTTCGAACTCGTGATCTGCAATTGATTATCTAAAATTACTTCGTCAGTTCATTGCATACTAGCGAGTGTGTATTATTCATCAGTAGGGATTTTTTCCATTGGATTGTTTGGAGATATTAAGAAGTTATTCACTTTAGTGAATGAACATCGCTTTTATATGACTACTAGAAACTTGTTGATTCCTATCTGGTACATTCACTCATATAATCTACGAGATGGGGTCTTTCGTATTTATACGATTGTATGGTGGTACTCATCTTACCCATCGTTCAGGGCAATATCATCCAAGTCGACGGGGCGAGGTCTTTCGTATTTATACGACTGTACGGTGGTTACACATCTTACTTGCCATTGAGGGACTCATTTTTATCATCCGAATGTACACGAGATTGTAAGTGAATCAAACAAGGAACTACTAGTCACATATCAGTCGAGATTTTGTTAAATAAAGTAACGATAAATGTCAGCAGGATTGCATTTAGTAATTCTTGTTTGCCAATCCAATATTTTGTTGCTATACTCTTTTGAGAGTAATTTCAGTTTAACAGCTGTTATAGCTGATGCTTTTGATGAGTTTTATAATTGTGTTTGATACCTTTGAGAAGGATTTAAAGTAATTGAATCTTGTAAGATGAATCATTAATGGTCAGATTTATTTTAAGGCAGATCAGTATTGCAGATTTTGATATGAGATTATAGCACATTGGTGTTTTTCTGCGATGTGAGTTATGAAAATTGTAAGAGAATTTATGCTATTTGAAAGCAGATCTTAAATTACTGAGGAAATATATTTTTTCCAATTGTTTAAGAAGTTGTCTAGATGTGATCAGAGTAATTACAGTTATTGGAGATTGTGTGCGTTGATAATTTGAAGCCAGTTATATATTTTTGTAGATCATGCAACATGGTTAAGTGGAGTTTGTGGTAGGCATTTTCTGGAAGTTGCCATGTGATAGTTGCAACGTTGATAATGTATTTTGAAGCAGACATGAGGTCGTCGTACCCAGTCTAGCGTATTTGTTGAGATTCATGCTGTATATGCTGAATATTTATGGAGTTTTGTGGAATAATTATTGTATTCAAATGTGATATTTGAAGTATTGAGGAAATGTAATGTCGTTGTGGATAGTTAGATCCAACGTGATGTCGTGGAGGCAATAATATTTTTTGGCATGATAAATTAAATACGAGATATAACTTGGAAGTGATAAAACTGTAAGACAACGTTCTATAAACCATATTAAACAATTTGTTAGGAAATTAAACAAATAAATGAAGTTGATAATACAAGATTTTCTGAAAATAATAATTAATGAAATAATAATCTGAGATGTAAGCATATTAACGATCTGACCTAATGAAATAAAAATCAGAATGACTAGATGAAATAATGACAATCTAAATAACCAGAAGATTAAAATTTAAATAATTTGATAAATTAAATTTTGAAATGAATCAATGAATTAAATAGATGGATGAATTAGAGATTGGAGAATTAAACTGATTGAAATAAATTAATAGACGATTGTAATGATGATGAATAACTGAATTAGAAGGTGATAATTAATTAAAGAAGTTGATGATTAAGGAATTTAAATGGAATTAAATAAATTTAATTGAGAGATAAGTTGAAGGAATTGCAACTTGAAGTGAGAATTTAAATGATGTAATGGTTATGAATTAACGATTCTGACAGGAATATGTAGAATTTTGAAGTGAGAATTAATGTGAGAAATATTTAATTTTGATGATGACGATAACGATGACCAATGAGCCATGAATTTTCTGTAATTCACAGATAAGTGATTATGAATGACAATGTAAATAGTGTAAATTAATTATTCAATGTTTAGGAGCATTTGACCAACATGTTCAACAGTTAAATTATGCCATGCAAACCATAAATTACTTGATGTTTAATATATGTGATTATAATATGTGTATGTTTAGACAGATTAATAACATTTTTAAATCCACATTGATGATGTTAAATTAAAGAGAAATTAGGTCTCAGGTTTCACAAATGTCAGTGACGAAAGACATAGTGCTACAGTGATCCTGAGAACCCAAGAGAACTTTAGAGATTTTTCTTGTTATGTGGATGAAATAATTTTGGATTAGAAAAGAGATGGTTCGATTTTTGGACAATGACAATTTAACGTTGGCATTCGACCATACTCTCAGGTAGGAGATATTTAAAATGTCTGTCTGACTATCAAAGTAAAATAAATTTGTTTTTTTTAATCTTAGTTGTGATCTGATGATGGTGTGATGTTCCTTTTTCTTTCTTTGTCTTGAGTAAGGCTTATCCGGAAAGGAAGTGGTTTGCTAGGAATTCAGTTGATGGCGCCCATTTATATTTGCATTATTTCTATTAAACTTAAGCCCGTAACGACCCTAGAGATACTTTGTCTCGGGATACCCACTGCTTTTTCGATAACTCAGCTGAATTTCCGACACATTCCTTATTTGACTAGAGGTTCATTTAACTCCGCTCTGTCCCGGAACTCCAGGAATGCGATGTTATAGCAGATGGGTCATCGCATCCCCAGGACGAACGGGTACAGAGAGAGAGGGAGAATTGGCTTTATCCAACTTGTGGGGCTTCAATTTTGTTTATTCTATGGAATCACATCAGATTTAGATTACTGAGAGATTGATCTCAAGTTAATTTAAGTGTGTTACCAAATTAATTAAACTTAGTCAGACAATACTTGTGTGCCCATTCCAGTGTTCATGTTAATCGTATTAGTATAATATCATGTTAGTTATAAGACATTTTTCCTATACCCAAGTGAATGCAGGAATTGAGACATTGTGATGTGTTGTTGTCTAACGTCTCTGTATAAAACGTATATTGAAAATATAATTATGTTGCCGGAAGATTTAGCTAAGGTGTTAGGAGAGTTACAGACGGGTATGTCTGGTATTGCAGAAACTATTTCTAAGATGGAAACGGAAGTTAAAGAACAAATTAATAATTCAGAAGCTAGATTAGAAGCTAAATGTAAAGAAAATGTGCAATCATTGCAAACTAGTAATGAAGATAATTTAAAATCATTAGAGACTAGGCTACAGTCTAGTACTGAAGAAAATTTAAAATTATTACAGTCAAATAGTAAAGATGAGTTGAAGTCATTAGAAACTAGATTACAGACTAGTACTGAAAGTCATTTAAAAGCTAGTGAAGCTAACTTTAAATCATTGGAAGAGAAATTACAAGCTCGTAGTGAAGAAACTAACACTGAATTAGAAAACAAGTTAACTATATTAGAGAATAGCTTAACTTTAAAGAATAATGAAATGCTGAAGACTTTACAATTAGACATAATTGCAGTAAATATGAAAGGAGAGGAAAATGTTCAAATATTAAGAAAAAAAATTATTGAATTAGAAAGTAGAGGAGAAGAAAATATTTTTACTTTAAGAACAGACGTTATGTCCATATAGAAAGACATTAAATCAGATGTATCGAAGTTGAGATTCGACATCGATGGTTTAGTGGCAGATGTAGGCAAAATTCAAGAGTGGTCTACCGAAGTATCTTTCGAGACTAAAATTAAAGGTCTAGAAACGAATCTAGGTAATGAGATTAAAGATTTAAAGACAGTAATTGGGACCATTAAAGAGGAAGTCTTAGGAGAGGTCAATTCTAATTTAAAATCATTAGAAAATCAATTGCAGAAAGATATTAGGAAGATAGACGACGATATAGAGCAAAAGGTTAATGAAAACTTAGCTTTATTCAAAAATAGAGTCGGTGCAATTGTGGAAGAACGGTATAGTGAGGTCGATGCCGAAGCAAAAGAGAAACGTGAAGGGTTAGATGAAAAATTAATCGCAGGTATGGCAAACTTAGAAGCGAGGTTTACGGAGAACAAGGAAGCGATGAAGATAGATTCAACTCTATTTAGAACAGATGTTGATCTGTTAAAGGAACAAGTCGCGTCAGTAAAGAATACGTGCGAAGGCAAAATTGACAAGTTGCAAAACGACTTAGACGAGAGTAACACAACGCAGGATGTTACGTCGCTAGATGAGTTGAAGACTCAGGTCAAGAAATTAGCAGAAGACAGGATAACTAAACTAGAATCAATGTTTAACAGTTTCACCAGTCAGAATATAACATCAGGGGAAACATTGATAAATCAGACAACGATAGACCGCAGTATGGCTAATCAAGAAGCGAGCATGGGAGAAGACCGTCAAATGCAACCGAACGTGACATTCGAAAGGGCCAGTTCAACCCCTCAGGATAATCCAAGTTCGAATAGGAGTACGTTGGGTCCAAGCGAACGATACTCAGGTCCAGTCACCATTATTAGGAATCTGGATGACAAGCCGAGAAAGTTTTCGGGAAATACAGGAGTCACACCAGTCGAATTTCTGCGAGATATTCGAGATTACATGGCGGAACATAGGGTAGCCAAAGAAAGAGAGCTAAGGATAGTCGAACGCGCCTTAGATGGGTCTGCGCTTACTTGGTTTAGAGCGTTCAGAAGCAATTTTGCGAACATGGAGCAATTTGCCATAGCTTTCTTGAGGAGATTTTGGAGTGCCGAGGATCAACTTAACGTAAGAGCGGAAATGTACTCAAAGCGCTATTCTACGTCACATCCGACGCATTATGCCAACTATTTCACGTCACAGCTGGCTAAATTACAGTTTCAGATTCCTCCATTGCCAGAAGAAGAGCTTTTGCAAGCTATAGCGAGACAGTTACCGATTGAGGTACAGCGATCACTAATAGCGTCGGGAGCCAATACACTTGAACATTATGACGACATTTTACGGCGATTGGACTATACAAGCGCTCAAGTTACGCCTAGAAATACCAGAAACGACAATAGAAACACGCAAGAAGTGAATGCGGTAGTCGTAGACAATGCAGCTCAAACGGACAGAAGAGATTCCTGGGAAAACCGACGGAACGAAGGGAATCGAGGAAACATCCGTAACGCTCGAGGAAATGATCGATATAGAGGACCATATGAGAGGCCATACGATCAAGAAACAAGAGATAGCCGATATAGGAATTATAACCAGAATTCCAGATATCAAGACAGGAATCGATATAACAATAGATATCGGGGCAGAAATAACTGGAGCCAAGGTCAACAGTATAATGGGAACGACAGGCAGGATGGCCGAAGAAACGATCCTAACGACATGCGAGATAATCGTGGATATGAGAGGTCGAGGCAAGAAGATAGACAGCCTAGTGCACCACTCGAGGAGACAGTGAGAGATGTCAATCGAGCAAGCACGAGTGGCGAAGAAAAAAAAACGTCAAATTAACTCTAGAGAAAAATGCTAATCATTGGGAATCGATCATCATTGTGGAAACATATCAGGTCAAGGACGAGGATTTAATCGAGGAGGAAGACATAGTACATCGGGAAAATAGACATGAATTGCCAGTTATTAGTGTGGAAGTCATGGGAAAAGAAGTAAAGACACTTGTAGACACGGGGGCTATGGTGAGCTTGATATCCATAGGTTGCCTGGATGAATTGAAATTATTAGGCGAAATTACCATGTTGCCAACTGTTGTTAGCAAAATTCAAGGGGTGATCCCAGACAGGAGTATGAAATGTAAAAGTCAGGTACTATTAGATGTTGGGATTGGAACCAGAAGTTTTGAACAGATGTTCCTAGTAGTGGGTCAACTACATTTTGACATGATCCTAGGAGTGGATTTCTTAAGTGAGAGTGGCCTGATCACAGATATGCAGAGTAGGCGCATGTACTTTCAAGAAGGGGTCATGGAAAATCAGGAATCGGAGATGACATTCTTTAGAGAGGATATATTGGATGAGATTGTATGCAGCGTTGAAAGGTCTATAGAAGATAAAATTGGCATGACAAGTAAAATAAATCCAGAAATTAAGGGGAAGTTTGATCAAGTAATTTCAGAATATGAGGACATATTCAATGACAAACCAGGTCTCATAGAAAATTTTACCTACAGAATCAAGTTGATGGATGACAAACCATACCATAAAAATTTATATCCCATTCCGGATAAATGGAAGGAGGAAGTTAGCATAATGATAAGCGATATGGAGAAAGATGGAATAATTAAGAAAATGCCAACTGCTTATTTGAATCCTTTAGCTGTTGTCAAGAAACCTAATGGTAAGCTAAGGATATGTCTAGATGCTAGAGCCCTTAATAAAAGAGTTCTTCCTGAACATGACAGACCACCTGTTATTCGTGAATTGTTACGCAGATTCAGAGGAAAGAGTTTCTTCTCGACAATCGATCTGACTAGTTCTTATTATCATGTTGAGCTAGCAGAAGACTGCAAACAATACACAGGGTTCTTGTTTGACCATAAAACATATGTATTCAATAGGTTACCTTTTGGAGTGAAAAATAGTGGTCCGGTGATGATCCGAGCACTAGATGAAAATTTGTCAGATGCAGTTAAGGAGCATGTGGTAAGCTATATTGATGACCTGATTATAGCGTCTGAGACAGCGGAAGAACATATCAGGCACCTTCAAATGCTTTTTGAAGATCTTAGGAGGACGAACTTCAAGGTGAATTTCAATAAATGTCAGTTCTTTCATGAAGAAATTGAATTTCTTGGACATAGGATCGATGGAGATGGTTATAGGCCCAATCCAAAGAAGATCATGGCAATATCAGAGTTTCCAACCCCACGAAAGATTAAAGAGGTACGGCAGTTTTTAGGCATGTGTCAGTTCTTTTCAACACATTGTCCTGAATATACTGAGACGATGGCACCTCTGCAGGATTTACTAAGAAAGGGAAATCGATGGAAATGGGACGATAGATGCAATCAAGCGTTTTTAGCGGCCAAGAAAATGTTGATCCAAAATATCAAGCTTGAGTACCCTGATTTTACAAGAAGATTTTTTGTAGAGACAGACGCATCCAAAATAGGTATTAGTGGGATCCTATATCAGTTGGATGATGACAAGAAACATAGGTATTTAGCTTTCACCAGTCGCAAGCTTAGGAATTGTGAGAAGAATTACTATGCAACTGAGTTAGAGGCATTAGCAGTGGTTCATGCTCTTAAAACGTGGAAGAAGGTGTTATTTGGACATGACATAACAGTGATCACAGATCATAAAGCCCTCCAATTTATTATGAAGACAGCGAGTGACCGCATCACCAGATGGGCTCTGTTCATACAGCAATTTAACCCAACTGTTGTACATAGACCTGGGAAGTTAAATCTGTTAGCAGATGTGTTGAGCAGAAACACTTGTGAGGAAGTAATTGTCAACCATATAAATTTGATTCAAGAGGATAATGGTACTCTAGAAAAGTTGAAGCTGTTAGCGCAAACTCAGAAGAGATATGCACCTTTGCGAAGAATTTACCGTTTTTTGACACGCAGAATGGACAACGCTGATCCGGATTTTCAAAGAACTGAGATAGAGGCTAGAAAATATCATATTATGGGAGGTGTTATATGCCAATATATCGACCAGGATCATACTAAACTTAGAGTAGTGATCCCACCCAAGCTTGTCAAACCAGTTATTTGGATGATACACCGAACTGCAGCTCATGTAGGTGTAGACAAGACTTTGGCTCTCGCTCAAGAAACTTTCGTTTGGAGACAAATGGGACAAACGATTCGCGACGTCATAAAGACCTGTGACAGTTGTCAGCGAAGTAAATACTCATCTAGGTTAATGAAAGAAGTTCCTAGATCAATATTACCCAGCAAGCCAAGAGAACTTTTTGCGACGGACATTTTCGGTCCGATTCCTCGTTCGACGAAAGGAAATCAGTTCGTTTTGGTAACAGTTGACGTATTTTCAAAATACGTATCTCTATGCCCTATACAGAAAGCTACATCCAAGTACGTGATAAGTAGACTTGAGAAAACAGTTATTCCGAGCATGGGGAAACCTGAAGTTTTGTTGAGTGACCATGGATCGCAATTTACTAGTTTGGAATTTTCTACTGCTATGGAACGTTTAGGAATAAGGCATGTGTTTAATTCTGTACGGTATCCAGATGGAAATCCAGCCGAAAGAATTATGCCGGAGATAAGTAAGATGTGTCGCTTATATGTGTCAAGGCAACACCATAGATGGATGGAAGTGATACCCATCATTAGCCAATGCTTGAATTCCACAGTACATGAAAGCACAGGACAGATTCCGTCAATGCTTCATCATGGATTGAAACCGGATAGACCATGGGACCGAGTCGTAAGGGCACCAGTAGATCCTCAACCCACATAAGAAAGAAGAGTTGAGATGGCAGGCGAGAGGCTCAGAAGACAGGCGGAAAAGAGAGCCAGGAGACAGGCAGGAAGGAGGTTCCACGAGCCATTTCAAGAAAATGATGAGGTGCTGATTAGGAAGCCAGTCACTTCGAACCTTCAGCTGAAGATCTACCATAAATTTGCTCCATTGTACGCTGGTCCGTTCCGTATTGAACAAACATACCAGAATAATAGCTACAAGATTGTCAGAATGGATACTGATGAAGTTGTAGGCACTTTTAATGCAGCTAGCATCAGGAAATACCATCATGCTGAGTAAGGGAATTGTAGAGCTATCGTGTACATGTATTATATATAGAATGCCTGAGAGTGTATTTTTTTTTCTCAATCCTGATAAAAAAAAAGGAGATGTACGGGAGAGATGTACCCGATACCTAGTTTAGGCTATCGGCTACGCCAGCAGACATTAAGCCGTAGTTGAGGTTTTGAGAAGAGTTAGGAAAAGATAGCGCACCGATCGAGTCAGGAAGAATGTCAAGATGACGTAGGAGGTCTAGGATCAAGGAGGCACTGACATCTGTAAGAAGATGGAATTATGGATAGAGATGTGAAGCTTTATTGAGATATGTATGGAATATGGTATTTAAACATCATAGAAGAGGATATATAACATGCATTATATGTGGAAATAATTGTAAGGAAGTTAGATAACCCTTAAGTTATTTTATAACGGAATAGCCGAGATGATGAGGGTTCGAGACTATAATCGTGACGCGAGAGCACAGTGGTGGGGGACTACACCACGTGTCTGCGCCAGGCAGATAAGAGTGAAGACAGTGCCAGCACATTCAGTGGAGCTCTGTCAGTCGAGCAAGTAGGGTCGAGCTCTGTAGCGCAAGCGAGACGCACGGTGAAGGTCGCGTAGCATACCGAAACTGTCACGGCAGAGTGTAGGCGACAGTTTCAGCATCGCCGAGCAGCGAACGCCAAGCAGGTCGTTGATCCAGGCGGACTTGCCGAGGAAGCAATCACAGACGGCCGAGATATGTTAGAACAGCACTGCAAGTAGTTGGAGACTTTATTACAAGCTACATTTCAACGCAGTTTGAACATAGTTTTTATGAATAACTTTATGGCTATGCTTTTCTTAACGCATTCAAAGTTACTTTAACAATTTCAAGCAAGCGGAACGTCGTAAGCATAGGCACTGATGAACATTAGATCGTGCATTAATGAAGTTTATTTCTTATGCAGTTTCATGAATTACCAAATACAGACAACTACAGGGTGTTTAATAAACTTGAACACTCTCATGTAAAATTTTATTTTACGAAAGTGAGACTTAGCAGTTGTTAGAGATTGGTCTTTCAATACTCAAACTGAACATTTAACGGAACAGTGGCGTAACTTAGAAGTGGAATAGGGGGTCCGCTGTTTCCATGAACTTTGTCGAGAGGAGTTGGACAATATCCGCTATGGGTAATCCGAAGTTCAACATGTCAGAGTAGACGCAGATAGAGACAAGATGGCACCGCAGAGCGATGGATTCGATTCCTGACGAGAGGAGGTCCACCAGCTGATTCACTTGGGATTTCGAAGGCAATCGTCATTTCATGGATGGAATGATATTCACGCCGATCTTTCGAGAAATTCATTATGTAGGGAAAATCGACGATCTTGGAAATTTAATAACAGCTGATTATGAAAGGTACTGTAAGAGTCATAACTACCTGATACGATTATTTTCATGAATACTGGGCACACATGTATATTTTTCTAATAGGAGTGATACGATTATTAAGACATGGTTTGACTTTATATACTTCGAATTTGCTAGAATATGGAGTGACCATATGATATGGCAGGCATCATTATACGAAATTCTCACCATTGGTTGGCTTTATTAAGCAGATGTTTGGTCTTTTAGACATTTTTCCAGCTAGGATATTTTTCATAAATAGTTTTTTTTGTGTAACGAGTATTTCGAACTCGTGATCTGCAATTGATTATCTAAAATTACTTCGTCAGTTCATTGCATACTAGCGAGTGTGTATTATTCATCAGTAGGGATTTTTTCCATTGGATTGTTTGGAGATATTAAGAAGTTATTCACTTTAGTGAATGAACATCGCTTTTATATGACAACTAGAAACTTGTTGATTCCTATCTGGTACATTCACTCATATAATCTACGAGATGGGGTCTTTCGTATTTATACGATTGTATGGTGGTACTCATCTTACCCATCGTTCAGGGCAATATCATCCAAGTCGACGGGGCGAGGTCTTTCGTATTTATACGACTGTACGGTGGTTACACATCTTACTTGCCATTGAGGGACTCATTTTTATCATCCGAATGTACACGAGATTGTAAGTGAATCAAACAAGGAACTACTAGTCACATATCAGTCGAGATTTTGTTAAATAAAGTAACGATAAATGTCAGCAGGATTGCATTTAGTAATTCTTGTTTGCCAATCCAATATTTTGTTGCTATACTCTTTTGAGAGTAATTTCAGTTTAACAGCTGTTATAGCTGATGCTTTTGATGAGTTTTATAATTGTGTTTGATACCTTTGAGAAGGATTTAAAGTAATTGAATCTTGTAAGATGAATCATTAATGGTCAGATTTATTTTAAGGCAGATCAGTATTGCAGATTTTGATATGAGATTATAGCACATTGGTGTTTTTCTGCGATGTGAGTTATGAAAATTGTAAGAGAATTTATGCTATTTGAAAGCAGATCTTAAATTACTGAGGAAATATATTTTTTCCAATTGTTTAAGAAGTTGTCTAGATGTGATCAGAGTAATTACAGTTATTGGAGATTGTGTGCGTTGATAATTTGAAGCCAGTTATATATTTTTGTAGATCATGCAACATGGTTAAGTGGAGTTTGTGGTAGGCATTTTCTGGAAGTTGCCATGTGATAGTTGCAACGTTGATAATGTATTTTGAAGCAGACATGAGGTCGTCGTACCCAGTCTAGCGTATTTGTTGAGATTCATGCTGTATGTGCTGAATATTTATGGAGTTTTGTGGAATAATTATTGTATTCAAATGTGATATTTGAAGTATTGAGGAAATGTAATGTCGTTGTGGATAGTTAGATCCAACGTGATGTCGTGGAGGCAATAATATTTTTTGGCATGATAAATTAAATACGAGATATAACTTGGAAGTGATAAAACTGTAAGACAACGTTCTATAAACCATATTAAACAATTTGTTAGGAAATTAAACAAATAAATGAAGTTGATAATACAAGATTTTCTGAAAATAATAATTAATGAAATAATAATCTGAGATTTAAGCATATTAACGATCTGACCTAATGAAATAAAAATCAGAATGACTAGATGAAATAATGACAATCTAAATAACCAGAAGATTAAAATTTAAATAATTTGATAAATTAAATTTTGAAATGAATCAATGAATTAAATAGATGGATGAATTAGAGATTGGAGAATTAAACTGATTGAAATAAATTAATAGACGATTGTAATGATGATGAATAACTGAATTAGAAGGTGATAATTAATTAAATAAGTTGATGATTAAGGAATTTAAATGGAATTAAATAAATTTAATTGAGAGATAAGTTGAAGGAATTGCAACTTGAAGTGAGAATTTAAATGATGTAATGGTGATGAATTAACGATTCTGACAGGAATATGTAGAATTTTGAAGTGAGAATTAATGTGAGAAATATTTAATTTTGATGATGACGATAACGATGACCAATGAGCCATGAATTTTCTGTAATTCACAGATAAGTGATTATGAATGACAATGTAAATAGTGTAAATTAATTATTCAATGTTTAGGAGCATTTGACCAACATGTTCAACAGTTAAATTATGCCATGCAAACCATAAATTACTTGATGTTTAATATATGTGATTATAATATGTGTATGTTTAGACAGATTAATAACATTTTTAAATCCACATTGATGATGTTAAATTAAAGAGAAATTAGGTCTCAGGTTTCACAAATGTCAGTGACGAAAGACATAGTGCTACAGTGATCCTGAGAACCCAAGAGAACTTTAGAGATTTTTCTTGTTATGTGGATGAAATAATTTTGGATTAGAAAAGAGATGGTTCGATTTTTGGACAATGACAATTTAACGTTGGCATTCGACCATACTCTCAGGTAGGAGATATTTAAAATGTCTGTCTGACTATCAAAGTAAAATAAATTTGTTTTTTTTAATCTTAGTTGTGATCTGATGATGGTGTGATGTTCCTTTTTCTTTCTTTGTCTTGAGTAAGGCTTATCCGGAAAGGAAGTGGTTTGCTAGGAATTCAGTTGATGGCGCCCATTTATATTTGCATTATTTCTATTAAACTTAAGCCCGTAACGACCCTAGAGATACTTTGTCTCGGGATACCCACTGCTTTTTCGATAACTCAGCTGAATTTCCGACACATTCCTTATTTGACTAGAGGTTCATTTAACTCCGCTCTGTCCCGGAACTCCAGGAATGCGATGTTATAGCAGATGGGTCATCGCATCCCCAGGACGAACGGGTACAGAGAGAGAGGGAGAATTGGCTTTATCCAACTTGTGGGGCTTCAATTTTGTTTATTCTATGGAATCACATCAGATTTAGATTACTGAGAGATTGATCTCAAGTTAATTTAAGTGTGTTACCAAATTAATTAAACTTAGTCAGACAATACTTGTGTGCCCATTCCAGTGTTCATGTTAATCGTATTAGTATAATATCATGTTAGTTATAAGACATTTTTCCTATACCCAAGTGAATGCAGGAATTGAGACATTGTGATGTGTTGTTGTCTAACGTCTCTGTATAAAACGTATATTGAAAATATAATTATGTTGCCGGAAGATTTAGCTAAGGTGTTAGGAGAGTTACAGACGGGTATGTCTGGTATTGCAGAAACTATTTCTAAGATGGAAACGGAAGTTAAAGAACAAATTAATAATTCAGAAGCTAGATTAGAAGCTAAATGTAAAGAAAATGTGCAATCATTGCAAACTAGTAATGAAGATAATTTAAAATCATTAGAGACTAGGCTACAGTCTAGTACTGAAGAAAATTTAAAATTATTACAGTCAAATAGTAAAGATGAGTTGAAGTCATTAGAAACTAGATTACAGACTAGTACTGAAAGTCATTTAAAAGCTAGTGAAGCTAACTTTAAATCATTGGAAGAGAAATTACAAGCTCGTAGTGAAGAAACTAACACTGAATTAGAAAACAAGTTAACTATATTAGAGAATAGCTTAACTTTAAAGAATAATGAAATGCTGAAGACTTTACAATTAGACATAATTGCAGTAAATATGAAAGGAGAGGAAAATGTTCAAATATTAAGAAAAAAAATTATTGAATTAGAAAGTAGAGGAGAAGAAAATATTTTTACTTTAAGAACAGACGTTATGTCCATATAGAAAGACATTAAATCAGATGTATCGAAGTTGAGATTCGACATCGATGGTTTAGTGGCAGATGTAGGCAAAATTCAAGAGTGGTCTACCGAAGTATCTTTCGAGACTAAAATTAAAGGTCTAGAAACGAATCTAGGTAATGAGATTAAAGATTTAAAGACAGTAATTGGGACCATTAAAGAGGAAGTCTTAGGAGAGGTCAATTCTAATTTAAAATCATTAGAAAATCAATTGCAGAAAGATATTAGGAAGATAGACGACGATATAGAGCAAAAGGTTAATGAAAACTTAGCTTTATTCAAAAATAGAGTCGGTGCAATTGTGGAAGAACGGTATAGTGAGGTCGATGCCGAAGCAAAAGAGAAACGTGAAGGGTTAGATGAAAAATTAATCGCAGGTATGGCAAACTTAGAAGCGAGGTTTACGGAGAACAAGGAAGCGATGAAGATAGATTCAACTCTATTTAGAACAGATGTTGATCTGTTAAAGGAACAAGTCGCGTCAGTAAAGAATACGTGCGAAGGCAAAATTGACAAGTTGCAAAACGACTTAGACGAGAGTAACACAACGCAGGATGTTACGTCGCTAGATGAGTTGAAGACTCAGGTCAAGAAATTAGCAGAAGACAGGATAACTAAACTAGAATCAATGTTTAACAGTTTCACCAGTCAGAATATAACATCAGGGGAAACATTGATAAATCAGACAACGATAGACCGCAGTATGGCTAATCAAGAAGCGAGCATGGGAGAAGACCGTCAAATGCAACCGAACGTGACATTCGAAAGGGCCAGTTCAACCCCTCAGGATAATCCAAGTTCGAATAGGAGTACGTTGGGTCCAAGCGAACGATACTCAGGTCCAGTCACCATTATTAGGAATCTGGATGACAAGCCGAGAAAGTTTTCGGGAAATACAGGAGTCACACCAGTCGAATTTCTGCGAGATATTCGAGATTACATGGCGGAACATAGGGTAGCCAAAGAAAGAGAGCTAAGGATAGTCGAACGCGCCTTAGATGGGTCTGCGCTTACTTGGTTTAGAGCGTTCAGAAGCAATTTTGCGAACATGGAGCAATTTGCCATAGCTTTCTTGAGGAGATTTTGGAGTGCCGAGGATCAACTTAACGTAAGAGCGGAAATGTACTCAAAGCGCTATTCTACGTCACATCCGACGCATTATGCCAACTATTTCACGTCACAGCTGGCTAAATTACAGTTTCAGATTCCTCCATTGCCAGAAGAAGAGCTTTTGCAAGCTATAGCGAGACAGTTACCGATTGAGGTACAGCGATCACTAATAGCGTCGGGAGCCAATACACTTGAACATTATGACGACATTTTACGGCGATTGGACTATACAAGCGCTCAAGTTACGCCTAGAAATACCAGAAACGACAATAGAAACACGCAAGAAGTGAATGCGGTAGTCGTAGACAATGCAGCTCAAACGGACAGAAGAGATTCCTGGGAAAACCGACGGAACGAAGGGAATCGAGGAAACATCCGTAACGCTCGAGGAAATGATCGATATAGAGGACCATATGAGAGGCCATACGATCAAGAAACAAGAGATAGCCGATATAGGAATTATAACCAGAATTCCAGATATCAAGACAGGAATCGATATAACAATAGATATCGGGGCAGAAATAACTGGAGCCAAGGTCAACAGTATAATGGGAACGACAGGCAGGATGGCCGAAGAAACGATCCTAACGACATGCGAGATAATCGTGGATATGAGAGGTCGAGGCAAGAAGATAGACAGCCTAGTGCACCACTCGAGGAGACAGTGAGAGATGTCAATCGAGCAAGCACGAGTGGCGAAGAAAAAAAAACGTCAAATTAACTCTAGAGAAAAATGCTAATCATTGGGAATCGATCATCATTGTGGAAACATATCAGGTCAAGGACGAGGATTTAATCGAGGAGGAAGACATAGTACATCGGGAAAATAGACATGAATTGCCAGTTATTAGTGTGGAAGTCATGGGAAAAGAAGTAAAGACACTTGTAGACACGGGGGCTATGGTGAGCTTGATATCCATAGGTTGCCTGGATGAATTGAAATTATTAGGCGAAATTACCATGTTGCCAACTGTTGTTAGCAAAATTCAAGGGGTGATCCCAGACAGGAGTATGAAATGTAAAAGTCAGGTACTATTAGATGTTGGGATTGGAACCAGAAGTTTTGAACAGATGTTCCTAGTAGTGGGTCAACTACATTTTGACATGATCCTAGGAGTGGATTTCTTAAGTGAGAGTGGCCTGATCACAGATATGCAGAGTAGGCGCATGTACTTTCAAGAAGGGGTCATGGAAAATCAGGAATCGGAGATGACATTCTTTAGAGAGGATATATTGGATGAGATTGTATGCAGCGTTGAAAGGTCTATAGAAGATAAAATTGGCATGACAAGTAAAATAAATCCAGAAATTAAGGGGAAGTTTGATCAAGTAATTTCAGAATATGAGGACATATTCAATGACAAACCAGGTCTCATAGAAAATTTTACCTACAGAATCAAGTTGATGGATGACAAACCATACCATAAAAATTTATATCCCATTCCGGATAAATGGAAGGAGGAAGTTAGCATAATGATAAGCGATATGGAGAAAGATGGAATAATTAAGAAAATGCCAACTGCTTATTTGAATCCTTTAGCTGTTGTCAAGAAACCTAATGGTAAGCTAAGGATATGTCTAGATGCTAGAGCCCTTAATAAAAGAGTTCTTCCTGAACATGACAGACCACCTGTTATTCGTGAATTGTTACGCAGATTCAGAGGAAAGAGTTTCTTCTCGACAATCGATCTGACTAGTTCTTATTATCATGTTGAGCTAGCAGAAGACTGCAAACAATACACAGGGTTCTTGTTTGACCATAAAACATATGTATTCAATAGGTTACCTTTTGGAGTGAAAAATAGTGGTCCGGTGATGATCCGAGCACTAGATGAAAATTTGTCAGATGCAGTTAAGGAGCATGTGGTAAGCTATATTGATGACCTGATTATAGCGTCTGAGACAGCGGAAGAACATATCAGGCACCTTCAAATGCTTTTTGAAGATCTTAGGAGGACGAACTTCAAGGTGAATTTCAATAAATGTCAGTTCTTTCATGAAGAAATTGAATTTCTTGGACATAGGATCGATGGAGATGGTTATAGGCCCAATCCAAAGAAGATCATGGCAATATCAGAGTTTCCAACCCCACGAAAGATTAAAGAGGTACGGCAGTTTTTAGGCATGTGTCAGTTCTTTTCAACACATTGTCCTGAATATACTGAGACGATGGCACCTCTGCAGGATTTACTAAGAAAGGGAAATCGATGGAAATGGGACGATAGATGCAATCAAGCGTTTTTAGCGGCCAAGAAAATGTTGATCCAAAATATCAAGCTTGAGTACCCTGATTTTACAAGAAGATTTTTTGTAGAGACAGACGCATCCAAAATAGGTATTAGTGGGATCCTATATCAGTTGGATGATGACAAGAAACATAGGTATTTAGCTTTCACCAGTCGCAAGCTTAGGAATTGTGAGAAGAATTACTATGCAACTGAGTTAGAGGCATTAGCAGTGGTTCATGCTCTTAAAACGTGGAAGAAGGTGTTATTTGGACATGACATAACAGTGATCACAGATCATAAAGCCCTCCAATTTATTATGAAGACAGCGAGTGACCGCATCACCAGATGGGCTCTGTTCATACAGCAATTTAACCCAACTGTTGTACATAGACCTGGGAAGTTAAATCTGTTAGCAGATGTGTTGAGCAGAAACACTTGTGAGGAAGTAATTGTCAACCATATAAATTTGATTCAAGAGGATAATGGTACTCTAGAAAAGTTGAAGCTGTTAGCGCAAACTCAGAAGAGATATGCACCTTTGCGAAGAATTTACCGTTTTTTGACACGCAGAATGGACAACGCTGATCCGGATTTTCAAAGAACTGAGATAGAGGCTAGAAAATATCATATTATGGGAGGTGTTATATGCCAATATATCGACCAGGATCATACTAAACTTAGAGTAGTGATCCCACCCAAGCTTGTCAAACCAGTTATTTGGATGATACACCGAACTGCAGCTCATGTAGGTGTAGACAAGACTTTGGCTCTCGCTCAAGAAACTTTCGTTTGGAGACAAATGGGACAAACGATTCGCGACGTCATAAAGACCTGTGACAGTTGTCAGCGAAGTAAATACTCATCTAGGTTAATGAAAGAAGTTCCTAGATCAATATTACCCAGCAAGCCAAGAGAACTTTTTGCGACGGACATTTTCGGTCCGATTCCTCGTTCGACGAAAGGAAATCAGTTCGTTTTGGTAACAGTTGACGTATTTTCAAAATACGTATCTCTATGCCCTATACAGAAAGCTACATCCAAGTACGTGATAAGTAGACTTGAGAAAACAGTTATTCCGAGCATGGGGAAACCTGAAGTTTTGTTGAGTGACCATGGATCGCAATTTACTAGTTTGGAATTTTCTACTGCTATGGAACGTTTAGGAATAAGGCATGTGTTTAATTCTGTACGGTATCCAGATGGAAATCCAGCCGAAAGAATTATGCCGGAGATAAGTAAGATGTGTCGCTTATATGTGTCAAGGCAACACCATAGATGGATGGAAGTGATACCCATCATTAGCCAATGCTTGAATTCCACAGTACATGAAAGCACAGGACAGATTCCGTCAATGCTTCATCATGGATTGAAACCGGATAGACCATGGGACCGAGTCGTAAGGGCACCAGTAGATCCTCAACCCACATAAGAAAGAAGAGTTGAGATGGCAGGCGAGAGGCTCAGAAGACAGGCGGAAAAGAGAGCCAGGAGACAGGCAGGAAGGAGGTTCCACGAGCCATTTCAAGAAAATGATGAGGTGCTGATTAGGAAGCCAGTCACTTCGAACCTTCAGCTGAAGATCTACCATAAATTTGCTCCATTGTACGCTGGTCCGTTCCGTATTGAACAAACATACCAGAATAATAGCTACAAGATTGTCAGAATGGATACTGATGAAGTTGTAGGCACTTTTAATGCAGCTAGCATCAGGAAATACCATCATGCTGAGTAAGGGAATTGTAGAGCTATCGTGTACATGTATTATATATAGAATGCCTGAGAGTGTATTTTTTTTTCTCAATCCTGATAAAAAAAAAGGAGATGTACGGGAGAGATGTACCCGATACCTAGTTTAGGCTATCGGCTACGCCAGCAGACATTAAGCCGTAGTTGAGGTTTTGAGAAGAGTTAGGAAAAGATAGCGCACCGATCGAGTCAGGAAGAATGTCAAGATGACGTAGGAGGTCTAGGATCAAGGAGGCACTGACATCTGTAAGAAGATGGAATTATGGATAGAGATGTGAAGCTTTATTGAGATATGTATGGAATATGGTATTTAAACATCATAGAAGAGGATATATAACATGCATTATATGTGGAAATAATTGTAAGGAAGTTAGATAACCCTTAAGTTATTTTATAACGGAATAGCCGAGATGATGAGGGTTCGAGACTATAATCGTGACGCGAGAGCACAGTGGTGGGGGACTACACCACGTGTCTGCGCCAGGCAGATAAGAGTGAAGACAGTGCCAGCACATTCAGTGGAGCTCTGTCAGTCGAGCAAGTAGGGTCGAGCTCTGTAGCGCAAGCGAGACGCACGGTGAAGGTCGCGTAGCATACCGAAACTGTCACGGCAGAGTGTAGGCGACAGTTTCAGCATCGCCGAGCAGCGAACGCCAAGCAGGTCGTTGATCCAGGCGGACTTGCCGAGGAAGCAATCACAGACGGCCGAGATATGTTAGAACAGCACTGCAAGTAGTTGGAGACTTTATTACAAGCTACATTTCAACGCAGTTTGAACATAGTTTTTATGAATAACTTTATGGCTATGCTTTTCTTAACGCATTCAAAGTTACTTTAACAATTTCAAGCAAGCGGAACGTCGTAAGCATAGGCACTGATGAACATTAGATCGTGCATTAATGAAGTTTATTTCTTATGCAGTTTCATGAATTACCAAATACAGACAACTACAGGGTGTTTAATAAACTTGAACACTCTCATGTAAAATTTTATTTTACGAAAGTGAGACTTAGCAGTTGTTAGAGATTGGTCTTTCAATACTCAAACTGAACATTTAACGGAACAGTGGCGTAACTTAGAAGTGGAATAGGGGGTCCGCTGTTTCCATGAACTTTGTCGAGAGGAGTTGGACAATATCCGCTATGGGTAATCCGAAGTTCAACATGTCAGAGTAGACGCAGATAGAGACAAGATGGCACCGCAGAGCGATGGATTCGATTCCTGACGAGAGGAGGTCCACCAGCTGATTCACTTGGGATTTCGAAGGCAATCGTCATTTCATGGATGGAATGATATTCACGCCGATCTTTCGAGAAATTCATTATGTAGGGAAAATCGACGATCTTGGAAATTTAATAACAGCTGATTATGAAAGGTACTGTAAGAGTCATAACTACCTGATACGATTATTTTCATGAATACTGGGCACACATGTATATTTTTCTAATAGGAGTGATACGATTATTAAGACATGGTTTGACTTTATATACTTCGAATTTGCTAGAATATGGAGTGACCATATGATATGGCAGGCATCATTATACGAAATTCTCACCATTGGTTGGCTTTATTAAGCAGATGTTTGGTCTTTTAGACATTTTTCCAGCTAGGATATTTTTCATAAATAGTTTTTTTTGTGTAACGAGTATTTCGAACTCGTGATCTGCAATTGATTATCTAAAATTACTTCGTCAGTTCATTGCATACTAGCGAGTGTGTATTATTCATCAGTAGGGATTTTTTCCATTGGATTGTTTGGAGATATTAAGAAGTTATTCACTTTAGTGAATGAACATCGCTTTTATATGACAACTAGAAACTTGTTGATTCCTATCTGGTACATTCACTCATATAATCTACGAGATGGGGTCTTTCGTATTTATACGATTGTATGGTGGTACTCATCTTACCCATCGTTCAGGGCAATATCATCCAAGTCGACGGGGCGAGGTCTTTCGTATTTATACGACTGTACGGTGGTTACACATCTTACTTGCCATTGAGGGACTCATTTTTATCATCCGAATGTACACGAGATTGTAAGTGAATCAAACAAGGAACTACTAGTCACATATCAGTCGAGATTTTGTTAAATAAAGTAACGATAAATGTCAGCAGGATTGCATTTAGTAATTCTTGTTTGCCAATCCAATATTTTGTTGCTATACTCTTTTGAGAGTAATTTCAGTTTAACAGCTGTTATAGCTGATGCTTTTGATGAGTTTTATAATTGTGTTGATACCTTTGAGAAGGATTTAAAGTAATTGAATCTTGTAAGATGAATCATTAATGGTCAGATTTATTTTAAGGCAGATCAGTATTGCAGATTTTGATGTGAGATTATAGCACATTGGTGTTTTTCTGCGATGTGAGTTATGAAAATTGTAAGAGAATTTATGCTATTTGAAAGCAGATCTTAAATTACTGAGGAAATATATTTTTTCCAATTGTTTAAGAAGTTGTCTAGATGTGATCAGAGTAATTACAGTTATTGGAGATTGTGTGCGTTGATAATTTGAAGCCAGTTATATATTTTTGTAGATCATGCAACATGGTTAAGTGGAGTTTGTGGTAGGCATTTTCTGGAAGTTGCCATGTGATAGTTGCAACGTTGATAATGTATTTTGAAGCAGACATGAGGTCGTCGTACCCAGTCTAGCGTATTTGTTGAGATTCATGCTGTATGTGCTGAATATTTATGGAGTTTTGTGGAATAATTATTGTATTCAAATGTGATATTTGAAGTATTGAGGAAATGTAATGTCGTTGTGGATAGTTAGATCCAACGTGATGTCGTGGAGGCAATAATATTTTTTGGCATGATAAATTAAATACGAGATATAACTTGGAAGTGATAAAACTGTAAGACAACGTTCTATAAACCATATTAAACAATTTGTTAGGAAATTAAACAAATAAATGAAGTTGATAATACAAGATTTTCTGAAAATAATAATTAATGAAATAATAATCTGAGATTTAAGCATATTAACGATCTGACCTAATGAAATAAAAATCAGAATGACTAGATGAAATAATGACAATCTAAATAACCAGAAGATTAAAATTTAAATAATTTGATAAATTAAATTTTGAAATGAATCAATGAATTAAATAGATGGATGAATTAGAGATTGGAGAATTAAACTGATTGAAATAAATTAATAGACGATTGTAATGATGATGAATAACTGAATTAGAAGGTGATAATTAATTAAATAAGTTGATGATTAAGGAATTTAAATGGAATTAAATAAATTTAATTGAGAGATAAGTTGAAGGAATTGCAACTTGAAGTGAGAATTTAAATGATGTAATGGTGATGAATTAACGATTCTGACAGGAATATGTAGAATTTTGAAGTGAGAATTAATGTGAGAAATATTTAATTTTGATGATGACGATAACGATGACCAATGAGCCATGAATTTTCTGTAATTCACAGATAAGTGATTATGAATGACAATGTAAATAGTGTAAATTAATTATTCAATGTTTAGGAGCATTTGACCAACATGTTCAACAGTTAAATTATGCCATGCAAACCATAAATTACTTGATGTTTAATATATGTGATTATAATATGTGTATGTTTAGACAGATTAATAACATTTTTAAATCCACATTGATGATGTTAAATTAAAAGAGAAATTAGGTCTTAGGTTTCACAAATGTCAGTGACGAAAGACATAGTGCTACAGTGATCCTGAGAACCCAAGAGAACTTTAGAGATTTTTCTTGTTATGTGGATGAAATAATTTTGGATTAGAAAAGAGATGGTTCGATTTTTGGACAATGACAATTTAACGTTGGCATTCGACCATACTCTCAGGTAGGAGATATTTAAAATGTCTATCTGACTATCAAAGTAAAATAAATTTGTTTTTTTTTTATCTTAGTTGTGATCTGATGATGGTGTGATGTTCCTTTTTCTTTCCTTGTCTTGAGTAAGGCTTATCCGGAAAGGAAGTGGTTTTCTAGTAGATGTCACTCGTGCAGATCCGGTGGAGAATGTTGTTTTAATATTTTCCATTGCAAAATCAGAATATAACGCTCAATTTTAAAACGTCTCAGTACTCCAAAAACAATAAATATAAAAAATCAATAAGAAATACAACTCTGATAGAATTTGAACCCTGGCCGACCGGGTGAAAGACCAAAGCTCTAACCACAGAGTCAAACATGTCCTCCCAAGTTTATCGTTATCAATTCATTTACATACAACGTCTTAGCAAATAATGACTTTGCCTAAACGATTTCTTCACTGGAGTATATATCCATTATAACCCATTTCATACAAAGTTCATATTATTTCTATTAGTAGGCTATATTGCATGCAACATACTCAAATTAGTGAAATATAGGTCAGAACGAGTGATCAGCTGCCATCTTGTCTTGCAACCGAGACGGCTCAGCCTCTTAAAGTCACTTCTGCACTATAATATTACAATATAAACTTTTAATTTCGAAGGTTCACGTCCTTTTAGAACAGTTTAAACGATTCTCTGTTCGATAATCAAAACTGGTGGGTCCCATGTAATGGATTATAAAGTTTGCACAATTCACACGGCCGCTATCCTGAAATGGTACGTCTGATGGCCTTGTAGTTTGGGAAAAAGACGCGTCCCATACGAAGGTACGCTTTTACCAAATTTGGTAAAGATACGATGATTGGTTAATTTTTAGTTTTGATCATTGGAGGGGTCGTCATTGAGATTTGGTAAAGATGGTGGCAATATACAACATGACACTGAGGTGCCCTTTGCTATAGCTACCTCTGTACCAAATTTGGATCAAATCGGTTTCGTCATGTTTGAATTGATAGGGGGTGACAGACATACAGAGTACACACACACAGAGACACACAGACTTTTTTTTCGCCCTGTGTAGATCTCATGTCTACTTTCATTTTTTGCAAAAATCGAAAGTAGGTTAAAAATTGTCACTTCCCAAGGACACTGAGGATATTCTACGTATAAAAACCAAATTGACAAACCGACCAGATGGAAAATACTTTCAGCACACACTGCTGCTTCGTTGTGATCACAAAGTGGCTGACATTATGATTCGAGATCAGTACATAACGCTAACCAATGCAAGAGTTCATATCCTTTGGACGTCGTTACGGGAGGAATTCTAGATCCTGAGAACAAGAAGGACGATCAGGAAGGCCATCTATAAATGTGTCAGATGTAGGCGTCGCAATGCGAAGAAGATTGAAACAATCCCTGGAGCACTACCTGAAGTAAGAGTTCGGGATGCTGGATTGTTCGAAGTTACTGGAGTCAATTTGACGGGCTCTGTAATGCTAAGAGATGGGAGAAAGAGCTGGATAATACGGTACAGTGTATAGAGCTACCCACCTAGGACTAGTATCTTCGTTATCTCCTGTTATCTCTAGCACCTTGTGAATTGTGGACGGAAAATGGCACCCCGTTAGGCTTTGGTAAACCAGATTGGGACAGAGAGTGTGACTTGGTTTTGTTAGTTCTCTGGGATCAGTTTTCTTCTCATTGATATTTTTGTTTAATAAAGAGAAGTAGGAATTAAAGTCAACTGCCTGGCGTTTGCAGATGATTTTGCAGTACTATCGGAAACCACGGAAGAAGCAGTCATACAAATCAACCTCTTGGAAAAGATCGCTAGCCAAACAGGACTAAGGATATCAGTTGAAAAGACAAAATTTATGACAAATGACAAACATGGACCAAAGTTCCTTGACACGGAGATAGGACGGATTGAAAGGGTAAAAAAGTTGAAGTACCTAGGAGAGACTATACAGGAGAATGGGTTAGAAAAAGCAGCTGTTGGAGATCGAATTATAAAAATGGAAAGAGCGTATGGATTAACAAAAAAAATCTACAACAAAAAGTGCATCTCCTGGAATGCCAAAATAAGGCATTATAACACTGTCGTAAAAACAGAGTGCCTCTTTGCCAGTGAATGTCTCTCGATGAACTATAGCCTCGAAAAGCTAGAAGTCATGGAAAGGAGAATTCTTAGAAAAATCATGGGTGCAGTTCAGACTGAAGATGGATGGAGACTGAGAAGCAACGGAGAAGTCTACCAGAACGTGGAAAGAATCTCCGCGTCTATGCGGAAGAGAAGGCTGACATTCCTCGGACATCTCTATAGAATGAACGACCATAGATTAACTAAACAATTATTCGACTATCTCTGGAAGAAAAAGACCACCACAACATGGATTAAGGAAGTTAGGAAAGATTTAGAAAAGTTAAACATCACAGAATCTCAAATGCTAGAAAGAAATGTATTTAAGAGCAAAGTGAACAATCTGGAAGGGTTTCAAGATGAAGGAAGATCTAAGAGAAGTGGACGAACTTGGACAGAAGACCAAAGAAAAAATGCCAGTGAACGCATGAAGGAATATTGGAGACAGAGGAAACTCCAGGCAAAGGATAAGAAAAAGAAATAAAGTTGTTGCGTGATCCTAAGTGGTCGATTCGCTTGAAAAAAAAAGAGAAGTATTGTTGGAACCGCGTGGAATTGACTGTAATGATAATAAATATGATGAGCAAGCTATAAGGTTCTATACCACACTGTGTTCAGTAAGGCAGGGAACTGATGAAACAGGTAGATTCGTCGACGTTCCAAAACCTGTCTTCGCCGCTGCCTCGCGTACGACTTGAACAGCAAAGACCAACAAAATTGAATTATATATTTTTTACTAGCGGACCCGTGCGAAAACTCTCGCATAATGGTTTGTGTGTGCCCCATGTGTACAGACTACCCGCCCGGCTGTACTCGTCACAGTTCAGCCAGTGGCTATCGTTTTGTTTATTTCTTTAAAGGCACTTTATAAACAAATACATATATTCCCGTTCACTTTACAAGAAATGCAAGAATTTTTCTCTACTATTGAGACGATTTGGAAGATTTTGGTACAAACCACACCTTCTAATTCCCTCTGGTTTAGGAGCTTGATTTTTGTGAACACTACACCTTTAGCGTACCGGGTGAGTTAGCCGTGGTGGTTACGGCATGACTGCTGGCAGTCGCTCACATCCGGGAGACGAGGAGGTTCGAATCCCCCCGCCGGCAACCTTGAAGATGGTCTTCTGTGGTTTCCCATCTTCCTTCCAGGCAAATGCCGGGGTTGGTCCCTAACTATAGGCCACAGCCGCTACCTTCCAACTCCTCGTCCTTACATTCCAACTTCCCTCCTTCCCTCCCCAACGGTACTTGTAGCTCACCCATTGGGTGTCCGTCTCGAAGCAGCTACAAAACTGGTGAGCCGAACATGTCCTCGGACACTCCCGGCACTAAAAGTCATACGCTAAAAAAAAACCTTTAGCGTGTTATAAGATTGTATCGGTTGTCGTCATATTATACCCCCAAGTGGTTGTAGTAGTAGGGAGCTGTGTGGCGCAGTCGGTAGAGGCACTGAGCCTGTAACTGAAAGGGAGTGGGTTCGATCCCGACCCAGGTAGTGGATTTTAGAAACAATACTACCACTTTCGGAAACTCAAATAGCACTGGGGTTCACTCAGCCTACACCGGAAATGAGTACCACGTTAATTCCTGGGAGCAAAGATGGCCGGGCGTGGAGCTGACAACTCCATCCCATCTAGTGCCGATGTCACAAAAAATGGAAGCCTCTACCTTCCACTACTCCCAGGGCCTCCATGGCCTGCACGGAGTTGGCTTTGCTTTGCTTTGGTTGTAGTAGTGCTAGTGGTCACAGAAAGTATAATAACTATGAGCTTCTCCAAGTATCGAACGCATTTGATCTCGCACAAGTCGAAACGACTTTTCAGATGCTTTTCTTTCGATCTTTCTGTTCGGTCTCCTCATGATCGGGGAGCTCACGTTCTTGACGTTCCCTTGTACGTTAGTCACGATACACCGCGTAAATTAATATCCACATAACAGAACACGTTCTCTCTTCCTCCTTATTTTAGACGGCCCAATGACTCTTATTTATATCTCACAGTAATTAATTCGCACACACATTGCTGCTGTTGACAATATAAAGGAAATTCTTGTCTTAGTATTATATTGCTTCTTCTCTGGAGAATTTAATTATTTTCTTCCTTACTCAACATTAAAGGTGTCGGGACAAACTATCCCGTGATATTCAGCGGAATATGAGGAGACACAAGACGGGGAGATGGCAGCACTGACCCTCACAGTCCCACAATCCTGTCTCAGTCCAATGGCATTAAGAATGATTGCTTCTTCGAAGTAGCTTTACTGACATACAATCTTGAACACATTAATGCATACCGAACCCCTTAAAATGGACGTTAACATATATGATTAATTTTACTGTTAACATTATCATTATCATTAATACCCACAGTGGTACTAACGCTCTCTCAGTCGTAGTAGGCCATGGACCAAGCTATCCGTAGACTTGTTATGAAAGCCGGATAGCCTAGATCCACATAGGCTTTCATATAGCCTTGGTAGTTTCTTTCGAGATCTCGGGAACTAAGCGTCGCCCAGGGTTCAAACCTATACCAATCGAATCGGGGTCGATTTTTTTTATCGCAAAATGTCTGTCTACATGTACGTGACGTTTTTGCGTTTAGCAAAGTACAGGTCGCAATTTTCAAGATATCAAACTGCAATTTGGTACGGTGAAAGGGTTAGGGTCTGTGAGGAACCCTATTGTTGGCCGTTAAAATCGGTGCAGGGCCGGACCTATGTTTGGGGCCCTGAATGTCATCCTTTTTTGATGGGTAACATCTTTCCACTCGGTTGCTGGATAGTTTTGTGGGAGTGATTTTGAAAAATGGGACGGAAGTGTGTAATAAGACGCACTGCCTGCTGGATCGTATCCCTCCTGGCTGCTGAGGATTGTATATCTCATACGGATTACTTCAAAGTTTGGAGGCGCCATTACAAATATTCCTACAATAAATCATCTTCAAATTGTCATTCTCTGGTGTAAAAATATTCATTATGTCATATTTGCTGAAAACTATTATGATTTATTAAGAGTCTGTTTTTCAATCTCTGGATAAAAGTGATCGGCATCCACTCTCCGAGTATCTTAGCTCAACACTGTCATTCTGACGGCAAATGCTCATGCGAACTCTGGTGTCAACTGATTGAAACACAAAGCATATGTCACATGGTCGACGTCTTCGTATCAGTATTTAAATGACGATATGCTTAATATGAAGCATTGTTAGTAGTCGGCAATGCCGGAGTTATGTTTCTGCACATTGGCTATTCAAATATTAACCCACATAACGGTAATGCAGCCATCGATATAATATATATCGTTGTGATTATACAGGAGCTAGGCAAGCCTTCATAAACTATTGCTGAACACATTCTCTTTACTCACAAGAGGGCCTATTCAAAAGGCATTTTAAACTTAATTTCACGCAGGAACATTATCGAAACAAGCAAAATATACATGAAACACAATTCCGTAATGCAGTATTATTGGTACGTGAAAATAAGTCACCATCTTATGCTCAATATTTTCGTGGTTGAAATAGCCGTGGTTTTAGCGTCTTTGACGGTGAATCTAGAGTTCCCTGTAGCAATAATATCTACCCCGTCCGGGATTTAAACCCAAGATCACTAGATTCAAAGTCAACAAAAGTTTGGTGCTTTTCAGTCGGTCAACACGAATGTACCCAAATAGAGCTGGGTTATGCCCTGATCCTGAAATAAATTACATACAATTAATAAATACACTAGGATGACCAGTTTCGATCGTCAAGCGATCATCATCAGATCCATAACACTTAGGATATAACATCTATGTTTGAGAATACAGGTGAAAAATATATACAATATGTACAATTATTTAGTTGCAGTGTTGTTAATGCAACAGCCGGTATATGTTAAATGTGGTATATCTAATGTTAGGTAAACTTCTAAAATAGTGATGAAAATCCAGAATTTGTCTGTTAGGGGTGATTATATGGTTTAACAAAATCAACTATGGTTATACTGAAATAATGCAAGCTTATACTTATCGAGTTGTCTCTTTAACTGGAACTTGAAGCAGTTGCGTGTTTCCATAGACACCAGTTGTAGTCGACTTCAAAGTCATAAGCACTAACCCCACGGCTATTTCGACTACGCAAATCTTGTGCACAAGATGGTGACTTATTTCCACGTTCCAATAATACTGCATTACGGAATTAAGTTTCATTTATATTTTGCTTGTTTCGATAATGTTCCTGCATGAAATTGAGTTTAAAATGCCTTATGAATAGGCCCTCTTGTGAGTAAAGAGAAAGTATTCAGAAATAGTTCATGAAGGCTTGCTCAATTCTCGTATAACCACAACGATTATTATTATATTGATGACTGCATTACCGTTATGTGGGTTAATATTTGAATAGCCATTGTGCAGAAACATAATACCGGCATGCTGACTGCTTACAATGTTTGATATTAAGGCATTTTACCATTTAAATAGTGATACGAAGACTTCGAACATGTACCATATCATTTGTTTCAATCACTTGACTCCAGAGTTCCCATGAGCGTTTTCCGTCCAGTATGTCATATACATTCCACATGGTTGAGAGTACGTCATGGTATCAATTTCAGACACAGCGAGCTCATTGTTTCTCGTACCACTGCCAGTTGGGTCTTACCACTGCCCACTGGATCGATCGATCGAGTTGGCAGTGGATCTTATACTTCCGTTCGTTCCACCACTGCCAGCTAGTACACTTCCGTTCGATCGATCGAGCGGGCAGTGCATACTTCCGTTTTCCACCACTGCCAGCTAGTACACTTCCGTTCGATTGATCGAGCGGGCAGTGCATACTTCCGTTTTTCACCACTGCCAGCTAGTACATTTCCGTTCGATCGATCGAGCGGGCAGTGCATATTTCCGTTCGATCCACCACTGCCAGGTCGATCGTTCCGATCCACTTCCGTCCCCAATTTTCAAAATCACTCCCACAAAACTATCCAGTAACCGAGCGGAAAGATGTTACACATAAAAAAAGCGCTTATGACGTAATGCATTCATAACTGTGCCCGGGCGAAGCCGGGTCGGGTTGCTACTGCAAGTATAACTCTTATCTTTTGAAATAGAAAGATATTCACGAACATAAAATTCTATGGTCTTCGTTTTACTGCCGCAAGGGAGGTGTGGTAGCAGTCTTGTCTACATCATTGAACCTGTATATATGTTGGTATTCATTAATCACTTGTCTTCATAGAAGGTATTGATTTGAGCCGTTAGTCGGTGGTGAGTGTATTCCGCAGATCTCTTCTATAAACGTTTTAATTTCTGTTCCGCCCCTTAAAACAACAATAACTAAGTAATACTTTCACTGCAATATTCTTTGATCTAATTATACACATGTCACTGCTCATGAGTACAGTACATAAGTTACTCACAACGAAGGTCACACACAGGTTCTACAACTAAACTTACTATACTGGTTGCAGCTATTAAAGACAAAACAAACCCTTGAATCCTAGTTCGCGTGGATTTTTGTAACGAGTAACTTCAACGTGTAAATAGGCTATCTATAGCTGGCGTAGTTTTGTAAACCTTGTACAGATTAATTCTGCTCTCTGGCCTACTGGATGCAAGCTGCGCTCTCCACTAGCGGCCTAGACAATGAGGCTTTTTACATGAAATCCCGTTAGTTACTCAACTGCTCACACAGCTCTGTCAACCCAGAATAGCATGACAAAGACCCATGACACCATTTGTCATTATAAATTCCGCGATAACAAAATGCAAATTATATCACAAAATTCATGATGAAAATTAATAAAAGTAAAATAAAAATATTGGAATGCAGCCGAAATAAATCATAATCCTGTTTGGACATCAAATTGGCAGGTGAAAAACTAAAGGAAGGAGGAGACTTCTGTTACTTAGGAAGCAAAATAACCAGTGATGGACGAAGCAAAGAGGATATAAAAAGTAGATTAGCTCAGGCAAGGAAAGCATTTCTACAGAAAAGGAATCTGTTGACATCGACTATGGATTTAGGTGTTATGAAGTCATTTTTGAAGGCCTTTGTCTGTAGCTTGGCGCTCTATGGAAGTGAAACTTGGACTATTGGTGCAGCAGAAAAGAGGAGAATTGAAGCGTTTGAAATGTAGTGTTACAGGATAATGATGATCAGATGGGTAGATAGGGTTACAAACGAAGAGGTATTAATACTAGTGGGAGAGGAGAGATGTTTCTGGTGACTGCTAATGATGAGAAGAGATAGGTTGGTAGGACACATACAAAGACACCCAGGAATAGCAAGCTTAGTTATGGATGGAAGGGTCGATGACAAGAACTGTAGGGGTAGACCAAGGTTAGAATATGTTAAACAGATTGCCTCGGACGTAGGGTGTGATAGCTATGTAGAGATGAAACGATTAGCACAGGACAGGGTGGTATGGAGGGCTGCATCCAACCAGTCAAAAGACTGAAGATTCAAACAACAACAACATCATCACAAAATAAAATATTGTGAAATTAAATCTGAGAGAAACTAGACATACCTTGCACCTTATTAAATAGAATTCCATTAGGTTCACTCGGGTTTTATAAATCTTCATGAACGTTCCTGCTGAGTGGTTAGTACAGAAGTCATTTGGATGCAACCGGTATTTCGGCATGTGCAATAATATCCGTAATCGGTGATACAAATTTCTTTGCAATGGCGCTGGGCCGTTGCTGCGGTTAGGTTAATGAGTGGAAGTGATTAGAGTTCGAAGAAATGCATTCCAAACATTTCATACCAGAAATTCTTTCACTGTGCATACAACGTAACCCGGACTTGCAGTTTTCTTTGTCGGAAAGGTATTGCTGAAATTGTATTTTGACGACAGTTGATGTTAAAGGGACTAACACTGAGGTTATCGGCCTCAAGTTTTGGGATTGAAACTGTTCTACTCGGGGTCGTTGTTGTTATTGCACAAGAGGGATATGAATCCTTTTATTTCATCTTCTCCGTTATACAAGCAAGCTTCCATTACCAGCATTTGTCGCTTCCAACCAAACAATAATCATCCCGAACATTCAGCCAATTCCACTTTCTTAACTCCAGAACCTCATTCTTTTTCATACCTCTTCCCCTTACTACTATTACCAAATATATCACCAATCATCTGACCTCGAACACATAATTTATAAGCAATCTTCCAACATGGCTTCCTACAATCTCCATAGATTTTCTAAACAGATACTCACGGAAAAATATATATATAAAATCACGGAATAAAAACAAGGATAGTCAAAGATATAAAAAAAACAAAATAACATCATAAAAAGAACATAGAAAATTCGCCTCACTGGCAAGGCCCCCATCTCCTTTACTGATGAACTATTGCAAGGAATCACTACCTCAAACGCTAAGGCCTGAAGTACCTGTACAATAGCCCACCAGCAAATAGTAGTCATTTTGATTTGTGTTATGTAACCAGAATGGTTACAATAGCCCCTCTATGTGATTCTCACGTGAAAAGCACGTGGGGATCGCATACCTAAAAGTAACATAAATGAAAAATACAACATATCACACATACACTAAAAAATATCACACACACACAGTAAACAAATTTTAAATAATCATTTTCATAAGGGCTATTGGCACTATCAAGTTTCTTGTATCATTCACAACACATTGATAGTGCAAAGATGGAATGTCACTGTTTTCTCTGAGCCTGTTTAAGTACATGCCACAACATCCCTTCTCTGGACTTTGACACCAATCACATGCTTCTGAGTTGGGCTTAGTTTCATATATCCACTCTTTTTACATTATCGAGTACAAAATGCCGTAACTCACTGTTCTTAAATCTCTCAATAAGTCGAAACACATCATCTCCAGTAACCTTCACTCTTCACTTATACCGGAACAAATACCTCCAGCAAACATAACGCTATCATCTTCAGTTGACTCTAAAGAAATATAAAGTTCTACATTAGACCTCTCATATCCATCTTCATTCTCAGCAATACCATCTTCTTCCTCATACTTCTACTTTTCGTTCTTCCTATTCATCTGTTTCTCCTTCTTCTCCATTCTTCTTTCTTCCTCTGCTTTCCATCTCGTCTCTTTCTTCATCCGCCATATCATTCCGTACCTTGTACTCCTCATCTTCCATCTCCACCGTTCCTGTCTCCTTCCCTTCCACATTTTCTTCTTCTACTTCCGTACCTTGTACTCCTCATCTTCCAACTCCACCGTTTCTGTCTCCTTCCCTTCCTGATTTTCTTCTTCTTCTTCTGATCCTTCACTCCCTTATCTTCCTTTACCTGACATCTCATCTTCTTCCTACTCCGTCTCTTTGCTTTCCAAATCATCCTTTTATCTATTCTCCAGGTCCTCTTTGTCTTCATTCTCAACCACTTCACTCTTCTTCCTTTTCACATTTTCCTCCCCTTCTTTTTTGTCTGTCTCATCTTGCTCAACAGTTTCTTTCTCTCCTTCCACCGTTTCTTCTTAACCTTATCTTCTTCTAGTATGTTGTCTTCTTCATGATTCACTCCTGCACTTTCACCCTCATCTTTAACCTCTTTTTCTTGACTGCTACTGTCCTCCTCATGACCATCCTCATCTGCTTCTCCTTTCTCTCCTTCAGTTCCTTCCACATCACCTTCTCCGTTATACGTTTCTCCTTTCTCTTCTTCCTTGTCATCAGTTTTATTCTTCTCCTCCATTTGACCTTGTTCTCCCTCTTGTCCGTCTTTCATTTCTTATTCGCGCCCCCCACCTCTTTGATAATATTCTTGCTTCTTATTCCCTTCTTCATTTAGTTTTCTATCATTTCCTTCTATTTCAGCCACTCCAGCATCACATACTTCACATATTTCCTCCATTTGTACTTTCATTGAGTCTATCTGCTCACACATCCGTTCACTCCCCTTATCAATGATGTCACTCCGCTTATCAATGCTAGACTCCAGTTTGTTCATATGTTCAGTCACTAACCCACTCATCTTCATCATCTGCTCCATGAGCATTTTGAAGTCACTAAGGTTCATCTCCCCCATTCGTGCTCCTCGTTGGTGCGTCATAATGTAACGCTTCTACTCGGGGTCGTTGTTGTTATTGCACAAGAGGGATATGAATCCTTTTATTTCTTCTTCTCCGTTATACAAGCAAGCTTCCATTACCAGCATTTGTCGCTTCCAACCAAACAATAATCATCCCGAATATTCAGCCAAGCCCACTTTCTTAACTCCAGAACCTCATTCTTTTTCATACCTCTTCCCCTTACTACTATTACCAAATATATCACCAATAATCTGACCTCGAACACATAATTTATAAGCAATCTTCCAGCATGGCTTCCGACAATCTCCATAGATTTTCTAAACAGATACTCATGGAAAAAAATATAAAATCACGGAATAAAAACAAGAATAGTCAAAGATATAAAAAACAAAAAACATCATAAAAAGAACATAGAAAATACGCCTCACTGGTAAGGCTCCCTTCTCCTTTACTGATGACCTATTGCAAGGAATCTCTATCTCAAACGCTATGGCCTGAAGTACCTGTACAATAGCCCACCAGCAAAGAGTAGTCATTTTCATAACCTAACATTTTGATCTGAGCTATGTAACCAGAATGGTTACAGGGTGAAAATTAAATATGATGATGAAATGAACACTAGAACTAAGACTAACTACAACTTACAACTAAATTACAGATTAGGAGAAGAAGAGAACAAAAAGAAAGGAATAAGGGAAATCAAATATGAGTAAAAGAAATGCCCTCAACGCTCGAAAAATGAGAATTGACGGATTTGGAAGGATGTAGAGCCATGAAATGCAGATAGGACGGGAAATGGGAGAGAGTCCGCCCCAGAGTCACTGGAAAAAGGGAAAAAGCAGATCCAACTCAGGTATCCTCCTGAAGTCAACAGCTGTGAGCCCTTGAGAGTGTAGCACTATTCAGGGCGCACCTTCAGTGGTGGGTCTGCAAACACCCTGCCTTCTTTATGACCTTGTGCAGAAGGCAGAAAATATGATGAAAAGAAAAACAAGAGGCTATTGAAGAATGAGGGTATCAGGAAAAATGAGATAAGGTCCAATTAAGGCGGCAATTTGAAAGGCTCCCTAGACCTCGGATATCCTAATACCGTCAGGGTCGGAAGAGAACAAGAGTTGATCAAGGGAGGCCGAGAGGAAATATGCCAGAGAGGACCCCGGCACAATTAAGTGGAAGCAATCGTGAACTCAACTGGGACCCCCTGGTCGCCAACCAACTTTCACAAGTTGTAAGCCCCAGAGCGAGGGGGAGTGTCGTAATGTCGTAAGTGAACGAGAGGTGACCAACGGTGGTTGACATGAAGGATGACAGAAAGGATCCCGGCACAAGTAAGTGCAAGCAATGCCGGACTCAGCTGGGATCCCGTGGTCACCAAACCAACGTCCCATTAGTCGTGAGCCCCTGGGGGATGTACTGAAGAATGATTCAACAGAACCGCAAGAAAGCATTATGATACTCATCTTTCAGAAGATATCTTTTGGATATGCACTGGACGGTTGATTCCGTTGTTAATTGGATATATTCGTAGGTCTCCGAGGCCAGAAAGTCCTTAACATGTGCGTTACTAGCAGTGGTAAAGTACTATCCCGACATTTGACTGGATGGTGTGTAGAAAAATCACACTCAGGATATTTTCTGTCGGTGCTGGGATTTGAACCTACGATATCTGGACTTGCTACAGCTGCCCTCGCAGCCGCCGTGCACGATTAAACGATCACAACTACAAGGGCAGATGACCTCGTAATTCCGCCCCTTAAAACCTAAATAAATAAATAAATAAATAAATAAATAAATAAATAACTACGATCACAACTACGGTGCGGGACTCTTAAAATGACGACTACACACAACAGACGAAGGACAGTTTGTATCCGGGAAAAATTATCGCGGGAAATCACGTTAAGCCAATCATCACACCTATCTCTGTCACATGGAAATTCGTGAAATGAAAGCACACCTCCTATTTTCTTCCTATTCGAAGTGCAAAATGGCACAAAACAGTATGACAGCAGCGGCGTTCAAACCATAGTTTATAATTTTTACCCCAGCATTACAATTGCATCAGCAAACACTCCAAACAACGAAGGAATTCAGTATATTAACACCGACTGCTTACAATAATTGAAACGGAAACAAAACTTCGTTGTTATAATCGTATCACTGTGAGAACACATTTAATAAACCTACTGCACAGCTGTTTACTATAAATGGGTTGGTGGTGCGACCTATCGGCAAATAGTGGAAATTATGTTCAAACTGGGATCCAGTCGGCCGTGGGCTGGATGAGTTAGTTCAACATTTATAGTGCTGGTACTCAAACGGGTGTGAAGATGCTTCGCTAGATAGCACGGCATGAAGATGTTCGTCGTACATGAGCAACAGATGTGTCATAAATCATCTCCTGTAATCAGACTAAAAACAGAACAAGGAAAATGCGCAGAGAGAAAAAGAATCTAAGGAAGTCTCTGTTGGTGTTTACAAGGAAGGGAAGTGAGAAAATAACTTGAAAAAGGAAGGAAATTCCAAAAGTAGTGACAACTATTGAAAACTAACGTGTACTGTATATTCAGGAGAATATACTGTGCTGTCACGAATTTATCATAAGATACTCAGAAGCGTGTCATTCTGACGGATTTTTCGTGAAACGGTCGCGAGTGCGAATACCGAAGTATCGTAGTGTTGTGAGGAGTATTGTTGCCAACAATATTAGTGGCAAAAATTAAAAACTAAGTTTTTTTTTTCCTTCATACTCTCGACCAAAAGTGAAGTGCTTAGAGAAGTTTAATTATTATTTGAAGAAAACAAGCGCTACCAACCTTCATAAAAACAAACCAAGTGACTGAAAACCAGCTTTAGACTTCAAATTTGTGACAATCTAAACTTACAGTGATGACGAAAAAATACTTAAATATATATTTCTACTTCTACTGATTTACAAAGAAACAGTGACTAAAACAGCAGTTCGAATCTAGACAAGCCCCATGGAGGTCGACGGGCCGGTCCCGTTGAGTAACCAATATTCCGTACTATCAGAGACCATTCCTGCACCTAAGAAACGACAAAAAAAACGACGTTCACGGGGTTCGAAATCCGACTCCCTGTCAACTCTTACATCCATAGACTATAAAAAATCAAGGGAGTCCAGCGACTCCGAAGAGCAACCTCCATCAAGGCACTCTGCCAGAGCCAGACGAATGCAGACTTCAGATGCCAGCAGTGACCAACCCCAATCCTGCCAACCATCCAGCAGCATGCAGCGTCAGATAGTAGCCGAAGATTTTCCACCTTTTGTTCTATCTTCTTCCACATCTTATCCACCACTCACAACCTGTACGGTTACAGTATCTTCTAACCCCTTTCTCTTTCTAATCAACCTTCAATTTACCATGTCTCTCCACCAATCACTCCTGAACCCTCACAATCTGTTCCGAATTTATATGTATCCCCACTCAGTACTCCTTCATCGCAATTCCATTATCCATCAACTCAACCCTTTTCCTCTTCAAATTCCATGGCCACTCCTCAAACGGTAGCGTACAACTATCATGGACATACCTACCATCTTCCTTCGTCCAATCCTCAATATTCTCCTCAATCCCATCCTCAACCTTATCCTCAACCATCTCCTCAGCCCCATCCTCAACCCCATCCTCAACCATCTCCTCAGCCCCATCCTCAAATTTATCCTCAGCCTACAATTAACTTCTCATCTCGATCATCAATTCAACCCTCTCCTGCCATCAACCGTCCCATCCCCTCAACTACTTCCTCTTCTTCTTCTCCTACCCCTACTAATGAATCCATCTTCACATACCGTCTTTTTAACTTCAGGGAGCCCCGGCCTGAACCGCGCCGCATCTCGGCCATTCTCCGCACCTTCCTACCGGCCAGCTCCATTACCCAAATCATCCCCCAACCTCATGCCATCATCTTGAAAACCAAAGATGAAGCCAGGGAGGTGTTAATTCACAAGATGGGCTTAGCTCGCGTAGGCGAACAAGTGGCCATGGAACCTCTTCCTACACGTTCCCCATAACTTCCATCCCTTCGCCGTGAACCCCTTCTATTTGTCGTGATTCGTGGAGTTGATACCTCCTACACAAATCAGGAAATCCACCAGGAACTCACCTACCATCTCCTAAACATCCATAAAATACTCCGAATTAATAGCGATCGTGGCCCTACTACCCTGGTGCGTGTCCTCTCCGCAGACCGTGCTTCCTTAGACAAGCTACTAGCTGAAGGCGCCTTCCTATACTGGCAACACCACCGTGTGGAACCATCCAGAACCTCCACTCCTGCTCCTCTCCGATGTGATCGTTGCCAAACTTATAATTCTCATTCAACAGACCACTGCCCCATGCGTCAGCCAATCTGTGCCCACTGTAGTCAAGCTCATCCCACTCGTAGCTGCCCCAACCTCTCACTCCCACCCAAATGCACTCAGTGCCAGGGTTCCCACCCAGCCTACTCTCCCCATTGTCCAAACCGCCCAACAGTTGACGTATCAAAACCTCAATTTACCGCCCCTGTCCGCACCGTAGATCCCATCACACACCCCCCCCCCCCAATCATACGTCTCCCCTGCTCCACCTTCTATTGAAGACATGATTCGCTTCACAGCAATCTGTCTTCAAAATCTATTACCCTTCGACCGCCCCCGGGTGCTGGAAATACTACATTTTGCTGCCCGTACAACTTTTGGCCTTAATATGCAAGCCACCACCTCGGGCCAAAAGGTCCACTTCCATTTCAGGCCAATGGAAATTTAATTATGGCTAATACATTAGGAAATGGAATGTGTTCCGTACGCGTGCTCTACTTCAACATTTGTTCCCTGAAATCCAACCGCCACTTCTTAGACATTTTACTTCAGCTCTACACTCCCGCTATCTTCCTCTTAAATGAAACTTTCGTCAATCCTCGACTCCATCCTGATTTTCCAAATTACACATTATATCGTGCCGATCGCCCTCATGAATCCAGAGGGGGAGTAGCCATTGGCGTTCACAAATTATTCCCTTCACGTCTACTTCAACCTCAACACTTTCTACATGTTCCTGAATTTCTCACTGTCATGGTGCATCTCCCTTTGTACCCTGTCATTCTCTCCACTGCTTATAGTCCTCCCCGTTCTCAACCTCCCATAGATTATATTAACTTCATAGACTCAACATTTAAACACTTCATCTTTGCTGGAGATATTAATATTAACTCTCTATATGCCCATGACAGGGACCTCCTACAGGATTACTTAGACACTATGAATGGTGAACGTGTGGCTATACCCCCTCACACCATCGTGAGAACGCAGAGCACTCCCGAAATAGCCTTAGTATCCTCTTCCCTATCCCGTAACACGTCAATTAAACTACTCGGCCTCTAGGGTAGTGACCATCAGCCCTTCCTCATTACAATTCCCTCACTTAATTTCCATCAACCCTCACCTCCTCCTTCCTTCATGAGAAGTAATTTCAATAAAGCAGACTGGGAAGCCTACCGCTGCAGTATTACTGAACTCCTTGCTACTGCCACAATCCCACAGAACAATGAGCAGCTGTCTGCTTTGATATCTTTGCTGGGGGCATCTCTATCTGTCTCAGCTCGACGACACATTCCCATAACTAAAGTCACTCCAAGCAAGCCGCCTATTCCACCCAAGGCACTGAAACTTCTTAATCTATCAAGGAGCTATTATAGGGCCTACTGCCAGACTAATGACCCAGACTTACTCACGAGACATAGACAATACCAACGTCATGCTCGGTCCTATCTTAAAGCTATTAAGAAAAATAAGTGGATTGACGCTTGCTCCAATCTAGCTAAGGAATCTACAGCTCGGCCTTTCTGGAAAACATTTAAAAATCTTACAGGGCAAAATACCAAGGAATGTCTTTTTCCCATCAGAGGGCCAAACTGACCAAGACAAAACTGAGACTTTTGCCGACTACTTCACTAACGTCTACAGTGACCAACCTAATACTCGACACAATTACTCAGAATACAGAACCGTGAGCAAACAAACTAATCCCAAACTTCCTTCTCTGACCCCCAGCTTTGACCATCTCCCGACTTTAGATCCCGAATCACCACTGAACCAACCCATTACTTCTGAAGACATACGATTCCAGCTAGCTAAAAGACGCAATACGGCCCCTGGGAGAGATAAGGTGTCCTACGCTCATATCAAACAAGCGCCACCCATCTTCATCCATTACCTAACCATCGCCTACACTTTTATTCTTTATACTGGTAGCTTCCCCTCTCATTGGAAGACAGCTAAAATAATTCTCTTCCCCAAGGTAGGCAAACCTCCTTCCCTCCTTTCCTCCTATCGACCGATAAGCCTCCTCTCTGTTTTCTCTGAATTATTTGAAGCTATTATCGCCTCTCGCCTCTACAATTTCCTTAACTCCCAAAACATATTTCCCCCAACTCAAGCAGGTTTTAGACCAAAATTTTCTACACAATCCCAGCTTTTCCGTATGACTAGTCTCCTCACCCCCCACTTTAACAAGGGCTATCCTGCAGCCCTAATACTCCTTGATCTGGAAAAGGCCTTCGATCTCGTGTGGCAACGAGGGCTTATATATAAATTACAGAAACTTAACCTTCCCTCCTCGATTGTCCGCTTGCTCAGTAATTTCTTACTGAACAGGCGAGCATTCATCCATCTCTGCTCTGCCTCCTCACACATCTTCTCCCTCTATTCAGGTGTTCCGCAAGGTTCTCCTATCTCCCCACTTCTCTACATCATCTACGCTCATGATATGCCACAACCGAACAAATATTCACACCTCTTCCAGTTCGCAGATGATACAGCCATTTTATCATTTGCCAACGACACCACCACTCTTGCCAATAGAATGCAATCCTATCTCGATACACTTCTCGCCTGGTTTTCTAAATAGCATCTCTCAGTGAATACGGACAAAACCAAACTCCTATTACGTAAAGCCCGAGACAACCATTTTCGTCCTTTCCGTATTTCAATCTTCCAAGAAGCCATTCTCCCATCCCGTCAGGCTGTGTATCTGGGGGTTACATTAGATATAAATCTCTCTTGGCGCCCCCACATTAAAGAAATGGCACGGAGAGCACGCTTACGGATAGCACTCCTCAAACGTCTTCGTGGGGTAACGTGAGGCCTTTCCCCAATCTAAATTCTCAACACATACAAAGTCTTCATTCGTACCATTCTGGAATATAGTTCATTGGCCTGGATTGGAGCGACCTTCCCTCAATATAGCATTTTAAAATCAGTAGAACATTTTGCTATCAAAATTTCATATGGCCTTCCGTTGAACCGCGACAGTAATCTGCTAGTATACCCCATGACACTTCCATCATTTTTAGCCTACTTTCGATTTTTGCAAAAAATGAAAGTAGACTTATGAGATCAACACAGGGCGAAAAAAGTGTGTCTGTCTGTGTGTGTGTATGTGTGTGTGTGAGTCTGTGTGTGTGTCTGTGTGTGTGTGTCTGTGTGTGTGAGTGTGTGTACTCTGAATGTCTGTCCCCCCCCCCCCTATCAATTCGAACACGGTGAATGCGAATTGAACGAAATTTGGTACAAAGGTAGCACTAGCAAAGGACACCTCAGTGTCATGTTTTATATCGCCGCCATCTTGACGGAAACGTAATGGCGGCCTCACAAATGTTCAAAGCTTAAATCAAATTACGACTAACCTAATCATCCGATCTCTACCAAATTTTTCAACAACATACCTTTATGGGGGTAGCATCCTTTGACCAAATCAATAGGTCATCAGCGTAATAGTTTACGGATGGCGGCCATCTTTGAGTGAAAATCGATTCCCCCTATTCATTCGAACACGGTGCAACCGAATGGAACGAAATTTGGTACGGAAGTAGTACTAACGAAAGGCACCTCAGTGTCATGTTTTATATCGCCGCCATCTTGACGGAAACGTAATGGCGGCCACACAAATGTTCAAAGCTTAAATCAAATTACGACTAACCTAATCATCCGATCTCTACCAAATTTTGCAACAACATACCTTTATGGGGGGAGCATCCTTTGACCAAACTAATAGGTCATCAGAGTAATAGTTTGCGGATGGCGGCCATCTTTGTGTGAAAATCGATTCCCCCTATTAATTCCAACACGGTGCATCCGAATGGAACGAAATTTGGTACAGAGGTAGTACTAACAAAAGGCACCTCAGTGTCATGTTTTATATCGCCGCGATCATGACGGAAACGTAATGGCGGCCACACAAATGTTCAACGCTTAAATCAAATTACGACTAACCTAATCATCCGATCTCTACCAAATTTTGCAACAACATACCTTTATGGGGGGAGCATCCTTTGACCAAATCAATAGGTCATCAGCGTAATAGTTTACGGATGGCGGCCATCTTTGAGTGAAAATCGATTCCCCCTATTAATTCGAACACGGTGCAACCGAATGGAACGAAATTTGGTACGGAAGTAGTACTAACGAAAGGCACCTCAGTGTCATGTTTTATATCGCCGCCATCTTGACGGAAACGTAATGGCGGCCACACAAATGTTCAAATCTTAAGTTAAATTACGACTAACATAACCATCCGATCTCTACCAAACTTTGCAACAACATACCTTTTTGGAGGGAGCATCCTTTGACCAATCTAATAGGTTATTGGCCTAATAGTTTGCGGATGGCGGCCATCTTTATGTCAAAATTGATTCCCCCTATTAATTCGAACACGGTGGAACCGAATGAACGAAATTTGGTACAGAGGTAGCACTAGCAAGAGGCACCTCAGTGTCATGTTTTATATCACCGCTATCTTGACGGAAACGTAATCGCGGCCACCCAAATGTTAAAAGCTTAAATCAAATTACGATTAACCTAATCATCCGATCTCAACCAAATTTTGCAACTACATACCTTTATGGAGGGAGCATCCTTTGACCAATCTAATAGGTCATTCGCCTAATAGTTTGCGGATGGCGGCCATCTTTGTGTCAGAATCGATTCCCCCTATTAATTCAAACACGGTGAAACAGAATGGAACGAAATTTGGTACAGAGATAGCACTAGCAAAGGGCATCTCAGTGTCATGATTAATATCGCCGCCATATTGACAGAAACGTAATAGCGGCCACACAAATGTTCAAAGCTTAAGTTAAATTACGACTAACATAACCATCCGATCTCTACCAAACATTGCAACAACATACCTTTTTGGAGGGAGCATCCTTTGACCAATCTAATAGGTTATTAGCCTAATAGCTTGCGGATGGCGGCCATCTTTATGTCAAAATTGATTCCCCCTATTAATTCGAACACGGAGGAACCTAATGGAACGAAATTTGGTACAGAGGTAGCACTAGCAAAGGGCACCTCAGTGTCATGTTTTATATCGCCGCCGTCTTGACTGAAACGTAATGGCGGCCACACGAATGTTTAAAGCTTAAATCAAATTACGATTAACCTAATCATCCGATCTCAACCAAATTTTGCAACTACATACCTTTATGGAGGGAGCATCCTTTGACCAATCTAATAGGTCATTCGCCTAATAGTTTGCGGATGGCGGCCATCTTTGTGTCAGAATCGATTCCCCCTATTAATTCAAACACGGTGAAACAGAATGGAACGAAATTTGGTACAGAGATAGCACTAGCAAAGGGCATCTCAGTGTCATGATTAATATCGCCGCCATATTGACAGAAACGTAATAGCGGCCACACAAATTTTTAAAGCTTAAATCAAATTACGACTAACATAACCATTCGATCTCTACCAAACTTTGCAACAACATACCTTTATGGAGGGAGCATCCTTTGACCAATCTAATAGGTCATTAGCCTAATAGTTTGTGGATGGCGGCCATCTTTATGTCAAAGTTGATTCCCCCTATTAATTCGAACACGGTGGAACCGAATGAACGAAATTTGGTACAGAGGTAGCACTAGCAAGAGGCACCTCAGTGTCATGTTTTATATCACCGCTATCTTGACGGAAACGTAATCGCGGCCACCCAAATGTTAAAAGCTAAAATGTAATTACGACCAACCTAATAATCTAGTCTCTACCAAATTTTGCAACACCATATCTTTATGTGGGAAACATATTCTGACCAAACTGCAAGAACATCAGCCCAATAGTTTGCAGATGGTGGCCAAGTATGTGTGCAAATCGATTCCCCCTATCAATTCAAACACGGCGAAACCGAATTGAACGAAATTTGGTACAGAGGTAGCACTAGCAAAGGGCACCTCATATTCATGTCTAATATCCCTATAGCACGTTGTATTTCAACAAGCTATTACAACCAACATTCAATCATACTCCTTGAAAAGGACAAAGAGTTATAACAATACCCATGCATTTAGGAGAAAGTAGGCTATATGTTCTTTACTGAACATCTTGTTTCACCATCTTTTTAAAATCAGACTACGAGCCCTCCAGACATTAGTTTACAATCGACAGCCTCTGACTTACGACATTCTTATGACTTCCAGCGCCCGAGGGCCTACCAGGCACTCTAAGCCTCTTCCTCAAACCCTGGCACTACAGATCCTTAACCATGATATTCGGCCCGACAACTTCCGTCTCATTCCTCCTGATACATATCCCCCCTAAATTTATTCATGCAATCATTTTTAGCCATTGAGACACAGATTGGCAGACACTTACTTTAAGTAAAGCTAATTACTCTCTACCAACTTACTCTGTGTAAATTTCTTTCAATTCAATCCTACCCTAAATTCTCCCTTCCTCTTTGGCAACGATCGTACAACAAGACATCAAGACATCAGGACATCAAGACTTCAAGACACCGCATTTTCAAGACTTCAGGAATTCAGTTTATTCCATACAATTTTTGCTACTAATCTATATATTTTATATTACTCTTTTTAAGCCTCAAGAAATTAATTTATTGTATGTCATTCTCTGTATTTTTATATAATTATTGATCTCAATAAATAAGGGTCTTCCGGTGTCTTCCCTAGTGGGAGCGGGGCCTCGACTTGGGGCCGTCTTGTTGGTCGGGTAACCGCACAACCTTAAATTCATTACCTCCAGTGCTGAAGATCGCCTTAGTTGCGATGGCGGCCAGTCCTCCGAAATTGGGCATTTTGCCCTCCTTCGGAGGTCAAAATGACCCAATTTTGATTTTTTTGATTTGTGCTGTCACTACTGCCCCTGTTCGTACCATCGACCCCGTCACTCCCCCTCAATCATCTGTTTCCCCTTCACCCCCCTCCATCGAGGGTATGATCCGTTCTACGGCCATATGCTTACAGAACCTGCTTCCCTTCGACCGCCCCCGGGTATTGGAAATTTTGCATTTTGCAGCCCGTACCACGTTCGGCCTAAATATGCTGGCCACTACCTCTGGCCAGAAAATTCATTTTCACTTCCAGCCAATGTCCAATATTTAAACCATTATGGCTAGTATGGGAAATAAAGTACCTTCCGTTGGCGCGCTTTACCATAATATCTGCTCCCTGAAAACAAATCGCCCCTTTCTTGATCTTCAAATTCAAATTTACAATCCCGCAATCTTCATACTCAACGAAACTTTTCTGGCCAGTATTCAGAAACCTGTCTTTCCCCAATATACCCTTCACCGTGCTGATCGGCCCAACACCGCTCAGGGAGGAGTAGCCATTGGAGTCCATAAGTTTTTCCCATCCCGTCTTCTTCAACCCCAACGTTTTGTTCATACTCATGAAATATTAACAGTCATGGTTTACTTTCCCTCTACCCCTGTCATTGTCGCCACAGCATATAGTTCCCCACGTTCCCGCCCACCCTTTGAATACCTTGAATTTCTGGACAACACATTTCAACACTACATGTTCGCCGGCGATATTAACATCAATTGCTTCAATTCAGCTGAGGAGGATTTACTTGAAACCTTCACCACTTCCATGCACGAATACACTGGTTGCCTGGTTCTCTACATGGCACCTCACTATTAATACCACCAAAACCCAGTTAGTTCTATTTGGCGTCTACCATCAGCCACTACCGACCATTCCGCCTCAACATCTTCGACGAAGCCATTACTCCATCCCGCCAGGCAGTGTATTTGGGAGTCACACAGCAAGCCCACAGAGCGCGCCAACGTTTGGCGCTAATCCGTCGACTGAAAGGGGTTTCCTGGGGTCTTAGCCCACTTCAGCTCATCCATACCTACAAGGTCTTCATCCGCCCATTGCTTACTTATTGCTCATTGGCCTGGATAGGGGCTAGCTTACCCCAATACCAAATTTTAAATTCTATTTTTTTTTTTTAAGGAAACTTGTTTATTGTCTTCATATATTTAAGGTACATAGGTGATTGTGAGGTGGTAGATGAATAACAATCATGGATATTGATGCGTTTATCACAGTTATACTAGTCTACTTAATGTTCAATGTTCAATCACTATCACAATGCACAAAACACTCACATGATGCGGGTGAGCTGCTGGGCATAGTCCCCCAGCCGGCGAGTTCTTGTAGTACAGCGAAGGCTCGTGAGGACACACTCACTTACCTCTGACAGCATTTCGAGTTCTGTATATGGCCCCGTAGTTTTCAGCACACAGTGCACGTAGCAACCGGGGAGTAACACTACCGCACTGTTCAGTTGGGGCGGTTGAAGGCTAAATGTTGGTCGGATCACCCATTCAGGAGTGATGGAGGTAGTAGGACAGTTCATGAAGCTATTCAGGACCCGGGTGAAGCGGTTCCAGGTCGATCGAATCGGATCACACTGCGTAAATCGGTGCAGGATTGTATCCTGATGGGAACATGAAGTGCATAAGGCGTTCTCCACCATGTGAATGCGATGGAGTCTGCTGTTTGTTGGTATAAGGTCATGGATTACTTTATACCAACTTTCCTTCGCTGCGCTGGGAAGAATGCGATTGGAGACATTCCTCCAGACTCGATTCCAGTTGACGATCAATGCGGATTGCATAATTCTGGGGGCAACATACTGTTGTGCCATGATAGAACGATACAGCTTTTTCGTTGAGATAGACCTGATGACTTCTTGTGGCACGTAGCTGAGTTCAACTCTCAGATACCGGACATGAGGTGCATGATGATTGATATCATAATAAGCAGGTGGGTTCGAGCAGTCATAGGGACTACACCATCTCCGTAGGAAGTTATGTGACTCATCGGTCCCGAAGCCTGTAAGCAGTTGCAGGTGTCGTTTGAGGAATAAGGTTCTAGCTTTCTTTTCAACGTCGATGAGTCCCAGACCTCCCTGGGATTTATGCAATGTTAATGTGCTGCGGGAAAGACGTAATAGAGCTCCTTGCCAAATAAACCATCCGACGGCGGAAATAATACGTGTACCCACCATTCTTGACATAGGAATAATTTGACTGAGATACCATATTTTGCTTAAGCTGAACATATTCACGTACATTGTTCGTTGGTGTAAGAGGAAGGAGCGGTACCGCACTTGTTGCAAGGCACCACGCACAGAATGTAGGGCAACGTCCCAGTTCTTTTTAATCATTTGTTGTACACTATTCAAGAAAGATATGCCTAATATTTTGAGTTCTGAGGCGATCGTTACCCACGCCGGGAGAACCCCTTGGACGCGGTCCAATTTCCCAATCCACATCGCCTTTGTTTTTCGTCGGTTCAGCCGCGCACCAGAATATCTCCCGTACTCATCTAGGTCCGTGAACAATTGCTGCATGTCAACGGTTTGATCCACCCCAAGGGTGACATCATCCGCATATGCAAAAATACTGATCTCCGTGCCATTGAAAGATGTATGGAGATTACAAAGAAGGGGTTCCAGAGATAGAACAAAAAGAAGCATGGACATCGGACACCCTTGCCTGACTCCACGATGGATGAGGAGCGGCCGTGTGAAATACCCATTTACACTCACTTTTGAAGATCCACCATGAAGAATTTTGCTCACGAGGGCAATAAACCGCATATCGAAGCCAATAGCTTGAAGAGTCGCAAGGATGTATTTATGGTGTACCCTATCAAAGGCATGGTCAAAATCCAGTGATAATAACAGTTTCTTCTTATTGCCGACCAGCGACTCACTAATGACATCGCGAATAGCACATGTAGTGTTGACAATGCACCTGCCTGGTACCCCACCCGATTGGTGGCGAGATGTGGCTTCCTCCATAAAGGCCTGAAGTCTCGTTTTCATACATTTCGTGAAGATCTTGTAGTCAAAGTTTAAAAGCGTCAGTGGGCGAAAGTCCCTGAGCTGTGTTGGTTGTGTAATTTTTGGGACTAATACCACCAGGCCATCTTTCAGGGTGTCGATATTTCGTCCAGGACGACAAGCATCATTCACTACGGCTGTAAGTTCATCGCGAATGGTGGTCCAAAACGTCATGTAGAAAGCTCTCCCCAGGCCATCAGGACCAGGACTCTTGTTTGGCGCACTGTGGCGTATGGAGGTATATATTTCTTCGGCGGTGATGTCCTGGGTCAAGCACTCTTGTTCTCTGTGCAAAAGTCTTCCTCGTACACCATCGAAGAACGGATGCTGGTGGTGAAGTGGGACTGGGGCGTCGTCTGTATACAAGGACTGAAAGAAGTTCTCTACCGTTTCTGTGATTAAGGTATGACTAGTCACCATTTGTCCCTCAGGTGTCATAATGAGGTTGATGTACTTCTGACGGCCTTTGCGGCACGCCCGTATAAAATGATAAACGGAGGGTGCCTCTGATGCCAGATGTTGATGATCTTGTGCTTGAAGTTTGAGTCCTTCCAATGCTTTGCGCTGCAGCGTGAGGAGCTGCGCTCGGATTTTCTTTATTCGGCGATATGTATTAGGGTTGGTAGGGTCTTCATTGTATAACTGTCGTAAACATTTATAGTAGAAATCTGTCGTCTGATGGATGTGGCGTCTTCTCTCGGCACTGTAGGCCTTCAATAACCTAACAGCTCTGGGTTTCGCATACTTCAGCCACCACTCAAGAGTATCTTGAAACCGTTGAATGTGGCGTTTCCAGTTATGCCATTCAGTGGCAAAGCTATCTTTCATGTCCAAGTGTGTCAGAATAGAATCATTTAACCTCCATGTTCCTCTCCCACGGCGAGGTCCCAATTCTGGTTGGCGAATCTTGCACAGATAGGCACAATGGTTTGAAAACTCCACCGGGCATACATCTGTTTCTCTCACGTGTTCTTTCAATTCCCCGCTGACATATATTCTATCCAGTCGAGAAGCACCATTATGGTAGTAGTACGTGTAACCGGCTGACCCCGACGGCTTCAGTTCCCATGTGTCTTTTAAGCGTAACCCTTGTGTTAACGCAGATAGTGCAGGGCAGCCCTGAAATTGGCCACTTTGGTCTTTGGGCGATAGCACTGCGTTAAAATCCCCACCGAGGATTATATTGCCGGTATGATTATGGAGAAGTGGGAGAATATATGTGGTATAGAAGAGCCGGCGTTGTATCCTGGCCTGCGAACCAGAGGGAGCATATACATTGACGATCAAAAGATCTCGAATACAGATACTGATTCCGCGTGAGTTGACACAACTGGACTGGATCCGCATATGGTATATGGTCCTTAATGTAGATAGCTGTACCACGTTTGTGCTCATTGACATTAACTATTTTATCATAGCCAGAGATGGTAAGGAGGTCTTCAGTAGCCACTTCTTGCAACAGAACAATATCCACATCTTGGTCTCGTATAAGGTTGTGTAAGAGCGACTGTTTACTAGCAGTTTGAATGCAATTTACATTGAGTGTCATTAGCGTGTATGTCAACAACATCGTCAGATAGATAGACATGTTTTTTTTTACCGAAATAAACAAGATGGAGATGGGGTGGTCTTTAACGCTTGTCACTCGACTTCCCGCCTTGTAGTCGGGGGTCCCTGACACCCGCATAAGGCTTGTGCGTTCCCTCTTTTGACGCCCGGATTGTTTTAGCCTTGGAGGAGGTTTTCAAAGGTGCCTGTTCTTTAGGAGTTAGTTCCTTGTTGTCCATGATCTCCTGGTCCCGTGACCCCGTCTCTTCTGTATCCATGTGTCTGGAGGGGTCGTCTTCTATTTCATCCAACCAACGTATACCAGCGGTCTGTGGTTCGCAACTAACTATGGACTGGTTTGAGGGTGGCATACTGGTAGCATTGTCTCCTGAGGTCACGCCTTCTGTGACCGCATCAGGGCTGGCAATGCTAGTGTCAGGTTTCTGGTCAGTTTTAGGAACTAGAGAATTGGCCGCCCTACCTAGACTGCCATTGGTGTATTGACTAGTATCAGACAAACCTGGCAACGCTGGCTGCCCGTGGAGTTCCTGTTGTGATGTGAGAGTATGTTGTTGTTTACCAGTGGAGGTCAATGGCCCAGCTGGTTGCGGCGATAAGGCGGTGAAGTGAGAAGGCGACACGTCCATTGTGTCTTGTGCTACAGCTGACATATCAAGTGGGGCACGTTGTTCGGCAGAAATACTGACGTTAGATGAACAAGGTGCCGATAAGGCAGGCGAGACAATGTCACTGTCCTTGTTGGCTACAATTTCACTGAGAAGCTTAGGCCCGGTTTTATTTTCAGTTTCACCGCGCCTCACTGGGCATTCCTGTCTAAAGTGATCAGTGGCATTACAATAAAAGCATGATCGAGGTTGTCCATCATACACCACCTGTGCTTTGTAGCCATCGATAGAAATAATGGGTGGAATTGCAGTTTTTAGTTCAATCCGCATAGCCCGAATACCACTCAAAATATTGAATAGGTAGGTAGCTGACCATCGTTCGTTTCTAATTTCACGAACTTTCCCGTACTTACTAAAGTACGACATTATCCGGTCATTCGGCAGTTCAATGGTAAGGTTCATGACTCGGATTAGTTTGCTGTCAACATCCGCACAAGTTATAATTACCTCAGATATAGAGCCATTAAATTTCCGTACCTGGGATTTTCCGTTGGTACTGTTGAGGACCTTCTCCATCAGTAGTTTGCTGGTGAACTTGATGAAAACAGCAGCTTCCAGATTGTCTAGTTGAATGGCTTCTAATTGGTCCACGTTGAGTTTTAGGGTGTACTGAATCCACTCATGTATTTCTGCAGGGCCTGGTTTATTGGCCTTGTCGGGGAAAGCACATTTTATGGTGTTTTTCCTAATACTGTTGGTTGCCATTTTGACTGTACTTGAAAAGACTTGAAAGTTAGACACTCGAATACGTAACTCACAACGAAGCAGAGCGCAGCGAACCGGTCGCTGCCGGGGTTCAGACCGGACTGATATTGAACACTTCGTTTTGAAGATTGCATTTGGCCTTCCTCTTGACACGGACAGCAATCTGTTAAATTACCCCAGGACTCTCCCCTCACTCTACCGTCACCTTCACAAACTCCGCCTACGTTCCCTGCAGTCACTAGTTGACTCACGACTTCCAATTACCTATGACTTTCTCATGACGCCAATTACCCGGAGGCAACGTCGCCTATCGAAACCACTTCCCCAAGCCTTGGCACAATCCCTACTCCATCATAATATTCTCCCTGACCTCTCACACATCATTCCTCCTGACACATATCCCCCGTAAATGTTAACCCAATAAACATCCAGTTTGCACAAACCATTTGTCTTCACATAGATTTTCCGACATTTTCTCATTGTTTTTTAACCATTCCACTCAGCCACTTACCACCTGGCATCGGGCCACCTTTCAACATCAAGAAAGAAGACAACTTACTCTACGAACAAACGAGCTGAACGCATCTCACCGACGTTTCACACATCATTTAACTATAACCTGTAATTGTATTAAATTTTGATACTACTTTTAGATATTTTTAAGTAATATTGACATCAAGAACAGCAAGATATTGAACAAATGTATATTTATATATATATTTTTACATTTTTTTAAAGCACAATAAAGAGGGTTCCCCACGGCCGATGATCACCGTAGTTGTGATGGCGGCCAGTCCTCCTGGGAGTGCATTTTGCCCTCCTTCGGAAGGCAAAACAACCCATTTTATGTATATGAATGTATGAGCTGTCACTCAACGATTCCGAGACTAGCTGCTGAACAGTACGCACGTCGCTGTATCGAGCTCCGAGCACATTCACCGATATCTGATGCAACCGATGGTCCACCTACCTCCAAGACACCATATCATCGCTGCCTTCATCGCAACCATCAATCCCACCGATTATCATTTGTCCATCCCCTACTAATTTCAAATCAACAATCCTCCAGTCCAACCGTTATTCATTGTTGAAGCCGCTACCTCAGCCAAGACATTTACCGACCTGCCAAGCCTTCCTCATCAAGCAAATCCATCACCCCGAGTATTAGCCAAGCTCTACTCATTCCCTCTACTCCTCAGAAGCCAATAATTAATTAATTATTCATTAATTAATTATTAAATTAAATTCAAACCATTTCGTCAATTGTCGCAGCCCCTCTGCTTAAAAACTGGAAACCTTTGACGACTGGTACTTTCTTGGGTGAAGCCAATCTCCGTTTTTACACAGGTCTGTCTTAGACATTTGACACATTATTACAAACAATACACAATTACATTTCACTAGACATAACAATGAACACCACCTCATCAACACACCCAAACTGGATCCTAGCAATAGATACATCAGAACAACTCTACGCTATTGCTCCCAAGAAACCAGTTCCACAATGGAACATGATGGTTATGATCCACCCTTCCTGCACTCTACATCCCACTACATTAAGACAGGCCATCTGCCAAACACTTGCTCCACACTCCAGAATCATAGCATGCATTGAGGAGACCGCTCAACATTATGTTACAGTCATCCCAATGCATGACCGACACCTCAACACCCTGTGTGCAGCACTCAGGGAACACTCAGCCATCCCTCCAACAGCTCTTTTCAGTCCATACGCCCCAGATTACTTCGAAAAACAAACACAAACAGATCCTAGACAGAACTTAGAAGAACATGACACTCAAACAATACCTATCCCACCTCCAATGCCTGTCTAACATCGTACTTGCGCAACTCAGACAGTTCACTCCCTAACAATCACTCCAACAGAGCAAATCTCATTGGCCCCAGTCAACAAGCATCCTACATTTAAACCTCATGCTCACACAAAGAAACCTAAACATAAGGCCCATTCCAAAAACACTCAGCCCAGATCAACAGAAGAAACCAGCCTCTCCGAAACCTCCCTTCTATCTCACATTAACACGGTGGCTTCACCACCACAGCCAAGTACACGGGTGACGAGTCGTCCCCCTCCCAAACCTCATGCCACACTCACAATACAGTGCTTTAACTGTCAAAAATTAGACCACAATGCTATGAACTGCCCTTACCAAACCCGCTGCAACAGATGTGGAGAGTTACATCACCACTCTGTATGTAAGGTACCTCGTGACAAGCCTAAGTGCGTCAACTGTAAGGGAGATCATGCAGCCTCTTATGGCGGTTGTAGGTACCTAAAAACAGCCATAAGGCAACGACAGTTAAGGCTCAGACAACATGCAAACTCTTCCATCCCTCCCCTCATGTCTCTACCACTCCCTCCTCTTCCAATGCAACACGCCACTGCCCTGACACAATTGCTGGGATTGCTTCAGCAACTCTCAGCAATAACACTGTAAACCCAAGCCCTGAACCCTCAAATCCACACCATAACACTCAAACAATCTCTGGTACCAAGGTTTAGTCTGCCTGGTGGGTAAAGGTAATACCAGCCCGCCCGGGGTGACGAACCGAGGACCGGGGAAACACTATACACACTACTGCACTGGAGCGTATTTCGAGATTCGAACCTGATACATACACAGAAGCGCAGCCTCGCGGGGTCGGCCCTAGCGACCAATCTGCGCCAGACGGGGCTCAAATAATAGCTTTTATGTTCGACCCTGACTATTATGTATCTGATAACTGTATCATAATGAGACTCATTATAACATTATTTTTCATTATGATACAGTTTCTCCCACCAATCAGAGCTCAAGAAACAGTCGTTTGACCAATTAGATAATTAGATGCGCTGAGTACCACGGCCTTCTAATGTAAATCACACTGCCTTGCCTAGTGTAATAGTAGAGTAATCGAGGTGGCCATGGTCAAATACAAGGCATTCCCTGCGTCTCATGCGCTCTGTTTAGTACATAAAACTGGCGAAATCTCGACAGATATTTATGAATATTTATCTTCGAACATGAAGCCTCCGTGGCTCAGGCGGCAGCACGCCGGCCTCTCACCGCTGGGTCCGTGGTTCAAATCCCGGTCACTCCATGTGAGATCTGTGCTGGACAAAACGGGGGCAGACAGGTTTTTCTCCGGGTACTCCGGTTTTCCCTGTCAACATTTCATTCCAGCAACACTCTCCACTATCATTTCATTTCATCTGTCATTCATTTAATCATTGCCCCAGAGGAGTGCGTCAGGCCTCGGCAGCCGGCACAGTTCATATCCTCGCCGCTAGATAGGGGCTTCATTCATTCCATTCCTGACCCGGTCGGAGACTGGAAGCAGGCTGTGGATTTTCATTTTCATCTTCGAACATAAAATAGTTATAATAATTATAGTCGAACATAAACAGTCGTATGCAACTCGCCTATAATGGTAATTAAGACACTCGTATGGAAATTATAAAACTCGCATACGCTCGTTTTATAAAAAATACTCGTGTCTTAATTATAGCCATTATAGGCTCGTTGCATAATGTACTATTTTCAACAATACAGACCCAATTACACTATAACAAACACTAAAACAGTAATATATTTCACCTACAGACACATTTAAACTTCATAAAAGCAACAGCCAATCAGAGCGCATCTCCAACCAATCAGAGCACAGCCCTAGTAATTTCAAAACACCCGCTCCAGTGACAGCAATTACACCTCAATTACACTGCACATAATTACAAAACTCAAATTTAAACCCTAAGAGGCGGAAGCTGAGGCCTTTTTAAAGCGATATATTGGTGCCAAACAATGCAAAACCTACTACAGGTCTTTATATTTCAACTCTCCTAAAGCACTACAAATTTTCAACCTACTAAAGGTCTTCTACTTTCACCTTAAAACGAAGCTGCTGCATAAAGCTAAAACCATTACACAAATAGAAAATCACACATACAACTAAGCCATGGCGAGCGTAGCGACAATCATCACATCTACAGCATCGGCAGGTCTGTGCCAGGCCAACAATGGCCTCAATGCACTGCCTGATACCCGGACATAAGCTGGAAAGTTCCGCTATTCTCATTTAAATTAGCACCGCTCCTTTTAATTTAATTGGTTAAATAACCAATAAATTAAACAATTATTATTATCATCCTATTAACTTAAATCCATGCACAACAAATACGCTGGCAATGGTAAGCGAATATCATTGCCAGTCGTAATCACTACTATTACCAAGTTTCCCCCTCAAAACGGAGTAAAAGGAGCCCTGTTTACGGGCACCAGACTCCAACTTTTAAGTTTCCGCATTCACCTTCCTCCAAGGTGGTATGCCCGCACGACATGAGAGTAGCTGTCACTCAACAAATGGCTTCGACCAACCACATTTTCCGAATTACAGTTTTCACAGCATTTCACATCCATCCAAACCACCTCATCAACCTCCATACGCCATAACAAGACATATCATCCAACATTTACTGAACCCATATGCTATAACGCCAAACTGTCACCATAGTCACCCTCATCTTACAATAACTCATCCACCTCATCTGCTTGCTACCCCCTTAATTTGTCATTACAACCATCTCAGCAGATATGCTATTGGTCCGTTTGTTTCTTTCTTTTTCTTTCTTTCTTTCATTTTCTCTTTCTTTCTTTCTTCTACGGCGCCACTCTCCTTCTGAATCCCGCAAGCATCACCCACTACTTCCATCTCATCAATTACATTCATCACTCAAAAAAAAAAACCATCAACTAATGGTTCAAACTTCCACCTTTCAACTCCTGATTCACTTCATACGCTTACTACTCAACATCTCATCTGATTAATTCGCCGCTGTCCCAATATCACCAGCTATACTACCCCTTTTCTTTTTCTCTTTCTTCTTTTTCATTTTTTCTTTCTCTTTCTTTATTACAATACCACTCTCCTCCTCATCTCAGCGTACATAATTATCTACTCCATTCTCATCGACATCATCCATTTCTCTAACTTAATTTAAAAAATATATATATTCAGCTCCACCCCCACTCTTCACCATCACCATCACTTTATCTCCACCACGACCTTGCGATCTGGACGTCACTACAGCCCCTTATTCACCACACTTAGTCTCTTCAAAACCGAACACACGTAAACCTCCGAGCAATAATTTATAAGTTACATAGTCTACTTTTGGCAGTTGCAGCAATTTTTCCATGTTTCCTTTGTTAGTCGTAAAAATCCGACTTTTAAAAATTCTACCCCCGTCGAATCAAGCAATCCCCCTCCCCCCCCCCCCTCTTCCCCAACCCAGCATCTAACTCTCCCTTCTCAAAAGCGATACTTCGCCCAAGCCCATCTCCAAATTCCATCGCATTGCCCCAAATAAAAATTCCAACACACTTAACCAAACCCACCCATCTCCAAAATTTCACCCCTCCCAAAAATCTTAATCCCCTGGCCCGAAGAGACGGCGAAACCGTCTAAGGGGGCCCGCCACCGCAGAGGCAATAGCTATGCGGTGGAATGTAACAACTGCATATCAATCAGCTGCCACTTAGACTCGCGGGTTAGCCACGATGTCCCTATTATGTGTCAGCTCTGCCAGTGGCTTCTTTTGCTACCTTTTGCCTCCACCAGCTCAATTGTACTGGCGGAGGCAAAGGCACTAGCAGAGCCTACAGATGGCAGGGACGTCGTGGACCAACCTGCGAGACCAAGTAAACCATCTCAAAGAGAAGCTCGCGTCGGGGGCACCAAAATGTTGAAAATAACACTTAATTCAACTAACTTTTGAATACTGATGGTACCTTACGACCATGTTTCATTTGGACTCTAATACAATAATTGGCCTGTCTGCCATCTCTTGATGAATGCAGTACATTTGCATTTGTCTGTTGGCACAGGCTAGAGTAAAAGGTGGATTTTCACCTATGTCTCAGTCTCACTCTTGGCTGTGATTATATGGAAGCTACTGAGGTATGGGTGGTACTTAGTAATGACATTCAGGGCACAGTCAGTGCCTGTGGATGCTGTGAAAGGTTCTATTCATAGGGTTAGGACTACTGTTCTGACTCAGTGAGGAAAGGAATGGCAAACTACCTCACACCTCTTCATGCCTAGTACGCCTCAATATAGCGCTGCCTTTTCTTTGTGGGTATCTACTCACATAACCTATCGGCGGTACTCTTTGAAGATCCAACCAGCCTTCGGGTTGACTACCTAACAGACAATACAATAATCAACAAAAACAAAACACTAACTAAAGCCGTCAGAGCCAAACTTACAACAGTTCAAATAACACACAATAGACTGTTACAAACGTTTTAGTATCAAAATTTATTCAACCTTCAAGTAACCTAATGCGTCAACACTATCATGAACCAAATTGAATTATTTTGAAGGTTTAGTGCTCTTCATCTGGTGTTTGAGAATAGAATTGTTACTGATACAAGCACTCTCGAGGGGATTCATTCACCGTGAGAAGTTCTGGAAGTCAATGAGCTGTGAAGAAGAGCGTTGCTCGAATTCCGAGGCTGTGAAACAATTAACCGGGACAAGAAGGAGGCGTTATATTGGACCGTGTGGAATGCCAAGACCAAACGTGTCAACACCGGGGAGATGCCAACTATTTCATTACTCTGAATAATAGAGTATAACGCAAGGGTTCAAAACACACACCATAGCTTCCATTCCCAGTCAAACTAACTGTGTATGTCATTATTGGAGTACTGAGCAACTCATAGAGCGGGGAAGTAAAGGTTGGCCTATTGGACAGAGAAAGGAGTATGACGTCAGATAAAGTTCCAACAAATCGCTCTTGTTAGGGCAAAAGGGCATAAGTCAAATTAATACATAATCTTAGATTATGCAATACAGGGTCTTTCATATAAAGTAAGAACGGCAAGCGGCAGATTTGTTATTCGCTGGTGCGGTGGCCTTGGCCGAGCTTGTGGCGCGCCATGGCCCCCTGCTCTACTATTGAAAGCGCGCGCATAGTACATACGAGGGCTGTTTTTTTTTTCTTCAAGCTCCGATGGACTGTATAACAGATTGACATACCAAACTGATTTTACTACTAAATGTTTGCTTGTTTTATTCGTATGCCTCAACACAATTGTCAAAACGATTGAAACATTTGTCGTATCGTTACACCAGCTTTCCAATGCCCTCGGCAAAATATTCTGCCGCCACTGAGGTGGGTCCGTCTGGACTGTCTCCTGAAGTGTTTCCTTTTTGGTTTCCGGCTACCTTGTGGGTTCCAATCCAAAGCTTACTTCGGGATTTGCTTTGGGCTCCTTCTTAGGGTGAGGCCTATTCATCTCGTCATCGTGAGATCCGTCCGGTTTGCTCTTGTTTTAGTTTCAGTAATGAATAAATTTAAGGGGTACAGGTTATTAGCCTACAGCCCCCGAGGCTGCCCTGGAGCTAATTTAGGGTATTTCGGTGGTCAATACTCTTGTTATTCCCTGGGACGGGAATTCTCTCCTCTCTCCTGGTTGTAGCTCCTCCCCTCCTCCATTCTCAACACGGGCTTGGGACCGGCTATGGTGGTGTTATGCAATATATAATAAGAAGATTAAAAACCTGAAGTCAATATATGAGTCACATTGTGACCTTCCTCAGCACAAATTATAATACGAAAAGGTGCAAGAACTTACATTTAACAAATTTACCACAACAGAAGTTGTTATCAAAAATAATTCTAAAAATATTAATCGTTTAAAGTTAAAAATAACACATTACAATAAAAAAGCAGATCTGTTACAAAAATATATTAAATCAGAAAGATATAAGTCTTGATACAAAACCAGCTTTAAGTTGGAGAGATGTGCATTTAATACTGTAAATGTGGAATTTGTTTGTTTAGGATTGAGTTAATAGAAGGGTAGGGATATGCGTAATAATGAAGTAACTATGGAATATAATCGTTGGAAATAAGTAATCCAAGGTATGGTATAGATAGGGCAACGAATGTTTTGTATCAAGACTTATATCTTTCTTATCTATACTTCAATACTAATATAATAAAGCTGAAGAGTTTGTGTGTTTGTGTCTTTAAACGCGCTAATCTCTGGAACTACCAGTCGGATTCGAAAAATTATTTTTGTATATGATAGCCAGATTCAAGAGGAATCGTTTAGGCTATGTTAAATTTCGGACAGACCACTCCAATCCCTGCATTTAGGCCCTTTAGCACAAATCTACACCGTTCAACCGATCTGAACCAAAATTTGTGCACTTACTCTTTGGAACCCTGCGAGTAACACTGTCTACATGAAATTTATGACAGACCAGTCCATTCTCTGCATTTAGGCCCTTTGGAACAAATCCACACCGTTTCACTAATTTGAACCAAAATGTGTATACTTACCCTTTGAAACCCCGCGAGTAACACTGTTTACATGCAATTTTGGACAGACCACTCCATCCCCTGCATTTATGCCCTTTAACACAAATCTACACCGATTCACCGATCTGAACCAAAATGTGTATACTTATCCTTTGGATCCCTGCGAGTAACACTGTCTGCATGAAATTTCGGACAGACCACTCCATTCCCTGCATTTAGGTCCTTTGGCATAAATCTACACCGTTTCACCGATCTGAACCACAGTTTGTATACTTTTTAAAATTTTTATCGAATTTACCCTTCAGGTTGGTGGCTCCCATGGAGGCAGCGGGGGAACTCACCTCTACCGCCTCTACGGGCAGTGTCCTAGAGCTGGGAACATCTGATCGAAGTGGATACAACTGGGGAGGTGTGACCAGCACCGCGCCCAGGCGGCCTCACCTGCAAAGCGAACAGGGACCTCATGATGGATGGGAGGGATAGGCAAGGAAGACGGAAGGAGGCGGCCGTGGCCTGACAGTAGGAACCATCTCGGTATTTGCCCGAAGACGAAGTGGGAAGCCACGGAACACCACTTCGAGGATGGCTGAGGTGGGAATCGAACCCCCTCTACTCATTTGGGCCACCTGAGGCTGAGTAGACCCCGTGCCAGTCCTCATACCACTTATCATATTTCGTGGCAGAGCCGGGAATCGAACACAGGACTTCCGGGGCGGCAGCTAACCATGCTGACCGCTACGCTACGGAGGCGCCATTTTGCATACTTACCCTTTGGAACCCTGCGGGTGACACTGTCCACTCTAAATTTCGGACAGACCACTCCATTCCCTGCATTTAGGCCCTTTATCCCAAACCCACACCGTTCCTCCTAATTGCGCCAAATGTTACTTACACTTTGAAAACCTGCTGGTAACACTGTCCACTTGATATTTTGGACAACGCTCTCCATTCCTTACATTTAGAATAACAAACAAACTGAACTTGAAAACCACGTATTAAGGCCCTTGAACCATTCATGTCCGTAGTAGTGTAACTATAAGAGTATTTTAATACGTCCATTGCTGACTGGCGATTCAGGCTGCATCACATCGCCCCTACCAGTGTTCTGGTGCAGAATTGCGAAAATAGTTACATCTTGCGCTGCTTATAAATTGCAGTCACGCGGATTAGTGCGAAAAGATTTCTTAGGCCCCTTAAAACAGTTATCATCATGAGCATATTATGCCTCTGTATAAGTGCAATGGTGTTGGTGCAGTACATTGAGGTTATCAGCTGCAATAAGCGTTGGTGCTTTCAAATTTATCTTCATTTATTCCGAAACCTATCGTTGAGCGCTATGTGGCGGTAAATGGTACTATTGTACCTCAGGAGCTCGAGACAGCCGAAGTTTTCCAAAGTGTTCTGATTATTTTCCTACAGCGCTATACGACAAAAGACGACACTATTGGTCTCTACATTTCTAACAGCCAATAAGATATAGGCCCTAGGCAGTGTCTTATTTCACTTACTCCTCTTTCTAAACATATTATAAAATTTGTTTGTAATTTACGTGTGTCAGTGCTGTAGTTAGTAAACATCCATTTCCCTATTCATTATTATCATTACGGGAAAATGACCTAAATGTTACGTCCATTATACTGTACTACCACAAAAAGTTATATTTACAAATATTTCTTTTCTGTTAGTTTAAGTATCATGTGCCAGTTCTGTAGTAATATTAATTATCATTCATAAAACTAATAAATCCACCGGGCGAAGCCGGGCACTACTGCTAGTGTAATATATTTTTGTAACAGATCTGCTTTTTTAAATTTTAATGTGTTGTTTTTAACTTTTAGACGATTAATATTTGTAGAATTATTTTTGGTAACAACTTCTGTTGTGCTAAATGTTTAACATTTTCACTCCCAAGCCCGAGTTAACTCGGACATCCGTGTGTCCTCCGCTGTCCCAACCACGAGTTAACTCGTATTTCAAATGCCCCGCTCTCTCTCGGTCTCGAGTTTAGTAATTATTTCACCCCCAGGTAAGGGTAGTTTTTATAATGGGGTGGAAATAAGTCTTCCATAGAAAAAGAGGGTTCACCCCGAGTCCTACGACACCCATATATATAAATCCGATTATTGGTTAGCGAGATACTAAAAATCCGATGACGTATTAGTTTTGGGTTCTTTAATTACACACATCAAAAAAAGTTTTGCATCACCTCGGTTCCCAGATCTCCGGCATATAGACGTTGACTGTGTATATTGTATCAAAGATACAGTCCCTTTGACTGTTCATAGATGTCACTAAAACTGCTCAAAGATGTAAACAACCATGCATGAGCAGGGCCTATTAGACGGAGGGGGTACGACAGCCGATCAGTTCCAGTCATTCCACCAGGACGAAGGTACGCTGCTCATGTTGTCTGTAGTTCTACAATGCCTAGAAGGTCAATACCGCAGTTCGATCGCGTCCGCATTGTTACTTTGTGTCAAGAAGGGCTCTCAACAAGGGAAGTTTCCAGGCGTCTCAGAGTGAACCAAAGCGATGTTGTTCGGACATGGAGGAGGTACAGAGATACAGGAACTGTCGATGACAGGCCTCGCTCAGGCCGCCCAAGGGCTACTACTGTAGTGGATGACCGCTACTTACATTTTGCCGCTCGGAGGAACCCTGACAGCAATGCCACCATGTTGAATAATGCGTTTCGTTCAGCCACAGGACGTCGTGTTTCAACTCAAACTGTGCGCAATAGGCTACATGATGCGCAACTTCACTCCCGACGTCCATGGCGAGGTCCAGCTTTGCAACCCCGACACCATGCAGCGCGGTACAGATGGGCCCAACAACATGCTGAATGGACCCCACGGAATTGGCATCACGTTCTCTTCACCGATGAGTGTCGCATATGCCTTCAACCAGACAATCGTCGGAGACGTGTTTGGAGGCACCCTGGTCAGGCTGAACGTCTTAGACACACTGTCCAGCGAGAGCAGCAAGGTGGTGGTTCCCTGATGTTTTGGGGTGGCATTATGTGGGGCCGACGTACGCCACTGGTGGTCATGGAAGGCTCCGAAACGGCTTTACGATACCTGAATGACATCCTCCGACCCATAGTGCACCCATATCGGCAGAATATTGGAGAGGCATTTGTCTTCATGGACGACAATTCTCGACCTCATCGTGCACATCTTGTGAATGCGTTCCTTCAAGATAACGACATCGCTCGACTACAGTGGCCAGCATGTTCGCCAGACATGAACCCTATCGAACATGCCTGGGATATGTTGAAAAGGGCTGTTTATGGACGTCTTGACCCACCAACCACTCTGAGAGATTTACGCCGAATTGTCGTTGAGGAGTGGGACAATTTGGACCAACAGTGTCTTGATGAACTTTTGGATAGTATGCCACGGCGAATACAGGCATGCATCAATGCAAGAGGACGTGCTACTGGGTATTAGAGGTAGTGGTGTGTACTGCAATCTGGACCACAAATGCTGAAAGTCTAGCTGTATGCTGGTACAACATGCAATGTGTGGGTCTCATGAGCAATAAAACGAGCTGAAATGTTGTTTGTGTTGATCTCTATTCCCTTTGTATTTAACGGTTCCGGAACTCTTGGAACCGAGGTGATGCAAAACTTTTTTTGATGTGTGTAAATTTTAATAACTCATTTATAAATATTCATTTAAAATGCCCACCCTCTTACAAAAGCCCCAAGTGCGCATGCATACAAAAAAACAATATTTCACCCGCGGGTAGGGGTAGTTTTTATTTTAGGGTGAAATAGGTCATCCATAGGAAAGGGGGCATCACCCCGAGTCCTACGACATGTCACATGGGTTCAGGAAATATCAACATAAGTGTAGTTAGGCCCCCCAATTATCACCACATCATCGTAATCCTCAGGGACTCACTACTTGTTTTGCTGCCTGGAAACCCCAACCTCCAACCCGGGATGGGGCATGCATAAGCAGGAAAGATACTTGGGAGTGAAAAAGGTTTGTAATTTCTTGCACCTTGTCTTATTATAGGCCTAATTTGTGCTGAGGAAGGTCACAATTTGACCGAACCCGCTACAACATTAAAAGTACATCATATATTGACCTAAGGTTACTTTATGCTTTGTCAATAAGCATGTCCTTTCATATTATGCAATATGGTTGATAGGGGATTGTCATGACTGTTTTGCTCTAACAAGAGAGAAATATGAAAATGAAAATCCACAGCCTGCTTCCAGTCTCCGACCGGGTCAGGAATGGAATGAATGATGCCCCCATCTAGCGGCGAGGATATGGACTGTGCCGGCTGCCGAGGCCTGACGCACTCCTCTGGGGCAATGATTAAATGAATGACAGATGAAATGAAATGATAGTGGAGAGTGTTGCTGGAATTAAATTGTTGACAGGGAAAACCGGAGTACCCGGAGAAAAACCTGTCTGCCTCCATTTTGTCCAGCACAGATCTCACATGGAGTGACCGGGATTTGAACCACGGACCCAACGGTGAGAGGCCGGCGTGCTGCCGCCTAAGACACGGAGGCTTAAGAGAGAAATATACTGTGCTTAATTACAACATGTTGATATTAAAAGTTATGCGATAACCAACATGAGAAACATAGTAGTAATAATAATAATAACCAGCGAACCCAAGCGAGACCTCTATAAGCCACCCGCCCGGCTCTATTGATAAACGGGCTTGACACGACAATGTTCAGTCTTGTTTATTTGTTTATACGTACTTTATAAACAAATACATACAGGGGTAAAATGTAGTACTCATACACCATGTTGTTTTTGAATGTTGTTTTAATAGATGGCCAGTGAACGTCATGTTTGCATTATGTAGAACGAAAAGTATATTATTCATTACTGAAAATCGAAAACCTTTCTAACACTATACGACGTATTACAATATGAAACAAAACCATTCTTTGGGTACCAAAACAGTATTCATGCACACCACAAATGAGACTTTCTACACTATACGAACACAATTAATATTTCGTATGCCGATCTTTTGCATTTATAATGGTCTGAAGCTTCCTTGGCATGGATTTAACAAGCTTGTTCATGAAGTCTGGTGTAATTTCAGACCAACATTTTCGCAAAATTGTCTACTAGTTGCGATCTGGAGGAACACTATAATTTTCGGATTTTGCTTTCCAAATGAGCCTATATATTTTCCATGGGGTTAACGTCCGGAGATAGTAGTGGCTTAGGGAATACTTTTCGGGCGTTGTACAACAGCCACTCTCGCGTTATTCTTGCTGTATGCTTCGAGTCGTTGTCATGTTGAAATAAATAGGTGTCTTGTATGCACTATTTCACAACACTCCTAGACAAATTACCCCGGAGCACTTTGATATAGCCCTGACCATTCACGTCACCTTCAGTTACGTCCAGTTCACCAATTCCTGCTGCACTCATGCAGCCCCATACCATGACGTGGTCTCCTCCATGCTTCAGTCTTGGCAGTACATTTTTAGCCTACTTTTCACATTTTGCAAAAATGAGGAAAAAGTAGACATGAGATCGGACAAAGGTGTGTCTGTCTGTCTGTCCTTCTGTCTGTCTGTCTGTCTGGCTGGCTGTGTGTGTGTGTCCCCCTATCAACTCCTAAACGGCTGCAGCAATCAAAACAAAAAGTAGACTTATGAGATCGGACAAAGGTGTGTCTGTCTGTCTGTCTGTCCTTCTGTCTGTCTGTCTGTCCTTCTGTCTGTCTGTCTGGCTGGCTGAGTGTGTGTGTTCCCCTATCAACTCCTAAACGGCTGCAGCAATCAAAACAAAATTTGGTGGGAGTAAAGATCTATACCTGAATACATCACGGCCATATTTGAAAATGATGTCAGTGCTACCAACTGCTGAAAAATCGCAATTGAAATTTGAGCTTCATGTTGGATATCTTGTAAGGTATACATGGGAGCTATTCCAAAATTGGCACACGTATAGATAATAATATTGCAGTTTAATTTCCAGGAGGCCATACATAGCAGTGTTGCCAAAACGAATATAAGCTTGCTGATAGGTCCAAATTTTAAATGCATATAACTTCTACACTATCAATTCAATTTCAACCAAATTTCGTATGTGGTATGTGTACATAAACAGATATGACTGAGCGTATTCTTAAGAGCCATCAGGGCTGCCAACTGTTAATAAATGCTCTCAATTTATTTTATCCAAATACCATTATATCAGAAAGTATGCAAGCCGACAGCTTTAAACTATGCACACGTATAGTACCTGGCATTCTAGATTAATTTGGAGTATCTTATATACGTCAGTGCTACCAACATGATTCTAAGCCTGCTGAGAGGTCCAACTTTAAATACATGTAACTTCTATACTATCATTTGGATTTCAAACAAATTTCGTGTGTGCTATGTGTACCATAACAGATATGACTATGCCGATTCTTAAGAGTAACCAGGGCTGCCAACTGTATAAATACTGTCTCTATTTTTGTTACCCTAATATCAATATATCATAAACTATGCAAGCCAATAGCTCTAAACTTTGCACACGTATAGTACCTGGCATTATAGATTAATTTGGAGTAACTAATATAGGCCTACGCCAGTGCTGCCAACATGATTCTAAGCCTGCTGATAGGTCCAATTTTAATATACATGTTACTTCTATTCTAACAAATGGATTTCATCCAAAATTGGTACAACACGAGATCATACTATTTCAGATTATTTCTGACCAACACATGCATGACATTGATGCCAACATAATTTTACACGCGCTGATAAATCCAAGGTCTAACTGCATGTAACGTGCATGCTATCCATTGGACTTCAACCAAATTTTGTATTCTGTACCTTAAGAGATGCAACTAACAATAGCCTATATTCAGTCACCAGGGCTGCCAACTGTACTGCTCTATTAGGCTACATTATAAAAGTTATATTTCGAACTAATTAGGAATTTCGATATTACCAACTTAATTACGTCATTATTCTAGATAGGTCTATATATATTGGTAAGAATCTTAAATTTCAAGAAAAGTAGGCTCTTTAGTTCGTCACGGAACTTCTGGTTGCTTTCCAGTTCTGTATTTGGTCTTCACCAAACGAACTGTCGACCATCAGATCCAAACATGTTAAATTTTGTCAAAAAATAAAGTCGTCTAGAAGTCTTGTCCCATGTTTATATATTCCTTAACGAATGCCAACCTCTTCCATCGGTATATCTCACTTATAAAATGCTTATTTCGCTTCATAGAACCGATTCTGCATAGTTCGAGGTCCAACAATCTTCCCGGAACGTGAAGCAAGCTGTTTCCCTAGTTCAGATGCACTAATTCTAGGTTTTTGTAAGCTTCACGAACCAATTGGCGAGATTCACGTTGCGAAATGACCCTTGGTCGACCCTGTCGCTTTGCATTATCGGTCTTGAACTTGTTACTTATTTTATCGCCCCACCAGCTTCCCGATCTTCCGATATTTGAATCCTTGTTTAAATAATGAAACTCTGTGGTCTTTGCAGGTGGCACTCAACTCTTGAGATTTCCGACCAATTATGTACCACTGTCAGACGTAAAGTAAACAGTCTCATCTCAGAACAATACGGTGAGTCTACCTTCGCTTGTCGTCACGCCCTAAGACCTGGAAGGGCGTGTAACAGTCAAATGGTTACACACATTGGACGCTTATGGATACTTTCTTTGCCTACGAATATGCCTTTTGTTACATTCTTAACTAATGTATTCTCGTTAGTAGAATATGTTTGGGCCGATAACCTAGATGTTAGGCCCCTTAAAACAACAATTATCATTATTATCATCATCAGAATATGTTTGTGTGTAATATACTGCCATAAGGTCCTTATACAAATCTACGGAATACAAATTATAGACACCAACAAGATAAAATGTAGTGTATGAATTCTTTTTCTACTTAAGCTAGGCTACTAACCTGGTGACAAGAATTGTCATTTACAACGCCAACCTCTTCAGAAGAGCTACTGAAATATGAATGTAACTTGTGGGCACGAAGCCAGAGTGAGAAACCACGAAAAAACACTTCGACCACAGTCTATGGCGGACTTTGAACGCTTGCTCTTCGCAAATCTGGTAATAGCCCGGCTGTATGAGATCGCACATCAGCGCAGTGAGCCAAACAACATGAATTCAACTAAAGGTTGCAATGAAAGGTACTTGCTTGTAGTTTCTCTTTATCGAGATCAACAGAAAGTAACAAGCTACAGCCTTCTCGATTGTGATCTCTTCTACTTCACACCTTAGCTATCCGTGAAGTGATTATCCGTGGTTTCCCATTTCTAGTTTAGGCAAGTAGCCTAACGACCACGGCCGCTTCTGTCCCAATCCTAGCCCAATTACAAATGCACACCCTTCAACAGACACCACATCAACACAGGTTATCAAACAAGTTTAAAACAAACAAACAAACAAACAAACAAACAAACACACACACACTTGAGGCTGACATGACTATGATGCCTAAGCCCCTAAATGAGAGCAAGAAATGGAAAGGGTTGCGAAATTTAGAACCCTTTACGCTCCGTAGGAAATAGCTTAAGTCCATTCCGGTTCGTTTTAATTTTGTATTAATTAGGTATGGCATTTTAATATAAGTTTCGTTAATCGTAAATAACGTTGTTAAAACAGTGGCGAATGAACTTTATTCCATAGAAATCACCACCGTTCCTTGTTTCCGACTGTTGATTTGATAAAGGGATGTAAATTTCCAAAGACATACGATGATCATTATTATCATTATTATTATTATTATTATTATTATTATTATTATTATTATTATATTATTATTATTATTATTATTATTATTAGTATTAAGGAAGGAAGATTGTAGTTTTACGTGACCGTAAATCTTGTGATTATGAGCCATGGGACCTCCTTTTTACGTGGAATCCGAACCACAGGACATGGCATTTCACTTCGAAAATCTCACATGCATTGACCGGGTTATTATTAGTATTATTATTATTATTTGATTATTTATTTACTATTCATTTATTAACTTATTTATTTATATAGGAATGGAACACATCGTCATTCACCTAATCAATAATCGTATCCCGCCGTTGATTCTACACAACTGTAACCACGAAGATAACAGCATCCTGTTAGAAAACAAGAAGTTCCGTGAAGAACTATACAGCCTACTTTTCATGCCAATGATTATTCTACAGAATATGAACCTATCTAGAATAATGACGAAATTAAGTTAGTAATATCAAAATATCTAATTAGTTCAAAATATACCTGGTATAATGTAGCCTAATAGAGCACTACAGTTGACAGCCCTGGTGACTGAATATATTCTTAGTTCCACCTCTTAAGGTACAGAATACAAAATTTGGTTGAAGTCCAATGGACGTTACATGCAGTTAGACACTGGATCTATCAGCACGCGTAAAAGCATGTTGCCAACAATACCATGCGTGTGCTGCTCAGAAATAATCTGAATTATTATGATATCTTGTTGTGGCAATTTTGGATGAAATCCATTTGTTAGTATAGAAGTTACATGTATTTTAAAATTGGACATATCAGCAGGCATAGAATCATGTTGGCAGCACTGCCTTGTATTAATTACTCCAAATTAATCTAGAATGTCAGGTGCTATACGTGTGCAAAGTATAGAGCTGTTGGCTTGCATACTTTCTGATATATTGATATTAGGGTAAAAAGAATATAGACAGCATTTATTAACAGTTGGCAGCCCTGATTGCTCTTAACAATACTTGTGTTATGGTACACAAAGCACATACGAAATTTGGTTGAAATCCAACTGATAGTATAGAAGTTGCATGTATTTAAAAATTGGTACTATCAGCAGGCTTATAATCATGTTGGTAGAACTGACGTATATAAGCTACTCCAAATTAATCTAAAATGTCAGAATATACGTGTGCATAGTTTAAAGCTGTTGGCTTGCATACTTTCTGATATATTGGTATTTGGATAAAAAAAAATAGAGAGAGCAATTATTAACAGTTGGCAGCCCTGGTGGCTCTTAAGAATACGCTCAGTCATATCTGTTTATGTACAGATATTACATACAAAATTTGGTTGAAATCCATTTGATAGTGTAGAAGTTATATGCATTTAAACATTGGACTTATCAGAAAGCTTAAAATTATTTTGGCAACACTGTTATGGTGGGCCTCCTGGAAATTAAACTGAAGTAGTATGATCTACATGTGTGCCAATTTTGGAATAGCTCCCTTGCATACCTTGTAAAATATCCAACATGGAGCTCAAATTTCTAGTGCGTTTTTTCAGCAGTTGGTAGCACTGACATCATTTTCAAATATGGACGTGAGCTATTCCGGTGCACATCTTACTCATACTAAATTTGGTTTTGATTGCTGCAGCCGTTTAGGAGTTGATAGGGGGGGGGGACACACACACAGCCAGACAGACAGAAGGACAGACAGATAGACAGAAGGACAGACACACATTTTCCCGGATCGATCTCATAAGTCTACTTTTTCCTCATTTTTGCAAAATGTGAAAAGTAGGCTAAAAAATGGCGCTGCCCTAAATGTCTCAACCACAACAACTAGATACGAAACATTGCACTCTCATGAAAGTGAGGTCCTGTCATGTGTGCCAGCCTGCACCGGGGATTACAGCCATTGGCGCATTGTGTACACTTTTCCCAATAGCCAGAGCTAGAGCTTGTGAGTCTCGACAAGGAGGTAAGAAGCGTCGGAGGGATTTGTGATGGATTATTCAATAGCACTCGCTTAGGTAAGTGCTGGAGGTAGAGAATGGAAATGTGACTCCCCCAAGAGCGCTTTTGGGCATTAGTATTTAATGTGGACCACGAGTGAGTGAGCAGCCCATTTTAGAGCGAGTGTTTTGTATAATGTACCGGCAACAGTGATATTGAATCAGACCCGCACCTGCACTGTCTAACAGCGGACAAACGATCCCCTACCTCATAAACCTACCAGGGGCCGCTGATCTGTGCACAGTAGCAGTAACAACATACCCTCGCCTGCTCTGTCTTATAGCGGACAAACGACCCCCTATCTCATAAACCTTCCAGGAGGCGCTGATCTGAGCACAGTAGCAGTAACAACATACCCTCGCCTGCTCTGTCTTATAGCGGACAAACGACCTCCTACCTCATAAACCTGCCAGGAGGCGCTGACCTGTGCACAGTAGCAGTAACAACGTACCCTCGCCTGCTCTGTCTTATAGTGGACAAACGACCTCCTACCTCATAAACCTGCCAGGAGGCGCTGATCTGTGCACAGTAGCAGTAACAACATACCCTCGCCTGCTCTGTCTTATAGCGTACAAAACGACCTCCTACCTCATAAACCTACCAGGGGCGCTGATCTGTGCACAGTAGCAGTAAAATCATACCCTCGCCTGCTCTGGCTTATAGCGGACAAACGAGCACCTACCTCATAAACCTGCCAGAGGGCGCTGATCTGTGCACAGTGGCAGTAACAACATACCCTCACCTGCACTGTCTTATAGCGGACAAACGACCTTATACCTCATAATCCTGCCAGGAGGCGCTGATCTGTGCACAGTAGCAGTAACAACATACCCTCGCCTGCACTGTCTTATAGCGGACAAACGACCTCCTACCTCATAAACCTGCCAGGAAGCGTTGATCTGTGCACAGTAGCAGTAACAACACACCCTCACCTGCACTGTCTTATAGCGGACAAACGACCTCCTACTTCATAAACCTGCCAAGGGGCGCTGATCTGTGCACAGTAGCAGTAAAATCATACCCTCGCCTGCTCTGTCGTATAGCGGACAAACGACCACCTACCTCATAAACCTGCCAGAGGGCGCTGATCTGTGCACAGTGGCAGTAATAACATACCCTCACCTGCACTGTCTTATAGCGGACAAACGACCTTATACCTCATAATCCTGCCAGGAAGCGCTGATCTGTGCACAGTAGCAGTAACAACATACCCTCGCCTGCTCTGTCTTATAGCGGACAAACGACCTCCTACCTCATAAACCTGCCAAGGGGCACTGATCTGTGCACAGTGGCAGTAACAACATACCCTCGCCTGCTCTGTCTTATAGCGGACAAATGATCTCCTACCTCATAAACCTGTCAGAGGCGCTGATCTGTTCACAGTAACAGTAACAACATACCCTCGCCTGCACTATCTTACAGCGGACAAATGATCTCCTACCTCATAAACCTGTCAGGGGCGCTGATCTGTGCACAACAGCAGTAACAACATACCCTCACCTGCACTGTCTTATAGCGGACAAACGACCTCCTATCTCATAAACCTGCCAGGAAGCGTTGATCTGTGCACAGTAGCAGTAACAACATACCCTCACCTGCACTGTCTTATAGCGGACAAACGACCTCCTACTGTGACCGTTTAGTTGATGTCAACAACCACGATGACTCGACTAACGACACATGAATCGAATAAAAAGTACCGTGGGGGATCAGGTGACCTTCCTAAAAGGCTAAAGCGGCACGAGAGTCCGTAGTCCACAGGGATCGTGGTACATGGTGACGATGGTCATAGACCGCCTAAGGAAAGGTTCACCTTAAAACTAGACTGAGAAAATAAACATCCAGACTCATGTAAAACACCGTGAAAATTTATTAAAATTCACAAGCCCCTAGCCTAGTTCGGAGGGTTATAATCGGCTAGTCCGCAAATTAATAAATAAACTAAGATAAAGAACAGGTCCCCTACCTGAGAAGTTACTGAAAACCCTCGCGAAAGATCTAACTCACAATGATAAAGCAACAACAGCAACGCTAGGAATATGGCACGACGCAAGTCCCTAGTTCAAGTTACAAGATCAAGCTAATATCTGAATTTACATTTAACAGGGTAGCAAAACAAATCTAGGTTAGGATGGTACCATTTCGACATTTAAATTTAACATTAATTCAACTAGCTAAGTCCTATCAATTAACAATATTTACGGCGATGACGTCCGTAAAAGAAAACAATTACATCCAAAAGCTAAGTGTACAGCCATGAAAAACAAACAATTTAATTATGCTTAATAACTATGTGCTAACAGCACACAATAAAGTAACATGTAGGGTTTAATACACTTGACATCATAAATTAATAACGAAATAGACACAGTAGTTTTATTAAAAATTCCTGCCTACACCTTGGTTTACTCTTTGTAAACCATAGTCATCTAATGTGTATAGTTACGGTGACGAATGCGCAGTTGAGACCACGTCTGACATCGCATGGCCTGAGCTCCACAAGCTACGAACTCTAGGTTCGCACATGCTTCAGGTCGCTACAAAAATGTCAACTGTCCTAGTCATTTCCTCACAAGGAAATTATCTTCAACTGCACGGCTATGTCAACAGTTCCAGAATGCAAAGAACAAAGTTAGATAGAAAGAATCGTTAGTTAGGCTTGTTTTACAACAATTATGCATTTTATTATTAGAATGTCGGTTTATAGGTTTATCGTAGGTTTATGGCGAATAACATTGACAATAGCCTGGGCACGGAGTGTCTCCAACTGAGATCATTTTCCACCAAAAAGCCTCGACTCAACAGTCGGAATATAATCAACGAGTATAACAACTCGGACACACAATAACACGGGTTACCAGCGGCGCTAAGCTCGCGTTCAATAACTCTGGGATAGGCCTGTACAACAGTTACCTTCCAAAAACATCTGGTCAACGGGATCATCCCCGGACAAAGCATACAATAACATCCTGCTATAACAGGGTAGACTTCACCATCCTATAGAAAACCTTACATAACTGTACCTGTCATACGACAATACACGCAACAGAGCGCTAAACTAACAAAAACCGATCCATAAAACAAGTGATCAAATACAAGAGTGGAAACTGATTTCCATAAGCAAAATAGCAATGAAAGGAAAAGCGAATACAAATTGTACTCTGTCCTCGTCTATAGTAGTTTTGTCTCACAATGAAGCAGGCGTGCTCTAGGTCACTGGGTTACATAACCAGTTTATTCAAGGCCGGCGATTTAATCAATACAAAACCTGCACTTGGCCGGTTCATAAAAACTTTACCATATGTTACGGATCTCTACAGAGTCCGTGTATCAAACGCACGCTATAAATCTGAGTATAGTAATACACTTCCGTCTTTCTACCAAAGACGTCTAAATGAAAGTAAACTTACAATAACTGAAGCTCTTTGCTTTAAAAATGCAACTCAGTAGTTGCTAGAACATCAAATAAAAACGTGTCTCACACGACACAAGAAAAATATGATAAATGTGGCACAGATTCACACACTAGATCTGCTTAATGATGCGTTGGGAACCGCGTTCGATGCTAGGCAACGAAACATTCCTTCAAGTTGTTAGGTTCAAACATGACCAAGAATAGCTTCTGAGCTTATTCAAAATGAAATATAATGCATTTACAAACTGGTAGTTACTGTCGACTACCTAAATGATACGACCGTTCTAACGACAGTCAGGGGTGTAACAAAGGATGGCTGAGAAGAATGCAGTCAATTAATAACCAAGGCATCTGATTGCCATAACTACAGTCAGCAAAGACTTGAAAATTACCCCAAGTAGGGTTGAACAAAATAGCCTCAAAAAGGCCTACGATCAGGTTCAGCAAAAAGGTAGGCATTGACGTTCCACGACGTTCACCAAGCTGCACCAGGGCTGACCAAAATGTCTGACCCCAAGGGTGTCTCACTCTAAACTGAAATAAATGACATCTAACTAATCTAGTTACATCCCTACCTAGAAAAATGACTGACACTGAGTGTGGTTGATTCACAAACTACATTAAAACTACTATACCACCAGAAACTAGAACAAAGAAGGGGTGTGACAAAAACTCACGAAATGGAGGAGCTCTCACTCAGCTCTCTATTCCACAACAAGGGTTGTACATAAACCTCTCTGGCTCTCTGGATCGGTATCCTCCTCATCAGGATTAACATCTGGACTCCCCCAAAGACCAGGGTTCGATTTGTCCCTGTCGACATCTTCGTGGATATGCCTGGAAATGGCATTTTGGCTCCTTCCCTCTCGTTCATCGTTCTGGAAGTTCCACCATCATGCTGGTTCCTGTAGAAACATCACCCCCCCCCCCCCCCATACTGGGATGGTATTAGCCCATGGTGACTGCTTCAACCATGGTGAATAAAAGTCCAATCACGTGGGTAGCGAAATAAGTTGCGTGATTATTCATCCTCTCATTTCCAAAATTATAATGTCCGTCGTGACTATTATAGGCTTCAATTATAAGATACGACACAGCCTTAATCTTGCAGATGTGGATTAGCATGTGAGCTAATACTATTTTATAATGCTGCACGTGCTAGTGACGCTACTTTTGTATCACGCAGCATCCGTGAATTATACGACGTTTCAAAGATGAAATTTCCACTTTGGCAATTTAAATATCTCATACTATTATAATCACACTTATTCAGGATAATTGTAACACTATTACCTGTATATTTCCACTAGGCATCTGCCCTCCACATACGCGTGGGTAATATGTGATGTCACAGCAATGTTGTGCAATACACTATACTTGCCAATAATTATTTCCCAAGCTTCTTATTTAATTCACTGGACTTCATCGACAGTGAATATTAGTATTTGCTTGCTCGATGGCACCTTATAATCACTTTTAACGCTAAACAGCGGATATTCTTCTACGTCTCGTAGGACAAATGTAATTCCACGCCTACACAAGGCGGATTCTCAAGACGCAGTGCTCCGGTACTGGGTGTCTCTAGAAAGTAGGTCGTCAAAACGAAAACGTTGAGCGACTACTTACGTTCCTTTTTGCGTATCTGCAAGGGTATTACCTTACCTAAAGTAAAAATAAACATTCTCCAAAATGTTTTAATAATGCAGCATGACGAAATGGAATATTCTGAGTCTCGTAGGAAAGATAAAAATAATTAATAAGACCTCAGATAATAATTAGCAGTTTACACCAAAGTCAAAAGTGCGATTCACCGCTACTTCAAAGTATCGCGTGATCTCTCAGCTTCACGTGGCTTCCTGGGTGTGTTCAAAAGTACAACATCCCATCATAAATGCTCTGTCATAAAAAAAAATATCACATGAACCATAGCTCAGCGGGTTCACTACCAAATAAACCTGCCAAGGGGCGCTGATCTGTGCACAGTGGCAGTAACAACATACCCTCGCCTACTCTGTCTTATAGCGGACAAATGATCTCCTACCTCATAAACCTGTCAGAGGCGCTGATCTGTGCACAGTAACAGTAACAACATACCCTCGCCTGCACTATCTTACAGCGGACAAATGATCTCCTACCTTATAAACCTGTCAGGGGCGCTGATCTGTGCACAACAGCAGTAACAACATACCCTCACCTGCACTGTCTTATAGCGGACAAACGACCTCCTATCTCATAAACCTGCCAGGAAGCGTTGATCTGTGCACAGTAGCAGTAACAACATACCCTCACCTGCACTGTCTTATAGCGGACAAACGACCTCCTACCAAATAAACCTGCCAAGGGGCGCTGATCTGTGCACAGTGGCAGTAACAACATACCCTCGCCTGCACTATCTTATAGAGGACAAATGATCTCCTACCTCATAAACCTGCCAAGGGGCGCTGATCTGTGCACAGTGGCAGTAACAACATACCCTCGCCTGCTCTGTCTTATAGCGGACAAATGATCTCCTACCTCATAAACCTGTCAGGGGCGCTGATCTGTGCACAGTAGCAGTAACAACATACCCTCGCCTGCTCTCTCTTATAGCGGACAAACGACCTTATACCTCACAAATCTCCCAGGGGGCACAGATCAGTGCACAGTACCTCTAACAATTGAGAACTACAATCGAAATCTAATACATAGCATATGGCGAAATCCGACTGTAATACAATTTCGATAAGAAGATTACTCTAAGTTACAACACAACAGTTTTTGTCGAGATTTTTCGTTTCGGATCACTTTTACGTTTCTATCGGAGCAAGAACATCAGTTCATAGTCGAACCGGTATTCCATTCCACAAAGAGCCTTTATTCACGTGGGGAACACACTTCACACCCAGTTGACCATCTCAAGGTTTTTAAAGGCATATTCGGACAAATTCACATGAATATACAACACCAAAAATGTATACATATATGCCATTTTTGCTAAATTATTTTTATGGACATCAAATTAAAAATCATTAGATCTGTTTTTACTAATTTTTATAAATTTTCTTGGAAAATCAAAGTGAAATATTAGCAACATAGCTTGGCTAGTAATTACTTTAGTTCTTTATAACAACAACGCTGAAGAAGGTATAGCCCATTTTATTAATTAATAGTACATTATGCAACGAGCCTATAACGGCAATAATTAAGACACGAATATGTTAATAAAACGAGCGTAGCGAGTTTTAAAATTCCATACGAGTGTCTTATCTTCTATTATAGGCGAGTTGCATACGACTGTTTATGTTCGGCGATAATTATAACTTTATTATATGTTTCAACATAAATATTCATAAATATATGTGGGATTCAGTAACTTCAGTTAGTGAAGAAAGCGCGCTGGGTGGTTTGCTGACTGAACAGAGCGCATTCGTGGGTCAAACAATTTCGAAAGCAGAGACCATTTACTTTGCTTGGCAATGCTATTGTTTACAGCCTGCATGATGTCTAGTGCCGATCAGAACTATATAGCATTTACTAATATTGTCACCGAAGTCGTTTGAAAGCAATGCGCTGGTAAATAATTGGCGTTGGGGATATTAAGGTACAGTGCTATTTCTTGTCTCATACTCGCCAGTTTATTTACGCGAACAAATGGGACGGTGCACTTTCCATATCAGTGTAGAAGGATGTTGTGTTGCTAACTTCTGGACGTAGATTCATAAATTTCATGCATATGTCATAGTATTTTCTTGTTACCGTAAAGGTTCATGCTGATTTTGTCTTTGTGTTTGGGATTGTAACTGCAAAGGTTGATCCGATATCCAATTTGAACTTTCAAATCATGTAATTCATGACCGAAATGTTGGATTTTGAGCGCATGAGCGAAGCTATCCCTACCTAACTGGTCAATGAATGAGCTCTGATTGGCTGGAGAAACTGTTTCGTAATGAAGAATAGTACAATAATGACCCTCATTATGATACAGTTTTCTGACATATATTATTTACATTTCGACATCGTCAAACATAAATTATATTAATTTAATTATTATTGACTAGAATGAATACATTTTATTAAATACCAATTGGCATTCCTTTAGATGAAATCGTTAATAAGGAAAGCTATCAGATGTCACTACATACCATATGTTAAGAAGCTGTCAATGATTCACGGACAGAAGATAACCACTCCTACCTGCACATTTACCGTGAACCAAAGCATGCACTGTACACAACGAATCGGGCTGCCACGAGAGGATCATCCACCAGCAGCTCTTTCAAAATGAGAAAGCTCCCATATTCTCTCTTCAGTTTGAGACCACAATCGCCTTAACCTTTGACTACACGCACCTATTAATATATAATAAGTACTCGCGTGCTGAATATTGTACAGGTTGTACACCAAGAGAATAATGCCACAAAATCACGTAGCCTAAACATTATATCTTATTAATCACATTAAATCAACTGTTCTTCGAGCAGAATAGTTAAGGCTAACCATTTGTGATTCAGTATCGTGATCGTTTTCCTCTAAATTCTTCCTCGGAAGTATCTGCGTCCCTTCAAACTTCATCATCCGATTCTTCTTGCGCTAGTGTAATAGATTTCCTCTTCAGTAAGTCAGTTCGGATTTTTAGCTTGAATACAAGCTCTGAAAACACAGAACCGTACGACACACGGAGATAGTTTCTAACTCTAAAATACAATTTAACAAGTAGTTCCGTGAAGAACTATACAGACTATTTCCATATATCCTACTTATGTTAATTGCCTCTATCAACATACAAGATTTCAGTTTGATTGCTGTGATGGATTCGTAGATATTGAGAACCGACTAAATATTTCAGATGGTCACCATGTTGGATTTTATATATGTGGGTTCTAGAGTTATGTACTGTTACATGAAGATTATTGTGTACGTGTAGCATTCAAACTTCAATCGCATGATTAGGACACAAGAAGTAACAAGGAGATTTTAAAATTTCGCACAGCTGCCATCTTGTGGTTATGGAAACAATTCAAATAAATTAGATGCCAGTGGATTAACATTCGTATAAGGATTTACTGTACCAAGTTTCACTGCACTCGGATGGTTAAATTGCGAGAAACGTCCATGTGAATATTTATACTTCGAGTCGCCGCCATGTTGGATTTGTGATCACCAGGTTATTTAAAGTCCTATAGGTGAACTTAAGTTCATAGCCCCTATGAACATAAAACCATCAGTTTGATTGCTGTAATAGATTCGTAGATATTCAGAGCCGTATAAATATTTCGGATGGTCGCCATATTGGATTGTCATATGTATAGGCCATAGAGTCATGTACCATTAAATGAAAATTATTGCATAGGTTCATTATTCAAACTCTCACATCGATCGCATGATTACGACACAAGAAATAAAAACTTAATTTTAAAATTCGCAAAGCCGCCATCTTGAGGTTATGTAAACAATTGAATTAAGTTAGATACCAGTGTATTACAATGTGTATAAACATTTCCTGTACCAGATTTCATTGTGATTGGAACATTACATCGCGAGAAAGGTCTATTTAAAATTCTCAAATTCGCTTGGCCGCCACGTTCGTTTTGTAGTTAACCCGTTTTTGAAAATCTTATAGATGAACTTCCAGTAGTGCCCTTTATCTCCGTACAAGATTTCAGGGTGGTACCGCTAATAGTTTCAAAGATATGGAATGCCGGTGAAATATTTCGCACATCCGCTATCATCTGGTTATGTAAACAATTGAACCAAGTTAGATGTCGGTGCATTACAATGTGCATAAACATATACTGTAACAAGTTTTATTGCGTTTGGTTGGTTAAATCCCGAGAAACGTCTATTTAAAAGTTGCAAATTCGCGTGGCCGCCATGTTGGTTTTGTAGTTACCACTTTTTCGAAAGTCACATAGGTGAACTTCTAGTAGTTCTATTTATCACCGTAAAACATTCCAGGGTGATATCGGGAATAGTTTCGGAGATATTGAATGCTGGTGAAATATTTCGCACAGCCGCCATGTTGGATTGGTGAGACGTAACAAAATTTGAAGGGTGCGGTCGGGGTCGCCCGGGATATTGCTATGAACTTACCGAGTTTCATTGAAATCGCTCCAGCCGTTTAGAATTTATTAGGGACACACACACACACTCCTCACACACACACACACACACACACGCACACACACACGGACAAAAGGTGATCTCATAAGCCTATTTTTTTTTTCAAAATTGAAAATAGGCTAAAATAAGACTGATTTAACTGAGTCAATATTGTACTTTGTTCACCATGCGCAACAGTTCAACGTTTATTCCTGTGAATCAGCACAAACAAATACGACAACAATGACACTGGGATCTTTTATTCATAAATTCATGGCATAATTTAATACTTTCCTCATGCTATGAATATTTCCTACATTTCGATATAATTTTTATATGTAAATTCTCTAGCAATTGCTTTTAAATAAATTCCTGCCTTAAAGGTACAACAACAGTTCATTTAACATATCTTGAAGTTTTGAAGTAAATCTATTGAGTAGCGCTTGAGAAAGCCTGCATTTTATAAGGTAATAAATTAATTTCGTGAAATGAGTGTTGAATACATTCCAGCTGCATGGGATGGATCATCTCTATTTTTGTCTAAACTTTTAATATTCATGGTTTGTAGATTCGGTTTTACAAGATTCCTCCTCATTTCGAAAACCTTAGTGTGATTTTCGATTTTCGTACCCATGATAAAACCATAACAAAAGCTCTCCAAAGCATACTTCGAATTCTAGACAAGGTATATTAAAAAAAACGTTAAACGAATTTAGTGGGAAGAAAACTACATAATTTACAGTTCTGGTATATTGCCTTTCACGGCCAGTGAATTAAAAGTCAGCAATGTTTCTAGATTTGTGCCGTTTCCTTCATTATAATCCATTTAACGGCCCTCTCTGGCACTTGTGTTGTAGCCACCACTCTATCCTGTACTTTTTTTTCTTCAGAGGATTGTGGAATTTAAAGATTAAATGTAATGCAAAATAAAGGAATTTTGAAATATTAAGTTGTTAATTAATAATATACTTAACATTTTATAGTTTGCTGGATAGTGAAAGTAGATTCCTTCATCAGATCTTTAATTAAGGCAATAGAAAATACAAAGTATCATCTTATAGGTGTTATTTGAGGATACATAAATATTAATATATTAATTTTAGTATGACATACACATGTTATTTTTAACTAATTTCTTCAAGACACGGCACAAACCTAGAAAACGTGCTCAGTTTTAAATTACACATCATTTGAAATATTAGATTACACAGATTCATGAAATGCATAAAAGTAAAAATAGGAAAATGTAATCATTTTACTTTCTTGGAGTCCATTAATAATTCCGTCTCATTTCGACAAAATGGGTATTTTTTTCTCTATACAAGTACAAAGTCCCACTACACAAGTAGTAACATTACATCCAAGCTTCCTTTGCACGTGAACTAAGTAAATTAATCCATTGTTATGCTCGGGACTGTGCGGGATAGGAACTCATAGACAGTAGGCTATGTATCTACTGGCCACGGTGCACCCTTATTTATACTATTTTCCAACTCCTTTATAATTCATTGATACACAGCTCTTAGAATAAAGTGGATGAGAACACCAAGCGCAAGGTAATTAGGACATAAATTTAGCTCGTGGTTCATGCAAGCTTCATAATATATTTGTTCTTCTAATTGTGATACAGGGGAGCAATTAGGGACAATGAATATTTAACCGGCTCTCGGAATGTTCAGTTTACTTGAGAGGTCTTAATGTGTAGCTTCTTAATGTACGGACTTACTCTCGAGACGTGTCTTTGTGTATTTAGGGCTGACGGTAATTACATAGAAGATGGAATGGTGTGTAGAATAGAGCGTCTGGTGGGTTGAAAGTTCTTCTATTCTCACAGACTATTTAGTGTTATGGTAATGTGCTCACTGAGACTATCAGATCGAATCCCAGCATAGTCGAGTCAGCATGTAAGGGGTCTAAATGTGAGACACATGTATCAGTATATTAGGATCTCCGTTGGGAATGAATTTCAGCGTTTCTACAGCAAAGGGCTTAAAAGTACGACACTCAAAAGTCAATATCAATCTTAGGGGATTTTCATCTTTACCTTAAATGCGAATGGTAAAGAGCAAACTGACGAATGTGAATGTGTCTGGTTTGCCCAATACATTGTCGTCAGCAAGACTTTGCATTTCAGGAGATCCAATACTGGGCAAATGAATTAATGTCTACTTCTGACACGAAGAGAAAATAATAATAATACTAATAATTTAGTAAAATAGGGTTCCATCAAAGTAAACAGCGAGTACAGAAGGCGTCATAACCATGAATCATACAAGCACGTGGAGAAGATCTGTGACACCATTCGAAAAAGAAGGATTGCCTTTTATAATCACGTGACACGAATGAGCCCAGGCAGAATATCAAAGCGGATATTGACGTACTTTCAAGATATGAAAACCAAAGGGGCATGGTTCACGGAAGTTGAGAAAGACCTATGTGAAATGGAAATTTCCCCTAAAGATGTCCAGGAGCGTTTTCCACTTCAGGAAAAACTACGTACGCACAAAGGTTTCCTTGAAAGGCCGAAGCTGAAGACAGGGAAGGCGTGGTCCTAAGAGAGAAAAGAACAACACCGGAGAAGAATGCGGGAACACTGGGGGGTAGTTAGAGCTCGGAAGAAGAGACAGTTGAACTGACGTGGTCCCTAGTCAGCCGAATCAAAGAAAGGAGAAGAAGAAGAATTTAGTGAAATAGAAAATTACCTCTAGCAATTGGCATTACGGAGGAAATTTTACAAGATCGCCTCCAGTTCAGAACATTGATCAGTAACCACCATTTCTCTGAGGCAATTACTACCAGGACCAAGAAATCATGGACGGACGAACGAAGCTGCATCAAATCTCTGCAACAAGGCAACTTCACAATTTGCATCCAACCCTTTAAATTACAAGGCTAGGAGTGAAAAGGGCTTGGTGACTTGCCAATCTGAGAATGTCTTGAGGTGCGAAAGAAAGCATGTTATTGACGTGATAGGTCACAAGATAGTTCGAATGCACGTGTCTCTATTGGCAACTCAAACTATCACTTGGGGCGCTGCGGTCGGTCCAACATGGCCGGGATACGTAGGATAAAACACTCAATAACGCAGGATCGTTACGGAACATTTTCGTACTATCTCTACTTAGTATAAAACAAAGTCCCCGATTCTTGGATGTTACGGCTAAACTAGAGAACCACTGGATGGATTTTGATGCGGTTTTCACCATTCTGAAAAGGATATCGCGAGGATGATTTCTATAGAAAATAATTTATTTATAATCGAAGAAAGCCGAGCAGTAACGATTTCAATGCAAAAGTCGAAAAAAAAATGGCGTCCGAGCACTTCGTAAGCTTACGCTGGGCAAACCGTTAAAAATATCTGAATAATACGAGAGTAAGAATTGTTCAGCATGAAAAGTTCTACAAAAAGTTCGCGTGAGGATATGTCTATCTTCAATACATCACCCACTATAAGTGTTTTAACGTTTTAATCTCTTCCAACCATATCCATTCAACTACTGAGGCGACAGTTCAAGAGCTAGCTAAGGGTGAGTCTAGCATCCCTGTTACAGCCTAGCTAGCGGGCGAACCTATTGCCCCAGATACAGCCAGCAGCAAGCCGTTGAGACGTGTAGAGTTAAGACTTCTGGGAAGGGTGCCTGTGTTTGGAGTTTCCCTGGAAATGCAACTCGGGTTTCCTTCATTTCGCCTGTGGCACACAGTCAAATTAAGATTGGACGGAAGGGGGATTATATTATATTAGATTATACTGATGCATGTGTCTCTATTGGCAACTCAAACTATCACTTGGGGCGCTGCGGTCGGTCGAACATGGCCGGGATACGTAGGATAAAACACTCAAAAACGCAGGATCGTTACGGAACATTTTCGTACTATCTCTACTTAGTATAAAACAAAGTCCCCGATTCTTGGATGTCACGAGTAATCTCGAGAACCACTGAATGGATTTTGATGCGGTTTTCACCATTCTGTAAAGGATATCTCGAGGATGATTTCTGTACAACATAATTTATTTATGTCCAAAGGAAGTCAAGCAATAACGATTTCAGTGAAAAGATTGAAAAAAAAACTTGCGTCCATGTGCTTTTTAAGCTAAGGCTGGGCAAACCGTTAAAAATATCTATATACTATGAGTGCAAGTATTGTGCAGCATGAAAACTTCTATAAAAAAGCCTGAGAGATCATATCTCTATCTTCAATACATCGCCTACTATAAGTGTTTTTACGTTTTCATTTCTCCCAACAATCTCCATTCAGTTACTGAGGCGACAGTTTACGAGCTAGCTAGGGGCGAGTCTATCATCCCAGTTACAGCTTAACTAGCGGACGAGCTTATTGCCCCAGATATAGCCAACAGCAAACTGTCGAGTCGTGTTGAGTTAAAAACTTTAGAGAAGAGAGGTTGTGTTTGAAGTTTCCCTGGAAGTGCAACTCGGCTTTTCTTCATTTCGCCTGTGAACTTTTCGTTCCGCAAAATTCACAGTCAAGTTAAGATTGGCCGGAAGGGGGATTTGTGTTTCATGCACCTCGCCATTCTTAAATTACGTCTGACAAGAATGTGTTGCACATGCATCTCCATGATAATATAATTAACAGTCCAGTCAGTGATTTTAACCCGTCATACCGAGACGTAAAACGGATATAGGTCGTTGTTCATTGACATTGGAAAAAAAAAGCGCTTATCACGTAATGCATGTATAACTGTTCCCGGGCATAGCCGGGTCGGGTTGCTAGTCCTGTTATAATCAGTAAATGAGATCCCTAGTGTTTTATTATGTATAACAGTGAGATTCGCGCGATCTAATTTGTGTGTTCCACTGGATTTTTTGTGTGAATTACGTATTCTCAAGCATTGATTTTCTGCTCGGATTTGTTTTTGTGCATTTCGAATCAAGACGCAATTACATTTGAAAGCTATATTTGTGCTTGTTAACTGCACTGTGGCAACCGTGGCGGGATGTTATGTTATATTATTTAGGCTACCCGCGTATCTATTTGTCACCGAAGTGAGATTTATTCACTAAACGTTGAGAATCTGTAGATACGCGGGTAGAGTATATAACGGTAACATGCACCATAGACTTCAGAAACTTTACAGATCGGGTACAAGTGTTATTTGCAAACATGTCTTGTGAAAGAGTACACAATGATTAAACTTTTAGGCCAATTTACGCTCTTGAGGTCCAGACGTCGATGCTCCGCCCCACATGGTTATAACAGAAATTGACAGGACAAAGCTAACAATTTTACTCCAAGACTATATTAATTAATTCTATAGGTATATCTCCTAATATATTATGGACGATTTTCAGCGTTTACGCGCTAAACAGCTGCAAAATGAGCCACGGACCACGCTTTATTATTCAAATAATGAATATGAATCAGCATGCTTTCTCCTAAAGATTACAATTACTTGAGTATTGTAGGCCTATATTGATGAATATACATGTATCTCCATAAGACTTAAATCATAAATAGAGATTTAAATATTCACTTGCTCCCCTTGCTTATAGACTTCGATTCATGTCTTTTTTTTTTTGTAGGTTGATAGCTTACATGAATCTGTCATGTTTTAAGGTAAACATAATCAAAGAAAGTTGAAACCGGTACTGTATGTTCTTGAAAGGCAGGTGCATCAGAATGTTGCAAACATGTTTTAACACTGGTTCTCTTCAGTCACAGATAATTGGGGCCTATTAGTCCATTATTATTATTAGACTATTGTTATTATTAGCGTAAGTGGCTAGATTGTTCCTCAATGCCCACACCAACTGTATTCCACATCGTTCTTGATCTCCGTATTTATTCGTTATCGCCACCTTTCGGCCATTGATATTTGCATCTTTTGGAATACAATGTAAATTTATATCCGTAGCCCTCTTATACATCAGACTGCAGCCGTAAACTCAGCAATATACTTTGCTTTTACTCATTTTGTAGGCCTATTCTAACAATGAGTAAGGGCGTGGTGGCTCAGCGGTCTAGCTGTATGCCTCTCACCAAGGCGGTCCGGGTTCGATTACCGGTCAATGCATGTGAGATTTTCGAAGTGAAATGCCATGTCCTGTGGTTCGGATTCCACGTAAAAAGGAGGTCCAGTGGCTCATGATCTCAAGATTAACGGTCACGTTAAACTACCAGCTTCCTTTTTAACAATGAGTAAAACACATTAATTGTATATAAAAATACAAGCAAATTAACATGCTCTGTTCACCCATACAAGAAAGAAATCAAACTGTCACCACGTGGTAGATTTATCCTACTTGGTGAGATTTTTATTTTCACCGCTAGATGGCATATCAGATAGCTGGAGTTGCCAATATCGCCCGGACTGTGGAGTGAGACCATACGCACGTTACTGCTGTGGACCAGCAGTACGGATAATCGATTCTTTTCAGAAGTATTTTATGTTTATTGCTGACTAACTTCGCTGGTATTTCTCGACGAAGGATGTGCTAACATTGGATTATTGCTGTAGATTCCAATGTTAGTGAGTACTTTGTTCTTCGTGGAATTTACTCCTATAACAAGTCTGTCCTCCAAAAGGCTCCTTCGAAGTTTTTTCTTTCCCTTGGTGACGGGGTGATGACCTAGATGTTGGCTTTCTTTATGAACCCGCCAGTGACTGGTAGTCAATGCAAGTATTGCATAGAAATAAGGCTTGCGATCAGATAATTTTAGTCCTAAGCAAAGGTTATCGAAATATGCATCTAGGGAGAACAATAGCGTCCTAAGTAAGGGTGCGTGTAACGAAGGGGTGCACGACTTAGCTATATGGAAATATATATAAAGGCGTGTAGAATCTGATAAAAGGTGACTTGGAAAAAAATGTATGACAGTTCGGTTTTTATTACAGAATGGACAGTGCAATCGACATCATCAACTCCTTTGTGTAGGCAATAGACAGAGTCAGCGAGGGGATCACTTGTGATTACTTCCCCGAGAGTTCACGATTGTTCATGGACCGTGCTATGCAAGTGTTCAATAAAGCGAGATAACCTACAGCTTATTTAACAGAGGGAAGTGAGATGGAGAGAGACTATAAATGGAACAGCACAGAGGTCGTAACATCACCTGGCTATTGACCTCGCTTCATTTTCCTCTTCGATTAACCGTTCATCTTCACTCAACTGTTATATCGTGCATTACACAGGAGACCATGAGCACCACGTTAGTCACACATAATAGGTCTATTATGTTTATGATGTCAAATATAAATCATTGACCAATAGAATGACGAATATATCGTCGGCCTACAAGTGAACCACACTGTCAGAGAAAATGTTTGTGAGGAAATTAGCTGCACGGTATCTTCTCTGGCTTATTGTGTTTCAAATGCATAAATATTCACCATAGTGGTGAAATAGTTCTTATCCGTATCGACAGACGATATCTATATCTTAATGAAAATCCTAGTCAATTCAAAATTAAATAGTGCATTATGCAACGAGCCTTTAATAGCAATAATTTCCATACGATTGCCTTAATTACCATTATAGGCGAGTAGCATACGACTGTTTATGTTCGACGATAATTGTAACTTTATTATATATTCTAAGATAAACATATAGGCCTATACAATATGCGTATATGATTCGGTTAATCAATGAAACTTCCTTCAGCGCAGTTACACTATCATAATATTATATAAATGAACAAGCTGTACCCGGCATGCGTTGCAATGCCAAACAAAGAAAGTGTTGGCGTTGTAATTCTGTTTCTTGATGTGCTTTTGGATACACAATATTTTCTTCAATTTCCGTTAACTGCCTCTAAACTATTCTAAAATGGATTAACGAATTTAGAAGCATTCGTGGGAGCGTGCACAACAACTCTCCAAAGTTTCATCGTAATCAGATGAATGGCAGATGAACGCATACGAAATATTGTTTAAACGATTCGTGCGCTGTCACTCATTTGTTGAATCTACTCGTGACTACCTACTGTGAAATGGATTTACTAAGTTAGAAACCTTCACGTAAGTGTACACAACAACTGATCTAAGTTTCATCGCAATCGATAAATGCTATATGAATGCATACGGGATTCTGTTTAAACGATTCACGCGCCGTCACTCATTTGTTGAATCTACTCGTACGCTGCCTATTATATAATGGATTTACTGAGCCTGCGAACTTCCCTGGAGTGCACTCAATGATTCACCAAAGTTTCATCGGAATCGGATGAATGGTATAAGAACGCATACGGGACTTTGTTGAAATATTTGCGCGCCATCGCTCATTTGTTCAATCTACTCGTGCGCTAACTATTGTAAAATGGATTTACTGTACTAAGCCAGAAACCTTTTTTGGAGTGTACACAGTAGGTCACCAAAGTTTCATCGCAATCGGATGAATGGTATATGAACGCATACGGGACTTTGATGAAGAACTTCACGTGTCGTCGCCCATTTGTTGAATCTACTCGTGCGCTATCTATTGTAAAATGGATTTACTAAGCCTGAAACCTTCCCTGAAGTGTACACAACATCTCATCCAAGCTTCAACGCTATCGGACGAATGGTATATGAACGCATACGGGACTTGGTTGAAACGATTCGCACGACGTCACTCATTTGTTGAATCTACTCGTGCCTTACCTATTGTAAAATGGATTTACTAAGCCAGAAACCTTCCCTGGAGTGTACACAACATCATACTTAAGTTTCATCGTTATCGTACGAATGGTATATGAACGCATACGGGACTTTGTTGAAACACTTTGCGCGTCGTCGCTCATCTGTTTAATCTACTCTTGCGTTACCTATTGTAAAATGGATTTACTAAGTAAGAACCGTTTGCAGGAGTACACACAACCACTCATCATAGTTTCATCGTAATCGTATTAATGGTTTATGACCGCATACGGGATTTTGTTGAAATGATTCTCGCCGTCACTCATTTGTCGAATCTACTCTTGCGCTACCAACATCACCACCACCTTTGAAAAAAAAACATAACTTTCCGCCACGGCCGTAAGGTATGGTGGTAGTTAGACAGGTTGCAACCAGGTGGCTCTAACGTGCATTGACAAATAGTCCAAAGACTTCAGATTTCACTAAGGCTAGCGGTTTCCACGGCGACTGTTTTTGACTGTATATTGTGGTTCTAAAATTGCGTATACATTGTGGTTCTAAAATTGTGTTCATTCCACTACCGGGCAAATTGTGAATCTAAACCATACATGGACCCACTGTAATATACATTAAAAATTTATCAAAGTCGATTCAGCCATTCAAAAAACAGGAATTGCCAATCCTCTGATTAAGGAGATCCATTACATGGATGAAAGCTTATCATACACCAAGCCTCACCCAAAGAGCTCCTACTGCAGTAGGCCAGAATAATGAAGCTGTACATATCCATAAATTAATGTATACAAGTAACTTACCTACGCAAACAAAGACACAAGCTGTCAGATAATTGTAAATATTAAGTAGCATAATTTTCTTAAAATACATTGTTCCAAATTTCATGTTGTAAATTTTGTATATAATAACTATAGCATAGCTTAGAAACAGACAAGTTCCTTCGGAACACTCTCTCTCTTTAAAATTTTCACCTCCTTACTTCTACTCCTCTTCACTTCAACTCTTTTTCCAGTCGAAATCCGACTAGTAGCTTTTTCCTTACTATCGCCAAATTAAAACAGTTGTACCAGGCAATACCACAACCAGTAGAAGTGGGACAAAGGACCAGATTTCGGTCGGTGGTCCCGAGAACAACACCTAGACGGTGCCCCTGGTGCCGTCAAGGAGTCGTCCTCTGACTTGGACTTGGAAGAAGGAGTTCAGTCACATACACATGTGTCAAAGAGTTATATATATAAAATATACCTAAGTCATAAAGTACTGTAAGTAATACTTAATAATAATAATAATAATAATATAAAAAGGATATTCGTACAATATTGGTTAAATTTACTTAAAAGCAAACAACACTCATTATGAATGGAGAGGTTAAATAGTCAATGTATAATTCTTGAAAAGTCTTCCAAAATGTTAAATCTTGTGCTATGCTATCGTTGCAATGTTAAATATCGTAGAATCGAATAGTAAATTGTAGGAATCATCATAAAGTTATAATGTACTGTACGTTGTCATTGCATGATCATAAAAACACATATATTAATGGATGATTCCATTAAAACTCAACAATTCTTCCATTGTTGTTTGTATGTTGAATATAGCCTATAACTAGGCTATAACAAATACATGTGGTATTTAGTTGAACTGAAGTTAACTATAAAGGTGCTGTGCAACTTACTACAACATTTAAATGAGTAAGTTGCAATAATCATTTCAATTGAATATATTAACTCTTTGTATAACTCATATTGAATTCTTTTTAAATTTTGTATTGACTAGGCGGTATTTCATTAAGATATGCAGTGCCGAACAAATGATTAAGACCAAATTTCACATGATTTCTGGTCATACATACACTTTTGTCATAAATTAATGTTTCCGTAATTATTTTAAGAACAACTTGGCCTCTTATGCATGTTTATTTGCAAAGACATTTACTTTACGTATTACGATTTTATTTTTTTTGAAAAAATCTTCCTTGGTTATTTTTCTTCACTTTTCTGAAAGTACGGAAGAAAATAAAAAAGATAAGGGCTTTTATGCGAATGTTATTTATTATTCCTAAACATTCGACATCATACAATTCTGCAAATATATGTACACTAAGATAAACAAGTTGGTTTAGTCTCTACAAATTAATCCGTCGGAAGAATAGGTTGATTCTTTGAATGACGAATTTTCAATAAATTCGTAATTCTAAAAGTAAACGTCTGAGCGAATAGTTGCAGATGCAGAAGAGGTCAGGTTATTTTTAGCCTACTTTTCACATTTTGCAAAAATGAGGAAAAAGTAGTCTTATGAGATCGATCCGGGAAAATGTGTGTCTGTCTGTCTGTCTGTCTGTCTGTCTGTCTGTCTGGCTGGCTGTGTGTGTGTGTCCCCCTATCAACTCCTAAACGGCTGGAGCAATCGAAATAAAATTTGGTAGGAGTAAAGATCTATACCTGAATATCTCACGGCAATATTTGAAAATGATGTCAGTGCTACCAACTGCTGAAAAATCGCTATTGAAATTTGAGCTCCATGTTGGATATCTTGGAAAGTATGAATGGGAGCTATTTCAAAATCGGCACACATATAGATAATAATATTGCTGTTTAATTTCCAGAAGGCCATACATGGCAGTGTTGCCAAAATGATTATAAGCCTACTGATAGGTCCAATATTTAAATGCATATAACTTCTACTCTATCAATTGGAATTCAACCAAATTTCGTATGTTGTATGTGTACATAACCAGATATGACTGAACGTATTCTTATGAACCACCAGTGCTGCCAACTGTTAAAAAATGCTCTTAATTTCTTTTATCCAAATACCAATATATATGAGAAAGTATGCAAGCCGACAGCTTTAAACTATGCACACGAATAGTACATGACATTCTATATTAATTTGGAGTAACTTATATACGTCAGTGCTACCAACATGATTCTAAGCCTGCTGAGAGGTCCAACTTTAAATACATGTAACTTACATACTATCATTTGGATTTCAACCAAATTTCGTATGTGCTATATGTACCACAACAGCTATGACTATGCGTATTCTTAAGAGCAATCAGGGCTGCCAACTGTTAATAAATGCTGTATCTATTTTTGTTACCCTAATATCAATATATCAGAAAGAATGCAAGCCAATAGCTCTAAACTATGCACACGTATAGTACCTGGCATTCTAGATTACTTTGGAGTAACTAATATACGTCAGTGCTGCCAACATGATTCTAAGCCTGCTGATAGGTCCAATTTTAAAATGCATGTAACTTCTATACTAACTAATGGATTTCATTCAAAATTGGCACAACAATAGATCCAATAGATTTCAGATTATTTCTGACCAATACATGCATGACACTGTTGCCAACATGATTTTACGCGCGCTGTTAGATCCAATGTTTAACTGCATGTAACGTCCATGCTATTCATTGGACTCCAACCAAATTTTGTATTCTGTACCTTAAGAGATGGAACTAAGAATATATTCAGTCACCAGGGCTGCCAACTGTAGTTCTCTATTAGGCTACATTATGCCAGGTATACAGTATTTCGAACTAATTAGAAATTTCGATATTACCCACTTAATTTCGTCATTATTCTAGATAGATCCATATCGATTAATCATTGGCATGAATCTTAAATTTTAAGAAAAGTAGGCTCTTTAGTTCGTCACGGAACTTCTTGTTAAAATAATCACGAGAACTTTTGAGACAAATTTGTATGACCAGGAATTGTTATGTGAAATAAGGTAATGGTCTTCAATTTTTTTAGGGACTGTACAGTAGATATTTCACTTTTAAAGCCGACGATTTGTCCAATGAAAGTATGCGCTTCCACCTTGAAATATCTACATGTTATTTATTATTATTATTTGAACAGTACGGTACGCCCACTTGAAGTTCATTGTCGACACCGACCTTATGATAAGAACTGATGACGATAATGATTATTGGTATTTTAAGGGGAGGAACAGCTAGGTTATCTGCCGTATGATAAGAGAAAGCGTGTTCTTTATTGTCGTCGCTTCATTAATTCAATATCGCCAATCTCCAACACCGACTTTGCTACCCCCAGGCATGAATCTGTACCTTACGGTAAGAGAACCGGCCTGTGTGGAACGACTTTTAATCTTGAAACATTCTCCTCGCTTTTCCAATTACAGCAATATACAATATAAGGCAGGAAGCATTTTACTCGTATTAAATAATTAAATAATTAATTTTAAATAGTTTTAATTTTTAGCCTATTTTCATTATATGAAAAACAAGTAGGTCCGTGAAGAACTATACAGCCTATTTTCATACATCCTACTCATGTTAATTGCCTCTATCAACATTTAAAAAAATCAGTTTGATTGTGAGATAGATTCGTAGATATTGACAACCATCTAAATATTTTAGATGGTCGCCAGGTTGCATTTTTATGTATTTACTATTAAATGAAGATTATTGTGTACGTGTAGTATTCAAACTTCAATCGCATGATTAGGACACAAGAAGTAAAAACGTGATTTTTAAATTTCGCACAGCTGCCATCTTGTGGTTATGAAAACAAGTGAAATAAATTAGATTCCAGTGGATTAACATTTGTATAAGCATTTAACTTGGAACGTTTCACTGAACTCGGATGGTTAAATCGCGGGAAACATCCATTTCAATATTTATACTTTGCGTCGCCGCCATGTTGGATTTGTGCTTACCAGGTTATTGAAAGTCCTATAGGTGAACTTATGTTCATAACCTCTACGAACATAAAAAATATCAGTTTGACTGCTGTAAAAGATTCATAGATATTGAGAACCGTCAACATACTTCGGATGCTCGCTATTTTGGATTTTTATATGTATAGGCCCTAGAGTTATGTACCATTAAAGAAACATTATTGCGTAGCTTCACTATTCAAACTTTCACTTCGATCGCATAATAACGACACAAGAAATAATAACTTAATTTTAAAATTTCGCACAGCCGCCATCTTGAGGTTATGAAAACAATTGAACTAAATTCGATACCAGTGCATTACAATATGTATAATCAATTACTGTACCACATTTCACTGCGCTCAGATGGTTAAATCACGAGAAAAGTATATTAAAATGTTTCAACTTCGCTTGGCCGCCATGTTCGTTTTGTACTTTACAGGTTTTTGAATGTTACATAGATAAACTTGTAGCAGAGACCTTTATGATCGTACAAAATTTCAGGGTGATATCTGTATTAGTTTCAGAGATATAGAATGCCAGTGAAATATTTCGCACAGCCGCCATTTTGAGGTTATGTAAACAATTGCACTAAATTATACTCCAGTGAATTATAATGTGTATAAATATCTGCTGTACCAAGTTTCATTACGTTTGGATGATTAAATCGCGAGAAAAGTCTATTTAAAAGTCTCAATTCGCTTGGCAGCCATGTTGGTTTTGTAGATTCCAGGCTTTTGAAGGTTTCTTAGGTGAACGTCTAGAAAAGTCCTTTATCACCGTACAAAATTTCAGGGTGATATCTGTAATAGTTTCGGAGATACTGAATGCTGGTGAATTAATTCGCACAGCCTCCATGTTGGATTGGTGAGAGACAATAAAATTTGAAGGAAACGGTCGAGGTCGGTCAGAATGGGTCTATGATCTTACCGAGTTTCATTGAAATCGCTCCAGCCGTTCAAAAGTTATTAGTGGACACACACACACACACCTCACACACACACACACACACACACACGGACAAAAGGTGATCTCATAAGCCTATTTTTTCAAAATTGAAAATAGGCTAAAAAATAGGCTTATGAGATCACCTTTTGTCCGTGTGTGTGTGCGTGTGTGTGTGTCCCTAATAACTTCTAAACGGCTGGAGCGATTACAATGAAGCTCGGTAAGATCATATAACTATTCTGGCCGACCCCTTCAAATTTTATTGTGTCTCACCAATCCAACATGGCGGCTGTGCGAAATATTTCACCAGCAATCAGTATCTCCGAAACTATTACCGATATCGACCTGAAATTGTGTACGGTGATAAAGGGAACTACTAGAAGTTCACCTATGAGACTTTCAAAAACCTGATGACTACAAAACCAACATGGCAGCCAAGCGAATTTGAGACATTTAAATAGACTTTTCTCGCGATTTAACTATCCAAACGTAATGAAACTTGGTACAGAAAATTTTTATACACATTGTAATGAAACGAAGTCTAATTTAGTTCAATTGTTTACATAACCTCAAAATGGCGGCTGTGCGAAATATTTCACTGACATTCTATATCTCCGAAACTATTATAGATATAACCCTGAACTTTTGTACGGTGATAGCGGGTACTGATACAAGTTTACCTATGTAACTTTCATAAACCTGTAAAGTACAAAACGGACATGGCGTCCAAGCGAATTTGAAACATTTGAATAGACTTTTCTCGTGATTTAACTCTCTGAGCGCAGTGAAATGTGGTACAGTAAAAGATTTTACACATTGTAGTGCACCGAAGTCTAATTTAGTTCAATTGTTTACATAACCTCAAGATGGCGGCTGTGCGAAATTTTAAAATTAAGTTTTTATTTCTTGTGTCGTAATCATGCGATCGAAATGAAAGTTTGAATAATGAACCTAGGCAATAATTGTCCTTGAATGGTACATAACTCTATGGCCTATACATATAACAATCCAAAATGGCGAGCATCCGAAATATTTAGACGGTTCTCAATATCTATGAATATTTTACAGCAATCAAACTGAATTTTTTTTATGTTCATAGAGGCAATTAACATGAGTAGGATACATGAAAATAGGCTGTATAGTTCTTCACGGAACTACTTGTTTTACTTGTTACGTATTTATTCAACTATAGACTCTTATAAATTTTTGTTGTAGTTTCTAGTTGCCATGGTTACCTAATAATGAATAATAACATTGTTGGTTAGGGTTCTATGCTAACCGGCCAGCGATAGCAGAACCCAATGAACAATATTGCTCGCTGTTTCTTTCTGTACGGTCGAGCCTGATGGGATACGCACCAAATGCGCTAATATGGCAGAGCCTGGCACATCCTAGCTAGGATCCAAAGGACATCAAGGTTCCTGTTGAATTAGATGGCCACTTTGATTAAACCCTTTACACTCGAACTGATACAGTCGAATTCTTTTCCCTCTTCGTTCCGCAGGGACAGTTAATTATGTCTATAATGGTGAGGTGGGACATGCTCCTAAATGTGGTCACAATTAATTCGTATCCGTTGTCTCGTGGAATATCAGTCGTCTCACTAACTGCGGACTGTGACGAGGTCCATTGACCTGTTAATAGTGGTATAGGCTAATTAGAAGATAATTGGAACAGATAGCACACAGTGTTCATGGAAAGATCAACCCGTCAGATGTATGCACTATTCTATAATGATCCACCGTGGTGCTTGCGGCGAGAACATCCAACCATTAAATTGATGAGACATTCTGTAGGAGAAGTAGAGGTCTCCTGACTGTTTCACGGAATATACCGTAGGTTATACAAACATTGACCTGAGGGTGTAGCTTCTAACCTGCACCACGTCAACTCTAGGCCTATTTTCGAGGAAACACCAAAAATTGTTGTGGCATAAATGGAGCAGCGTGAACACACAGACTAGTGTGTTTTGCTATTACATTATTGGTTTGTAACCCTTTAGCATTTTCATTCATTAGGGGATTATGTTGTTAATTGTTAAATATTGATGCCTCTGTATTTCAAACCGTTACAAGCCAAAACTTATTGTTAGTCCATTTAGCGCTAATAATATGGTAATGATCGCGTGGCCTCAAAAGGGGCCTACTCAAAAACTACGGGAAAAAATCATTTAGTTGAAGATATCTTAAGGAAGGTGAGAGACCTGCAACTTCAAAACTGGGACATAATTCTCATGGATTAAGGCTCATATCGGCACGGAAGGCAACGAAATAGCCGACCATCTGGCAAAACACGCAGCAGGCAGGACAGACCTAGAAGTGGCTTTCGATAAAATTCCTGATAGTGTAGTGCAAAAGGGTAATGCGTGAGAGACGTTTACAATAGGAGAGTGGAGAGAAACTTCCAATGGATCCATGAAAAAAAAAATCCAAGTGGTCAAGCGAGACTTGCCTCAAAAATTCTCCTAAGCCATAATATGACGGTTATGATGACAGGACATGGAAAGTAGAAACCTATCTGTATAGGTTTAGAATCCAAGAGCATATGACCTGCCGGTGTGGCGAAGAATCACAAAGCGTGGACCACATCCTATATGAGTGTGAATTACTAAATCACGGAAGGAAAAAAATGAAGACAAATGTAATCCAATCAGGAGGCCACTGGCCTGCAAGGATGAATGAACTTGTTGATAAATATGTCAAATTCTTTAACCTATTTGGGCAGACCATCAATTTTGATAACCTGATGTAGGACATAATTAGTTCAAGAAAGCAATCTGAAACATATTATATCTAGGCTAGACACACTACAATCAACCATGTAGATATAGGTTACATAATGTAAAGAAAAGTTATATCATACTAAACTTACATATAAGATCACCGATGCATGTAGTATTACTTCAAATGAAATGGAGCATGCAGTTAATAAATATGATGTAAAAAAAGGTACGAGCCTTACAGTAGTCGCATATTATGATGTGTAACATCTGACATGTTATCCTACTATGAAATTGAGATGAAATGTATTTGAAGTCATCTGACATGTTATCCTACTCGTATACTACACAGCTTGGACATTCTTAAAATGCTAATTTACACTCCGTTTTCTGGTACTATGATGAAAGTACAGTATAGATTGAATTGGAGATATGCTACTGTCACACTTGCTTGTACGATCATTACATATTATATTGTAAATTAAGAGGAGGAATGAAACCATAGTCTCTAGCCTATCTATAGACTACTAGAAATAATGTTCAATACAATCAAATTTTCCAACTCCTGCTTGGTGCAAACTATTGTAATTAAAATTAGATAAATCGTAATTTCATGTAGATTCTGTTAAAATGACGCATAATGTTATGATATATATCGTTTAAATCGATAATCCAATAGCAAAAATAATTGCCGGAACTGGGGTTCGAAACTAAGACCTCATGATTCGCAGACCAAGATGTTATACACGCAACCATTACGACCACAGACTTTCGGAGTACAAGACAGGTACTCATTTTCACGTGTCGGTAATAATATGGAAGTATTTTTTATTCTCCATTAATATTTTGCTTCTTTTGATAATGTTCCTGTGTGGAATTGAGTTTTAAATTAGTTATGAATGCGCCTACTTGACAGTACAGGGAATTCCTATAGTGGTCTATGAAAGGCTAGCCCAGTTCCCATATAAATTTATCGATACATATTACACTGATCACTGCAATACCGCAATGTGGGTTAATACCTGAATGGCCATTGTGCAGAAACATAATACCGGCTTTGCCGACTAATTACAATGTTTCATATAAAAGCATATTATCATTTAAATACTCCGTAGCGTAGCGGTCAGCATGGTTAGCTGCCGCCCCGGAGGTCCTGGGGTCGATTCCCGGCTCTGCCACGAAATTTGAAAAGTGGTATGAGGACTGGAACGGGGTCTACTCAGCCTCGGGTGTTCCAAATGAGTAGAGGGGGTTCGATTCCCACCTCAGCCATCCTCGAAGTGGTTTTCCGTGGTTTCCCACTTCGTCTTCTGGCAAATGCAGGGATGGCACCTTCTTCAAGGCCACGGCCGCCTCCTTCCCTCTTCCTTGCCTATCCATCCTCACCATCCATTACCTTCCCTCATGAGGCCCCTGTTAACTTTGCAGGTGAGGCCGCCTGAGCGAGGTGCCAATCACACCTCACCAGTTGTATCCACTCCGATTCGATGTTCCCAGCTCTAGGACACTGCCCGTAGAGGCGGTAGTGGTGAGCTCCCTCGCTGAGACCGTGGGTTCCACCAACCTGGAGGGTAAACGACTAAGAAAAGAAGAAATACTGATAGGAAGACATGTGGTTTGTGTTTCGATGATTTGCCACCAGAGTTCTCATGAGCGTTTACCGTTCAGTATGAAAGTGTTGAGGAAAGTTACTCGGCGAGTGGATGTCCACTTTTATCCACAGATTGAAAAACAGACTCTTAAATGATTATTTTACACCAAAGAACGACAACTTGATGATGATTTATTGTAGAAATATCTGTACTGGCGCTTCCAAACCTTGAAGTAATCCATATGTTATATACATTCCACATGGTACCACTGCGAGCTGGCAGTGCATCTTACACACTTCCGTCCGATCCACTTCCGTCCCATTTTTCAAAATCACTCCCACAAAAATATCCAGCAACCGAGTGGAAAGATGTTACACATCAAAAAGAGGGCCGAGTGCATGTCTTTCCTACGCGACAAATGTCGAATCCCTGATGGCCTAACCGGGAATCGAACCCAGGACACTTCGAGTCGAAGCCTAGTGCGCTGACCAATTCGCCATTGGGCCGGACAATAGGAGATTCATAGGTATAATGGAGCGCTATATTACCAAAGCAGAAGAACTTGGCATCTTATATCCAAGAGGTATCTGGGTACAACAGCAGATCCAATGTTACCGCACATGAATACTGAATACCAACTGACCTCGTACTCTATCTCCCACAATTACTGACGAATTTTAGCGATTCCTCCGCTGTTATAAACCACATAATCTTATACCACTGCTAATATCGACTTAAATTTCGATAACACAACATCAAGTCTTAAGACAGCCTGATATTATTCGTCAAAAAATTATATTTCTACATCCACAAAGGTATTTTCAGCATATGGGTTATTGAAGCCTCAAGATACTTGTCAAGACAAATGTTGATGATTATGATAATTGATGTTTTAAGGGGCCTTACATTTAGATTATCGGCCCCCACGCGACAAATTTATCAAAACAGGTTCCACGTAAATCAGTTTGGTACTTCTCGAGAAATCAATTAAAAATCACTGAAAGTGGTCTTATTTTTAATGAATTGATATTATTTAATAGTTATTTCATTTCAGTGAACGTATAACAGTGATCCCTTGGATAAAAGATGGCCGGTAGGCATGCGAGGTTTTGAATGTTTCTGATTAGGTATTTTGGACGAACAACACCAGTGCACGTTCAATAAATTTGAGGTGTGAGTTAGCTTGGTTCGGAAGAAAATTGTGTTGTGGGACGATAGCCCGGGTTTCTAATCAGGAACAAGCCGAAATGGTCTTTGCATTAGAAGGGTTATATGGCTCCTACAGTACATGAAGGAGCTCCAACCCGTTTCTGTTATTCCGTGTGGAAGAATCTCAACAAAGTCCACCCTGGTTGATGGATCTGACGAGGGGATATTGTTGCATGGTCCACCAAGTCGGTGGCTTAGTTGGTAGCATTCTGAGCTTCTATGCCCAAGATCGCGGGTTCAAACCCGGCCAAGGTCGTCGGGTTTTTAAGAGCGTTAAAAATCCCTCAGTATGCCTTCCTTCGGAGGGGAAGTAAATCCGGCGGGCCCATGTCATAGATACCTTCTACTAACTACAGTTGTGTGAAGCTAAATTTGTAGGTTATAATTGATTAACGCTTTATTTAGTTCCAACGATCGCAAACAGGTGCCGGTTGCGGGATCATCTAGTAGCCAAGTTCGCAGCTAGCATTTAGCAGCAAAATTAGGAGCTACTTGAAATTGATCGTTTGCAGTCCTTACCTGAATTACAGTTAACACACACTAACACAGCCATATCAATTTACATCGGTTATCAGACAGATTCTACACACACCCAAAGTACACGGGGATAGATGATCGCGTTGTCGCAGCCCCTAAACTGAGGAACCAACCAACCACCCAGTCACCGGTCTTAACCCATTAGATTTCTAAGTGTAAGCGCACTTGGAAGATGTCGTTTAGACGTGCAGACACTTGAAGAACGCATTTATGCTGCTTGTGGCGCCATTCGGATGCAAGATGGCAAATTTAAACCTGTGAGGTATTCTCGTTAGATAAATAAATAAATAATTAATAAATAAAAATGAATGAATAAATAAATAAATAAATAAATGAATATGTGAATAAATAAATTACACAATAAATCTCTATCTCTCTCTATATATAAATGAAAGTTTGTCTGTTTTTTCTGAATTTCCACGGAAATTTGCGATATTTGTGCGTTTCAGGCTGTTTTATGACGGATGCGCGCAAAAATAAAATCTTTGTCTGTCTGTCTGTGGACATTTATTTGTGTCCTTATAACTCGAGAACGGCTGGGTGGATCAACGTAAAATTTGATAGAGATATCCATCAGAGGCACGACACTAATCATTGATGTAACTCTTCTGCGTACCTCTCAAAATAGGGGGGCTAACTCCTTAAAATGCATCCTGAAATAGGCGTAGAAGAGTGAGACAAAGCTCATTTTCAGCCCCTCAAGTGAGAAACGAAATTCGGAGACCACATTTTAAGGCCCTAAAACCAACAGTTTTTGAGATATTCCCAGAAAACTAATTTCACTAAATAAATTAATGAAAGAATGCAAACCGGAAACCATGGCAACATAAACTCACAGGTGCATCTATTTCTGTAAGACGCAATGCAATTCCATTTATTATATTACTGTGAAGGTTTGCAAACGGCTATAAGATTATAACGGATCGAAATTAAGCTGAAATATTCATCAATACTTATAATGCGCTTAAGGGGTCAAGGGGTACTATAGATTTTTAATGCGATTTACACGTGCGGATATGGTACGGAAAGTCTATTATATCCCAATCCCTACATTGTTATATTATTATTATTATTATTATTATTATAAACATTATTATGGCGTACAACGACGAGAGAAAGCTCATTTTCAAGCCCTTGGTGTCGGAAACAAAACTTGGGGCCCCTAAAGAGCCATACAGTGTCCCCGAAAACTACATTCTAAGGCTCTAAAACCAACAGTTTCTTAGATATTGCCAGAAAACTAATTTAATTTAATAAACAAATGAAAGAATGCAAGCCAGTAACCATGACAACAGTATCTCAAGAGGAGACATCCAACTTTCCATCTATTTCTGCAAGAAGTAATGCCACTCCATTTAATACATTTCTGTGAAAGTTTGCAAATGGCTATAACGTTAACACGGAGCCAACTAAAACTGTAAAATTCATCAATGCACTTAAGGGGTTCGAGAAGTACCCTAGATTTTTTCACACGACTTACACGTGCGATATGTCGAACGGAACGTCTATTACATCTCCAAACAGCAACATTATTGTCAAAATTTCCTGATTTGAAATAGTTAACTAGTTTTTGCTGCTTTTATGAATTTAGGCCTTTGGAGGCTAAAAACCTGAATTTCCTTTACAATTTATAAAAGGGTCTTCCTGTAGTTGGGCACTTGACACAACGGTTAGGGTTCAGTTTGTATGTGACGTGTATTGTGTTTCGTCTACGAGGTTTTCAATTTTATTTTCACGTCAGGAAGAACACGTTAGGTAAATTGAGCTTAAGAGCACATTTTAACTAATCATTTTTCTTTGACGGCAAACAGGTTCCAAGCCCCTAACCATTGCAACAGTAGCTCAATAGATAACGTCTGGTTATTAATACCGAAGACCGTTCTAAGAATGGGTACTTCTGCTAGTATATAAATAATAAATAAATTAATTAATAAACATTAAAAAACAGATGAATGAATAAATGAATAAATATTTAAATAAACAAATACCTAAATAAATAAATAATGGAATGAATGCCTGCACCCAAACACGTTATTCATTGTGTTTTGGAGTCTGTTTCATTTCTTCATAACGAGGAATCGATATTTCAAGTGGCGCTACCTTCTCGTCGCCAGCGAAACACAAAGTTTGGAGGAAGGAAGATACACGGAAGTAGCGACGACGAGAGATAGCTTGTACAAACTTTAAGTCACTGTATCGGAAGAAGTTGGAATGTTGAAAACCTCGGCGTTTTAGATATAAGCAGTAGTTGCGTCAACAACTTAAATTGATAAAGCTGGAAGAAAGATAGTTTACCTTTTGTATCGATAACGTTAGATGAACTGTCGATACCTCAGCTGGACAAGGAAATGATCCATTGCTTTATTGTTGTTTCATTACGGAAGAATTGTCAGCCTCTTGGTAACGCACCTGCCTCTCATGCGGAGGGGTGGGGGTTAAAGGAAATTATTTTCTCAACGTATCTTATATTAAAATGAGCACTGGAGCTCCCCAGTCTCCAACTGAGGCACAGTTCCATCTTGAACGGCGGATGATTAGCCATGTATGGAAATTCATTCAGAGACCAGTGTCAAATTCCACATTGGAAATATTGTTCTGCTATATTTAACCCTTTATGGGATAGTGGTCTGCTTATTAACCACCTGTCATAAGGACAGTTTATGATTTTAAAGATGCTGATAGCTGAATATTTCAACCAAATTTCGGATAATATTCATGCCAAAATGCTAGTATTTCTAAAAATCAAATATTATTTACGTATCTACCTGACGTATTGTCTATATATATAAAAATCAATGTAACGTGATAGTTTGTCTGTGGGTGTGTATGTCTCCTATGCGTTCATATACCATTCGTCCGATTGCGATGAAACTTGGGTCAGATGTTGAGTACACTCCAAGGAAGGTTTCTGACTTAGTAAATCCATTTTACAATAGGTAGCGCACGCGTAGATTCAACAAATGAGCGACGATGCGCGAAGCATTTCAACAAAGTCCCGTATGTGTTCATATACCATTCGTCCGATTGCGATGAAACTTGGGTGAGATGTTGAGTACACTCCAAGGATGGTTTCTGACTTAGTAAATCCATTTTACAATAGGTAGCGCACGCGTAGATTCAACAAATGAGCGACGATGCGCGAAGCATTTCAACAAAGTCCCGTATGTGTTCATATACCATTCGTCCGATTGCGATGAAACTTGGGTGAGATGTTGAGTACACTCCAAGGAAGGTTTCTGACTTAGTAAATCCATTTTACAATAGGTAGTGCACGCGTAGATTCAACAAATGAGCGACGATGCGCGAAGCATTTCAACAAAGTCCCGAATGCATTCATATACCATTCGTCCGATAGCTATGAAACTTGCGTAAAATGTTGTGTACACTGCAGGGAAATTTTCTGGCTTAGTACATCCACTTTACAATAGGCAGCGCACGATTAGATTCAACAAATGAGCTACGACGCGCGAAGCATTTCAACAAAGTCACGTTTGCGTTCATATACCATTCGTCCGATAGCGATGAAACTAGGCTGAGATTTTGTGTGCACTCCAGGGAAGGTTTCTAGCTTAGTAAATCCCTTTAAAAATAGGTAGAGCACGAGTAGAATCAACAAATGAGCAACGGAGCGCGAAGCGTTTCAACAAAGTCCCATTTAATTTCATATACCATTCATCCGATAGCGATGAAACTTGGGTGAGATGCTGTGTACACTCCAGGGAAGGTTTCTGGCTTAGTACATACATTTTACAATAGGTAGCGCACCAGTAGATTCAACAAATGAGCGATGACACGCGAAGCGTTTCAACAAAGTCCCGTATAAAGTCATATACCATTCATCTGATAGTGATAAATGTTTGGTGAATTGTTGTGTACACTCCAGGAAAGGTTTCTGGCTAAGTAAATCCATTTTACAATACGAAGCGCACGTTTATGTTCAACAAATGAGTGACTACGCGCGAAGCGTTTCGACAACGTCCCGTATACGTTCACATACCATTCATCCGATTGCGATGAAACTTGGGTGAGATGTTGTGTACACTCCAGGGAAGGTTTCTGGCTGAGTACATCCATATTACAATATGTAGCGCAAGAGTAGAATCAACAAATGAGCGACGACACGCGAAGCGTTTCAACCAAGTCCCGTATGCATACATGTACCATTCGTCCGTACCTATGTAACTTGGGTGAGATGTTGTGTACACGTCATGGAAAATTTCTGGCTTAGTAAATCCCCTATACAATATGCAGCGCACAAGTTGATTCAACAAATGAGGGACGACGCGCGAAGCGTTTCAACAAAGTCCCGTATAAGGTCATATACCATTCTGCCGTTAGCGGTGAAACTTGGGTGAAATATGGTTGACACTCCAAGGAAGGTTTCTGGCTTAGTAAATACATTTCACAGTAGGTAGCACACGAGTAGATTCGACAAATGAACGACGATAGCGATGAAACTTGGGTGAGATGTTGTGGACACTTACGTGACGGTTTCTAACTTAGTAAATACATTTTACAGTAGGTAGCGCACGAGTAGATTCAACAAATGAGTGACGGAGTGCGAATCGTTTAAACAAAATCGGGTATGCGTTCATATACTATTCATCCGATTGCGATGAAACATTGATCAGTTATGTTGTACCCACCAGGGAAGGGGACTTAGTAAATCCATTTCACAATAAGTAGCGCAAGAGTAGATGCAACAAATGGGTGACGACGCGCGAAGCGTTTCAACAAAATTCCCTATTGCGTTCATATAACATTCTTCGATTGCGACGAAACCTTGATGAGTTATTGTGTACACGCCAGGGAAGGGCTTCGACTTAGTAATACATTTCTCAATAGGTAGCGCACGAGTAGATTCAACAAATGAGTGACAGCGCACGAATCGTTTAAACAAAAACCCCTGTGCGTGCATATACCATTCATCCGATTGCGATGATTCATTGATGAGTCATTGTGTACACGCCAGGGAAGGGTTTCGACTTAGTAAATCCATTTCACAATAGGTAGCGTACGATTAGATTCAACAAATGAGTGACAGCGATGAAACTTTTTGAAAGTTGTTGTGCACGCTCCCTCGAATGGTTCTAAATTAGAAAATCCATTTTATGATAGCTTAGAGGCAGTTAACATGTTGTGTATCCAAAAGCACTTCAAGAAACAGAATTTCAACGCCAACACTTTCTTTGATTGGCATTGCAACGCATGCCGGGTACAGCTTGTGTTGGATAAAATTAACAAGTAGTTCCGTGAAGAACTATACAGCCTATTTTCATATATCCTGCTCATGTTAATTGCCTCTATCAACATACAAAATTTCAGTTTAATTGCTGTAACAGATTCGTAGATATTGAGAACCGTCTAAATATTTCAGATGGTCGCCAGGTTGGATTTTTTTTGTACTACTACATTAAGATTAATGTGTACGTGAGGTATCAAACTTCAATCGCATGATTAGAACACAAGAAGTAAAAACGAGATTTTAAAATTACGCACAGCAGCCATCTTGTGATTATGCAAACAATTGAAATAAATTAGATGCCAGTGGATCAACATTTGTATAAGCATTTAAAGTGCAACGTTTCACGGTACTCGGATAGTTAATTCGCGGGAAACGTCCATTTAAATATTTATACTTCGCGTCGCCGCCATGTTGGATTTGTGCTCACCAGGTTACTGAAAGTCCTATAGGTGGACATATGTTCATAGTCTCTATGAACATAAAAAAAATCAGTTTGGTTGCTGTAAAAGATTCGTAGATATTGAGAACCGTTAAATATTTCGTAAGCTCGCCATTTAGGATTGTTATATGTATAGGCCATAGAGTTATCTACCATTCAAGGACAATTATTGCCTAGGTTCATCATTCAAACTTTCACTTCGATCGCATGATTACGACACAAGAAATAAAAACTTAATTTTAAAATTTCGCACAACCGCCATCTTGAGGTTATGTAAACAATTGAATTAAATTAGATGGCAGTGCATTACAATCTGCAAAATCATTTACTCTACCACATTTCACTGCGCTCAGAGAGTTAAATCACGAGAAAAGTCTATTAAAATATTTCTAATTCGCTTGGTCGCCATGTTCGTTTTGTACTTGACAGTTTTATGAAATATACATAGGTTAACTTGTTTCCGTACCCTTTATCACCGTACAAAATTTCAGGGTGATATCTGTAATAGTTTCGGAGATATAGAATGTCAGTGAAATCATTCGCACAGCCGCCATTTTGAGGTTATGTAAACAATTGAACTAAATTAGACTCCAGTGCATTACAATGTGTATAAACATTTGCTGTACCAAGTTTCATTACGTTTGGATAGTTAAATCGCGAGAAAAGTCTATTTAATTAGTCTCAACTTTGCTTGACCGCCATGTTGGTTTTGTAGTCACCAGGTTTTTTAAAGTCTCATAGGTGAACTTCCAGTAGTGCCCTTTATCACCGTACACAATTTCAGGGCGATATCGGTAATAGTTTCGGAGATATTGAATGCTAGTGAAATATTTCGCACAGCCGTCATGTTGGATTGGTGAGACGTAACAAAATTTGAAGGGCACAGTCGACGTCGCCGGGAATAGTGCTATGAACTTAAAGAGTTTCATCGAAATCGCTCCAGCCGTTTAGATTTTATTAGTGGGACACACACACACACCTCTCTCTCTCTCACACACACACACACATACACACGCGCACACACACACGGACAAAAGGTGATCTCATAAGCCTATTTTTTCAAAATTGAAAATAGGCTAAAAAAAAAGACTAAAAACATTAACAATTAAAGTGTAAAAATAAAATATAAATTTATAATAAAAATCATAAAATTGAAATTACAATATTATAAAAGAAATATAAAAATTAAATTAATAAACATAACTATAAAAATATGGAAATTATTGTAAAAATCAATTCTTAATTAGTTAATTAATTAATTCAATAAAAATTACATCTATAAAAATAAATTGAAAAATAAAAATAAATATATAAACAATACAATTAGAAAAATAAAAATAATATTATTTTTAATGATAATAATTTAAAGGAATTAAAATATAGAAACACATAAATTAAAACTTAGAGTTGCCCTATGAAGGGTTAACAGACCTTGATTTTCATTCTTAATTATTTGAGACCAATTTGCCTTTCAGCGTTCAGTGTAATATGCAAGCCTCTGTGTGCGAATGATTCACCTCCATGTTCCCCTATTAGAAGATAGCGGCTTCAGTGGCGTAGTCGGTAGCAAGCTGAACTGCTGTGCCCAAGATAGCAGGTTCAAATCCGGCCGAAGTCGTCGGATTTTTTAAGAGTGTTAATGATCCTTCAGTATGCCTTCCTTCAAAGGAGAAGTAAAGCTGGCGGTCCCATGTCATAGATTTACAGCATGTAAAAGATCCTTCCACAGACTAAACTAGTGTGCAGCTAAATATATCATCGGAACGCTCTATCAAAGTTCCAACGTTCACCACTTGGTATCATTGATATCTGGTAGCGAAAGTTGGATCTACTTGAAATTGAACGAAACTTGTAGCTCACCCTAAGGGTGTCCGTACAAAACTGCTACAGACTCAGGCGAGCCGAACTTGTCCTCAGACACTCCCGCCACTAAAAGCCATACGATAAAAATTAAAAAATAAATAAGCAGTTAGCACTGCGACCTCCTCTGCTTCTATACCTATCACTTTGAATTCATTAAACACAGAATATAATCATCGCCTCCAAGGTCTATCTCCGTTTCTCTTACCTTCTGTAGTTGAGTTCGTTAACCTATTAGGTAACACTGTTCAACAGTGAACATATAAATTGAACAAAACTAGCCTATTCTGGTACATATTAGGGGCAAATGACCTCATAGTTCCGCCCCTTAAAACAACAATAACTAACTGATACATATTGCGGTGTCGATTATGAATATGACAGACAAAATTGAAAATTAGCTCTAGTTTTCATTTTACATAGGTTGGTAACAATTACCTCATATTTTGGGAAAGTCACTTAGGAAATATACCAAGTACAACTGTTTTATATGTGAGTGGGATAGCAAGGCTCGTGCTTCTCATTATACAACAAGATGTTCAGTAAAGAACATATAGCCTACTTTCTCCTAAATGTATGAGTATAGTTATAACTCGTTGTTATTATCAAAGAGTATAATAGAACTATTCTTTGTTGAAGACCTTAGAAACGATTTACCTCTACCAAACGCCTCAACCTAGATAAAAACTGCTACCATCATTGAAGAAAGAAAGAAAGAAAGAAAGATAAGAAGTATCTAAAGAATGTTATGGATCTGGAGACATAATCGACCGGACTGGCGGCGTGGCTCAGCGGTAACGTTCTCGCTTGCTGGACCGTATGTTTCAGGTTCGTATCCTGGCGCAGTCAGCTGGCATTTGAGGGTGCGCAAATGCGAGGGAGCCGTGTTAGTAGAATTACTGGCACGTTAAAGATCCCCTTCGGGACAAAATTCTGGCACCCCGGCGTCTCTAAAAGCAACAGTAGTTAAAAGGGACGTAAAACCAATAACATTATTATTATTATTATTATTATTATTATTACATAATCGGCCTGACGCGGGCAACATCCAACTTTGAGTTGAGGCATGTCTTTACACGTCTGGCTGCGTATGACTTTCACAACCCTAATTGAATTAACAAATCTTTCCATGACCCTACAGAGACGTGTGTATACCAACTATGTGGATATTTTCGATTGCTATTTGGCTGAAATAGAAGTATTAATTAATATCCTGAACTAGCACCAACGGTAGAGTTCAGATACTATGTGAAATCGTTTTGTTCTTTACTTCAATTAACATTTTCAAATAACGCACAATAGGCTGTTACAAACCCTTTAAAATAGAAAGTAAAAATGTATCGTAGTATCATCTTGTCATTCTTCAAATTCGATGCGCATAGAATGCAAATGGTATAGTAATCAATGGAGCCACACGTAGACTAGTCGTGATATCTAGTGGTGAAATATCTAACAATATAATCCTAACAGAGCGAGTGCATTCTAGCGGCCAGAAGAAGAAACTTTTCAATAAAATCTGGTCGGCGTGCAGTTACCTTTTTGGCAGCTAGATGTCTCGAGTAAATCTGCTGGCGAATTATGTTTTAATTAAATATATATTTCACACCATAATATGCACAATATAACGCTTAATTTTAAAACATCTGAGTCATTACAAAACAATAAACATATAAAATTTCAAGCAAAAAAACTAGCTCTGATCGGGTTTGAACCATAGGCATTTGAGCGATAGGCTAACGCTCTACCACTGAGCTAATTGTGTCAACGAATATCGTTCTATATAAAATGACTTACATAGAACTTGTTAGCAAATAGTGATTTATACTAAACGATTTCATCACTGGAGTATATTATTTATATATAAAGCATTTCATACAGAGTTTATTTATTTTATATCAGTACTCTATATTGCATGCAATACTCAAATTAGTGAAATATAAGTCAGGAACAAGATATCCGCTGCCATCTTGTCTTATTACTAAATCAGCTCAGCTTTTTAAAATCACGTCTGCACTATAGTATTACAAAATAAACTTTTAATTTCGAACGTGCCTCTTCCTTTAGAACAGTTAAAACGATTCTCGGCTCGATAATCGGAACTGGTGGGTCCCATGATATGGATTATAAAGTTTGCATAATTCGCACGGCCGCCATCCTGAAATGGTATGGCGGACGACCTTGTAGTTTGGTCACAAGACGCATCCTATACGAAGGTATGTTGTTACCAAATTTGGTAGAGATCGGATGATTTGGTTAGTCGTTATTTGATTTTACGTTTTGAACGTTTGAGTGGCCGCGATTCAGTTTTAGTAAAGATGGCGGCGATATAAAACATGACACTGAGGTGTCCTTTGCTAGTGCTACCTTTGTACCAAATTTCGTTCAATTCGCATTCACCGTGTTCGAATTGATAGGGGGGGGGGGACAGACATTCAGAATACACACACTGACACACACACACACAGACACACAGACACACACACACACAGACTCACACACACACATACACACACACAGACAGACACACTTTTTTTTCGCCCTGTGTTGATCTCATGTCTACTTTCATTTTTTGCAAAAATCGAAAGTAGGCTAAAAACAGACTGTCCTCTCAGAAAAGCCCTGACACCAGGTGTGAAGAACGTCACAAACGAACCATTGGTTTCAACAAATATTACATCCACCATTACACATTAAATTAGGGCTTATGAAAAACGTTGTCAAGAAAACAAACCGAGAGGGTGCGGCTTTCAAATATTTAAGGCAAAAATTCCATCGATTAAGTGAGGCAAAGCTCAAGGAGGGTACTTTTATTAGACCACAGATTCGGGAACTTTTCAGAGGCAATCAGTTAAATGCAATAATCCAAGGCGATGTGAAGGCCGCATGGGAAAGGTTTAACAGTGTTTGTTCAAACTTCTTGGGGGAAAAAGAGAGCACCAAATTAGGGGGGAAAAAAGTTGTAGGCGAGATCATTTTCATAATATTGTTCTGTGTATATCTGAAAATACGCATTTGTAATGTATCTCAACTCTTATTAGGTCATACAATTGCAACCTTGATCAATTCAGAATGTGACAGTCATTCAATGTAGTATTTGTTGTAATTTTTGTTGAATACTGACCTATATATTAAGCATTGTAATATAGAAGCACTTTTTTATATCACTAGAGCTAAGGATTTCGTTAGATAGTAATATTTTCTATTATTATGCTCAAATGAATGTGAAAAACCCAATCTGAAGTCATTTATGCACTTTTTATAAACATTTGTTAGCCTACCTTCGATTTATGCAAAAAATGAAAGTAGTCTTATGAGATTTACACGGGGCCAAAAATTGTGTGTCTGTCTGTGTGTGTGTGTGTGTGTGTGAGTGTGTGTGTGAGTGTGTGTACTCTGAATGTCTGCCCCCCCCTATCAATTCGAACACGGTGAAACCGAATTGAACGAAATTTGGTACAGAAGTAGAACTGGCAAAGGGATGCTCAGTGTCATGTTTTATATCACCGCCATCTTGACGGAAACGTAATGGCGGCCACCCAAATGTTCAAACCTTAAATCAAATTACGACTAACCTAATCATCCGATCTCTACAAAATTTTGCAACAACATATACCTAAATAGCGAGCGTCCTTTGACTTACCTAAAAGGTCATCAGCCCAATAGTTTGCAAATGGCGGCCATATATGTGTGCAAATCCATTCCCACAATCAGTTCAAACACGGTGAAACCGAATTGAACGAAATTTGGTACAGAAGTAGCACTAGCAAAGGGCACTCCATTGTCATGTCTTATATCGCCGCCATCTTGACGAAAACGTAATGGCGGCCACCCAAATGTTAAAAGCTTAAATCAATTTACGACCAACGTAATTTATTTGATCTCTACCAAATTTTGCAACAACATACCTTTCTGTGGGAAGCATCTTTTGACTCATCTACAAGGTCATCAGCACAATAGTTTGCAGATAGCGGCCATGTACGTGTGCATAACGATTGACCATATCAATCCAAACACGGTAAAACCGAATTGAACGAAATTTGGTACTGAGGTAGTACTAGCAAAGGGCACCTCAGGGTCGTGTTTTATATCGCCACCATCTTGACGGAAACGGAATGGCGGCCACCCAAATGTTAAAAGCTTAAATCAAATTACGACCAACCTAATTATTTGATCTCTACCAAATTTTGCAACAACGTACCTTTTTGTGGGAAGCGTCATTTGACTGAACCTGAAGGTCATCAGCACAATAGTTTGCAGATAGCGGCCATGCATGTGTGCATAACGATTCACCATATTAATCCAAACACGGTGAAACCGAATTGAATGAACTTTTGTACAGAGGTAGCACTAGCAAGGGGCACGTCATATACATGTTTAATATCCGTATAGCACGTTGTATTTCTACAAGCTACTACAACCAATATTCAATTATACTCCTTGAAAAGGAAAAAGAGTTATAGCAATACCCATGCAGTTAGGAGAAAGTAGGCTGTATGTTCTTTACTGAACATCATGTTACACTTTGATTCTCGTCCTAAGAGCTCCTCTTGCCTGGCATTCTTATTGTCTTGTGTAACATGACTAACTAATAAAAATAATATTTTAACAAGTATATGGCAACGTAAATTGTGGAGAATTCCTTACCTTTCGTGAATAATAAAAGTAAATATGTTAAGATAATGTATAACCAATAGCCAGAAAGAATAATTGGGAAATAAAAATAGATGTCAGAGGTGGGATTCCAGCTTTTTCGACTATGCAAAATTCACTCCGGGGTCCGCAATGTTAGCCCTGAGCAACCTGGATAACGAACTTCGATTTCCATGTTAAGTTACTTAAACAACAAACGCAATGCCTGTTGAAGCTCTTCAATGTTTCCCTTCTTTTATGATTCTATTCCAGTATATATCGTGAGAACATCATAAGTGATATTTCCCCTCTTTTTAATTCTCATACACAAAGATCACTCTACGGTGCGGTGGATATTTTATCCGCAATTTCTCTCGTGAAGGAACGCCATTGTGCGCACGCGCAATCGCCACATATATTACATTTTTCTTTAATCATTTAAAAATATACTCTAACATATATTTTCCTTTTAAAGACACTCTGCAAATCTACATGCCAAGAGCTTTCATTAGAATGCCTTTCGAAGCCAATCGGTTAAGCCGTTTTCTCAATCTCGTGGTAACAAAAATCACCGAAGTGTTTTAAATACATAGATGTTGATGGTAATAATGAGATATTTTAGCTTATACAGTCACGCCTCCGTACAACGATCACCGTTACAAAGATAAAGCCGGGAACAGTGATAGGTTTATATGGTCCTGGCTGATTTCCTATATTTACTATGTTAATTACTCCTCATTACAACGATGAAGTAATATTAGCTACACCGTGTTATAGAGATGACAAAGTTTCGGGGATCTTACCATTTCTTGCTTCTAAGAATATGACCATAATGGTACGTATTCTTTGTTAAATCTCACGACCTTCAGTGCTGTATTTAAAAAAAGTTTCGCTACATACTGTGCTGACGGTAAGCAGGTAGAGAATAGGGTACAGCCGCGGGCGAGCTCTGCTAGACGGCAAAGTAGAAAGATTCATAGAGCTCCTGTGTTTGAACCAGTGTTAAATGCTTTAGTCTGTACATTGCTGAGCTTGAGTTGCATTCAGAAGTGTTGTGTTGGGGTCAAACGCAGTTTATTTCCGTTATTTTTGCAATCTGTGATAATTTTAAGTACGCCGAACGGTTCTTCTCTGCATCAACGCGTCAGGGACACTTAAGTTGACACCATTGGTGATCGGCCGATCAACAAATCCCCGATGCTTAAAGAATGTAAGAAGCTTGAGTACATACATATTATTTTACCTTTCTTTAATTTACAGTATAAGCTTATTCAGTACCTTCAGCTATAATGTTATGACTAGGGCTCGGATTCGAGCATATTTGCATATATTTTTCCTGAATAGCACACATTGAAAGAAGCCTTTCGGTTGTATTTTCACCTCTCTGGGACCAACAGAATTGAAATTTATCGAGCATATAAATGCATAAAACCGCGGTTTTCAGAATAGAAGCATATAAATGCATATTCTTGTGGTTTTCGTCTAAATAGTTTGTTTTCCTTCGAATTCCTCCAACCGTCCCCCGAATTCGGGCCCTGACCATCCTTAAGGTTCGAAAACAGAAATAATTATTGAAAAGCCTATCTGGTGCGAATAATAGAACCGCAGGTTTTTAACCTTTAGTGAGGTCGTTCTCGTCATTGAAACTTTTATTGACTGATTTAAGAAAATTATTCAAGACTGAAAACATAAAAAAATTCTTATTGTACAGACCAATGCAGATCTACTTCATTAGCTCGCCTAATTCTGAACATTTTGTAAATGAACTTTTAAACTGTAACTTCTATAAGAGCACTTCTCTGATAGGCCTACATGAAACTTGAACGCGAGTATATCGCAGTGTATCATACATACAATTAGAAAATAAAGCCCGTATATAAAGATATGTTATTGGTTTTTTCGTTTCACTCTCCTTTCTAAAGTTTTAACGGTGTTTTTCTACCATATTCTGCATATTTAACCGCATATAATGGGTTTTTCGAGCATATCTATTGAGCATATAATAGGTTTTTCGAGCATATCTATCGAGCATAAAACACATGGTTTTCGAGCATATCTGGAGATTTTATCGAGCATATCGATCCGAGCCCTAGTAATTACTATGGATGAAGAGTGCATACAGTACAATATTCTACCAGATTAATTTTGTATTTTTAGCCTATTTTCATTTTATGAAAAAATAGGCTTATGAGATCACCTTTTGTACGTGTGTGTGTGCGTATGTGTGTATGATGTGTGTGTGTGTGTCCCCATAATAACGTCTAAAAGGCTGGAGCTATTTCAATGATACTCGGTAAGGTCATATCACCATTTTGGCCGACCCCGATCGTGCCCTTCACAATTTTTTACGTCTCACCAATCCAACATGGTGGCTGTGCGAAATATTTCATCAGCATTCAATATCTCTGAAACTACTACCGATATCACCTTGAAATTTTGTACGGTGATAAAGGAAACTACTAGAAGCTCACCTACGTGACTTTCGAAAACTACAAAATCAGCATGGCGGCTAAGTGAAGTTGCGACTTTTAAATAGACGTTTCTCGCGATTTAAATGATCCAAACGCAATGAAACTTCGTACAGGAAATGTTTATACACATTGTAATGCACTGGTATCTAATTTAGTTCAATTGTTTACATAACCTCAAGATGGCGGCTGTGCGAATTTTAAAATTAAGTTTTTATTTCTTGTGTCGTAATCATGCGATCGAAGTGAAAGTTTGATTACTGAACCTACGCAATAATTTTCCTTTAATGGGACATAACTCTATGGCCTATACATATAACACTCCAACATGCCGACCATCCGAAATATTTAGACGGTTCCAATTATCTACGAATCTATTACAGCAATCTAACTGATTTTTGACGTTCATAGGGGCTACGAACATAAGTTCACATATAGGACTTTCAATAACCAGGTGATCACAAATCCAACATGGCGGCAACGCGAAGTATGAATATTTACATGGACGTTTCTCGCAATGTAACCATCCGAGTGCAGTGAAACTTGGTAGTGTAAATCCTTATACAAATGTTAATCCACTGGCATCTAATGTATTTCAATTGTTTTCATAACCACAAGATGGCAGCAGTGCGAAATTTTAAAATCTCGTATTTACTTCTTGTGACCTAATCATGCGATTGAAGTTTGAATACTACACGTACACAATAATCTTCATGTAACAGTACATAACCAAGACCTACATATATAAAAATCCAACATGGCGACCATCTGAAATATTTAGTCGGTTCTCAATATCTACGAATCTATTACAGCAATCAAACTGAAATTTTGTATGTTGATATTGGCAATTAATATAAGTAGGAAATATGAAAACAGGCTTTAGTTCTTCATGGAACTACTTGTTTTCATTATTCTAATATTACTCATCAGAAAAGTTGGTACTACTGTATATACTGACCTATAAGGTGCAATACTGTAGTAGTCACTGTTAACAAAACCTCATTATAACAATAATCCTGCTATAACACTATCATTATCTATCGAGGTTTGGCTGTAATAATCTCCTAAAATATCACTCAGGGTTGTATCAGATTAACTGAAGGGGATTATCGTGATGTTTTCCATGAACTGGAATAATACGAGAGCGGGTGTTAAGTTTATCAAATGATATTTCTGTTGAAATTGGATTAGGCTAATTATTGCCAATAATCGTGGAGCTTCGTAAGCATTGAGTTTATTAATTTTTGTGTTCAGTGGTCAGTTAAGTCTCTGTTCCGGTGAAGCCGTGATGTCCTGTGATCTGTGATATTACGCCATTTAGAATTCCAAATTACAGACAGTGTCACAGTTTTACGGAAATGGGTATGCGCAATCCAAAATGAAGCAAGGTGATAGAGAAGTGGTTAAAGTATGTATTTAAATGTTAGGTACATGATGGCCATCAACCCCAAGTCTAGTGGTTAACATTTTTAACCCTTGTTCGATTTTCGACTCTGCAAGGATTTGAACACTCGGGTTTATTGGTGTTGATTGCTTTACCCTTTAACCCTTGACAGGACAGACGCAATGTTTAAATGATTTTATTTTGCTTGTATGTAATTTTGATTTTAAATACCGTATTACGTCGCCTCCGTAGTGCAGCGGTAAGCATGGTTAGTTGCCGCCCTGGGGGTCCTGGGTTCGATTCCCGGCTCTGCCACGACATTTGAAAAGTGGTGTGAGGACTGGAACGGGGTCTACTCAGCCTCGGGTCGCCAAAATGAGTAGAGGGGGTTCGATTCCCACCTCAGCCATCCTCTAAGTGGTTTTCCGTGGTCCCACTTAGTCTTCGGGCAACTGCCGGGATGGTTCCTACTGTAAGGCCACGGCCGCCTCCTTCCCATTTCCTTGCCTAACCGTCCCACTCTTCCCATCCCTTCATCAGGCCCCTGTTGGCTTTGCAGGTGTGGCCGCCTGGGCGTAATGTTGGTCACACAGCCCAGTTTTATCCCTGACTCAGAGTCTCAAGCTCCAGGACACTGCCCTGAGTGGCGGTAGAGGTGGGATCCCTCGCTTAGTCCGTGGGAAAAGCCAACCCTGGAGCGTGAAACGATAGCGGAAAAAAATACCGTATTACGATCTTGATTTTGATTGCATTTCAATTTTAACTTCTATTATTTTCACTTCAGTTATTAGCCTATTTTCGATTTTTGCAAAAAAAAAAAAAAAAGTAGATTTATGAGAGCAACACAGGGCCAAAAAACTGTGTGTCTGTGAGTGTGTATGTGTCTATGTGTGTATGTGTGTGTACTCTGCATGTCTGCCCCCTCCCCGATATCAATTCAAACACGGTGAAACCGAATTGAACGAAATTTGGTACAGAGGTAGCACTAGCAAAGGGTACCTCAGTGTCATGTTTTATATCGCCGCCATCTTGACGGAAACGTAATGGTGGCCACCTACATGTTCAAAGCTGAAATCAAATTACGACTAACCTAATCGTCTGTTCTGTACCAAATTTTGCAATAATATACTTACATGTGGGAAGCGTCGTTTGACCAAACAACAAGGTCATTAGCCCAATAGTTAGCAGATTATGACCATGTATACGTGCAAATCGATCACCCCTATCAATTCAAACACAACGAAACCAAATCGAACCACCTTTGGTACCTTTGGGGCAACTCCGTGTCATGTTGTATATCGCCGCCATCATAACAATAAAAGAAAGGCGCCCACCCAAATGTTCTGAGCTTAAATCAAATTACGACTAACCTAATCTTCCGATCTCTACCAAATTTTGCAACAATATACCTTAATGTGGAAAGCGTCTTTTGCTTACAAGGTCATCAGCTAACGAGTTTCAAGGTGGCGGCTGTATGAATCAAGCAAGTAGCCTATTATAGCCTAACCGAAACTTACGATTCAACTAGGCCTGACCTCAACAATTCAGCTTGTCGTACATAAGGAGGATTAAGCTGTCCTCAAGGAGGTGACCCGTAGGATATTAGCATATTATACTGTAATAGAATATGTAACCGTAGAATTGACTAACAGGTCAGGTTGACCGTGCCATGTCGTTGTGGGTCCGTGCCATCCCATTGACAAAATGGCCGCTATTTTTGTTGGAATATCCATAAATTTCTCCTTTTAGGAATGTACTGAACAACATAATGCATAGTTAGTATCAAATTGTTTATAAAAACGCTAGAAAACGCTGATGAAATCGTTGATTCAACACAAAATATTATACAGTTATACTAAACCAGTTGTTTACCGAGCATTATCGTAGCGCATCCGTGGCGTTATGGTAGCGACCTGGACTCATAGTCTGGGGTTCGTGCTTCAAATCCCTGCAGGTTCAATTTTTTTACTTCGTTTTTTATATTTATTGATTTATAACTACTCACACATTATAATGTTAAGCATATATAGTGTGTATTTGCAATCGAAAATATTATATTTATACTTATAACACCAAATATTTCAATACTAAAATACAGCGATTAATATTCGTTGCCCTTGATCCGCGGTAGAGTCTGTTGTTGTTTTTTTTTTCTTGTTGATTCTTAGGGGTTTTGTGGCATCATGGTACTGTAGCCCCGTTTACTTTGGTGTGTGTCTAAGTTGTCTGATAACCTGTTTTACTGTGATGTCTGTAGGCTTAATAGTGTGTGTTCTTTTATACGAGGAAGGATTTGGGTAGGAAGCTGTTGTTGTTGTTGTTGTTGTTTCATTTGAGATACATGGACATCATGGTCATTTAGCCCCGTGTACATGGTTGAGTGTTGAATTTTGTCTGATAACCTGTGTTATTGTGATGGCTGTATTAATGTGTGTGTGTATATATATAATTCAGGTGAGGATTCAAACAATCAACGTTTAATATCCGTATAGCACGTTGTATTCCAACAAGCTACTACAACCAGCTTTCAATTATACTCCATGAAAAGGACAAAGAGGAGAAAGTAGGCTATATGTTCTTCACTGAATATCTTGTTTTAGTTATAATTTTTGTTTTTCATTTTTAATTTTCTGGAAGTTCATCCAGTATTGTAGATGAGAAATAATATCGTACTCTATTTGGTAGGCCTATCCAGAAAGACACCTCTACACGAACAATCGTTGAAACATGGACAAAGCTTCCAGCCTTTGATAATATAAATTATGCGAGGTGGTTCGTATATCACTATGCCATAAGAAATCGAGCCCGGGTTCAATTCCTGGATTTTATCTTCGTATGATTAATATCCATGATTAAGCGCTTGGGTGTTTGGGACGTCATTATCATTCAGTAGTTTGAGGTGTTCATTTTGATTATCATCATTAGAAGCAGATGACATAGAATTCTTCATTTGAACAACCAGGTGATTGTTACATTATTCTCCATCAAGATTTATAATAGTCGCCTCCGTAGCGTAGCGGTCAGCATGGTTAGCTGCCGCCCCGGAGGTCCTGGGTTCGATTCCCGGCTCTGCCACGAAATTTGAAAAGTGGTATGAGGACAGGAACGGGTTCTACTCAGCCTCGGGTGGTCCACAGGAGTAGAGGGGGTTTGATTCCCACCTCAGCCAGCCTCGAGGTGGTTTTCCGTGGTTTCTCACTTCGTCTTCGGGCAAATGCTGGGATGGTACCTCCTGTAAGGCCACGGCCGCCTACTTCCCTCTTCCTAGCCTATCCATCCCAATCTTACATCCCTTCCCATCCCTCATGAGGCCCCTGTTCGCTTTGCAGGTGAGGCCACCTGGGCGAAGTGCTGATCACACATCTCCAGTTGTATCCATCCCGACCAGATGTTCCCAGCTCCAGGACACTGGCGGTAGTGGTGAGTTCCCTTGCTGAGTCCGTGGGAACCACCAACCTTGAGGGTATATCGACTAAATAAAAATAAAAAATATTAACAAGTGTATTACGCACAAACGTGCATTACTAGTAGAGATCACTGCTGTAATCCATTAATGATTTTGTTCTCTTATGAGACAGGATTTATAAGGACATATTTCAATTTTGGACAAAGTGATTTTTTGTTTCTTCTTACTCGTTAGAACAGTTCTAAGAATAAGCAGTTTTGCTTCTCTGGCCAGTTCTTTTAAGTTATGATGCTAATGGAATAGGAAAACACCGTTTCCTGTTGTCTGGATTAGGAGGAGTGTTCAACCATGACATTTACTCGTTTTCGTCCTAGGCGTTACCAGAAAATGTCCGAAGGTCGATTGAGTCGACGTTGGTCCAAAACGTTAAGGCTAATGCTACATCCTGACACAGCCCAGTTATCGGCAGTTAACTCTGCAATAGCGGTTTCGGTGGCATAGTTGGTAGCATGCTGAACTGCTGTGCCCAAGATCGCGGGTTCAAACCCGGCCGAAGTCGTCGGATTTTTTAAGAGAGTTAAAATTCATCCGTATGTCTTCTTTTGGAGGGGAAGTAAGGCTAGCGCTTCCATGTCATAGATTTATGGCATATAAAAGATCCTTCCACAGACTAAACTTGTGTGAAGCTAAATTTCTGGGTTAGATTTCGTTGGAACACTCTATCAAAGTTCCAACGTTCACCACTAGGTATCATTGACATCTGGTAGCGTAAGTTGGAAATACTTGACATTGAACGGAACTTGTAGCTCACCCTATGGGTGTCCACTAGAAACCGCTACAGCCTCTGGCAGGCCGAACATGTCCTCGGACACTCTCGGCACTTAAAGTCATACGATAAATAAATAAGCTCTGCAATTCCCAGGTACACTTCTGCAGCGTAAATCATTTGCTATGCTGTGTCTGATTGTGAAAACCTATTGTCACGCGCGTCAATGTTCACAGATAGGGACGCATTCGGCTCACTCCCCGCACCGCTCCACACCCCGCTCCTACCACTGAGCTCTCACTGTCAAGAACACAGCTAAATGTTGCTATCTGTGTGTCTATCCCTTTTCCCCCGTTTTCAACTAGGTCAGAGATGAGATGCGATGAAAGTCTATGTGGCGGGTGGTTTTTACGGACGGATGCCCTTCCAGTCGCCAATCTTATGAGAGGCGTTAATGAGAGGAAATGAATGAAGGAAGGAACCATTTCAAGGACTGCCGACGGTGGGGCTTGAACCCACGTCTACCTAGTCCACGTGGCCTAGCGTAGCTAACTCTGTCGGTCATGACAGAATGAAAAGGAAACAGCAAACAGATACGCCGAAGCAAAATAAGATGTAATTGTTCACTGACAATGTTTGGTCATAGAAACCAGCATGCTTGAAACATAATGAAGCGGCTTCGATGGCGTAGTTGGTAGTATGCTGAGCTTCTATGCCCAAGGTCGCGGGTTCAAACCCGGCATAAGTCGTCGGATTTTTAAGAGGGTTAAAAGTCCCTCAGTATGCCTTCCTTTGGAGGAGAAGTAAAGCCAGCGGGTCCATGTCATAGATTTATGGCATGAAAAAGAACCATCCACTAACTACACTTGTGTGAAGCCAAAATTTGTAGGTTAGAATTGATAACGCTCTATTAGTTCCAACGTTTGCCGCCAGGTGTTTACTGCGATGCCATCTAGTAGCCAAGTTCAGAACTAGTTGTCGTTGCCGGTGGCGTTCGGTAGCAAAAGTAGGAACTAAATAGAAATTGAATGTCTGCAGTCCTTACTAGAATTAAAAACCGATCACATACAATAATACAGCCATCACAATTAACACCGGTTATCAGACAGATTCTACACACAAAGTACATGGGGCTTCCATGACCGCGTTGTCGCAGCCCCTAAACTAAGGCACTAACCATCCAACCAAACATAATGAAAAGGTTAGTTTGGAATCACTCCCGCATGATACAGTAGAACTACTGGTTAGCAGGGCAATTAATTAAGTTAATGTTATACGTAAATGGAGACGCATGAGTAATATTTTAAAATCAACCCATTATTTGACCAGTCAGGTATCTAATTAGTTAATGAGCCAATTCATTTATTATAAAATGACATAATATATAATTACGGTTATTATTTATAGACCGCTATCCATGTCACTGCTTGTTACTTGGGCGGAGATTTTAACATCAGCTAATGCAGAGACAGTGTTGTTATATCGGGACAAAGAGAGCTGATTTATGGCTGTTTAATTCTGTGTGGCCGTAAATCACGGTCCTGCTCTGTGCGGCAGATACGAGCCTTGGCTATCGACGAGCTTCCGGAATGTGCGCTCTACCACGTCAGATACAACAGGGCATTACTGTCGCGGGTTCAATTCTAGGTTGCATGAAGTCGGCACATTTGGTGACTACATGGCAAAATTCATTCTCAGTCAGAGAATTCTGGATTATCTGCTAGATATAATAAATAATATAATATTATTGTATGGCCGCAGGTGCCGGGTGTAAGCTTTGTTATCTGACGCCCTGAAGGCAGCTTTCATGTCGAATTTTGTTGTTCCTTGGAGCGCTATGAAAGTCAAGGATGTTAGATACCGGTATCTAAGATCCTTGACACTATAGCGCTTTCTAGTAGTGAAAGGAGCAACTTCTGTTTTGGCGGAAAATCCTGAGATTTCAGTAATTTTGCCATTATGAACACGGCCTACTGAATTCCAATGGGTTCTTTAACATGCCAACAACGTATGACATGCGTGTAATGATTTCTGTCGCATTTCAAAAATCACTTACCATGGCCAGGAGCGAACCAACAAGGTTGGGGTTGGTAGCCCGACACGATAACCACTTACCCACCGTGGCAAGCTAACTGCTAGATGACAGTGCAAAAGTTGTTTGTTGGTTCCTTAGTTTAAGGCTGCGACAACGCGGTCATGTAGCCCCGTGTACATTGGGTGTGTGTAGAATCTGTCTGATAACCGGTGTTAATTGTCTGTTTAATGAGATTAATCTCGTGTAATTTTTTCAGGATTCGGGTATAACCCAGCTCTTTTGGGTAAATTCGTGTTGACCGACTGAAAAGCATCGAACATTTGATTTTTGATAATATTTTTAATTATATAAAATTAATATTAAGGCGGCACATTTAGACATTTAAGGAGAAAGTCGTTCCCCTCGGCTATGTATGTCATGTGCTACGTTTAAAATGAATGTTATACAGCCAGAATTGCAACCCTTTTCAGTTCGGAGTGTTAATTATGATTAATGACATAATTTGAATGAGATTAACTTAAATCGTCACAATGGAAAAATATGATATGTCGTAAACAACCGGGTCTTGGTAATGAAACCTCATAATATTCAACATGTTTGGATTGTATTCTAAAAACTAACCGCAAATTTACTCCAAACATTAACCACAGCCTATCCGCTATCCGCACAGCCATGCAAACTATATCCGCATGGCGAAAAATGTTGCGGATATCCGCGCGTTCAACCGCGCAGGGCATTAACTATGTCCAGACTGAGATTACTGCACGCCCGGTGAAGGAAGATAAAACTCTTGTGCGAAGGAAACGATTTGTCACCAGGAGCTGCGAGCTAGCCCCGGATATCCTCTGCCTTCATCTCCAGCGATTCGTTCCAATAATTCTGAAACACCTCTGGCTATGGATTTGTGCGCTATAATGCCAAGACGCTGAAGTTGCATATACCAGTGCAGGTGAGGAATTTAATATATAGCACTCGACATTTTCACGAGAGAACGTTGAATGGAAACCTGTATGACCCTCGCTTTCGAAATGTATGTAACCTTTCTTTATTTAGTGGACATCAGACAAACAAATAGCCCGTGTCATTTTAATTGTTACCCACATGTGATGTTCACATTATTAAATAAATAAATAAATAAATAAATAAACATTAATAAATAAATATTAAAATAAATAAATTTCTGGTTATCTTAGTTAATGAATCTGGATTTTGAAAAGTTAAGATTTAAATATTTGTCCACAAACCCACGTGACAGTGACTGTCTGTTTTATTGTGTGTTAGGAATGAATTATTCCGCCAACCCAGGTGACAGTGACTCCCTGTTTTATTGCGCGTTAGGAATGAATTATTCCGCCAACCAACGTGACGGTGACTGTCTGTTTTATTGTGTGTTAGGAATGAATTATTCCGCCATCCCACGTTACAGTGACTGTCTGTTTTATTGTACGTTAGGAATGAATTATTCCACCAACCCACGTGACAGTGACTGTCTGTTTTATTGCGCGTTAGGAATGAATTAGTCCACCAACCCACGTGACGGTGACTGTCTGTTTTATTGCGCGTTAGGAATTAATTAGTCCGCCAACCCACGTGACAGTGACTGTCTGTTTTATTGCGCGTTAGGAATGAATTAATCCACCAACCCACGTGACAGTGACTCCCTGTTTTATTGCGCGTTAGGAATGAATTATTCCACCAACCCACGTGACAGTGACTGTCTGTTTTATTGCGCGTTAGGAATGAATTAGTCCACCAACCCACTTGACAGTGACTGTCTGTTTTATTGCGCGTTAGGAATGAATTATTCCGCCAACCCACGTGACAGTGACTGTCTGTTTTATTGTGCGTTAGGAATGAATTATTCCGCCAACCCACGTGACAGTGACTGTCTGTTTTACTGCGCGTTAGGAATGAATTATTTCGCAAACCCACGAAACGGTAACTCTCTGTTTTATTGCGCGTTAGGAATGAATTAGTCCACCAACCCACGTGAAAGTAACTGTCTGTTTTATTGTGCGTTTGAATGAATTATTCCGCCAACCCACGTGACGGTGACTGTCTATTTTATTGCTCGTTAGGAATGAATTAGTCCACCAACCCACGTGAAAGTAACTGTCTGTTTTATTGTGCGTTAGGAATGAATTATTCCGCCAACCCACGTGACAGTGACTGTCTGTTTTACTGCGCGTTAGGAATGAATTAGTCCACAAACCCACGTGACGGTGACTGTCTGTTTTATTGCGCGTTAGGAATGAATTAGTCCACCAACCCACGTGACAGAGACTCTCTGTTTTATTGTGCGTTAGGGATGAATTAGTCCGCCAACCCACGTGACAGTGACTGTCTGTTTTATTGTGCGTTAGGAATGAATTAGTCCAACAACCTACGTGACAGTGACTGTCTGTTTTATTGTGCGTTAAGAATGTATTATTCCGCCAACCCACGTGACAGTGACTCCCTGTTATATTGCACGTTAGGAATGAATTAGTCCACCAACCCACGTGACAGTGACTGTCTGTTTTATTGTCCGTTAGGAATGAATTATTCCGCCAACCCACGTGACAGTGACTCCCTGTTTTATTGTGCGTTAGGAATGAATTAGTCCACCAACCCACGTGACAGTGACTGTCTGATTTATTGTGCGTTAGGAATGAATTAGTCCACCAACCCACGTGACAGTGACTGTCTGTTATATTGTGCGTTAGGAATGAATTATTCCGCCAACCCACGTGACAGTGACTGTCTGTTTTATTGTGCGTTAGGAATGAATTATTCCGCCAACCCACGTGACAGTGACTCACTGTTTTATTGTGCGTTAGGAATGAATTAGTCCACAAAACCACGTGACGGTGACTGTCTGTTTTATTGCGCCTTAATAATGAATTAGTCCACCAACCCACGTGACGGTGACTGTCTGTTTTATTGCGCGTTAGGAATGAATTAGTCCACCAACCCACGTGACATTGACTCCCTGTTTTATTGTGCGTTAGGAATGAATTAGTCCGCCAACCCACGTGACAGTGACTGTCTGTTTTATTGCGCGTTAGGAATGAATTAGTCCACCAACCCACGTGACAGTGACTCCCTGTTTTATTGTGCGTTAGGAATGAATTAGTCCACCAACCCACGTGACATTGACTCCCTGTTTTATTGTGCGTTAGGAATGAATTAGTCCACCAACCCACGTGACGGTGACTGTCTGTTTTATTGCGCGTTAGGAATGAATTAGTCCGCCATCCCACGTGACAGTGACTGTCTGTTTTATTGCGCGTTAGGAATGAATTAGTCCACCAACCCACGTGACAGTGACTCTCTGTTTTATTGCACGTTAAGAATGAATTATTCCGCCAACCCACGTGACATGGAATCACTGTTTTATTGCGCGTTAGGAATGAATTAGTCCGCCAACCAACGTGACAGTGACTGTCTGTTTTATTGCGCGTTAGGAATGAATTAGTCCACCAACCCACGTGACATTGACTCCCTGTTTTATTGTGCGTTAGGAATGAATTAGTCCGCCAACCCACGTGACAGTGACTGTCTGTTTTATTGTGCGTTAGGAATGAATTATTCCGCCAACCCACGTGACAGTGACTCACTGTTTTATTGTGCGTTAGGAACGAATTAGTCCACCAAACCACGTGACGGTGACTGCCTGTTTTATTGCGCCTTAATAATGAATTAGTCCACCAATCCACGTGACGGTGACTGTCTGTTTTATTGCGCGTTAGGAATGAATTAGTCCACCAACTCACGTGAAATTGACTCCCTGTTTTATTGTGCGTTAGGAATGAATTAGTCCACCAACCCACGTGACATTGACTGTCTGTTTTATTGTGCGTTAGGAATGAATTAGTCCGCCAACCCACGTGACGGTGACTGTCTGTTTTATTGCGCGTTAGGAATGAATTAGTCCACCAACCCACGTGACAGTGACTGTCTGTTTTATTGTGCGTTAGGAATGAATTAGTCCGCCAACCCACGTGACGGTGACTGTCTGTTTTATTGCGCGTTAGGAATGAATTAGTCCACCAACCCACATGACGGTTACTCCCTGTTTTATTGTGCGTTAGGAATGAATTAGTCCACCAACCAACGTGACGGTAACTCCCTGTTTTATTGTGCGTTAGGAATGAATTAGTTCACCAACCCACGTGACATTGACTCCCTGTTTTATTGTGCGTTAGGAATGAATTAGTCCGCCAACCCACGTGACGGTGACTCTCTGTTTTATTGCGCGTTTGGAATGAATTAATCCACCAACCCACGAGACAGTGACTCCCTGTTTTATTGTATGTTAGGAATGAATTAGTCCGCCAACCCACGTGACAGTGACTGTCCGTTTTATTGCGCGTTAGGAATGAATTAGTCCAACAACCCACGTGACATTGACTCCCTGTTTTATTGTGCGTTAGGAATGAATTAGTCCGCCAACCCACGTGACAGTGACTGTCTGTTTTATTGTGCGTTAGGAATGAATTATTCCAACAACCTACGTGACAGTGACTGTCTGTTTTATTGTGCGTTAAGAATGAATTATTCCGCCAACCCACGTGACAGTGACTCCCTGTTATATTGCACGTTAGGAATGAATTAGTCCACCAACCCACGTGACAGTGACTGTCTGTTTTATTGTACGTTAGGAATGAATTATTCCGCCAACCCACGTGACAGTGACTCCCTGTTTTATTGTGCGTTAGGAATGAATTAGTCCACCAACCCACGTGACAGTGACTGTCTGTTTTATTGTGCGTTAGGAATGAATTAGTCCACCAACCCACGTGACAGAGACTGTCTGTTATATTGTGCGTTAGGAATGAATTATTCCGCCAACCCACGTGACAGAGACTGTCTGTTTTATTGTGCGTCAGGAATGAATTATTCCGCCAACCCACGTGACAGTGACTCACTGTTTTATTGTGGGTTAGGAATGAATTAGTCCACCAAACCACGTGACGGTGACTGTCTGTTTTATTGCGCCTTAATAATGAATTAGTCCACCAACCCACGTGACGGTGACTGTCTGTTTTATTGCGCGTTAGGAATGAATTAGTCCACCAACACTCGTGACTTTGACTCCCTGTTTTATTGTGCGTTAGGAATGAATTAGTCCGCCAACCCACGTGACAGTGACTCCCTGTTTTATTGTGCGTTAGGAATGAATTAGTCCACCAACCCACGTGACATTGACTCCCTGTTTTATTGTGCGTTAGGAATGAATTAGTCCACCAACCCACGTGACGGTGACTGTCTGTTTTATTGCGCGTTAGGAATGAATTAGTCCGCCAACCCACGTGACAGTGACTGTCTGTTTTATTGCGCGTTAGGAATGAATTAGTCCACCAACCCACGTGACAGTGACTCTCTGTTTTATTGCACGTTAGGAATGAATTATTCCACCAACCCACGTGACAGTGACTGTCTGTTATATTGTGCGTTAGGAATGAATTATTCCGCCAACCCACGTGACAGGGACTCACTGTTTTATTGTGCGTTAGGAATGAAATAGTCCACCAAACCACTTGACGGTGACTGCCTGTTTTATTGCGCCTTAATAATGAATTAGTCCACCAACCCTCGTGACGGTGACTGTCTGTTTTATTGCGCGTTAGGAATGAATTAGTCCACCAACCCACGTGACATTGACTCCCTGTTTTATTGTGCGTTAGGAATGAATTAGTCCACCAACCCACGTGACATTGATTGTCTGTTTTATTGTGCGTTAGGAATGAATTAGTCCGCCAACCAACGTGACGGTGACTGTCTGTTTTATTGCGCGTTAGGAATGAATTAGTCCACAAACCCACGTGACGGTAACTCCCTGTTTTATTGTGCGTTAGGAATGAATTAGTCCACCAACCCACGTGACGGTAACTTCCTGTTTTATTGTGCATTAGGAATGAATTTGTTCACCAACCCACGTGACATTGACTCCCTGTTTTATTGTGCGTTAGGAATGAATTAGTCCGCCAACCCACGTGACGGTGACTCTCAGTTTTATTGCGCGTTAGGAATGAACTAATCCACCAACCCACGTGACAGTGACTCCCTGTTTTATTGTGCGTTAGGAATGAATTAGTCCGCCAACCCACGTGACAGTGACTGTCTGTTTTATTGCGCGTTAGGATTGAATTAGTCCACCAACCCACGTGACATTGACTCCCTGTTTTATTGTGCGTTAGGAATGAATTAGTCCGCCAACCCACGTGACAGTGACTGTCTGTTTTATTGTGCGTTAGGAATGAATTATTCCAACAACCTACGTGACAGTGACTGTCTGTTTTATTGTGCGTTAAGAATGAATTATTCCGCCAACCCACGTGACAGTGACTCCCTGTTATATTGCACGTTAGGAATGAATTAGTCCACCAACCCACGTGACAGTGACTGTCTGTTTTATTGTCCGTTAGGAATGAATTATTCCGACAACCCACGTGACAGTGACTCCCTGTTTTATTGTGCGTTAGGAATGAATTAGTCCACCAACCCACGTGACAGTGACTGTCTGTTTTATTGTGCGTTAGGAATGAATTAGTCCACCAACCCACGTGACAGAGACTGTCTGTTATATCGTGCGTTAGGAATGAATTATTCCGCCAACCCACGTGACAGAGACTGTCTGTTTTATTGTGCGTCAGGAATGAATTATTCCGCCAACCCACGTGACAGTGACTCACTGTTTTATTGTGTGTTAGGAATGAATTAGTCCACCAAACCACGTGACGGTGACTGTCTGTTTTATTGCGCCTTAATAATGAATTAGTCCACCAACCCACGTGACGGTGACTGTCTGTTTTATTGCGCGTTAGGAATGAATTAGTCCACCAACACTCGTGACGTTGACTCCCTGTTTTATTGTGCGTTAGGAATGAATTAGTCCGCCAACCCACGTGACAGTGACTCCCTGTTTTATTGTGCGTTAGGAATGAATTAGTCCACCAACCCACGTGACATTGACTCCCTGTTTTATTGTGCGTTAGGAATGAATTAGTCCACCAACCCACGTGACGGTGACTGTCTGTTTTATTGCGCGTTAGGAATGAATTAGTCCGCCAACCCACGTGACAGTGACTGTCTGTTTTATTGCGCGTTAGGAATGAATTAGTCCACCAACCCACGTGACAGTGACTCTCTGTTTTATTGCACGTTAGGAATGAATTATTCCACCAACCCACGTGACAGTGACTGTCTGTTTTATTGTGTGTTAGGAATGAATTATTCCGCCATCCCACGTTACAGTGACTGTCTGTTTTATTGTACGTTAGGAATGAATTATTCCACCAACCCACGTGACAGTGACTGTCTGTTTTATTGTGTGTTAGGAATGAATTATTCCGCCAACCCAGGTGACAGTGACTCCCTGTTTTATTGCGCGTTAGGAATGAATTATTCCGCCAACCAACGTGACGGTGACTGTCTGTTTTATTGTGTGTTAGGAATGAATTATTCCGCCATCCCACGTTACAGTGAATGTCTGTTTTATTGTACGTTAGGAATGAATTATTCCACCAACCCACGTGACAGTGACTGTCTGTTTTATTGCGCGTTAGGAATGAATTAGTCCACCAACCCACGTGACGGTGACTGTCTGTTTTATTGCGCGTTAGGTATTAATTAGTCCGCCAACCCACGTGACAGTGACTGTCTGTTTTATTGCGCGTTAGGAATGAATTAATCCACCAACCCACGTGACAGTGACTCCCTGTTTTATTGCGCGTTAGGAATGAATTATTCCACCAACCCACGTGACAGTGACTGTCTGTTTTATTGCGCGTTAGGAATGAATTAGTCCACCAACCCACTTGACAGTGACTGTCTGTTTTATTGCGCGTTAGGAATGAATTATTCCGCCAACCCACGTGACAGTGACTGTCTGTTTTATTGTGCGTTAGGAATGAATTATTCCGCCAACCCACGTGACAGTGACTGTCTGTTTTACTGCGCGTTAGGAATGAATTATTTCGCCAACCCACGAAACGGTAACTCTCTGTTTTATTGCGCGTTAGGAATGAATTAGTCCACCAACCCACGTGAAAGTAACTGTCTGTTTTATTGTGCGTTTGAATGAATTATTCCGCCAACCCACGTGACGGTGACTGTCTATTTTATTGGTCGTTAGGAATGAATTAGTCCACCAACCCACGTGAAAGTAACTGTCTGTTTTATTGTGCGTTAGGAATGAATTATTCCGCCAACCCACGTGACAGTGACTGTCTGTTTTACTGCGCGTTAGGAATGAATTAGTCCACAAACCCACGTGACGGCGACTGTCTCTTTTATTGCGCGTTAGGAATGAATTAGTCCACCAACCCACGTGACAGAGACTCTCTGTTTTATTGTGCGTTAGGGATGAATTAGTCCGCCAACCCACGTGACAGTGACTGTCTGTTTTATTGCGCGTTAGGAATGAATTAATCCACCAACCCACGTGACAGTGACTCCCTGTTTTATTGCGCGTTAGGAATGAATTATTCCACCAACCCACGTGACAGTGACTGTCTGTTTTATTGCGCGTTAGGAATGAATTAGTCCACCAACCCACTTGACAGTGACTGTCTGTTTTATTGCGCGTTAGGAATGAATTATTCCGCCAACCCACGTGACAGTGACTGTCTGTTTTATTGTGCGTTAGGAATGAATTATTCCGCCAACCTACGTGACAGTGACTGTCTGTTTTACTTCGCGTTAGGAATGAATTATTTCGCCAACCCACGAAACGGTAACTCTCTGTTTTATTGCGCGTTAGGAATGAATTAGTCCACCAACCCACGTGAAAGTAACTGTCTGTTTTATTGTGCGTTTGAATGAATTATTCCGCCAACCCACGTGACGGTGACTGTCTATTTTATTGCTCGTTAGGAATGAATTAGTCCACCAACCCACGTGAAAGTAACTGTCTGTTTTATTGTGCGTTAGGAATGAATTATTCCGCCAACCCACGTGACAGTGACTGTCTGTTTTACTGCGCGTTAGGAATGAATTAGTCCACAAACCCACGTGACGGTGACTGTCTGTTTTATTGTGCGTTAGGAATGAATTAGTCCGCCAACCCACGTGACAGTGACTCCCTGTTTTATTGTGCGTTAGGAATGAATTAGTCCACCAACCCGCGTGACATTGACTCCCTGTTTTATTGTGCGTTAGGAATGAATTAGTCCACCAACCCACGTGACGGTGACTGTCTGTTTTATTGCGCGTTAGGAATGAATTAGTCCGCCAACCCACGTGACAGTGACTGTCTGTTTTATTGCGCGTTAGGAATGAATTAGTCCACCAACCCACGTGACAGTGACTCTCTGTTTTATTGCACGTTAGGAATGAATTATTCCACCAACCCACGTGACAGTGACTGTCTGTTATATTGTGCGTTAGGAATGAATTATTCCGCCAACCCACGTGACAGGGACTCACTGTTTTATTGTGCGTTAGGAATGAAATAGTCCACCAAACCACTTGACGGTGACTGCCTGTTTTATTGCGCCTTAATAATGAATTACTCCACCAACCCTCGTGACGGTGACTGTCTGTTTTATTGCGCGTTAGGAATGAATTAGTCCACCAACCCACGTGACATTGACTCCCTGTTTTATTGTGCGTTAGGAATGAATTAGTCCACCAACCCACGTGACATTGACTGTCTGTTTTATTGTGCGTTAGGAATGAATTAGTCCGCCAACCAACGTGACGGTGACTGTCTGTTTTATTGCGCGTTAGGAATGAATTAGTCCACAAACCCACGTGACGGTAACTCCCTGTTTTATTGTGCGTTAGGAATGAATTAGTCCACCAACCCACGTGACGGTAACTCCCTGTTTTATTGTGCATTAGGAATGAATTAGTTCACCAACCCACGTGACATTGACTCCCTGTTTTATTGTGCGTTAGGAATGAATTAGTCCGCCAACCCACGTGACGGTGACTCTCTGTTTTATTGCGCGTTAGGAATGAACTAATCCACCAACCCACGTGACAGTGACTCCCTGTTTTATTGTGCGTTAGGAATGAATTAGTCCGCCAACCCACGTGACAGTGACTGTCTGTTTTATTGCGCGTTAGGATTGAATTAGTCAACCAACCCACGTGACATTGACTCCCTGTTTTATTGTGCGTTAGGAATGAATTAGTCCGCCAACCCACGTGACAGTGACTGTCTGTTTTATTGTGCGTTAGGAATGAATTATTCCAACAACCTACGTGACAGTGACTGTCTGTTTTATTGTGCGTTAAGAATGAATTATTCCGCCAACCCACGTGACAGTGACTCCCTGTTATATTGCACGTTAGGAATGAATTAGTCCACCAACCCACGTGACAGTGACTGTCTGTTTTATTGTCCGTTAGGAATGAATTATTCCGCCAACCCACGTGACAGTGACTCCCTGTTTTATTGTGCGTTAGGAATGAATTAGTCCACCAACCCACGTGACAGTGACTGTCTGTTTTATTGTGCGTTAGGAATGAATTAGTCCACCAACCCACGTGACAGAGACTGTCTGTTATATTGTGCGTTAGGAATGAATTATTCCGCCAACCCACGTGACAGAGACTGTCTGTTTTATTGTGTGTCAGGAATGAATTATTCCGCCAACCCACGTGACAGTGACTCACTGTTTTATTGTGTGTTAGGAATGAATTAGTCCACCAAACCACGTGACGGTGACTGTCTGTTTTATTGCGCCTTAATAATGAATTAGTCCACCAACCCACGTGACGGTGACTGTCTGTTTTATTGCGCGTTAGGAATGAATTAGTCCACCAACACTCGTGACGTTGACTCCCTGTTTTATTGTGCGTTAGGAATGAATTAGTCTGCCAACCCACGTGACAGTGACTCCCTGTTTTATTGTGCGTTAGGAATGAATTAGTCCACCAACCCACGTGACATTGACTCCCTGTTTTATTGTGCGTTAGGAATGAATTGGTCCACCAACCCACGTGACGGTGACTGTCTGTTTTATTGCGCGTTAGGAATGAATTAGTCCGCCAACCCACGTGACAGTGACTGTCTGTTTTATTGCGCGTTAGGAATGAATTAGTCCACCAACCCACGTGACAGTGACTCTCTGTTTTATTGCACGTTAGGAATGAATTATTCCACCAACCCACGTGACAGTGACTGTCTGTTTTATTGTGTGTTAGGAATGAATTATTCCGCCATCCCACGTTACAGTGACTGTCTGTTTTATTGTACGTTAGGAATGAATTATTCCACCAACCCACGTGACAGTGACTGTCTGTTTTATTGTGTGTTAGGAATGAATTATTCCGCCAACCCAGGTGACAGTGACTCCCTGTTTTATTGCGCGTTAGGAATGAATTATTCCGCCAACCAACGTGACGGTGACTGTCTGTTTTATTGTGTGTTAGGAATGAATTATTCCGCCATCCCACGTTACAGTGACTGTCTGTTTTATTGTACGTTAGGAATGAATTATTCCACCAACCCACGTGACAGTGACTGTCTGTTTTATTGCGCGTTAGGAATGAATTAGTCCACCAACCCACGTGACGGTGACTGTCTGTTTTATTGCGCGTTAGGAATTATTTAGTCCGCAAACCCACGTGACAGTGACTGTCTGTTTTATTGCGCGTTAGGAATGAATTAATCCACCAACCCACGTGACAGTGACTCCCTGTTTTATTGCGCGTTAGGAATGAATTATTCCACCAACCCACGTGACAGTGACTGTCTGTTTTATTGCGCGTTAGGAATGAATTAGTCCACCAACCCACTTGACAGTGACTGTCTGTTTTATTGCGCGTTAGGAATGAATTATTCCGCCAACCCACGTGACAGTGACTGTCTGTTTTATTGTGCGTTAGGAATGAATTATTCCGCCAACCCACGTGACAGTGACTGTCTGTTTTACTGCGCGTTAGGAATGAATTATTTCGCCAACCCACGAAACGGTAACTCTCTGTTTTATTGCGCGTTAGGAATGAATTAGTCCACCAACCCACGTGAAAGTAACTGTCTGTTTTATTGTGCGTTTGAATGAATTATTCCGCCAACCCACGTGACGGTGACTGTCTATTTTATTGCTCGTTAGGAATGAATTAGTCCACCAACCCACGTGAAAGTAACTGTCTGTTTTATTGTGCGTTAGGAATGAATTATTCCGCCAACCCACGTGACAGTGACTGTCTGTTTTACTGCGCGTTAGGAATGAATTAGTCCACAAACCCACGTGACGGTGACTGTCTGTTTTATTGCGCGTTAGGAATGAATTAGTCCACCAACCCACGTGACAGAGACTCTCTGTTTTATTGTGCGTTAGGGATGAATTAGTCCGCCAACCCACGTGACAGTGACTGTCTGTTTTATTGTGCGTTAGGAATGAATTAATCCAACAACCTACGTGACAGTGACTGTCTGTTTTATTGTGTGTTAAGAATGTATTATTCCGCCAACCCACGTGACAGTGACTCCCTGTTATATTGCACGTTAGGAATGAATTAGTCCACCAACCCACGTGACAGTGACTGTCTGTTTTATTGTCCGTTAAGAATGAATTATTCCGCCAACCCACGTGACAGTGACTCCCTGTTTTAGTGTGCGTTAGGAATGAATTAGTCCACCAACCCACGTGACAGTGACTGTCTGATTTATTGTGCGTTAGGAATGAATTAGTCCACCAACCCACGTGACAGTGACTGTCTGTTATATTGTGCGTTAGGAATGAATTATTCCGCCAACCCACGTGACAGTGACTGTCTGTTTTATTGTGCGTTAGGAATGAATTATTCCGCCAACCCACGTGACAGTGACTCACTGTTTTATTGTGCGTTAGGAATGAATTAGTCCACAAAACCACGTGACGGTGACTGTCTGTTTTATTGCGCCTTAATAATGAATTAGTCCACCAACCCACGTGACGGTGACTGTCTGTTTTATTGCGCGTTAGGAATGACTTAGTCCACCAACCCACGTGACATTGACTCCCTGTTTTATTGTGCGTTAGGAATGAATTAGTCCGCCAACCCACGTGACAGTGACTGTCTATTTTATTGCGCGTTAGGAATGAATTAGTCCACCAACCCACGTGACAGTGACTCCCTGTTTTATTGTGCGTTAGGAATGAATTAATCCACCAACCCACGTGACATTGACTCCCTGTTTTATTGTGCGTTAGGAATGAATTAGTCCACCAACCCACGTGACGGTGACTGTCTGTTTTATTGCGCGTTAGGAATGAATTAGTCCGCCAACCCACGTGACAGTGACTGTCTGTTTTATTGCGCGTTAGGAATGAATTAGTCCACCAACCCACGTGACAGTGACTCTCTGTTTTATTGCACGTTAAGAATGAATTATTCCGCCAACCCACGTGACAGTGACTCACTGTTTTATTGCGCGTTAGGAATGAATTAGTCCGCCAACCCACGTGACAGTGACTGTCTGTTTTATTGCGCGTTAGGAATGAATTAGTCCACCAACCCACGTGACATTGACTCCCTGTTTTATTGTGCGTTAGGAATGAATTAGTCCGCCAACCCACGTGACAGTGACTGTCTGTTTTATTGTGCGTTAGGAATGAATTATTCCGCCAACCCACGTGACAGTGACTCACTGTTTTATTGTGCGTTAGGAACGAATTAGTCCACCAAACCACGTGACGGTGACTGCCTGTTTTATTGCGCCTTAATAATGAATTAGTCCACCAACCCACGTGACGGTGACTGTCTGTTTTATTGCGCGTTAGGAATGAATTAGTCCACCAACTCACGTGAAATTGACTCCCTGTTTTATTGTGCGTTAGGAATGAATTAGTCCACCAACCCACGTGACATTGACTGTCTGTTTTATTGTGCGTTAGGAATGAATTAGTCCGCCAACCCACGTGACGGTGACTGTCTGTTTTATTGCGCGTTAGGAATGAATTAGTCCACCAACCCACGTGACAGTGACTGTCTGTTTTATTGTGCGTTAGGAATGAATTAGTCCGCCAACCCACGTGACGGTGACTGTCTGTTTTATTGCGCGTTAGGAATGAATTAGTCCACCAACCCACATGACGGTTACTCCCTGTTTTATTGTGCGTTAGGAATGAATTAGTCCACCAACCAACGTGACGGTAACTCCCTGTTTTATTGTGCGTTAGGAATGAATTAGTCCACCAACCCACGTGACATTGACTCCCTGTTTTATTGTGCGTTAGGAATGAATTAGTCCGCCAACCCACGTGACGGTGACTCTCTGTTTTATTGCGCGTTAGGAATGAATTAATCCACCAACCCACGAGACAGTGACTCCCTGTTTTATTGTATGTTAGGAATGAATTAGTCCGCCAACCCACGTGACAGTGACTGTCTGTTTTATTGCGCGTTAGGAATGAATTAGTTCAACAACCCACGTGACATTGACTCCCTGTTTTATTGTGCGTTAGGAATGAATTAGTCCGCCAACCCACGTGACAGTGACTGTCTGTTTTATTGTGCGTTAGGAATGAATTATTCCAACAACCTACGTGACAGTGACTGTCTGTTTTATTGTGCGTTAAGAATGAATTATTCCGCCAACCCACGTGACAGTGACTCCCTGTTATATTGCACGTTAGGAATGAATTAGTCCACCAACCCACGTGACAGTGACTGTCTGTTTTATTGTCCGTTAGGAATGAATTATTCCGCCAACCCACGTGACAGTGACTCCCTGTTTTATTGTGCGTTAGGAATGAATTAGTCCACCAACCCACGTGACAGTCACTGTCTGTTTTATTGTGCGTTAGGAATGAATTAGTCCACCAACACACGTGACAGAGACTGTCTGTTATATTGTGCGTTAGGAATGAATTATTCCGCCAACCCACGTGACAGAGACTGTCTGTTTTATTGTGCGTCAGGAATGAATTATTCCGCCAACCCACGTGACAGTGACTCACTGTTTTATTGTGGGTTAGGAATGAATTAGTCCACCAAACCACGTGACGGTGACTGTCTGTTTTATTGCGCCTTAATAATGAATTAGTCCACCAAACCACGTGACGGTGACTGTCTGTTTTATTGCGCGTTAGGAATGAATTAGTCCACCAACACTCGTGACTTTGACTCCCTGTTTTATTGTGCGTTAGGAATGAATTAGTCCGCCAACCCACTTGACAGTGACTCCCTGTTTTATTGTGCGTTAGGAATGAATTAGTCCACCAACCCACGTGACATTGACTCCCTGTTTTATTGTGCGTTAGGAATGAATTAGTCCACCAACCCACGTGACGGTGACTGTCTGTTTTATTGCGCGTTAGGAATGAATTAGTCCGCCAACCCACGTGACAGTGACTGTCTGTTTTATTGCGCGTTAGGAATGAATTAGTCCACCAACCCACGTGACAGTGACTCTCTGTTTTATTGGACGTTAGGAATGAATTATTCCACCAACCCACGTGACAGTGACTGTCTGTTATATTGTGCGTTAGGAATGAATTATTCCGCCAACCCACGTGACAGGGACTCACTGTTTTATTGTGCGTTAGGAATGAAATAGTCCACCAAACCACTTGACGGTGACTGCCTGTTTTATTGCGCCTTAATAATGAATTAGTCCACCAACCCTCGTGACGGTGACTGTCTGTTTTATTGCGCGTTAGGAATGAATTAGTCCACCAACCCACGTGACATTGACTCCCTGTTTTATTGTGCGTTAGGAATGAATTAGTCCACCAACCCACGTGACATTGACTGTCTGTTTTATTGTGCGTTAGGAATGAATTAGTCAGCCAACCAACGTGACGGTGACTGTCTGTTTTATTGCGCGTTAGGAATGAATTAGTCCACAAACCCACGTGACGGTAACTCCCTGTTTTATTGTGCGTTAGGAATGAATTTGTCCACCAATCCACGTGACGGTAACTCCCTGTTTTATTGTGCATTAGGAATGAATTAGTTCACCAACCCACGTGACATTGACTCCCTGTTTTATTGTGCGTTAGGAATGAATTAGTCCGCCAACCCACGTGACGGTGACTCTCTGTTTTATTGCGCGTTAGGAATGAACTAATCCACCAACCCACGTGACAGTGACTCCCTGTTTTATTGTGCGTTAGGAATGAATTAGTCCGCCAACCCACGTGACAGTGACTGTCTGTTTTATTGCGCGTTAGGATTGAATTAGTCCACCAACCCACGTGACATTGACTCCCTGTTTTATTGTGCGTTAGGAATGAATTAGTCCGCCAACCCACGTGACAGTGACTGTCTATTTTATTTTGCGTTAGGAATGAATTATTCCAACAACCTACGTGACAGTGACTGTCTGTTTTATTGTGCGTTAAGAATGAATTATTCCGCCAACCCACGTGACAGTGACTCCCTGTTATATTGCACGTTAGGAATGAATTAGTCCACCAACCCACGTGACAGTGACTGTCTGTTTTATTGTCCGTTAGGAATGAATTATTCCGCCAACCCACGTGACAGTGACTGTCTGTTTTATTGTGCGTTAGGAATGAATTAGTCCACCAACCCACGTGACAGAGACTGTCTGTTATATTGTGCGTTAGGAATGAATTATTCCGCCAACAAACGTGACAGAGACTGTCTGTTTTATTGTGCGTCAGGAATGAATTATTCCGCCAACCCACGTGACAGTGACTCACTGTTTTATTGTGGGTTAGGAATGAATTAGTCCACCAAACCACGTGACGGTGACTGTCTGTTTTATTGCGCCTTAATAATGAATTAGTCCACCAACCCACGTGACGGTGACTGTCTGTTTTATTGCGCGTTAGGAATGAATTAGTCCACCAACACTCGTGACGTTGACTCCCTGTTTTATTGTGCGTTAGGAATGAATTAGTCCGCCAACCCACGTGACAGTGACTCCCTGTTTTATTGTGCGTTAGGAATGAATTAGTCCACCAACCCACGTGACATTGACTCCCTGTTTTATTGTGCGTTAGGAATGAATTAGTCCACCAACCCACGTGACGGTGACTGTCTGTTTTATTGCGCGTTAGGAATGAATTAGTCCGCCAACCCACGTGACAGTGACTGTCTGTTTTATTGCGCGTTAGGAATGAATTAGTCCACCAACCCACGTGACAGAGACTCTCTGTTTTATTGCACGTTAGGAATGAATTATTCCACCAACCCACGTGACAGTGACTGTCTGTTATATTGTGCGTTAGGAATGAATTATTCCGCCAACCCACGTGACAGGGACTCACTGTTTTATTGTGCGTTAGGAATGAAATAGTCCACCAAACCACTTGACGGTGACTGCCTGTTTTATTGCGCCTTAATAATGAATTAGTCCACCAACCCACGTGACGGTGACTGCCTGTTTTATTGCGCGTTAGGAATGAATTAGTCCACCAACCCACGTGACATTGACTCCCTGTTTTATTGTGCGTTAGGAATGAATTATTCCACCAACCCACGTGACATTGACTGTCTGTTTTATTGTGCGTTAGGAATGAATTAGTCCGCCAACCAACGTGACGGTGACTGTCTGTTTTATTGCGCGTTAGGAATGAATTAGTCCACCAACCCACGTGACGGTAACTCCCTGTTTTATTGTGCGTTAGGAATGAATTAGTCCACCAACCCACGTGACGGTAACTCCCTGTTTTATTGTGCATTAGGAATGAATTAGTCCACCAACCCACGTGACATTGACTCCCTGTTTTATTGCGCGTTAGGAATGAATTAGTCCGCCAACCCACGTGACGGTGACTCTCTGTTTTATTGCGCGCTAGGAATGAACTAATCCACCAACCCACGTGACAGTGACTCCCTGTTTTATTGTGCGTTAGGAATGAATTAGTCCGCCAACCCACGTGACAGTGACTGTCTGTTTTATTGCGCGTTAGGATTGAATTAGTCCACCAACCCACGTGACATTGACTCCCTGTTTTATTGTGCGTTAGGAATGAATTAGTCCGCCAACCCACGTGACAGTGACTGTCTGTTTTATTGTGCGTTAGGAATGAATTATTCCAACAACCTACGTGACAGTGACTGTCTGTTTTATTGTGCGTTAAGAATGAATTATTCCGCCAACACACGTGACAGTGACTCCCTGTTATATTGCACGTTAGGAATGAATTAGTCCACCAACCCCCGTGACAGTGACTGTCTGTTTTATTGTGCGTTAGGAATGAATTAATCCACCAACACACGTGACAGTGACTCCCTGTTTTATTGTGCGTTAGGAATGAATTAGTCCACCAACCCACGTGACAGTGACTGTCTGTTTTATTGTGCGTTAGGAATGAATTATTCCGCCAACCCACGTGACAGTGCCTGTCTGTTTTATTGTGCGATAGGAATGAATTAGTCCACCAACCCACGTGACAGTGACTGTCTGTTTTATTGTGCGTTAGGAATGAATTATTCCGCCAACCCACGTGACAGTGAATCACTGTTTTATTGTGCGTTAGGAATGAATTAGTCCACCAACCCACGTGACAGTGACTGTCTGTTATATTGTGCGTTAGGAATGAATTATTCCGCCAACCAACGTGACAGTGACTGTCTGTTTTATTGTGCGTTAGGAATGAGTTATTCCGCCAACCCACGTGACAGTGACTCACTGTTTTATTGTGCGTTAGGAATGAATTAGTCCACCAACCCACGTGACAGATACTGTCTGTTATATTGTGCGTTAGGAATGAATTATTCCGCCAACCCACGTGACAATGACTGTCTGTTTTATTGTGCGTTAGGAATGAATTAGTCCCCCAAACCACGTGACGGTGACTGTCTGTTTTATTGCGCCTTAATAATGAATTAGTCCACCAACCCACGTGACGGTGACTGTCTGTTTTATTGCGCGTTATGAATGAATTAGTCCACCAACCCACGTGACATTGACTTCCTGTTTTATTGTGCGTTAGGAATGAATTAGTCCACCAACCCACGTGACATTGACTCCCTATTTTATTGTGCGTTAGGAATGAATTAGTCCGCCAACCCACGTGACAGTGACTCCCTGTTTTATTGTGCGTTAGGAATGAATTAGTCCACCAACCCACGTGACACTGACTCCCTGATTAATTGTGCGTAAGGAATGAATTAGTCCACCAACCCACGTGACGGTGACTGTCTGTTTTATTGCGCGTTAAGAATGAATTAGTCCGCCAACCCACGTGACAGTGACTGTCTGTTTTATTGCGCGTTAGGAATGAATTAGTCCACCAACCCACGTGACAGTGACTCTCTGTTTTATTGCACGTTAGGAATGAATTATTCCGCCAACCCACGTGACAGTGACTGTCTGTTTTATTGTGCGTTAGGAATGAATTATTCCGCCAACCCACGTGACAGTGACTCACTGTTTTATTGTGCGTTAGGAATGAATTAGTCCACCAAACCACGTGACGGTGACTGTCTGTTTTATTGCGCCTTAATAATGAATTAGTCCACCAACCCACGTGACGGTGACTGTCTGTTTTATTGCGCGTTAGGAATGAATTAGTCCACCAACCCACGCGACATTGACTCCCTGTTTTATTGTGCGTTAGGAATGAATTAGTCCACCAACCCACGTGACATTGACTCCCTGTTTTATTGTGCGTTAGGAATGAATTAGTCCACCAACCCACGAGACATTGACTCCCTGTTTTATTGTGCGTTAGGAACGAATTAGTCCGCCAACCCACGTGACGGTAACTCCCTGTTTTATTGCGCGTTAGGAATGAATTATTCCACCAACCCACGTGACAGTGACTCCCTGTTTTATTGTGCGTTAGGAATGAATTAGTCCGCCAACCCACGTGACAGTGACTGTCTGTTTTATTGCGCGTTAGGATTGAATTAGTCCACCAACCCACGTGACATTGACTCCCTGTTTTATTGTGCGTTAGGAATGAATTAGTCCGCCAACCCACGTGACAGTGACTTTCTGTTTTATTGTGCGTTAGGAATGAATTAGTCCGCCAACCCACGTGACGGTGACTGTCTGTTTTATTGCACGTTAGGAATGAATTAGTCCACCAACCCACATGACGGTTACTCCCTGTTTTATTGTGCGTTAGGAATGAATTTGTCCACCAACCAACGTGACGGTAACTCCCTGTTTTATTGTGCGTTAGGAATGAATTAGTCCACCAACCCACGTGACATTGACTCCCTGTTTTATTGTGCGTTAGGAATGAATTAGTCCGCCAACCCACGTGACGGTGACTCTCTGTTTTATTGCGCGTTAGGAATGAATTAATCCACCAACCCACGAGACAGTGACTCCCTGTTTTATTGTATGTTAGGAATGAATTAGTCCGCCAACCACGTGACAGTGACTGTCTGTTTTATTGCGCGTTAGGAATGAATTAGTCCAACAACCCACGTGACATTGACTCCCTGTTTTATTGTGCGTTAGGAATGAATTAGTCCGCCAACCCACGTGACAGTGACTGTCTGTTTTATTGTGCGTTAGGAATGAATTATTCCAACAACCTACGTGACAGTGACTGTCTGTTTTATTGTGCGTTAAGAATGAATTATTCCGCCAACCCACGTGACAGTGACTCCCTGTTATATTGCACGTTAGGAATGAATTAGTCCACCAACCCACGTGACAGTGACTGTCTGTTTTATTGTCCGTTAGGAATGAATTATTCCGCCAACCCACGTGACAGTGACTCCCTGTTTTATTGTGCGTTAGGAATGAATTAGTCCACCAACCCACGTGACAGTGACTGTCTGTTTTATTGTGCGTTAGGAATTAATTAAACCACCAACCCACGTGACAGAGACTGTCTGTTATATTGTGCGTTAGGAATGAATTATTCCGCCAACCCACGTGACAGAGACTGTCTGTTTTATTGTGCGTCAGGAAGGAATTATTCCGCCAACCCACGTGACAGTGACTCACTGTTTTATTGTGGGTTAGGAATGAATTAGTCCACCAAACCACGTGACGGTGACTGTCTGTTTTATTGCGCCTTAATAATGAATTAGTCCACCAACCCACGTGACGGTGACTGTCTGTTTTATTGCGCGTTAGGAATGAATTAGTCCACCAACACTCGTGACTTTGACTCCCTGTTTTATTGTGCGTTAGGAATGAATTAGTCCGCCAACCCACGTGACAGTGACTCCCTGTTTTATTGTGCGTTAGGAATGAATTAGTCCGCCAACCCACGTGACAGTGACTGTCTGTTTTATTGTGCGTTAGGAATGAATTATTCCAACAACCTACGTGACAGTGACTGTCTGTTTTATTGTGCGTTAAGAATGAATTATTCCGCCAACCCACGTGACAGTGACTCCCTGTTATATTGCACGTTAGGAATGAATTAGTCCACCAACCCACCTGACAGTGACTGTCTGTTTTATTGTCCGTTAGGAATGAATTATTCCGCCAACCCACGTGACAGTGAGTCCCTGTTTTATTGTGCGTTAGGAATGAATTAGTCCACCAACCCACGTGACAGTGACTGTCTGTTTTATTGTGCGTTAGGAATGAATTAGTCCACCAACCCACGTGACAGAGACTGTCTGTTATATTGTGCGTTAGGAATGATTTATTCCGCCAACCCACGTTACAGAGACTGTCTGTTTTATTGTGCGTCAGGAATGAATTATTCCGCCAACCCACGTGACAGTGACTCACTGTTTTATTGTGGGTTAGGAATGAATTAGTCCACCAAACCACGTGACGGTGACTGTCTGTTTTATTGCGCCTTAATAATGAATTAGTCCACCAACCCACGTGACGGTGACTGTCTGTTTTATTGCGCGTTAGGAATTAATTAGTCCACCAACACTCGTGACTTTGACTTCCTGTTTTATTGTGCGTAAGGAATGAATTATTCCGCCAACCAACGTGACGGTGACTGTCTGTTTTATTGTGTGTTAGGAATGAATTATTCCGCCATCCCACGTTACAGTGACTGTCTGTTTTATTGTACGTTAGGAATGAATTATTCCACCAACCCACGTGACAGTGACTGTCTGTTTTATTGCGCGTTAGGAATGAATTAGTCCACCAACCCACGTGACGGTGACTGTCTGTTTTATTGCGCGTTAGGAATTAATTAGTCCGCCAACCCACGTGACAGTGACTGTCTGTTTTATTGCGCGTTAGGAATGAATTAATCCACCAACCCACGTGACAGTGACTCCCTGTTTTATTGCGCGTTAGGAATGAATTATTCCACCAACCCACGTGACAGTGACTGTCTGTTTTATTGCGCGTTAGGAATGAATTAGTCCACCAACCCACGTGACAGTGACTGTCTGTTATATTGTGCGTTAGGAATGAATTATTCCGCCAACCCACGTGACAGTGACTCACTGTTTTATTGTGCGTTAGGAATGAATTAGTCCACAAAACCACGTGACGGTGACTGTCTGTTTTATTGCGCCTTAATAATGAATTAGTCCACCAACCCACGTGACGGTGACTGTCTGTTTTATTGCGCGTTAGGAATGAATTAGTCCACCAACCCACGTGACATTGACTCCCTGTTTTATTGTGCGTTAGGAATGAATTATTCCGCCAACCCACGTGACAGTGACTGTCTGTTTTATTGTGCGTTAGGAATGAATTATTCCGCCAACCCACGTGACAGTGACTCACTGTTTTATTGTGCGTTAGGAATGAATTAGTCCACAAAACCACGTGACGGTGACTGTCTGTTTTATTGCACCTTAATAATGAATTAGTCCACCAACCCACGTGACGGTGACTGTCTGTTTTATTGCGCGTTAGGAATGAATTAGTCCACCAACCCACGTGACATTGACTCCCTGTTTTATTGTGCGTTAGGAATGAATTAGTCCGCCAACCCACGTGACAGTGACTGTCTGTTTTATTGCGCGTTAGGAATGAATTAGTCCACCAACCCACGTGACAGGGACTCCCTGTTTTATTGTGCGTTAGGAATGAATTAGTCCACCAACCCACGTGACATTGACTCCCTGTTTTATTGTGCGTTAGGAATGAATTAGTCCACCAACCCACGTGACGGTGACTGTCTGTTTTATTGCGCGTTAGGAATGAATTAGTCCGCCTACCCACGTGACAGTGACTGTCTGTTTTATTGCGCGTTAGGAATGAATTAGTCCACCAACCCACGTGACAGTGACTCTCTGTTTTATTGCACGTTAAGAATGAATTATTCCGCCAACCCACGTGACAGTGACTCACTGTTTTATTGCGCGTTAGGAATGAATTAGTCCGCCAACCCACGTGACAGTGACTGTCTGTTTTATTGCGCGTTAGGAATGAATTAGTCCACCAACCCACGTGACATTGACTCCCTGTTTTATTGTGCGTTAGGAATGAATTAGTCCGCCAACCCACGTGACAGTGACTGTCTGTTTTATTGTGCGTTAGGAATGAATTATTCCGCCAACCCACGTGACAGTGACTCACTGTTTTATTGTGCGTTAGGAACGAATTAGTCCACCAAACCACGTGACGGTGACTGCCTGTTTTATTGCGCCTTAATAATGAATTAGTCCACCAACCCACGTGACGGTGATTGTCTGTTTTATTGCGCGTTAGGAATGAATTAGTCCACCAACTCACGTGAAATTGACTCCCTGTTTTTTTGTGCGTTAGGAATGAATTAGTCCACCAACCCACGTGACATTGACTGTCTGTTTTATTGTGCGTTAGGAATGAATTAGTCCGCCAACCCACGTGACGGTGACTGTCTGTTTTATTGCGCGTTAGGAATGAATTAGTCCACCAACCCACGTGACAGTGACTGTCTGTTTTATTGTGCGTTAGGAATGAATTAGTCCGCCAACCCACCTGACGGTGACTGTCTGTTTTATTGCGCGTTAGGAATGAATTAGTCCACCAACCCACATGACGGTTACTCCCTGTTTTATTGTGCGTTAGGAATGAATTAGTCCACCAACCAACGTGACGGTAACTCCCTGTTTTATTGTGCGTTAGGAATGAATTAGTCCACCAAACCTCGTGACATTGACTCCCTGTTTTATTGTGCGTTAGGAATGAATTAGTCCGCCAACCCACGTGACGGTGACTCTCTGTTTTATTGCGCGTTAGGAATGAATTAATCCACCAACCCACGAGACAGTGACTCCCTGTTTTATTGTATGTTAGGAATGAATTAGTCCGCCAACCCACGTGACAGTGACTGTCTGTTTTATTGCGCGTTAGGATTGAATTAGTCCACCAACCCACGTGACATTGACTCCCTGTTTTATTGTGCGTTAGGAATGAATTAGTCCGCAAACCCACGTGACAGTGACTGTCTGTTTTATTGTGCGTTAGGAATGAATTATTCCAACAACCTACGTGACAGTGACTGTCTGTTTTATTGTGCGTTAAGAATGAATTATTCCGCCAACCCACGTGACAGTGACTCCCTGTTATATTGCACGTTAGGAATGAATTAGTCCACCAACCCACGCGACAGTGACTGTCTGTTTTATTGTCCGTTAGGAATGAATTATTCCGCCAACCCACGTGACAGTGACTCCCTGTTTTATTGTGCGTTAGGAATGAATTAGTCCACCAACCCACGTGACAGTGACTGTCTGTTTTATTGTGCGTTAGGAATGAATTAGTCCACCAACCCACGTGACAGAGACTGTCTGTTATATTGTGCGTTAGGAATGAATTATTCCGCCAACCCACGTGACAGAGACTGTCTGTTTTATTGTGCGTCAGGAATGAATTATTCCGCCAACCCACGTGACAGTGACTCACTGTTTTATTGTGGGTTAGGAATGAATTAGTCCACCAAACCACGTGACGGTGACTGTCTGTTTTATTGCGCCTTAATAATGAATTAGTCCACCAACCCACGTGACGGTGACTGTCTGTTTTATTGCGCGTTAGGAATGAATTAGTCCACCAACACTCGTGACTTTGACTCCCTGTTTTATTGTGCGTTAGGAATGAATTAGTCCGCCAACCCACGTTCAGTGACTCCCTGTTTTATTGTGCGTTAGGAATGAATTAGTCCACCAACCCACGTGACATTGACTCCCTGTTTTATTGTGCGTTAGGAATGAATTAGTCCACCAACCCACGTGACGGTGACTGTCTGTTTTATTGCGCGTTAGGAATGAATTAGTCCGCCAACCCACGTGACAGTGACTGTCTGTTTTATTGCGCGTTAGGAATGAATTAGTCCACCAACCCACGTGACAGTGACTCTCTGTTTTATTGGACGTTAGGAATGAATTATTCCACCAACCCACGTGACAGTGACTGTCTGTTATATTGTGCGTTAGGAATGAATTATTCCGCCAACCCACGTGACAGGGACTCACTGTTTTATTGTGCGTTAGGAATGAAATTGTCCACCAAACCACTTGACGGTGACTGCCTGTTTTATTGCGCCTTAATAATGAATTAGTCCACCAACCCTCGTGACGGTGACTGTCTGTTTTATTGCGCGTTAGGAATGAATTAGTCCACCAACCCACGTGACATTGACTCCCTGTTTTATTGTGCGTTAGGAATGAATTAGTCCACCAACCCACGTGACATTGACTGTCTGTTTTATTGTGCGTTAGGAATGAATTAGTCCGCCAACCAACGTGACGGTGACTGTCTGTTTTATTGCGCGTTAGGAATGAATTAGTCCACAAACCCACGTGACGGTAACTCCCTGTTTTATTGTGCGTTAGGAATGAATTAGTCCACCAACCCACGTGACGGTAACTCCCTGTTTTATTGTGCATTAGGAATGAATTAGTTCACCAACCCACGTGACATTGACTCCCTGTTTTATTGTGCGTTAGGAATGAATTAGTCCGCCAACCCACGTGACGGTGACTCTCTGTTTTATTGCGCGTTAGGAATGAACTAATCCACCAACCCACGTGACAGTGACTCCCTGTTTTATTGTGCGTTAGGAATGAATTAGTCCGCCAACCCACGTGACAGTGACTGTCTGTTTTATTGCGCGTTAGGATTGAATTAGTCCACCAACCCACGTGACATTGACTCCCTGTTTTATTGTGCGTTAGGAATGAATTAGTCCGCAAACCCACGTGACAGTGACTGTCTGTTTTATTGTGCGTTAGGAATGAATTATTCCAACAACCTACGTGACAGTGACTGTCTGTTTTATTGTGCGTTAAGAATGAATTATTCCGCCAACCCACGTGACAGTGACTCCCTGTTATATTGCACGTTAGGAATGAATTAGTCCACCAACCCACGTGACAGTGACTGTCTGTTTTATTGTCCGTTAGGAATGAATTATTCCGCCAACCCACGTGACAGTGACTCCCTGTTTTATTGTGCGTTAGGAATGAATTAGTCCACCAACCCACGTGACAGTGACTGTCTGTTTTATTGTGCGTTAGGAATGAATTAGTCCACCAACCCACGTGACAGAGACTGTCTGTTATATTGTGCGTTAGGAATGAATTATTCCGCCAACCCACGTGACAGAGACTGTCTGTTTTATTGTGCGTCAGGAATGAATTATTCCGCCAACCCACGTGACAGTGACTCACTGTTTTATTGTGGGTTAGGAATGAATTAGTCCACCAAACCACGTGACGGTGACTGTCTGTTTTATTGCGCCTTAATAATGAATTAGTCCACCAACCCACGTGACGGTGACTGTCTGTTTTATTGCGCGTTAGGAATGAATTAGTCCACCAACACTCGTGACGTTGACTCCCTGTTTTATTGTGCGTTAGGAATGAATTAGTCCGCCAACCCACGTGACAGTGACTCCCTGTTTTATTGTGCGTTAGGAATGAATTAGTCCACCAACCCACGTGACATTGACTCCCTGTTTTATTGTGCGTTAGGAATGAATTAGTCCACCAACCCACGTGACGGTGACTGTCTGTTTTATTGCGCGTTAGGAATGAATTAGTCCGCCAACCCACGTGACAGTGACTGTCTGTTTTATTGCGCGTTAGGAATGAATTAGTCCACCAACCCACGTGACAGTGACTCTCTGTTTTATTGCACGTTAGGAATGAATTATTCCACCAACCCACGTGACAGTGACTGTCTGTTATATTGTGCGTTAGGAATGAATTATTCCGCCAACCCACGTGACAGGGACTCACTGTTTTATTGTGCGTTAGGAATGAAATAGTCCACCAAACCACTTGACGGTGACTGCCTGTTTTATTGCGCCTTAATAATGAATTAGTCCACCAACCCACGTGACGGTGACTGTCTGTTTTATTGCGCGTTAGGAATGAATTAGTCCACCAACCCACGAGACATTGACTCCCTGTTTTATTGTGCGTTAGGAATGAATTAGTCCACCAACCCACGTGACATTGACTGTCTGTTTTATTGTGCGTTAGGAATGAATTAGTCCGCCAACCAACGTGACGAAGACTGTCTGTTTTATTGCGCGTTAGGAATGAATTAGTCCACCAACCCACGTGACGGTAACTCCCTGTTTTATTGTGCGTTAGGAATGAATTAGTCCACCAACCCACGTGACGGTAACTCCCTGTTTTATTGTGCATTAGGAATGAATTAGTCCACCAACCCACGTGACATTGACTCCCTGTTTTATTGTGCGTTAGGAATGAATTAGTCCGCCAACCCACGTGACGGTGACTCTCTGTTTTATTGCGCGTTAGGAATGAACTAATCCACCAACCCACGTGACAGTGACTCCCTGTTTTATTGTGCGTTAGGAATGAATTAGTCCGCCAACCCTCGTGACAGTGACTGTCTGTTTTATTGCGCGTTAGGATTGAATTAGTCCACCAACCCACGTGACATTGACTCCCTGTTTTATTGTGCGTTAGGAATGAATTAGTCCGCCAACCCACGTGACAGTGACTGTCTGTTTTATTGTGCGTTAGGAATGAATTATTCCAACAACCTACGTGACAGTGACTGTCTGTTTTATTGTGCGTTAAGAATGAATTATTCCGCCAACACACGTGACAGTGACTCCCTGTTATATTGCACGTTAGGAATGAATTAGTCCACCAACCCACGTGACAGTGACTGTCTGTTTTATTGTGCGTTAGGAATGAATTAATCCACCAACACACGTGACAGTGACTCCCTGTTTTATTGTGCGTTAGGAATGAATTAGTCCACCAACCCACGTGACAGTGACTGTCTGTTTTATTGTGCGTTAGGAATGAATTATTCCGCCAACCCACGTGACAGTGCCTGTCTGTTTTATTGTGCGATAGGAATGAATTAGTCCACCAACCCACGTGACAGTGACTGTCTGTTTTATTGTGCGTTAGGAATGAATTATTCCGCCAACCCACGTGACAGTGACTCACTGTTTTATTGTGCGTTAGGAATGAATTAGTCCACCAACCCACGTGACAGTGACTGTCTGTTATATTGTGCGTTAGGAATGAATTATTCCGCCAACCCACGTGACAGTGACTGTCTGTTTTATTGTGCGTTAGGAATGAGTTATTCCGCCAACCCACGTGACAGTGACTCACTGTTTTATTGTGCGTTAGGAATGAATTAGTCCACCAATCCACGTGACAGATACTGTCTGTTATATTGTGCGTTAGGAATGAATTATTCCGCCAACCCACGTGACAGTGACTGTCTGTTTTATTGTGCGTTAGGAATGAATTAGTCCACCAAACCACGTGACGGTGACTGTCTGTTTTATTGCGCCTTAATAATGAATTAGTCCACCAACCCACGTGACGGTGACTGTCTGTTTTATTGCGCGTTATGAATGAATTAGTCCACCAACCCACGTGACATTGACTCCCTGTTTTATTGTGCGTTAGGAATGAATTAGTCCACCAACCCACGTGACATTGACTCCCTATTTTATTGTGCGTTTGGAATGAATTAGTCCGCCAACCCACGTGACAGTGACTCCCTGTTTTATTGTGCGTTAGGAATGAATTAGTCCACCAACCCACGTGACACTGACTCCCTGATTTATTGTGCGTAAGGAATGAATTAGTCCACCAACCCACGTGACGGTGACTGTCTGTTTTATTGCGCGTTAAGAATGAATTAGTCCGCCAACCCACGTGACAGTGACTGTCTGTTTTATTGCGCGTTAGGAATGAATTAGTCCACCAACCCACGTGACAGTGACTCTCTGTTTTATTGCACGTTAGGAATGAATTATTCCGCCAACCCACGTGACAGTGACTGTCTGTTTTATTGTGCGTTAGGAATGAATTATTCCGCCAACCCACGTGACAGTGACTCACTGTTTTATTGTGCGTTAGGAATGAATTAGTCCACCAAACCACGTGACGGTGACTGTCTGTTTTATTGCGCCTTAATAATGAATTAGTCCACCAACCCACGTGACGGTGACTGTCTGTTTTATTGCGCGTTAGGAATGAATTAGTCCACCAACCCACGCGACATTGACTCCCTGTTTTATTGTGCGTTAGGAATGAATTAGTCCACCAACCCACGTGACATTGACTCCCTGTTTTATTGTGCGTTAGGAATGAATTAGTCCACCAACCCACGAGACATTGACTCCCTGTTTTATTGTGCGTTAGGAATGAATTAGTCCGCCAACCCACGTGACGGTAACTCCCTGTTTTATTGCGCGTTAGCAATGAATTATTCCACCAACCCACGTGACAGTGACTCCCTGTTTTATTGTGCGTTAGGAATGAATTAGTCCGCCAACCCACGTGACAGTGACTGTCTGTTTTATTGCGCGTTAGGATTGAAGTAGTCCACCAACCCACGTGACATTGACTCCCTGTTTTATTGTGCGTTAGGAATGAATTAGTCCGCCAACCCACGTGACAGTGACTTTCTGTTTTATTGTGCGTTAGGAATGAATTAGTCCGCCAACCCACGTGACGGTGACTGTCTGTTTTATTGCGCGTTAGGAATGAATTAGTCCACCAACCCACATGACGGTTACTCCCTGTTTTATTGTGCGTTAGGAATGAATTAGTCCACCAACCAACGTGACGGTAACTCCCTGTTTTATTGTGCGTTAGGAATGAATTAGTCCACCAACCCACGTGACATTGACTCCCTGTTTTATTGTGCGTTAGGAATGAATTAGTCCGCCAACCCACGTGACGGTGACTCTCTGTTTTATTGCGCGTTAGGAATGAATTAATCCACCAACCCACGAGACAGTGACTCCCTGTTTTATTGTATGTTAGGAATGAATTAGTCCGCCAACCACGTGACAGTGACTGTCTGTTTTATTGCGCGTTAGGAATGAATTAGTCCAACAACCCACGTGACATTGACTCCCTGTTTTATTGTGCGTTAGGAATGAATTAGTCCGCCAACCCACGTGACAGTGACTGTCTGTTTTATTGTGCGTTAGGAATGAATTATTCCAACAACCTACGTGACAGTGACTGTCTGTTTTATTGTGCGTTAAGAATGAATTATTCCGCCAACCCACGTGACAGTGACTCCCTGTTATATTGCACGTTAGGAATGAATTAGTCCACCAACCCACGTGACAGTGACTGTCTGTTTTATTGTCCGTTAGGAATGAATTATTCCGCCAACCCACGTGACAGTGACTCCCTGTTTTATTGTGCGTTAGGAATGAATTAGTCCACCAACCCACGTGACAGTGACTGTCTGTTTTATTGTGCGTTAGGAATTAATTAAACCACCAACCCACGTGACAGAGACTGTCTGTTATATTGTGCGTTAGGAATGAATTATTCCGCCAACCCACGTGACAGAGACCGTCTGTTTTATTGTGCGTCAGGAAGGAATTATTCCGCAAACCCACGTGACAGTGACTCACTGTTTTATTGTGGGTTAGGAATGAATTAGTCCACCAAACCACGTGACGGTGACTGTCTGTTTTATTGCGCCTTAATAATGAATTACTCCACCAACCCACGTGACGGTGACTGTCTGTTTTATTGCGCGTTAGGAATTAATTAGTCCACCAACACTCGTGACTTTGACTCCCTGTTTTATTGTGCGTTAGGAATGAATTAGTCCGCCAACCCACGTGACAGTGACTCCCTGTTTTATTGTGCGTAGGGAATGAATTAGTCCGCCAACCCACGTGACAGTGACTGTCTGTTTTATTGTGCGTTAGGAATGAATTATTCCAACAACCTACGTGACAGTGACTGTCTGTTTTATTGTGCGTTAAGAATGAATTATTCCGCCAACCCACGTGACAGTGACTCCCTGTTATATTGCACGTTAGGAATGAATTAGTCCACCAACCCACCTGACAGTGACTGTCTGTTTTATTGTCCGTTAGGAATGAATTATTCCGCCAACCCACGTGACAGTGACTCCCTGTTTTATTGTGCGTTAGGAATGAATTAGTCCACCAACCCACGTGACAGGGACTCACTGTTTTATTGTGCGTTAGGAATGAAATAGTCCACCAAACCACTTGACGGTGACTGCCTGTTTTATTGCGCCTTAATAATGAATTAGTTCACCAACCCACGTGACGGTGACTGTCTGTTTTATTGCGCGTTAGGAATGAATTAGTCCACCAACCCACGTGACATTGACTCCCTGTTTTATTGTGCGTTAGGAATGAATTAGTCCGCCATCCAACGTGACGGTGACTGTCTGTTTTATTGCGCGTTAGGAATGAATTAGTCCACCAACCCACGTGACGGTAACTCCCTGTTTTATTGTGCGTTAGGAATGAATTAGTCCACCAACCCACGTGACGGTAACTCCCTGTTTTATTGTGCATTAGGAATGAATTAGTCCACCAACCCACGTGACATTGACTCCCTGTTTTATTGTGCGTTAGGAATGAATTAGTCCGCCAACCCACGTGACGGTGACTCTCTGTTTTATTGCGCGTTAGGAATGAACTAATCCACCAACCCACGTGACAGTGACTCCCTGTTTTATTGTGCGTTAGGAATGAATTAGTCCGCCAACCCACGTGACAGTGACTGTCTGTTTTATTGCGCGTTAGGATTGAATTAGTCCACCAACCGACGTGACATTGACTCCCTGTTTTATTGTGCGTTAGGAATGAATTAGTCCGCCAACCCACGTGACAGTGACTGTCTGTTTTATTGTGCGTTAGGAATGAATTATTCCAACAACCTACGTGACAGTGACTGTCTGTTTTGTTGTGCGTTAAGAATGAATTATTCCGCCAACACACGTGACAGTGACTCCCTGTTATATTGCACGTTAGGAATGAATTAGTCCACCAACCCACGTGACAGTGACTGTCTGTTTTATTGTGCGTTAGGAATGAATTAATCCACCAACACACGTGACAGTGACTCCCTGTTTTATTGTGCGTTAGGAATGAATTAGTCCACCAACCCACGTGACAGTGACTGTCTGTTTTATTGTGCGTTAGGAATGAATTATTCCGCCAACCCACGTGACAGTGCCTGTCTGTTTTATTGTGCGATAGGAATGAATTAGTCCACCAACCCACGTGACAGTGACTGTCTGTTTTATTGTGCGTTAGGAATGAATTATTCCGCCAACCCACGTGACAGTGACTCACTGTTTTATTGTGCGTTAGGAATGAATTAGTCCACCAACCCACGTGACAGTGACTGTCTGTTATATTGTGCGTTAGGAATGAATTATTCCGCCAACCCATGTGACAGTGACTGTCTGTTTTATTGTGCGTTAGGAATGAGTTATTCCGCCAACCCACGTGACAGTGACTCACTGTTTTATTGTGCGTTAGGAATGAATTAGTCCACCAACCCACGTGACAGTGACTGTCTGTTATATTGTGCGTTAGGAATGAATTATTCCGCCAACCCACGTGACAGTGACTGTCTGTTTTATTCTGCGTTAGGAATGAATTAGTCCACCAAACCACGTGACGGTGACTGTCTGTTTTATTGCGCCTTAATAATGAATTAGTCCACCAACCCACGTGACGGTGACTGTCTGTTTTATTGCGCGTTATGAATGAATTAGTCCACCAACCCACGTGACATTGACTCCCTGTTTTATTGTGCGTTAGGAATGAATTAGTCCACCAACCCACGTGACATTGACTCCCTATTTTATTGTGCGTTAGGAATGAATTAGTCCGCCAACCCACGTGACAGTGACTCCCTGTTTTATTGTGCGTTAGGAATGAATTAGTCCACCAACCCACGTGACACTGACTCCCTGATTTATTGTGCGTAAGGAATGAATTAGTCCACCAACCCACGTGACGGTGACTGTCTGTTTTATTGCGCGTTAAGAATGAATTAGTCCGCCAACCCACGTGACTGTGACTGTCTGTTTTATTGCGCGTTAGGAATGAATTAGTCCACCAACCCACGTGACAGTGACTCTCTGTTTACTTGCACGTTAGGAATGAATTATTCCGCCAACCCACGTGACAGTGACTGTCTGTTTTATTGTGCGTTAGGAATGAATTATTCCGCCAACCCACGTGACAGTGACTCACTGTTTTATTGTGCGTTAGGAATGAATTAGTCCACCAAACCACGTGACGGTGACTGTCTGTTTTATTGCGCCTTAATAATGAATTAGTCCACCAACCCACGTGACGGTGACTGTCTGTTTTATTGCGCGTTAGGAATGAATTAGTCCACCAACCCACGCGACATTGACTCCCTGTTTTATTGTGCGTTAGGAATGAATTAGTCCACCAACCCACGTGACATTGACTCCCTGTTTTATTGTGCGTTAGGAATGAATTAGTCCACCAACCCACGAGACATTGACTCCCTGTTTTATTGTGCGTTAGGAATGAATTAGTCCGCCAACCCACGTGACGGTAACTCCCTGTTTTATTGCGCGTTAGGAATGAATTATTCCACCAACCCACGTGACAGTGACTCCCTGTTTTATTGTGCGTTAGGAATGAATTAGTCCGCCAACCCACGTGACAGTGACTGTCTGTTTTATTGTGCGTTAGGAATGAATTAATCCACCAACACACGTGACAGTGACTCCCTGTTTTATTGTGCGTTAGGAATGAATTAGTCCACCAACCCACGTGACAGTGACTGTCTGTTTTATTGTGCGTTAGGAATGAATTATTCCGCCAACCCACGTGACAGTGCCTGTCTGTTTTATTGTGCGATAGGAATGAATTAGTCCACCAACCCACGTGACAGTGACTGTCTGTTTTATTGTGCGTTAGGAATGAATTATTCCGCCAACCCACGTGACAGTGACTCACTGTTTTATTGTGCGTTAGGAATGAATTAGTCCACCAACCCACGTGACAGTGACTGTCTGTTATATTGTGCGTTAGGAATGAATTATTCCGCCAACCCACGTGACAGTGACTGTCTGTTTTATTGTGCGTTAGGAATGAGTTATTCCGCCAACCCACGTGACAGTGACTCACTGTTTTATTGTGGGTTAGGAATGAATTAGTCCACCAACCCACGTGACAGTGACTGTCTGTTATATTGTGCGTTAGGAATGAATTATTCCGCCAACCCACGTGACAGTGACTGTCTGTTTTATTGTGCGTTAGGAATGAATTAGTCCACCAAACCACGTGACGGTGACTGTCTGTTTTATTGCGCCTTAATAATGAATTAGTCCACCAACCCACGTGACGGTGACTGTCTGTTTTATTGCGCGTTATGAATGAATTAGTCCACCAACCCACGTGACATTGACTCCCTGTTTTATTGTGCGTTAGGAATGAATTAGTCCACCAACCCACGTGACATTGACTTCCTATTTTATTGTGCGTTAGGAATGAATTAGTCCGCCAACCCACGTGACAGTGACTCCCTGTTTTATTGTGCGTTAGGAATGAATTAGTCCACCAACCCACGTGACACTGACTCCCTGATTTATTGTGCGTAAGGAATGAATTATTCCACCAACCCACGTGACGGTGACTGTCTGTTTTATTGCGCGTTAAGAATGAATTAGTCCGCCAACCCACGTGACAGTGACTGTCTGTTTTATTGCGCGTTAGGAATGAATTAGTCCACCAACCCACGTGACAGTGACTCTCTGTTTTATTGCACGTTAGGAATGAATTATTCCGCCAACCCACGTGACAGTGACTGTCTGTTTTATTGTGCGTTAGGAATGAATTTTTCCGCCAACCCACGTGACAGTGACTCACTGTTTTATTGTGCGTTAGGAATGAATTAGTCCACCAAACCACGTGACGGTGACTGTCTGTTTTATTGCGCCTTAATAATGAATTAGTCCACCAACCCACGTGACGGTGACTGTCTGTTTTATTGCGCGTTAGGAATGAATTAGTCCACCAACCCACGCGACATTGACTCCCTGTTTTATTGTGCGTTAGGAATGAATTAGTCCACCAACCCACGTGACATTGACTCCCTGTTTTATTGTGCGTTAGGAATGAATTAGTCCACCAACCCACGAGACATTGACTCCCTGTTTTATTGTGCGTTAGGAATGAATTAGTCCGCCAACCCACGTGACGGTAACTCCCTGTTTTATTGCGCGTTAGGAATGAATTATTCCACCAACCCACGTGACAGTGACTCCCTGTTTTATTGTGCGTTAGGAATGAATTAGTCCGCCAACCCACGTGACAGTGACTGTCTGTTTTATTGCGCGTTAGGATTGAATTAGTCCACCAACCCACGTGACATTGACTCCCTGTTTTATTGTGCGTTAGGAATGAATTAGTCCGCCAACCCACGTGACAGTGACTTTCTGTTTTATTGTGCGTTAGGAATGAATTAGTCCGCCAACCCACGTGACGGTGACTGTCTGTTTTATTGCGCGTTAGGAATGAATTAGTCCACCAACCCACATGACGGTTACTCCCTGTTTTATTGTGCGTTAGGAATGAATTAGTCCACCAACCAACGTGACGGTAACTCCCTGTTTTATTGTGCGTTAGGAATGAATTAGTCCACCAACCCACGTGACATTGACTCCCTGTTTTATTGTGCGTTAGGAATGAATTAGTCCGCCAACCCACGTGACGGTGACTCTCTGTTTTATTGCGCGTTAGGAATGAATTAATCCACCAACCCACGAGACAGTGACTCCCTGTTTTATTGTATGTTAGGAATGAATTAGTCCGCCAACCCACGTGACAGTGACTGTCTGTTTTATTGCGCGTTAGGAATGAATTAGTCCAACAACCCACGTGACATTGACTCCCTGTTTTATTGTGCGTTAGGAATGAATTAGTCCGCCAACCCACGTGACAGTGACTGTCTGTTTTATTGTGCGTTAGGAATGAATTATTCCAACAACCTACGTGACAGTGACTGTCTGTTTTATTGTGCGTTAAGAATGAATTATTCCGCCAACCCACGTGACAGTGACTCCCTGTTATATTGCACGTTAGGAATGAATTAGTCCACCAACCCACGTGACAGTGACTGTCTGTTTTATTGTCCGTTAGGAATGAATTATTCCGCCAACCCACGTGACAGTGACTCCCTGTTTTATTGTGCTTTAGGAATGAATTAGTCCACCAACCCACGTGACAGTGACTGTCTGTTTTATTGTCCGTTAGGAATTAATTAAACCACCAACCCACGTGACAGAGACTGTCTGTTATATTGTGCGTTAGGAATGAATTATTCCGCCAACCCACGTGACAGAGACTGTCTGTTTTATTGTGCGTCAGGAATGAATTATTCCGCCAACCCACGTGACAGTGACTCACTGTTTTATTGTGGGTTAGGAATGAATTAGTCCACCAAACCACGTGACGGTGACTGTCTGTTTTATTGCGCCTTAATAATGAATTAGTCCACCAACCCACGTGACGGTGACTGTCTGTTTTATTGCGCGTTAGGAATGAATTAATCCACCAACACTCGTGACTTTGACTCCCTGTTTTATTGTGCGTTAGGAATGAATTAGTCCGCCAACCCACGTGACAGTGACTCCCTGTTTTATTGTGCGTTAGGAATGAATTATTCCGCCAACCCACGTGACAGTGACTGTCTGTTTTATTGTGCGTTAGGAATGAATTATTCCAACAACCTACGTGACAGTGACTGTCTGTTTTATTGTGCGTTAAGAATGAATTATTCCGCCAACCCACGTGACAGTGACTCCCTGTTATATTGCACGTTAGGAATGAATTAGTCCACCAACCCACCTGACAGTGACTGTCTGTTTTATTGTCCGTTAGGAATGAATTATTCCGCCAACCCACGTGACAGTGACTCCCTGTTTTATTGTGCGTTAGGAATGAATTAATCCACCAACCCACGTGACAGTGACTGTTTGTTTTATTGTGCGTTAGGAATGAATTAGTCCGCCAACCCACGTGACAGTGACTCCCTGTTTTATTGTGCGTTAGGAATGAATTAGTCCACCAACCCACGTGACATTGACTCCCTGTTTTATTGTGCGTTAGGAATGAATTAGTCCACCAACCCACGTGACGGTGACTGTCTGTTTTATTGCGCGTTAGGAATGAATTAGTCCGCCAACCCACGTGACAGTGACTGTATGTTTTATTGCGCGTTAGGAATGAATTAGTCCACCAACCCACGTGACAGTGACTCTCTGTTTTATTGCACGTTAGGAATGAATTATTCCACCAACCCACGTGGCAGTGACTGTCTGTTATATTGTGCGTTAGGAATGAATTATTCCGCCAACCCACGTGACAGGGACTCACTGTTTTAATGTGCGTTAGGAATGAAATAGTCCACCAAACCACTTGACGGTGACTGCCTGTTTTATTGCGCCTTAATAATGAATTAGTCCACCAACCCACGTGACGGTGACTGTCTGTTTTATTGCGCGTTAGGAATGAATTAGTCCACCAACCCACGTGACGGTGACTGTCTGTTTTATTGCGCGTTAGGAATGAATTAGTCCACCAACCCACGCTACATTGACTCCCTGTTTTATTGTGCGTTAGGAATGAATTAGTCCACCAACCCACGAGACATTGACTCCCTGTTTTATTGTGCGTTAGGAATGAATTAGTCCGCCAACCCACGTGACGGTAACTCCCTGTTTTATTGCGCGTTAGGAATGAATTATTCCACCAACCCACGTGACAGTGACTCCCTGTTTTATAGTGCGTTAGGAATGAATTAGTCCGCCAACCCACGTGACAGTGACTGTCTGTTTTATTGTGCGTTAGGAATGAATTATTCCAACAACCTACGTGACAGTGACTGTCTGTTTTATTGTGCGTTAAGAATGAATTATTCCGCCAACCCACGTGACAGTGACTCCCTGTTATATTGCACGTTAGGAATGAAATAGTCCACCAACCCACGTGACAGTGACTGTCTGTTTTATTGTCCGTTAGGAATGAATTATTCCGCCAACCCACGTGACAGTGACTCCCTGTTTTATTGTGCGTTAGGAATGAATTAGTCCACCAACCCACGTGACAGTGACTGTCTGTTTTATTGTGCGTTAGGAATTAATTAAACCACCAACCCACGTGACAGAGACTGTCTGTTATATTGTGCGTTAGGAATGAATTATTCCGCCAACCCACGTGACAGAGACTGTCTGTTTTATTGTGCGTCAGGAATGAATTATTCCGCCAACCCACGTGACAGTGACTCACTGTTTTATTGTGGGTTAGGAATGAATTAGTCCACCAAACCACGTGACGGTGACTGTCTGTTTTATTGCGCCTTAATAATGAATTAGTCCACCAACCCACGTGACGGTGACTGTCTGTTTTATTGCGCGTTAGGAATGAATTAGTCCACCAACACTCGTGACATTGACTCCCTGTTTTATTGTGCGTTAGGAATGAATTAGTCCGCCAAACCACGTGACAGTGACTCCCTGTTTTATTGTGCGTTAGGAATGAATTATTCCGCCAACCCACGTGACAGTGACTGTCTGTTTTATTGTGCGTTAGGAATGAATTATTCCAACAACCTACGTGACAGTGACTGTCTGTTTTATTGTGCGTTAAGAATGAATTATTCCGCCAACCCACGTGACAGTGACTCCCTGTTATATTGCACGTTAGGAATGAATTAGTCCACCAACCCACCTGACAGTGACTGTCTGTTTTATTGTCCGTTAGGAATGAATTATTCCGCCAACCCACGTGACAGTGACTCCCTGTTTTATTGTGCGTTAGGAATGAATTAGTCCACCAGCCCACGTGACAGTGACTGTCTGTTTTATTGTGCGTTAGGAATGAATTAGTCCACCAACCCACGTGACAGAGACTGTCTGTTATATTGTGCGTTAGGAATGAATTATTCCGCCAACCCACGTGACAGAGACTGTCTGTTTTATTGTGCGTCAGGAATGAATTATTTCGCCAACCCACGTGACAGTGACTCCCTGTTTTATTGTGCGTTAGGAATGAATTAGTCCGCCAACCCACGTGACAGTGACTGTCTGTTTTATTGCGCGTTAGGATTGAATTAGTCCACCAACCCACGTGACATTGACTCCCTGTTTTATTGTGCGTTAGGAATGAATTAGTCCGCCAACCCACGTGACAGTGACTTTCTGTTTTATTGTGCGTTAGGAATGAATTAGTCCGCCAACCCACGTGACGGTGACTGTCTGTTTTATTGCGCGTTAGGAATGAATTAGTCCACCAACCCACATGACGGTTACTCCCTGTTTTATTGTGCGTTAGGAATGAATTAGTCCACCAACCAACGTGACGGTAACTCCCTGTTTTATTGTGCGTTAGGAATGAATTAGTCCACCAACCCACGTGACATTGACTCCCTGTTTTATTGTGCGTTAGGAATGAATTAGTCCGCCAACCCACGTGACGGTGACTCTCTGTTTTATTGCGCGTTAGGAATGAATTAATCCACCAACCCACGAGACAGTGACTCCCTGTTTTATTGTATGTTAGGAATGAATTAGTCCGCCAACCCACGTGACAGTGACTGTCTGTTTTATTGCGCGTTAGGAATGAATTAGTCCAACAACCCACGTGACATTGACTCCCTGTTTTATTGTGCGTTAGGAATGAATTAGTCCGCCAACCCACGTGACAGTGACTGTCTGTTTTATTGTGCGTTAGGAATGAATTATTCCAACAACCTACGTGACAGTGACTGTCTGTTTTATTGTGCGTTAAGAATGAATTATTCCGCCAACCCACGTGACAGTGACTCCCTGTTATATTGCACGTTAGGAATGAATTAGTCCACCAACCCACGTGACAGTTACTGTCTGTTTATTGTCCGTTAGGAATGAATTATTCCGCCAACCCACGTGACAGTGACTCCCTGTTTTATTGTGCGTTAGGAATGAATTAGTCCACCAACCCACGTGACAGTGACTGTCTGTTTTATTGTGCGTTAGGAATTAATTAAACCACCAACCCACGTGACAGAGACTGTCTGTTATATTGTGCGTTAGGAATGAATTATTCCGCCAACCCACGTGACAGAGACTGTCTGTTTTATTGTGCGTCAGGAATGAATTATTCCGCCAACCCACGTGACAGTGACTCACTGTTTTATTGTGGGTTAGGAATGAATTAGTCCACCAAACCACGTGACGGTGACTGTCTGTTTTATTGCCCCTTAATAATGAATTAGTCCACCAACCCACGTGACGGTGACTGTCTGTTTTATTGCGCGTTAGGAATGAATTAGTCCACCAACACTCGTGACTTTGACTCCCTGTTTTATTGTGCGTTAGGAATGAATTAGTCCGCCAACCCACGTGACAGTGATTCCCTGTTTTATTGTGCGTTAGGAATGAATTATTCCGCCAACCCACGTGACAGTGGCTGTCTGTTTTATTGTGCGTTAGGAATGAATTATTCCAACAACCTACGTGACAGTGACTGTCTGTTTTATTGTGCGTTAAGAATGAATTATTCCGCCAACCCACGTGACAGTGACTCTCTGTTATATTGCACGTTAGGAATGAATTAGTCCACCAACCCACCTGACAGTGACTGTCTATTTTATTGTCCGTTAGGAATGAATTATTCCGCCAACCCACGTGACAGTGACTCCCTGTTTTATTGTGCGTTAGGAATGAATTAATCCACCAACCCACGTGACAGTGACTGTCTGTTTTATTGTGCGTTAGGAATGAATTAGTCCACCAACCCACGTGACAGAGACTGTCTGTTATATTGTGCGTTAGGAATGAATTATTCCGCCAACCCACGTGACAGAGACTGTCTGTTTTATTGTGCGTCAGGAATGAATTATTCCGCCAACCCACGTGACAGTGACTCACTGTTTTATTGTGGGTTAGGAATGAATTAGTCCACCAAACCACGTGACGGTGACTGTCTGTTTTATTGCGCCTTAATAATGAATTAGTCCACCAACCCACGTGACGGTGACTGTCTGTTTTATTGCGCGTTAGGAATTAATTAGTCCACCAACACTCGTGACTTTGACTCCCTGTTTTATTGTGCGTTAGGAATGAATTAGTCCGCCAACCCACGTGACAGTGACTCCCTGTTTTATTGTGCGTTAGGAATGAATTAGTCCACCAACCCACGTGACATTGACTCCCTGTTTTATTGTGCGTTAGGAATGAATTAGTCCACCAACCCACGTGACGGTGACTGTCTGTTTTATTGCGCGTTAGGAATGAATTAGTCCGCCAACCCACGTGACAGTGACTGTATGTTTTATTGCGCGTTAGGAATGAATTAGTCCACCAACCCACGTGACAGTGACTCTCTGTTTTATTGCACGTTAGGAATGAATTATTCCACCAACCCACGTGACAGTGACTGTCTGTTATATTGTGCGTTAGGAATGAATTATTCCGCCATCCCACGTGACAGGGACTCACTGTTTCATTGTGCGTTAGGAATGAAATAGTCCACCAAACCACTTGACGGTGACTGCCTGTTTTATTGCGCCTTAATAATGAATTAGTCCACCAACCCACGTGACGGTGACTGTCTGTTTTATTGCGCGTTAGGAATGAATTAGTCCACCAACCCACGTGACATTGACTCCCTGTTTTATTGTGCGTTAGGAATGAATTAGTCCGCCAACCAACGTGACGGTGACTGTCTGTTTTATTGCGCGTTAGGAATGAATTAGTCCACCAACCCACGTGACAGTAACTCCCTGTTTTATTGTGCGTTAGGAATGAATTAGTCCACCAACCCACGTGACGGTAACTCCCTGTTTTATTGTGCATTAGGAATGAATTAGTCCACCAACCCACGTGACATTGACTCCCTGTTTTATTGTGCGTTAGGAATGAATTAGTCCGCCAACCCACGTGACGGTGACTCTCTGTTTTATTGCGCGTTAGGAATGAACTAATCCACCAACCCACGTGACAGTGACTCCCTGTTTTATTGTGCGTTAGGAATGAATTAGTCCGCCAACCCACGTGACAGTGACTGTCTGTTTATTGCGCGTTAGGAATGAATTATTCCGCCAACCCACGTGACAGTAACTGTCTGTTTTATTGTGCGTTAGGAATGAATTAGTCCGCCAACCCACGTGACAGTGACTGTCTGTTTTATTGTGCGTTAGGAATGAATTATTCCAACAACCTACGTGACAGTGACTATCTGTTTTATTGTGCGTTAGGAATGAATTATTCCGCCAACCCACGTGACAGTGACTGTCTGTTTTATTGTGCGTTAGGAATGAATTAATCCACCAGCACACGTGACAGTGACTCCCTGTTTTATTGTGCGTTAGGAATGAATTAGTCCACCAACCCACGTGACAGTGACTGTCTGTTTTATTGTGCGTTAGGAATGAATTATTCCGCCAACCCACGTGACAGTGCCTGTCTGTTTTATTGTGCGATAGGAATGAATTAGTCCACCAACCCACGTGACAGTGACTATCTGTTTTATTGTGCGTTAGGAATGAATTATTCCGCCAACCCACGTGACAGTGACTCACTGTTTTATTGTGCGTTAGGAATGAATTAGTCCACCAACCCACGTGACAGTGACTGTCTGTTATATTGTGCGTTAGGAATGAATTATTCCGCCAACCCACGTGACAGTGACTGTCTGTTTTATTGTGCGTTAGGAATGAGTTATTCCGCCAACCCACGTGACAGTGACTCACTGTTTTATTGTGCGTTAGGAATGAATTAGTCCACCAACCCACGTGACAGTGACTGTCTGTTATATTGTGCGTTAGGAATGAATTATTCCGCCAACCCACGTGACAGTGACTGTCTGTTTTATTGTGCGTTAGGAATGAATTAGTCCACCAAACCACGTGACGGTGACTGTCTGTTTTATTGCGCCTTAATAATGAATTAGTCCACCAACCCACGTGACGGTGACTGTCTGTTTTATTGCGCGTTATGAATGAATTAGTCCACCAACCCACGTGACATTGACTCCCTGTTTTATTGTGCGTTAGGAAAGAATTAGTCCACCAACCCACGTGACATTGACTCCCTATTTTATTGTGCGTTAGGAATGAATTAGTCCGCCAACCCACGTGACAGTGACTCCCTGTTTTATTGTGCGTTAGGAATGAATTAGTCCACCAACCCACGTGACACTGACTCCCTGATTTATTGTGCGTAAGGAATGAATTAGTCCACCAACCCACGTGACGGTGACTGTCTGTTTTATTGCGCGTTAAGAATGAATTAGTCCGCCAACCCACGTGACTGTGACTGTCTGTTTTATTGCGCGTTAGGAATGAATTAGTCCACCAACCCACGTGACAGTGACTCTCTGTTTTATTGCACGTTAGGAATGAATTATTCCGCCAACACACGTGACAGTGACTGTCTGTTTTATTGTGCGTTAGGAATGAATTATTCCGCCAACCCATGTGACAGTGACTCACTGTTTTATTGTGCGTTAGGAATGAATTAGTCCACCAAACCACGTGACGGTGACTGTCTGTTTTATTGCGCCTTAATAATGAATTAGTCCACCAACCCACGTGACGGTGACTGTCTGTTTTATTGCGCGTTAGGAATGAATTAGTCCACCAACCCACGCGACATTGACTCCCTGTTTTACTGTGCGTTAGGAATGAATTAGTCCACCAACCCACGTGACATTGACTCCCTGTTTTATTGTGCGTTAGGAATGAATTAGTCCACCAACCCACGAGACATTGACTCCCTGTTTTATTGTGCGTTAGGAATGAATTAGTCCGCCAACCCACGTGACGGTAACTCCCTGTTTTATTGCGCGTTAGGAATGAATTATTCCACCAACCCACGTGACAGTGACTCCCTGTTTTATTGTGCGTTAGGAATGAATTAGTCCGCCAACCCACGTGACAGTGACTGTCTGTTTTATTGCGCGTTAGGATTGAATTAGTCCACCAACCCACGTGACATTGACTCCCTGTTTTATTGTGCGTTAGGAATGAATTAGTCCGCCAACCCACGTGACAGTGACTTTCTGTTTTATTGTGCGTTAGGAATGAATTAGTCCGCCAACCCACGTGACGGTGACTGTTTGTTTTATTGCGCGTTAGGAATGAATTAGTCCACCAACCCACATGACGGTTACTCCCTGTTTTATTGTGCGTTAGGAATGAATTAGTCCACCAACCAACGTGACGGTAACTCCCTGTTTTATTGTGCGTTAGGAATGAATTAGTCCACCAACCCACGTGACATTGACTCCATGTTTTATTGTGCGTTAGGAATGAATTAGTCCGCCAACCCACGTGACGGTGACTCTCTGTTTTATTGCGCGTTAGGAATGAATTAATCCACCAACCCACGAGACAGTGACTCCCTGTTTTATTGTATGTTAGGAATGAATTAGTCCGCCAACCCACGTGACAGTGACTGTCTGTTTTATTGCGCGTTAAGAATGAATTAGTCCAACAACCCACGTGACATTGACTCCCTGTTTTATTGTGCGTTAGGAATGAATTAGTCCGCCAACCCACGTGACAGTGACTGTCTGTTTTATTGTGCGTTAGGAATGAATTATTCCAACAACCTACATGACAGTGACTGTCTGTTTTATTGTGCGTTAAGAATGAATTATTCCGCCAACCTACGTGACAGTGACTCACTGTTATATTGCACGTTAGGAATGAATTAGTCCACCAACCCACGTGACAGTGACTGTCTGTTTTATTGTCCGTTAGGAATGAATTATTCCGCCAACCCACGTGACAGTGACTCCCTGTTTTATTGTGCGTTAGGAATGAATTAGTCCACCAACCCAAGTGACAGTGACTGTCTGTTTTATTGTGCGTTAGGAATTAATTAAACCACCAACCCACGTGACAGAGACTGTCTGTTATATTGTGCGTTAGGAATGAATTATTCCGCCAACCCACGTGACAGAGACTGTCTGTTTTATTGTGCGTCAGGAATGAATTATTCCGCCAATCCACGTGACAGTGACTCACTGTTTTATTGTGGGTTAGGAATGAATTAGTCCACCAAACCACGTGACGGTGACTGTCTGTTTTATTGCGCCTTAATAATGAATTAGTCCACCAACCCACGTGACGGTGACTGTCTGTTTTATTGCGCGTTAGGAATGAATTAGTCCACCAACACTCGTGACTTTGACTCCCTGTTTTATTGTGCGTTAGGAATGAATTAGTCCGCCAACCCACGTGACAGTGACTCCCTGTTTTATTGTGCGTTAGGAATAAATTAGTCCGCCAACCCACGTGACAGTGACTGTCTGTTTTATTGTGCGTTAAGAATGAATTATTCCAACAACCTACGTGACAGTGACTGTCTGTTTTATTGTGCGTTAAGAATGAATTATTCCGCCAACCCACGTGACAGTGACTCCCAATTATATTGCACGTTAGGAATGAATTAGTCCACCAACCCACCTGACAGTGACTGTCTGTTTTATTGTCCGTTAGGAATGAATTATTCCGCCAACCCACGTGACAGTGACTCCCTGCTTTATTGTGCGTTAGGAATGAATTAGTCCACCAACCCACGTGACAGTGACTGTCTGTTTTATTGTGCGTTAGGAATGAATTAGTCCACCAACCCACGTGACAGAGACTGTCTGTTATATTGTGCGTTAGGAATGAATTATTCCGCCAACCCACGTGACAGAGACTGTCTGTTTTATTGTGCGTCAGGAATGAATTATTCCGCCAACCCACGTGACAGTGACTCACTGTTTTATTGTGGGTTAGGAATGAATAAGTCCACCAAACCACGTGACGGTGACTGTCTGTTTTATTGCGCCTTAATAATGAATTAGTCCACCAGCCCACGTGACGGTGACTGTCTGTTTTATTGCGCGTTAGGAATGAATTAGTCCACCAACACTCGTGACTTTGACTCCCTTTTTTATTGTGCGTTAGGAATGAATTAGTCCGCCAACCCACGTGACAGTGACTCCCTGTTTTATTGTGCGTTAGGAATGAATTAGTCCACCAACCCACGTGACATTGACTCCCTGTTTTATTGTGCGTTAGGAATGAATTAGTCCACCAACCCATGTGACGGTGACTGTCTGTTTTATTGCGCGTTAGGAATGAATTAGTCCGCCAACCCACGTGACAGTGACTGTCTGTTTTATTGCGCGTTAGGAATGAATTAGTCCACCAACCCACGTGACAGTGACTCTCTGTTTTATTGCACGTTAGGAATGAATTATTCCACCAACCCACGTGACAGTGACTGTCTGTTATATTGTGCGTTAGGAATGAATTATTCCGCCAACCCACGTGACAGGGACTCACTGTTTTATTGTGCGTTAGGAATGAAATAGTCCACCAAACCACATGACGGTGACTGCCTGTTTTATTGCGCCTTAATAATGAATTAGTCCACCAACCCACGTGACGGTGACTGTCTGTTTTATTGCGCGTTAGGAATGAATTAGTCCACCAACCCACGTGACATTGACTCCCTGTTTTATTGTGCGTTAGGAATGAATTAGTCCACCAACCCACGTGACATTGACTGTCTGTTTTATTGTACGTTAGGAATGAATTAGTCCGCCAACCAACGTGACGGTGACTGTCTGTTTTATTGCGCGTTAGGAATGAATTAGTCCACCAACCCACGTGACGGTAACTCCCTGTTTTATTGTGCGTTAGGAATGAATTAGTCCACCAACCCACGTGACGGTAACTCCCTGTTTTATTGTGCATTAGGAATGAATTAGTCCACCAACCCACGTGACATTGACTCCCTGTTTTATTGTGCGTTAGGAATGAATTAGTCCGACAACCCACGTGACGGTGACTCTCTGTTTTATTGCGCGTTAGGAATGAACTAATCCACCAACCCACGTGACAGTGACTCCCTGTTTTATTGTGCGTTAGGAATGAATTAGTCCGCCAACCCACGTGACAGTGACTGTCTGTTTTATTGCGCGTTAGGATTGAATTAGTCCACCAACCCACGTGACATTGACTCCCTGTTTTATTGTGCGTTAGGAATGAATTAGTCCGCCAACCCACGTGACAGTGACTGTCTGTTTTATTGTGCGTTAGGAATGAATTATTCCAACAACCTACGTGACAGTGACTGTCTGTTTTATTGTGCGTTAAGAATGAATTATTCCGCCAACCCATGTGACAGTGACTCCCTGTTATATTGCACGTTAGGAATGAATTAGTCCACCAACCCACGTGACAGTGACTGTCTGTTTTATTGTGCGTTAGGAATGAATTAATCCACCAACACACGTGACAGTGACTCCCTGTTTTATTGTGCGTTAGGAATGAATTAGTCCACCAACCCACGTGACAGTGACTGTCTGTTTTATTGTGCGTTAGGAATGAATTATTCCGCCAACCCACGTGACAGTGCCTGTCTGTTTTATTGTGCGATAGGAATGAATTAGTCCACCAACCCACGTGACAGTGACTGTCTGTTTTATTGTGCGTTAGGAATGAATTATTCCGCCAACCCACGTGACAGTGACTCACTGTTTTATTGTGCGTTAGGAATGAATTAGTCCACCAACCCACGTGACAGTGACTGTCTGTTATATTGTGCGTTAGGAATGAATTATTCCGCCAACCCACGTGACAGTGACTGTCTGTTTTATTGTGCGTTAGGAATGAGTTATTCCGCCAACCCACGTGACAGTGACTCACTGTTTTATTGTGCGTTAGGAATGAATTAGTCCACCAGCCCACGTGACAGTGACTGTCTGTTATATTGTGCGTTAGGGATGAATTATTCCGCCAACCCACGTGACAGTGACTGTCTGTTTTATTGTGCGTTAGGAATGAATTAGTCCACCAAACCACGTGACGGTGACTGTCTGTTTTATTGCGCCTTAATAATGAATTAGTCCACCAACCCACGTGACGGTGACTGTCTGTTTTATTGCGCGTTATGAATGAATTAGTCCACCAACCCACGTGACATTGACTCCCTGTTTTATTGTCCGTTAGGAATGAATTAGTCCACCAACCCACGTGACATTGACTCCCTATTTTATTGTGCGTTAGGAATGAATAAGTCCGCCAACCCACGTGACAGTGACTCCCTGTTTTATTGTGCGTTAGGAATGAATTAGTCCACCAACCCACGTGACACTGACTCCCTGATTTATTGTGCGTAAGGAATGAATTAGTCCACCAACCCACGTGACGGTGACTGTCTGTTTTATTGCGCGTTAAGAATGAATTAGTCCGCCAACCCACGTGACAGTGACTGTCTGTTTTATTGCGCGTTAGGAATGAATTAGTCCACCAACCCACGTGACAGTGACTCTCTGTTTAATGGCACGTTAGGAATGAATTATTCCGCCAACCCACGTGACAGTGACTGTCTGTTTTATTGTGCGTTAGGAATGAATTATTCCGCCATCCCACGTGACAGTGACTCACTGTTTTATTGTGCGTTAGGAATGAATTAGTCCACCAAACCACGTGACACTGACTCCCTGATTTATTGTGCGTAAGGAATGAATTAGTCCACCAACCCACGTGACGGTGACTGTCTGTTTTATTGCGCGTTAGGAATGAATTAGTCCACCAACCCACGCGACATTGACTCCCTGTTTTATTGTGCGTTAGGAATGAATTAGTCCACCAACCCACGTGACATTGACTCCCTGTTTTATTGTGCGTTAGGAATGAATTAGTCCACCAACCCACGAGACATTGACTCCCTGTTTTATTGTGCGTTAGGAATGAATTAGTCCGCCAACCCACGTGACGGTAACTCCCTGTTTTATTGCGCGTTAGGAATGAATTATTCCACCAACCCACGTGACAGTGACTCCCTGTTTTATTGTGCGTTAGGAATGAATTAGTCCGCCAACCCACGTGACAGTGACTGTCTGTTTTATTGCGCGTTAGGATTGAATTAGTCCACCAACCCACGTGACATTGACTCCCTGTTTTATTGTGCGTTAGGAATGAATTAGTCCGCCAACCCACGTGACAGTGACTTTCTGTTTTATTGTGCGTTAGGAATGAATTAGTCCGCCAACCCACGTGACGGTGACTGTCTGTTTTATTGCGCGTTAGGAATGAATTAGTCCACCAACCCACATGACGGTTACTCCCTGTTTTATTGTGCGTTAGGAATGAATTAGTCCACCAACCAACGTGACGGTAACTCCCTGTTTTATTGTGCGTTAGGAATGAATTAGTCCACCAACCCACGTGACATTGACTCCCTGTTTTATTGTGCGTTAGGAATGAATTAGTCCGCCAACCCACGTGACGGTGACTCTCTGTTTTATTGCGCGTTAGGAATGAATTAATCCACCAACCCACGAGACAGTGACTCCCTGTTTTATTGTATGTTAGGAATGAATTAGTCCGCCAACCCACGTGACAGTGACTGTCTGTTTTATTGCGCGTTAGGAATGAATTAGTCCAACAACCCACGTGACATTGACTCCCTGTTTTATTGTGCGTTAGGAATGAATTAGTCCGCCAACCCACGTGACAGTGACTGTCTGTTTTATTGTGCGTTAGGAATGAATTATTCCAACAACCTACGTGACAGTGACTGTCTGTTTTATTGTGCGTTAAGAATGAATTATTCCGCCAACCCACGTGACAGTGACTCACTGTTATATTGCACGTTAGGAATGAATTAGTCCACCAACCCACGTGACAGTGACTGTCTGTTTTATTGTCCGTTAGGAATGAATTATTCCGCCAACCCACGTGACAGTGACTCCCTGTTTTATTGTGCGTTAGGAATGAATTAGTCCACCAACCCACGTGACAGTGACTGTCTGTTTTATTGTGCGTTAGGAATTAATTAAACCACCAACCCACGTGACAGAGACTGTCTGTTATATTGTGCGTTAGGAATGAATTATTCCGCCAACCCACGTGACAGAGACTGTCTGTTTTATTGTGCGTCAGGAATGAATTATTCCGCCAATCCACGTGACAGTGACTCACTGTTTTATTGTGGGTTAGGAATGAATTAGTCCACCAAACCACGTGACGGTGACTGTCTGTTTTATTGCGCCTTAATAATGAATTAGTCCACCAACCCACGTGACGGTGACTGTCTGTTTTATTGCGCGTTAGGAATGAATTAGTCCACCAACAATCGTGACTTTGACTCCCTGTTTTATTGTGCGTTAGGAATGAATTAGTCCGCCAACCCACGTGACAGTGACTCCCTGTTTTATTGTGCGTTAGGAATGAATTAGTCCGCCAACCCACGTGACAGTGACTGTCTGTTTTATTGTGCGTTAGGAATGAATTATTCCAACAACCTACGTGACAGTGACTGTCTGTTTTATTGTGCGTTAAGAATGAATTATTCCGCCAACCCACGTGACAGTGACTCCCTGTTATATTGCACGTTAGGAATGAATTAGTCCACCAACCCACCTGACAGTGACTGTCTGTTTTATTGTCCGTTAGGAATGAATTATTCCGCCAACCCACGTGACAGTGACTCCCTGTTTTATTGTGCGTTAGGAATGAATTAGTCCACCAACCCACGTGACAGTGACTGTCTGTTTTATTGTGCGTTAGGAATGAATTAGTCCACCAACCCACGTGACAGAGACTGTCTGTTATATTGTGCGTTAGGAATGAATTATTCCGCCAACCCACGTGACAGAGACTGTCTGTTTTATTGTGCGTCAGGAATGAATTATTCCGCCAACCCACGTGACAGTGACTCACTGTTTTATTGTGGGTTAGGAATGAATTAGTCCACCAAACCACGTGACGGTGACTGTCTGTTTTATTGCGCCTTAATAATGAATTAGTCCACCAGCCCACGTGACGGTGACTGTCTGTTTTATTGCGCGTTAGGAATGAATTAGTCCACCAACACTCGTGACTTTGACTCCCTTTTTTATTGTGCGTTAGGAATGAATTAGTCCGCCAACCCACGTGACAGTGACTCCCTGTTTTATTGTGCGTTAGGAATGAATTAGTCCACCAACCCACGTGACATTGACTCCCTGTTTTATTGTGCGTTAGGAATGAATTAGTCCACCAACCCACGTGACGGTGACTGTCTGTTTTATTGCGCGTTAGGAATGAATTAGTCCGCCAACCCACGTGACAGTGACTGTCTGTTTTATTGCGCGTTAGGAATGAATTAGTCCATCAACCCACGTGACAGTGACTCTCTGTTTTATTGCACGTTAGGAATGAATTATTCCACCAACCCACGTGACAGTGACTGTCTGTTATATTGTGCGTTAGGAATGAATTATTCCGCCAACCCACGTGACAGGGACTCACTGTTTTATTGTGCGTTAGGAATGAAATAGTCCACCAAACCACTTGACGGTGACTGCCTGTTTTATTGCGCCTTAATAATGAATTAGTCCACCAACCCACGTGACGGTGACTGTCTATTTTATTGCGCGTTAGGAATGAATTAGTCCACCAACCCACGTGACATTGACTCCCTGTTTTATTGTGCGTTAGGAATGAATTAGTCCACCAACCCACGTGACATTGACTGTCTGTTTCATTGTGCGTTAGGAATGAATTAGTCCGCCAACCAACGTGACGGTGACTGTCTGTTTTATTGCGCGTTAGGAATGAATTAGTCCACCAACCGACGTGACGGTAACTCCCTGTTTTATTGTGCGTTAGGAATGAATTAGTCCACCAACCCACGTGACGGTAACTCCCTGTTTTATTGTGCATTAGGAATGAATTAGTCCACCAACCCACGTGACATTGACTCCCTGTTTTATTGTGCGTTAGGAATGAATTAGTCCACCAACCCACGTGACGGTGACTCTCTGTTTTATTGCGCGTTAGGAATGAACTAATCCACCAACCCACGTGACAGTGACTCCCTGTTTTATTGTGCGTTAGGAATGAATTAGTCCGCCAACCCACGTGACAGTGACTGTCTGTTTTATTGCGCGTTAGGATTGAATTAGTCCACCAACCCACGTGACATTGACTCCCTGTTTTATTGTGCGTTAGGAATGAATTAGTCCGCCAACCCACGTGACAGTGACTGTCTGTTTTATTGTGCGTTAGGAATGAATTATTCCAACAACCTACGTGACAGTGACTGTCTGTTTTATTGTGCGTTAAGAATGAATTATTCCGCCAAACCCACGTGACAGTGACTCCCTGTTATATTGCACGTTAGGAATGAATTAGTCCACCAACCCACGTGACAGTGACTGTCTGTTTTATTGTGCGTTAGGAATGAATTAATCCACCAACACACGTGACAGTGACTCCCAGTTTTATTGTGCGTTAGGAATGAATTAGTCCACCAACCCACGTGACAGTGACTGTCTGTTTTATTGTGCGTTAGGAATGAATTATTCCGCCAACCCACGTGACAGTGCCTGTCTGTTTTATTGTGCGATAGGAATGAATTAGTCCACCAACCCACGTGACAGTGACTGTCTGTTTTATTGTGCGTTAGGAATGAATTATTCCGCCAACCCACGTGACAGTGACTCACTGTTTTATTGTGCGTTAGGAATGAATTAGTCCACCAACCCACGTGACAGTGACTGTCTGTTATATTGTGCGTTAGGTATGAATTATTCCGCCAACCCACGTGACAGTGACTGTCTGTTTTATTGTGCGTTAGGAATGAGTTATTCCGCCAACCCACGTGACAGTGACTCACTGTTTTATTGTGCGTTAGGAATGAATTAGTCCACCAGCCCACGTGACAGTGACTGTCTGTTATATTGTGCGTTAGGGATGAATTATTCCGCCAACCCACGTGACAGTGACTGTCTGTTTTATTGTGCGTTAGGAATGAATTAGTCCACCAAACCACGTGACGGTGACTGTCTGTTTTATTGCGCCTTAATAATGAATTAGTCCACCAACCCACGTGACGGTGACTGTCTGTTTTATTGCGCGTTATGAATGAATTAGTCCACCAACCCACGTGACATTGACTCCCTGTTTTGTTGTCCGTTAGGAATGAATTAGTCCACCAACCCACGTGACATTGACTCCCTATTTTATTGTGCGTTAGGAATGAATTAGTCCGCCAACCCACGTGACAATGACTCCCTGTTTTATTGTGCGTTAGGAATGAATTAGTCCACCAACCCACGTGACACTGACTCCCTGATTTATTGTGCGTAAGGAATGAATTAGTCCACCAACCCACGTGACGCTGACTGTCTGTTTTATTGCGCGTTAAGAATGAATTAGTCCGCCAACCCACGTGACAGTGACTGTCTGTTTTATTGCGCGTTAGGAATGAATTAGTCCACCAACCCACGTGACAGTGACTCTCTGTTTTATTGCACGTTAGGAATGAATTATTCCGCCAACCCACGTGACAGTGACTGTCTGTTTTATTGTGCGTTAGGAATGAATTATTCCGCCAACCCACGTGACAGTGACTCACTGTTTTATTGTGCGTTAGGAATGAATTAGTCCACCAAACCACGTGACGGTGACTGTCTGTTTTATTGCGCCTTAATAATGAATTAGTCCACCAACCCACGTGACGGTGACTGTCTGTTTTATTGCGCGTTAGGAATGAATTAGTCCACCAACCCACGTGACATTGACTCCCTGATTTATTGTGCGTTAGGAATGAATTAGTCCACCAACCCACGTGACATTGACTCCCTGTTTTATTGTGCGTTAGGAATGAATTAGTCCACCAACCCACGAGACATTGACTCCCTGTTTTATTGTGCGTTAGGAATGAATTAGTCCGCCAACACACGTGACGGTAACTCCCTGTTTTATTGCGCGTTAGGAATGAATTATTCCACCAACCCACGTGACAGTGACTCCCTGTTATATTGTGCGTTAGGAATGAATTAGTCCGCCAACCCACGTGACAGTGACTGTCTGTTTTATTGCGGGTTAGGATTGAATTAGTCCACCAACCCACGTGACATTGACTCCCTGTTTTATTGTGCGTTAGGAATGAATTTGTCCGCCAACCCACGTGACAGTGACTTTCTGTTTTATTGTGCGTTAGGAATGAATTAGTCCGCCAACCCACGTGACGGTGACTGTCTGTTTTATTGCGCGTTAGGAATGAATTAGTCCACCAACCCACATGACGGTTACTCCCTGTTTTATTGTGCGTTAGGATTGAATTAGTCCACCAACCAACGTGACGGTAACTCCCTGTTTTATTGTGCGTTAGGAATGAATTAGTCCACCAACCCACGTGACATTGACTCCCTGTTTTATTGTGCGTTAGGAATGAATTAGTCCGCCAACCCACGTGACGGTGACTCTCTGTTTTATTGCGCGTTAGGAATGAATTAATCCACCAACCCACGAGACAGTGACTCCCTGTTTTATTGTATGTTAGGAATGAATTAGTCCGCCAACCCACGTGACAGTGACTGTCTGTTTTATTGCGCGTTAGGAATGAATTAGTCCAACAACCCACGTGACATTGACTCCCTGTTTTATTGTGCGTTAGGAATGAATTAGTCCGCCAACCCACGTGACAGTGACTGTCTGTTTTATTGTGCGTTAGGAATGAATTATTCCAACAACCTACGTGACAGTGACTGTCTGTATTATTGTGGGTTAAGAATGAATTATTCGGCCAACCCACGTGACAGTGACTCCCTGTTATATTGCACGTTAGGAATGAATTAGTCCACCAACCCACGTGACAGTGACTGTCTGTTTTATTGTGCGTTAAGAATTAATTAAACCACCAACCCACGTGACAGAGACTGTCTGTTATATTGTGCGTTAGGAATGAATTATTCCGCCAACCCACGTGACAGAGACTGTCTGTTTTATTGTGCGTCAGGAATGAATTATTCCGCCAACCCACGTGACAGTGACTCACTGTTTTATTGTGGGTTAGGAATGAATTAGTCCACCAAACCACGTGACGGTGACTGTCTGTTTTATTGCGCCTTAATAATGAATTAGTCCACCAACCCACGTGACGGTGACTGTCTGTTTTATTGCGCGTCAGGAATGAATTAGTCCACGAACACTCGTGACTTTGACTCCCTGTTTTATTGTGCGTTAGGAATGAATTAGTCCGCCAACCCACGTGACAGTGACTCCCTGTTTTATTGTGCGTTAGGAATGAATTAGTCCACCAACCCACGTGACATTGACTCCCTGTTTTATTGTGCGTTAGGAATGAATTAGTCCACCAACCCACGTGACGGTGACTGTCTGTTTTATTGCGCGTTAGGAATGAATTAGTCCGCCAACCCACGTGACAGTGACTGTCTGTTTTATTGCGCGTTAGGAATGAATTAGTCCACCAACCCACGTGACAGTGACTCTCTGTTTTATTGCACGTTAGGAATGAATTATTCCACCAAACCACGTGACAGTGACTGTTTGTTATATTGTGCGTTAGGAATGAAATATTCCGCCAACCCACGTGACAGGGACTCACTGTTTTATTGTGCGTTAGGAATGAAATAGTCCACCAAACCACTTGACGGTGACTGCTTGTTTTATTGCGCCTTAATAATGAATTAGTCCACCAACCCACGTGACGGTGACTGTCTGTTTTATTGCGCGTTAGGAATGAATTAGTCCACCAACCCACGTGACATTGACTCTCTGTTTTATTGTGCGTTAGGAATGAATTAGTCCACCAACCCACGTGACATTGACTGTCTGTTTTATTGTGCGTTAGGAATGAATTAGTCCGCCAACCAACGTGACGGTGACTGTCTGTTTTATTGCGCGTTAGGAATGAATTAGTCCACCAACCCACGTGACGGTAACTCCCTGTTTTATTGTGCGTTAGGAATGAATTAGTCCACCAACCCACGTGACGGTAACTCCCTGTTTTATTGTGCATTAGGAATGAATTAGTCCACCAACACACCTGACATTGACTCCCTGTTTTATTGTGCGTTAGGAATGAATTAGTCCGCCAACCCACGTGACGGTGAATCTCTGTTTTATTGCGCGTTAGGAATGAACTAATCCACCAACCCACGTGACAGTGACTCCCTGTTTTATTGTGCGTTAGGAATGAATTAGTCCGCCAACCCACGTGACAGTGACTGTCTGTTTTATTGCGCGTTAGGATTGAATTAGTCCACCAACCCACGTGACATTGACTCCCTGTTTTATTGTGCGTTAGGAATGAATTAGTCCGCCAACCCACGTGACAGTGACTGTCTGTTTTATTGTGCGTTAGGAATGAATTATTCCAACAACCTACGTGACAGTGACTGTCTGTTTTATTGTGCGTTAAGAATGAATTATTCCGCCAACCCACGTGACAGTGACTCCCTGTTATATTGCACGTTAGGAATGAATTAGTCCACCAACCCACGTGACAGTGACTGTCTTTTTTATTGTGCGTTAGGAATGAATTAATCCACCAACACACGTGACAGTGACTCCCTGTTTTATTGTGCGTTAGGAATGAATTAGTCCACCAACCCACGTGACAGTGACTGTCTGTTTTATTGTGCGTTAGGAATGAATTATTCCGCCAACCCACGTGACAGTGCCCGTCTGTTTTATTGTGCGATAGGAATGAATTAGTCCACCAACCCACGTGACAGTGACTGTCTGTATTATTGTGCGTTAGGAATGAATTATTCCGCCAACCCACGTGACAGTGACTCACTGTTTTATTGTGCGTTAGGAATGAATTAGTCCACCAACCCACGTGACAGTGACTGTCTGTTATATTGTGCGTTAGGAATGAATTATTCCGCCAACCCACGTGACAGTGACTGTCTGTTTTATTGTGCGTTAGGAATGAGTTATTCCGCCAACCCACCGGACAGTGACTCACTGTTTTATTGTGCGTTAGGAATGAGTTAATCCACCAACCCACGTGACAGTGACTCACTGTTTTATTGTGCGTTAGGAATGAGTTATTCCGCCAACCCACGTGACAGTGACTCACTGTTTTATTGTGCGTTAGGAATGAATTAATCCACCAACCTACGTGACAGTGACTCACTGTTTTATTGTGCGTTAGGAATGAGTTATTCCGCCAACCCACGTGACAGTGATTCGCTGTTTTATTGTGCGTTAGGAATGAATTAGTCCACCAAACCACGTGACGGTGACTGTCTGTTTTACTGCGGGTTAGGAATGAATTATTCCACCAACCCACGTGACGGTGACTGTCTGTTTTATTGCGCGATAGGAATGAATTAGTCCACCAACCCACTTGACGGTGACTGTCTGTTTTACTGCGGGTTAGGAATGAATTATTCCGCCAACCCACGTGACGATGACTGTCTGTTTTATTGCGCGTTAGGAATGAATTATTCCGCCAACCCACGTTACAATGACTGTCTGTTTTATTGTGCGTTAGGAATGAATTAGTTCACCAACCCACGTGACAGTGACTCCCTGTTTTATTGTACGTTAGGAATGAGTTATTCCACCAACCCACGTGACAGTGACTGTCTGTTTTATTGTGCGTTAGGAATGAATTAGTTCACCAACCCACGTGACAGTGACTGTTTTATTGCACGTTAGGAATGAATTATTCCGCTAACCCACGTGAAAGTGACTGTCTGTTTTATTGTACGTTAGGAATGAATTATTCCACCAACTAACGTGACAGTGACTGTCTGTTTTATTGTGCGTTAGGAATGAATTAGTTCACCAACCCACGTGACAGTGACTGTTTTATTGTACGTTAGGAATGAATTATTCCATCAACCCACTTGACAGTGACTGTCTGTTTTATTGTGCGTTAGGAATGAATTAGTTCACCAACCCACGTGACAGTGACTGTCTGTTTTATTGAACGTTAGGAATGAATTATTCCACCAACCCACGTGACAGTGACTGTCTGTTTTATTGTGCGTTAGGAATGAATTAGTCCACCGACCCACGTGACGGTGACTCCCTGTTTTATTGTGCGTTAGGAATGAATTAGTCCGCCAACCCACGTGACGGTAACTCCCTGTTTTATTGCGCGTTAGGAATGAATTAGTCCACCAACCCACGTGACAGTGACTCCCTGTTTTATTGTGCGTTAGGAATGAATTATTCCGCCAACCCACGTGACGGTGACTCACTGTTTTATTGTGCGTTAGGAATGAATTAGTCCACCAACCCACGTGACAGTGACTCACTGTTCTATTGTGCGCTAGGAATGAATTAATCCACCAACCCACGTGACGGTGACTCCCTGTTTTATTGTGCGTTAGGAATGAATTAATCCACCAACCCACGTGACGGTAACTGTCTGTTTTATTGTGCGTTAGGAATGAATTAGTCCAACAACCTACGTGACAGTGACTCCCTGTTTTATTGTGCCTTAGGAATGAATTAATCCACCAAACCACGTGACGGTGACTGTCTGTTTTATTGCGCGTTAGGAATGAATTATTCCGCCAACCCACGTGACAGTGACTGTCTGTTTTATTGTGCGTTAGGAATGAATTATTCCGCCAACCCACGTGACAGTGACTGTCTGTTTTACTGCGCGTTAGGAATGAATTATTTCGCCAACCCACGAAACGGTAACTCTCTGTTTTATTGCGCGTTAGGAATGAATTAGTCCACCAACCCACGTGAAAGTAACTTTCTGTTTTATTGTGCGTTTGAATGAATTATTCCGCCAACCCACGTGACGGTGACTGTCTATTTTATTGCTCGTTAGGAATGAATTAGTCCACCAACCCACGTGAAAGTAACTGTCTGTTTTATTGTGCGTTAGGAATGAATTATTCCGCCAACCCACGTGACAGTGACTGTCTGTTTTACTGCGCGTTAGGAATGAATTAGTCCACAAACCCACGTGACGGTGACTGTCTGTTTTATTGCGCGTTAGGAATGAATTAGTCCACCAACCCACGTGACAGTGACTCTCTGTTTTATTGTGCGTTAGGGATGAATTAGTCCGCCAACCCACGTGACAGTGACTGTCTGTTTTATTGTGCGTTAGGAATGAATTAGTCCAACAACCTACGTGACAGTGACTGTCTGTTTTATTGTGCGTTAAGAATGTATTATTCCGCCAACCCACGTGACAGTGACTCCCTGTTATATTGCACGTTAGGAATGAATAAGTCCACCAACCCACGTGACAGTGACTGTCTGTTTTATTGTCCGTTAGGAATGAATTATTCCGCCAACCCACGTGACAGTGACTCCCTGTTTTATTGTGCGTTAGGAATGAATTAGTCCACCATCACACGTGACAGTGACAGTCTGATTTATTGTGCGTTAGGCATGAATTAGTCCACCAACCCGCGTGACAGTGACTGTCTGTTATATTGTGCGTTAGGAATGAATTATTCCGCCAACCCACGTGACAGTGACTGTCTGTTTTATTGTGCGTTAGGAATGAATTATTCCGCCAACCCACGTGACAGTGACTCACTGTTTTATTGTGCGTTAGGAATGAATTAGTCCACAAAACCACGTGACGGTGACTGTCTGTTTTATTGCGCCTTAATAATGAATTAGTCCACCAACCCACGTGACGGTGACTGTCAGTTTTTTTGCGCGTTAGGAATGAATTAGTCCACCAACCCACGTGACATTGACTCCCTGTTTTATTGTGCGTTAGGAATGAATTAGTCCGCCAACCCACGTGACAGTGACTGTCTGTTTTATTGCGCGTTAGGAATGAATTAGTCCACCAACCCACGTGACAGTGACTCCCTGTTTTATTGTGCGTTAGGAATGAATTAGTCCACCAACCCACGTGACATTGACTCCCTGTTTTATTGTGCGTTAGGAATGAATTAGTCCACCAACCCACGTGACGGTGACTGTCTGTTTTATTGCGCGTTAGGAATGAATTAGTCCGCCAACCCACGTGACAGTGACTGTCTGTTTTATTGCGCGTTAGGAATGAATTAGTCCACCAACCCACGTGACAGTGACTCTCTGTTTTATTGCACGATAAGAATGAATTATTCCGCCAACCCACGTGACAGTGACTGTCTGTTTTATTGTGCGTTAGGAATGAATTATTCCGCCAACCCACGTGACAGTGACTCACTGTTTTATTGTGCGTTAGGAACGAATTAGTCCACCAAACCACGTGACGGTGACTGCCTGTTTTATTGCGATTTAATAATGAATTAGTCCACCAACCCACGTGACGGTGACTGTCTGTTTTATTGCGCGTTAGGAATGAATTACTCCACCAACCCACGTGAAATTGACTCCCTGTTTTATTGTGCGTTAGGAATGAATTAGTCCACCAACACACGTGACATTGACTGTCTGTTTTATTGTGCGTTAGGAATGAATTAGTCCGCCAACCCACGTGACGGTGACTGTCTGTTTTATTGCGCGCTAGGAATGAATTAGTCCACCAACCCACGTGACAGTGACTGTCTGTTTTATTGTGCGTTAGGAATGAATTAGTCCGCCAACCCACGTGACGGTGACTGTCTGTTTTATTGCGCGTTAGGAATGAATTAGTCCACCAACCCACATGACGGTAACTCCCTGTTTTATTGTGCGTTAGGAATGAATTAGTCCACCAACCAACGTGACGGTAACTCCCTGTTTTATTGTGCGTTAGGAATGAATTAGTCCACCAACCCACGTGACATTGACTCCCTGTTTTATTGTGCGTTAGGAATGAATTAGTCCGCCAACCCACGTGACGGTGACTCTCTGTTTTATTGCGCGTTAGGAATGAATTAATCCACCAACCCACGTGACAGTGACTCCCTGTTTTATTGTGCGTTAGGAATGAATTAGTCCGCCAACCCACGTGATAGTGACTGTCTGTTTTATTGCGCGTTAGGAATGAATTAGTCCAACAACCCACGTGACATTGACTCCCTGTTTTATTGTGCGTTAGGAATGAATTAGTCCGCCAACCGACGTGACAGTGACTGTCTGTTTTATTGTGCGTTAGGAATGAATTATTCCAACAACCTACGTGACAGTGACTGTCTGTTTTATTGTGCGTTAAGAATGAATTATTCCGCCAACCCACGTGACAGTGACTCCCTGTTATATTGCACGTTAGGAATGAATTAGTCCACCAACCCACGTGACAGTGACTGTCTGTTTTATTGTCCGTTAGGAATGAATTATTCCGCCAACCCACGTGACAGTGACTCCCTGTTTTATTGTGCGTTAGGAATGAATTAGTCCACCAACCCACGTGACAGTGACTGTCTGTTTTATTGTGCGTTAGGAATGAATTAGTCCACCAACCCACGTGACAGAGACTGTCTGTTATATTGTGCGTTAGGAATGAATTATTCCGCCAACCCACGTGACAGTGACTGTCTGTTTTATTGTGCGTTAGGAATGAATTATTCCGCCAACCCACGTGTTAGTGACTCACTGTTTTATTGTGGGTTAGGAATGAATAACTCCACCAAACCACGTGACTGTGACTGTCTGTTTTATTGCGCCTTAATAATGAATTATTCCACCAACCCACGTGACGGTGACTGTCTGTTTTATTGCGCGTTAGGAATGAATTAGTCCACCAACACTCGTGTCTTTGACTCCCTGTTTTATTGTGCGTTAGGAATGAATTAGTCCGCCAACCCACGTTACAGTGACTCCCTGTTTTATTGTGGGTTAGGAATGAATTAGTCCACCAACCCACGTGACAGTGACTGCCTGTTTTATTGTGCGTTAGGAATGAATTATTCCGCCAACCCACGTGACAGTGACTGTCTGTTATATTGTGCGTTAGGAATGAATTATTCCGCCAACCCACGTGACAGTGACTGTCTGTTTTATTGTGCGTTAGGAATGAATTATTCCGCCAACCCACGTGACAGTGACTCACTGTTTTATTGTGGTTTAGGAATGAATTAGTCCACCAACCCACGTGACAGTGACTGTCTGTATTATTGTGCGTTAGGAATGAATTATTCCGCCAACCCACGTGACAGTGACTGTCTGATTTATTGTGCGTTAGGAATGAATTAGTCCGCCAACCAACGTGACGGTGACTGTCTGTTTTATTGCGCGTTAGGAATGAATTAGTCCACCAACCCACGTGACGGTAACTCCCTGTTTTATTGTGCGTTAGGAATGAATTAGACCACCTACCCACGTGACGGTAACTCCCTGTTTTATTGTGCATTAGGAATGAATTAGTCCACCAACCCACGTGACATTGACTCCCTGTTTTATTGTGCGTTAGGAATGAATTAGTCCGCCAACCCACGTGACGGTGACTCTATGTTTTATTGCGCGTTAGGAATGAACTAATCCACCAACCCACGTGACAGTGACTCCCTGTTTTATTGTGCGTTAGGAATGAATTAGTCCGCCAACCCACGTGACAGTGACTGTCTGTTTTATTGCGCGTTAGGATTGAATTAGTCCACCAACCCACGTGACATTGACTCCCTGTTTTATTGTGCGTTAGGAATGAATTAGTCCGCCAACCCACGTGACAGTGACTGTCTGTTTTATTGTGCGTTAGGAATGAATTATTCCAACAACCTACGTGACAGTGACTGTTTGTTTTATTGTGCGTTAAGAATGAATTATTCCGCCAACCCACGTGACAGTGACTCCCTGTTATATTGCACGTTAGGAATGAATTAGTCCACCAACCCACGTGACAGTGACTGTCTGTTTTATTGTGCATTAGGAATGAATTAGTTCACCAACCCACGTGACAGTGACTGTCTGTTTTATTGAACGTTAGGAATGAATTATTCCACCAACCCACGTGACAGTGACTGTCTGTTTTATTGTGCGTTAGGAATGAATTATTCCGCCAACCCACCTGACAGTGCCTGTCTGTTTTATTGTGCGATAGGAATGAATTAGTCCACCAACCCACGTGACAGTGACTGTTTGTATTATTGTGCGTTAGGAATGAATTATTCCGCCAAACCACGTGACAGTGACTCACTGTTATATTGTGCGTTAGGAATGAATTAGTCCACCAACCCACGTGACAGTGACTGTCTGTTATATTGTGCGTTAGGAATGAATTATTCCGCCAACCCACGTGACAGTGACTGTCTGTTTTATTGTGCGTTAGGAATGAGTTATTCCACCAACCCACGTGACAGTGACTCACTGTTTTATTGTGCGTTAGGAATGAATTAGTCCACCAACCCACGTGACAGTGACTGTCTGTTATATTGTGCGTTAGGAATGAATTATTCCGCCAACCCACGTGACAGTGACTGTCTGTTTTATTGTGCGTTAGAAATGAATTATTCCGCCAACCCACGTGACAGTGACTCACTGTTTTATTGTGCGTTAGGAATGAATTAGTCCACCAAACCACGTGACGGTGACTGTCTGTTTTATTGCGCCTTAATAATGAATTAGTCCACCAACCCACGTGACGGTGACTGTCTGTTTTATTGCGCGTTATGAATGAATTAGTCCACCAACCCACGTGACATTGACTCCCTGTTTTATTGTGCGTTAGGAATGAATTAGTCCACCAACCCACGTGACATTGACTCCCTATTTTATTGTGCGTTAGGAATGAATTAGTCCGCCAACCCACGTGACAGTGACTCCCTGTTTTATTGTGCGTTAGGAATGAATTAGTCCACCAACCCACGTGACACTGACTCCCTGATTTATTGTGCGTAAGGAATGAATTAGTCCACCAACCCACGTGACGGTGACTGTCTGTTTTATTGCGCGTTAGGAATGAATTAGTCCGCCAACCCACGTGACAGTGACTGTCGGTTTTATTGCGCGTTAGGAATGAATTAGTCCACCAACCCATGTGACAGTGACTCTCTGTTTTATTGCACGTTAGGAATGAATTATTCCGCCAACCCACGTGACAGTGACTGTCTGTTTTATTGTGCGTTAGGAATGAATTATTCCGCCAACCCACGTGACAGTGACTCACTGTTTTATTGTGCGTTAGGAATGAATTAGTCCACCAAACCACGTGACGGTGACTGTCTGTTTTATTGCGCCTTAATAATGAATTAGTCCACCAACCCACGTGACGGTGACTGTCTGTTTTATTGCGCGTTAGGAATGAATTAGTCCACCAACCCACGTGACATTGACTCCCTGTTTTATTGTGCGTTAGGAATGAATTAGTCCACCAACCCACGTGACATTGACTCCCTGTTTTATTGTGCGTTAGGAATGAATTAGTCCACCAACCCACGAGACATTGACTCCCTGTTTTATTGTGCGTTAGGAATGAATTAGTCCGCCAATCCACGTGACGGTAACTCCCTGTTTTATTGCGCGTTAGGAATGAATTATTCCACCAACCCACGTGACAGTGACTCCCTGTTTTATTGTGCGTTAGGAATGAATTATTCCGCCAACCCACGTGACAGTGACTAGCTGTTATATTGCACGTTAGGAATGAATTAGTCCACCAACCCACGTGACAGTGACTGTCTGTTTTATTGTGCGTTAGGAATGAATTAATCCACCAACCCACGTGACAGTGACTCCCTGTTTTATTGTGCGTTAGGAATGAATTAGTCCACCAACCCACGTGAGAGTGACTGTCTGTTTTATTGTGCATAAGGAATGAATTATTCCGCCAACCCACGTGACAGTGACTGTCTGTTTTATTGTGCGTTAGGAATGAATTAGTCCACCATCCCACGTGACAGAGACTGTCTGTTTTATTGTGCGTTAGGAATGAATTATTCCGCCAATCCACGTGACAGTGACTCACTGTTTTATTGTGCGTTAGGAATGAATTAGTCCACCAACCCACGTGACAGTGACTGTCTGTTATATTGTGCGTTAGGAATGAATTATTCCGCCAACCCACGTGACAGTGACTGTCTGTTTTATTGTGCGTTAGGAATGAGTTATTCCGCCAACCCACCGGACAGTGACTCACTGTTTTATTGTGCGTTAGGAATGAATTAATCCACCAACCCACGTGACAGTGACTCACTGTTTTTTTGTGCGTAAGGAATGAGTTATTCCGCCAACCCACGTGACAGTGACTCACTGTTTTATTGTGCGTTAGGAATGAATTAATCCACCAACCCACGTGACAGTGACTCACTGTTTTATTGTGCGTTAGGAATGAGTTATTCCGCCAACCCACGTGACAGTGATTCGCTGTTTTATTGTGCGTTAGGAATGAATTATTCCACCAAATAACGTGACAGTGACTGTCTGTTTTATTGTGCGTTAGGAATGAATTAGTTCACCAACCCACTTGACGGTGTCTGCCTGTTTTACTGCGGGTTAGGAATGAATTATTCCACCAACCCACGTGACGGTGACTGTCTGTTTTATTGCGCGAGAGGAATGAATTAGTCCACCAACCCACTTGACGGTGTCTGCCTGTTTTACTGCGGGTTAGGAATGAATTATTCCGCCAACCCACGTGACGGTGACTGTCTGTTTTATTGCGCGTTAGGAATGAATTATTCCGCCAACCCACGTTACAATGACTGTCTGTTTTATTGTACGTTAGGAATGAATTATTCCACCAACTAACGTGACAGTGACTGTCTGTTTTATTGTGCGTTAGGAATGAATTAGTTCACCAACCCACGTGACAGTGACTGTCTGTTTTATTGTGCGTTAGGAATGAATTAGTTCACCAACCCACGTGACAGTGACTGTCTGTTTTATTGTGCGTTAGGAATGAATTAGTCCACCAACCCACGTGACAGTGACTGTCTGTTTTATTGTGCGTTAGGAATGAATTAGTCCACCGACCCACGTGACGGTGACTCCCTGTTTTATTGTGCGTTAGGAATGAATTAGTCCGCCAACCCACGTGACGGTAACTCCCTGTTTTATTGCGCGTTAGGAATGAATTAGTCCACCAACCCACGTGACAGTGACTCCCTGCTTTATTGTGCGTTAGGAATGAATTATTCCGCCAACCCACGTGACGGTGACTCACTGTTTTATTGTGCGTTAGGAATGAATTAGTCCACCAACCCACGTTACAGTGACTCACTGTTTTATTGTGCGCTAGGAATGAATTAATCCACCAACCCACGTGACGGTGACTCCCTGTTTTATTGTGCGTTAGGAATGAATTAATCCACCAACCCACGTGACGGTAACTGTCTGTTTTATTGTGCGTTAGGAATGAATTAGTCCAACAACCTACGTGACAGTGACTCCCTGTTTTATTGTGCGTTAGGAATGAATTAGTCCACCAAACCACGTGACGGTGACTGTCTGTTTTATTGCGCGTTAGGAATGAATTATTCCGCCAACCCACGTGACAGTAACTGTCTGTTTTATTGTGCGTTAGGAATGAATTATTCCGCCAACACACGTGACAGTGACTGTCTGTATTACTGCGCGTTAGGAATGAATTATTTCGCCAACCCACGAAACGGTAACTCTCTGTTTTATTGCGCGTTAGGAATGAATTAGTCCACCAACCCACGTGAAAGTAACTGTCTGTTTTATTGTGCGTTTGAATGAATTATTCCGCCAACCCACGTGACGGTGACTGTCTATTTTATTGCTCGTTAGGAATGAATTAGTCCACCAACCCACGTGAAAGTAACTGTCTGTTTTATTGTGCGTTAGGAATGAATTATTCCGCCAACCCACGTGACAGTGACTGTCTGTTTTACTGCGCGTTAGGAATGAATTAGTCCACAAACCCACGTGACGGTGACTGTCTGTTTTATTGCGCGTTAGGAATGAATTAGTCCACCAACCCACGTGACAGTGACACTCTGTTTTATTGTGCGTTAGGGATGAATTAGTCCGCCAACCCACGTGACAGTGACTGTCTGTTTTATTGTGCGTTAGGAATGAATTAGTCCAACAACCTACGTGACAGTGACTGTCTGTTTTATTGTGCGTTAAGAATGTATTATTCCGCCAACCCACGTGACAGTGACTCCCTGTTATATTGCACGTTAGGAATGAATTAGTCCACCAACCCACGTGACAGTGACTGTCTGTTTTATTGTCCGTTAGGAATGAATTATTCCGCCAACCCACGTGACAGTGACTCCCTGTTTTATTGTGCGTTAGGAATGAATTAGTCCACCATCACACGTGACAGTGACAGTCTGATTTATTGTGCGTTAGGCATGAATTAGTCCACCAACCCACGTGACAGTGACTGTCTGTTATATTGTGCGTTAGGAATGAATTATTCCGCCAACCCACGTGACAGTGACTGTCTGTTTTATTGTGCGTTAGGAATGAATTATTCCGCCAACCCACGTGACAGTGACTCACTGTTTTATTGTGCGTTAGGAATGAATTAGTCCACAAAGCCACGTGACGGTGACTGTCTGTTTTATTGCGCCTTAATAATGAATTAGTCCACCAACCCACGTGACGGTGACTGTCTGTTTTATTGCGCGTTAGGAATTAGTCCACCAACCCACGTGACATTGACTCCCTGTTTTATTGTGCGTTAGGAATGAATTAGTCCGCCAACCCACGTGACAGTGACTGTCTGTTTTATTGCGCGTTAGGAATGAATTAGTCCACCAACCCACGTGACAGTGACTCCCTGTTTTATTGTGCGTTAGGAATGAATTAGTCCACCAACCCACGTGACATTGACTCCCTGTTTTATTGTGCGTTAGGAATGAATTAGTCCACCAACCCACGTGACGGTTACTGTCTGTTTTATTGCGCGTTAGGAATGAATTTGTCCGCCAACCCACGTGACAGTGACTGTCTGTTTTATTGCGCGTTAGGAATGAATTAGTCCACCAACCCACGTGACAGTGACTCTCTGTTTTATTGCACGATAAGAATGAATTATTCCGCCAACCCACGTGACAGTGACTGTCTGTTTTATTGTGCGTTAGGAATGAATTATTCCGCCAACCCACGTGACAGTGACTCACTGTTTTATTGTGCGTTAGGAACGAATTAGTCCACCAAACCACGTGACGGTGACTGCCTGTTTTATTGCGCCTTAATAATGAATTAGTCCACCAACCCACGTGACGGTGACTGTCTGTTTTATTGCGCGTTAGGAATGAATTAGTCCACCAACCCACGTGAAATTGACTCCCTGTTTTATTGTGCGTTAGGAATGAATTAGTCCACCAACACACGTGACATTGACTGTCTGTTTTATTGTGCGTTAGGAATGAATTAGTCCGCCAACCCACGTGACGGTGACTGTCGGTTTTATTGCGCGCTAGGAATGAATTAGTCCACCAACCCACGTGACAGTGACTGTCTGTTTTATTGTGCGTTAGGAATGAATTAGTCCGCCAACCCACGTGACGGTGACTGTCTGTTTTATTGCGCGTTAGGAATGAATTAGTCCACCAACCCACATGACGGTAACTCCCTGTTTTATTGTGCGTTAGGAATGAATTAGTCCACCAACCAACGTGACGGTAACTCCCTGTTTTATTGTGCGTTAGGAATGAATTAGTCCACCAACCCACGTGACATTGACTCCCTGTTTTATTGTGCGTTAGGAATGAATTAGTCCGCCAATCCACGTGACGGTGACTGTCTGTTTTATTGCGCGTTAGGAATGAATTAATCCACCAACCCACGTGACAGTGACTCCCTGTTTTATTGTGCGTTAGGAATGAATTAGTCCGCCAACCCACGTGACAGTGACTGTCTGTTTTATTGCGCGTTAGGAATGAATTAGTCCAACAACCCACGTGACATTGACACCCTGTTTTATTGTGCGTTAGGAATGAATTAGTCCGCCAACCCACGTGACAGTGACTGTCTGTTTTATTGTGCGTTAGGAATGAATTATTCCAACAACCTACGTGACAGTGACTGTCTGTTTTATTGTGCGTTAAGAATGAATTATTCCGCCAACCCACGTGACAGTGACTCCCTGTTATATTGCACGTTAGGAATGAATTAGTCCACCAACCCACGTGACAGTGACTGTCTGTTTTATTTTCCGTTAGGAATGAATTATTCCGCCAACCCACGTGACAGTGACTCCCTGTTTTATTGTGCGTTAGGAATGAATTAGTCCACCAACCCACGTGACAGTGACTGTCTGTTTTATTGTGCGTTAGGAATGAATTAGTCCACCAACCCACGTGACAGAGACTGTCTGTTATATTGTGCGTTAGGAATGAATTAGTCCGCCAACACACGTTACAGTGACTCCCTGTTTTATTGTGCGTAAGGAATGAATTAGTCCACCAACCCACGTGACATTGACTCCCTGTTTTATTGTGCGTTAGGAATGAATTAGTCCACCAACCCACGTGACGGTGACTGTCTGTTCTATTGCGCGTTAGGAATGAATTAGTCCGCCAACCCACGTGACAGTGACTGTCTGTTTTATTGCGCGTTAGGAATGAATTAGTCCACCAACCCACGTGACAGTGACTCTCTGTTTTATTGCACGTTAGGAATGAATTATTCCGCCAACCCACGTGACAGTGACTGTCTGTTATATTGTGCGTTAGGAATGAATTATTCCGCCAACCCACGTGACAGGGACTCACTGTTTTATTGCGCGTTAGGAATGAAATAGTCCACCAAACCACTTGACGGTGACTGCCTGTTTTATTGCGCCTTAATAATGAATTAGTCCACCAACCCACGTGGCGGTGACTGTCTGTTTTATTGCGCGTTAGGAATGAATTAGTCCACCAACCCACGTGACATAGACTCTCTGTTTTATTGTGCGTTAGGAATGAATTAGTCCACCAACCCACGTGACATTGACTGTCTGTTTTATTGTGCGTTAGGAATGAATTAGTCCGCCAACCCTCGTGACGGTGACTGTCTGTTTTATTGCGCGTTAGGAATGAATTAGTCCACCAACCCACGTGACGATAACTCCCTGTTTTATTGTGCGTTAGGAATGAATTAGTCCCCCAACCCACGTGACGGTAACTCCCTGTTTTATTGTGCATTAGGAATGAATTAGTCCACCAACCCACGTGACATTGACTCCCTGTTTTATTGTGCGTTAGGAATGAATTAGTCCGCCAACCCACGTGACGGGGACTCTCTGTTTTATTGCGCGTTAGGAATGAATTAATCTACCAACCCACGTGACAGTGACTCCCTGTTTTATTGTGCGTTAGGAATGAATTTGTCCGCCAACCCACGTGACAGTGACTGTCTGTTTTATTGCGCGTTAGGAATGAATTAGTCCATCAACCCACGTGACATTGACCCCCTGTTTTATTGTGCGTTAGGAATGAATTAGTCCGCCAACCCACGTGACAGTGACTGTCTGTTTTATTGTGCGTTAGGAATGAATTATTCCAACAACCTACGTGACAGTGACTGTCTGTTTTATTGTGCGTTAAGAATGAATTATTCCGCCAACCCACGTGACAGTGACTCCCTGTTTTATTGTGCGTTAGGAATGAATTAGTCCGCCAACCCACGTGACAGTGACTGTCTGTTTTATTGCGCGTTAGGATTGAATTAGTCCACCAACCCACGTGATATTGACTCCCTGTTTTATTGTGCGTTAGGAATGAATTAGTCCGCCAACCCACGTGACAGTGACTGTCTGTTTTATTGTGCGTTAGGAATGAATTATTCCAACAACCTACGTGACAGTGACTGTCTGTTTTATTGTGCGTTAAGAATGAATTATTCCGCCAACCCACGTGACAGTGACTCCCTGTTATATTGCACGTTAGGAATGAATTAGTCCACCAACCCACGTGACAGTGACTGTCTGTTTTATTGTGCGTTAGGAATGAATTAATCCACCAACACACGTGACAGTGACTCCCTGTTTTATTGTGCGTTAGGAATGAATTAGTCCACCAACCCACGTGACAGTGACTGTCTGTTTTATTGTGCGTTAGGAATGAATTATTCCGCCAACCCACGTGACAGTGCCTGTCTGTTTTATTGTGCGATAGGAATGAATTAGACCACCAACCCACGTGACAGTGACTGTCTGTTTTATTGTGCGTTAGGAATGAATTATTCCGCCAACCCACGTGACAGTGACTCACTGTTCTATTGTGCGTTAGGAATGAATTAGTCCACCAACCCACGTGACAGTGACTGTCTGTTATATTGTGCGTTAGGAATGAATTATTCCGCCAACCCACGTGACAGTGACTGTCTGTTTTATTGTGCGTTAGGAATGAGTTATTCCGCCAACCCACGTGACAGTGACTCACTGTTTTATTGTGCGTTAGGTATGAATTAGTCCACCAACCCACGTGACAGTGACTGTCTGTTATATTGTGCGTTAGGAATGAATTATTCCGCCAACCCACGTGACAGTGACTGTCTGTTTTATTGTGCGTTAGGAATGAATTATTCCGCCAACCCACGTGACAGTGACTCACTGTTTTATTGTGCGTTAGGAATGAATTAGTCCACCAAACCACGTGACGGTGACTGTCTGTTTTATTGCGCCTTAATAATGAATTAGTCCACCAACCCACGTGACGGTGACTGTCTGTTTTATTGCGCATTATGAATGAATTAGTCCACCAACCCACGTGACATTGACTCCCTGTTTTATTGTGCGTTAGGAATGAATTAGTCCACCAACCCACGTGACATTGACTCCCTATTTTATTGTGCGTTAGGAATGAATTAGTCCGCCAACCCACGTGACAGTGACTCCCTGTTTTATTGTGCGTTAGGAATGAATTAGTCCACCAACCCACGTGACGGTGACTGTCTGTTTTATTGCGCGTTAGGAATGAATTAGTCCGCCAACCCACGTGACAGTGACTGTCTGTTTTATTGCGCGTTAGGAATGAATTAGTCCACCAACCCACGTGACAGTGACTCTCTGTTTTATTGCACGTTAGGAATGAATTATTCCGCCAACCCACGTGACAGTGACTGTCTGTTTAATTGTGCGTTAGGAATGAATTATTCCGCCAAACCACGTGACAGTGACTCACTGTTTTATTGTGCGTTAGGAATGAATTAGTCCACCAAACCACGTGACGGTGACTGTGTGTTTTATTGCGCCTTAATAATGAATTAGTCCACCAACCCACGTGACGGTGACTGTCTGTTTTATTGCGCGTTAGGAATGAATTAGTCCACCAACCCACGTGACATTGACTCCCTGTTTTATTGTGCGTTAGGAATGAATTAGTCCACCAACCCACGTGACATTGACTCCCTGTTTTATTGTGCGTTAGGAATGAATTAGTCCACCAACCCACGAGACATTGACTCCCTGTTTTATTGTGCGTTAGGAATGAATTAGTCCGCCAACCCACGTGACGGTAACTCCCTGTTTTATTGCGCGTTAGGAATGAATTATTCCACCAACCCACGTGACAGTGACTCCCTGTTTTGTTGTGCGTTAGGAATGAATTAGTCCGCCAACCCACGTGACAGTGACTGTCTGTTTTATTGCGCGTTAGGAATGAATTAGTCCACCAACCCACGTGACATTGACTCCCTGTTTTATTGTGCGTTAGGAATGAATTAATCCACCAACCCACGTGACAGTGACTCCCTGTTTTATTGTGCGTTAGGAATGAATTAGTCCACCAACCCACGTGACAGTGACTGTCTGTTTTATTGTGCATAAGGAATGAATTATTCCGCCAAACCACGTGACAGTGACTGTCTGTTTTATTGTGCGTTAGGAATGAATTAGTCCACCATCCCACGTGACAGAGACTGTCTGTTTTATTGTGCGTTAGGAATGAATTATTCCGCCAATCCACGTGACAGTGACTCACAGTTTTATTGTGCGTTAGGAATGAATTAGACCACCAACCCACGTGACAGTGACTGTCTGTTATATTGTGCGTTAGGAATGAATTATTCCGCCAACCCACGTGACAGTGACTGTCTTTTTTATTGTGCGTTTGGAATGAGTTATTCCGCCAACCCACCGGACAGTGACTCACGGTTTTATTGTGCGTTAGGAATGAATTAATCCACCAACCCACGTGACAGTGACTCACTGTTTTATTGTGCGTTAGGAATGAGTTATTCCGCCAACCCACGTGACAGTGACTCACTGTTTTATTGTGCGTTAGGAATGAATTAATCCACCAACCCACGTGACAGTGACTCACTGTTTTATTGTGCGTTAGGAATGAGTTATTCCGCCAACCCACGTGACAGTGATTCGCTGTTTTATTGTGCGTTAGGAATGAATTAGTCCACCAAACCACGTGACGGTGACTGTCTGTTTTACTGCGGGTTAGGAATGAATTATTCCACCAACCCACGTGACGGTGACTGTCTGTTTTATTGCGCGATAGGAATGAATTAGTCCACCAACCCAACTGACGGTGACTGTCTGTTTTACTGCGGATTAGGAATGAATTATTCCGCCAACCCACGTGACGGTGACTGTCTGTTTTATTGCGCGTTAGGAATGAATTATTCCGCCAACCCACGTTACAATGACTGTCTGTTTTATTGTGCGTCAGGAATGAATTAGTTCACCAACCCACGTGACAGTGACTCCCTGTTTTATTGTACGTTAGGAATGAATTATTCCACCAACCCACGTGACAGTGACTGTCTGTTTTATTGTGCGTTAGGAATGAATTAGTTCACCAACCCACGTGACAGTGACTGTTTTATTGCACGTTAGGAATGAATTATTCCGCTAACCCACGTGACAGTGACTGTCTGTTTTATTGTACGTTAGGAATGAATTATTCCACCAACTAACGTGACAGTGACTGTCTGTTTTATTGTGCGTTAGGAATGAATTAGTTCACCAACCCGCGTGACAGTGACTGTTTTATTGTACGTTAGGAATGAATTATTCCATCAACCCACTTGACAGTGACTGTCTGTTTTATTGTGCGTTATGAATGAATTAGTTCACCAACCCACGTGACAGTGACTGTCTGTTTTATTGAACGTTAGGAATGAATTATTCCACCAACCCACGTGACAGTGACTGTCTGTTTTATTGTGCGTTAGGAATGAATTAGTCCACCGACCCACGTGACGGTGACTCCCTGTTTTATTGTGCGTTAGGAATGAATTAGTCCGCCAACCCACGTGACGGTAACTCCCTGTTTTATTGCGCGTTAGGAATGAATTAGTCCACCAACCCACGTGACAGTGACTCCCTGTTTTATTGTGCGTTAGGAATGTATTATTCCGCCAACACACGTGACGGTGACTCACTGTTTTATTGTGCGTTAGGAATGAATTAGTCCACCAACCCACGTGACAGTGACTCACTGTTTTATTGTGCGCTAGGAATGAATTAATCCACCAACCCACGTGACGGTGACTCCCTGTTTTATTGTGCATTAGGAATGAATTAATCCACCAACCCACGTGACGGTAACTGTCTGTTTTATTGTGCGTTAGGAATGAATTAGTCCAACAACCTACGTGACAGTGACTCCCTGTTTTATTGTGCGTTAGGAATGAATTAGTCCACCAACCCACGTGACGGTGACTGTCTGTTTTATTGCGCGTTAGGAATGAATTATTCCGCCAACCCACGTGACAGTGACTGTCTGTTTCATTGTGCGTTAGGAATGAATTATTCCGCCAACCCACGTGACAGTGACTGTCTGTTTTACTGCGCGTTAGGAATGAATTATTTCGCCAACCCACGAAACGGTAACTCTCTGTTTTATTGCGCGTTAGGAATGAATTAGTCCACCAACCCACGTGAAAGTAACTGTCTGTTTTATTGTGCGTTTGAATGAATTATTCCGCCAACCCACGTGACGGTGACTGTCTATTTTATTGCTCGTTAGGAATGAATTAGTCCACCAACCCACGTGAAAGTAACTGTCTGTTTTATTGTGCGTTAGGAATGAATTATTCCGCCAACCCACGTGACAGTGACTGTCTGTTTTACTGCGCGTTAGGAATGAAATAGTCCACAAACCCACGTGACGGTGACTGTCTGTTTTATTGCGCGTTATTAATGAATTAGTCCACCAACCCACGTGACAGCGACTCTCTGTTTTATTGTGCGTTAGGGATGAATTAGTCCGCCAACCCACGTGACAGTGACTGTCTGTTTTATTGTGCGTTAGGAATGAATTAGTCCACCAACTCACGTGACAGTGACTGTCTGTTTTATTGTCCGTTAGGAATGAATTATTCCGCCAACCCACGTGACAGTGACTCCCTGTTTTATTGTGCGTTAGGAATGAATTAGTCCACCATCACACGCGACAGTGACTGTATGATTTATTGTGCGTTAGGCATGAATTAGTCCACCAACCCACGTGACAGTGACTGTCTGTTATATTGTGCGTTAGGAATGAATTATTCCGCCAACCCACGTGACAGTGACTGTCTGTTTTATTGTGCGTTAGGAATGAATTATTCCGCCAACCCACATGACAGTGACTCCCTGTTTTATTGTGCGTTAGGAATGAATTAGTCCGCCAACCCACGTGACAGTGACTGTCTGTTTTATTGCGCGTTAGGAATGAATTAGTCCACCAACCCACGTGACAGCGACTCTCTGTTTTATTGTGCGTTAGGGATGAATTAGTCCGCCAACCCACGTGACAGTGACTGTCTGTTTTATTGTGCGTTAGGAATGAATTAGTCCACCAACCCACGTGACAGTGACTGTCTGTTTTATTGTCCGTTAGGAATGAATTATTCCGCCAACCCACGTGACAGTGACTCCCTGTTTTATTGCGCGTTAGGAATGAATTAGTCCACCAACCCACGTGACGGTGACTGTCTGTTTTATTGCGCGTTAGGAATGAATTAGTCCGCCAACCCACGTGACAGTGACTGTCTGTTTTATTGCGCGTTAGGAATGAATTAGTCCACCAACCTACGTGACAGTGACTCTCTGTTTTATTGCACGATAAGAATGAATTATTCCGCCAACCCAAGTGACAGTGACTGTCTGTTTTATTGTGCGTTAGGAATGAATTATTCCGCCAACCCACGTGACAGTGACTCACTGTTTTATTGTGCGTTAGGAACGAATTAGTCCACCAAACCACGTGACGGTGACTGCCTGTTTTATTGCGCCTTAATAATGAATTAGTCCACCAACCCACGTGACGGTGACTGTCTGTTTTATTGAGCGTTAGGAATGAATTAGTCCACCAACCCACGTGAAATTGACTCCCTGTTTTATTGTGCGTTAGGAATGAATTAGTCCACCAACCCACGTGACATTTACTGTCTGTTTTATTGTGCGTTAGGAATGAATTAGTCCGCCAACCCACGTAACGGTGACTGTCTGTTTTATTGCGCGTTAGGAATGAATTAGTCCACCAACCCACGTGACAGTGACTGTCTGTTTTATTGTGCGTTAGGAATGAATTAGTCCGCCAACCCACGTGACGGTGACTGTCTGTTTTATTGCGCGTTAGGAATGAATTAGTCCACCAACCCACATGAGGGTAACTCCCTGTTTTATTGTGCGTTAGGAATGAATTAGTCAACCAACCAACGTGACGGTAACTCCCTGTTTTATTGTGCGTTAGGAATGAATTAGTCCACCAACCCACGTGACATTGACTCCCTGTTTTATTGTGCGTTAGGAATGAATTATTCCGCCAACCCACGTGACGGTGACTCTCTGTTTTATTGCGCGTTAGGAATGAATTAATCCACCAACCCACGTGACAGTGACTCCCTGTTTTATTGTGCGTTAGGAATGAATTAGTCCGCCAACCCACGTGACAGTGACTGTCTGTTTTATTGCGCGTTAGGAATGAATTAGTCCAACAACCCACGTGACATTGACTCCCTGTTTTATTGTGCGTTAGGAATGAATTAGTCCGCCAACCCACGTGACAGTGACTGTGTGTTTTATTGTGCGTTAGGAATGAATTATTCCAACAAGCTACGTGACAGTGACTGTCTGTTTTATTGTGCGTTAAGAATGAATTATTCCGCCAACCCACGTGACAGTGACTCCCTATTATATTGCACGTTAGGAATGAATTAGTCCACAAACCCACGTGACAGTGACTGTCTGTTTTATTGTCCGTTAGGAATGAATTATTCCGCCAAACCACGTGACAGTGACTCCCTGTTTTATTGTGCGTTAGGAATGAATTAGTCCACCAACCCACGTGACAGTGACTGTCTGTTTTATTGTGCGTTAGGAATGAATTATTCCACCAACCCACGTGACAGAGACTGTCTGTTATATTGTGCGTTAGGAATGAATTATTCCGCCAACCCACGTGACAGTGACTGTCTGTTTTATTGTGCGTTAGGAATGAATTATTCCGCCAACCCACGTGACAGTGACTCACTGTTTTATTGTGGGTTAGGAATGAATTAGTCCACCAAACCACGTGACGGTGACTGTCTGTTTTATTGCGCCTTAATAATGAATTAGTCCACCAACCCACGTGACGGTGACTGTCTGTTTTATTGCGCGTTAGGAATGATTTAGTCCACCAACACTCGTGACTTTGACTCCCTGTTTTATTGTGCGTTAGGAATGAATTAGTCCGCCAACCCACGTGACAGTGACTCCCTGTTTTATTGTGCGTTAGGAATGAATTAGTCCACCAACCCACGTGACATTGACTCCCTGTTTTATTGTGCGTTAGGAATGAATTAGTCCACCAACCCACGTGACGGTGACTGTCTGTTTTATTGCGCGTTAGGAATGAATTAGTCCGCCAACCCACGTGACAGTGACTGTCTGTTTTATTGCGCGTTAGGAATGAATTAGTCCACCAACCCACGTGACAGTGACTCTCTGTTTTATTGCACGTTAGGAATGAATTATTCCGCCAACCCACGTGACAGTGACTGTCTGTTATATTGTGCGTTAGGAATGAATTATTCCGCCAACCCACGTGACAGGGACTCACTGTTTTATTGTGCGTTAGGAATGAAATAGTCCACCAAACCACTTGACGGTGACTGCCTGTTTTTTTGCGCCTTAATAATGAATTAGTCCACCAACCCACGTGACGGTGACTGTCTGTTTTATTGCGCGTTAGGAATGAATTAGTCCACCAACCCACGTGACATTGACTCACTGTTTTATTGTGCGTTAGGAATGAATTAGTCCACCAACCCACGTGACATTGACTGTCTGTTTTATTGTGCGTTAGGAATGAATTAGTCCGCCAACCCACGTGACGGTGACTGTCTGTTTTATTGCGCGATAGGAATGAATTAGTCCACCAACCCACGTGACATTGACTCCCTGTTTTATTGTGCGTTAGGAATGAATTAGTCCGCCAACCCACGTGACGGTGACTCTCTGTTTTATTGCGCGTTAGGAATGAATTAATCCACCAAACCACGTGACAGTGACTCCCTGTTTTATTGTGCGTTAGGAATGAATTAGTCCGCCAACCCACGTGACAGTGACTGTCTGTTTTATTGCGCGTTAGGAATGAATTAGTCCACCAACCCACGTGACATTGACTCCCTGTTTTATTGTGCGTTAGGAATGAATTAGTCCGCCAACCCACGTGACAGTGACTGTCTGTTTTATTGTGCGTTAGGAATGAATTATTCCAAAAACCTACGTGACAGTGACTGTCTGTTTTATTGTGCGTTAAGAATGAATTATTCCGCCAACCCACGTGACAGTGACACCCTGTTATATTGCACGTTAGGAATGAATTAGTCCACCAACCCACGTGACAGTGACTGTCTGTTTTATTGTGCGTTAGGAATGAATTAATCCACCAACACACGTGATAGTGACTCCCTGTTTTATTGTGCGTTAGGAATGAATTAGTCCACCAACCCACGTGACAGTGACTGTCTGTTTTATTGTGCGTTAGGAATGAATTATTCCGCCAACCCACGTGACAGTTCCTGTCTGTTTTATTGTGCGATAGGAATGAATTAGTCCACCAACCCACGTGACAGTGACTGTCTGTTTTATTGTGCGTTAGGAATGAATTATTCCGCCAACCCACGTGACAGTGACTCACTGTTTTATTGTGCGTTAGGAATGAATTAGTCCACCAACCCACGTGACAGTGACTGTCTGTTATATTGTGCGTTAGGAATGAATTATTCCGCCAACCCACGTGACAGTGACTGTCTGTTTTATTGTGCGTTAGGAATAAATTATTCCGCCAACCCACGTGACAGTGACTGTCTGTTTTATTGTGCGTTAGGAATGAATTATTCCGCCAACCCACGTGACAGTGACTCACTGTTTTATTGTGCGTTAGGAATGAATTAGTCCACCAAACCACGTGACGGTGACTGTCTGTTTTATTGCGCCTTAATAATGAATTAGTCCACCAACCAACGTGACGGTGACTGTCTGTTTTATTGCGCGTTATGAATGAATTAGTCCACCAACCGACGTGACATTGACTCCCTGTTTTATTGTGCGTTAGGAATGAATTAGTCCACCAACCCACGCGACATTGACTCCCTATTTTATTGTGCGTTAGGAATGAATTAGTCCGCCAACCCACGTGACAGTGACTCCCTGTTTTATTGTGCGTTAGGAATGAATTAGTCCACCAACCCACGTTACATTGACTCCCTGTTTTATTGTGCGTTAGGAATGAATTAGTCCACCAACACACGTGACGGTGACTGTCTGATTTATTGTGCGTTAGGAATGAATTAGTCCGCCAACCCACGTGACATTGACTCCCTGTTTTATTGTGCGTTAGGAATGAATTAGTCCGCCAACCCACGTGACGGTGACTCTATGTTTTATTGCGCGTTAGGAATGAACTAATCCACCAACCCACGTGACAGTGACTCCCTGTTTTATTGTGCGTTAGGAATGAATTAGTCCGCCAACCCACGTGACAGTGACTGTCTGTTTTATTGCGCGTTAGGATTGAATTAGTCCACCAACCCACGTGACATTGACTCCCTGTTTTATTGTGCGTTAGGAATGAATTAGTCCGCCAACCCACGTGACAGTGACTGTCTGTTTTATTGTGCGTTAGGAATGAATTATTCCAACAACCTACGTGACAGTGACTGTTTGTTTTATTGTGCGTTAAGAATGAATTATTCCGCCAACCCACGTGACAGTGACTCCCTGTTATATTGCACGTTAGGAATGAATTAGTCCACCAACCCACGTGACAGTGACTGTCTGTTTTATTGTGCGTTAGGAATGAATTAGTTCACCAACCCACGTGACAGTGACTGTCTGTTTTATTGAACGTTAGGAATGAATTATTCCACCAACCCACGTGACAGTGACTGTCTGTTTTATTGTGCGTTAGGAATGAATTATTCCGCCAACCCACGTGACAGTGCCTGTCTGATTTATTGTGCGATAGGAATGAATTAGTCCACCAACCCACGTGACAGTGACTGTTTGTATTATTGTGCGTTAGGAATGAATTATTCCGCCAACCCACGTGACAGTGACTCACTGTTTTATTGTGCGTTAGGAATGAATTAGTCCACCAACCCACGTGACAGTGACTGTCTGTTATATTGTGCGTTAGGAATGAATTATTCCGCCAACCCACGTGACAGTGACTGTCTGTTTTATTGTGCGTTAGGAATGAGTTATTCCACCAACCCACGTGACAGTGACTCACTGTTTTATTGTGCGTTAGGAATGAATTAGTCCACCAACCCACGTGACAGTGACTGTCTGTTATATTGTGCGTTAGGAATGAATTATTCCGCCAACCCACTTGACAGTGACTGTCTGTTTTATTGTGCGTTAGAAATGAATTATTCCGCCAACCCACGTGACAGTGACTCACTGTTTTATTGTGCGTTAGGAATGAATTAGTCCACCAAACCACGTGACGGTGACTGTCTGTTTTATTGCGCCTTAATAATGAATTAGTCCACCAACCCACGTGACGGTGACTGTCTGTTTTATTGCGCGTTATGAATGAATTAGTCCACCAACCCACGTGACATTGACTCCCTGTTTTATTGTGCGTTAGGAATGAATTAGTCCACCAACCCACGTGACATTGACTCCCTATTTTATTGTGCGTTAGGAATGAATTAGTCCGCCAACCCACGTGACAGTGACTCCCTGTTTTATTGTGCGTTAGGAATGAATTAGTCCACCAACCCACATGACACTGACTCCCTGATTTATTGTGCGTAAGGAATGAATTAGTCCACCAACCCACGTGACAGTGACTCTCTGTTTTATTGCACGTTAGGAATGAATTATTCCGCCAAACCACGTGACAGTGACTGTCTGTTTTATTGTGCGTTAGGAATGAATTATTCCGCCAACCCACGTGACAGTGACTCACTGTTTTATTGTGCGTTAGGAATGAATTAGTCCACCAAACCACGTGACGGTGACTGTCTGTTTTATTGCGCCTTAATAATGAATTAGTCCACCAACCCACGTGACGGTGACTGTCTGTTTTATTGCGCGTTAGGAATGAATTAGTCCACCAACCCACGTGACATTGACTCCCTGTTTTATTGTGCGTTAGGAATGAATTAGTCCACCAACCCACGTGACATTGACTCCCTGTTTTATTGTGCGTTAGGAATGAATTAGTCCACCAACCCACGAGACATTGACTCCCTGTTTTATTGTGCGTTAGGAATGAATTATTCCGCCAACCCACGTGACGGTAACTCCCTGTTTTATTGCGCGTTAGGAATGAATTATTCCACCAACCCACGTGACAGTGACTCCCTGTTTTATTGTGCGTTAGGAATGAATTAGTCCGCCAACCCACGTGACAGTGACTGTCTGTTTTATTGCGCGTTAGGATTGAATTAGTCCACCAACCCACGTGACATTGACTCCCTGTTTTATTGTGCGTTAGGAATGACTTAGTCCGCCAACCCACGTGACAGTGACTGTCTGTTTTATTGTGCGTTAGGAATGAATTAGTCCAACAACCTACGTGACAGTGACTGTCTGTTTTATTGTGCGTTAAGAATGAATTATTCCGCCAACCCACGTGACAGTGACTCGCTGTTATATTGCACGTTAGGAATGAATTAGTCCACCAACCCACGTGACAGTGACTGTCTGTTTTATTGTGCGTTAGGAATGAATTAATCCACCAACCCACGTGACAGTGACTCCCTGTTTTATTGTGCGTTAGGAATGAATTAGTCCACCAACCCACGTGACAGTGACTGTCTGTTTTATTGTGCATAAGGAATGAATTATTCCGCCAACCCACGTGACAGTGACTGTCTGTTTTATTGTGCGTTAGGAATGAATTAGTCCACCATCCCACGTGACAGAGACTGTCTGTTTTATTGTGCGTTAGGAATGAATTATTCCGCCAATCCACGTGACAGTGACTCACTGTTTTATTGTGCGTTAGGAATGAATTAGTCCACCAACCCACGTGACAGTGACTGTCTGTTATATTGTGCGTTAGGAATGAATTATTCCGCCAACCCACGTGACAGTGACTGTCTGTTTTATTGTGCGTTAGGAATGAGTTATTCCGCCAACCCACCGGACAGTGACTCACTGTTTTATTGTGCGTTAGGAATGAATTAATCCACCAACCCACGTGACAGTGACTCACTGTTTTTTTGTGCGTAAGGAATGAGTTATTCCGCCAACCCACGTGACAGTGACTCACTGTTTTATTGTGCGTTAGGAATGAATTAATCCACCAACCCACGTGACAGTGACTCACTGTTTTATTGTGCGTTAGGAATGAGTTATTCCGCCAACCCACGTGACAGTGATTCGCTGTTTTATTGTGCGTTAGGAATGAATTAGCCCACCAAACCACGTGACGGTGACTGTCTGTTTTACTGCGGGTTAGGAATGAATTATTCCACCAACCCACGTGACGGTGACTGTCTGTTTTATTGCGCGAGAGGAATGAATTAGTCCACCAACCCACTTGACGGTGACTGTCTGTTTTACTGCGGGTTAGGAATTAATTATTCCGCCAACCCACGTGACGGTGACTGTCTGTTTTATTGCGCGTTAGGAATGAATTATTCCGCCAACCCACGTTACAATGACTGTCTGTTTTATTGTGCGTTAGGAATGAATTAGTTCACCAACCCACGTGACAGTGACTCCCTGTTTTATTGTACGTTAGGAATGAATTATTCCACCAACCCACGTGACAGTGACTGTCTGTTTTATTGTGCGTTAGGAATGAATTAGTTCACCAACCCACGTGCCAGTGACTGTTTTATTGCACGTTAGGAATTAATTATTCCGCTAACCCACGTGAAAGTGACTGTCTGTTTTATTGTACGTTAGGAATGAATTATTCCACCAACTAACGTGACAGTGACTGTCTGTTTTATTGTGCGTTAGGAATGAATTAGTTCACCAACCCACGTGACAGTGACTGTTTTATTGTACGTTAGGAATGAATTATTCCATCAAACCACTTGACAGTGACTGTCTGTTTTATTGTGCGTTAGGAATGAATTAGTTCACCAACCCACGTGACAGTGACTGTCTGTTTTATTGAACGTTAGGAATGAATTATTCCACCAACCCACGTGACAGTGACTGTCTGTTTTATTGTGCGTTAGGAATGAATTAGTCCACCGACCCACGTGACGGTGACTCCCTGTTTTATTGTGCGTTAGGAATGAATTAGTCCGCCAACCCACGTGACGGTAACTCCCTGTTTTATTGCGCGTTAGGAATGAATTAGTCCACCAACCCACGTGACAGTGACTCCCTGCTTTATTGTGCGTTAGGAATGAATTATTCCGCCAACCCACGTGACGGTGACTCACTGTTTTATTGTGCGTTAGGAATGAATTAGTCCGCCAACCCACGTGACAGTGACTGTCTGTTTTATTGCGCGTTAGGATTGAATTAGTCCACCAACCCACGTGACATTGACTCCCTGTTTTATTGTGCGTTAGGAATGACTTAGTCCGCCAACCCACGTGACAGTGACTGTCTGTTTTATTGTGCGTTAGGAATGAATTAGTCCAACAACCTACGTGACAGTGACTGTCTGTTTTATTGTGCGTTAAGAATGAATTATTCCGCCAACCCACGTGACAGTGACTCGCTGTTATATTGCACGTTAGGAATGAATTAGTCCACCAACCCACGTGACAGTGACTGTCTGTTTTATTGTGCGTTAGGAATGAATTAATCCACCAACCCACGTGACAGTGACTCCCTGTTTTATTGTGCGTTAGGAATGAATTAGTCCACCAACCCACGTGACAGTGACTGTCTGTTTTATTGTGCATAAGGAATGAATTATTCCGCCAACCCACGTGACAGTGACTGTCTGTTTTATTGTGCGTTAGGAATGAATTAGTCCACCATCCCACGTGACAGAGACTGTCTGTTTTATTGTGCGTTAGGAATGAATTATTCCGCCAATCCACGTGACAGTGACTCACTGTTTTATTGTGCGTTAGGAATGAATTAGTCCACCAACCCACGTGACAGTGACTGTCTGTTATATTGTGCGTTAGGAATGAATTATTCCGCCAACCCACGTGACAGTGACTGTCTGTTTTATTGTGCGTTAGGAATGAGTTATTCCGCCAACCCACCGGACAGTGACTCACTGTTTTATTGTGCGTTAGGAATGAATTAATCCACCAACCCACGTGACAGTGACTCACTGTTTTTTTGTGCGTAAGGAATGAGTTATTCCGCCAACCCACGTGACAGTGACTCACTGTTTTATTGTGCGTTAGGAATGAATTAATCCACCAACCCACGTGACAGTGACTCACTGTTTTATTGTGCGTTAGGAATGAGTTATTCCGCCAACCCACGTGACAGTGATTCGCTGTTTTATTGTGCGTTAGGAATGAATTAGCCCACCAAACCACGTGACGGTGACTGTCTGTTTTACTGCGGGTTAGGAATGAATTATTCCACCAACCCACGTGACGGTGACTGTCTGTTTTATTGCGCGAGAGGAATGAATTAGTCCACCAACCCACTTGACGGTGACTGTCTGTTTTACTGCGGGTTAGGAATTAATTATTCCGCCAACCCACGTGACGGTGACTGTCTGTTTTATTGCGCGTTAGGAATGAATTATTCCGCCAACCCACGTTACAATGACTGTCTGTTTTATTGTGCGTTAGGAATGAATTAGTTCACCAACCCACGTGACAGTGACTCCCTGTTTTATTGTACGTTAGGAATGAATTATTCCACCAACCCACGTGACAGTGACTGTCTGTTTTATTGTGCGTTAGGAATGAATTAGTTCACCAACCCACGTGCCAGTGACTGTTTTATTGCACGTTAGGAATTAATTATTCCGCTAACCCACGTGAAAGTGACTGTCTGTTTTATTGTACGTTAGGAATGAATTATTCCACCAACTAACGTGACAGTGACTGTCTGTTTTATTGTGCGTTAGGAATGAATTAGTTCACCAACCCACGTGACAGTGACTGTTTTATTGTACGTTAGGAATGAATTATTCCATCAAACCACTTGACAGTGACTGTCTGTTTTATTGTGCGTTAGGAATGAATTAGTTCACCAACCCACGTGACAGTGACTGTCTGTTTTATTGAACGTTAGGAATGAATTATTCCACCAACCCACGTGACAGTGACTGTCTGTTTTATTGTGCGTTAGGAATGAATTAGTCCACCGACCCACGTGACGGTGACTCCCTGTTTTATTGTGCGTTAGGAATGAATTAGTCCGCCAACCCACGTGACGGTAACTCCCTGTTTTATTGCGCGTTAGGAATGAATTAGTCCACCAACCCACGTGACAGTGACTCCCTGCTTTATTGTGCGTTAGGAATGAATTATTCCGCCAACCCACGTGACGGTGACTCACTGTTTTATTGTGCGTTAGGAATGAATTAGTCCACCAACCCACGTTACAGTGACTCACTGTTTTATTGTGCGCTAGGAATGAATTAATCCACCAACCCACGTGACGGTGACTCCCTGTTTTATTGTGCGTTAGGAATGAATTAATCCACCAACCCACGTGACGGTAACTGTCTGTTTTATTGTGCGTTAGGAATGAATTAGTCCAACAACCTACGTGACAGTGACTCCCTGTTTTATTGTGCGTTAGGAATGAATTAGTCCACCAAACCACGTGACGGTGACTGTCTGTTTTATTGCGCGTTAGGAATGAATTATTCCGCCAACCCACGTGACAGTAACTGTCTGTTTTATTGTGCGTTAGGAATGAATTATTCCGCCAACACACGTGACAGTGACTGTCTGTTTTACTGCGCGTTAGGAATGAATTATTTCGCCAACCCACGAAACGGTAACTCTCTGTTTTATTGCGCGTTAGGAATGAATTAGTCCACCAACCCACGTGAAAGTAACTGTCTGTTTTATTGTGCGTTTGAATGAATTATTCCGCCAACCCACGTGACGGTGACTGTCTATTTTATTGCTCGTTAGGAATGAATTAGTCCACCAACCCACGTGAAAGTAACTGTCTGTTTTATTGTGCGTTAGGAATGAATTATTCCGCCAACCCACGTGACAGTGACTGTCTGTTTTACTGCGCGTTAGGAATGAATTAGTCCACAAACCCACGTGACGGTGTCTGTCTGTTTTATTGCGCGTTAGGAATGAATTAGTCCACCAATCCACGTGACAGTGACTCTCTGTTTTATTGTGCGTTAGGGATGAATTAGTCCGCCAACCCACGTGACAGTGACTGTCTGTTTTATTGTGCGTTAGGAATGAATTAGTCCAACAACCTACGTGACAGTGACTGTCTGTTTTATTGTGCGTTAAGAATGTATTATTCCGCCAACCCACGTGACAGTGACTCCCTGTTATATTGCACGTTAGGAATGAATTAGTCCACCAACCCACGTGACAGTGACTGTCTGTTTTATTGTCCGTTAGGAATGAATTATTCCGCCAACCCACGTGACAGTGACTCCCTGTTTTATTGTGCGTTAGGAATGAATTAGTCCACCATCACACGTGACAGTGACAGTCTGATTTATTGTGCGTTAGGCATGAATTAGTCCACCAACCCACGTGACAGTGCCTGTCTGTTATATTGTGCGTTAGGAATGAATTATTCCGCCAACCCACGTGACAGTGACTGTCTGTTTTATTGTGCGTTAGGAATGAATTATTCCGCCAACCCACGTGACAGTGACTCACTGTTTTATTGTGCGTTAGGAATGAATTAGTCCACAAAGCCACGTGACGGTGACTGTCACTTTTAGTGCGCCTTAATAATGAATTAGTCCCCCAACCCACGTGACGGTGACTGTCTGTTTTATTGCGCGTTAGGAATTAGTCCACCAACCCACGTGACATTGACTCCCTGTTTTATTGTGCGTTAGGAATGAATTAGTCCGCCAACCCACGTGACAGTGACTGTCTGTTTTATTGCGCGTTAGGAATGAATTAGTCCACCAACCCACGTGACAGTGACTCCCTGTTTTATTGTGCGTTAGGAATGAATTAGTCCACCTACCCACGTGACATTGACTCCCTGTTTTATTGTGCGTTAGGAATGAATTAGTCCACCAACCCACGTGACGGTTACTGTCTGTTTTATTGCGCGTTAGGAATGAATTAGTCCGCCAACCCACGTGACAGTGACTGTCGGTTTTATTGCGCGTTAGGAATGAATTAGTCCACCAACCCACGTGACAGTGACTCTCTGTTTTATTGCACGATAAGAATGAATTATTCCGCCAACCCACGTGACAGTGACTGTCTGTTTTATTGTGCGTTAGGAATGAATTATTCCGCCAACCCACGTGACAGTGACTCACTGTTTTATTGTGCGTTAGGAACGAATTAGTCCACCAAACCACGTGACGGTGACTGCCTGTTTTATTGCGCCTTAATAATGAATTAGTCCACCAACCCACGTGACGGTGACTGTCTGTTTTATTGCGCGTTAGGAATGAATTAGTCCACCAACCCACGTGAAATTGACTCCCTGTTTTATTGTGCGTTAGGAATGAATTAGTCCACCAACACACGTGACATTGACTGTCTGTTTTATTGTGCGTTAGGAATGAATTAGTCCGCCAACCCACGTGACAGTAACTGTCTGTTTTATTGCGCGCTAGGAATGAATTAGTCCACCAACCCACGTGACAGTGACTGTCTGTTTTATTGTGCGTTAGGAATGAATTAGTCCGCCAACCCACGTGACGGTGACTGTCTGTTTTATTGCGCGTTAGGAATGAATTAGTCCACCAACCCACATGACGGTAACTCCCTGTTTTATTGTGCGTTAGGAATGAATTAGTCCACCAACCAACGTGACGGTAACTCCCTGTTTTATTGTGCGTTAGGAATGAATTAGTCCACCAACCCACGTGACATTGACTCCCTGTTTTATTGTGCGTTAGGAATGAATTAGTCCGCCAACCCACGTGATGGTGACTGTCTGTTTTATTGCGCGTTAGGAATGAATTAGTCCACCAACCAACGTGACGGTAACTCCCTGTTTTATTGTGCGTTAGGAATGAATTAGTCCACCAACCCACGTGACATTGACTCCCTGTTTTATTGTGCGTTAGGAATGAATTAGTCCACCAACCCACGTGACGGTGACTGTCTGTTCTATTGCGCGTTAGGAATGAATTAGTCCGCCAACCCACGTGACAGTGACTGTCTGTTTTATTGCGCGTTAGGAATGAATTAGTCCACCAACCCACGTGACAGTGACTCTCTGTTTTATTGCACGTTAGGAATGAATTATTCCGCCAACCCACGTGACAGTGACTGTCTGTTATATTGTGCGTTAGGAATGAATTATTCCGCCAACCCACGTGACAGGGACTCACTGTTTTATTGCGCGTTAGGAATGAAATAGTCCACCAAACCACTTGACGGTGACTGCCTGTTTTATTGCGCCTTAATAATGAATTAGTCCACCAACCCACGTGACGGTGACTGTCTGTTTTATTGCGCGTTAGGAATGAATTAGTCCACCAACCCACGTGACATTGACTCCCTGTTTTATTGTGCGTTAGGAATGAATTAGTCCACCAACCCACGTGACATTGACTGTCTGTTTTATTGTGCGTTAGGAATGAATTATTCCACCAACCCACGTGACAGAGACTGTCTGTTTTATTGTGCGTTAGGAATGAATTAGTCCGCCAACCCACGTGACGGTGACTGTCTGTTTTATTGCGCGTTAGGAATGAATTAGTCCACCAACCCACATGACGGTAACTCCCTGTTTTATTGTGCGTTAGGAATGAATTAGTCCACCAACCAACGTGACGGTAACTCCCTGTTTTATTGTGCGTTAGGAATGAATTAGTCCACCAACCCACGTGACATTGACTCCCTGTTTTATTGTGCGTTAGGAATGAATTAGTCCGCCAACCCACGTGACGGTGACTGTCTGTTTTATTGCGCGTTAGGAATGAATTAGTCCACCAACCAACGTGACGGTAACTCCCTGTTTTATTGTGCGTTAGGAATGAATTAGTCCACCAACCCACGTGACATTGACTCCCTGTTTTATTGTGCGTTAGGAATGAATTAGTCCACCAACCCACGTGACGGTGACTGTCTGTTCTATTGCGCGTTAGGAATGAATTAGTCCGCCAACCCACGTGACAGTGACTGTCTGTTTTATTGCGCGTTAGGAATGAATTAGTCCAACAACCCACGTGACATTGACTCCCTGTTTTATTGTGCGTTAGGAATGAATTAGTCCGCCAACCCACGTGACAGTGACTGTGTGTTTTATTGTGCGTTAGGAATGAATTATTCCAACAAGCTACGTGACAGTGACTGTCTGTTTTATTGTGCGTTAAGAATGAATTATTCCGCCAACCCACGTGACAGTGACTCCCTATTATATTGCACGTTAGGAATGAATTAGTCCACAAACCCACGTGACAGTGACTGTCTGTTTTATTGTCCGTTAGGAATGAATTATTCCGCCAAACCACGTGACAGTGACTCCCTGTTTTATTGTGCGTTAGGAATGAATTAGTCCACCAACCCACGTGACAGTGACTGTCTGTTTTATTGTGCGTTAGGAATGAATTATTCCACCAACCCACGTGACAGAGACTGTCTGTTATATTGTGCGTTAGGAATGAATTATTCCGCCAACCCACGTGACAGTGACTGTCTGTTTTATTGTGCGTTAGGAATGAATTATTCCGCCAACCCACGTGACAGTGACTCACTGTTTTATTGTGGGTTAGGAATGAATTAGTCCACCAAACCACGTGACGGTGACTGTCTGTTTTATTGCGCCTTAATAATGAATTAGTCCACCAACCCACGTGACGGTGACTGTCGGTTTTATTGCGCGTTAGGAATGATTTAGTCCACCAACACTCGTGACTTTGACTCCCTGTTTTATTGTGCGTTAGGAATGAATTAGTCCGCCAACCCACGTGACAGTGACTCCCTGTTTTATTGTGCGTTAGGAATGAATTAGTCCACCAACCCACGTGACATTGACTCCCTGTTTTATTGTGCGTTAGGAATGAATTAGTCCACCAACCCACGTGACGGTGACTGTCTGTTTTATTGCGCGTTAGGAATGAATTAGTCCGCCAACCCACGTGACAGTGACTGTCTGTTTTATTGCGCGTTAGGAATGAATTAGTCCACCAACCCACGTGACAGTGACTCTCTGTTTTATTGCACGTTAGGAATGAATTATTCCGCCAACCCACGTGACAGTGACTGTCTGTTATATTGTGCGTTAGGAATGAATTATTCCGCCAACCCACGTGACAGGGACTCACTGTTTTATTGTGCGTTAGGAATGAAATAGTCCACCAAACCACTTGACGGTGACTGCCTGTTTTATTGCGCCTTAATAATGAATTAGTCCACCAACCCACGTGACGGTGACTGTCTGTTTTATTACGCGTTAGGAATGAATTAGTCCACCAACCCACGTGACATTGACTCACTGTTTTATTGTGCGTTAGGAATGAATTAATCCACCAACACACGTGATAGTGACTCCCTGTTTTATTGTGCGTTAGGAATGAATTAGTCCACCAACCCACGTGACAGTGACTGTCTGTTTTATTGTGCGTTAGGAATGAATTATTCCGCCAACCCACGTGACAGTTCCTGTCTGTTTTATTGTGCGATAGGAATGAATTAGTCCACCAACCCACGTGACAGTGACTGTCTGTTTTATTGTGCGTTAGGAATGAATTATTCCGCCAACCCACGTGACAGTGACTCACTGTTTTATTGTGCGTTAGGAATGAATTAGTCCACCAACCCACGTGACAGTGACTGTCTGTTATATTGTGCGTTAGGAAGGAATTATTCCGCCAACCCACGTGACAGTGACTGTCTGTTTTATTGTGCGTTAGGAATAAATTATTCCGCCAACCCACGTGACAGTGACTGTCTGTTTTATTGTGCGTTAGGAATGAATTATTCCGCCAACCCACGTGACAGTGACTCACTGTTTTATTGTGCGTTAGGAATGAATTAGTCCACCAAACCACGTGACGGTGACTGTCTGTTTTATTGCGCCTTAATAATGAATTAGTCCACCAACCAACGTGACGGTGACTGTCTGTTTTATTGCGCGTTATGAATGACTTAGTCCACCAACCGACGTGACATTGACTCCCTGTTTTATTGTGCGTTAGGAATGAATTAGTCCACCAACCCACGCGACATTGACTCCCTATTTTATTGTGCGTTAGGAATGAATTAGTCCGCCAACCCACGTGACAGTGACTCCCTGTTTTATTGTGCGTTAGGAATGAATTAGTCCACCAACCCACGTTACATTGACTCCCTGTTTTATTGTGCGTTAGGAATGAATTAGTCCACCAACACACGTGACGGTGACTGTCTGATTTATTGTGCGTTAGGAATGAATTCGTCCGCCAACCCACGTGACATTGACTCCCTGTTTTATTGTGCGTTAGGAATGAATTAGTCCGCCAACCCACGTGACGGTGACTCTATGTTTTATTGCGCGTTAGGAATGAACTAATCCACCAACCCACGTGACAGTGACTCCCTGTTTTATTGTGCGTTAGGAATGAATTAGTCCGCCAACCCACGTGACAGTGACTGTCTGTTTTATTGCGCGTTAGGATTGAATTAGTCCACCAACCCACGTGACATTGACTCCCTGTTTTATTGTGCGTTAGGAATGAATTAGTCCGCCAACCCACGTGACAGTGACTGTCTGTTTTATTGTGCGTTAGGAATGAATTATTCCAACAACCTACGTGACAGTGACTGTTTGTTTTATTGTGCGTTAAGAATGAATTATTCCGCCAACCCACGTGACAGTGACTCCCTGTTATATTGCACGTTAGGAATGAATTAGTCCACCAACCCACGTGACAGTGACTGTCTGTTTTATTGTGCGTTAGGAATGAATTAGTTCACCAACCCACGTGACAGTGACTGTCTGTTTTATTGAACGTTAGGAATGAATTATTCCACCAACCCACGTGACAGTGACTGTCTGTTTTATTGTGCGTTAGGAATGAATTATTCCGCCAACCCACGTGACAGTGCCTGTCTGATTTATTGTGCGATAGGAATGAATTAGTCCACCAACCCACGTGACAGTGACTGTTTGTATTATTGTGCGTTAGGAATGAATTATTCCGCCAACCCACGTGACAGTGACTCACTGTTTTATTGTGCGTTAGGAATGAATTAGTCCACCAACCCACGTGACAGTGACTGTCTGTTATATTGTGCGTTAGGAATGAATTATTCCGCCAACCCACGTGACAGTGACTGTCTGTTTTATTGTGCGTTAGGAATGAGTTATTCCACCAACCCACGTGACAGTGACTCACTGTTTTATTGTGCGTTAGGAATGAATTAGTCCACCAACCCACGTGACAGTGACTATCTGTTATATTGTGCGTTAGGAATGAATTATTCCGCCAACCCACGTGACAGTGACTGTCTGTTTTATTGTGCGTTAGAAATGAATTATTCCGCCAACCCACGTGACAGTGACTCACTGTTTTATTGTGCGTTAGGAATGAATTAGTCCACCAAACCACGTGACGGTGACTGTCTGTTTTATTGCGCCTTAATAATGAATTAGTCCACCAACCCACGTGACGGTGACTGTCTGTTTTATTGCGCGTTATGAATGAATTAGTCCACCAACCCACGTGACATTGACTCCCTGTTTTATTGTGCGTTAGGAATGAATTAGTCCACCAACCCACGTGACATTGACTCCCTATTTTATTGTGCGTTAGGAATGAATTAGTCCGCCAACCCACGTGACAGTGACTCCCTGTTTTATTGTGCGTTAGGAATGAATTAGTCCACCAACCCACATGACACTGACTCCCTGATTTATTGTGCGTAAGGAATGAATTAGTCCACCAACCCACGTGACAGTGACTCTCTGTTTTATTGCACGTTAGGAATGAATTATTCCGCCAAACCACGTGACAGTGACTGTCTGTTTTATTGTGCGTTAGGAATGAATTATTCCGCCAACCCACGTGACAGTGACTCACTGTTTTATTGTGCGTTAGGAATGAATTAGTCCACCAAACCACGTGACGGTGACTGTCTGTTTTATTGCGCCTTAATAATGAATTAGTCCACCAACCCACGTGACGGTGACTGTCTGTTTTATTGCGCGTTAGGAATGAATTAGTCCACCAACCCACGTGACATTGACTCCCTGTTTTATTGTGCGTTAGGAATGAATTAGTCCACCAACCCACGTGACATTGACTCCCTGTTTTATTGTGCGTTAGGAATGAATTAGTCCACCAACCCACGAGACATTGACTCCCTGTTTTATTGTGCGTTAGGAATGAATTAGTCCGCCAACCCACGTGACGGTAACTCCCTGTTTTATTGCGCGTTAGGAATGAATTATTCCACCAACCCACATGACAGTGACTCCCTGTTTTATTGTGCGTTAGGAATGAATTAGTCCGCCAACCCACGTGACAGTGACTGTCTGTTTTATTGCGCGTTAGGATTGAATTAGTCCACCAACCCACGTGACATTGACTCCCTGTTTTATTGTGCGTTAGGAATGAATTAGTCCGCCAACCCACGTGACAGTGACTGTCTGTTTTATTGTGCGTTAGGAATGAATTAGTCCAACAACCTACGTGACAGTGACTGTCTGTTTTATTGTGCGTTAAGAATGAATTATTCCGCCAACCCACGTGACAGTGACTCGCTGTTATATTGCACGTTAGGAATGAATTAGTCCACCAACCCACGTGACAGTGACTGTCTGTTTTATTGTGCGTTAGGAATGAATTAATCCACCAACCCACGTGACAGTGACTCCCTGTTTTATTGTGCGTTAGGAATGAATTAGTCCACCAACCCACGTGACAGTGACTGTCTGTTTTATTGTGCATAAGGAATGAATTATTCCGCCAACCCACGTGACAGTGACTGTCTGTTTTATTGTGCGTTAGGAATGAATTAGTCCACCATCCCACGTGACAGAGACTGTCTGTTTTATTGTGCGTTAGGAATGAATTATTCCGCCAATCCACGTGACAGTGACTCACTGTTTTATTGTGCGTTAGGAATGAATTAGTCCACCAACCCACGTGACAGTGACTGTCTGTTATATTGTGCGTTAGGAATGAATTATTCCGCCAACCCACGTGACAGTGACTGTCTGTTTTATTGTGCGTTAGGAATGAGTTATTCCGCCAACCCACCGGACAGTGACTCACTGTTTTATTGTGCGTTAGGAATGAATTAATCCACCAACCCACGTGACAGTGACTCACTGTTTTTTTGTGCGTAAGGAATGAGTTATTCCGCCAACCCACGTGACAGTGACTCACTGTTTTATTGTGCGTTAGGAATGAATTAATCCACCAACCCACGTGACAGTGACTCACTGTTTTATTGTGCGTTAGGAATGAGTTATTCCGCCAACCCACGTGACAGTGATTCGCTGTTTTATTGTGCGTTAGGAATGAATTAGCCCACCAAACCACGTGACGGTGACTGTCTGTTTTACTGCGGGTTAGGAATGAATTATTCCACCAACCCACGTGACGGTGACTGTCTGTTTTATTGCGCGAGAGGAATGAATTAGTCCACCAACCCACTTGACGGTGACTGTCTGTTTTACTGCGGGTTAGGAATGAATTATTCCGCCAACCCACGTGACGGTGACTGTCTGTTTTATTGCGCGTTAGGAATGAATTATTCCGCCAACCCACGTTACAATGACTGTCTGTTTTATTGTGCGTTAGGAATGAATTAGTTCACCAACCCACGTGACAGTGACTCCCTGTTTTATTGTACGTTAGGAATGAATTATTCCACCAACCCACGTGACAGTGACTGTCTGTTTTATTGTGCGTTAGGAATGAATTAGTTCACCAACCCACGTGCCAGTGACTGTTTTATTGCACGTTAGGAATTAATTATTCCGCTAACCCACGTGAATGTGACTGTCTGTTTTATTGTATGTTAGGAATGAATTATTCCACCAACTAACGTGACAGTGACTGTCTGTTTTATTGTGCGTTAGGAATGAATTAGTTCACCAACCCACGTGACAGTGACTGTTTTATTGTACGTTAGGAATGAATTATTCCATCAAACCACTTGACAGTGACTGTCTGTTTTATTGTGCGTTAGGAATGAATTAGTTCACCAACCCACGTGACAGTGACTGTCTGTTTTATTGAACGTTAGGAATGAATTATTCCACCAACCCACGTGACAGTGACTGTCTGTTTTATTGTGCGTTAGGAATGAATTAGTCCACCGACCCACGTGACGGTGACTCCCTGTTTTATTGTGCGTTAGGAATGAATTAGTCCGCCAACCCACGTGACGGTAACTCCCTGTTTTATTGCGCGTTAGGAATGAATTAGTCCACCAACCCACGTGACAGTGACTCCCTGCTTTATTGTGCGTTAGGAATGAATTATTCCGCCAACCCACGTGACGGTGACTCACTGTTTTATTGTGCGTTAGGAATGAATTAGTCCACCAACCCACGTTACAGTGACTCACTGTTTTATTGTGCGCTAGGAATGAATTAATCCACCAACCCACGTGACGGTGACTCCCTGTTTTATTGTGCGTTAGGAATGAATTAATCCACCAACCCACGTGACGGTAACTGTCTGTTTTATTGTGCGTTAGGAATGAATTAGTCCAACAACCTACGTGACAGTGACTCCCTGTTTTATTGTGCGTTAGGAATGAATTAGTCCACCAAACCACGTGACGGTGACTGTCTGTTTTATTGCGCGTTAGGAATGAATTATTCCGCCAACCCACGTGACAGTAACTGTCTGTTTTATTGTGCGTTAGGAATGAATTATTCCGCCAACACACGTGACAGTGACTGTCTGTTTTACTGCGCGTTAGGAATGAATTATTTCGCCAACCCACGAAACGGTAACTCTCTGTTTTATTGCGCGTTAGGAATGAATTAGTCCACCAACCCACGTGAAAGTAACTGTCTGTTTTATTGTGCGTTTGAATGAATTATTCCGCCAACCCACGTGACGGTGACTGTCTATTTTATTGCTCGTTAGGAATGAATTAATCCACCAACCCACGTGAAAGTAACTGTCTGTTTTATTGTGCGTTAGGAATGAATTATTCCGCCAACCCACGTGACAGTGACTGTCTGTTTTACTGCGCGTTAGGAATGAATTAGTCCACAAACCCACGTGACGGTGTCTGTCTGTTTTATTGCGCGTTAGGAATGAATTAGTCCACCAATCCACGTGACAGTGACTCTCTGTTTTATTGTGCGTTAGGGATGAATTAGTCCGCCAACCCACGTGACAGTGACTGTCTGTTTTATTGTGCGTTAGGAATGAATTAGTCCAACAACCTACGTGACAGTGACTGTCTGTTTTATTGTGCGTTAAGAATGTATTATTCCGCCAACCCACGTGACAGTGACTCCCTGTTATATTGCACGTTAGGAATGAATTAGTCCACCAACCCACGTGACAGTGACTGTCTGTTTTATTGTCCGTTAGGAATGAATTATTCCGCCAACCCACGTGACAGTGACTCCCTGTTTTATTGTGCGTTAGGAATGAATTAGTCCACCATCACACGTGACAGTGACAGTCTGATTTATTGTGCGTTAGGCATGAATTAGTCCACCAACCCACGTGACAGTGCCTGTCTGTTATATTGTGCGTTAGGAATGAATTATTCCGCCAACCCACGTGACAGTGACTGTCTGTTTTATTGTGCGTTAGGAATGAATTATTCCGCCAACCCACGTGACAGTGACTCACTGTTTTATTGTGCGTTAGGAATGAATTAGTCCACAAAGCCACGTGACGGTGACTGTCTGTTTTATTGCGCCTTAATAATGAATTAGTCCCCCAACCCACGTGACGGTGACTGTCTGTTTTATTGCGCGTTAGGAATTAGTCCACCAACCCACGTGACATTGACTCCCTGTTTTATTGTGCGTTAGGAATGAATTAGTCCGCCAACCCACGTGACAGTGACTGTCTGTTTTATTGCGCGTTAGGAATGAATTAGTCCACCAACCCACGTGACAGTGACTCCCTGTTTTATTGTGCGTTAGGAATGAATTAGTCCACCAACCCACGTGACATTGACTCCCTGTTTTATTGTGCGTTAGGAATGAATTAGTCCACCAACCCACGTGACGGTTACTGTCTGTTTTATTGCGCGTTAGGAATGAATTAGTCCGCCAACCCACGTGACAGTGACTGTCGGTTTTATTGCGCGTTAGGAATGAATTAGTCCACCAACCCACGTGACAGTGACTCTCTGTTTTATTGCACGATAAGAATGAATTATTCCGCCAACCCACGTGACAGTGACTGTCTGTTTTATTGTGCGTTAGGAATGAATTATTCCGCCAACCCACGTGACAGTGACTCACTGTTTTATTGTGCGTTAGGAACGAATTAGTCCACCAAACCACGTGACGGTGACTGCCTGTTTTATTGCGCCTTAATAATGAATTAGTCCACCAACCCACGTGACGGTGACTGTCTGTTTTATTGCGCGTTAGGAATGAATTAGTCCACCAACCCACGTGAAATTGACTCCCTGTTTTATTGTGCGTTAGGAATGAATTAGTCCACCAACACACGTGACATTGACTGCCTGTTTTATTGTGCGTTAGGAATGAATTAGTCCGCCAACCCACGTGACGGTAACTGTCTGTTTTATTGCGCGCTAGGAATGAATTAGTCCACCAACCCACGTGACAGTGACTGTCTGTTTTATTGTGCGTTAGGAATGAATTAGTCCGCCAACCCACGTGACGGTGACTGTCTGTTTTATTGCGCGTTAGGAATGAATTAGTCCACCAACCCACATGACGGTAACTCCCTGTTTTATTGTGCGTTAGGAATGAATTAGTCCACCAACCAACGTGACGGTAACTCCCTGTTTTATTGTGCGTTAGGAATGAATTAGTCCACCAACCCACGTGACATTGACTCCCTGTTTTATTGTGCGTTAGGAATGAATTAGTCCGCCAACCCACGTGACGGTGACTGTCTGTTTTATTGCGCGTTAGGAATGAATTAGTCCACCAACCAACGTGACGGTAACTCCCTGTTTTATTGTGCGTTAGGAATGAATTAGTCCACCAACCCACGTGACATTGACTCCCTGTTTTATTGTGCGTTAGGAATGAATTAGTCCACCAACCCACGTGACGGTGACTGTCTGTTCTATTGCGCGTTAGGAATGAATTAGTCCGCCAACCCACGTGACAGTGACTGTCTGTTTTATTGCGCGTTAGGAATGAATTAGTCCACCAACCCACGTGACAGTGACTCTCTGTTTTATTGCACGTTAGGAATGAATTATTCCGCCAACCCACGTGACAGTGACTGTCTGTTATATTGTGCGTTAGGAATGAATTATTCCGCCAACCCACGTGACAGGGACTCACTGTTTTATTGCGCGTTAGGAATGAAATAGTCCACCAAACCACTTGACGGTGACTGCCTGTTTTATTGCGCCTTAATAATGAATTAGTCCACCAACCCACGTGACGGTGACTGTCTGTTTTATTGCGCGTTAGGAATGAATTAGTCCACCAACCCACGTGACATTGACTCCCTGTTTTATTGTGCGTTAGGAATGAATTAGTCCACCAACCCACGTGACATTGACTGTCTGTTTTATTGTGCGTTAGGAATGAATTAGTCCGCCAACCCACCTGACGGTAACTGTCTGTTTTATTGCGCGCTAGGAAGAATTAGTCCACCAACCCACGTGACAGTGACTGTCTGTTTTATTGTGCGTTAGGAATGAATTAGTCCGCCAACCCACGTGACGGTGACTGTCTGTTTTATTGCGCGTTAGGAATGAATTAGTCCACCAACCCACATGACGGTAACTCCCTGTTTTATTGTGCGTTAGGAATGAATTAGTCCACCAACAAACGTGACGGTAACTCCCGGTTTTATTGTGCGTTAGGAATGAATTAGTCCACCAACCCACGTGACATTGACTCCCTGTTTTATTGTGCGTTAGGAATGAATTAGTCCGCCAACCCACGTGACGGTGACTGTCTGTTTTATTGCGCGTTAGGAATGAATTAATCCACCAACCCACGTGACAGTGACTCCCTGTTTTATTGTGCGTTAGGAATGAATTAGTCCGCCAACCCACGTGACGGTGACTGTCTGTTTTATTGCGCGTTAGGAATGAATTAGTCCACCAACCCACGTGACGATAACTCCCTGTTTTATTGTGCGTTAGGAATGAATTAGTCCCCCAACCCACGTGACGGTAACTCCCTGTTTTATTGTGCATTAGGAATGAATTAGTCCACCAACCCACGTGACATTGACTCCCTGTTTTATTGTGCGTTAGGAATGAATTAGTCCGCCAACCCACGTGACGGTGACTCTCTGTTTTATTGCGCGTTAGGAATGAATTAATCTACCAACCCACGTGACAGTGACTCCCTGTTTTATTGTGCGTTAGGAATGAATTTGTCCGCCAACCCACGTGACAGTGACTGTCTGTTTTATTGCGCGTTAGGAATGAATTAGTCCATCAACCCACGTGACATTGACTCCCTGTTTTATTGTGCGTTAGGAATGAATTAGTCCGCCAACCCACGTGACAGTGACTGTCTGTTTTATTGTGCGTTAGGAATGAATTATTCCAACAACCTACGTGACAGTGACTGTCTGTTTTATTGTGCGTTAAGAATGAATTATTCCGCCAACCCACGTGACAGTGACTCCCTGTTTTATTGTGCGTTAGGAATGAATTAGTCCGCCAACCCACGTGACAGTGACTGTCTGTTTTATTGCGCGTTAGGATTGAATTAGTCCACCAACCCACGTGACATTGACTCCCTGTTTTATTGTGCGTTAGGAATGAATTAGTCCGCCAACCCACGTGACAGTGACTGTCTGTTTTATTGTGCGTTAGGAATGAATTATTCCAACAACCTACGTGACAGTGACTGTCTGTTTTATTGTGCGTTAAGAATGAATTATTCCGCCAACCCACGTGACAGTGACTGTCTGTTTTATTGCGCGTTAGGATTGAATTAGTCCACCAACCCACGTGACATTGACTCCCTGTTTTATTGCGCGTTAGGAATGAATTAGTCCACCAACCCACGTGACAGTGACTCCCTGTTTTATTGTGCGTTAGGAATGAATTAGTCCACCAACCCACGTGACATTGACTCCCTGTTTTATTGTGCGTTAGGAATGAATTAGTCCACCAACCCACGTGACGGTTACTGTCTGTTTTATTGCGCGTTAGGAATGAATTAGTCCGCCAACCCACGTGACAGTGACTGTCGGTTTTATTGCGCGTTAGGAATGAATTAGTCCACCAACCCACGTGACAGTGACTCTCTGTTTTATTGCACGATAAGAATGAATTATTCCGCCAACCCACGTGACAGTGACTGTCTGTTTTATTGTGCGTTAGGAATGAATTATTCCGCCAACCCACGTGACAGTGACTCACTGTTTTATTGTGCGTTAGGAACGAATTAGTCCACCAAACCACGTGACGGTGACTGCCTGTTTTATTGCGCCTTAATAATGAATTAGTCCACCAACCCACGTGACGGTGACTGTCTGTTTTATTGCGCGTTAGGAATGAATTAGTCCACCAACCCACGTGAAATTGACTCCCTGTTTTATTGTGCGTTAGGAATGAATTAGTCCACCAACACACGTGACATTGACTGTCTGTTTTATTGTGCGTTAGGAATGAATTAGTCCGCCAACCCACGTGACGGTAACTGTCTGTTTTATTGCGCGCTAGGAATGAATTAGTCCACCAACCCACGTGACAGTGACTGTCTGTTTTATTGTGCGTTAGGAATGAATTAGTCCGCCAACCCACGTGACGGTGACTGTCTGTTTTATTGCGCGTTAGGAATGAATTAGTCCACCAACCCACATGACGGTAACTCCCTGTTTTATTGTGCGTTAGGAATGAATTAGTCCACCAACCAACGTGACGGTAACTCCCTGTTTTATTGTGCGTTAGGAATGAATTAGTCCACCAACCCACGTGACATTGACTCCCTGTTTTATTGTGCGTTAGGAATGAATTAGTCCGCCAACCCACGTGACGGTGACTGTCTGTTTTATTGCGCGTTAGGAATGAATTAGTCCAACAACCCACGTGACATTGACTCCCTGTTTTATTGTGCGTTAGGAATGAATTAGTCCGCCAACCCACGTGACAGTGACTGTCTGTTTTATTGTGCGTTAGGAATGAATTATTCCAACAACCTACGTGACAGTGACTGTCTGTTTTATTGTGCGTTAAGAATGAATTATTCCGCCAACCCACGTGACAGTGACTCCCTGTTATATTGCACGTTAGGAATGAATTAGTCCACCAACCCACGTGACAGTGACTGTCTGTTTTATTGTCCGTTAGGAATGAATTATTCCGCCAACCCACGTGACAGTGACTCCCTGTTTTATTGTGCGTTAGGAATGAATTAGTCCACCAACCCACGTGACAGTGACTGTCTGTTTTATTGTGCGTTAGGAATGAATTAGTCCACCAACCCACGTGACAGAGACTGTCTGTTATATTGTGCGTTAGGAATGAATTAGTCCGCCAACCCACGTTACAGTGACTCCCTGTTTTATTGTGCGTTAGGAATGAATTAGTCCACCAACCCACGTGACATTGACTCCCTGTTTTCTTGTGCGTTAGGAATGAATTAGTCCACCAACCCACGTGACGGTGACTGTCTGTTCTATTGCGCGTTAGGAATGAATTAGTCCGCCAACCCACGTGACAGTGACTGTCTGTTTTATTGCGCGTTAGGAATGAATTAGTCCACCAACCCACGTGACAGTGACTCTCTGTTTTATTGCACGTTAGGAATGAATTATTCCGCCAACCCACGTGACAGTGACTGTCTGTTATATTGTGCGTTAGGAATGAATTATTCCGCCAACCCACGTGACAGGGACTCACTGTTTTATTGCGCGTTAGGAATGAAATAGTCCACCAAACCACTTGACGGTGACTGCCAGTTTTATTGCGCCTTAATAATGAATTAGTCCACCAACCCACGTGACGGTGACTGTCTGTTTTATTGCGCGTTAGGAATGAATTAGTCCACCAACCCACGTGACATTGACTCCCTGTTTTATTGTGCGTTAGGAATGAATTAGTCCACCAACCCACGTGACATTGACTGTCTGTTTTATTGTGCGTTAGGAATGAATTAGTCCGCCAACCCACGTGACGGTGACTGTCTGTTTTATTGCGCGTTAGGAATGAATTAGTCCACCAACCCACGTGACGATAACTCCCTGTTTTATTGTGCGTTAGGAATGAATTAGTCCCCCAACCCACGTGACGGTAACTCCCTGTTTTATTGTGCATTAGGAATGAATTAGTCCACCAACCCACGTGACATTGACTCCCTGTTTTATTGTGCGTTAGGAATGAATTAGTCCGCCAACCCACGTGACGGTGACTCTCTGTTTTATTGCGCGTTAGGAATGAATTAATCTACCAACCCACGTGACAGTGACTCCCTGTTTTATTGTGCGTTAGGAATGAATTTGTCCGCCAACCCACGTGACAGTGACTGTCTGTTTTATTGCGCGTTAGGAATGAATTAGTCCATCAACCCACGTGACATTGACTCCCAGTTTTATTGTGCGTTAGGAATGAATTAGTCCGCCAACCCACGTGACAGTGACTGTCTGTTTTATTGTGCGTTAGGAATGAATTATTCCAACAACCTACGTGACAGTGACTGTCTGTTTTATTGTGCGTTAAGAATGAATTATTCCGCCAACCCAAGTGACAGTGACTCCCTGTTTTATTGTGCGTTAGGAATGAATTAGTCCGCCAACCCACGTGACAGTGACTGTCTGTTTTATTGCGCGTTAGGATTGAATTAGTCCACCAACCCACGTGACATTGACTCCCTGTTTTATTGTGCGTTAGGAATGAATTAGTCCGCCAACCCACGTGACAGTGACTGTCTGTTTTATTGTGCGTTAGGAATGAATTATTCCAACAACCTACGTGACAGTGACTGTCTGTTTTATTGTGCGTTAAGAATGAATTATTCCGCCAACCCACGTGACAGTGACTCCCTGTTATATTGCACGTTAGGAATGAATTAGTCCACCAACCCACGTGACAGTGACTGTCTGTTTTATTGTGCGTTAGGAATGAATTAATCCACCAACACACGTGACAGTGACTCCCTGTTTTATTGTGCGTTAGGAATGAATTAGTCCACCAACCCACGTGACAGTGTCTGTCTGTTTTATTGTGCGTTAGGAATGAATTATTCCGCCAACCCACGTGACAGTGCCTGTCTGTTTTATTGTGCGATAGGAATGAATTAGTCCACCAACCAACGTGACAGTGACTGTCTGATTTATTGTGCGTTAGGAATGAATTATTCCGCCAACCCACGTGACAGTGACTCACTGTTTTATTGTGCGTTAGGAATGAATTAGTCCACCAACCCACGTGACAGTGACTGTCTGTTATATTGTGCGTTAGGAATGAATTATTCCGCCAACCCACGTGACAGTGACTGTCTGTTTTATTGTGCGTTAGGAATGAGTTATTCCGCCAACCCACGTGACAGTGACTCACAGTTTTATTGTGCGTTAGGTATGAATTAGTCCACCAACCCACGTGACAGTGACTGTCTGTTATATTGTGCGTTAGGAATGAATTATTCCGCCAACCCACGTGACAGTGACTGTCTGTTTTATTGTGCGTTAGGAATGAATTATTCCGCCAACCCACGTGACAGTGACTCACTGTTTTATTGTGCGTTAGGAATGAATTAGTCCACCAACCCACGTGACAGTGACTGTCTGTTTTACTGCGCGTTAGGAATGAATTAGTCCACAAACCCACGTGACGGTGACTGTCTGTTTTATTGCGCGTTAGGAATGAATTAGTCCACCAACCCACGTGACAGTGACTCTCTGTTTTATTGTGCGTTAGGGATGAATTAGTCCGCCAACCCACGTGACAGTGACTGTCTGTTTTATTGTGCGTGAGGAATGAATTAGTCCAACAACCTACGTGACAGTGACTGTCTGTTTTATTGTGCGTTAAGAATGTATTATTCCGCCAACCCACGTGACAGTGGCTCCATGTTATATTGCACGTTAGGAATGAATTAGTCCACCAACCCACGTGACAGTGACTGTCTGTTTTATTGTCCGTTAGGAATGAATTATTCCGCCAACCCACGTGACAGTGACTCCCTGTTTTATTGTGCGTTAGGAATGAATTAGTCCACCATCACACGTGACAGTGACAGTCTGATTTATTGTGCGTTAGGCATGAATTAGTCCACCAACCCACGTGACAGTGCCTGTCTGTTATATTGTGCGTTAGGAATGAATTATTCCGCCAACCCACGTGACAGTGACTGTCTGTTTTATTGTGCGTTAGGAATGAATTATTCCGCCAACCCACGTGACAGTGACTCACTGTTTTATTGTGCGTTAGGAATGAATTAGTCCACAAAGCCACGTGACGGTGACTGTCTGTTTTATTGCGCCTTAATAATGAATTAGTCCACCAACCCACGTGACGGTGACTGTCTGTTTTATTGCGCGTTAGGAATTAGTCCACCAACCCACGTGACATTGACTCCCTGTTTTATTGTGCGTTAGGAATGAATTAGTCCGCCAACCCACGTGACAGTGACTGTCTGTTTTATTGCGCGTTAGGAATGAATTAGTCCACCAACCCACGTGACAGTGACTCCCTGTTTTATTGTGCGTTAGGAATGAATTAGTCCACCAACCCACGTGACATTGACTCCCTGTTTTATTGTGCGTTAGGAATGAATTAGTCCACCAACCCACGTGACGGTTACTGTCTGTTTTATTGCGCGTTAGGAATGAATTAGTCCGCCAACCCACGTGACAGTGACTGTCGGTTTTATTGCGCGTTAGGAATGAATTAGTCCACCAACCCACGTGACAGTGACTGTCTGTTTTATTGTGCGTTAGGAATGAATTATTCCGCCAACCCACGTGACAGTGACTCACTGTTTTATTGTGCGTTAGGAACGAATTAGTCCACCAAACCACGTGACGGTGACTGCCTGTTTTATTGCGCCTTAATAATGAATTAGTCCACCAACCCACGTGACGGTGACTGTCTGTTTTATTGCGCGTTAGGAATGAATTAGTCCACCGACCCACGTGAAATTGACTCCCTGTTTTATTGTGCGTTAGGAATGAATTAGTCCACCAACACACGTGACATTGACTGTCTGTTTTATTGTGCGTTAGGAATGAATTAGTCCGCCAACCCACGTGACGGTAACTGTCTGTTTTATTGCGCGCTAGGAATGAATTAGTCCACCAACCCACGTGACAGTGACTGTCTGTTTTATTGTGCGTTAGGAATGAATTAGTCCGCCAACCCACGTGACGGTGACTGTCTGTTTTATTGCGCGTTAGGAATGAATTAGTCCAACAACCCACGTGACATTGACTCCCTGTTTTATTGTGCGTTAGGAATGAATTAGTCCGCCAACCCACGTGACGGTGACTGTTTGTTTTATTGCGCGTTAGGAATGAATTAATCCACCAACCCACGTGACAGTGACTCCCTGTTTTATTGTGCGTTAGGAATGAATTAGTCCGCCAAACCACGTGACAGTGACTGTCTGTTTTATTGCGCGTTAGGAATGAATTAGTCCAACAACCCACGTGACATTGACTCCCTGTTTTATTGTGCGTTAGGAATGAATTAGTCCGCCAACCCACGTGACAGTGACTGTCTGTTTTATTGTGCGTTAGGAATGAATTATTCCAACAACCTACGTGACAGTGACTGTCTGTTTTATTGTGCGTTAAGAATGAATTATTCCGCCAACCCACGTGACAGTGACTCCCTGTTATATTGCACGTTAGGAATGAATTAGTCCACCAACCCACGTGACAGTGACTGTCTGTTTTATTGTCCGTTAGGAATGAATTATTCCGCCAACCCACGTGACAGTGACTCCCTGTTTTATTGTGCGTTAGGAATGAATTAGTCCACCAACCCACGTGACAGTGACTGTCTGTTTTATTGTGCGTTAGGAATGAATTAGTCCACCAACCCACGTGACAGAGACTGTCTGTTATATTGTGCGTTAGGAATGAATTAGTCCGCCAACCCACGTTACAGTGACACCCTGTTTTATTGTGCGTTAGGAATGAATTAGTCCACCAACCCACGTGACATTGACTCCCTGTTTTATTGTGCGTTAGGAATGAATTAGTCCACCAACCCACGTGACGGTGACTGTCTGTTCTATTGCGCGTTAGGAATGAATTAGTCCGCCAACCCACGTGACAGTGACTGTCTGTTTTATTGCGCGTTAGGAATGAATTAGTCCACCAACCCACGTGACAGTGACTCTCTGTTTTATTGCACGTTAGGAATGAATTATTCCGCCAACCCACGTGACAGTGACTGTCTGTTATATTGTGCGTTAGGAATGAATTATTCCGCCAACCCTCGTGACAGGGACTCACTGTTTTATTGCGCGTTAGGAATGAAATAGTCCACCAAACCACTTGACGGTGACTGCCTGTTTTATTGCGCCTTAATAATGAATTAGTCCACCAACCCACGTGACGGTGACTGTCTGTTTTATTGCGCGTTAGGAATGAATTAGTCCACCAACCCACGTGACATTGACTCCCTGTTTTATTGTGCGTTAGGAATGAATTAGTCCACCAACCCACGTGACATTGACTGACTGTTTTATTGTGCGTTAGGAATGAATTAGTCCGCCAACCCACGTGACGGTGACTGTCTGTTTTATTGCGCGTTAGGAATGAATTAGTTCACCAACCCACGTGACGATAACTCCCTGTTTTATTGTGCGTTAGGAATGAATTAGTCCCCCAACCCACGTGACGGTAACTCCCTGTTTTATTGTGCATTAGGAATGAATTAGTCCACCAACCCACGTGACATTGACTCCCTGTTTTATTGTGCGTTAGGAATGAATTAGTCCGCCAACCCACGTGACGGTGACTCTCTGTTTTATTGCGCGTTAGGAATGAATTAATCTACCAACCCACGTGACAGTGACTCCCTGTTTTATTGTGCGTTAGGAATGAATTTGTCCGCCAACCCACGTGACAGTGACTGTCTGTTTTATTGCGCGTTAGGAATGAATTAGTCCATCAACCCACGTGACATTGACTCCCTGTTTTATTGTGCGTTAGGAATGAATTAGTCCGCCAACCCACGTGACAGTGACTGTCTGTTTTATTGTGCGTTAGGAATGAATTATTCCAACAACCTACGTGACAGTGACTGTCTGTTTTATTGTGCGTTAAGAATGAATTATTCCGCCAACCCACGTGACAGTGACTCCCTGTTTTATTGTGCGTTAGGAATGAATTAGTCCGCCAACCCACGTGACAGTGACTGTCTGTCTTATTGCGCGTTAGGATTGAATTAGTCCACCAACCCACGTGACATTGACTCCCTGTTTTATTGTGCGTTAGGAATGAATTAGTCCGCCAACCCACGTGACAGTGACTGCCTGTTTTATTGTGCGTTAGGAATGAATTATTCCAACAACCTACGTGACAGTGACTGTCTGTTTTATTGTGCGTTAAGAATGAATTATTCCGCCAACCCACGTGACAGTGACTCCCTGTTATATTGCACGTTAGGAATGAATTAGTCCACCAACCCACGTGACAGTGACTGTCTGTTTTATTGTGCGTTAGGAATGAATTAATCCACCAACACACGTGACAGTGACTCCCTGTTTTATTGTGCGTTAGGAATGAATTAGTCCACCAACCCACGTGACAGTGACTGTCTGTTTTATTGTGCGTTAGGAATGAATTATTCCGCCAACCCACGTGACAGTGCCTGTCTGTTTTATTGTGCGATAGGAATGAATTAGTCCACCAACCCACGTGACAGTGACTGTCTGATTTATTGTGCGTTAGGAATGAATTATTCCGCCAACCCACGTGACAGTGACTCACTGTTTTATTGTGCGTTAGGAATGAATTAGTCCACCAACCCACGTAACAGTGACTGTCTGTTATATTGTGCGTTAGGAATGAATTATTCCGCCAACCCACGTGACAGTGACTGTCTGTTTTATTGTGCGTTAGGAATGAGTTATTCCGCCAACCCACGTGACAGTGACTCACAGTTTTATTGTGCGTTAGGTATGAATTAGTCCACCAACCCACGTGACAGTGACTGTCTGTTATATTGTGCGTTAGGAATGAATTATTCCGCCAACCCACGTGACAGTGACTGTCTGTTTTATTGTGCGTTAGGAATGAATTATTCCGCCAACCCACGTGACAGTGACTCACTGTTTTATTGTGCGTTAGGAATGAATTAGTCCACCAAACCACGTGACGGTGACTGTCTGTTTTATTGCGCCTTAATAATGAATTAGTCCACCAACCCACGTGACGGTGACTGTCTGTTTTATTGCGCATTATGTATGAATTAGTCCACCAACCCACGTGACATTGACTCCCTGTTTTATTGTGCGTAAGGAATGAATTAGTCCACCAACCCACGTGACGGTGACTGTCTGTTTTATTGCGCGTTAGGAATGAATTAGTCCGCCAACCCACGTGACAGTGACTGTCTGTTTTATTGCGCGTTAGGAATGAATGAGTCCACCAACCCACGTGACAGTGACTCTCTGTTTTATTGCACGTTAGGAATGAATTATTCCGCCAACCCACGTGACAGTGACTGTCTGTTTTATTGTGCGTTAGGAATGAATTATTCCGCCAAACCACGTGACAGTGACTCACTGTTTTATTGTGCGTTAGGAATGAATTAGTCCACCAAACCACGTGACGGTGACTGTGTGTTTTATTGCGCCTTAATAATGAATTAGTCCACCAACCCACGTGACGGTGACTGTCTGTTTTATTGCGCGTTAGGAATGAATTAGTCCACCAACCCACGTGACATTGACTCCCTGTTTTATTGTGCGTTAGGAATGAATTAGTCCACCAACCCACGTGACATTGACTCCCTGTTTTATTGTGCGTTAGGAATGAATTAGTCCACCAACCCACGAGACATTGACTCCCTGTTTTATTGTGCGTTAGGAATGAATTAGTCCGCCAACCCACGTGACGGTAACTCCCTGTTTTATTGCGCGTTAGGAATGAATTATTCCACCAACCCACGTGACAGTGACTCCCTGTTTTATTGTGCGTTAGGAATGAATTAGTCCGCCAACCCACGTGACAGTGACTGTCTGTTTTATTGCGCGTTAGGAATGAATTAGTCCACCAACCCACGTGACATTGACTCCCTGTTTTATTGTGCGTTAGGAATGAATTAGTCCGCCAACCCACGTGACAGTGACTGTCTGTTTTATTGTGCGTTAGGAATGAATTAGTCCAACAACCTACGTGACAGTGACTGTCTGTTTTATTGTGCGTTAAGGATGAATTATTCCGCCAACCCACGTGACAGTGACTCGCTGTTATATTGCACGTTAGGAATGAATTAGTCCACCAACCCACGTGACAGTGACTGTCTGTTTTATTGTGTGTTAGGAATGAATTAATCCACCAACCCACGTGACAGTGACTCCCTGTTTTATTGTGCGTTAGGAATGAATTAGTCCGCCAACCCACGTGACGGTAACTCCCTGTTTTATTGCGCGTTAGGAATGAATTATTCCACCAACCCACGTGACAGTGACTCCCTGTTTTATTGTGCGTTAGGAATGAATTAGTCCACCATCACACGTGACAGTGACAGTCTGATTTATTGTGCGTTAGGCATGAATTAGTCCACCAACCCACGTGACAGTGCCTGTCTGTTATATTGTGCGTTAGGAATGAATTATTCCGCCAACCCAAGTGACAGTGACTGTCTGTTTTATTGTGCGTTAGGAATGAATTATTCCGCCAACCCACGTGACAGTGACTCACTGTTTTATTGTGCGTTAGGAATGAATTAGTCCACAAAGCCACTTGACGGTGACTGTCTGTTTTATTGCGCCTTAATAATGAATTAGTCCACCAACCCACGTGACGGTGACTGTCTGTTTTATTGCGCGTTAGGAATTAGTCCACCAACCCACGTGACATTGACTCCCTGTTTTATTGTGCGTTAGGAATGAATTAGTCCGCCAACCCACGTGACAGTGACTGTCTGTTTTATTGCGCGTTAGGAATGAATTAGTCCACCAACCCACGTGACAGTGACTCCCTGTTTTATTGTGCGTTAGGAATGAATTAGTCCACCAACCCACGTGACATTGACTCCCTGTTTTATTGTGCGTTAGGAATGAATTAGTCCACCAACCCACGTGACGGTTACTGTCTGTTTTATTGCGCGTTAGGAATGAATTAGTCCGCCAACCCACGTGACAGTGACTGTCGGTTTTATTGCGCGTTAGGAATGAATTAGTCCACCAACCCACGTGACAGTGACTGTCTGTTTTATTGTGCGTTAGGAATGAATTATTCCGCCAACCCACGTGACAGTGACTCACTGTTTTATTGTGCGTTAGGAACGAATTAGTCCACCAAACCACGTGACGGTGACTGCCTGTTTTATTGCGCCTTAATAATGAATTAGTCCACCAACCCACGTGACGGTGACTGTCTGTTTTATTGCGCGTTAGGAATGAATTAGTCCACCAACCCACGTGAAATTGACTCCCTGTTTTATTGTGCGTTAGGAATGAATTAGTCCACCAACACACGTGACATTGACTGTCTGTTTTATTGTGCGTTAGGAATGAATTAGTCCGCCAACCCACGTGATGGTAACTGTCTGTTTTATTGCGCGCTAGGAATGAATTAGTCCACCAACCCACGTGACAGTGACTGTCTGTTTTATTGTGCGTTAGGAATGAATTAGTCCGCCAACCCACGTGACGGTGACTGTCTGTTTTATTGCGCGTTAGGAATGAATTAGTCCAACAACCCACGTGACATTGACTCCCTGTTTTATTGTGCGTTAGGAATGAATTAGTCCGCCAACCCACGTGACGGTGACTGTTTGTTTTATTGCGCGTTAGGAATGAATTAATCCACCAACCCACGTGACAGTGACTCCCTGTTTTATTGTGCGTTAGGAATGAATTAGTCCGCCAAACCACGTGACAGTGACTGTCTGTTTTATTGCGCGTTAGGAATGAATTAGTCCAACAACCCACGTGACATTGACTCCCTGTTTTATTGTGCGTTAGGAATGAATTAGTCCGCCAACCCACGTGACAGTGACTGTCTGTTTTATTGTGCGTTAGGAATGAATTATTCCAACAACCTACGTGACAGTGACTGTCTGTTTTATTGTGCGTTAAGAATGAATTATTCCGCCAACCCACGTGACAGTGACTCCCTGTTATATTGCACGTTAGGAATGAATTAGTCCACCAACCCACGTGACAGTGACTGTCTGTTTTATTGTCCGTTAGGAATGAATTATTCCGCCAACCCACGTGACAGTGACTCCCTGTTTTATTGTGCGTTAGGAATGAATTAGTCCACCAACCCACGTGACAGTGACTGTCTGTTTTATTGTGCGTTAGGAATGAATTAGTCCACCAACCCACGTGACAGAGACTGTCTGTTATATTGTGCGTTAGGAATGAATTAGTCCGCCAACCCACGTTACAGTGACTCCCTGTTTTATTGTGTGTTAGGAATGAATTAGTCCACCAACCCACGTGACATTGACTCCCTGTTTTATTGTGCGTTAGGAATGAATTAGTCCACCAACCCACGTGACGGTGACTGTCTGTTCTATTGCGCGTTAGGAATGAATTAGTCCGCCAACCCACGTGACAGTGACTGTCTGTTTTATTGCGCGTTAGGAATGAATTAGTCCACCAACCCACGTGACAGTGACTCTCTGTTTTATTGCACGTTAGGAATGAATTATTCCGCCAACCCACGTGACAGTGACTGTCTGTTATATTGTGCGTTAGGAATGAATTATTCCGCCAACCCACGTGACAGGGACTCACTGTTTTATTGCGCGTTAGGAATGAAATAGTCCACCAAACCACTTGACGGTGACTGCCTGTTTATTGCGCCTTAATAATGAATTAGTCCACCAACCCACGTGACGGTGACTGTCTGTTTTATTGCGCGTTAGGAATGAATTAGTCCACCAACCCACGTGACATTGACTCCCTGTTTTATTGTGCGTTAGGAATGAATTAGTCCACCAACCCACGTGACATTGACTGACTGTTTTATTGTGCGTTAGGAATGAATTAGTCCGCCAACCCACGTGACGGTGACTGTCTGTTTTATTGCGCGTTAGGAATGAATTAGTTCACCAACCCACGTGACGATAACTCCCTGTTTTATTGTGCGTTAGGAATGAATTAGTCCCCCAACCCACGTGACGGTAACTCCCTGTTTTATTGTGCATTAGGAATGAATTAGTCCACCAACCCACGTGACATTGACTCCCTGTTTTATTGTGCGTTAGGAATGAATTAGTCCGCCAACCCACGTGACGGTGACTCTCTGTTTTATTGCGCGTTAGGAATGAATTAATCTACCAACCCACGTGACAGTGACTCCCTGTTTTATTGTGCGTTAGGAATGAATTTGTCCGCCAACCCACGTGACAGTGACTGTCTGTTTTATTGCGCGTTAGGAATGAATTAGTCCATCAACCCACGTGACATTGACTCCCTGTTTTATTGTGCGTTAGGAATGAATTAGTCCGCCAACCCACGTGACAGTGACTGTCTGTTTTATTGTGCGTTAGGAATGAATTATTCCAACAACCTACGTGACAGTGACTGTCTGTTTTATTGTGCGTTAAGAATGAATTATTCCGCCAACCCACGTGACAGTGACTCCCTGTTTTATTGTGCGTTAGGAATGAATTAGTCCGCCAACCCACGTGACAGTGACTGTCTGTCTTATTGCGCGTTAGGATTGAATTAGTCCACCAACCCACGTGACATTGACTCCCTGTTTTATTGTGCGTTAGGAATGAATTAGTCCGCCAACCCACGTGACAGTGACTGCCTGTTTTATTGTGCGTTAGGAATGAATTATTCCAACAACCTACGTGACAGTGACTGTCTGTTTTATTGTGCGTTAAGAATGAATTATTCCGCCAACCCACGTGACAGTGACTCCCTGTTATATTGCACGTTAGGAATGAATTAGTCCACCAACCCACGTGACAGTGACTGTCTGTTTTATTGTGCGTTAGGAATGAATTAATCCACCAACACACGTGACAGTGACTCCCTGTTTTATTGTGCGTTAGGAATGAATTAGTCCACCAACCCACGTGACAGTGACTGTCTGTTTTATTGTGCGTTAGGAATGAATTATTCCGCCAACCCACGTGACAGTGCCTGTCTGTTTTATTGTGCGATAGGAATGAATTAGTCCACCAACCCACGTGACAGTGACTGTCTGATTTATTGTGCGTTAGGAATGAATTATTCCGCCAACCCACGTGACAGTGACTCACTGTTTTATTGTGCGTTAGGAATGAATTAGTCCACCAACCCACGTGACAGTGACTGTCTGTTATATTGTGCGTTAGGAATGAATTATTCCGCCAACCCACGTGACAGTGACTGTCTGTTTTATTGTGCGTTAGGAATGAGTTATTCCGCCAACCCACGTGACAGTGACTCACAGTTTTATTGTGCGTTAGGTATGAATTAGTCCACCAACCCACGTGACAGTGACTGTCTGTTATATTGTGCGTTAGGAATGAATTATTCCGCCAACCCACGTGACAGTGACTGTCTGTTTTATTGTGCGTTAGGAATGAATTATTCCGCCAACCCACGTGACAGTGACTCACTGTTTTATTGTGCGTTAGGAATGAATTAGTCCACCAAACCACGTGACGGTGACTGTCTGTTTTATTGCGCCTTAATAATGAATTAGTCCACCAACCCACGTGACGGTGACTGTCTGTTTTATTGCGCATTATGAATGAATTAGTCCACCAACCCACGTGACATTGACTCCCTGTTTTATTGTGCGTTAGGAATGAATTAGTCCACCAACCCACGTGACATTGACTCCCTGTTTTATTGTGCGTTAGGAATGAATTAGTCCACCAACCCACGAGACATTGACTCCCTGTTTTATTGTGCGTTAGGAATGAATTAGTCCGCCAACCCACGTGACGGTGACTGTCTGTTTTATTGCGCGTTAGGAATGAATTAGTCCGCCAACCCACGTGACAGTGACTGTCTGTTTTATTGCGCGTTAGGAATGAATGAGTCCACCAACCCACGTGACAGTGACTCTCTGTTTTATTGCACGTTAGGAATGAATTATTCCGCCAACCCACGTGACAGTGACTGTCTGTTTTATTGTGCGTTAGGAATGAATTATTCCGCCAAACCACGTGACAGTGACTCACTGTTTTATTGTGCGTTAGGAATGAATTAGTCCACCAAACCACGTGACGGTGACTGTGTGTTTTATTGCGCCTTAATAATGAATTAGTCCACCAACCCACGTGACGGTGACTGTCTGTTTTATTGCGCGTTAGGAATGAATTAGTCCACCAACCCACGTGACATTGACTCCCTGTTTTATTGTGCGTTAGGAATGAATTAGTCCACCAACCCACGTGACATTGACTCCCTGTTTTATTGTGCGTTAGGAATGAATTAGTCCACCAACCCACGAGACATTGACTCCCTGTTTTATTGTGCGTTAGGAATGAATTAGTCCGCCAACCCACGTGACGGTAACTCCCTGTTTTATTGCGCGTTAGGAATGAATTATTCCACCAACCCACGTGACAGTGACTCCCTGTTTTATTGTGCGTTAGGAATGAATTAGTCCGCCAACCCACGTGACAGTGACTGTCTGTTTTATTGCGCGTTAGGAATGAATTAGTCCACCAACCCACGTGACATTGACTCCCTGTTTTATTGTGCGTTAGGAATGAATTAGTCCGCCAACCCACGTGACAGTGACTGTCTGTTTTATTGTGCGTTAGGAATGAATTAGTCCAACAACCTACGTGACAGTGACTGTCTGTTTTATTGTGCGTTAAGGATGAATTATTCCGCCAACCCACGTGACAGTGACTCGCTGTTATATTGCACGTTAGGAATGAATTAGTCCACCAACCCACGTGACAGTGACTGTCTGTTTTATTGTGTGTTAGGAATGAATTAATCCACCAACCCACGTGACAGTGACTCCCTGTTTTATTGTGCGTTAGGAATGAATTAGTCCACCAACCCACGTGACAGTGACTGTCTGTTTTATTGTGCATAAGGAATGAATTATTCCGCCAACCCACGTGATAGTGACTGTCTGTTTTATTGTGCGTTAGGAATGAATTAGTCCACCATCCCACGTGACAGAGACTGTCTGTTTTATTGTGCGTTAGGAATGAATTATTCCGCCAATCCACGTGACAGTGACTCACTGTTTTATTGTGCGTTCGGAATGAATTAGACCACCAACCCACGTGACAGTGACTGTCTGTTATATTGTGCGTTAGGAATGAATTATTCCGCCAACCCACGTGACATTGACTGTCTTTTTTATTGTGCGTTAGGAATGAGTTATTCCGCCAACCCACCGGACAGTGACTCACTGTTTTATTGTCCGTTAGGAATGAATTAATCCACCAACCCACGTGACAGTGACTCACTGTTTTATTGTGCGTTAGGAATGAGTTATTCCGCCAACCCACGTGACAGTGACTCACTGTTTTATTGTGCGTTAGGAATGAATTAATCCACCAACCCACGTGACAGTGACTCACTGTTTTATTGTGCGTTAGGAATGAGTTATTCCGCCAACCCACGTGACAGTGATTCGCTGTTTTATTGTGCGTTAGGAATGAATTAGTCCACCAAACCACGTGACGGTGACTGTCTGTTTTACTGCGGGTTAGGAATGAATTATTCCACCAACCCACGTGACGGTGACTGTCTGTTTTATTGCGCGATAGGAATGAATTAGTCCACCGACCCAACTGACGGTGACTGTCTGTTTTACTGCGGGTTAGGAATGAATTATTCCGCCAACCCACGTGACGGTGACTGTCTGTTTTATTGCGCGTTAGGAATGAATTATTCCGCCAACCCACGTTACAATGACTGTCTGTTTTATTGTGCGTCAGGAATGAATTAGTTCACCAACCCACGTGACAGTGACTCCCTGTTTTATTGTACGTTAGGAATGAATTATTCCACCAACCCACGTGACAGTGACTGTCTGTTTTATTGTGCGTTAGGAATGAATTAGTTCACCAACCCACGTGACAGTGACTGTTTTATTGCACGTTAGGAATGAATTATTCCGCTAACCCACGTGACAGTGACTGTCTGTTTTATTGTACGTTAGGAATGAATTATTCCACCAACTAACGTGACAGTGACTGTCTGTTTTATTGTGCGTTAGGAATGAATTAGTTCACCAACCCGCGTGACAGTGACTGTTTTATTGTACGTTAGGAATGAATTATTCCATCAACCCACTTGACAGTGACTGTCTGTTTTATTGTGCGTTATGAATGAATTAGTTCACCAACCCACGTGACAGTGACTGTCTGTTTTATTGAACGTTAGGAATGAATTATTCCACCAACCCACGTGACAGTGACTGTCTGTTTTATTGTGCGTTAGGAATGAATTAGTCCACCGACCCACGTGACGGTGACTCCCTGTTTTATTGTGCGTTAGGAATGTATTATTCCGCCAACCCACGTGACGGTGACTCCCTGTTTTATTGTGCGTTAGGAATGAATTAGTCCACCAACCCACGTGACAGTGACTCACTGTTTTATTGTGCGCTAGGAATGAATTAATCCACCAACCCACGTGACGGTGACTCCCTGTTTTATTGTGCATTAGGAATGAATTAATCCACCAACCCACGTGACGGTAACTGTCTGTTTTATTGTGCGTTAGGAATGAATTAGTCCAACAACCTACGTGACAGTGACTCCCTGTTTTATTGTGCGTTAGGAATGAATTTGTCCACCAACCCACGTGACGGTGACTGTCTGTTTTATTGCGCGTTAGGAATGAATTATTCCGCCAACCCACGTGACAGTGACTCTCTGTTTTATTGCACGATAAGAATGAATTATTCCGCCAACCCACGTGACAGTGACTGTCTGTTTTATTGTGCGTTAGGAATGAATTATTCCGCCAACCCACGTGACAGTGACTCCCTGTTTTATTGTGCGTTAGGAATGAATTAGTCCACCAACCCACGTGACATTGACTCCCTGTTTTATTGTGCGTTAGGAATGAATTAGTCCACCAACCCACGTGACGGTTACTGTCTGTTTTATTGCGCGTTAGGAATGAATTAGTCCGCCAACCCACGTGACAGTGACTGTCGGTTTTATTGCGCGTTAGGAATGAATTAGTCCACCAACCCACGTGACAGTGACTCTCTGTTTAATTGCACGATAAGAATGAATTATTCCGCCAACCCACGTGACAGTGACTGTCTGTTTTATTGTGCGTTAGGAATGAATTATTCCGCCAACCCACGTGACAGTGACTCACTGTTTTATTGTGCGTTAGGAACGAATTAGTCCACCAAACCACGTGACGGTGACTGCCTGTTTTATTGCGCCTTAATAATGAATTAGTCCACCAACCCACGTGACGGTGACTGTCTGTTTTATTGCGCGTTAGGAATGAATTAGTCCATCAACCCACGTGAAATTGACTCCCTGTTTTATTGTGCGTTAGGAATGAATTAGTCCACCAACACACGTGACATTGACTGTCTGTTTTATTGTGCGTTAGGAATGAATTAGTCCGCCAACCCACGTGACGGTAACTGTCTGTTTTATTGCGCGCTAGGAATGAATTAGTCCACCAACCCACGTGACAGTGACTGTCTGTTTTATTGTGCGTTAGGAATGAATTAGTCCGCCAACCCACGTGACGGTGACTGTCTGTTTTATTGCGCGTTAGGAATGAATTAGTCCACCAACCCACATGACGGTAACTCCCTGTTTTATTGTGCGTTAGGAATGAATTAGTCCACCAACCAACGTGACGGTAACTCCCTGTTTTATTGTGCGTTAGGAATGAATTAGTCCACCAACCCACGTGACATTGACTCCCTGTTTTATTGTGCGTTAGGAATGAATTAGTCCGCCAACCCACGTGACGGTGACTGTCTGTTTTATTGCGCGTTAGGAATGAATTAATCCACCAACCCACGTGACAGTGACTCCCTGTTTTATTGTGCGTTAGGAATGAATTAGTCCGCCAACCCACGTGACAGTGACTGTTTTATTGCGCGTTAGGAATGAATTAGTCCAACAACCCACGTGACATTGACTCCCTGTTTTATTGTGCGTTAGGAATGAATTAGTCCGCCAACCCACGTGACAGTGACTGTCTGTTTTATTGTGCGTTAGGAATGAATTATTCCAACAACCTACGTGACAGTGACTGTCTGTTTTATTGTGCGTTAAGAATGAATTATTCCGCCAACCCACGTGACAGTGACTCCCTGTTATATTGCACGTTAGGAATGAATTAGTCCACCAACCCACGTGACAGTGACTGTCTGTTTTATTGTCCGTTAGGAATGAATTATTCCGCCAACCCACGTGACAGTGACTCCCTGTTTTATTGTGCGTTAGGAATGAATTAGTCCACCAACCCACGTGACAGTGACTGTCTGTTTTATTGTGCGTTAGGAATGAATTAGTCCACCAACCCACGTGACAGAGACTGTCTGTTATATTGTGCGTTAGGAATGAATTAGTCCGCCAACCCACGTTACAGTGACTCCCTGTTTTATTGTGCGTTAGGAATGAATTAGTCCTCCAACCCACGTGACATTGACTCCCTGTTTTATTGTGCGTTAGGAATGAATTAGTCCACCAACCCACGTGACGGTGACTGTCTGTTCTATTGCGCGTTAGGAATGAATTAGTCCGCCAACCCACGTGACAGTGACTGTCTGTTTTATTGCGCGTTAGGAATGAATTAGTCCACCAACCCACGTGACAGTGACTCTCTGTTTTATTGCACGTTAGGAATGAATTATTCCGCCAACCCACGTGACAGTGACTGTCTGTTATATTGTGCGTTAGGAATGAATTATTCCGCCAACCCACGTGACAGGGACTCACTGTTTTATTGCGCATTAGGAATGAAATAGTCCACCAAACCACTTGACGGTGACTGCCTGTTTTATTGCGCCTTAATAATGAATTAGTCCACCAACCCACGTGACGGTGACTGTCTGTTTTATTGCGCGTTAGGAATGAATGAGTCCACCAACCCACGTGACATTGACTCCCTGTTTTATTGTGCGTTAGGAATGAATTAGTCCACCAACCCACGTGACATTGACTGTCTGTTTTATTGTGCGTTAGGAATGAATTAGTCCGCCAACCCACGTGACGGTGACTGTCTGTTTTATTGCGCGTTAGGAATGAATTAGTCCACCAACCCACGTGACGATAACTCCCTGTTTTATTGTGCGTTAGGAATGAATTAGTCCCCCAACCCACGTGACGGTAACTCCCTGTTTTATTGTGCATTAGGAATGAATTAGTCCACCAACCCACGTGACATTGACTCCCTGTTTTATTGTGCGTTAGGAATGAATTAGTCCGCCAACCCACGTGACGGTGACTCTCTGTTTTATTGCGCGTTAGGAATGAATTAATCTACCAACCCACGTGACAGTGACTCCCTGTTTTATTGTGCGTTAGGAATGAATTTGTCCGCCAACCCACGTGACAGTGACTGTCTGTTTTATTGCGCGTTAGGAATGAATTAGTCCATCAACCCACGTGACATTGACTCCCTGTTTTATTGTGCGTTAGGAATGAATTAGTCCGCCAACCCACGTGACAGTGACTGTCTGTTTTATTGTGCGTTAGGAATGAATTATTCCAACAACCTACGTGACAGTGACTGTCTGTTTTATTGTGCGTTAAGAATGAATTATTCCGCCAACCCACGTGACAGTGACTCCCTGTTTTATTGTGCGTTAGGAATGAATTAGTCCGCCAACCCACGTGACAGTGACTGTCTGTTTTATTGCACGATAAGAATGAATTATTCCGCCAACCCACGTGACAGTGACTGTCTGTTTTATTGTGCGTTAGGAATGAATTATTCCGCCAACCCACGTGACAGTGACTCCCTGTTTTATTGTGCGTTAGGAATGAATTAGTCCACCAACCCACGTGACATTGACTCCCTGTTTTATTGTGCGTTAGAAATGAATTAGTCCACCAACCCACGTGACGGTTACTGTCTGTTTTATTGCGCGTTAGGAATGAATTAGTCCGCCAACCCACGTGACAGTGACTGTCGGTTTTATTGCGCGTTAGGAATGAATTAGTCCACCAACCCACGTGACAGTGACTCTCTGTTTAATTGCACGATAAGAATGAATTATTCCGCCAACCCACGTGACAGTGACTGTCTGTTTTATTGTGCGTTAGGAATGAATTATTCCGCCAACCCACGTGACAGTGACTCACTGTTTTATTGTGCGTTAGGAACGAATTAGTCCACCAAACCACGTGACGGTGACTGCCTGTTTTATTGCGCCTTAATAATGAATTAGTCCACCAACCCACGTGACGGTGACTGTCTGTTTTATTGCGCGTTAGGAATGAATTAGTCCACCAACCCACGTGAAATTGACTCCCTGTTTTATTGTGCGTTAGGAATGAATTAGTCCACCAACACACGTGACATTGACTGTCTGTTTTATTGTGCGTTAGGAATGAATTAGTCCGCCAACCCACGTGACGGTAACTGTCTGTTTTATTGCGCGCTAGGAATGAATTAGTCCACCAACCCACGTGACAGTGACTGTCTGTTTTATTGTGCGTTAGGAATGAATTAGTCCGCCAACCCACGTGACGGTGACTGTCTGTTTTATTGCGCGTTAGGAATGAATTAGTCCACCAACCCACATGACGGTAACTCCCTGTTTTATTGTGCGTTAGGAATGAATTAGTCCACCAACCAACGTGACGGTAACTCCCTGTTTTATTGTGCGTTAGGAATGAATTAGTCCACCAACCCACGTGACATTGACTCCCTGTTTTATTGTGCGTTAGGAATGAATTAGTCCGCCAACCCACGTGACGGTAACTGTCTGTTTTATTGCGCGCTAGGAATGAATTAGTCCACCAACCCACGTGACAGTGACTCCCTGTTTTATTGTGCGTTAGGAATGAATTACTCCGCCAACCCACGTGACAGTGACTGTCTGTTTTATTGTGCGTTAGGAATGAATTATTCCGCCAACCCACGTGACAGTGACTGTCTGTTTTATTGTGCGTTAGGAATGAATTATTCCGCCAACCCACGTGACAGTGACTCACTGTTTTATTGTGCGTTAGGAATGAATTAGTCCACCAAACCACGTGACGGTGACTGTCTGTTTTATTGCGCCTTAATAATGAATTAGTCCACCAACCCACGTGACGGTGACTGTCTGTTTTATTGCGCATTATGAATGAATTAGTCCACCAACCCACGTGACATTGACTCCCTGTTTTATTGTGCGTAAGGAATGAATTAGTCCACCAACCCACGTGACGGTGACTGTCTGTTTTATTGCGCGTTAGGAATGAATTAGTCCGCCAACCCACGTGACAGTGACTGTCTGTTTTATTGCGCGTTAGGAATGAATGAGTCCACCAACCCACGTGACAGTGACTCTCTGTTTTATTGCACGTTAGGAATGAATTATTCCGCCAACCCACGTGACAGTGACTGTCTGTTTTATTGTGCGTTAGGAATGAATTATTCCGCCAAACCACGTGACAGTGACTCACTGTTTTATTGTGCGTTAGGAATGAATTAGTCCACCAAACCACGTGACGGTGACTGTGTGTTTTATTGCGCCTTAATAATGAATTAGTCCACCAACCCACGTGACGGTGACTGTCTGTTTTATTGCGCGTTAGGAATGAATTAGTCCACCAACCCACGTGACATTGACTCCCTGTTTTATTGTGCGTTAGGAATGAATTAGTCCACCAACCCACGTGACATTGACTCCCTGTTTTATTGTGCGTTAGGAATGAATTAGTCCACCAACCCACGAGACATTGACTCCCTGTTTTATTGTGCGTTAGGAATGAATTAGTCCGCCAACCCACGTGACGGTAACTCCCTGTTTTATTGCGCGTTAGGAATGAATTATTCCACCAACCCACGTGACAGTGACTCCCTGTTTTATTGTGCGTTAGGAATGAATTAGTCCGCCAACCCACGTGACAGTGACTGTCTGTTTTATTGCGCGTTAGGAATGAATTAGTCCACCAACCCACGTGACATTGACTCCCTGTTTTATTGTGCGTTAGGAATGAATTAGTCCGCCAACCCACGTGACAGTGACTGTCTGTTTTATTGTGCGTTAGGAATGAATTAGTCCAACAACCTACGTGACAGTGACTGTCTGTTTTATTGTGCGTTAAGGATGAATTATTCCGCCAACCCACGTGACAGTGACTCGCTGTTATATTGCACGTTAGGAATGAATTAGTCCACCAACCCACGTGACAGTGACTGTCTGTTTTATTGTGTGTTAGGAATGAATTAATCCACCAACCCACGTGACAGTGACTCCCTGTTTTATTGTGCGTTAGGAATGAATTAGTCCACCAACCCACGTGACAGTGACTGTCTGTTTTATTGTGCATAAGGAATGAATTATTCCGCCAACCCACGTGATAGTGACTGTCTGTTTTATTGTGCGTTAGGAATGAATTAGTCCACCATCCCACGTGACAGAGACTGTCTGTTTTATTGTGCGTTAGGAATGAATTATTCCGCCAATCCACGTGACAGTGACTCACTGTTTTATTGTGCGTTCGGAATGAATTAGACCACCAACCCACGTGACAGTGACTGTCTGTTATATTGTGCGTTAGGAATGAATTATTCCGCCAACCCACGTGACATTGACTGTCTTTTTTATTGTGCGTTAGGAATGAGTTATTCCGCCAACCCACCGGACAGTGACTCACTGTTTTATTGTGCGTTAGGAATGAATTAATCCACCAACCCACGTGACAGTGACTCACTGTTTTATTGTGCGTTAGGAATGAGTTATTCCGCCAACCCACGTGACAGTGACTCACTGTTTTATTGTGCGTTAGGAATGAATTAATCCACCAACCCACGTGACAGTGACTCACTGTTTTATTGTGCGTTAGGAATGAGTTATTCCGCCAACCCACGTGACAGTGATTCGCTGTTTCATTGTGCGTTAGGAATGAATTAGTCCACCAAACCACGTGACGGTGACTGTCTGTTTTACTGCGGGTTAGGAATGAATTATTCCACCAACCCACGTGACGGTGACTGTCTGTTTTATTGCGCGATAGGAATGAATTAGTCCACCAACCCAACTGACGGTGACTGTCTGTTTTACTGCGGGTTAGGAATGAATTATTCCGCCAACCCACGTGACGGTGACTGTCTGTTTTATTGCGCGTTAGGAATGAATTATTCCGCCAACCCACGTTACAATGACTGTCTGTTTTATTGTGCGTCAGGAATGAATTAGTTCACCAACCCACGTGACAGTGACTCCCTGTTTTATTGTACGTTAGGAATGAATTATTCCACCAACCCACGTGACAGTGACTGTCTGTTTTATTGTGCGTTAGGAATGAATTAGTTCACCAACCCACGTGACAGTGACTGTTTTATTGCACGTTAGGAATGAATTATTCCGCTAACCCACGTGACAGTGACTGTCTGTTTTATTGTACGTTAGGAATGAATTATTCCACCAACTAACGTGACAGTGACTGTCTGTTTTATTGTGCGTTAGGAATGAATTAGTTCACCAACCCGCGTGACAGTGACTGTTTTATTGTACGTTAGGAATGAATTATTCCATCAACCCACTTGACAGTGACTGTCTGTTTTATTGTGCGTTATGAATGAATTAGTTCACCAACCCACGTGACAGTGACTGTCTGTTTTATTGAACGTTAGGAATGAATTATTCCACCAACCCACGTGACAGTGACTGTCTGTTTTATTGTGCGTTAGGAATGAATTAGTCCACCATCCCACATGACGGTAACTCCCTGTTTTATTGTGCGTTAGGAATGAATTAGTCCACCAACCAACGTGACGGTAACTCCCTGTTTTATTGTGCGTTAGGAATGAATTAGTCCACCAACCCACGTGACATTGACTCCCTGTTTTATTGTGCGTTAGGAATGAATTAGTCCGCCAACCCACGTGACGGTAACTGTCTGTTTTATTGCGCGCTAGGAATGAATTAGTCCACCAACCCACGTGACAGTGACTCCCTGTTTTATTGTGCGTTAGGAATGAATTAGTCCGCCAACCCACGTGACAGTGACTGTCTGTTTTATTGCGCGTTAGGATTGAATTAGTCCACCAACCCACGTGACATTGACTCCCTGTTTTATTGTGCGTTAGGAATGAATTAGTCCGCCAACCCACGTGACAGTGACTGTCTGTTTTATTGTGCGTTAGGAATGAATTATTCCAACAACCTACGTGACAGTGACTGTCTGTTTTATTGTGCGTTAAGAATGAATTATTCCGCCAACCCACGTGACAGTGACTCCCTGTTATATTGCACGTTAGGAATGAATTAGTCCACCAACCCACGTGACAGTGACTGTCTGTTTTATTGTGCGTTAGGAATGAATTAATCCACCAACACACGTGACAGTGACTCCCTGTTTTATTGTGCGTTAGGAATGAATTAGTCCACCAACCCACGTGACAGTGACTGTCTGTTTTATTGTGCGTTAGGAATGAATTATTCCGCCAACCCACGTGACAGTGCCTGTCTGTTTTATTGTGCGATAGGAATGAATTAGTCCACCAACCCACGTGACAGTGACTGTCTGATTTATTGTGCGTTAGGAATGAATTATTCCGCCAACCCACGTGACAGTGACTCACTGTTTTATTGTGCGTTAGGAATGAATTAGTCCACCAACCCACGTGACAGTGACTGTCTGTTATATTGTGCGTTAGGAATGAATTATTCCGCCAACCCACGTGACAGTGACTGTCTGTTTTATTGTGCGTTAGGAATGAGTTATTCCGCCAACCCACGTGACAGTGACTCACAGTTTTATTGTGCGTTAGGTATGAATTAGTCCACCAACCCACGTGACAGTGACTGTCTGTTTTATTGTGCGTTAGGAATGAATTAGTCCGCCAACCCACGTGACAGTGACTGTCTGTTTTATTGTGCGTTAGGAATGAATTATTCCGCCAACCCACGTGACAGTGACTCACTGTTTTATTGTGCGTTAGGAATGAATTAGTCCACCAAACCACGTGACGGTGACTGTCTGTTTTATTGCGCCTTAATAATGAATTAGTCCACCAACCCACGTGACGGTGACTGTCTGTTTTATTGCGCATTATGAATGAATTAGTCCACCAACCCACGTGACATTGACTCCCTGTTTTATTGTGCGTAAGGAATGAATTAGTCCACCAACCCACGTGACGGTGACTGTCTGTTTTATTGCGCGTTAGGAATGAATTAGTCCGCCAACCCACGTGACAGTGACTGTCTGTTTTATTGCGCGTTAGGAATGAATGAGTCCACCAACCCACGTGACAGTGACTCTCTGTTTTATTGCACGTTAGGAATGAATTATTCCGCCAACCCACGTGACAGTGACTGTCTGTTTTATTGTGCGTTAGGAATGAATTATTCCGCCAAACAACGTGACAGTGACTCACTGTTTTATTGTGCGTTAGGAATGAATTAGTCCACCAAACCACGTGACGGTGACTGTGTGTTTTATTGCGCCTTAATAATGAATTAGTCCACCAACCCACGTGACGGTGACTGTCTGTTTTATTGCGCGTTAGGAATGAATTAGTCCACCAACCCACGTGACATTGACTCCCTGTTTTATTGTGCGTTAGGAATGAATTAGTCCACCAACCCACGTGACATTGACTCCCTGTTTTATTGTGCGTTAGGAATGAATTAGTCCACCAACCCACGAGACATTGACTCCCTGTTTTATTGTGCGTTAGGAATGAATTAGTCCGCCAACCCACGTGACGGTAACTCCCTGTTTTATTGCGCGTTAGGAATGAATTATTCCACCAACCCACGTGACAGTGACTCCCTGTTTTATTGTGCGTTAGGAATGAATTAGTCCGCCAACCCACGTGACAGTGACTGTCTGTTTTATTGCGCGTTAGGAATGAATTAGTCCACCAACCCACGTGACATTGACTCCCTGTTTTATTGTGCGTTAGGAATGAATTAGTCCGCCAACCCACGTGACAGTGACTGTCTGTTTTATTGTGCGTTAGGAATGAATTAGTCCAACAACCTACGTGACAGTGACTGTCTGTTTTATTGTGCGTTAAGGATGAATTATTCCGCCAACCCACGTGACAGTGACTCGCTGTTATATTGCACGTTAGGAATGAATTAGTCCACCAACCCACGTGACAGTGACTGTCTGTTTTATTGTGTGTTAGGAATGAATTAATCCACCAACCCACGTGACAGTGACTCCCTGTTTTATTGTGCGTTAGGAATGAATTAGTCCACCAACCCACGTGACAGTGACTGTCTGTTTTATTGTGCATAAGGAATGAATTATTCCGCCAACCCACGTGATAGTGACTGTCTGTTTTATTGTGCGTTAGGAATGAATTAGTCCACCATCCCACGTGACAGAGACTGTCTGTTTTATTGTGCGTTAGGAATGAATTATTCCGCCAATCCACGTGACAGTGACTCACTGTTTTATTGTGCGTTCGGAATGAATTAGACCACCAACCCACGTGACAGTGACTGTCTGTTATATTGTGCGTTAGGAATGAATTATTCCGCCAACCCACGTGACATTGACTGTCTTTTTTATTGTGCGTTAGGAATGAGTTATTCCGCCAACCCACCGGACAGTGACTCACTGTTTTATTGTGCGTTAGGAATGAATTAATCCACCAACCCACGTGACAGTGACTCACTGTTTTATTGTGCGTTAGGAATGAGTTATTCCGCCAACCCACGTGACAGTGACTCACTGTTTTATTGTGCGTTAGGAATGAATTAATCCACCAACCCACGTGACAGTGACTCACTGTTTTATTGTGCGTTAGGAATGAGTTATTCCGCCAACCCACGTGACAGTGATCCGCTGTTTTATTGTGCGTTAGGAATGAATTAGTCCACCAAACCACGTGACGGTGACTGTCTGTTTTACTGCGGGTTAGGAATGAATTATTCCACCAACCCACGTGACGGTGACTGTCTGTTTTATTGCGCGATAGGAATGAATTAGTCCACCAACCCAACTGACGGTGACTGTCTGTTTTACTGCGGGTTAGGAATGAATTATTCCGCCAACCCACGTGACGGTGACTGTCTGTTTTATTGCGCGTTAGGAATGAATTATTCCGCCAACCCACGTTACAATGACTGTCTGTTTTATTGTGCGTCAGGAATGAATTAGTTCACCAACCCACGTGACAGTGACTCCCTGTTTTATTGTACGTTAGGAATGAATTATTCCACCAACCCACGTGACAGTGACTGTCTGTTTTATTGTGCGTTAGGATTGAATTAGTTCACCAACCCACGTGACAGTGACTGTTTTATTGCACGTTAGGAATGAATTATTCCGCTAACCCACGTGACAGTGACTGTCTGTTTTATTGTACGTTAGGAATGAATTATTCCACCAACTAACGTGACAGTGACTGTCTGTTTTATTGTGCGTTAGGAATGAATTAGTTCACCAACCCGCGTGACAGTGACTGTTTTATTGTACGTTAGGAATGAATTATTCCATCAACCCACTTGACAGTGACTGTCTGTTTTATTGTGCGTTATGAATGAATTAGTTCACCAACCCACGTGACAGTGACTGTCTGTTTTATTGAACGTTAGGAATGAATTATTCCACCAACCCACGTGACAGTGACTGTCTGTTTTATTGTGCGTTAGGAATGAATTAGTCCACCGACCCACGTGACGGTGACTCCCTGTTTTATTGTGCGTTAGGAATGTATTATTCCGCCAACCCACGTGACGGTGACTCACTGTTTTATTGTGCGTTAGGAATGAATTAGTCCACCAACCCACGTGACAGTGACTCACTGTTTTATTGTGCGCTAGGAATGAATTAATCCACCAACCCACGTGACGGTGACTCCCTGTTTTATTGTGCATTAGGAATGAATTAATCCACCAACCCACGTGACGGTAACTGTCTGTTTTATTGTGCGTTAGGAATGAATTAGTCCAACAACCTACGTGACAGTGACTCCCTGTTTTATTGTGCGTTAGGAATGAATTTGTCCACCAACCCACGTGACGGTGACTGTCTGTTTTATTGCGCGTTAGGAATGAATTATTCCGCCAACCCACGTGACAGTGACTCTCTGTTTTATTGCACGATAAGAATGAATTATTCCGCCAACCCACGTGACAGTGACTGTCTGTTTTATTGTGCGTTAGGAATGAATTATTCCGCCAACCCACGTGACAGTGACTCCCTGTTTATTGTGCGTTAGGAATGAATTAGTCCACCAACCCACGTGACATTGACTCCCTGTTTTATTGTGCGTTAGGAATGAATTAGTCCACCAACCCACGTGACGGTTACTGTCTGTTTTATTGCGCGTTAGGAATGAATTAGTCCGCCAACCCACGTGACAGTGACTGTCGGTTTTATTGCGCGTTAGGAATGAATTAGTCCACCAACCCACGTGACAGTGACTCTCTGTTTAATTGCACGATAAGAATGAATTATTCCGCCAACCCACGTGACAGTGACTGTCTGTTTTATTGTGCGTTAGGAATGAATTATTCCGCCAACCCACGTGACAGTGACTCACTGTTTTATTGTGCGTTAGGAACGAATTAGTCCACCAAACCACGTGACGGTGACTGCCTGTTTTATTGCGCCTTAATAATGAATTAGTCCACCAACCCACGTGACGGTGACTGTCTGTTTTATTGCGCGTTAGGAATGAATTAGTCCACCAACCCACGTGAAATTGACTCCCTGTTTTATTGTGCGTTAGGAATGAATTAGTCCACCAACACACGTGACATTGACTGTCTGTTTTATTGTGCGTTAGGAATGAATTAGTCCGCCAACCCACGTGACGGTAACTGTCTGTTTTATTGCGCGCTAGGAATGAATTAGTCCACCAACCCACGTGACAGTGACTGTCTGTTTTATTGTGCGTTAGGAATGAATTAGTCCGCCAACCCACGTGACGGTGACTGTCTGTTTTATTGCGCGTTAGGAATGAATTAGTCCACCAACCCACATGACGGTAACTCCCTGTTTTATTGTGCGTTAGGAATGAATTAGTCCACCAACCAACGTGACGGTAACTCCCTGTTTTATTGTGCGTTAGGAATGAATTAGTCCACCAACCCACGTGACATTGACTCCCTGTTTTATTGTGCGTTAGGAATGAATTAGTCCGCCAACCCACGTGACGGTGACTGTCTGTTTTATTGCGCGTTAGGAATGAATTAATCCACCAACCCACGTGACAGTGACTCCCTGTTTTATTGTGCGTTAGGAATGAATTAGTCCGCCAACCCACGTGACAGTGACTGTTTTATTGCGCGTTAGGAATGAATTAGTCCAACAACCCACGTGACATTGACTCCCTGTTTTATTGTGCGTTAGGAATGAATTAGTCCGCCAACCCACGTGACAGTGACTGTCTGTTTTATTGTGCGTTAGGAATGAATTATTCCAACAACCTACGTGACAGTGACTGTCTGTTTTATTGTGCGTTAAGAATGAATTATTCCGCCAACCCACGTGACAGTGACTCCCTGTTATATTGCACGTTAGGAATGAATTAGTCCACCAACCCACGTGACAGTGACTGTCTGTTTTATTGTCCGTTAGGAATGAATTATTCCGCCAACCCACGTGACAGTGACTCCCTGTTTTATTGTGCGTTAGGAATGAATTAGTCCACCAACCCACGTGACAGTGACTGTCTGTTTTATTGTGCGTTAGGAATGAATTAGTCCACCAACCCACGTGACAGAGACTGTCTGTTATATTGTGCGTTAGGAATGAATTAGTCCGCCAACCCACGTTACAGTGACTCCCTGTTTTATTGTGCGTTAGGAATGAATTAGTCCTCCAACCCACGTGACATTGACTCCCTGTTTTATTGTGCGTTAGGAATGAATTAGTCCACCAACCCACGTGACGGTGACTGTCTGTTCTATTGCGCGTTAGGAATGAATTAGTCCGCCAACCCACGTGACAGTGACTGTCTGTTTTATTGCGCGTTAGGAATGAATTAGTCCACCAACCCACGTGACAGTGACTCTCTGTTTTATTGCACGTTAGGAATGAATTATTCCGCCAACCCACGTGACAGTGACTGTCTGTTATATTGTGCGTTAGGAATGAATTATTCCGCCAACCCACGTGACAGGGACTCACTGTTTTATTGCGCGTTAGGAATGAAATAGTCCACCAAACCACTTGACGGTGACTGCCTGTTTTATTGCGCCTTAATAATGAATTAGTCCACCAACCCACGTGACGGTGACTGTCTGTTTTATTGCGCGTTAGGAATGAATTAGTCCACCAACCCACGTGACATTGACTCCCTGTTTTATTGTGCGTTAGGAATGAATTAGTCCACCAACCCACGTGACATTGACTGTCTGTTTTATTGTGCGTTAGGAATGAATTAGTCCGCCAACCCACGTGACGGTGACTGTCTGTTTTATTGCGCGTTAGGAATGAATTAGTCCACCAACCCACGTGACGATAACTCCCTGTTTTATTGTGCGTTAGGAATGAATTAGTCCCCCAACCCACGTGACGGTAACTCCCTGTTTTATTGTGCATTAGGAATGAATTAGTCCACCAACCCACGTGACATTGACTCCCTGTTTTATTGTGCGTTAGGAATGAATTAGTCCGCCAACCCACGTGACGGTGACTCTCTGTTTTATTGCGCGTTAGGAATGAATTAATCTACCAACCCACGTGACAGTGACTCCCTGTTTTATTGTGCGTTAGGAATGAATTTGTCCGCCAACCCACGTGACAGTGACTGTCTGTTTTATTGCGCGTTAGGAATGAATTAGTCCATCAACCCACGTGACATTGACTCCCTGTTTTATTGTGCGTTAGGAATGAATTAGTCCGCCAACCCACGTGACAGTGACTGTCTGTTTTATTGTGCGTTAGGAATGAATTATACCAACAACCTACGTGACAGTGACTGTCTGTTTTATTGTGCGTTAAGAATGAATTATTCCGCCAACCCACGTGACAGTGACTCCCTGTTTTATTGTGCGTTAGGAATGAATTAGTCCGCCAACCCACGTGACAGTGACTGTCTGTTTTATTGCACGATAAGAATGAATTATTCCGCCAACCCACGTGACAGTGACTGTCTGTTTTATTGTGCGTTAGGAATGAATTATTCCGCCAACCCACGTGACAGTGACTCCCTGTTTTATTGTGCGTTAGGAATGAATTAGTCCACCAACCCACGTGACATTGACTCCCTGTTTTATTGTGCGTTAGGAATGAATTAGTCCACCAACCCACGTGACGGTTACTGTCTGTTTTATTGCGCGTTAGGAATGAATTAGTCCGCCAACCCACGTGACAGTGACTGTCGGTTTTATTGCGCGTTAGGAATGAATTAGTCCACCAACCCACGTGACAGTGACTCTCTGTTTAATTGCACGATAAGAATGAATTATTCCGCCAACCCACGTGACAGTGACTGTCTGTTTTATTGTGCGTTAGGAATGAATTATTCCGCCAACCCACGTGACAGTGACTCACTGTTTTATTGTGCGTTAGGAACGAATTAGTCCACCAAACCACGTGACGGTGACTGCCTGTTTTATTGCGCCTTAATAATGAATTAGTCCACCAACCCACGTGACGGTGACTGTCTGTATTATTGCGCGTTAGGAATGAATTAGTCCACCAACCCACGTGAAATTGACTCCCTGTTTTATTGTGCGTTAGGAATGAATTAGTCCACCAACACACGTGACATTGACTGTCTGTTTTATTGTGCGTTAGGAATGAATTAGTCCGCCAACCCACGTGACGGTAACTGTCTGTTTTATTGCGCGCTAGGAATGAATTAGTCCACCAACCCACGTGACAGTGACTGTCTGTTTTATTGTGCGTTAGGAATGAATTAGTCCGCCAACCCACGTGACGGTGACTGTCTGTTTTATTGCGCGTTAGGAATGAATTAGTCCACCAACCCACATGACGGTAACTCCCTGTTTTATTGTGCGTTAGGAATGAATTAGTCCACCAACCAACGTGACGGTAACTCCCTGTTTTATTGTGCGTTAGGAATGAATTAGTCCACCAACCCACGTGACATTGACTCCCTGTTTTATTGTGCGTTAGGAATGAATTAGTCCGCCAACCCACGTGACGGTGACTGTCTGTTTTATTGCGCGTTAGGAATGAATTAATCCACCAACCCACGTGACAGTGACTCCCTGTTTTATTGTGCGTTAGGAATGAATTAGTCCGCCAACCCACGTGACAGTGACTGTCTGTTTTATTGCGCGTTAGGAATGAATTAGTCCAACAACACACGTGACATTGACTCCCTGTTTTATTGTGCGTTAGGAATGAATTAGTCCGCCAACCCACGTGACAGTGACTGTCTGTTTTATTGTGCGTTAGGAATGAATTATTCCAACAACCTACGTGACAGTGACTGTCTGTTTTATTGTGCGTTAAGAATGAATTATTCCGCCAACCCACGTGACAGTGACTCCCTGTTATATTGCACGTTAGGAATGAATTAGTCCACCAACCCACGTGACAGTGACTGTCTGTTTTATTGTCCGTTAGGAATGAATTATTCCGCCAACCCACGTGACAGTGACTCCCTGTTTTATTGTGCGTTAGGAATGAATTAGTCCACCAACCCACGTGACAGTGACTGTCTGTTTTATTGTGCGTTAGGAATGAATTAGTCCACCAACCCACGTGACAGAGACTGTCTGTTATATTGTGCGTTAGGAATGAATTAGTCCGCCAACCCACGTTACAGTGACTCCCTGTTTTATTGTGCGTTAGGAATGAATTAGTCCTCCAACCCACGTGACATTGACTCCCTGTTTTATTGTGCGTTAGGAATGAATTAGTCCACCAACCCACGTGACGGTGACTGTCTGTTCTATTGCGCGTTAGGAATGAATTAGTCCGCCAACCCACGTGACAGTGACTGTCTGTTTTATTGCGCGTTAGGAATGAATTAGTCCACCAACCCACGTGACAGTGACTCTCTGTTTTATTGCACGTTAGGAATGAATTATTCCGCCAACCCACGTGACAGTGACTGTCTGTTATATTGTGCGTTAGGAATGAATTATTCCGCCAACCCACGTGACAGGGACTCACTGTTTTATTGCGCGTTAGGAATGAAATAGTCCACCAAACCACTTGACGGTGACTGCCTGTTTTATTGCGCCTTAATAATGAATTAGTCCACCAACCCACGTGACGGTGACTGTCTGTTTTATTGCGCGTTAGGAATGAATTAGTCCACCAACCCACGTGACATTGACTCCCTGTTTTATTGTGCGTTAGGAATGAATTAGTCCACCAACCCACGTGACATTGACTGTCTGTTTTATTGTGCGTTAGGAATGAATTAGTCCGCCAACCCACGTGACGGTGACTGTCTGTTTTATTGCGCGTTAGGAATGAATTAGTCCACCAACCCACGTGACGATAACTCCCTGTTTTATTGTGCGTTAGGAATGAATTAGTCCCCCAACCCACGTGACGGTAACTCCCTGTTTTATTGTGCATTAGGAATGAATTAGTCCACCAACACACGTGACATTGACTCCCTGTTTTATTGTGCGTTAGGAATGAATTAGTCCGCCAACCCACGTGACGGTGACTCTCTGTTTTATTGCGCGTTAGGAATGAATTAATCTACCAACCCACGTGACAGTGACTCCCTGTTTTATTGTGCGTTAGGAATGAATTTGTCCGCCAACCCACGTGACAGTGACTGTCTGTTTTATTGCGCGTTAGGAATGAATTAGTCCATCAACCCACGTGACATTGACTCCCTGTTTTATTGTGCGTTAGGAATGAATTAGTCCGCCAACCCACGTGACAGTGACTGTCTGTTTTATTGTGCGTTAGGAATGAATTATTCCAACAACCTACGTGACAGTGACTGTCTGTTTTATTGTGCGTTAAGAATGAATTATTCCGCCAACCCACGTGACAGTGACTCCCTGTTTTATTGTGCGTTAGGAATGAATTAGTCCGCCAACCCACGTGACAGTGACTGTCTGTTTTATTGCGCGTTAGGATTGAATTAGTCCACCAACCCACGTGACATTGACTCCCTGTTTTATTGTGCGTTAGGAATGAATTAGTCCGCCAACCCACGTGACAGTGACTGTCTGTTTTATTGTGCGTTAGGAATGAATTATTCCAACAACCTACCTGACAGTGACTGTCTGTTTTATTGTGCGTTAAGAATGAATTATTCCGCCAACCCACGTGACAGTGACTCCCTGTTATATTGCACGTTAGGAATGAATTAGTCCACCAACCAACGTGACAGTGACTGTCTGTTTTATTGTGCGTTAGGAATGAATTAATCCACCAACACACGTGACAGTGACTCCCTGTTTTATTGTGCGTTAGGAATGAATTAGTCCACCAACCCACGTGACAGTGACTGTCTGTTTTATTGTGCGTTAGGAATGAATTATTCCGCCAACCCACGTGACAGTGCCTGTCTGTTTTATTGTGCGATAGGAATGAATTAGTCCACCAACCCACGTGACAGTGACTGTCTGATTTATTGTGCGTTAGGAATGAATTATTCCGCCAACCCACGTGACAGTGACTCACTGTTTTATTGTGCGTTAGGAATGAATTAGTCCACCAACCCACGTGACAGTGACTGTCTGTTATATTGTGCGTTAGGAATGAATTATTCCGCCAACCCACGTGACAGTGACTGTCTGTTTTATTGTGCGTTAGGAATGAGTTATTCCGCCAACCCACGTGACAGTGACTCACAGTTTTATTGTGCGTTAGGTATGAATTAGTCCACCAACCCACGTGACAGTGACTGTCTGTTATATTGTGCGTTAGGAATGAATTATTCCGCCAACCCACGTGACAGTGACTGTCTGTTTTATTGTGCGTTAGGAATGAATTATTCCGCCAACCCACGTGACAGTGACTCACTGTTTTATTGCGCGTTAGGAATGAATTAGTCCACCAAACCACGTGACGGTGACTGTCTGTTTTATTGCGCCTTAATAATGAATTAGTCCACCAACCCACGTGACGGTGACTGTCTGTTTTATTGCGCATTATGAATGAATTAGTCCACCAACCCACGTGACATTGACTCCCTGTTTTATTGTGCGTAAGGAATGAATTAGTCCACCAACCCACGTGACGGTGACTGTCTGTTTTATTGCGCGTTAGGAATGAATTAGTCCGCCAACCCACGTGACAGTGACTGTCTGTTTTATTGCGCGTTAGGAATGAATGAGTCCACCAACCCACGTGACAGTGACTCTCTGTTTTATTGCACGTTAGGAATGAATTATTCCGCCAACCCACGTGACAGTGACTGTCTGTTTTATTGTGCGTTAGGAATGAATTATTCCGCCAAACCACGTGACAGTGACTCACTGTTTTATTGTGCGTTAGGAATGAATTAGTCCACCAAACCACGTGACGGTGACTGTGTGTTTTATTGCGCCTTAATAATGAATTAGTCCACCAACCCACGTGACGGTGACTGTCTGTTTTATTGCGCGTTAGGAATGAATTAGTCCACCAACCCACGTGACATTGACTCCCTGTTTTATTGTGCGTTAGGAATGAATTAGTCCACCAACCCACGTGACATTGACTCCCAGTTTTATTGTGCGTTAGGAATGAATTAGTCCACCAACCCACGAGACATTGACTCCCTGTTCTATTGTGCGTTAGGAATGAATTAGTCCGCCAACCCACGTGACGGTAACTCCCTGTTTTATTGCGCGTTAGGAATGAATTATTCCACCAACCCACGTGACAGTGACTCCCTGTTTTATTGTGCGTTAGGAATGAATTAGTCCGCCAACCCACGTGACAGTGACTGTCTGTTTTACTGCGCGTTAGGAATGAATTAGTCCACCAACCCACGTGACATTGACTCCCTGTTTTATTGTGCGTTAGGAATGAATTAGTCCGCCAACCCACGTGACAGTGACTGTCTGTTTTATTGTGCGTTAGGAATGAATTAGTCCAACAACCTACGTGACAGTGACTGTCTGTTTTATTGTGCGTTAAGGATGAATTATTCCGCCAACCCACGGGACAGTGACTCGCTGTTATATTGCACGTTAGGAATGAATTAGTCCACCAACCCACGTGACAGTGACTGTCTGTTTTATTGTGCATAAGGAATGAATTATTCCGCCAACCCACGTGATAGTGACTGTCTGTTTTATTGTGCGTTAGGAATGAATTAGTCCACCATCCCACGTGACAGAGACTGTCTGTTTTATTGTGCGTTAGGAATGAATTATTCCGCCAATCCACGTGACAGTGACTCACTGTTTTATTGTGCGTTAGGAATGAATTAGACCACCAACCCACGTGACAGTGACTGTCTGTTATATTGTGCGTTAGGAATGAATTATTCCGCCAACCCACGTGACAGTGACTGTCTTTTTTATTGTGCGTTAGGAATGAGTTATTCCGCCAACCCACCGGACAGTGACTCACTGTTTTATTGTGCGTTAGGAATGAATTAATCCACCAACCCACGTGACAGTGACTCACTGTTTTATTGTGCGTTAGGAATGAGTTATTCCGCCAACCCACGTGACAGTGACTCACTGTTTTATTGTGCGTTAGGAATGAATTAATCCACCAACCCACGTGACAGTGACTCACTGTTTTATTGTGCGTTAGGAATGAGTTATTCCGCCAACCCACGTGACAGTGATTCGCTGTTTTATTGTGCGTTAGGAATGAATTAGTCCACCAAACCACGTGACGGTGACTGTCTGTTTTACTGCGGGTTAGGAATGAATTATTCCACCAACCCACGTGACGGTGACTGTCTGTTTTATTGCGCGATAGGAATGAATTAGTCCACCAACCCAACTGACGGTGACTGTCTGTTTTACTGCGGGTTAGGAATGAATTATTCCGCCAACCCACGTGACGGTGACTGTCTGTTTTATTGCGCGTTAGGAATGAATTATTCCGCCAACCCACGTTACAATGACTGTCTGTTTTATTGTGCGTCTGGAATGAATTAGTTCACCAACCCACGTGACAGTGACTCCCTGTTTTATTGTACGTTAGGAATGAATTATTCCACCAACCCACGTGACAGTGACTGTCTGTTTTATTGTGCGTTAGGAATGAATTAGTTCACCAACCAACGTGACAGTGACTGTTTTATTGCACGTTAGGAATGAATTATTCCGCTAACCCACGTGACAGTGACTGTCTGTTTTATTGTACGTTAGGAATGAATTATTCCACCAACTAACGTGACAGTGACTGTCTGTTTTATTGTGCGTTAGGAATGAATTAGTTCACCAACCCGCGTGACAGTGACTGTTTTATTGTACGTTAGGAATGAATTATTCCATCAACCCACTTGACAGTGACTGTCTGTTTTATTGTGCGTTATGAATGAATTAGTTCACCAACCCACGTGACAGTGACTTTCTGTTTTATTGAACGTTAGGAATGAATTATTCCACCAACCCACGTGACAGTGACTGTCTGTTTTATTGTGCGTTAGGAATGAATTAGTCCACCGACCCACGTGACGGTGACTCCCTGTTTTATTGTGCGTTAGGAATGTATTATTCCGCCAACCCACGTGACGGTGACTCACTGTTTTATTGTGCGTTAGGAATGAATTAGTCCACCAACCCACGTGACAGTGACTCACTGTTTTATTGTGCGCTAGGAATGAATTAATCCACCAACCCACGTGACGGTGACTCCCTGTTTTATTCTGCATTAGGAATGAATTAATCCACCAACCCACGTGACGGTAACTGTCTGTTTTATTGTGCGTTAGGAATGAATTAGTCCAACAACCTACGTGACAGTGACTCCCTGTTTTATTGTGCGTTAGGAATGAATTTGTCCACCAACCCACGTGACGGTGACTGTCTGTTTTATTGCGCGTTAGGAATGAATTATTCCGCCAACCCACGTGACAGTGACTGTCTGTTTTATTGTGCGTTAGGAATGAATTATTCCGCCAACCCACGTGACAGTGACTGTCTGTTTTACTGCGCGTTAGGAATGAATTATTTCGCCAACCCACGAAACGGTAACTCTCTGTTTTATTGCGCGTTAGGAATGAATTAGTCCACCAACCCACGTGAAAGTAACTGTCTGTTTTATTGTGCGTTTGAATGAATTATTCCGCCAACCCACGTGACGGTGACTGTCTATTTTATTGCTCGTTAGGAATGAATTAGTCCACCAACCCACGTGAAAATAACTGTCTGTTTTATTGTGCGTTAGGAATGAATTATTCCGCCAACCCACGTGACAGTGACTGTCTGTTTTACTGCGCGTTAGGAATGAAATAGTCCACAAACCCAGGTGACGGTGACTGTCTGTTTTATTGCGCGTTAGGAATGAATTAGTCCACCAACCCACGTGACAGCGACTCTCTGTTTTATTGTGCGTTAGGGATGAATTAGTCCGCCAACCCACGTGACAGTGACTGTCTGTTTTATTGTGCGTTAGGAATGAATTAGTCCACCAACCCACGTGACAGTGACTGTCTGTTTTATTGTCCGTTAGGAATGAATTATTCCGCCAACCCACGTGACAGTGACTCCCTGTTTTATTGTGCGTTAGGAATGAATTAGTCCACCATCACACGCGACAGTGACTGTATGATTTATTGTGCGTTAGGCATGAATTAGTCCACCAACCCACGTGACAGTGACTGTCTGTTATATTGTGCGTTAGGAATGAATTATTCCGCCAACCCACGTGACAGTGACTGTCTGTTTTATTGTGCGTTAGGAATGAATTATTCCGCCAACCCACATGACAGTGACTCACTGTTTTATTGTGCGTTAGGAATGAATTAGTCCACAAAATCACGTGACGGTGACTGTCTGTTTTATTGCGCCTTAATAATGAATTAGTCCACCAACCCACGTGACGGTGACTGTCTGTTTTATTGCGCGTTAGGAATGAATTAGTCCACCAACCCAGGTGACATTGACTCCCTGTTTTATTGTGCGTTAGGAATGAATTAGTCCGCCAACCCACGTGACAGTGACTGTCTGTTTTATTGCGCGTTAGGAATGAATTAGTCCACCAACCCACGTGACAGTGACTCCCTGTTTTATTGTGCGTTAGGAATGAATTAGTCCACCAACCCACGTGACATTGACTCCCTGTTTTATTGTGCGTTAGGAATGAATTAGTCCACCAACCCACGTGACGGTGACTGTCTGTTTTATTGCGCGTTAGGAATGAATTAGTCCGCCAACCCACGTGACAGTGACTGTCTGTTTTATTGCGCGTTAGGATTGAATTAGTCCACCAACCTACGTGACAGTGACTCTCTGTTTTATTGCACGTTAAGAATGAATTATTCCGCCAACCCAAGTGACAGTGACTGTCTGTTTTATTGTGCGTTAGGAATGAATTATTCCGCCAACCCACGTGACAGTGACTCACTGTTTTATTGTGCGTTAGGAACGAATTAGTCCACCAAACCACGTGACAGTGACTGCCTGTTTTATTGCGCCTTAATAATGAATTAGTCCACCAACCCACGTGACGGTGACTGTCTGTTTTATTGCGCGTTAGGAATGAATTAGTCCACCAACCCACGTGAAATTGACTCCCTGTTTTATTGTGCGTTAGGAATGAATTAGTCCACCAACCCACGTGACATTTACTGTCTATTTTATTGTGCGTTAGGAATGAATTAGTCCGCCAACCCACGTAACGGTGACTGTCTGTTTTATTGCGCGTTAGGAATGAATTAGTCCACCAACCCACGTGACAGTGACTCCCTGTTTTATTGTGCGTTAGGAATGAATTAGTCCACCAACCCACGTGACATTGACTCCCTGTTTTATTGTGCGTTAGGAATGAATTAGTCCACCAACCCACGTGACGGTGACTGTCTGTTTTATTGCGCGTTAGGAATGAATTAGTCCGCCAACCCACGTGACAGTGACTGTCTGTTTTATTGCGCGTTAGGATTGAATTAGTCCACCAACCTACGTGACAGTGACTCTCTGTTTTATTGCACGTTAAGAATGAATTATTCCGCCAACCCAAGTGACAGTGGCTGTCTGTTTTATTGTGCGTTAGGAATGAATTATTCCGCCAACCCACGTGACAGTGACTCACTGTTTTATTGTGCGTTAGGAACGAATTAGTCCACCAAACCACGTGACAGTGACTGCCTGTTTTATTGCGCCTTAATAATGAATTAGTCCACCAACCCACGTGACGGTGACTGTCTGTTTTATTGCGCGTTAGGAATGAATTAGTCCACCAACCCACGTGAAATTGACTCCCTGTTTTATTGTGCGTTAGGAATGAATTAGTCCACCAACCCACGTGACATTTACTGTCTATTTTATTGTGCGTTAGGAATGAATTAGTCCGCCAACCCACGTAACGGTGACTGTCTGTTTTATTGCGCGTTAGGAATGAATTAGTCCACCAACCCACGTGACAGTGACTGTCTGTTTTATTGTGCGTTAGGAATGAATTAGTCCGCCAACCCACGTGACGGTGACTGTCTGTTTTATTGCGCGTTAGGAATGAATTAGTCCACCAACCCACATGAGGGTAACTCCCTGTTTTATTGTGCGTTAGGAATGAATTAGTCAACCAACCAACGTGACGGTAACTCCCTGTTTTATTGTGCGTTAGTAATGAATTAGTCCACCAACCCACGTGACATTGACTCCCTGTTTTATTGTGCGTTAGGAATGAATTATTCCGCCAACCCACGTGACGGTGACTCTCTGTTTTATTGCGCGTTAGGAATGAATTAATCCACCAACCCACGTGACAGTGACTCCCTGTTTTATTGTGCGTTAGGAATGAATTAGTCCGCCTACCCACGTGACAGTGACTGTCTGTTTTATTGCGCGTTAGGAATGAATTAGTCCAACAACCCACGTGACATTGACTCCCTGTTTTATTGTGCGTTAGGAATGAATTAGTCCGCCAACCCACGTGACAGTGACTGTGTGTTTTATTGTGCGTTAGGAATGAATTATTCCAACAAGCTACGTGACAGTGACTGTCTGTTTTATTGTGCGTTAAGAATGAATTATTCCGCCAACCCACGTGACAGTGACTCCCTATTATATTGCACGTTAGGAATGAATTAGTCCACAAACCCACGTGACAGTGACTGTCTGTTTTATTGTCCGTTAGGAATGAATTATTCCGCCAAACCACGTGACAGTGACTCCCTGTTTTATTGTGCGTTAGGAATGAATTAGTCCACCAACCCACGTGACAGTGACTGTCTGTTTTATTGTGCGTTAGGAATGAATTATTCCACCAACCCACGTGACAGAGACTGTCTGTTATATTGTGCGTTAGGAATGAATTATTCCGCCAACCCACGTGACAGTGACTGTCTGTTTTATTGTGCGTTAGGAATGAATTATTCCGCCAACCCACGTGACAGTGACTCACTGTTTTATTGTGGGTTAGGAATGAATTAGTCCACCAAACCACGTGACGGTGACTGTCTGTTTTATTGCGCCTTAATAATGAATTAGTCCACCAACCCACGTGACGGTGACTGTCTGTTTTATTGCGCGTTAGGAATGATTTAGTCCACCAACACTCGTGACTTTGACTCCCTGTTTTATTGTGCGTTAGGAATGAATTAGTCCGCCAACCCACGTGACAGTGACTCCCTGTTTTATTGTGCGTTAGGAATGAATTAGTCCACCAACCCACGTGACATTGACTCCCTGTTTTATTGTGCGTTAGGAATGAATTAGTCCACCAACCCACGTGACGGTGACTGTCTGTTTTATTGCGCGTTAGGAATGAATTAGTCCGCCAACCCACGTGACAGTGACTGTCTGTTTTATTGCGCGTTAGGAATGAATTAGTCCACCAACCCACGTGACAGTGACTCTCTGTTTTATTGCACGTTAGGAATGAATTATTCCGCCAACACACGTGACAGTGACTGTCTGTTATATTGTGCGTTAGGAATGAATTATTCCGCCAACCCACGTGACAGGGACTCACTGTTTTATTGTGCGTTAGTAGTATAATTCGCTAGACTTTGAATATTGCGTAATCCTGACCACGTGGTCCAGGAGCGGGGCATGTGCACTGCACGTGTTAGCGTGGGAAGGGGTTGACCTTGTGGCTTGTTTATGTGATTGTGATAAAAAGTTAGCACTGCATGTGTTAGCGTGGGAAGGGGTTGACCTTTTGGCTTGTTTATGTGATTGTGATAAAAAGTTAATGGGTGTTGACGGCATGGGCGTTGTTTATTAGGATGGTAACTCGAAATTCAGACTCCTCTTCCACTCCTACAGGGGAGTTTCTTGGTTCGATTCCGTGTTTTGTTATTTAATTCCCGTGGGGGGGGCCGCCTGTGTATTATGGTTATTAAGTATTGATTGATTATTGAATTATATTTTGGTAATTTCCCAAGGAAGTGTAGAGAGTCTTGGGTGTCATAACTTTTGAATGAGAGTGTACAGTGAGGCACTCGACATAGCCGGATCGCTACCAGACATGTGGTGTGCGGCTGTTCCGCTTTTGCTCGCGCCGTGCGGCAAGCAATGAGAGCACTTAGCGTATGTAGTGCATGGTTGTCGTTAAAGTTTTTGCTCGCGCAAGCTAAATAAGTAATCATATGTTGTAATGCGACACTCTGTTTAAGTACGACATATATTACCACAGCGTGGGAGTGGAGTGGTGTTACTCCTTCTCGCTATGATATGTCTGTTTAATTTAAATGATGTTAACATTTTTTGTGTTCTGGCTTGCTTCATGATCTCAATCTGGTTAAAGTGTTTTATATGCCATGTATAACTTTGAGTGTGTGAAATGAATTTCGATCTGTTTGTTTTTAGATTCACAGATGTCATTAGTCAAGTCTGCAATTTTTAATGCGAGAACGAGATTGGATGTCGGTTCCCAGAGCTTCATGTGAAATGTTTTAAAGAGGTTTTTTGGCGCTCTAACTTCTTAATATATATATAAGAGGAGATTGCTATGGAGCAGTAGTTAGCTATCTTTATCTGCAATATCATGAGTCTGTGCGAGGGGTTGATAGAAAAGTTAGTAAAATTGCAACGCATTATGATGTTTGCGGAAAGTGCCCTGAATCAAGGGTTGCATTTCATCGTCAGTGCAACGAAAATAGAGGAGGAGGTGTGGTATAACACCTTAACACCGGGAGAAAAGGAGGTTTTAAGCGCCGAAATATTCGAGCTGATGAGGGATCAACACCACTGCCGTGAAATTATTTTCAACGGCATGACATTTCACATTGTCAATATTATTATTGACAAGTTGAGATCCATCGGCTCGATGAATTTCAACGTGTTTGAACCTACATTGGCGGAAGAGCTAATGGCCGTGTTTGAACGGCCATTAGAGGAACAGCATATGGAAGAGCATATGGAAGAAGTGCAAGAAGAAGCAGAAGAAGAAGAAGAAGAAGACCATCGAATGGAAGAAGAAGAAGAAGAACATCGAGCGGAAGGAGAAGAAGAAGAAGACCGACAAGAAGAAGAAGAAGAAGAAGAAGAAGATGATGATGATGATGATGATGATGATGATGATGATGATGATGATGTTCAAATCTTAAATTAAATTCAATGGACAGTGGACAGTGGATTAATATTGTGCAGTGTAAATTTTATTTTTTAAATATATTTATTTGATCATTTGTGGTTTACATTAATTATATAATATGAATTAGTGAAAAATGATATGATCTTCGTTCTTAAAGTGGTAAGTAGTTCCTTTTCCAACAAGCTGCAGAGAGAATTGAAGATGCTGTGTTGTTTGCAGAGTGGAATATGCTGGTCTTGTGCACGGGGTAAGTAGAATCATTCTTTTCTTTCTTGCGTGTGTTGGTTTTAGCGAGCTGAAAAATATATATATAGAGACACATTAATAATAATAATAATAATAATAATAATAATAATAATAATAATAATAATAATAATAATAATAATAATATTAATAATAATAATAATAATAATAATATCTTTGTGAGGAATAAAAAATAAAAATAAAAAAAAAACTTACACTGTTCTAATTATAAGATATTTTTGTTGGGGATCCAAGAGTTGTGAGTTGAATCGAATCCAAGCCAAGATACGAAGGCTCGGGTTCCTTTTCTACGTAGTACTTTGTTGACTAAGTAAATATTAGGATGTTTTGTTCGTTGTAACTCTGCTTCGTAGAACGCACCAAATATTGGAGTATTTTTATTATCTTTTAAAAGATATGTTCGTGGATTAGTATTTTGAACTTTATAAATTGTAAATAATTCTGTTGTCCAATTACCTTCGTACCCTTTACTGAAGTGTTTCTTGATTTTTGATATCCTTACAATATCGCCGATTTTATATTTTGGTTTTCTTAAAGTTTCATTATATTGTGTTGGCAAGCGGGGTGGATTGTTTCTTTTCACATCATTAGGTTTCATGCCAATGCTGCGATGTATTTTGTGATTATACTTTACTAGTAACTCAGGCAAAATATGTACCCATCGGTAAGAACCTCGTGTTGTGAATTCTTTCCACATCGATTCCTTAAGAGTTCGATTGAATCTTTCTATCACACTCGCTTTAATGGAGCTGCCAGTGGAATAATGCTTTAGATTTTGTTTCTGAGACCATGTTTTGAATTCACTGTTATAAAATTCCGTTCCTCGATCGGTGTGAAAATAATTGGGCAATCTTTTACTTTGAGAATAAACAAATTTTAAGCTGTTCACAATCTCACTTCCTTTTTTGTTTTTAAGAGGAATTGCCCATGCATATTTCGAGTAAACGTCAATAATGGTTAATAAATATTTAAATCCATTATTCCATTTTGCAAGTTTGCACATGTCCACAAGGTCAGCTTCATGGAGGTCATCGATTCCTTTGCTAATAACACGTCGTCTTTTAAACTTTTTTCTAAGCGGTGCGTGAAGTTCTTTTGCAATTTCTCGTCTGATTTCGTTCATAGTTATTTTCCAAACAATGTTTTATAACATACTGTGCATTGTTTTACAAACGTTGGAATTTTTATTCAATATATCCAGCATTTCTTAGTTCTTCTTCTATTGCAAAGATTTCGCTGTCTAGTCCTGTGTGACCTGCAGCTTTCGATGCAATTAATGTTTTAAGTCTTGATACCAATTTGTTTGGTTCATTCCAGTGAACGAATTCAATATTGTTTCCGCCTTCAAATTTCCAAATGGCTTGTGGCGCGATGTGTTTTTTTTGACCATATCCAGTATGCATTGTAGTATTTGCTTCTTCATTTTCATCTGCTGTTTTTATAATTCCATCTATGTCTTCAGTGAGAAGGGGTTCAATTATATGTCTATACTTATAAGATTGCCTTCCTCTTGGAGCTGCATTGCTTGTATAATTTCTTTTGTGCACGTTTGAAACATTTAATAATTTCAAATATGAACTTAAATCACTCCTATCTATTAGAGTGGGGTCTGGTACTTTCCTTTGAATCAATTCAAGTAGACCTTCTGTAATAGGAAATTTTTCACCGCCAACTTTTATCCACTTTTTATCGAAGAAAACTCGTTCGCGTCCCAAGTATTGTTTATCATTTCTTATCGTTATACCAAATGTTCTATCCACGTTTTGTTTAATGAATGGATCAAAGTAGCGGTTAAGTAGTGAAATTATTTTGATGCTATCTCCATCTTCTTCGTCTGAAGTAGCAGTGGATTCAGAATCGTTATATTTTCCTTTTCTTTTTCGATTTTCTTTATTTTGAGTCGACGTATTAGCAATAGCTACAAGTTGATTTAATGAACTTGTTACTGGTTTAAAGTTAGTCTCTATATCTAATTCTTTTCGTCTAACATCATCTTGAAGTGAAAGATACTTGTCTTTAACATCTTTTTTTAAGCGAGAAAGTTTATCCTTTACACGACTTTCAGCTTTAATCTTTGACCTCTTCTCCATGACTAAACGGAAATTGTGGTTGTTTTACTTATTTATAGTATATTCAAAATCGATTTGAAGAGGAAGATCATCAGTTTTATGTTTTTTCGGGTCTCTAAGTCGAAACTGAATTTCATCTTGCTCTTCAACGACAATATCACTGCCATCCAGTTCAATCTCTTGACGTATATTTAAAATTGCATACACAATTGGAGATCTTGGTGAAACAAAAATTGGTTTTAATACACCTTTGTAGGGAAGTTGGTACTGTATGTTATGATTATGAAGCGTGTATACTGGTGAATGGATTGATGGTGTGTTGGAGAATTTCAGAATAAATTTCGATAAGTTCTTTTTCTTTACTTCATCTTTTAATATACCATATTCTTCTTTGGATGCAGTAAAACTTTCGAGTGGTTCTTTGTTAACCATTTGCTCAATTTTTCCCAGTTCAGTTTTTAACTTGTTATATTCTTCTTTGGATTCAGCAGCATAACTTTCAAGATCTTCTTTTTTAACAATATTGAGATTGTTAGCAACACCCTCAATACGAGTTTGTAAATTGCTTAAAATTTCTTTTAGTTGATTAACTTCAGTTCGTGACGCAGCATAGTGTTCTACAAACCGTTTATTTGTCACGTCTTGGTCGTTAACAGGGAACTCAACATTTGTTTGTTTTTGATGTTGTAGATTGGTTACAGTTTGTTTCAATTGATCAAATTCACGTTGGGAAGCGGCATATTGCTCAACAAACGTCTTATTTGCAACATCGTTATCGTATATGGGGTTGTTTACGTGAGTAATTCGTCCACTCATCATATTTAAAGTTCCACCATCGTCTACGTTTAAAACGTTTTGTTTATTAAATTTAGCGATTAAGTCTTCTAGATCTTTTCGAGAGGCAGCAAAGTTTTCTAAGTAATATTTGTTTATTGCATCTAACGAATCGATTGGTTGAGATATGTTTGTTATTCTTCTATTTAACATATCTACAGTTTCATCATCTCTGTTTATATTCAAAAGAGATTTTTTAATTTCATCGAGTTCATTTGTTACATGAGTTTTAAGAAAAGAATACGTTACCGCATCTTGATTTTGAATTGGATCTTTAACATTTCTTATTCTTTTGTTACCCAAGTCGAGAGTATCTTGATCATACGGAAAGTGATCTTCTGAAAATTCTCGCACTAAACCATGAATGAATTCTACTCGTTGTAACACTTCGGTTATTCGGGTCTCAAGATATTTTTTTATATTCGATGTATGTTGCTGCATTGCAATAAGGTTTACTGCATCATTTGCAGATGATGGTAAAGCTAAGCCCGCGAGACGTTTGTTTTGAAAGTCAAGTTCTTTTTTCTCTATTTTACAAATTGAAAAAATTAAACCTTTAAGCTCGTTAAAGTTTCGTTGTATGTCTTCTTTAGACTCGATTTTATTTAGCTCATTTAATAACTTCACTACATAACCTTTGTTGCATGCATCTTCAACATGTATTGGCATTCCGACATTTTTTAACCGTTTGCCGTTAATACTTAGATGTCCGTCGCTTGTTGTTGTTGTTAGTTGATTTTCATATTGCACTAGCTTATCATCAACATATGATTTAGTTGCAATATCATGTCGTGAAGTCGGTCGTCCGATAGACACATTATTGGTTTTGTTAAACGATGTCATAGTTAAGTTGTTAACCACGCAAAAGCTATAACACGAATGGCCATTTACCTCTTTTTGAAGTCATATTTATAACTGAAAATAAACATCAAAACCATTGCGATATCGACCATTTTGTAAATCGCTATCTTTATCGATAACCAAAAAACCAAACTTAGAGTTTTGCCAACAATACGAACAAATATCAAAGAACTGTTCATAGCTCATATCTGTATTTACATGATCGTTATATACGTGACGCAAGTTTGTTCCGTCTTGTTTAAAAAGAATTAAAAAATTAGCGTTATCTCTAATTAGATGTTTAGGTATACAAGAATATGTTTGACAAAGATAAAATACGTCAACGTCGTGATGACGACCTCTACTGAAATAATCTTTCATGTGTTGTTGTTTATTGCTGGCTACATCATCAAAAACAAATATAGAGTTTTTTCTAGCCATTTCTGGAGGCATTACTTCATCATTATCGGAAAAAAAATCACTTTTTATTTCTTTTATGGAGTCCAAAAACTTTTTTAATTCAACATATTTACTTTGAGCAAGTGATTTAGAATAAATATAAACGTTTTCAAAACGAACTCCATTTTTGTGGCATAATAAATTTAGCATTACGTTTGTTTTACCGCAGTTCGATGGACCGCAAATGATACATCGAATTGTGTTCGGTAGTAAAACACCATGCTTTCTTTTTTCACTTTTACTCTGGTTTTCAGCATTAGTAAATGAAATTACTGGTAGAGTGTTTGACTGCTTAACAAACTTCAACATGTCTACGTTTACGTCTGAGAATGCACACTGCACAAAAAATCACATCACATCAACATATATTGCTTCCACATGTATCATAACTTGTATTATGTGGAATAATAGTAGGATTTTCAGGATTTAAATCAACGTTGCCGACGTAAAACCCTCTTATATATGGACAATATGGCGCCCATTTTTCATGATCATTTAAAGGATTATCGTTTTCCCTCCAATTTTCAATTTCAATCTTACAGAATATACATTTCACCTTATCACCATGTCCAGTATAATAAAACCCTGCTGGTGCTAAACAAAATTCGTTTGGACAGGGAAGAGGCCAATTTTGAAAAGTTTTAAGTCTTTCATATTCGCATTTCAATTCTATGCTAGGAGAAATATTGTTTACGTAGGGGCAAGAAAAAGCCCATTTCTTATGTTCTTCAAACGGATCATCATCTTCTTCCCAATAACTAAGTTGCAGATTACAGAAAGCACACCTAACCATATCCTTATATCCAAAATAGAAAAATCCTGCAGCTGCTAACCATGCAGTGTTCGTAAAACTGTCTGAAGACCAGGTCTTAAATGTTTTTAGCCGATCTCTTTCAGATTTTAAATTCATTTCTTTTTGACTCAATATCATTTGCATTAACTGTTTTTTGGAATACTTTACACAATTAAAATACTTCATGATGCTGGTTTACTTCACAAAGAAAAGATGTTCACCACACAAAGCTAAATGCGAACTGACATGAATCAACAAAACACGTTGGCTAATATGCACGTGTTGGGTTGGCCGAGCAGTCTAAGGCGTTAGACTTAAGATCTAATTTTCAGAAATTGAAAGCGAGGGTTCGAATCCCTCACCTGACAATATTATTATTATTATTATTATTATTATTATTATTATTATTTTATTTACATGTAGAGTGAGGAGGTAATTGATCATTAATAAGAACTTTCATATGAAATGGTACAAAAGACATTTTTTTTTTCTTCTTTATTCATTTAGAATTACAATTAATACAATTTTATTTCTCTTGAAGTAATCTCATTCTTTTTTTAGTTGTCCAGATGAGTGTGGCTGTGTTGAGATGATCTTCTTCTTTTTACTTGTCCAGATGATTATTTTCTGTAGACAAAAAAAAAAAAAGATACACTGTGTTAAAAAGCGAACTAAAAACAAAATATGTATAGCTGTCAACTACAGTAGTAGATCTACATTATTCACCTTTTATAGATAGCGATTACAGTTGTCACATTTGCAGCGAAGATGAAACAGTTGAAATTTCCTCTTTAGATGATCTGGTAGATGTTCCCACTCTAGACGAATTCGTTGTGGTTCATATATAGTCAGCACGTTTATAGGAAAGTAGTTCCAATCAAACTTATTAAAACCTCGAAGTCCACTGTTTCGAAACTTGTTTATTATCGAACACACGATTTTCATGATGCCATCAGAAGAATTTAACCAATGTTGAACAGCATTGACGTTGAATTTAGCACAACTATTGCTTCCCATTGCTAGAGATGGTAAATGTTTTGGACAATCTGTAGGTAAACGATGGCTATGCCTCAACATTAGGTCTGACATTCCATCAATCGTATTAAGATCGAATAATGAGTCTGGGGAAAGTGCTTTTAGTGCAAACAAAGAAAATTCCTGTGGCAAATTATATACAACTAAATAATCATATTTATTCTTAATAGACTCAAAAAAAGAAGAAAGAGTTTTTTCACAATATGCTGCAACCCATGTGATCACGGGGCTGAATGAAGGTATATTGCCGTTATTTAACATACAGTAAGCAAGTTCCAAACTGCCGTTTGGTAGCTTGCGAATGTCTGCAACTATTGGTTGCTTCTTATTCCACGTGCCAGCATCAGTAGAAGGAGAGTTTGTTGTTGTCAATTCCATGATTGCAACTAAAGTGAGAATACTTGTTTACTTGCTTGCTTATAACTTAGCAAATATTGGTTTAGATAATTACTTCATTCGTTAATGGTCTGTAAGATATTTGACGATCATGAATAAGAACACAATAAAGAGTTGTATCTTCAGGTATATTCTCACTTGTCTCGATTTCAATTCGCACATCGACTGAAGATGTCTTCACTGCTTCCACTTGTTCGAGACAATTAATTACAATAATCGGACAAAGAGACTTAAATTCATCTCGTGAAACCAGAGTCTCTGAACGAACATCATCGATCTGATAATATACATTACGAAATTTAACAAACATGTCATACAACTCGCTGTAGTCATTTATGGCAATTTCAGAAGTTGGCATTTCATAGGGATAAAAAATTGAATTTAAAAAAACTCTTATAGATTTAATGTTACAATGGTCGAAATAGGAAGAGCATGTGTTTAGTAAATTTCTTCTAGTTTGAAAACCTAATAAAAATTGACGTGGTTTTTGAGTTTCAGAAGTTGTCATTACAGTCCAACTATATTTAGTTGTTCTAGGAAGAGAAGGCAAGACGTGAACATCCCACGATCGATAACCAACCTGAATGGGAATATTTTTCTGCATTAGTTTTAATCTTTTAATTTGTTCTTCGTCCGATAATAATAAAACGGGAATTTTTAGATAAACTTTAAATAACCTGACCTTAGAAAGATCGTTTTCGGTTGTCGATTGCAACGCACGTGCGTCACTTGACGATCGGAGAAGTATTACCTCATGCTTGCAGTTTAAAATCGGCTTTCTGTAATCCTCTGCTATTCCTAACAGGTTGCTTAAAGGAAGTATTATATGAAAACGTTTTGTGTTACTATCAACAATATTTGCTTCACTTGCTGGCGTTGTTAAAGAGGGAAAATAACCGGCATTTTGTAAAGCTGTATATTCGTTTTTTGAATATGATGCAAAGGTTTTTATAGAACTTGTTATACCTAGATGGCGTGTACGATCAATTTCTTTACCATTTAACGTGATGCGAATTTCGCTAAAAAGATTAGCCCCAAAATTTTGGTCAGGATGCGCTGTAGTAGAAGCAGCTGGATTTATGTTAGAAGTAATAATTTGACCTTCTAAGTGAAGAACACCTTCTGATAATAAAACTATGTTTTCTTCATTTTGAATCGGTATTCGAATTTCATCATTATTTTCGAATTTATTAGCTGAATAAGGTTGATAAACTCTTTCTTCTCGTCGCACAACTCTGTTGTCAACCTCTCTTTTATCTGTTATGTTAAACATGTTAACAGCTTCAACTATAGATAGAAACTAAATAAGATTAACAATTGCATATATATTTATATTGAAATTAAAGTACGCGATAGCCTAAAGACTGTAAGAATTGTTTGTTGTTACTCGATAACTGTTTCTTAGATTTCAAGGTGCGATGTCGTTGTTTGTTTTTTTTTTTACAAATTTTAGCTGATTGATTTATATTATTTTTTCGAATCAGAGTCGACTTCTTTTTTTTCAAACTTTGAGTATTATATAGTATAGCCATATTTGTGATTGTTTTCTAGTATGCTTACTCAAGTAGAATGAAAACATAACAGTATTTCATTACTTTATATAGCAAGATATCGTGCTGGACGAATAATTAATTCTACAGTTAAATCTTCATCTTGCAAATCAATGAGCTGTTGAAGATGATCTTCAAGTTGCACAGATACATGTTGAATAAGCTTGGTGTTCATGGGCAAAAAATTAATCGTTGTTGTTTGTACAACAATCGGGTAACCAGCAGGAACATGAGCTTTAAAATTATATAAAGAGTGTGTTGGTTTATGGTTCAAATAAGAACTCGTACCAAGCACAAGGTTGCAACATACTCGAATACTATTAACAGTGTTAATTTTAATCATATATTCAGAATGATGAGTTGTGTTTGCCTTGAACTTTCTATGAGAAAAGCCTAACAAATCTACAATAGAATCTGCAACACCAAAATCTATAGCAAACACTTTCGAATGTAGTTTACAATGATAAAAGACTTTATCATAATTAATATAAAATGATGGGAATTTGTCTTTGTCGCCTAATAAATGTTCAACTAATAAATCATCAATCTTTTCACTTAATTGTTTTAACGTATAGCTAGCATTGGGTATTATTAAAATCGCTCTATCCGCTTCGTTCAACTTTATAGCCAAAATGTTATTATTCTCGTTAATTGCAAACTTCATTATCGATTCTATTTTTCGATGAATTTCAATTTCTCTTTTATTCTCTTTAGGGTAAACTTTCTTTTCAATACCTAAAGGCCCTGCTACACTGTTGGCTACAGTGAAATCAATATTAAACGGGGAAGACAAAACGAGACGGTTGTCTCTTTTTCCATCTATATCCTCTTCCACATACAATTTTGTTTTTTCTAAATGTTCTGGTATAAGTTTCGACAATGAGTGATAACTAAGTAAATCATCAAAAGCCGAGGCTAGATCTTCAAATTCATAAATACCCGGTGGTACCACTAAATCAATTGATAAAAAATTAGTAAAATGAATGCGAAATTTATTATTTCTGTTGGTAACATTTCGAATAGAATTAGATGTATACAATCCTGCAAGTCCTATTTCAAAAAACTCTGCTCCTACAAGATGAATCGGGTTCTCCAATGTAACATCAATCTTCGAGCCTTTACCTTCAAGAGTTATCCGTCTTTCGAAAGCCATCTTTGAAATGTTTAAAGACGGTCTGTGTTTCCCTTATTTATACAATACAAGAAGACTAAACATAAATGTCCACAAATCGAAGAAGTAATCGATTGATATGAATGAAAATTATATTGTAGATAGCAATTTTTAAGATATGTTAAAATTTCAAATGGTGGTCTTAAATTACCAATACTATCAAAATAATGCACATATTTACCATGTTTACTGAAAGCTACCCAATGTGAACCGGATTTATCCATCGGTTCAAGGTTGACAATACAGTTTTCATTTTTTCGAGGATATCTTGGTAACGTATCTCGCATAAAGACTCCTCTAAAATTTGGAATCTTTAATTGATGTGCGTATTTAGCTAAATCGAAATTACTTAATGCTTTATTTGGTATTTGGTTAATTATCTTTTGTATGCAGGAGGATTTAAATAAATGCCTTGACCTCCTTTTCCTCGCATTGCTTCTATCATTCGATTGTGTCTTTTCATTTCTTTTAGTTCTTCTTGAGCAGCTTTCGCCTTGTTTATAGCAGACGCCACCCCTGCTGCTCCGCCTGCTAGACCCCCCAAGCCCGACAAGGCTGCAAATATCGGAAGTAGGGGTAAAATACCACCTTGCTTTTTCGATGTTCTTCTTCTTCTTTTTTTTAATCTTTTCTTGTTTTTTTTTTTATTATTTAAGTTTCGCTTACCTCCTCCAATCTTAGACTTAGCTTTCATGATGCCACCCACTGTTAGTGCAGCCGCTCTCTCTCCAAATGATGCGTCACGGGATTTTACACGAGACCAAGCTTTTGAAGCTAAAATTTCATCAGCCTCTCTTCTTTTGTTTGAATCTTTATGCTTTGCGTAAGCAATGTCGTGCTCTTTGCACGCTTTATCTAATATATTTATTCCTGGATCACCACGGCTCAATCGCTTTTCTAATTTTGTTCCTGGTCCGCAATATTCATATCCCGGGATGTGTAATTCCACGGGTAAATTATCAATAGTTTTATTAAGTACACGACTGATTAATGATCCACTTCCTGTTCGTTTATATTGAGTGGTAGAGTTGCTCCTCTTACAACGCACCATTACTAAATGATATGTAATATAAAGTAATTATACATATATATTTCTGGAAAATGGGAATGGTGGGGGGAGGTGTTTTTTTTTTAAATAATACACACAAAATTTGGGGTTATTATTTATTCTTTTTTTTTCATAAGCAAAGGAACACACAAAAAATTAGTATTATTATTAACAGCATAAAAGTGTGTGTGTGAAAGAAATAAAGTAAGTGAGATGAAGTGCTTTAATCTCAAATTTGTTTCTAATCATTTTTTTCAGAGAAAAATGACCAAACGGTAAAGTATCAATTCCGTTTTCAGTTATGTGTCTTTTATCTTCGTTTGATGAAATTGCCAACTTATTTTGCCGAACAGTAAATACAGAATGAGATTTTGAAATTATACAAACTTGAACTTTGTTGACTTTTTCTCTGTTATAAAGACACTTTCGATACTCATCAATATTCATACTTTTACTCACACTCTTCTTAATGCCTTTAGCCTTACACAAGCTATTCATTTCATCACACAATTTTATTGCATACATTTTGGGTCGTAACCCCACAAATTCTTCAACAATCCTTCCAGCATTTTCATCTTTCATTAAACCAATTTCACCTTTATTTTGTCTCACAATGCCAAAAGGATTGTTTGTTTCATAGTTTCCAGTATCAAACAAATTTGAATGCTGTTTCATGAACTCATAAATATCATCATAGAATATATACATAAAACTATCGGTGTCTGTGTATAACAACCTCACATTTGATTCAGGATTTGCTAAAATAACATTGTAATGAAAGTCATTCATTTTACATTTAGACAAATCTAATATAGATGCACCAACATATACTGGTTGATTGTGAAAAATCTTTAGTCTACTCATCTCGATGACCATACATTGTTCATCGAATATAATTCTATGTTTAAAATTAGCCTTAGCTATTAAAGACCTAGCACCACAAGCTCCATGCCATTTGGTGACCCATTTGATGTCCCTTAACTTCCTCACATTCATCAGTGAACGACCAAAAATTGCATTATTCATCAATTTATAAAAATTCTTTTCAAAATCATTTTTGGCATGTTTTCGTTTCTCGGTGTTCACATCAATATATGGTTTTAGCCATTGGCTCTGATTGAATTCAATTATTCTGTGAATACGATCTAATTTCATTCCTAGTTGAATACATTGCTTTAACAATCTATAATGCAAAACATAACGTTCTTTATTATCTAGGGTAGCCATTAGCTTTGTCAACTTTTCGGGACATAGAGGGTAATCTGAATGTTTGTCATGTAACTCTTGAGGATAAGTCAAATCTACTTCCAAAATATATCCAATTTCTGAAGTATCATCAATAGTTAAAACATCAAAGCCTTCAACATTTGCAACCCATTTAAACCCGCCCGTTGGAAGATATTCCATCATCGCATATCCATATAAATTATTAACGTCAAAGTACATTATGTAGGACTCTTGCTTTTTCTCATCATAAGTTTTCATATACTTATTATTAGCAATCGCATGTCGTGTTATACACTGAACATTTCCTCCTCGAATAGATCGTTCAAAAAAGTGTAACATATCAATATCTTGAAGCAATTCAAGTTGAACGTTGGTTATCTTTTTCATAGCACACCAAGACATAGATGGAGCAGTGTAAAAATGAGCTGCATCAATGCCATAAGTTTCCATGCCATTCGATCTAAAATTTTCAAAGACATCCGCCAAAAGAAGTGTGTCAACTTTTAAATACAAATCGGCGTATTCTCCTAATGTTTGACATGAAAACGTTTCCCACACCGATTGAGCAAACTCATACTCTTCATTCGATATTGTTTGATCATTAAGACTGCTATAAAACTTGGATATTTCAGGTAATTTAGTTTCGTTAAGTACATCCATACTCGTGACGTATTCATAGGGAAACACGCCTTTTCTCGCAGTAAGTCGAAACTGTGCATCATCATCATTAAAATAACGTCGAGTTATTTGCTTTGAATCTTCACTTAACGAAGATGAACATTGATCTAGTGAACAGGACAAGAAATGATATGTATCGAAAAATCTTAACTGAATGAATCCATTCTTAACCCGTACATACTTTGTAAACCCTTTATAACGTTCCATATTCACCGCCAACAAACTTATATTACCAGGATTATGTAACACCTCTCCATCACGTTTCTCACAAATTTCTTTAATTATAAAATGTCCATCATAGGCCGTTAGATTATGAAATGCTATAGGCAAAACCTTTGTTACTTTGTAATTTAAATTACAACTATTGTGTGCGCTTCCTCTATATTTTCCAGTTAAGTGACAATGATCGCGTACTTTGAGTTCATTAACTGCAATCGGTTTCTCGCAAATGTGACACATTTTACTTGACAAAAATAATCTTTCTTCATTTTCGGTCATCTTTAACATTGGCTTAACCGATAAGTAATATGTTTGAAGTTTATCCACAATACTATAAAGTTCCTTTACAAACAATTCAATGCAATTATTTCCCCTAAAGAGTTTGAAACTGCACAATTCACTATCGAAATTACAATGAAGGTATAAAGAAATGCTGTAAGGAATATGTTTATGTGTTAAAGTAGAGTTAGGAATGTCACTATTTGGAAAACAGGAGGAAATTGGAGACAAGACGCATTCAGTGTCTGCATATATTATAAATGGAACTGTATCTTTAACTCGGAATTCTGTAAAATTAACAAATCTTTGTTCATCAGTCGGCATTATGCTTTTTGCAACAGGAAACTGTTTACAGTCTGCAAAGTGAACATTTAACTCATCCTCAAGAAAATAATATGACAAACAACGTCTGCATATATAAATCCTTCTCTGAGTGCTAGTGACGCTTGAACGCACAAGGCGAGCAAGATTTCTAATTAAACAAAAGTGATAACTTTCACTGTTTCCAATCTGCAACATCAATAAGTCTACACTCCTTTCATATACTTTATCTGATACATACAAAGGTACAATAGTAAAAGTTTTTTTCCTTTTACTTCGTTTGTTCCCATACATACCCAATTGTTTTCATCATATTGTGCTCCATACACATTTACAGAAATATTGTTTTGGTTTTCAAACTTGTTTAAATATTTCATTTCCATCGGAATTGGAATTCCATCTAAATTTAAAACATCTCTGTAATTAGGATAGGAAGAAAGATGATTCACGTTTCGAGTTTTTGGATACAAACCAGCAACCACACTCCACGCAAAACAAGCTTCCTTTGTATCATACAAATTTAGCACTGCATGTTTATTGACTATTACATCAGGCAATCTACTAGTATTGGACATTCCTACTCGAAATCCAACATATTTATTTATATTAATTCTCAAACTATGAATTTTTTCTAAAGCCCACCCGGAACCATTTACTTCAAATTCGCTCATTTTTGTCAATGTACCTTCAATGATATTCTTATTATAAAATTCATTTAAATCAGTATACTCGAAAACTACCTCATTTTTGATAGCAAAATATTTTGTTTCTGATATGTCGCGAAGCACGTATTGTGCACACAAAACTGAATTCACCTTTAAAGCTTGTACAGTTAACGCTTTCTTAACATACTTTGTAAACCAAATATTAGCATTCGCTAAAAATTCGCGAGGATCCAAAAACTCATTCTTAACATTTGATAATGCAAGTGTGTACACTCTAGAATTGAATGCCGTTTCAATTAACTCACAGCTCAAGAAAGATTCATCCTTTATTTGAATTGTAATTTCTTTGAAATTCACAGCTTGTTGCAATATGTGCTCACTAATAACTCTCCAACATTCAATCAACTCATCACTGTTCTCAATCAACTCGGTTTGAGTGTTTTCCCCGATTTGGTATGATACTGAAATAGCACCGTTTAGTTCACTTCGAAAATTAGAAACACTTTCAAATGCATTGTCCAATTGGTTTCTTATATTTTCACTGTTATTATGTAATACAATATCAACCTTTCTACGTTTGCTAGGATGCGAGGTCATTGTTGCTGTTGTCTAAGCAAATGTCCAATTTGCACTAAAGTTAATACACCACCAACAGTTGGTGTACCATCACTGATGTCTAAGCATACGTCCAATTTGCACTATTGTTAATACACCACCAGCAGTTGCTGTAACATCGGTTTACCATAAACCTATAATCTTTTAAAGTATATTCAAGCCATTGTGATAAATTACTGCCTGTAATCTCCAATGAACAATGAACAGCCTCAAAAGGAAATTCATCCTGAAGTTTACCAAGCAAATTGTTTCTATACACATTCAATTTTGTTACATCGTAACACGTCATGGAAAATTCTATTTTGAAAACTTCATCAAATGTATTGTATCCGAAGAAACAAATAAAATGTTCATCTTCACATAATTCTTTCAATAGATATCTTAGAACTGTTTCTGTCACCTCTCGCTGACTATCCTCTGATTTGCTAACATTGGTAACGTAGACTGAAAATGTTGAAATTCCACTCGAAGATGTCCATTTGTTAAAACAAGCTTCTTTCTCATTACGACTCACCTCGTTATCATCTTCTTCCTCTTCTTCCGGTTGTTGAAAGCATACACGATGATACTCTATTAGCGGGTGCGATCGATGTTCAGTTCCACTCAGGAAATTAACAGTTTTCCACTTCATTATGCTGGTTGTTTTATTAGTTTATTTAGATAATCTGAAAAATTAAACAAATTAAGAAATAATTAGCAACTAAATATATCAATCGTTATATCAATCAATACATAATATATAATCCAATACTCACCAAAACATGTCGATGTGAGCGGTTCTTCAACCCAAAATACACCGTCATCAGTTTGCCCTCGAGTACTGTTTCAAAATGACTTGATGTGAGCGGTTCTTCACCCCCAAATACACCAGCATCAGTGTGCCTCCCATTGAGTTTAGTTCATCGATCTCTGATGCGCTTAATTTCGAAAATACTGCTGGTAGAAATACACTTGTTACTTCATCTTCAATGTTAATGTCCACCACTATTTTTCTTCCAAACCTCGTCTGTACGGGGCGAATAATTTGCACCACATATGGTAAATCAATGACTAGTTCTGCTAGTTTCTTATTAGAATACTCAGTACAATATGATAAGTTATTGAACTTCGTTAGAGCTTCCATCACACAATTTGTTCCTCGTCGTTGACTTTCTTTATTTCTTTCACACACACACTCTTCGCGCAAAAGTAGAAGTTAAACTCTTCCATGCACTCGTCCATTTATATATCCTTCACCCCCACCCACACTCCAGAAACCATATGCTGCAAACATTTCTTTTTTTCCACTATTGCTTAAAGAAGTCAAAGATTACATTCTTAGCCAATGACGTTAAAGGTCAACTCTGTCTCACGCGAACACAGCAGACGAGATCAATCACACTGCTGCACATGGTCAAACTTGCACGGGTGTCAAATGACGGTTAGCATCCTAAGCAAAAACAATAACAGCTGCACACCACATGTGTGGATTGTTGATAGTGGCACACATGCTCACACTCGCATGAGTGTCAGATGACGGTTAACATCCTAATAAACAACCACATGACGTCAACACCCATTAACTTTTTATCACCATCACATAAACAAGCCAAAAGGTCAACCTCTTCCCACGCTAACACGTGCACTGCACATGCTCGCTCCTGGACCACGTGCTCGCTCTAAGGACCCATGACGTCATCCCATGACGTCATCAGGATTACGCAATATTCAAAGTCTAGCGAATTATACTACTTGCGTTAGGAATGAAATAGTCCACCAAACCACTTGACGGTGACTGCCTGTTTTATTGCGCCTTAATAATGAATTAGTCCACCAACCCACGTGACGGTGACTGTCAGTTTTATTGCGCGTTAGGAATGAATTAGTCCACCAACCCACGTGACATTGACTCCCTGTTTTATTGTGCGTTAGGAATGAATTAGTCCACCAACCCACGTGACATTGACTGTCTGTTTTATTGTGCGTTAGGAATGAATTAGTCCGCCAACCCACGTGACGGTGACTGTCTGTTTTATTGCGCGTTAGGAATGAATTAGTCCACCAACCCACGTGACGGTAACTCCCTGTTTTATTGCGCGTTAGGAATGAATTAGTCCACCAACCCACGTGACGGTAACTCCCTGTTTTATTGTGCATTAGGAATGAATTAGTCCACCAACCCACGTGACATTGACTCCCTGTTTTATTGTGCGTTAGGAATGAATTAGTCCGCCAACCCACGTGACGGTGACTCTCTGTTTTATTGCGCGTTAGGAATGAATTAATCCACCAAACCACGTGACAGTGACTCCCTGTTTTATTGTGCGTTAGGAATGAAATAGTCCGCCAACCCACGTGACAGTGACTGTCTGTTTTATTGCGCGTTAGGAATGAATTAGTCCACCAACCCACGTGACATTGACTCCCTGTTTTATTGTGCGTTAGGAATGAATTAGTCCGCCAACCCACGTGACAGTGACTGTCTGTTTTATTGTGCGTTAGGAATGAATTATTCCAACAACCTACGTGACAGTGACTGTCTGTTTTATTGTGCGTTAAGAATGAATTATTCCGCCAACCCACGTGACAGTGACACCCTGTTATATTGCACGTTAGGAATGAATTAGTCCACCAACCCACGTGACAGTGACTGTCTGTTTTATTGTGCGTTAGGAATGAATTAATCCACCAACACACGTGATAGTGACTCCCTGTTTTATTGTGCGTTAGGAATGAATTAGTCCACCAACCCACGTGACAGTGACTGTCTGTTTTATTGTGCGTTAGGAATGAATTATTCCGCCAACCCACGTGACAGTGCCTGTCTGTTTTATTGTGCGATAGGAATGAATTAGTCCACCAACCCACGTGACAGTGACTGTCTGTTTTATTGTGCGTTAGGAATGAATTATTCCGCCAACCCACGTGACAGTGACTCACTGTTTTATTGTGCGTTAGGAATGAATTAGTCCACCAACCCACGTGACAGTGACTGTCTGTTATATTGTGCGTTAGGAATGAATTATTCCGCCAACCCACGTGACAGTGACTGTCTGTTTTATTGTGCGTTAGGAATAAATTATTCCGCCAACCCACGTGACAGTGACTGTCTGTTTTATTGTGCGTTAGGAATGAATTATTCCGCCAACCCACGTGACAGTGACTCACTGTTTTATTGTGCGTTAGGAATGAATTAGTCCACCAAACCACGTGACGGTGACTGTCTGTTTTATTGCGCCTTAATAATGAATTAGTCCACCAACCCACGTGACGGTGACTGTCTGTTTTATTGCGCGTTATGAATGAATTAGTCCACCAACCGACGTGACATTGACTCCCTGTTTTATTGTGCGTTTGGAATGAATTAGTCCACCAACCCACGCGACATTGACTCCCTATTTTATTGTGCGTTAGGAATGAATTAGTCCGCCAACCCACGTGACAGTGACTCCCTGTATTATTGTGCGTTAGGAATGAATTAGTCCACCAACCCACGTTACATTAACTCCCTGTTTTATTGTGCGTTAGGAATGAATTAGTCCACCAACACACGTGACGGTGACTGTCTGTTTTATTGCGCGTTAGGAATGAATTAGTCCGCCAACCCACGTGACAGTGACTGTCTGTTTTATTGCGCGTTAGGAATGAATTAGTCCACCAACCCACGTGACAGTGACTCTCTGTTTTATTGCACGTTAGGAATGAATTATTCCGCCAACCCACGTGACAGTGACTGTCTGTTTTATTGTGCGTTAGGAATGAATTATTCCGCCAACCCACGTGACAGTGACTCACTGTTTTATTGTGCGTTAGGAATGAATTAGTCCACCAAACCACGTGACGGTGACTGTCTGTTTTATTGCGCCTTAATAATGAATTAGTCCACCAACCCACGTGACGGTGACTGTCTGTTTTATTGCGCGTTAGGAATGAATTAGTCCACCAACCCACGTGACATTGACTCCCTGTTTTATTGTGCGTTAGGAATGAATTAGTCCACCAACCCACGTGACATTGACTCCCTGTTTTATTGTGCGTTAGGAATGAATTAGTCCACCAACCCACGAGACATTGACTCCCTGTTTTATTGTGCGTTAGGAATGAATTAGTCCGCCAACCCACGTGACGGTAACTCCCTGTTTTATTGCGCGTTAGGAATGAATTATTCCACCAACCCACGTGACAGTGACTCCCTGTTTTATTGTGCGTTAGGAATGAATTAGTCCGCCAACCCACGTGACAGTGACTGTCTGTTTTATTGCGCGTTAGGAATGAATTAGTCCACCAACCCACGTGACATTGACTCCCTGTTTTATTGTGCGTTAGGAATGAATTATTCCGCCAACCCACGTGACAGTGACTCGCTGTTATATTGCACGTTAGGAATGAATTAGTCCACCAACCCACGTGACAATGACTGTCTGTTTTATTGTGCGTTAGGAATGAATTAATCCACCAACCCACGTGACAGTGACTCCCTGTTTTATTGTGCGTTAGGAATGAATTTGTCCACCAACCCACGTGACAGTGACTGTCTGTTTTATTGTGCATAAGGAATGAATTATTCCGCCAACCCACGTAACAGGGACTGTCTGTTTTATTGTGCGTTAGGAATGAATTAGTCCACCATCCCACGTGACAGAGACTGTCTGTTTTATTGTGCGTTAGGAATGAATTATTCCGCCAATCCACGTGACAGTGACTCACTGTTTTATTGTGCGTTAGGAATGAATTAGTCCACCAAACCACGTGACAGTGACTGTCTGTTATAGTGTGCGTTAGGAAAGAATTATTCCGCCAACCCACGTGAAAGTGACTGTCTGTTTTATTGTGCGTTAGGAATGAGTTATTCCGCCAACCAACCGGACAGTGACTCACTGTTTTATTGTGCGTTAGGAATGAATTAATCCACCAACCCACGTGACAGTGACTCACTGTTTTATTGTGCGTTAGGAATGAGTTATTCCGCCAACCCACGTGACAGTGACTCACTGTTTTATTGTGCGTTAGGGATGAATTAATCCACCAACCCACGTGACAGTGACTCACTGTTTTATTGTGCGTTAGGAAAGAGTTATTCCGCCAACCCACGTGACAGTGATTCGCTGTTTTATTGTGCGTTAGGAATGAATTAGTCCACCAAACCCCGTGACGGTGACTGTCTGTTTTACTGCGGGTTAGGAATGAATTATTCCACCAACCCACGTGACGGTGACTGTCTGTTTTATTGCGCGATAGGAGTGAATTAGTCCACCAACCCACTTGACGGTGACTGTCTGTTTTACTGCGGGTTAGGAATGAATTATTCCGCCAACCCACGTGACGGTGACTGTCTGTTTTATTGCTCGTTAGGAATGAATTAATCCGCCAACCCACGTTACAATGACTGTCTGTTTTATTGTGCGTTAGGAATGAATTAGTTCACCAACCCACGTGACAGTGACTCCCTGTTTTATTGTACGTTAGGAATGAATTATTCCACCAACCCACGCGACTGTGACTGTCTGTTTTATTGTGCGTTAGGAATGAATTAGTTCACCAACCCACGTGACAGTGACTGTTTTATTGCACGTTAGGAATGAATTATTCCTCTAACCCACGTGACAGTGACTGTCTGTTTTATTGTACGTTAGGAATGAATTATTCCACCAACTAACGTGACAGTGACTGTCTGTTTTATTGTGCGTTAGGAATGAATTAGTTCACCAACCCCCGTGACAGTGACTGTTTTATTGTACGTTAGGAATGAATTATCCCATCAACCCACGTGACAGTGACTGTCTGTTTTATTGTGCGTTAGGAATGAATTAGTTCACCAACCCACGTGACAGTGACTGTCTGTTTTATTGAACGTTAGGAATGAATTATTCCACCAACCCACGTGACAGTGACTGTCTGTTTTATTGTGCGTTAGGAATGAATTAGTCCACCGATCCACGTGACGGTGACTCCCTGTTTTATTGTGCGTTAGGAATGAATTAGTCCGCCAACCCACGTGACGGTAACTCCCTGTTTTATTGCGCGTTAGGAATGAATTAGTCCACCAACCGACGTGACAGTGACTCCCTGTTTTATTGTGCGTTAGGAATGAATTATTCCGCCAACCCTCGTGACGGTGACTCACTGTTTTATTGTGCGTTAGGAATGAATTAGTCCACCAACCCACGTGACAGTGACTCACTGTTTTATTGTGCGCTAGGAATGAATTAATCCACCAACCCACGTGACGGTGACTCCCTGTTTTATTGTGCGTTAGGAATGAATTAGTCCACCAACCCACGTGACAGTGACTGTCTGTTTTATTGTGCGTTAGGAATGAATTATTCCGCCAACCCACGTGACAGTGACTCACTGTTTTATTGTGCGTTAGGAATGAATTAGTCCACCAACCCACGTGACAGTCACTGTCTGTTATATTGTGCGTTAGGAATGAATTATTCCGCCAAACCACGTGACAGTGACTGTCTGTTTTATTGTGCGTTAGGAATAAATTATTCCGCCAACCCACGTGACAGTGACTGTCTGTTTTATTGTGCGTTAGGAATGAATTATTCCGCCAACCCACGTGACAGTGACTCACTGTTTTATTGTGCGTTAGGAATGAATTAGTCCACCAAACCACGTGACGGTGACTGTCTGTTTTATTGCGCCTTAATAATGAATGAGTCCACCAACCCACGTGACGGTGACTGTCTGTTTTATTGCGCGTTATGAATGAATTAGTCCACCAACCGACGTGACATTGACTCCCTGTTTTATTGTGCGTTTGGAATGAATTAGTCCACCAACCCACGCGACATTGACTCCCTATTTTATTGTGCGTTAGGAATGAATTAGTCCGCCAACCCACGTGACAGTGACTCCCTGTATTATTGTGCGTTAGGAATGAATTAGTCCACCAACCCACGTTACATTGACTCCCTGTTTTATTGTGCGTTAGGAATGAATTAGTCCACCAACACACGTGACGGTGACTGTCTGTTTTATTGCGCGTTAGGAATGAATTAGTCCGCCAACCCACGTGACAGTGACTGTCTGTTTTATTGCGCGTTAGGAATGAATTAGTCCACCAACCCACGTGACAGTGACTCTCTGTTTTATTGCACGTTAGGAATGAATAATTCCGCCAACCCACGTGACAGTGACTGTCTGTTTTATTGTGCGTTAGGAATGAATTATTCCGCCAACCCACGTGACAGTGACTCACTGTTTTATTGTGCGTTAGGAATGAATTAGTCCACCAAACCACGTGACGGTGACTGTCTGTTTTATTGCGCCTTAATAATGAATTAGTCCACCAACCCACGTGACGGTGACTGTCTGTTTTATTGCGCGTTAGGAATGAATTAGTCCACCAACCCACGTGACATTGACTCCCTGTTTTATTGTGCGTTAGGAATGAATTAGTCCACCAACCCACGTGACATTGACTCCCTGTTTTATTGTGCGTTAGGAATGAATTAGTCCACCAACCCACGAGACATTGACTCCCTGTTTTATTGTGCGTTAGGAATGAATTAGTCCGCCAACCCACGTGACGGTAACTCCCTGTTTTATTGCGCGTTAGGAATGAATTATTCCACCAACCCACGTGACAGTGACTCCCTGTTTTATTGTGCGTTAGGAATGAATTAGTCCGCCAACCCACGTGACAGTGACTGTCTGTTTTATTGCGCGTTAGGAATGAATTAGTCCACCAACCCACGTGACATTGACTCCCTGTTTTATTGTGCGTTAGGAATGAATTATTCCGCCAACCCACGTGACAGTGACTCGCTGTTATATTGCACGTTAGGAATGAATTAGTCCACCAACCCACGTGACAATGACTGTCTGTTTTATTGTGCGTTAGGAATGAATTAATCCACCAACCCACGTGACAGTGACTCCCTGTTTTATTGTGCGTTAGGAATGAATTTGTCCACCAACCCACGTGACAGTGACTGTCTGTTTTATTGTGCTTAAGGAATGAATTATTCCGCCAACCCACGTAACAGGGACTGTCTGTTTTATTGTGCGTTAGGAATGAATTAGTCCACCATCCCACGTGACAGAGACTGTCTGTTTTATTGTGCGTTAGGAATGAATTATTCCGCCAATCCACGTGACAGTGACTCACTGTTTTATTGTGCGTTAGGAATGAATTAGTCCACCAAACCACGTGACAGTGACTGTCTGTTATATTGTGCGTTAGGAAAGAATTATTCCGCCAACCCACGTGAAAGTGACTGTCTGTTTTATTGTGCGTTAGGAATGAGTTATTCCGCCAACCAACCGGACAGTGACTCACTGTTTTATTGTGCGTTAGGAATGAATTAATCCACCAACCCACGTGACAGTGACTCACTGTTTTATTGTGCGTTAGGAATGAGTTATTCCGCCAACCCACGTGACAGTGACTCACTGTTTTATTGTGCGTTAGGGATGAATTAATCCACCAACCCACGTGACAGTGACTCACTGTTTTATTGTGCGTTAGGAAAGAGTTATTCCGCCAACCCACGTGACAGTGATTCGCTGTTTTATTGTGCGTTAGGAATGAATTAGTCCACCAAACCCCGTGACGGTGACTGTCTGTTTTACTGCGGGTTAGGAATGAATTATTCCACCAACCCACGTGACGGTGACTGTCTGTTTTATTGCGCGATAGGAGTGAATTAGTCCACCAACCCACTTGACGGTGACTGTCTGTTTTACTGCGGGTTAGGAATGAATTATTCCGCCAACCCACGTGACGGTGACTGTCTGTTTTATTGCTCGTTAGGAATGAATTATTCCGCCAACCCACGTTACAATGACTGTCTGTTTTATTGTGCGTTAGGAATGAATTAGTTCACCAACCCACGTGACAGTGACTCCCTGTTTTATTGTACGTTAGGAATGAATTATTCCACCAACCCACGCGACTGTGACTGTCTGTTTTATTGTTCGTTAGGAATGAATTAGTTCACCAACCCACGTGACAGTGACTGTTTTATTGCACGTTAGGAATGAATTATTCCTCTAACCCACGTGACAGTGACTGTCTGTTTTATTGTACGTTAGGAATGAATTATTCCACCAACTAACGTGACAGTGACTGTCGGTTTTATTGTGCGTTAGGAATGAATTAGTTCACCAACCCACGTGACAGTGACTGTTTTATTGTACGTTAGGAATGAATTATTCCATCAACCCACGTGACAGTGACTGTCTGTTTTATTGTGCGTTAGGAATGAATTAGTTCACCAACCCACGTGACAGTGACTGTCTGTTTTATTGAACGTTAGGAATGAATTATTCCACCAACCCACGTGACAGTGACTGTCTGTTTTATTGTGCGTTAGGAATGAATTAGTCCACCGATCCACGTGACGGTGACTCCCTGTTTTATTGTGCGTTAGGAATGAATTAGTCCGCCAACCCACGTGACGGTAACTCCCTGTTTTATTGCGCGTTAGGAATGAATTAGTCCACCAACCCTCGTGACAGTGACTCCCTGTTTTATTGTGCGTTAGGAATGAATTATTCCGCCAACCCTCGTGACGGTGACTCACTGTTTTATTGTGCGTTAGGAATGAATTAGTCCACCAACCCACGTGACAGTGACTCACTGTTTTATTGTGCGCTAGGAATGAATTAATCCACCAACCCACGTGACGGTGACTCCCTGTTTTATTGTGCGTTAGGAATGAATTAATCCACCAACCCACGTGACGGTAACTGTCTGTTTTATTGTGCGTTAGGAATGAATTAGTCCAACAACCTACGTGACAGTAACTCCCTGTTTTATTGTGCGTTAGGAATGAATTATTCCGCCAACCCACGTGACGGTGACTCCCTGTATTATTGTGCGTTAGGAACGAATTAATCCACCAACCCACGTGACGGTGACTCCCTGTTTTATTGTGCGTTAGGAATGAATTAATCCACCAACCCGCGTGACAGTGACTCACTGTTTTATTGTGCGCTAGGAATGAATTAATCCACCAACCCACGTGACAGTGACTCCCTGTTTTATTGTGCGTTAGGAATGAATTAGTCCGCCAACCCACGTGACAGTGACTGTCTGTTTTATTGCGCGTTAGGAATGAATTAGTCCACCAACCCACGTGACATTGACTCCCTGTTTTATTGTGCGTTAGGAATGAATTAGTCCGCCAACCCACGTGACAGTGACTGTCTGTTTTATTGTGCGTTAGGAATGAATTATTCCAACAACCTACGTGACAGTGACTGTCTGTTTTATTGTGCGTTAAGAATGAATTATTCCGCCAACCCACGTGACAGTGACACCCTGTTATATTGCACGTTAGGAATGAATTAGTCCACCAACCCACGTGACCGTGACTGTCTGTTTTATTGTGCGTTAGGAATGAATTAATCCACCAACACACGTGATAGTGACTCCCTGTTTTATTGTGCGTTAGGAATGAATTAGTCCACCAACCCACGTGACAGTGACTGTCTGTTTTATTGTGCGTTAAGAATGAATTATTCCGCCAACCCACGTGACAGTGCCTGTCTGTTTTATTGTGCGATAGGAATGAATTAGTCCACCAACCCACGTGACAGTGACTGTCTGTTTTATTGTGCGTTAGGAATGAATTATTCCGCCAACCCACGTGACAGTGACTCACTGTTTTATTGTGCGTTAGGAATGAATTAGTCCACCAACCCACGTGACAGTGACTGTCTGTTATATTGTGCGTTAGGAATGAATTATTCCGCCAACCCACGTGACAGTGACTGTCTGTTTTATTGTGCGTTAGGAATAAATTATTCCGCCAACCCACGTGACAGTGACTGTCTGTTTTATTGTGCGTTAGGAATGAATTATTCCGCCAACCCACGTGACAGTGACTCACTGTTTTATTGTGCGTTAGGAATGAATTAGTCCACCAAACCACGTGACGGTGACTGTCTGTTTTATTGCGCCTTAATAATGAATTAGTCCACCAACCCACGTGACGGTGACTGTCTGTTTTATTGCGCGTTATGAATGAATTAGTCCACCAACCGACGTGACATTGACTCCCTGTTTTATTGTGCGTTAGGAATGAATTAGTCCACCAACCCACGCGACATTGACTCCCTATTTTATTGTGCGTTAGGAATGAATTAGTCCGCCAAACCACGTGACAGTGACTCCCTGTTTTATTGTGCGTTAGGAATGAATTAGTCCACCAACCCACGTTACATTGACTCCCTGTTTTATTGTGCGTTAGGAATGAATTAGTCCACCAACACACGTGACGGTGACTGTCTGTTTTATTGCGCGTTAGGAATGAATTAGTCCGCCAACCCACGTGACAGTGACTGTCTGTTTTATTGCGCGTTAGGAATGAATTAGTCCACCAACCCACGTGACAGTGACTCTCTGTTTTATTGCACGTTAGGAATGAATTATTCCACCAACCCACGTGACAGTGACTGTCTGTTTTATTGTGCGTTAGGAATGAATTATTCCGCCAACCCACGTGACAGTGACTCACTGTTTTATTGTGCGTTAGGAATGAATTAGTCCACCAAACCACGTGACGGTGACTGTCTGTTTTATTGCGCCTTAATAATGAATTAGTCCACCAACCCACGTGACGGTGACTGTCTGTTTTATTGCGCGTTAGGAATGAATTAGTCCACCAACCCACGTGACATTGACTCCCTGTTTTATTGTGCGTTAGGAATGAATTAGTCCACCAACCCACGTGACATTGACTCCCTGTTTTATTGTGCGTTAGGAATGAATTAGTCCACCAACCCACGAGACGTTGACTCCCTGTTTTATTGTGCGTTAGGAATGAATTAGTCCGCCAACCCACGTGACGGTAACTCCCTGTTTTATTGCGCGTTAGGAATGAATTATTCCACCAACCCACGTGACAGTGACTCCCTGTTTTATTGTGCGTTAGGAATGAATTAGTCCGCCAACCCACGTGACAGTGACTGTCAGTTTTATTGCGCGTTAGGAATGAATTAGTCCACCAACCCACGTGACATTGACTCCCTGTTTTATTGAGCGTTAGGAATGAATTATTCCGCCAACCCACGTGACAGTGACTCGCTGTTATATTGCACGTTAGGAATGAATTAGTGCACCAACCCACGTGACAATGACTGTCTGTTTTATTGTGCGTTAGGAATGAATTAATCCACCAACCCACGTGACAGTGACTCCCTGTTTTATTGTGCGTTAGGAATGAATTTGTCCACCAACCCACGTGACAGTGACTGTCTGTTTTATTGTGCATAAGGAATGAATTATTCCGCCAACCCACGTAACAGGGACTGTCTGTTTTATTGTGCGTTAGGAATGAATTAGTCCACCATCCCACGTGACAGAGACTGTCTGTTTTATTGTGCGTTAGGAATGAATTATTCCGCCAACCCACGTGAAAGTGACTGTCTGTTTTATTGTGCGTTAGGAATGAGTTATTCCGCCAACCAACCGGACAGTGACTCACTGTTTTATTGTGCGTTAGGAATGAATTAATCCACCAACCCACGTGACAGTGACTCACTGTTTTATTGTGCGTTAGGAATGAGTTATTCCGCCAACCCACGTGACAGTGACTCACTGTTTTATTGTGCGTTAGGAATGAATTAATCCACCAACCCACGTGACAGTGACTCACTGTTTTATTGTGCGTTAGGAATGAGTTATTCCGCCAACCCACGTGACAGTGATTCGCTGTTTTATTGTGCGTTAGGAATGAATTAGTCCACCAAACCCCGTGACGGTGACTGTCTGTTTTACTGCGGGTTAGGAATGAATTATTCCACCAACCCACGTGACGGTGACTGTCTGTTTTATTGCGCGATAGGAGTGAATTAGTCCACCAACCCACTTGACGGTGACTGTCTGTTTTACTGCGGGTTAGGAATGAATTATTCCGCCAACCCACGTGACGGTGACTGTCTGTTTTATTGCGCGTTAGGAATGAATTATTCCGCCAACCCACGTTACAATGACTGTCTGTTTTATTGTGCGTTAGGAATGAATTAGTTCACCAACCCACGTGACAGTGACTGTTTTATTGCACGTTAGGAATGAATTATTCCTCTAACCCACGTGACAGTGACTGTCTGTTTTATTGTACGTTAGGAATGAATTATTCCACCAACTAACGTGACAGTGACTGTCTGTTTTATTGTGCGTTAGGAATGAATTAGTTCACCAACCCACGTGACAGTGACTGTTTTATTGTACGTTAGGAATGAATTATTCCATCAACCCACGTGACAGTGACTGTCTGTTTTATTGTGCGTTAGGAATGAATTAGTTCACCAAACCACGTGACAGTGACTGTTTGTTTTATTGAACGTTAGGAATGAATTATTCCACCAACCCACGTGACAGTGACTGTCTGTTTTATTGTGCGTTAGGAATGAATTAGTCCACCGATCCACGTGACGGTGACTCCCTGTTTTATTGTGCGTTAGGAATGAATAAGTCCACCAACCCACGTGACAGTGACTCACTGTTTTATTATGCGCTAGGAATGAATTAATCCACCAACCCACGTGACGGTGACTCCCTGTTTTATTGTGCGTTAGGAATGAATTAATCCACCAACCCACGTGACGGTAACTGTCTGTTTTATTGTGCGTTAGGAATGAATTAGTCCAACAACCTACGTGACAGTAACTCCCTGTTTTATTGTGCGTTAGGAAAGAATTATTCCGCCAACCCACGTGACGGTGACTCCCTGTAGTATTGTGCGTTAGGAACGAATTAATCCACCAACCCACGTGACGGTGACTCCCTGTTTTATTGTGCGTTAGGAATGAATTAATCCACCAACCCGCGTGACAGTGACTCACTGTTTTATTGTGCGCTAGGAATGAATTAATCCACCAACCCACGTGACGGTGACTCCCTGTTTTATTGTGCGTTAGGAATGAATTAATCCACCAACCCACGTGACAGTGACTCACTGTTTTATTGTGCGCTAGGAATGAATTAATCCACCAACCCACGTGACGGTGACTCCCTGTTTTATTGTGCGCTAGGAATGAATTAGTCCACCAACCCACGTGACAGTGACTCACTGTTTTATTGTGCGTTAGGAATGAAATAGTCCACCAAACCACGTGACGGTGACTGCCTGTTTTATTGCGCCTTAATAATGAATTAGTCCACCAACCCACGTGACGGTGACTGTCTGTTTTATCGCGCGTTAGGAATGAATTAGTCCACCAACCCACGTGACTTTGACTCCCTGTTTTATTGTGCGTTAGGAATGAATTAGTCCACTGACCCACGTGACAGTGACTGTCTGTTTTATTGCGCCTTAATAATGAATTAGTCCACCAACCCACGTGACGGTGACTGTCTGTTTTATCGCGCGTTAGGAATGAATTAGTCCACCAACCCACGTGACAGTGACTCACTGTTTTATTGTGCGTTAGGAATGAAATAGTCCACCAAACCACGTGACGGTGACTGCCTGTTTTATTGCGCCTTAATAATGAATTAGTCCACCAACCCACGTGACGGTGACTGTCTGTTTTATCGCGCGTTAGGAATGAATTAGTCCACCAACCCACGTGACATTGACTCCCTGTTTTATTGTGCGTTAGGAATGAATTAGTCCACCAACCCACGTGACATTGACTGTCTGTCTTATTGTGCGTTAGGAATGAATTAGTCCGCCAACCCACGTGACGGTGACTGTCTGTTTTATTCGCGTTAGGAATGAATTAGTCCACCAACCCACGTGACGGTAACTCCCAGTTTTATTGTGCGTTAGGAATGAATTAGTCCACCAACCCACGTGACGGTAACTCCCTGTTTTATTGTGCGTTAGGAATGAATTAGTCCACCAACCCACGTGACATTGACTCCCTGTTTTATTGTGCGTTAGGAATGAATTAGTCCGCCAACCCACGTGACGGTGACTCACTGTTTTATTGTGCGTTAGGAATGAATTATTCCGCCAACCCACGTGACAGTGACACCCTGTTATATTGCACGTTAGGAATGAATTAGTCCACCAACCCACGTGACAGTGACTGTCTGTTTTATTGTGCGTTAGGAATGAATTAATCCACCAACACACGTGATAGTGACTCCCTGTTTTATTGTGCGTTAGGAATGAATTAGTCCACCAACCCACGTGACAGTGACTGTCTGTTTTATTGTGCGTTAAGAATGAATTATTCCGCCAACCCACGTGACAGTGCCTGTCTGTTTTATTGTGCGATAGGAATGAATTAGTCCACCAACCCACGTGACAGTGACTGTCTGTTTTATTGTGCGTTAGGAATGAATTATTCCGCCAACCCACGTGACAGTGACTCACTGTTTTATTGTGCGTTAGGAATGAATTAGTCCACCAACCCACGTGACAGTGACTGTCTGTTATATTGTGCGTTAGGAATGAATTATTCCGCCAACCCACGTGACAGTGACTGTCTGTTTTATTGTGCGTTAGGAATAAATTATTCCGCCAACCCACGTGACAGTGACTGTCTGTTTTATTGTGCGTTAGGAATGAATTATTCCGCCAACCCACGTGACAGTGACTCACTGTTTTATTGTGCGTTAGGAATGAATTAGTCCACCAAACCACGTGACGGTGACTGTCTGTTTTATTGCGCCTTAATAATGAATTAGTCCACCAACCCACGTGACGGTGACTGTCTGTTTTATTGCGCGTTATGAATGAATTAGTCCACCAACCGACGTGACATTGACTCCCTGTTTTATTGTGCGTTAGGAATGAATTAGTCCACCAACCCACGCGACATTGACTCCCTATTTTATTGTGCGTTAGGAATGAATTAGTCCGCCAAACCACGTGACAGTGACTCCCTGTTTTATTGTGCGTTAGGAATGAATTAGTCCACCAACCCACGTTACATTGACTCCCTGTTTTATTGTGCGTTAGGAATGAATTAGTCCACCAACACACGTGACGGTGACTGTCTGTTTTATTGCGCGTTAGGAATGAATTAGTCCGCCAACCCACGTGACAGTGACTGTCTGTTTTATTGCGCGTTAGGAATGAATTAGTCCACCAACCCACGTGACAGTGACTCTCTGTTTTATTGCACGTTAGGAATGAATTATTCCACCAACCCACGTGACAGTGACTGTCTGTTTTATTGTGCGTTAGGAATGAATTATTCCGCCAACCCACGTGACAGTGACTCACTGTTTTATTGTGCGTTAGGAATGAATTAGTCCACCAAACCACGTGACGGTGACTGTCTGTTTTATTGCGCCTTAATAATGAATTAGTCCACCAACCCACGTGACGGTGACTGTCTGTTTTATTGCGCGTTAGGAATGAATTAGTCCACCAACCCACGTGACATTGACTCCCTGTTTTATTGTGCGTTAGGAATGAATTAGTCCACCAACCCACGTGACATTGACTCCCTGTTTTATTGTGCGTTAGGAATGAATTAGTCCACCAACCCACGAGACGTTGACTCCCTGTTTTATTGTGCGTTAGGAATGAATTAGTCCGCCAACCCACGTGACGGTAACTCCCTGTTTTATTGCGCGTTAGGAATGAATTATTCCACCAACCCACGTGACAGTGACTCCCTGTTTTATTGTGCGTTAGGAATGAATTAGTCCGCCAACCCACGTGACAGTGACTGTCAGTTTTATTGCGCGTTAGGAATGAATTAGTCCACCAACCCACGTGACATTGACTCCCTGTTTTATTGAGCGTTAGGAATGAATTATTCCGCCAACCCACGTGACAGTGACTCGCTGTTATATTGCACGTTAGGAATGAATTAGTGCACCAACCCACGTGACAATGACTGTCTGTTTTATTGTGCGTTAGGAATGAATTAATCCACCAACCCACGTGACAGTGACTCCCTGTTTTATTGTGCGTTAGGAATGAATTTGTCCACCAACCCACGTGACAGTGACTGTCTGTTTTATTGTGCATAAGGAATGAATTATTCCGCCAACCCACGTAACAGGGACTGTCTGTTTTATTGTGCGTTAGGAATGAATTAGTCCACCATCCCACGTGACAGAGACTGTCTGTTTTATTGTGCGTTAGGAATGAATTATTCCGCCAACCCACGTGAAAGTGACTGTCTGTTTTATTGTGCGTTAGGAATGAGTTATTCCGCCAACCAACCGGACAGTGACTCACTGTTTTATTGTGCGTTAGGAATGAATTAATCCACCAACCCACGTGACAGTGACTCACTGTTTTATTGTGCGTTAGGAATGAGTTATTCCGCCAACCCACGTGACAGTGACTCACTGTTTTATTGTGCGTTAGGAATGAATTAATCCACCAACCCACGTGACAGTGACTCACTGTTTTATTGTGCGTTAGGAATGAGTTATTCCGCCAACCCACGTGACAGTGATTCGCTGTTTTATTGTGCGTTAGGAATGAATTAGTCCACCAAACCCCGTGACGGTGACTGTCTGTTTTACTGCGGGTTAGGAATGAATTATTCCACCAACCCACGTGACGGTGACTGTCTGTTTTATTGCGCGATAGGAGTGAATTAGTCCACCAACCCACTTGACGGTGACTGTCTGTTTTACTGCGGGTTAGGAATGAATTATTCCGCCAACCCACGTGACGGTGACTGTCTGTTTTATTGCGCGTTAGGAATGAATTATTCCGCCAACCCACGTTACAATGACTGTCTGTTTTATTGTGCGTTAGGAATGAATTAGTTCACCAACCCACGTGACAGTGACTGTTTTATTGCACGTTAGGAATGAATTATTCCTCTAACCCACGTGACAGTGACTGTCTGTTTTATTGTGCGTTAGGAATGAATTAGTTCACCAACCCACGTGACAGTGACTGTTTTATTGTACGTTAGGAATGAATTATTCCATCAACCCACGTGACAGTGACTGTCTGTTTTATTGTGCGTTAGGAATGAATTAGTTCACCAAACCACGTGACAGTGACTGTTTGTTTTATTGAACGTTAGGAATGAATTATTCCACCAACCCACGTGACAGTGACTGTCTGTTTTATTGTGCGTTAGGAATGAATTAGTCCACCGATCCACGTGACGGTGACTCCCTGTTTTATTGTGCGTTAGGAATGAATTAGTCCGCCAACCCACGTGACGGTGACTCACTGTTTTATTGTGCGTTAGGAATGAATTAGTCCACCAACCCACGTGACAGTGACTCACTGTTTTATTATGCGCTAGGAATGAATTAATCCACCAACCCACGTGACGGTGACTCCCTGTTTTATTGTGCGTTAGGAATGAATTAATCCACCAACCCACGTGACGGTAACTGTCTGTTTTATTGTGCGTTAGGAATGAATTAGTCCAACAACCTACGTGACAGTAACTCCCTGTTTTATTGTGCGTTAGGAAAGAATTATTCCGCCAACCCACGTGACGGTGACTCCCTGTAGTATTGTGCGTTAGGAACGAATTAATCCACCAACCCACGTGACGGTGACTCCCTGTTTTATTGTGCGTTAGGAATGAATTAATCCACCAACCCGCGTGACAGTGACTCACTGTTTTATTGTGCGCTAGGAATGAATTAATCCACCAACCCACGTGACGGTGACTCCCTGTTTTATTGTGCGTTAGGAATGATTTAATCCACCAACCCACGTGACAGTGACTCACTGTTTTATTGTGCGCTAGGAATGAATTAATCCACCAACCCACGTGACGGTGACTCCCTGTTTTATTGTGCGCTAGGAATGAATTAGTCCACCAACCCACGTGACAGTGACTCACTGTTTTATTGTGCGTTAGGAATGAAATAGTCCACCAAACCACGTGACGGTGACTGCCTGTTTTATTGCGCCTTAATAATGAATTAGTCCACCAACCCACGTGACGGTGACTGTCTGTTTTATCGCGCGTTAGGAATGAATTAGTCCACCAACCCACGTGACATTGACTCCCTGTTTTATTGTGCGTTAGGAATGAATTAGTCCACTGACCCACGTGACAGTGACTGTCTGTTTTATTGCGCCTTAATAATGAATTAGTCCACCAACCCACGTGACGGTGACTGTCTGTTTTATCGCGCGTTAGGAATGAATTAGTCCACCAACCCACGTGACAGTGACTCACTGTTTTATTGTGCGTTAGGAATGAAATAGTCCACCAAACCACGTGACGGTGACTGCCTGTTTTATTGCGCCTTAATAATGAATTAGTCCACCAACCCACGTGACGGTGACTGTCTGTTTTATCGCGCGTTAGGAATGAATTAGTCCACCAACCCACGTGACATTGACTCCCTGTTTTATTGTGCGTTAGGAATGAATTAGTCCACCAACCCACGTGACATTGACTGTCTGTCTTATTGTGCGTTAGGAATGAATTAGTCCGCCAACCCACGTGACGGTGACTGTCTGTTTTATTCGCGTTAGGAATGAATTAGTCCACCAACCCACGTGACGGTAACTCCCAGTTTTATTGTGCGTTAGGAATGAATTAGTCCACCAACCCACGTGACGGTAACTCCCTGTTTTATTGTGCGTTAGGAATGAATTAGTCCACCAACCCACGTGACATTGACTCCCTGTTTTATTGTGCGTTAGGAATGAATTAGTCCGCCAACCCACGTGACGGTGACTCTCTGTTTTATTGCGCGTTAGGAATGAATAAACCCACCAACCCACGTGACAGTGACTCCCTGTTTTATTGTGCGTTAGGAATGAATTAGTCCGCCAACCCACGTGACAGTGACTGTCTGCTTTATTGCGCGTTAGGAATGAATTAGTCCACCAACCCACGTGACATTGACTCCCGGTTTTATTGTGCGTTAGGAATGAATTAGTCCGCCAACCCACGTGACAGTGACTGTCTGTTTTATTGTGCGTTAGGAATCAATTATTCCAACAACCTACGTGACAGTGACTGTCTGTTTTATTGTGCGTTAAGAATGAATTATTCCGCCAACCCACGTGACAGTGACTCCCTGTTATATTGCACGTTAGGAATGAATTAGTCCACCAACCCACGTGACAGTGACTGTCTGTTTTATTGTGCGTTAGGAATGAATTAATCCTCCAACACACGTGACAGTGACTCCCTGTTTTATTGTGCGTTAGGAATGAATTAGTCCACCAACCCACGTGACAGTGACTGTCTGTTTTATTGTGCGTTAGGAATGAATTATTCCGCCAACCCACGTGACAGTGACTGTCTGTTTTATTGTGCGATAGGAATGAATTAGTCCACCAACCCACGTGACGGTAACTCCCTGTTTTATTGCGCGTTAGGAATGAATTATTCCACCAACCCACGTGACAGTGACTCCCTGTTTTATTGTGCGTTAGGAATGAATTAGTCCGCCAACCCACGTGACAGTGACTGTCTGTTTTATTGCGCGTTAGGAATGAATTAGTCCACCAACCCACGTGACATTGACTCCCTGTTTTATTGTGCGTTAGGAATGAATTATTCCGCCAACCCACGTGACAGTGACTCGCTGTTATATTGCACGTTAGGAATGAATTAGTCCACCAACCCACGTGACAATGACTGTCTGTTTTATTGTGCGTTAGGAATGAATTAATCCACCAATCCACGTGACAGTGACTCCCTGTTTTATTGTGCGTTAGGAATGAATTTGTCCACCAACCCACGTGACAGTGACTGTCTGTTTTATTGTGCATAAGGAATGAATTATTCCGCCAACCCACGTAACAGGGACTGTCTGTTTTATTGTGCGTTAGGAATGAATTAGTCCACCATCCCACGTGACAGAGACTGTCTGTTTTATTGTGCGTTAGGAATGAATTATTCCGCCAATCCACGTGACAGTGACTCACTGTTTTATTGTGCGTTAGGAATGAATTAGTCCACCAAACCACGTGACAGTGACTGTCTGTTATATTGTGCGTTAGGAAAGAATTATTCCGCCAACCCACGTGAAAGTGACTGTCTGTTTTATTGTGCGTTAGGAATGAGTTATTCCGCCAACCAACCGGACAGTGGCTCACTGTTTTATTGTGCGTTAGGAATGAATTAATCCACCAACCCACGTGACAGTGACTCACTGTTTTATTGTGCGTTAGGAATGAGTTATTCCGCCAACCCACGTGACAGTGACTCACTGTTTTATTGTGCGTTAGGGATGAATTAATCCACCAACCCACGTGACAGTGACTCACTGTTTTATTGTGCGCTAGGAATGAATTAATCCACCAACCCACGTGACAGTGACTCCCTGTTTTATTGTGCGTTAGGAATGAATTTGTCCACCAACCCACGTGACAGTGACTGTCTGTTTTATTGTGCATAAGGAATGAATTATTCCGCCAACCCACGTGACGGTGACTGTCTGTTTTATTGCGCGATAGGAGTGAATTAGTCCACCAACCCACTTGACGGTGACTGTCTGTTTTACTGCGGGTTAGGAATGAATTATTCCGCCAACCCACGTGACGGTGACTGTCTGTTTTATTGCGCGTTAGGAATGAATTATTCCGCCAACCCACGTTACAATGACTGTCTGTTTTATTGTGCGTTAGGAATGAATTAGTTCACCAACCCACGTGACAGTGACTGTTTTATTGCACGTTAGGAATGAATTATTCCTCTAACCCACGTGACAGTGACTGTCTGTTTTATTGTACGTTAGGAATGAATTATTCCATCAACCCACGTGACAGTGACTGTCTGTTTTATTGTGCGTTAGGAATGAATTAGTTCACCAACCCACGTGACAGTGACTGTCTGTTTTATTGAACGTTAGGAATGAATTATTCCACCAACCCACGTGACAGTGACTGTCTGTTTTATTGTGCGTTAGGAATGAATTAGTCCACCGATCCACGTGACGGTGACTCCCTGTTTTATTGTGCGTTAGGAATGAATTAGTCCGCCAACCCACGTGACGGTGACTCACTGTTTTATTGTGCGTTAGGAATGAATTAGTCCACCAACCCACGTGACAGTGACTCACTGTTTTATTATGCGCTAGGAATGAATTAATCCACCAACCCACGTGACGGTGACTCCCTGTTTTATTGTGCGTTAGGAATGAATTAATCCACCAACCCACGTGACGGTAACTGTCTGTTTTATTGTGCGTTAGGAATGAATTAGTCCAACACCCTACGTGACAGTAACTCCCTGTTTTATTGTGCGTTAGGAAAGAATTATTCCGCCAACCCACGTGACGGTGACTCCCTGTATTATTGTGCGTTAGGAACGAATTAATCCACCAACCCACGTGACGGTGACTCCCTGTTTATTGTGCGTTAGGAATGAATTAATCCACCAACCCGCGTGACAGTGACTCACTGTTTTATTGTGCGCTAGGAATGAATTAATCCACCAACCCACGTGACGGTGACTCCCTGTTTTATTGTGCGTTAGGAATGAATTAATCCACCAACCCACGTGACAGTGACTCACTGTTTTATTGTGCGCTAGGAATGAATTAATCCACCAACCCACGTGACGGTGACTCCCTGTTTTATTGTGCGCTAGGAATGAATTAATCCACCAACCCACGTGACGGTAACTGTCTGTTTTATTGTGCGTTAGGAATGAATTAGTCCACTGACCCACGTGACAGTGACTGTCTGTTTTATTGCGCCTTAATAATGAATTAGTCCACCAACCCACGTGACGGTGACTGTCTGTTTTATTGCGCCTTAATAATGAATTAGTCCACCAACCCACGTGACGGTGACTGTCTGTTTTATCGCGCGTTAGGAATGAATTAGTCCACCAACCCACGTGACAGTGACTCACTGTTTTATTGTGCGTTAGGAATGAAATAGTCCACCAAACCACGTGACGGTGACTGCCTGTTTTATTGCGCCTTAATAATGAATTAGTCCACTGACCCACGTGACAGTGACTGTCTGTTTTATTGCGCCTTAATAATGAATTAGTCCACCAACCCACGTGACGGTGACTGTCTGTTTTATTGCGCCTTAATAATGAATTAGTCCACCAACCCACGTGACGGTGACTGTCTGTTTTATCGCGCGTTAGGAATGAATTAGTCCACCAACCCACGTGACAGTGACTCACTGTTTTATTGTGCGTTAGGAATGAAATAGTCCGCCAACCCACGTGACGGTGACTGTCTGTTTTATTCGCGTTAGGAATGAATTAGTCCAACAACCTACGTGACAGTGACTCCCTGTTTTATAGTGCGTTAGGAATGAATTAGTCCACTGACCCACGTGACAGTGACTGTCTGTTTTATTGCGCCTTAATAATGAATTAGTCCACCAACCCACGTGACGGTGACTGTCTGTTTTATCGCGCGTTAGGAATGAATTAGTCCACCAACCCACGTGACAGTGACTCACTGTTTTATTGTGCGTTAGGAATGAAATAGTCCACCAAACCACGTGACGGTGACTGCCTGTTTTATTGCGCCTTAATAATGAATTAGTCCACCAACCCACGTGACGGTGACTGTCTGTTTTATCGCGCGTTAGGAATGAATTAGTCCACCAACCCACGTGACATTGACTCCCTGTTTTATTGTGCGTTAGGAATGAATTAGTCCACCAACCCACGTGACATTGACTGTCTGTCTTATTGTGCGTTAGGAATGAATTAGTCCGCCAACCCACGTGACGGTGACTGTCTGTTTTATTCGCGTTAGGAATGAATTAGTCCACCAACCCACGTGACGGTAACTCCCAGTTTTATTGTGCGTTAGGAATGAATTAGTCCACCAACCCACGTGACGGTAACTCCCTGTTTTATTGTGCGTTAGGAATGAATTAGTCCACCAACCCACGTGACATTGACTCCCTGTTTTATTGTGCGTTAGGAATGAATTAGTCCGCCAACCCACGTGACGGTGACTCTCTGTTTTATTGCGCGTTAGGAATGAATAAACCCACCAACCCACGTGGCAGTGACTCCCTGTTTTATTGTGCGTTAGGAATGAATTAGTCCGCCAACCCACGTGACAGTGACTGTCTGCTTTATTGCGCGTTAGGAATGAATTAGTCCACCAACCCACGTGACATTGACTCCCGGTTTTATTGTGCGTTAGGAATGAATTAGTCCGCCAACCCACGTGACAGTGACTGTCTGTTTTATTGTGCGTTAGGAATCAATTATTCCAACAACCTACGTGACAGTGACTGTCTGTTTTATTGTGCGTTAAGAATGAATTATTCCGCCAACCCACGTGACAGTGACTCCCTGTTATATTGCACGTTAGGAATGAATTAGTCCACCAACCCACGTGACAGTGACTGTCTGTTTTATTGTGCGTTAGGAATGAATTAATCCTCCAACACACGTGACAGTGACTCCCTGTTTTATTGTGCGTTAGGAATGAATTAGTCCACCAACCCACGTGACAGTGACTGTCTGTTTTATTGCGCGTTAGGAATGAATTAGTCCACCAACCCACGTGACATTGACTCCCTGTTTTATTGTGCGTTAGGAATGAATTATTCCGCCAACCCACGTGACAGTGACTCGCTGTTATATTGCACGTTAGGAATGAATTAGTCCACCAACCCACGTGACAATGACTGTCTGTTTTATTGTGCGTTAGGAATGAATTAATCCACCAACCCACGTGACAGTGACTCCCTGTTTTATTGTGCGTTAGGAATGAATTTGTCCACCAACCCACGTGACAGTGACTGTCTGTTTTATTGTGCATAAGGAATGAATTATTCCGCCAACCCACGTAACAGGGACTGTCTGTTTTATTGTGCGTTAGGAATGAATTAGTCCACCATCCCACGTGACAGAGACTGTCTGTTTTATTGTGCGTTAGGAATGAATTATTCCGCCAATCCACGTGACAGTGACTCACTGTTTTATTGTGCGTTAGGAATGAATTAGTCCACCAAACCACGTGACAGTGACTGTCTGTTATATTGTGCGTTAGGAAAGAATTATTCCGCCAACCCACGTGAAAGTGACTGTCTGTTTTATTGTGCGTTAGGAATGAGTTATTCCGCCAACCAACCGGACAGTGACTCACTGTTTTATTGTGCGTTAGGAATGAATTAATCCACCAACCCACGTGACAGTGACTCACTGTTTTATTGTGCGTTAGGAATGAGTTATTCCGCCAACCCACGTGACAGTGACTCACTGTTTTATTGTGCGTTAGGAATGAATTAATCCACCAACCCACGTGACAGTGACTCACTGTTTTATTGTGCGTTAGGAATGAGTTATTCCGCCAACCCACGTGACAGTGATTCGCTGTTTTATTGTGCGTTAGGAATGAATTAGTCCACCAAACCCCGTGACGGTGACTGTCTGTTTTACTGCGGGTTAGGAATGAATTATTCCACCAACCCACGTGACGGTGACTGTCTGTTTTATTGCGCGATAGGAGTGAATTAGTCCACCAACCCACTTGACGGTGACTGTCTGTTTTACTGCGGGTTAGGAATGAATTATTCCGCCAACCCACGTGACGGTGACTGTCTGTTTTATTGCGCGTTAGGAATGAATTATTCCGCCAACCCACGTTACAATGACTGTCTGTTTTATTGTGCGTTAGGAATGAATTAGTTCACCAACCCACGTGACAGTGACTCCCTGTTTTATTGTACGTTAGGAATGAATTATTCCACCAACCCACGCGACTGTGACCGTCTGTTTTATTGTGCGTTAGGAATGAATTAGTTCACCAACCCACGTGACAGTGACTGTTTTATTGCACGTTAGGAATGAATTATTCCTCTAACTCACGTGACAGTGACTGTCTGTTTTATTGTACGTTAGGAATGAATTATTCCACCAACTAACGTGACAGTGACTGTCTGTTTTATTGTGCGTTAGGAATGAATTAGTTCACCAACCCACGTGACAGTGACTGTTTTATTGTACGTTAGGAATGAATTATTCCATCAACCCACGTGACAGTGACTGACTGTTTTATTGTGCGTTAGGAATGAATTAGTTCACCAACCCACGTGACAGTGACTGTCTGTTTTATTGAACGTTAGGAATGAATTATTCCACCAACCCACGTGACAGTGACTGTCTGTTTTATTGTGCGTTAGAAATGAATTAGTCCACCGATCCACGTGACGGTGACTCCCTGTTTTATTGTGCGTTAGGAATGAATTAGTCCGCCAACCCACGTGACGGTGACTCACTGTTTTATTGTGCGTTAGGAATGAATTAGTCCACCAACCCACGTGACAGTGACTCACTGTTTTATTGTGCGCTAGGAATGAATTAATCCACCAACCCACGTGACGGTGACTCCCTGTTTTATTGTGCGTTAGGAATGAATTAATCCACCAACCCACGTGACGGTAACTGTGTGTTTTATTGTGCGTTAGGAATGAATTAGTCCAACAACCTACGTGACAGTAACTCCCTGTTTTATTGTGCGTTAGGAATGAATTATTCCGCCAACCCACGTGACGGTGACTCCCTGTATTATTGTGCGTTAGGAACGAATTAATCCACCAACCCACGTGACGGTGACTCCCTGTTTTATTGTGCGATAGGAATGAATTAATCCACCAACACGCGTGACAGTGACTCACTGTTTTATTGTGCGCTAGGAATGAATTAATCCACCAACCCACGTGACGGTGACTCCCTGTTTTATTGTGCGTTAGGAATGAATTAATCCACCAACCCACGTGACAGTGACTCACTGTTTTATTGTGCGCTAGGAATGAATTAATCCACCAACCCACGTGACGGTGACTCCCTGTTTTATTGTGCGCTAGGAATGAATTAATCCCCCAACCCACGTGACGGTAACTGTCTGTTTTATTGTGCGTTAGGAATGAATTAGTCCAACAAACTACGTGACAGTGACTCCCTGTTTTATTGTGCGTTAGGAATGAATTAGTCCACCGACCCACGTGACAGTGACTGTGTGTTTTATTGCGCCTTAATAATGAATTAGTCCACCAACCCACGTGACGGTGACTGTCTGTTTTATCGCGCGTTAGGAATGAATTAGTCCACCAACCCACGTGACAGTGACTCACTGTTTTATTGTGCGTTAGGAATGAAATAGTCCACCAAACCACGTGACGGTGACTGCCTGTTTTATTGCGCCTTAATAATGAATTAGTCCACCAACCCACGTGACGGTGACTGTCTGTTTTATCGCGCGTTAGGAATGAATTAGTCCACCAACCCACGTGACATTGACTCCCTGTTTTATTGTGCGTTAGGAATGAATTAGTCCACCAACCCACGTGACATTGACTGTCTGTCTTATTGTGCGTTAGGAATGAATTAGTCCGCCAACCCACGTGACGGTGACTGTCTGTTTTATTCGCGTTAGGAATGAATTAGTCCACCAACCCACGTGACGGTAACTCCCTGTTTTATTGTGCGTTAGGAATGAATTAGTCCACCAACCCACGTGACGGTAACTCCCTGTTTTATTGTGCGTTAGGAATGAATTAGTCCACCAACCCACGTGACATTGACTCCCTGTTTTATTGTGCGTTAGGAATGAATTAGTCCGCCAACCCACGTGACGGTGACTCTCTGTTTTATTGCGCGTTAGGAATGAATTAACCCACCAACCCACGTGACAGTGACTCCCTGTTTTATTGTGCGTTAGGAATGAATTAGTCCGCCAACCCACGTGACAGTGACTGTCTGCTTTATTGCGCGTTAGGAATGAATTAGTCCACCAACCCACGTGACATTGACTCCCGGTTTTATTGTGCGTTAGGAATGAATTAGTCCGCCAACCCACGTGACAGTGACTGTCTGTTTTATTGTGCGTTAGGAATCAATTATTCCAACAACCTACGTGACAGTGACTGTCTGTTTTATTGTGCGTTAAGAATGAATTATTCCGCCAACCCACGTGACAGTGACTCCCTGTTATATTGCACGTTAGGAATGAATTAGTCCACCAACCCACGTGACTGTGACTGTCTGTTTTATTGTGCGTTAGGAATGAATTAATCCTCCAACACACGTGACAGTGACTCCCTGTTTTATTGTGCGTTAGGAATGAATTAGTCCACCAACCCACGTGACAGTGACTGTCTGTTTTATTGTGCGTTAGGAATGAATTATTCCGCCAACCCACGTGACAGTGACTGTCTGTTTTATTGTGCGATAGGAATGAATTAGTCCACCAACCCACGTGACAGTGACTGTCTGTTTTATTGTGCGTTAGGAGTGAATTATTCCGCCAACCCACGTGACAGTGACTCACTGTTTTATTGTGCGTTAGGAATGAATTAGTCCACCAACCCACGTGACAGTGACTGTCTGTTATATTGTGCGTTAATAATGAATTATTCCGCCAACCCACGTGACAGTGACTGTGTTTTATTGTGCGTTAGGAATGAGTTATTCCGCCAACCCACGTGACAGTGACTCACTGTTTTATTGTGCGTTAGGAATGAATTAGTCCACCAACCCACGTGACAGTGACTGTCTGTTATATTGTGCGTAAGGAATGAATTATTCCGCCAACCCACGTGACCGTGACTGTCTGTTTTATTGTGCGTTAGGAATGAATTATTCCGCCAACCCACGTGACAGTGACTCACTGTTTTATTGTGCGTTAGGAATGAATTAGTCCACCAAACCACGTGAGGGTGACTGTCTGTTTTATTGCGCCTTAATAATGAATTAGTCCACCAACCCACGTGACGGTGACTGTCTGTTTTATTGCGCGTTATGAATGAATTAGTCCACCAACCCACGTGACATTGACTCCCTGTTTTATTGTGCGTTAGGAATGAATTAGTCCACCAACCCACGTGACATTGACTCCCTATTTTATTGTGCGTTAGGAATGAATTAGTCCGCCAACCCACGTGAGAGTGACTCCCTGTTTTATTGTGCGTTAGGAATGAATTAGTCCACCAACCCACGTGACATTGACTGTTTTATTGTACGTTAGGAATGAATTATTCCATCAACCCACGTGACAGTGACTGTCTGTTTTATTGTGCGTTAGGAATGAATTAGTTCACCAACCCACGTGACAGTGACTGTTTTATTGTACGTTAGGAATGAATTATTCCATCAACCCACGTGACAGTGACTGTCTGTTTTATTGTGCGTTAGGAATGAATTAGTTCACCAACCCACGTGACAGTGACTGTCTGTTTTATTGAACGTTAGGAATGAATTATTCCACCAACCCACGTGACAGTGACTGTCTGTTTTATTGTGCGTTAGGAATGAATTAGTCCACCGATCCACGTGACGGTGACTCCCTGTTTTATTGTGCGTTAGGAATGAATTAGTCCGCCAACCCACGTGACGGTGACTCACTGTTTTATTGTGCGTTAGGAATGAATTAGTCCACCAACCCACGTGACAGTGACTCACTGTTTTATTGTGCGCTAGGAATGAATTAATCCACCAACCCACGTGACGGTGACTCCCTGTTTTATTGTGCGTTAGGAATGAATTAATCCACCAACCCACGTGACGGTAACTGTCTGTTTTAATGTGCGTTAGGAATGAATTAGTCCAACAACCTACGTGACAGTAACTCCCTGTTTTATTGTGCGTTAGGAATGAATTATTCCGCCAACCCACGTGACGGTGACTCCCTGTATTATTGTGCGTTAGGAACGAATTAATCCACCAACCCACGTGACGGTGACTCCCTGTTTTATTGTGCGTTAGGAATGAATTAATCCACCAACCCGCGTGACAGTGACTCACTGTTTTATTGTGCGCTAGGAATGAATTAATCCACCAACCCACGTGACGGTGACTCCCTGTTTTATTGTGCGTTAGGAATGAATTAATCCACCAACCCACGTGACAGTGACTCACTGTTTTATTGTGCGCTAGGAATGAATTAATCCACCAACCCACGTGACGGTGACTCCCTGTTTTATTGTGCGCTAGGAATGAATTAATCCACCAACCCACGTGACGGTAACTGTCTGTTTTATTGTGCGTTAGGAATGAATTAGTCCAACAACCTACGTGACAGTGACTCCCTGTTTTATTGTGCGTTAGGAATGAATTAGTCCACCGACCCACGTGACAGTGACTGTCTGTTTTATTGCGCCTTAATAATGAATTAGTCCACCAACCCACGTGACGGTGACTGTCTGTTTTATCGCGCGTTAGGAATGAATTAGTCCACCAACCAACGTGACAGTGACTCACTGTTTTATTGTGCGTTAGGAATGAAATAGTCCACCAAACCACGTGACGGTGACTGCCTGTTTTATTGCGCCTTAATAATGAATTAGTCCACCAACCCACGTGACGGTGACTGTCTGTTTTATCGCGCGTTAGGAATGAATTAGTCCACCAACCCACGTGACATTGACTCCCTGTTTTATTGTGCGTTAGGAATGAATTAGTCCACCAACCCACGTGACATTGACTGTCTGTCTTATTGTGCGTTAGGAATGAATTAGTCCGCCAACCCACGTGACGGTGACTGTCTGTTTTATTCGCGTTAGGAATGAATTAGTCCACCAACCCACGTGACGGTAACTCCCTGTTTTATTGTGCGTTAGGAATGAATTAGTCCACCAACCCACGTGACGGTAACTCCCTGTTTTATTGTGCGTTAGGAATGAATTAGTCCACCAACCCACGTGACATTGACTCCCTGTTTTATTGTGCGTTAGGAATGAATTAGTCCGCCAACCCACGTGACGGTGACTCTCTGTTTTATTGCGCGTTAGGAATGAATTAACCCACCAACCCACGTGACAGTGACCCCCTGTTTTATTGTGCGTTAGGAATGAATTAGTCCGCCAACCCACGTGACAGTGACTGTCTGCTTTATTGCGCGTTAGGAATGAAATAGTCCACCAACCCACGTGACATTGACTCCCGGTTTTATTGTGCGTTAGGAATGAATTAGTCCGCCAACCCACGTGACAGTGACTGTCTGTTTTATTGTGCGTTAGGAATCAATTATTCCAACAACCTACGTGACAGTGACTGTCTGTTTTATTGTGCGTTAAGAATGAATTATTCCGCCAACCCACGTGACAGTGACTCCCTGTTATATTGCACGTTAGGAATGAATTAGTCCACCAACCCACGTGACAGTGACTGTCTGTTTTATTGTGCGTTAGGAATGAATTAATCCTCCAACACACGTGACAGTGACTACCTGTTTTATTGTGCGTTAGGAATGAATTAGTCCACCAACCCACGTGACAGTGACTGTCTGTTTTATTGTGCGTTAGGAATGAATTATTCCGCCAACCCACGTGACAGTGACTGTCTGTTTTATTGTGCGATAGGAATGAATTAGTCCACCAACCCACGTGACAGTGACTGTCTGTTTTATTGTGCGTTAGGAGTGAATTATTCCGCCAACCCACGAGACAGTGACTCACTGTTTTATTGTGCGTTAGGAATGAATTAGTCCACCAACCCACGTGACAGTGACTGTCTGTTATATTGTGCGTTAATAATGAATTATTCCGCCAACCCACGTGACAGTGACTGTCTGTTTTATTGTGCGTTAGGAATGAGTTATTCCGCCAACCCACGTGACAGTGACTCACTGTTTTATTGTGCGTTAGGAATGAATTAGTCCACCAACCCACGTGACAGTGACTGTCTGTTATATTGTGCGTAAGGAATGAATTAATCCGCCAACCCACGTGACCGTGACTGTCTGTTTTATCGTGCGTTAGGAATGAATTATTCCGCCAACCCACGTGACAGTGACTCACTGTTTTATTGTGCGTTAGGAATGAATTAGTCCACCAAACCACGTGAGGGTGACTGTCTGTTTTATTGCGCCTTAATAATGAATTAGTCCACCAACCCACGTGACGGTGACTGTCTGTTTTATTGCGCGTTATGAATGAATTAGTCCACCAACCCACGTGACATTGACTCCCTGTTTTATTGTGCGTTAGGAATGAATTAGTCCACCAACGCACGTGACATTGACTCCCTATTTTATTGTGCGTTAGGAATGAATTAGTCCGCCAACCCACGTGAGAGTGACTCCCTGTTTTATTGTGCGTTAGGAATGAATTAGTCCACCAACCCACGTGACATTGACTCCCTGTTTTATTGTGCGTTAGGAATGAATTAGTCCACCAACCCACGTGACGGTGACTGTCTGTTTTATTGCGCGTTAGGAATGAATTAGTCCGCCAACCCACGTGACAGTGACTGTCTGTTTTATTGCGCGTTAGGAATGAATTAGTCCACCAACCCACGTGACAGTGACTCTCTGTTTTATTGCACGTTAGGAATGAATTATTCCGCCAACCCACGTGACAGTGACTCACTGTTTTATTGTGCGTTAGGAATGAATTAGTCCACCAACCCACGTGACAGTGACTGTCTGTTATATTGTGCGTTAAGAATGAATTATTCCGCCAACCCACGTGACAGTGACTGTCTGTTTTATTGTGCGTTAGGAATGAGTTATTCCGCCAACCCACGTGACAGTGACTCACTGTTTTATTGTGCGTTCGGAATGAATTAGTCCACCAACCCACGTGACAGTGACTGTCTGTTATATTGTGCGTAAGGAATGAATTATTCCGCCAACCCACGTGACCGTGACTGTCTGTTTTATTGTGCGTTAGGAATGAATTATTCCGCCAACCCACGTGACAGTGACTCACTGTTTTATTGTGCGTTAGGAATGAATTAGTCCACCAAACCACGTGACGGTGACTGTCTGTTTTATTGCGCCTTAATAATGAATTAGTCCACCAACCCACGTGATGGTGACTGTCTGTTTTATTGCGCGTTATGAATGAATTAGTCCACCAACCCACGTGACATTGACTCCCTGTTTTATTGTGCGTTAGGAATGAATTAGTCCACCAACCCACGTGACATTGACTCCCTATTTTATTGTGCGTTAGGAATGAATTAGTCCGCCAACCCACGTGAGAGTGACTCCCTGTTTTATTGTGCGTTAGGAATGAATTAGTCCACCAACCCACGTGACATTGACTCCCTGTTTTATTGTGCGTTAGGAATGAATTAGTCCACCAACCCACGTGACGGTGACTGTCTGTTTTATTGCGCGTTAGGAATGAATTAGTCCGCCAACCCACGTGACAGTGACTGTCTGTTTTATTGCGCGTTAGGAATGAATTAGTCCACCAACCCACGTGACAGTGACTCTCTGTTTTATTGCACGTTAGGAATGAATTATTCCGCCAACCCACGTGACAGTGACTGTCTGTTTTATTGTGCGTTAGGAATGAATTATTCCGCCAACCCACGTGACAGTGACTCACTATTTTATTGTGCGTTAGGAATGAATTAGTCCACCAAACCACGTGGCGGTGACTGTCTGTTTTATTGCGCCTTAATAATGAATTAGTCCACCAACCCACGTGACGGTGACTGTCTGTTTTATTGCGCGTTAGGAATGAATTAATCCACCAACCCACGTGACATTGACTCCCTGTTTTATTGTGCGTTAGGAATGAACTAGTCCACCAACCCACGTGACATTGACTCCCAGTTTTATTGTGCGTTAGGAATGAATTAGTCCACCAACCCACGAGACATTGACTCCCTGTTTTATTGTGCGTTAGGAATGAATTAGTCCGCCAACCCACGTGACGGTAACTCCCTGTTTTATTGCGTGTTAGGAATGAATTATTCCACCAACCCACGTGACAGTGACTCCCTGTTTTATTGTGCGTTAGGAATGAATTAATCCGCCAACCCACGTGACAGTGACTGTCTGTTTTATTGCGCGTTAGGAATGAATTAGTCCACCAACACACTTGACATTGACTCCCTGTTTTATTGTGCGTTAGGAATGAATTAGTCCGCCAACCCACGTGACGGTGACTGTCTGTTTTATTGCGCGTTAGGAATTAATTAATCCACCAACCCGCGTGACAGTGACTCACTGTTTTATTGTGCGCTAGGAATGAATTAATCCACCAACCCACGTGACGGTGACTCCCTGTTTTATTGTGCGTTAGGAATGAATTAATCCACCAACCCACGTGACAGTGACTCACTGTTTTATTGTGCGCTAGGAATGAATTAATCCACCAACCCACGTGACGGTGACTCCCTGTTTTATTGTGCGCTAGGAATGAATTAATCCACCAACCCACGTGACGGTAACTGTCTGTTTTATTGTGCGTTAGGAATGAATTAGTCCAACAACCTACGTGACAGTGACTCCCTGTTTTATTGTGCGTTAGGAATGAATTAGTCCACCGACCCACGTGACAGTGACTGTCTGTTTTATTGCGCCTTAATAATGAATTAGTCCACCAAGCACGTGACGGTGACTGTCTGTTTTATCGCGCGTTAGGAATGAATTAGTCCACCAACCCACGTGACAGTGACTCACTGTTTTATTGTGCGTTAGGAATGAAATAGTCCACCAAACCACGTGACGGTGACTGCCTGTTTTATTGCGCCTTAATAATGAATTAGTCCACCAACCCACGTGACGGTGACTGTCTGTTTTATCGCGCGTTAGGAATGAATTAGTCCACCAACCCACGTGACATTGACTCCCTGTTTTATTGTGCGTTAGGAATGAATTAGTCCACCAACCCACGTGACATTGACTGTCTGTCTTATTGTGCGTTAGGAATGAATTAGTCCGCCAACCCACGTGACGGTGACTGTCTGTTTTATTCGCGTTAGGAATGAATTAGTCCACCAACCCACGTGACGGTAACTCCCTGTTTTATTGTGCGTTAGGAATGAATTACTCCACCAACCCACGTGACGGTAACTCCCTGTTTTATTGTGCGTTAGGAATGAATTAGTCCACCAACCCACGTGACATTGACTCCCTGTTTTATTGTGCGTTAGGAATGAATTAGTCCGCCAACCCACGTGACGGTGACTCTCTGTTTTATTGCGCGTTAGGAATGAATTAACCCACCAACCCACGTGACAGTGACTCCCTGTTTTATTGTGCGTTAGGAATGAATTAGTCCGCCAACCCACGTGACAGTGACTGTCTGCTTTATTGCGCGTTAGGAATGAATTAGTCCACCAACCCACGTGACATTGACTCCCGGTTTTATTGTGCGTTAGGAATGAATTAGTCCGCCAACCCACGTGACAGTGACTGTCTGTTTTATTGTGCGTTAGGAATCAATTATTCCAACAACCTACGTGACAGTGACTGTCTGTTTTATTGTGCGTTAAGAATGAATTATTCCGCCAACCCACGTGACAGTGACTCCCTGTTATATTGCACGTTAGGAATGAATTAGTCCACCAACCCACGTGACAGTGACTGTCTGTTTTATTGTGCGTTAGGAATGAATTAATCCTCCAACACACGTGACAGTGACTCCCTGTTTTATTGTGCGTTAGGAATGAATTAGTCCACCAACCCACGTGACAGTGACTGTCTGTTTTATTGTGCGTTAGGAATGAATTATTCCGCCAACCCACGTGACAGTGACTGTCTGTTTTATTGTGCGATAGGAATGAATTAGTCCACCAACCCACGTGACAGTGACTGTCTGTTTTATTGTGCGTTAGGAGTGAATTATTCCGCCAACCCACGAGACAGTGACTCACTGTTTTATTGTGCGTTAGGAATGAATTAGTCCACCAACCCACGTGACAGTGACTGTCTGTTATATTGTGCGTTAATAATGAATTATTCCGCCAACCCACGTGACAGTGACTGTCTGTTTTATTGTGCGTTAGGAATGAGTTATTCCGCCAACCCACGTGACAGTGACTCACTGTTTTATTGTGCGTTAGGAATGAATTAGTCCACCAACCCACGTGACAGTGACTGTCTGTTATATTGTGCGTAAGGAATGAATTATTCCGCCAACCCACGTGACCGTGACTGTCTGTTTTATTGTGCGTTAGGAATGAATTATTCCGCCAACCCACGTGACAGTGACTCACTGTTTTATTGTGCGTTAGGAATGAATTAGTCCACCAAACCACGTGAGGGTGACTGTCTGTTTTATTGCGCCTTAATAATGAATTAGTCCACCAACCCACGTGACGGTGACTGTCTGTTTTATTGCGCGTTATGAATGAATTAGTCCACCAACCCACGTGACATTGACTCCCTGTTTTATTATGCGTTAGGAATGAATTAGTCCACCAACCCACGTGACATTGACTCCCTATTTTATTGTGCGTTAGGAATGAATTAGTCCGCCAACCCACGTGAGAGTGACTCCCTGTTTTATAGTGCGTTAGGAATGAATTAGTCCACCAACCCACGTGACATTGACTCCCTGTTTTATTGTGCGTTAGGAATGAATTAGTCCACCAACCCACGTGACGGTGACTGTCTGTTTTATTGCGCGTTAGGAATGAATTAGTCCGCCAACCCACGTGACAGTGACTGTCTGTTTTATTGCGCGTTAGGAATGAATTAGTCCACCAACCCACGTGACAGTGACTCTCTGTTTTATTGCACGTTAGGAATGAATTATTCCGCCAACCCACGTGACAGTGACTCACTGTTTTATTGTGCGTTAGGAATGAATTAGTCCACCAACCCACGTGACAGTGACTGTCTGTTATATTGTGCGTTAAGAATGAATTATTCCGCCAACCCACGTGACAGTGACTGTCTGTTTTATTGTGCGTTAGGAATGAGTTATTCCGCCAACCCACGTGACAGTGACTCACTGTTTTATTGTGCGTTCGGAATGAATTAGTCCACCAACCCACGTGACAGTGACTGTCTGTTATATTGTGCGTAAGGAATGAATTATTCCGCCAACCCACGTGACCGTGACTGTCTGTTTTATTGTGCGTTAGGAATGAATTATTCCGCCAAACCACGTGACAGTGACTCACTGTTTTATTGTGCGTTAGGAATGAATTAGTCCACCAAACCACGTGACGGTGACTGTCTGTTTTATTGCGCCTTAATAATGAATTAGTCCACCAACCCACGTGATGGTGACTGTCTGTTTTATTGCGCGTTATGAATGAATTAGTCCACCAACCCACGTGACATTGACTCCCTGTTTTATTGTGCGTTAGGAATGAATTAGTCCACCAACCCACGTGACATTGACTCCCTATTTTATTGTGCGTTAGGAATGAATTAGTCCGCCAACCCACGTGAGAGTGACTCCCTGTTTTATTGTGCGTTAGGAATGAATTAGTCCACCAACCCACGTGACATTGACTCCCTGTTTTATTGTGCGTTAGGAATGAATTAGTCCACCAACCCACGTGACGGTGACTGTCTGTTTTATTGCGCGTTAGGAATGAATTAGTCCGCCAACCCACGTGACAGTGACTGTCTGTTTTATTGCGCGTTAGGAATGAATTAGTCCACCAACCCACGTGACAGTGACTCTCTGTTTTATTGCACGTTAGGAATGAATTATTCCGCCAACCCACGTGACAGTGACTGTCTGTTTTATTGTGCGTTAGGAATGAATTATTCCGCCAACCCACGTGACAGTGACTCACTATTTTATTGTGCGTTAGGAATGAATTAGTCCACCAAACCACGTGGCGGTGACTGTCTGTTTTATTGCGCCTTAATAATGAATTAGTCCACCAACCCACGTGACGGTGACTGTCTGTTTTATTGCGCGTTAGGAATGAATTAATCCACCAACCCACGTGACATTGACTCCCTGTTTTATTGTGCGTTAGGAATGAACTAGTCCACCAACCCACGTGACATTGACTCCCTGTTTTATTGTGCGTTAGGAATGAATTAGTCCACCAACCCACGAGACATTGACTCCCTGTTTTATTGTGCGTTAGGAATGAATTAGTCCGCCAACCCACGTGACGGTAACTCCCTGTTTTATTGCGTGTTAGGAATGAATTATTCCACCAACCCACGTGACAGTGACTCCCTGTTTTATTGTGCGTTAGGAATGAATTAATCCGCCAACCCACGTGACAGTGACTGTCTGTTTTATTGCGCGTTAGGAATGAATTAGTCCGCCAACCCACGTGACAGTGACTGTCTGTTTTATTGCGCGTTAGGAATGAATTAGTCCACCAACCCACGTGACAGTGACTCTCTGTTTTATTGCACGTTAGGAATGAATTATTCCGCCAACCCACGTGACAGTGACTCACTGTTTTATTGTGCGTTAGGAATGAATTAGTCCACCAAACCACGTGAGGGTGACTGTCTGTTTTATTGCGCCTTAATAATGAATTAGTCCACCAACCCACGTGACGGTGACTGTCTGTTTTATTGCGCGTTATGAATGAATTAGTCCACCAACCCACGTGACATTGACTCCCTGTTTTATTATGCGTTAGGAATGAATTAGTCCACCAACCCACGTGACATTGACTCCCTATTTTATTGTGCGTTAGGAATGAATTAGTCCGCCAACCCACGTGAGAGTGACTCCCTGTTTTATAGTGCGTTAGGAATGAATTAGTCCACCAACCCACGTGACATTGACTCCCTGTTTTATTGTGCGTTAGGAATGAATTAGTCCACCAACCCACGTGACGGTGACTGTCTGTTTTATTGCGCGTTAGGAATGAATTAGTCCGCCAACCCACGTGACAGTGACTGTCTGTTTTATTGCGCGTTAGGAATGAATTAGTCCACCAACCCACGTGACAGTGACTCTCTGTTTTATTGCACGTTAGGAATGAATTATTCCGCCAACCCACGTGACAGTGACTCACTGTTTTATTGTGCGTTAAGAATGAATTAGTCCACCAACCCACGTGACAGTGACTGTCTGTTATATTGTGCGTTAAGAATGAATTATTCCGCCAACCCACGTGACAGTGACTGTCTGTTTTATTGTGCGTTAGGAATGAGTTATTCCGCCAACCCACGTGACAGTGACTCACTGTTTTATTGTGGGTTCGGAATGAATTAGTCCACCAACCCACGTGACAGTGACTGTCTGTTATATTGTGCGTAAGGAATGAATTATTCCGCCAACCCACGTGACCGTGACTGTCTGTTTTATTGTGCGTTAGAAATGAATTATTCCGCCAAACCACGTGACAGTGACTCACTGTTTTATTGTGCGTTAGGAATGAATTAGTCCACCAAACCACGTGACGGTGACTGTCTGTTTTATTGCGCCTTAATAATGAATTAGTCCACCAACCCACGTGATGGTGACTGTCTGTTTTATTGCGCGTTATGAATGAATTAGTCCACCAACCCACGTGACATTGACTCCCTGTTTTATTGTGCGTTAGGAATGAATTAGTCCACCAACCCACGTGACATTGACTCCCTATTTTATTGTGGGTTAGGAATGAATTAGTCCGCCAACCCACGTGAGAGTGACTCCCTGTTTTATTGTGCGTTAGGAATGAATTAGTCCACCAACCCACGTGACATTGACTCCCTGTTTTATTGTGCGTTAGGAATGAATTAGTCCACCAACCCACGTGACGGTGACTGTCTGTTTTATTGCGCGTTAGGAATGAATTAGTCCGCCAACCCACGTGACAGTGACTGTCTGTTTTATTGCGCGTTAGGAATGAATTAGTCCACCAACCCACGTGACAGTGACTCTCTGTTTTATTGCACGTTAGGAATGAATTATTCCGCCAACCCACGTGACAGTGACTGTCTGTTTTATTGTGCGTTAGGAATGAATTATTCCGCCAACCCACGTGACAGTGACTCACTATTTTATTGTGCGTTAGGAATGAATTAGTCCACCAAACCACGTGGCGGTGACTGTCTGTTTTATTGCGCCTTAATAATGAATTAGTCCACCAACCCACGTGACGGTGACTGTCTGTTTTATTGCGCGTTAGGAATGAATTAATCCACCAACCCACGTGACATTGACTCCCTGTTTTATTGTGCGTTAGGAATGAACTAGTCCACCAACCCACGTGACATTGACTCTCTGTTTTATTGTGCGTTAGGAATGAATTAGTCCACCAACCCACGAGACATTGACTCCCTGTTTTATTGTGCGTTAGGAATGAATTAGTCCGCCAACCCACGTGACGGTAACTCCCTGTTTTATTGCGTGTTAGGAATGAATTATTCCACCAACCCACGTGACAGTGACTGTCTGTTTTATTGCGCGTTAGGAATGAATTAGTCCACCAACACACTTGACATTGACTCCCTGTTTTATTGTGCGTTAGGAATGAATTAGTCCGCCAACCCACGTCACGGTGACTGTCTGTTGTATTGTGCGTTAGGAATGAATTAGTCCAACAACCTACGTGACAGTGACTGTCTGTTTTATTGTGCGTTAAGAATGAATTATTCCGCCAACCCACGTGAGAGTGACTCCCTGTTATATTGCACGTTAGGAATGAATTAGACCACCAACCCACGTGACAGTGACTGTCTGTTTTATTGTGCGTTAGGAATGAATTAATCCACCAACCCACGTGACAGTGACTCCCTGTTTTATTGTGCGTTAGGAATGAATAAGTCCACCAACCCACGTAACAGTGACTGTCTGTTTTATTGTGCGTTAGGAATGAATTATTCCGCCAACCCACGTGACAGTGACTGTCTGTTTTATTGTGCATTAGGAATGAATTAGTCCACCATCCCATGTGACAGAGACTGTCTGATTTATTGTGCGTTAGGAATGAATTATTCCGCCAATCCACGTGACAGTGACTCACTGTTTTATTGTGCGTTAGGAATGAATTAGTCCACCAACCCACGTGACAGTGACTGTCTGTTATATTGTGCGTTAGGAATGAATTATTCCGCCAACCCACGTGACAGTGACTGTCTGTTTTATTGTGCGTTAGGAATGAGTTATTCCGCCAACCCACCGGACAGTGACTCACTGTTTTATTGTGCGTTAGGAATGAATTAATCCACCAACCCACGTGACAGTGACTCCCTATTTTATTGTGCGTTAGGAATGAATTAGTCCGCCAACCCACGTGACAGTGACTCCCTGTTTTATTGCACGTTAGGAATGAAATAGTCCACCAACCCACGTGACAGTAACTCTCTGTTTTATTGTGCGTTAGGAATGAATTAGTCCACCAACCCACGTGACAGTGACTCACTGTTTTATTGTGCGTTAGGAATGAATTATTCCGCCAACCCACGTGATAGTGACTCACTGTTTTATTGTGCGTTAGGAATGAATTATACCGCCAACCCACGTGACAGTGACTCCCTGTTTTATTGTGCGTTAGGAATGAATTATTCCGCCAACCCACGTGACAGTGACTCACTGTTTTATTGTGCGTTAGGAATGAATTATTCCACCAACCCACGTGACAGTGACTCCCTGTTTTATTGTGCGTTAGGAATGAATTATTCCGCCAACACACGTGACAGTGACTCACTGTTTTATTGTGTGTTAGGAATGAATTAGTCCACCGACCCACGTGACGGTGACTGTCTTTTATTGTGCGTTAGGAATGAATTATTCCGCCAACCCACGTGACAGTGACTCACTGTTTTATTGTGTGTTAGGAATGAATTAGTCCACCGACCCACGTGACGGTGACTCACTGTTTTATTGTGTGTTAGGAATGAATTAGTCCACCGACCCACGTGACGGTGACTGTCTGTTTTATTGCGCGTTAGGAATGAATTAGTCCGCTAACCCACGTGACAGTGACTCTCTGTTTTATTGTGCGTTAGGAATGAATTATTCCGCCAACCCAAGTGACAGTGACTCACTGTTTTATTGTGCGTTAGGAATGAATTAATCCAACAACCCACGTGACGGTAACTCCCTGTTTTATTGTGCGTTAGGAATGAATTAGTCCACCGACCCACGTGACGGTGACTGTCTGTTTTATTGCGCGTTAGGAATGAATTAATCCGCCAACCCACGTGACGGTAACTGTCTGTTTTATTGCGCCTTAAGAATGAATTATTCCACCAACCCACGTGAAGGTGACTGTCTATTTTATTGTGCGTTAGGAATGAATTAATCCACCAACCCACGTGACAGTGACTCCCTGTTTTATTGCGAGTTACGAATGAATTATTCCACCAACCCACGTGACGGTGACTCCCTGTTTTATTTCGCTTTAGGAATGAATTAGTCCGCTAACCCACGTGACAGAGACTGTCTGTTTTATTGCGCGTTAGGAATGAATTAGTCCGCCTACACACGTGACAGTGACTCCCTGTTTTATTGCACGTTAGGAATGAATTATTCCGCCAACCCACGTGACAGTGACTCGCTGTTTTATTGTGCGTTAGGTAAGAATTAGCCCGCCAACCCACGTGACGGTAACTCCCTGTTTTATTGCGCCTTAAGAATGAATTATTCCACCAACCCACGTGAAGGTGACTGTCTATTTTACTGTGCGTTAGGAATGAATTAATCCACCAACCCACGTGACGGTAACGGTCTGTTTTATTGCGCCTTAAGAATGAATTATTCCACCAACCCACGTGAAGGTGACTGTCTAATTTATTGTGCGTTAGGAATGAATTAATCCACCAACCCACGTGACAGTGACTCCCTGTTTTATTGCGCGTTAGGAATGAATTAGTCCACCAACCCACGTGACGGTGACTCCATGTTTTATTTCGTGTTAGGAATGAATTATTCCGCCAACCCACGTTACAGTGACTCCCTGTTTTATTGCGCGATAGGAATGAATTAGTCCACCAACACACGTGACAGTGACTCACTGTTTTATTGTGCGTTAGGAATGAATTATTCCGCCAACCCACGTGACAGTGACTCCCTGTTTTATTGTGCGTTAGGAATGAATTATTCCGCCAACCCACGTTACAGTGACTCCCTGTTTTATTGCGCGATAGGAATGAATTAGTCCACCAACACACGTGACAGTGACTCACTGTTTTATTGTGCGTTAGGAATGAATTATTCCGCCAACCCACGTGACAGTGACTCCCTGTTTTATTGTGCGTTAGGAATGAATTATTCCGCCAACTCACGTGACGGTGACTGTCTGTTTTATTGCACGTTAGGAATGAATTATTTCGCCAACCCACGTGACAGTGACTCACTGTTTTATTGTGCGTTAGGAATGAATTATTCCACCAACCCACGTGACAGTGACTGTCTGTTTTATTGTGCGTTAGGAATGAATTATTCCGCCAACCCACGTGACAGTGACAGTTTTATTGTGCGTTAGGAATGAATTAGTCCACCAAACCACGTGACAGTGACTGTCTGTTTTATTATGGGTTTGGAATGAATTAGTCCAACAACTTACGTGACAGTGACTGTCTGTTTTATTGTGCGTTAAGAATTAATTATTCCGCCAACCCACGTGACAGTGACTGTCTGTTTTATTGTGCGTTAGGAATGGATTAGTCCACAAACCCACGTGACAGTGACTCCCTGTTTTATTGTGCGTTAGGAATGAATTAGTCCGCCAACCCACTTGACAGTGACTGTCTGTTTTATTGTGTGTTAGGAATGAATTAGTCGGCCAACCCACGTGACAGTGACTCACTGTTTTATTGTGCGTTAGGAATGAATTATTCCACCAACCCACGTGACAGTGACTGTCTGTTTTACTGCGCCTTAAGAATGAATTATTCCGCCAACCCACGTTACAGTGACTCACTGTTTTATTGTACGTTATGAATGAATTATTCCACCAACCCACGTGACAGTGACTGTCTGTTTTATTGTACGTTAGGCATGAATTATTCCACCAACCCACGTGACAGTGACTGTCTGTTTTACTGCGCCTTAAGAATGAATTAGTCCACCAACCCACGTTACAGTGACTCACTGTTTTATTGTACGTTAGGAATAAATTAGTCCACCGACCCACGTGACGGTGACTGTCTGTTTTATTGCGCGTTAGGAATGAATTAGTCCGCTAACCCACGTGACAGTGACTCTCTGTTTTATTGTGCGTTAGGAATGAATTATTCCGCCAACCCAAGTGACAGTGACTCACTGTTTTATTGTGCGTTAGGAATGAATTAATCCAACAACCCACGTGACGGTAACTCCCTGTTTTATTGTGCGTTAGGAATGAATTAGTCCACCGACCCACGTGACGGTGACTGTCTGTTTTATTGCGCGTTAGGAATGAATTAATCCGCCAACCCACGTGACGGTAACTGTCTGTTTTATTGCGCCTTAAGAATGAATTATTCCACCAACCCACGTGAAGGTGACTGTCTATTTTATTGTGCGTTAGGAATGAATTAATCCACCAACCCACGTGACAGTGACTCCCTGTTTTATTGCGAGTTACGAATGAATTATTCCACCAACCCACGTGACGGTGACTCCCTGTTTTATTTCGCGTTAGGAATGAATTAGTCCGCTAACCCACGTGACAGAGACTGTCTGTTTTATTGCGCGTTAGGAATGAATTAGTCCGCCTACACACGTGACAGTGACTCCCTGTTTTATTGCACGTTAGGAATGAATTATTCCGCCAACCCACGTGACAGTGACTCGCTGTTTTATTGTGCGTTAGGTAAGAATTAGCCCGCCAACCCACGTGACGGTAACTCCCTGTTTTATTGCGCCTTAAGAATGAATTATTCCACCAACCCACGTGAAGGTGACTGTCTATTTTACTGTGCGTTAGGAATGAATTAATCCACCAACCCACGTGACGGTAACGGTCTGTTTTATTGCGCCTTAAGAATGAATTATTCCACCAACCCACGTGAAGGTGACTGTCTAATTTATTGTGCGTTAGGAATGAATTAATCCACCAACCCACGTGACAGTGACTCCCTGTTTTATTGCGCGTTAGGAATGAATTAGTCCACCAACCCACGTGACGGTGACTCCATGTTTTATTTCGTGTTAGGAATGAATTATTCCGCCAACCCACGTTACAGTGACTCCCTGTTTTATTGCGCGATAGGAATGAATTAGTCCACCAACACACGTGACAGTGACTCACTGTTTTATTGTGCGTTAGGAATGAATTATTCCGCCAACCCACGTGACAGTGACTCCCTGTTTTATTGTGCGTTAGGAATGAATTATTCCGCCAACCCACGTTACAGTGACTCCCTGTTTTATTGCGCGATAGGAATGAATTAGTCCACCAACACACGTGACAGTGACTCACTGTTTTATTGTGCGTTAGGAATGAATTATTCCGCCAACCCACGTGACAGTGACTCCCTGTTTTATTGTGCGTTAGGAATGAATTATTCCGCCAACTCACGTGACGGTGACTGTCTGTTTTATTGCACGTTAGGAATGAATTATTCCGCCAACCCACGTGACAGTGACTCACTGTTTTATTGTGCGTTAGGAATGAATTATTCCACCAACCCACGTGACAGTGACTGTCTGTTTTATTGTGCGTTAGGAATGAATTATTCCGCCAACCCACGTGACAGTGACAGTTTTATTGTGCGTTAGGAATGAATTAGTCCACCAAACCACGTGACAGTGACTGTCTGTTTTATTATGGGTTTGGAATGAATTAGTCCAACAACTTACGTGACAGTGACTGTCTGTTTTATTGTGCGTTAAGAATTAATTATTCCGCCAACCCACGTGACAGTGACTGTCTGTTTTATTGTGCGTTAGGAATGGATTAGTCCACCAACCCACGTGACAGTGACTCCCTGTTTTATTGTGCGTTAGGAATGAATTAGTCCGCCAACCCACTTGACAGTGACTGTCTGTTTTATTGTGTGTTAGGAATGAATTAGTCGGCCAACCCACGTGACAGTGACTCACTGTTTTATTGTGCGTTAGGAATGAATTATTCCACCAACCCACGTGACAGTGACTGTCTGTTTTACTGCGCCTTAAGAATGAATTATTCCGCCAACCCACGTTACAGTGACTCACTGTTTTATTGTACGTTATGAATGAATTATTCCACCAACCCACGTGACAGTGACTGTCTGTTTTATTGTACGTTAGGAATGAATTATTCCACCAACCCACGTGACAGTGACTGTCTGTTTTACTGCGCCTTAAGAATGAATTAGTCCACCAACCCACGTTACAGTGACTCACTGTTTTATTGTACGTTAGGAATAAATTAGTCCACCGACCCACGTGACGGTGACTGTCTGTTTTATTGCGCGTTAGGAATGAATTAGTCCGCTAACCCACGTGACAGTGACTCTCTGTTTTATTGTGCGTTAGGAATGAATTATTCCGCCAACCCAAGTGACAGTGACTCACTGTTTTATTGTGCGTTAGGAATGAATTAATCCAACAACCCACGTGACGGTAACTCCCTGTTTTATTGTGCGTTAGGAATGAATTAGTCCACCGACCCACGTGACGGTGACTGTCTGTTTTATTGCGCGTTAGGAATGAATTAATCCGCCAACCCACGTGACGGTAACTGTCTGTTTTATTGCGCCTTAAGAATGAATTATTCCACCAACCCACGTGAAGGTGACTGTCTATTTTATTGTGCGTTAGGAATGAATTAATCCACCAACCCACGTGACAGTGACTCCCTGTTTTATTGCGAGTTACGAATGAATTATTCCACCAACCCACGTGACGGTGACTCCCTGTTTTATTTCGCGTTAGGAATGAATTAGTCCGCTAACCCACGTGACAGAGACTGTCTGTTTTATTGCGCGTTAGGAATGAATTAGTCCGCCTACACACGTGACAGTGACTCCCTGTTTTATTGCACGTTAGGAATGAATTATTCCGCCAACCCACGTGACAGTGACTCGCTGTTTTATTGTGCGTTAGGTAAGAATTAGCCCGCCAACCCACGTGACGGTAACTCCCTGTTTTATTGCGCCTTAAGAATGAATTATTCCACCAACCCACGTGAAGGTGACTGTCTATTTTACTGTGCGTTAGGAATGAATTAATCCACCAACCCACGTGACGGTAACGGTCTGTTTTATTGCGCCTTAAGAATGAATTATTCCACCAACCCACGTGAAGGTGACTGTCTAATTTATTGTGCGTTAGGAATGAATTAATCCACCAACCCACGTGACAGTGACTCCCTGTTTTATTGCGCGTTAGGAATGAATTAGTCCACCAACCCACGTGACGGTGACTCCATGTTTTATTTCGTGTTAGGAATGAATTATTCCGCCAACCCACGTTACAGTGACTCCCTGTTTTATTGCGCGATAGGAATGAATTAGTCCACCAACACACGTGACAGTGACTCACTGTTTTATTGTGCGTTAGGAATGAATTATTCCGCCAACCCACGTGACAGTGACTCCCTGTTTTATTGTGCGTTAGGAATGAATTATTCCGCCAACCCACGTTACAGTGACTCCCTGTTTTATTGCGCGATAGGAATGAATTAGTCCACCAACACACGTGACAGTGACTCACTGTTTTATTGTGCGTTAGGAATGAATTATTCCGCCAACCCACGTGACAGTGACTCCCTGTTTTATTGTGCGTTAGGAATGAATTATTCCGCCAACTCACGTGACGGTGACTGTCTGTTTTATTGCACGTTAGGAATGAATTATTCCGCCAACCCACGTGACAGTGACTCACTGTTTTATTGTGCGTTAGGAATGAATTATTCCACCAACCCACGTGACAGTGACTGTCTGTTTTATTGTGCGTTAGGAATGAATTATTCCGCCAACCCACGTGACAGTGACAGTTTTATTGTGCGTTAGGAATGAATTAGTCCACCAAACCACGTGACAGTGACTGTCTGTTTTATTATGGGTTTGGAATGAATTAGTCCAACAACTTACGTGACAGTGACTGTCTGTTTTATTGTGCGTTAAGAATTAATTATTCCGCCAACCCACGTGACAGTGACTGTCTGTTTTATTGTGCGTTAGGAATGGATTAGTCCACCAACCCACGTGACAGTGACTCCCTGTTTTATTGTGCGTTAGGAATGAATTAGTCCGCCAACCCACTTGACAGTGACTGTCTGTTTTATTGTGTGTTAGGAATGAATTAGTCGGCCAACCCACGTGACAGTGACTCACTGTTTTATTGTGCGTTAGGAATGAATTATTCCACCAACCCACGTGACAGTGACTGTCTGTTTTACTGCGCCTTAAGAATGAATTATTCCGCCAACCCACGTTACAGTGACTCACTGTTTTATTGTACGTTATGAATGAATTATTCCACCAACCCACGTGACAGTGACTGTCTGTTTTATTGTACGTTAGGAATGAATTATTCCACCAACCCACGTGACAGTGACTGTCTGTTTTACTGCGCCTTAAGAATGAATTAGTCCACCAACCCACGTTACAGTGACTCACTGTTTTATTGTACGTTAGGAATAAATTAGTCCACCAACCCACGTGAGAGTGACTCCCTGTTTTATTGTACGTTAGGAATGAATTATTCCACCAACCCACGTGACAGTGACTGTCTGTTTTACTGCGCCTGAAGAATGAATTATTCCGCCAACCCACGTTACAGTGACTCACTGTTTAATTGTAGGTTAGGAATGAATTATTCCACCAACCCACGTGACAGTGACTGTCTGTTTTTTGTGCGTTAGGAATGAATTATTCCACCAACCCACGTGACAGTGACTGTCTGTTTTATTGTGCGTTAGGAATGAATTAGTCCACCAACCCACGGGACAGTGACTCCCTGTTTTATTGTGCGTTAGGAATGAATTATTCCGCCAACCCACGTGACAGTGACTGTCTGTTTTATTGTGCGTTAGGAATGAATTAGTCCAACAACCTACGTGACAGTGACTGTCTGTTTTATTGTGCGTTAAGAATGAATTATTCCCCCAGCCCACGTGACAGTGACTCCCTGTTATATTGCACGTTAGGAATGAATTAGTCCACCAACCCACGTGACAGTGACTGTCTGTTTTATTGTGCGTTAGGAATGAATTATTCCACCTACCCACGTGACGGTGACTGTCTGTTTTACTGCGCTTTAGGAATGAATTTGTCCGCCAACCCACGTGACGGTGTCTGTCTGTTTTATTGCGCGATAGGAATGAATTAGTCCGCCAACCCACGTGACAGTGACTCCCTGTTTTATTGCGCGTTAGGAATGAATTAGTCCACCGGCCCACGTGACAGTGACTCCCTGTTTTATTGCACGTTAGGAATGAATTAATCCACCGACCCACGTGACAGTGACTCCCTGTTTTATTGCGCGTTAGGAATGAATTAGTCCGCCAACCCACCTGACAGTGACTCCTTGTTTTATTGCGCGTTAGGAATGAATTAATCCACCAACCCACGTGACGGTGACTGTCAGTTTTATTGCGCGTTAGGAATGAATTAGTCCGCCAACCCACGTGACAGTGACTGTCTGGTTTGTTGCGCGTTAGGAATGAATTTGTCCGCCAACCCACGTGACAGTGACTGTCTGTTTTATTGTGCGTTAGGAATGAATTAGTCCACCAACCCACGTGACAGTGACTCCCTGTTTTATTGTGCGTTAGGAATGAATTAGTCCACCAACCCACGTGACAGTGACTGTCTGTTTTATTGCGCGTTAGGAATGAATTAGTCCACCAACCCACTTGACAGTGACTGTCTGTTTTATTGTGCGTTAAGAATGAATTATTCCGCTAACCCAATTGACAGTGACTGTCTGTTTTATTGCGCCTTAAGAATGATTTAGTCCACCAACCCACGTGACGGTAACTCACTGTTTTATTGCGCGTTAGGAATGAATTAGTCCACCAACCCACGTGACATTGACTGTCTGTTTTATTGCGCGTTAGGAATGAATTAGTCCACCAACCCACTTGACAGTGACTGTCTGTTTTATTGCGCCTTAAGAATGAATTAGTCCACCAACCCACGTGACATTGACTCCCTGTTTTATTGTGCGTTAGGAATGAATTAGTCCACCGACCCACGTGACAGTGACTCCCTGTTTTATTGCGCGTTAGGAATGAATTAGTCCACCGACCCACGTGACGGTGACTGTCTGTTTTATTGCGCGTTAGGAATGAATTAGTCCGCCAACCCACGTGACAGTGACTGTCTGTTTTATTGCGCGTTAGGAATGAATTAGTCCACCAACCCACTTGACAGTGACTGTCTGTTTTATTGTGCGTTAGGAATGAATTATTCCGCCAACCCACGTGACAGTGTCTGTCTGTTTTATTGCGCCTTAAGAATGAAATAGTCCACCAACCCACGTGACGATAACTCTCTGTTTTATTGCGCCTTAAGAATGAATTAGTCCACCAACCCACGTGACGGTAACTCTCTGTTTTATTGTGCGTTAGGAATGAATTATTCCACCAACCCACGTGACGGCGACTGTCTGTTTTACTGCGCGTTAGGAATGAATTATTCCGCCAACCCACGTGACGGTGACTGTCTGTTTTATTGCGCCTTAAGAATGAATTAGTCCACCAACCCACGTGACGGTAACTCTTTGTTTTATTGCGCGTTAGGAATGAATTAGTCCACCAACCCACGTGACAGTGACTCCCTGTTTTATTGTGCGTTAGGAATGAATTAGTCCACCAACCCACGTGACAGTGACTGTCTGTTTTATTGCGCCTTAAGAATGAATTATTCCGCCAACCCACGTGACGGTAACTCCCTGTTTTATTGCGCGTTAGGAATGAATTATTCCACCAACCCACGTGACAGTGACTCCCTGTTTTACTGCGCGTTAGGAATGAATTAGTCCGCCAAACCACGTGACGGTAACTGCCTGTTTTATTGCGCGTTAGGAATGAATTATTCCGCCAACCCACGTGACGGTAACTCCCTGTTTTATTGCGCGTTAGGAATGAATTAGTCCACCAACCCACGTGACGGTAACTCCCTGTTTTATTTCGCGTTAGGAATGAATTAGTCCACCAACCCACGTGACGGTGACTCTCTGTTTTATTGCGCGTTAGGAATGAATTAGTCCACCAACCCACGTGACGGTAACTCCCTGTTTTATTGCGCGTTAGGAATGAATTAGTCCACCAACCCACGTGACAGTGACTGTCTGTTTTATTGCGCCTTAGGAATGAATTATTCCACGAAACCACGTGACGGTGACTCTCAGTTTTATTGCGCGTTAGGAATGAATTATTCCACCAACCCACGTGACGGTAACTCTGTGTTTTATTGCGCGTTAGGAATGAATTATTCCGCCAACGCACGTGACAGTGACTCCCTGTTCTATTGCGCGTTAGGAATGAATTATTCCGCCAACCCACGTGACAGTGACTGTCTGTTTTATTGCGCCTTAAGAATGAATTAGTCCACCAACCCACGTGACAGTGACTGTCTGTTTTACTGCGCGTTAGGAATGAATTAGTCCACCAACCCACGTGATGGTAACTCCCTGTTTTATTGCGGGTTAGGAATGAATTAGTCCACCAACCCACGTGACAGTGACTCCCTGTTTTATTGCGCGTTAGGAATGAATTAGTCCACCAACCCACGTGACGGTGACTGTCTGTTTAATTGCGCCTTAATAACGAATTAGTCCGCCAACCCACGTGACGGTGACTGTCTGTTTTATTGCGCATTATGAATGAATTAGTCCACCAACCCACGTGACATTGACTCCCTGTTTTATTGCGCGTTAGGAATGAATTAGTCCACCAACCCACGTGACAGTGACTGTCTGTTATATTGTGCGTTAGGAATGAATTATTACGCCAACCCACGTGACCGTGACTGTCTGTTTTATTGTGCGATAGGAATGAATTATTCCGCCAACCCACGTGACAGTGACTCACTGTTTTATTGTGCGTTAGGAATGAATTAGTCCACCAAACCACGTGACGGTGACTGTCTGTTTAATTGCGCCTTAATAATGAATTAGTCCGCCAACCCACGTGACGGTGACTGTCTGTTTTATTGCGCGTTATGAATGAATTAGTCCACCAACCCACGTGACAGTGACTCCCTGTTTTATTGTGCGTTAGGAATGAATTAGTCCGCCAACCCACTTGACAGTGACTGTCTGTTTTATTGTGTGTTAGGAATGAATTAGTCGGCCAACCCACGTGACAGTGACTCACTGTTTTATTGTGCGTTAGGAATGAATTATTCCACCAACCCACGTGACAGTGACTGTCTGTTTTACTGCGCCTTAAGAATGAATTATTCCGCCAACCCACGTTACAGTTACTCACTGTTTTATTGTACGTTATGAATGAATTATTCCACCAACCCACGTGACAGTGACTGTCTGTTTTATTGTACGTTAGGAAAGAATTATTCCACCAACCCACGTGACAGTGACTGTCTGTTTTACTGCGCCTTAAGAATGAATTAGTCCACCAACCCACGTTACAGTGACTCACTGTTTTATTGTACGTTAGGAATAAATTAGTCCACCTACCCACGTGAGAGTGACTCCCTGTTTTATTGTACGTTAGGAATGAATTATTCCACCAACCCACGTGACAGTGACTGTCTGTTTTACTGAGCCTTAAGAATGAATTATTCCGCCAACCCACGTTACAGTGACTCACTGTTTTATTGTAGGTTAGGAATGAATTATTCCACCAACCCACGTGACAGTGACTGTCTGTTCTTTTGTGCGTTAGGAATGAATTATTCCACCAACCCACGTGACAGTGACTGTCTGTTTTATTGTGCGTTAGGAATGAATTAGTCCACCAACCCACGGGACAGTGACTCCCTGTTTTATTGTGCGTTAGGAATGAATTATTCCGCCAACCCACGTGACAGTGACTGTCTGTTTTATTGTGCGTTAGGAATGAATTAGTCCAACAACCTACGTGACAGTGACTGTCTGTTTTATTGTGCGTTAAGAATGAATTATTCCCCCAGCCCACGTGACAGTGACTCCCTGTTATATTGCACGTTAGGAATGAATTAGTCCACCAACCCACGTGACAGTGACTGTCTGTTTTATTGTGCGTTAGGAATGAATTATTCCACCTACCCACGTGACGGTGACTGTCTGTTTTACTGCGCCTTAGGAATGAATTTGTCCGCCAACCCACGTGACGGTGTCTGTCTGTTTTATTGCGCGATAGGAATGAATTAGTCCGCCAAACCACGTGACAGTGACTCCCTGTTTTATTGCGCGTTAGGAATGAATTTGTCCACCGACCCACGTGACAGTGACTCCCTGTTTTATTGCACGTTAGGAATGAATTAATCCACCGACCCACGTGACAGTGACTCCCTGTTTTATTGCGCGTTAGGAATGAATTAGTCCGCCAACCCACCTGACAGTGACTCCTTGTTTTATTGCGCGTTAGGAATGAATTAATCCACCAACCCACGTGACGGTGACTGTCAGTTTTATTGCGCGTTAGGAATGAATTAGTCCGCCAACCCACGTGACAGTGACTGTCTGGTTTATTGCGCGTTAGGAATGAATTAGTCCGCCAACCCACGTGACAGTGACTGTCTGTTTTATTGTGCGTTAGGAATGAATTAGTCCACCAACCCACGTGACAGTGACTCCCTGTTTTATTGTGCGTTAGGAATGAATTAGTCCACCAACCCACGTGACAGTGACTGTCTGTTTTATTGCGCGTTAGGAATGAATTAGTCCACCAACCCACTTGACAGTGACTGTCTGTTTTATTGTGCGTTAGGAATGAATTATTCCGCCAACCCAATTGACAGTGACTGTCTGTTTTATTGCGCCTTAAGAATGATTTAGTCCACCAACCCACGTGACGGTAACTCACTGTTTTATTGCGCGTTAGGAATGAATTAGTCCACCAACCCACGTGACATTGACTGTCTGTTTTATTGCGCGTTAGGAATGAATTAGTCCACCAACCCACTTGACAGTGACTGTCTGTTTTATTGCGCCTTAAGAATGAATTAGTCCACCAACCCACGTGACATTGACTCCCTGTTTTATTGTGCGTTAGGAATGAATTAGTCCACCGACCCACGTGACAGTGACTCCCTGTTTTATTGCGCGTTAGGAATGAATTATTCCACCGACCCACGTGACGGTGACTGTCTGTTTTATTGCGCGTTAGGAATGAATTAGTCCGCCAACCCACGTGACAGTGACTGTCTGTTTTATTGCGCGTTAGGAATGAATTAGTCCACCAACCCACTTGACAGTGACTGTCTGTTTTATTGTGCGTTAGGAATGAATTATTCCGCCAACCCACGTGACAGTGTCTGTCTGTTTTATTGCGCCTTAAGAATGAAATAGTCCACCAACCCACGTGACGATAACTCTCTGTTTTATTGCGCCTTAAGAATGAATTAGTCCACCAACCCACGTGACGGTAACTCTCTGTTTTATTGTGCGTTAGGAATGAATTATTCCACCAACCCACGTGACGGCGACTGTCTGTTTTACTGCGCGTTAGGAATGAATTATTCCGCCAACCCACGTGACGGTGACTGTCTGTTTTATTGCGCCTTAAGAATGAATTAGTCCACCAACCCACGTGACGGTAACTCTTTGTTTTATTGCGCGTTAGGAATGAATTAGTCCACCAACCCACGTGACAGTGACTCCCTGTTTTATTGTGCGTTAGGAATGAATTAGTCCACCAACGCACGTGACAGTGACTGTCTGTTTTATTGCGCCTTAAGAATGAATTATTCCGCCAACCCACGTGACGGTAACTCCCTGTTTTATTGCGCGTTAGGAATGAATTATTCCACCAACCCACGTGACAGTGACTCCCTGTTTTACTGCACGTTAGGAATGAATTAGTCCGCCAAACCACGTGACGTTAACTGCCTGTTTTATTGCGCGTTAGGAATGAATTATTCCGCCAACCCACGTGACGGTAACTCCCTGTTTTATTGCGCGTTAGGAATGAATTAGTCCACCAACCCACGTGACGGTAACTCCCTGTTTTATTTCGCGTTAGGAATGAATTAGTCCACCAACCCACGTGTCGGTGACTCTCTGTTTTATTGCGCGTTAGGAATGAATTAGTCCACCAACCCACGTGACGGTAACTCCCTGTTTTATTGCGCGTTAGGAATGAATTAGTCCACCAACCCACGTGACAGTGACTGTCTGTTTTATTGCGCCTTAAGAATGAATTATTCCACGAAACCACGTGACGGTGACTCTCTGTTTTATTGCGCGTTAGGAATGAATTATTCCACCAACCCACGTGACGGTAACTCTCTGTTTTATTGCGCGTTAGGAATGAATTATTCCGCCAACGCACGTGACAGTGACTCCCTGTTCTATTGCGCGTTAGGAATGAATTATTCCGCCAACCCACGTGACAGTGACTGTCTGTTTTATTGCGCCTTAAGAATGAATTAGTCCACCAACCCACGTGACAGTGACTGTCTGTTTTACTGCGCGTTAGGAATGAATTAGTCCACCAACCCACTTGATGGTAACTCCCTGTTTTATTGCGGGTTAGGAATGAATTAGTCCACCAACCCACGTGACAGTGACTCCCTGTTTTATTGCGCGTTAGGAATGAATTAGTCCACCAACCCACGTGACGGTGACTGTCTGTTTAATTGCGCCTTAATAATGAATTAGTCCGCCAACCCACGTGACGGTGACTGTCTGTTTTATTGCGCATTATGAATGAATTAGTCCACCAACCCACGTGACATTGACTCCCTGTTTTATTGCGCGTTAGGAATGAATTAGTCCACCAACCCACGTGACAGTGACTGTCTGTTATATTGTGCGTTAGGAATGAATTATTAGGCCAACCCACGTGACCGTGACTGTCTGTTTTATTGTGCGATAGGAATGAATTATTCCGCCAACCCACGTGACAGTGACTCACTGTTTTATTGTGCGTTAGGAATGAATTAGTCCACCAAACCACGTGACGGTGACTGTCTGTTTAATTGCGCCTTAATAATGAATTAGTCCGCCAACCCACGTGACGGTGACTGTCTGTTTTATTGCGCGTTATGAATGAATTAGTCCACCAACCCACGTGACATTGACTCCCTGTTTTATTGTGCGTTAGGAATGAATTAGTCCACCAACCCACGTGACATTGACTCCCTATTTTATTGTGCGTTAGGAATGAATTAGTCCGCCAACCCACGTGAGAGTGACTCCCTGTTTTATTGTGCGTTAGGAATGAATTAGTCCACCAACCCACGTGACATTGACTCCCTGTTTTATTGTGCGTTAGGAATGAATTAGTCCACCAACCCACGTGACAGTGACTGTCTGTTTTATTGCGCGTTAGGAATGAATTAGTCCGCCAACCCACGTGACAGTGACTGTCTGTTTTATTGAGCGTTAGGAATGAATTAGTCCACCAACTCACGTGACAGTGACTCTCTGTTTTATTGCACGTTAGGAATGAATTATTCCGCCAACCCACGTGACAGTGACTGTCTGTTTTATTGTGCGTTAGGAATGAATTATTCCGCCAACCCACGTGACAGTGACTCACTGTTTTATTGTGCGTTAGGAATGAATTAGTCCACCAAACCACGTGACGGTGACTGTCTGTTTTATTTCGCCTTAATAATGAATTAGTCCACCAAACCACGTGACGGTGACTGTCTGTTTTATTGCGCGTTAGGAATGAATTAGTCCACCAACCCACGTGACATTGACTCCCTGTTTTATTGTGCGTTAGGAATGAATTAGTCCTCCAAACCACTTGACATTGACTCCCTGTTTTATTGTGCGTTAGGAATGAATTAGTCCACCAACCCACGAGACATTGACTCCCTGTTTTATTGTGCGTTAGGAATGAATTAGTCCGCCAACCCACGTGACGGTAACTCCCTGTTTTATTGCGTGTTAGGAATGAATTATTCCACCAACCCACGTGACAGTGACTCCCTGATTTATTGTGCGTTAGGAATGAATTAATCCGCCAACCCACGTGACAGTGACTGTCTGTTTTATTGCGCGTTAGGAATGAATTAGTCCACCAACCCACGTGACATTGACTCCCTGTTTTATTGTGCGTTAGGAATGAATTAGTCCGCCAACCCACGTGACAGTGACTGTCTGTTTTATTGTGCGTTAGGAATGAATTAGTCCAACAACCTACGTGACAGTGACTGTCTGTTTTATTGTGCGTTAAGAATGAATTATTCCGCCAACCCACGTGACAGTGACTCCCTGTTATATTGCACGTTAGGAATGAATTAGTCCACCAACCCACGTGACAGTGACTGTCTGTTTTATTGTGCGTTAGGAATGAATTAATCCACCAACCCACGTGACAGTGACTCCCTGTTTTATTGTGCGTTAGGAATGAATTAGTCCACCAACCCACGTGACAGTGACTGTCTGTTTTATTGTGCGTTAGGAATGAATTATTCCGCCAAGCCACGTGACAGTGACTGTCTGTTTTATTGTGCGTTAGGTATGAATTAGTCCACCATCCCACGTGACAGAGACTGTCTGTTTTATTGTGCGTTAGGAATGAATTATTCCGCCAATCCACGTGACAGTGACTCACTGTTTTATTGTGCGTTAGGAATGAATTAGTCCACCAACCCACGTGACAGTGACTGTCTGTTATATTGTGCGTTAGAAATGAATTATTCCGCCAACCCACGTGACAGTGACTGTCTGTTTTATTGTGCGTTAGGAATGAGTTATTCCGCCAACCCACCGGACAGTGACTCACTGTTTTATTGTGCGTTAGGAATGAATTAATCCACCAACCCACGTGACAGTGACTCACTGTTTTATTTTGCGTTAGGAATGAGTTATTCCGCCAACCCACGTGACAGTGACTCACTGTTTTATTGTGCGTTAGGAATGAATTATTCCACCAACCCACGTGACAGTGACTCACTGTTTTATTGTGCGTTAGGAATGTGTTATTCCGCCAACCCACGTGACAGTGACTCGCTGTTTTATTGTGCGTTAGGAATGAATTAGTCCACCAAACCACGTGACGGTGACTGTCTGTTTTACTGCGGGTTAGGAATGAATTATTCCACCAACCCACGAGACGGTGACTGTCTGTTTTATTGCGCGATAGGAATGAATTAGTCCACCAACCCACTTGACGGTGACTGTCTGTTTTACTGCGGGTTAGGAATGAATTATTCCGCCAACCCACGTGACGGTGACTGTCTGTTTTATTGCGCGTTAGGAATGAATTATTCCGCCAACCCACGTTACAGTGACTGTCTGTTTTATTGTGCGTTAGGAATGAATAAGTTCACCAACCCACGTGACAGTGACTCCCTGTTTTATTGTACGTTAGAAATGAATTATTCCACCAACCCACGTGACAGTGACTGTCTGTTTTATTGTGCGTTAGGAATGAATTATTTCACCAACCCACGTGACAGTGACTGTTTTATTGCACGTTAGGAATGAATTATTCCGCTAACCCACGTGACAGTGACTGTCTGTTTTATTGAACGTTAGGAATGAATTATTCCACCAACTCACGTGACAGTGACTGTCTGTTTTATTGTGCGTTAGGAATGAATTAGTTCACCAACCCACGTGACAGTGACTGTTTTATTGTACGTTAGGAATGAATTATTCCACCAACCCACGTGACAGTGACTGTCTGTTTTATTGTGCGTTAGGAATGAATTAGTTCACCAACCCTTCGTGACAGTGACTGACTGTTTTATTGAACGTTAGGAATGAATTATTCCACCAACCCACGTGACAGTGACTGTCTGTTTTATTGTGCGTTAGGAATGAATTAGTCCACCGACCCACGTGACGGTGACTCCCTGTTTTATTGTGCGTTAGGAATGAATTAGTCCGCCAACCCACGTGCGGTAACTCCCTGTTTTATTGCGCGTTAGGAATGAATTAGTCCACCAACCCACATGACAGTGACTCCCTGTTTTATTGTGCGTTAGGAATGAATTAGTCCACCAAACCACGTGACGGTGACTGTCTGTTTTATTGCGCCTTAATAATGAATTAGTCCACCAACCCACGTGACGCTGACTGCCTGTTTTAATGCGCGTTATGAATGAATTAATCCACCAACCCACGTGACATTGACTCCCTGTTTTATTGTGCGTTAGGAATGAATTAGTCCACCAACCCACGTGACATTGACTCCCTATTTTATTGTGCGTTAGGAATGAATTAGTCCGCCAACCCACGTGACAGTGACTCCCTGTTTTATTGCACGTTAGGAATGAAATAGTCCACCAACCCACGTGACAGTAACTCTCAGTTGTAATGTGCGTTAGGAATGAATTAGTCCACCAACCCACGTGACAGTGACTCCCTGTTTTATTGTGCGTTAGGAATGAATTATTCCACCAAACCACGTGACAGTGACTCACTGTTTTATTGTGCGTTAGGAATGAATTATTCCGCCAACCCACGTGACAGTGACTCACTGTTTTATTGTGCGTTAGGAATGCATTATTCCGCCAACCCACGTGACAGTGACTCCCTGTTTTATTGTGCGTTAGGAATGAATTATTCCGCCAACCCACGTGACAGTGACTCACTGTTTTATTGTGCGTTAGAAAAGAATTAATCCACCAACCCACGTGACAGTGACTCCCTGTTTTATTGTGCGTTAGGAATGAATTATTCCGCCAACACACGTGACAGTGACTCACTGTTTTATTGTGTGTTAGGAATGAATTAGTCCACCGACCCACGTGACGGTGACTGTCTGTTTTATTGTGCGTTAGGAATGAATTATTCCGCCAACCCACGTGACAGTGACTCACTGTTTTATTGTGTGTTAGGAATGAATTAGTCCACCGACCCACGTGACGGTGACTCACTGTTTTATTGTGTGTTAGGAATGAATTAGTCCACCGACCCACGTGACGGTGACTGTCTGTTTTATTGCGCGTTAGGAATGAATTAGTCCGCTAACCCACGTGACAGTGACTCTCTGTTTTATTGTGCGTTAGGAATGAATTATTCCGCCAACCCACGTGACAGTGACTCACTGTTTTATTGGGCGTTAGGAATGAATAAATCCACCAACCCACGTGACGGTAACTCCCTGTTTTATTGTGCGTTAGGAATGAATTATTCTGCCAACCCACGTGACATTGACTCACTGTTTTATTGTGTGTTAGGAATGAATTAGTCCACCGACCCACGTGACGGTGACTGTATGTATTATTGCGCGTTAGGAATGAATTAGTCCGCCAACCCACGTGACAGTGACTGTCTGTTTTATTGCGCGTTAGGAATGAATTAGTCCGCCTACACACGTGACAGTGACTCCCTGTTTTATTGCACGTTAGGAATGAATTATTCCGCCAACCCACGTGACAGTGACTCCCTGTTTTATTGTGCGTTAGGTATGATTTAGTCCGCCAATCCACGTGACGGTAACTCCCTGTTTTATTGCGCCTTAAGAATGAATTATTCCACCAACCCACGTGAAGGTGACTGTCTATTTTATTGTGCGTTAGTAATGAATTAATCCACCAACCCACGTGACAGTGACTCCCTGTTTTATTGCGCGTTAGGAATGAATTAGTCCACCAACCCACGTGACGGTGACTCCCTGTTTTATTTCGCGTTAGGAATGAATTATTCCGCCAACCTACGGTACAGTGACTCCCTGTTTTATTGCGCGATAGGAATGAATTAGTCCACCAACCCACGTGACAGTGACTCACTGTTTTATTGTGCGTTAGGAATGAATTATTCCGCCAACCCACGTGACAGTGACTCCCTGTTTTATTGTCCGTTAGGAATGAATTATTCCACCAACCCACGTGACGGTAACTCCCTGTTTTATCTTGCGTTAGGAATGAATTAGTCCGCCAACCCACGTGAAGGTGACTGTCTATTTTATTGTGCGTTAGAAATGAATTATTCCGCAACTCACGTGACGGTGACTGTCTGTTTTATTGCACGTTAGGAATGAATTATTCCGCCAACCCACGTAACAGTGACTCACTGTTTTTTTGTGCGTTAGGAATGAAATATTCAACCAACCCACGTGACAGTGACTGTCTGTTTTATTGTGCGTTAGGAATGAATTATTCTGCCAACCCACGTGACAGTGACTGTTTTATTGTGCGTTAGGAATGAATAAGTCCACCAAACCACGTGACAGTGACTGTCTGTTTTATTGTGCGTTAGGAATGAATTAGTCCAACAACTTACGTGACAGTGACTGTCTGTTTTATTGTGCGTTAAGAATGAATTATTCCGCCAACCCACGTGACAGTGACTGTCTGTTTTATTGTGCGTTAGGAATGGATTAGTCCACCAACCCACGGGACAGTGACTCCCTGTTTTATTGTGCGTTAGGAATGAATTAGTCCGCCAACCCACTTGACAGTGACTGTCTGTTTTATTGTGTGTTAGGAATGAATTAGTCGGCCAACCCACGAGACAGTGACTCACTGTTTTATTGTGCGTTAGGAATGAATCATTCCACCTAACCACGTGACAGTGACTGACTGTTCTACTGCGCCTTAAGAATGAATTATTCCGCCAACCCACGTTACAGTGACTCACTGTTTTATTGTACGTTATGAATGAATTATTCCACCAACCCACGTGACAGTGACTCCCTGTTTTATTGTACGTCAGGAATAAATTAGTCCACCAACCCACGTGAGAGTGACTCCCTGTTTTATTGTACGTTAGGAATGAATTATTCCACCAACCCACGTGACAGTGACTGTCTGTTTTACTGCGCCTTAAGAATGAATTATTCCGCCAACCCACGTTACAGTGACTCACTGTTTTACTGTAGGTTATGAATGAATTATTCCACCAACCCACGTGACAGTGACTGTCTGTTTTATTGTGCGTTAGGAATGAATTATTCCACCAACCCACGTGACAGTGACTGTCAGTTTTATTGTGCGTTAGGAATGAATTAGTCCACCAACCCACGTGACAGTGACTCCCTGTTTTATTGTGCGTTAGGAATGAATTAGTCCGCCAACCCACGTGACAGTGACTGTCTGTTTTATTGTGCGTTAGGAATGAATTAGTCCACCAACCCACGAGACATTGACTCCCTGTTTTATTGTGCGTTAGGAATGAATTAGTCCGCCAACCCACGTGACGGTAACTCCCTGTTTTATTGCGTGTTAGGAATGAATTATTCCACCAACCCACGTGACAGTGACTCCCTGATTTATTGTGCGTTAGGAATGAATTAATCCGCCAACCCACGTGACAGTGACTGTCTGTTTTATTGCGCGTTAGGAATGAATTAGTCCACCAACCCACGTGACATTGACTCCCTGTTTTATTGTGCGTTAGGAATGAATTAGTCCGCCAACCCACGTGACAGTGACTGTCTGTTTTATTGTGCGTTAGGAATGAATTAGTCCAACAACCTACGTGACAGTGACTGTCTGTTTTATTGTGCGTTAAGAATGAATTATTCCGCCAACCCACGTGACAGTGACTCCCTGTTATATTGCACGTTAGGAATGAGTTAGTCCACCAACCCACGTGACAGTGACTGTCTGTTTTATTGTGCGTTAGGAATGAATTAATCCACCAACCCACGTGACAGTGACTCCCTGTTTTATTGTGCGTTAGGAATGAATTAGTCCACCAACCCACGTGACAGTGACTGTCTGTTTTATTGTGCGTTAGGAATGAATTATTCCGCCAAGCCACGTGACAGTGACTGCCTGTTTTATTGTGCGTTAGGAATGAATTAGTCCACCATCCCACGTGACAGAGACTGTCTGTTTTATTGTGCGTTAGGAATGAATTATTCCGCCAATCCACGTGACAGTGACTCACTGTTTTATTGTGCGTTAGGAATGAATTAGTCCACCAACCCACGTGACAGTGACTGTCTGTTATATTGTGCGTTAGGAATGAATTATTCCGCCAACCCACGTGACAGTGACTGTCTGTTTTATTGTGCGTTAGGAATGAGTTATTCCGCCAACCCACCGGACAGTGACTCACTGTTTTATTGTGCGTTAGGAATGAATTAATCCACCAACCCACGTGACAGTGACTCACTGTTTTATTTTGCGTTAGGAATGAGTTATTCCGCCAACCCACGTGACAGTGACTCACTGTTTTATTGTGCGTTAGGAATGAATTATTCCACCAACCCACGTGACAGTGACTCACTGTTTTATTGTGCGTTAGGAATGTGTTATTCCGCCAACCCACGTGACAGTGACTCGCTGTTTTATTGTGCGTTAGGAATGAATTAGTCCACCAAACCACGTGACGGTGACTGTCTGTTTTACTGCGGGTTAGGAATGAATTATTCCACCAACCCACGAGACGGTGACTGTCTGTTTTATTGCGCGATAGGAATGAATTAGTCCACCAACCCACTTGACGGTGACTGTCTGTTTTATTGCGCGTTAGGAATGAATTATTCCGCCAACCCACGTTACAGTGACTGTCTGTTTTATTGTGCGTTACGAATGAATAAGTTCACCAACCCACGTGACAGTGACTCCCTGTTTTATTGTACGTTAGGAATGAATTATTCCACCAACCCACGTGACAGTGACTGTCTGTTTTATTGTGCGTTAGGAATGAATTAGTTCACCAACCCACGTGACAGTGACTGTTTTATTGCACGTTAGGAATGAATTATTCCGCTAACCCACGTGACAGTGACTGTCTGTTTTATTGTACGTTAGGAATGAATTATTCCACCAACTCACGTGACAGTGACTGTCTGTTTTATTGTGCGTTAGGAATGAATTAGTTCACCAACCCACGTGACAGTGACTGATTTATTGTACGTTAGGAATGAATTATTCCACCAACCCACGTGACAGTGACTGTCTGTTTTATTGTGCGTTAGGAATGAATTAGTTCACCAACCCTTCGTGACAGTGACTGTCTGTTTTATTGAACGTTAGGAATGAATTATTCCACCAACCCACGTGACAGTGACTGTCTGTTTTATTGTGCGTTAGGAATGAATTAGTCCACCGACCCACGTGACGGTGACTCCCTGTTTTATTGTGCGTTAGGAATGAATTAGTCCGCCAACCCACGTGCGGTAACTCCCTGTTTTATTGCGCGTTAGGAATGAATTAGTCCACCAACCCACGTGACAGTGACTCCCTGTTTTATTGTGCGTTAGGAATGAATTAGTCCACCAAACCACGTGACGGTGACTGTCTGTTTTATTGCGCCTTAATAATGAATTAGTCCACCAACCCACGTGACGGTGACTGCCTGTTTTAATGCGCGTTATGAATGAATTAATCCACCAACCCACGTGACATTGACTCCCTGTTTTATTGTGCGTTAGGAATGAATTAGTCCACCAACCCACGTGACATTGACTCCCTATTTTATTGTGCGTTAGGAATGAATTAGTCCGCCAACCCACGTGACAGTGACTCCCTGTTTTATTGCACGTTAGGAATGAAATAGTCCACCAACCCGCGTGACAGTAACTCTCAGTTGTATTGTGCGTTAGGAATGAATTAGTCCACCAACCCACGTGACAGTGACTCCCTGTTTTATTGTGCGTTAGGAATGAATTATTCCACCAAACCACGTGACAGTGACTCACTGTTTTATTGTGCGTTAGGAATGAATTATTCCGCCAACCCACGTGACAGTGACTCACTGTTTTATTGTGCGTTAGGAATGCATTATTCCGCCAACCCACGTGACAGTGACTCCCTGTTTTATTGTGCGTTAGGAATGAATTATTCCGCCAACCCACGTGACAGTGACTCACTGTTTTATTGTGCGTTAGAAAAGAATTAATCCACCAACCCACGTGACAGTGACTCCCTGTTTTATTGTGCGTTAGGAATGAATTATTCCGCCAACACACGTGACAGTGACTCACTGTTTTATTGTGTGTTAGGAATGAATTAGTCCACCGACCCACGTGACGGTGACTGTCTGTTTTATTGTGCGTTAGGAATGAATTATTCCGCCAACCCACGTGACAGTGACTCACTGTTTTATTGTGTGTTAGGAATGAATTAGTCCACCGACCCACGTGACGGTGACTCACTGTTTTATTGTGTGTTAGGAATGAATTAGTCCACCGACCCACGTGACGGTGACTGTCTGTTTTATTGCGCGTTAGGAATGAATTAGTCCGCTAACCCACGTGACAGTGACTCTCTGTTTTATTGTGCGTTAGGAATGAATTATTCCGCCAACCCACGTGACAGTGACTCACTGTTTTATTGGGCGTTAGGAATGAATAAATCCACCAACCCACGTGACGGTAACTCCCTGTTTTATTGTGCGTTAGGAATGAATTATTCCGCCAACCCACGTGACATTGACTCACTGTTTTATTGTGTGTTAGGAATGAATTAGTCCACCGACCCACGTGACGGTGACTGTCTGTTTTATTGCGCGTTAGGAATGAATTAGTCCGCCAACCCACGTGACAGTGACTGTCTGTTTTATTGCGCGTTAGGAATGAATTAGTCCGCCTACACACGTGACAGTGACTCCCTGTTTTATTGCACGTTAGGAATGAATTATTCCGCCAACCCACGTGACAGTGACTCCCTGTTTTATTGTGCGTTAGGTATGATTTAGTCCGCCAACCCACGTGACGGTAACTCCCTGTTTTATTGCGCCTTAAGAATGAATTATTCCACCCACCCACGTGAAGGTGACTGTCTATTTTATTGTGCGTTAGGAATGAATTAATCCACCAACCCACTTGACGGTAACTGTCTGTTTTATTGCGCCTTAAGAATGAATTATTCCACCAACCCACGTGAAGGTGACTGTCTATTTTATTGTGCGTTAGGAATGAATTAATCCACCAACCCACGTGACAGTGACTCCCTGTTTTATTGCGCGTTAGGAATGAATTAGTCCACCAACCCACGTGACGGTGACTCCCTGTTTTATTTCGCGTTAGGAATGAATTATTCCGCCAACCTACGGTACAGTGACTCCCTGTTTTATTGCGCGATAGGAATGAATTAGTCCACCAACCCACGTGACAGTGACTCACTGTTTTATTCTGCGTTAGGAATGAATTATTCCGCCAACCCACGTGACAGTGACTCCCTGTTTTATTGTGCGTTAGGAATGAATTATTCCACCAACCCACGTGACGGTAACTCCCTGTTTTATTGTGCGTTAGGAATGAATTAGTCCGCCAACCCACGTGAAGGTGACTGTCTATTTTATTGTGCGTTAGGAATGAATTATTCCGCAACTCACGTGACGGTGACTGTCTGTTTTATTGCACGTTAGGAATGAATTATTCCGCCAACCCACGTAACAGTGACTCACTGTTTTATTGTGCGTTAGGAATGAAATATTCAACCAACCCACGTGACAGTGACTGTCTGTTTTATTGTGCGTTAGGAATGAATTATTCTGCCAACCCACGTGACAGTGACTGTTTTATTGTGCGTTAGGAATGAATAAGTCCACCAAACCACGTGACAGTGACTGTCTGTTTTATTGTGCGTTAGGAATGAATTAGTCCAACAACATACGTGACAGTGACTGTCTGTTTTATTGTGCGTTAAGAATGAATTATTCCGCCAACCCACGTGACAGTGACTGTCTGTTTTATTGTGCGTTAGGAATGGATTAGTCCACCAACCCACGGGACAGTGACTCCCTGTTTTATTGTGCGTTAGGAATGAATTAGTCCGCCAACCCACTTGACAGTGACTGTCTGTTTTATTGTGTGTTAGGAATGAATTAGTCGGCCAACCCACGAGACAGTGACTCACTGTTTTATTGTGCGTTAGGAATGAATTATTCCACCTAACCACGTGACAGTGACTGACTGTTTTACTGCGCCTTAAGAATGAATTATTCCGCCAACCCACGTTACAGTGACTCACTGTTTTATTGTACGTTATGAATGAATTATTCCACCAACCCACGTGAGAGTGACTCCCTGTTTTATTGTACGTTAGGAATGAATTATTCCACCAACCCACGTGACAGTGACTGTCTGTTTTACTGCGCCTTAAGAATGAATTATTCCGCCAACCCACGTTACAGTGACTCACTGTTTTACTGTAGGTTATGAATGAATTATTCCACCAACCCACGTGACAGTGACTGTCTGTTTTATTGTGCGTTAGGAATGAATTATTCCACCAACCCACGTGACAGTGACTGTCAGTTTTATTGTGCGTTAGGAATGAATTAGTCCACCAACCCACGTGACAGTGACTCCCTGTTTTATTGTGCGTTAGGAATGAATTAGTCCGCCAACCCACGTGACAGTGACTGTCTGTTTTATTGTGCGTTAGGAATGAATTAGTCCAACAACCTACGTGACAGTGACTGGCTGTTTTATTGTGCGTTAAGAATGAATTATTCCCCCAGCCCACGTGACAGTGACTCCCTGTTATATTGCACGTTAGGAATGAATTAGTCCACCAACCCACGTGACAGTGACTGTCTGTTTTATTGTGCGTTAGGAATGAATTATTCCACCTACCCACGTGACGGTGACTGTCTGATTTACTGCGCGTTAGGAATGAATTAGTCCGCCAACCCACGTGACGGTGTCTGTCTGTTTTATTGCGCGATAGGAATGAATTAGTCCGCCAACCCACGTGACAGTGACTCCCTGTTTTATTGCGCGTTAGGAATGAATTAGTACACCGACCCACGTGACAGTGACTCCCTGTTTTATTGCACGTTAGGAAAGAATTAATCCACCGACCCACGTGACAGTGACTCCCTGTTTTATTGCGCGTTAGGAATGTATTAGTCCGCCAACCCACCTGACAGTGACTCCTTGTTTTATTGCGCGTTAGGAATGAATTAATCCACCAACCCACGTGACGGTGACTGTCAGTTTTATTGCGCGTTAGGAATGAATTAGTCCGCCAACCCACGTGACAGTGACTGTCTGGTTTATTGCGCGTTAGGAATGAATTAGTCCGCCAACCCAGGTGACAGTGACTGTCTGTTTTATTGTGCGTTAGGAATGAATTATTCCGCCAAGCCACGTGACAGTGACTGTCTGTTTTATTGTGCGTTAGGAATGAATTAGTCCACCATCCCACGTGACAGAGACTGTCTGTTTTATTGTGCGTTAGGAATGAATTATTCCGCCAATCCACGTGACAGTGACTCACTGTTTTATTGTGCGTTAGGAATGAATTAGTCCACCAACCCACGTGACAGTGACTGTCTGTTATATTGTGCGTTAGGAATGAATTATTCCGCCAACCCACGTGACAGTGACTGTCTGTTTTATTGTGCGTTAGGAATGAGTTATTCCGCCAACCCACCGGACAGTGACTCACTGTTTTATTGTGCGTTAGGAATGAATTAATCCACCAACCCACGTGACAGTGACTCACTGTTTTATTTTGCGTTAGGAATGAGTTATTCCGCCAACCCACGTGACAGTGACTCACTGTTTTATTGTGCGTTAGGAATGAATTATTCCACCAACCCACGTGACAGTGACTCACTGTTTTATTGTGCGTTAGGAATGTGTTATTCCGCCAACCCACGTGACAGTGACTCGCTGTTTTATTGTGCGTTAGGAATGAATTAGTCCACCAAACCACGTGACGGTGACTGTCTGTTTTACTGCGGGTTAGGAATGAATTATTCCACCAACCCACGAGACGGTGACTGTCTGTTTTATTGCGCGATAGGAATGAATTAGTCCACCAACCCAATTGACGGTGACTGTCTGTTTTACTGCGGGTTAGGAATGAATTATTCCGCCAACCCACGTGACGGTGACTGTCTGTTTTATTGCGCGTTAGGAATGAATTATTCTGCCAACCCACGTTACAGTGACTGTCTGTTTTATTGTGCGATACGAATGAATAAGTTCACCAACCCACGTGACAGTGACTCCCTGTTTTATTGTACGTTAGGAATGAATTATTCCACCAACCCACGTGACAGTGACTGTCTGTTTTATTGTGCGTTAGGAATGAATTAGTTCACCAACCCACGTGACAGTGACTGTTTTATTGCACGTTAGGAATGAATTATTCCGCTAACCCACGTGACAGTGACTGTCTGTTTTATTGTACGTTAGGAATGAATTATTCCACCAACTCACGTGACAGTGACTGTCTGTTTTATTGTGCGTTAGGAATGAATTAGTTCACCAACCCACGTGACAGTGACTGTTTTATTGTACGTTAGGAATGAATTATTCCACCAACCCACGTGACAGTGACTGTCTGTTTTATTGTGCGTTAGGAATGAATTAGTTCACCAACCCTTCGTGACAATGACTGTCTGTTTTATTGAACGTTAGGAATGAATTATTCAACCAACCCACGTGACAGTGACTGTCTGTTTTATTGTGCGTTAGGAATGAATTAGTCCGCCAACCCACGTGACAGTGACTCCCTGTTTTATTGCACGTTAGGTATGAATTAATCCACCGACCCACGTGACAGTGACTCCCTGTTTTATTGCGCGTTAGGAATGAATTAGTCCGCCAAACCACCTGACAGTGACTCCTTGTTTTATTGCGCGTTAGGAATGAATTAATCCACCAACCCACGTGACGGTGACTGTCAGTTTTATTGCGCGTTAGGAATGAATTAGTCCGCCAACCCACGTGACAGTGACTGTCTGGTTTATTGCGCGTTAGGAATGAATTAGTCCGCCAACCCACGTGACAGTGACTGTCTGTTTTATTGTGCGTTAGGAATGAATTATTCCGCCAAGCAACGTGACAGTGACTGTCTGTTTTATTGTGCGTTAGGAATGAATTAGTCCACCATCCCACGTGACAGAGACTGTCTGTTTTATTGTGCGTTAGGAATGAATTATTCCGCCAATCCACGTGACAGTGACTCACTGTTTTATTGTGCGTTAGGAATGAATTAGTCCACCAACCAACGTGACAGTGACTGTCTGTTATATTGTGCGTTAGGAATGAATTATTCCGCCAACCCACGTGACAGTGACTGTCTGTTTTATAGTGCGTTAGTAATGAGTTATTCCGCCAACCCACCGGACAGTGACTCACTGTTTTATTGTGCGTTAGGAATGAATTAATCCACCAACCCACGTGACGGTGTCTGTCTGTTTTATTGCGCGATAGGAATGAATTAGTCCGCCAAACCACGTGACAGTGACTCCCTGTTTTATTGCGCGTTAGGAATGAATTAGTCCACCGACCCACGTGACAGAGACTCCCTGTTTTATTGCACGTTAGGAATGAATTAATCCACCGACCCACGTGACAGTGACTCCCTGTTTTATTGCGCGTTAGGAATGAATTAGTCCGCCAACCCACCTGACAGTGACTCCTTGTTTTATTGCGCGTTAGGAATGAATTAATCCACCAACCCACGTGACGGTGACTGTCAGTTTTATTGCGCGTTAGGAATGAATTAGTCTGCCAACCCACGTGACAGTGACTGTCTGGTTTATTGCGCGTTAGGAATGAATTAGTCCGCCAACCCACGTGACAGTGACTGTCTGTTTTATTGTGCGTTAGGAATGAATTATTCCGCCAAGCCACGTGACAGTGACTGTCTGTTTTATTGTGCGTTAGGAATGAATTAGTCCACCATCCCACGTGACAGTGACTGTCAGTTTTATTGTGCGTTAGGAATGAATTAGTCCACCAACCCACGTGACAGTGACTCCCTGTTTTATTGTGCGTTAGGAATGAATTAGTCCGCCAACCCACGTGACAGTGACTGTCTGTTTTATTGTGCGTTAGGAATGATTTAGTCCAACAACCTACGTGACAGTGACTGTCTGTTTTATTGCGCCTTAAGAATGATTTAGTCCACCAACCCACGTGACGGTAACTCTCTGTTTTATTGCGCGTTAGGAATGAATTAGTCCAACAACCCACGTGACAGTGACTGTCTGTTTTATTGCGCCTTAAGAATGAATTAGTCCACCAACCCACGTGACATTGACTCCCTGTTTTATTGTGCGTTAGGAATGAATTAGTCCACCGACCCACGTGACAGTGACTCCCTGTTTTATTGCGCGTTAGGAATGAATTAGTCCACCGACCCACGTGACGGTGACTGTCTGTTTTATTGCGCGTTAGGAATGAATTAGTCCGCCAACCCACGTGACAGTGACTGTCTGTTTTATTGCGCGTTAGGAATGAATTAGTCCACCAACCCACTTGACAGTGACTGTCTGTTTTATTGTGCGTTAGGAATGAATTAGTCCGCCAAACCACGTGACGGTAACTGCCTGTTTTATTGCGCGTTAGGAATGAATTATTCCGCCAACCCACGTGACGGTAACTCCCTGTTTTATTGCGCGTTAGGAATGAATTAGTCCACCAAACCACGTGACGGTAACTCCCTGTTTTATTTCGCGTTAGTAATGAAATAGTCCGCCAATCCACGTGACGGTGACTCTCTGTTTTATTGCGCGTTAGGAATGAATTAGTCCACCAACCCACGTGACGGTAACTCCCTGTTTTATTGCGCGTTAGGAATGAATTAGTCCACCAACCCACCTGACAGTGACTGTCTGTTTTATTGCGCCTTAAGAATGAATTATTCCACCAAACCACGTGACGGTGACTCTCTGTTTTATTGCGCGTTAGGAATGAATTATTCCACCAACCCACGTGACGGTAACTCTCTGTTTTATTGCGCGTTAGGAATGAATTATTCCGCCAACGCACAGTACAGTGACTCCCTGTTTTATTGCGCGTTAGGAATGAATTATTCCGCCAACCCACGTGACAGTGACTGTCTGTTTTATTGCGCCTTAAGAATGAATTATTCCACCAACCCACGTGACAGTGACTGTCTGTTTTACTGCGCGTTAGGAATGAATTAGTCCACCAACCCACGTGATGGTAACTCCCTGTTTTATTGCGGGTTAGGAATGAATTAGTCCACCAACCCACGTGACAGTGACTCCCTGTTTTATTGCGCGTTAGGAATGAATTAGTCCACCAACCCAAGTGACGGTAACTCCCTGTTTTATTGCGCGTTAGGAATGAATTAGTCCACCAACCCACTTGACAGTGACTCCCTGTTTTATTTCGCGTTAGGAATGAATTAGTCCACCAACCCACGTGACGGTGACTCTCTGTTTTATTGCGCGTTAGGAATGAATTAGTCCACCAACCCACGTGACAGTGACTCCCTGTTTTACTGCGCGTTAAGAATGAATTAGTCCGCCAACCCACGTGACGGTAACTGCCTGTTTTATTGCGCGTTAGGAATGAATTAGTCCACCAACCCACGTGACACTGACTCCCTGTTTAACTGCGCGTTAGGAATGAATTAGTCCACCAACCCACGTGAGAGTGACTCCCTGTTTTATTGCGCGTTAGGAATGAATTAGTCCGCCAACCCACGTGACGGTAACTCCCTGTTTTATTGCGCGTTAGGAATGAATTAATCCGCCAACCCACGTGACGGTATCTCCCTGTTTTATGCGCGTTAGGAATGAATTAGTCCGCCAACCCTCGTGACAGTGACTGTCTGTTTTATTGCGCCTTAAGAATGAATTATTCCACCAACCCACGTGACAGTGACTGTCTGTTTTACTGCGCGTTAAGAATGAATTAGTCCGCCAACCCACGTGACGGTAACTCCCTGTTTTATTGCGCGTTAGGAATGAATTAATCCGCCTACCCACGTGACGGTATCTCCCTGTTTTATGCGCGTTAGGAATGAATTAGTCCGCCAACCCTCGTGACAGTGACTGTCTGTTTTATTGCGCGTTAGGAATGAATTAGTCCACCAACCCACGTGACGGTGACTCTCTGTTTTATTGCACGTTAGGAATGAATTAGTCCACCAACCCACGTGACAGTGACTCCCTGTTTTACTGCGCGTTAAGAATGAATAATCCGCCAACCCACGTGACGATGACTGTCTGTTTTATTGCGCGTTAGGAATGAATTAGTCCACCAACCCACGTGACTGTAACTCCCTGTTTTATTGCGCGTTAGGAATGAATTAGTCCGCCAACCCAAGTGACGGTAACTCCCTGTTTTATTGCGCGTTAGGAATGAATTATTCCGCCAACCCACGTGACGGTAACTGCCTGTTTTATTGCGCGTTAGGAATGAATTATTCCACCAAACCACGTGACGGTAACTCCCTGTTTTATTTCGCGTAAGGATTGAATTAGTCCACCATCCCACGTGACGGTGACTCTCTGTTTTATTGCGCGTTAGGAATGAATTAGTCCACCAACCCATGTGATGGTGACACTCTGTTTTATTGCGCGTTAGGAATGAATTATTCCGCCAAACCAAGTGACGGAAACTCCCTGTTTTATTGCGCGTTAAGAATGAATTAGTCCACCAACCCACGTGACACTGACTCCCTGTTTTATTGCGCGTTAGGATTGAATTATTCCACCAACACAAGTGACGGTAACTCCCTGTTTTATTGCGCGTTAGGAATGAATTAGTCCACCAACCCACGTGACAGTGACTCCCTGTTTTATTGCGCGTTAGGAATGAATTAGTCCACCAACCCACGTGACGGTAACTCCCTGTTTTATTGCGCGTTAGGAATGAATTATTCCACCAACCGAAGTGACGGTAACTCCCTGTTTTATTGCGCGTTAGGAATGAATTAGTCCACCAACCCACGTGACGGTGACTCTCTGTTTTATTGCGCGTTAGGAATGAAATAGTCCACCAACCCACGTGACGGTAACTCCCTGTTTTATTGCGCGTTAGGAATGAATTATTCCGCCAACCCACGTGACGGTAACTCCCTGTTTTATTGCGCGTTAGGAATAAATTAGTCCACCAACCCACGTGACGGTGACTCTCTGTTTTATTGCGCGTTAGGAATGAAATAGTCCACCAACCCACGTGACAGTGACTCCCTGTTTTATTGCGCGTTAGGAATGAATTATTCCGCCAACCGACGTGACAGTGACTGTCTGTTTTATTGCGCGTTAGGAATGAATTAGTCCACCAACCGAAGTGACGGTAACTCCCTGTTTTATTGCGCGTTAGGAATGAATTAGTCCACCAACCCACGTGACGGTGACTCTCTGTTTTATTGCGCGTTAGGAATGAATTAGTCCACCAACACACGTGACGGTAACTTCCTGTTTTATTGCGCGTTAGGAATGAATTAGTCCACCAACCCACGTGACGGTAACTCCCTGTTTTATTGCGCGTTAGGAATGAATTATTCCACCAACCCACGTGACGGTGACTCTCTGTTTTATTGCGCGTTAGGAATGAATTAGTCCACCATCCCACGTGACGGTGACTCTCAGTTTTATTGCGCGTTAGGAATGAATTAGTCCACCAACCCATGTGACGGTGACTCTCTGTTTTATTGCGCGTTAGGAATGAATTATTCCGCCAACCCAAGTGACGGTAACTCCCTGTTTTATTGCGCGTTAGGAATGAATTAGTCCACCAACACACGTGACAGTGACTCCCTGTTTTATTGCGCGTTAGGAATGAATTATTCCGCCAACACACGTGACCGTAACTCCCTGTTTTATTGCGCGTTAGGAATGAATTAGTCCACCAACCCTGGTGACGGTAACTCCCTGTTTTATTGCGCGTTAGGAATGAACTATTTCACCAACCCACGTGACGGTAACTCCCTGTTTTATTGCACGTTAGGAATGAATTAGTCCACCGACCCACGTGACGGTGATTCCCTGTTTTATTGCGCGTTAGGAATGAATTAGTCCACCAACCCACGTGACGGTAACTCCCTGTTTTATTGCGCGTTAGGAATGAATTAGTCCACCGACCCACGTGACGGTGACTCCCTGTTTTATTGCGCGTTAGGAATGAATTAGTCCACCGACCCACGTGACGGTAACTCCCTGTTTTATTGCGCGTTAGGAATGAATTAGTCCACCAACCCACGTGACGGTAACTCCCTGTTTTATTGCGCGTTAGGAATGAATTATTCCACCAACCCACGTGACGGTAACTCCCTGTTTTATTGCGCGTTAGGAATGAATTATTCCGCCAACCCACGTTACAGTGACTCAGTGTTTTATTGTACGTTATGAATGAATTATTCCACCAACCCACGTGACAGTGACTCCCTGTTTTATTGTACGTTAGGAATAAATTAGTCCACCAACCCACGTGACAGTGACTCCCTGTTTTATTGTACGTTAGGAATGAATTATTCCACCAACCCACGTGACAGTGACTGTCTGTTTTACTGCGCCTTAAGAATGAATTATTCCGCCAACCCACGTTACAGTGACTCACTGTTTTACTGTAGGTTAGGAATGAATTATTCGACCAACCCACGTGACAGTGACTGTCTGTTTTATTGTGCGTTAGGAATGAATTATTCCACCAACCCACGTGACAGTGACTGTCTGTTTTATTGTGCGTTAGGAATGAATTAGTCCACCAACCCACGTGACAGTGACTCCCTGTTTTATTGTGCGTTAGGAATGAATTAGTCCGCCAACCCACGTGACAGTGACTGTCTGTTTTATTGTGCGTTAGGAATGAATTAGTCCAACAACCTACGTGACAGTGACTGTCTGTTTTATTGTGCGTTAAGAATGAATTATTCCCCCAGCCCACGTGACAGTGACTCCCTGTTATATTGCACGTTAGGAATGAATTAGTCCACCAACCCACTTTACAGTGACTGTCTGTTTTATTGTGCGTTAGGAATGAATAATTCCACCTACCCACGTGACGGTGACTGTCTGTTTTACTGCGCGTTAGGAATGAATTAGTCCGCCAACCCACGTGACGGTGTCTGTCTGTTTTATTGAGCGTTAGGAATGAATTAGTCCAACAACCTACGTGACAGTGACTGTCTGTTTTATTGTGCGTTAAGAATGAATTATTCCCCCAGCCCACGTGACAGTGACTCCCTGTTATATTGCACGTTAGGAATGAATTAGTCCACCAACCCACTTGACAGTGACTGTCTGTTTTGTTGTGCGTTAGGAATGAATAATTCCACCTACCCACGTGACGGTGACTGTCTGTTTTACTGCGCGTTAGGAATGAATTAGTCCACCGACCCACGTGACAGTGACTCCCTGTTTTATTGCACGTTAGGAATGAATTAATACACCGACCCACGTGACAGTGACTCCCTGTTTTATTGCGCGTTAGGAATGAATTAGTCCGCCAACCCACCTGACAGTGACTCCTTGTTTTATTGCGCGTTAGGAATGAATTAATCCACCAACCCACGTGACGGTGACTGTCAGTTTTATTGCGCGTTAGGAATGAATTAGTCCGCCAACCCACGTGACAGGGACTGTCTGGTTTATTGCGCGTTAGGAATGAATTAGTCCGCCAACCCACGTGACAGTGACTGTCTGTTTTATTTTGCGTTAGGAATGAATTAGTCCACCAACCCACGTGACAGTGACTCCCTGTTTTATTGTGCGTTAGGAATGAATTAGTCCACCAACCCACGTGACAGTGACTGTCTGTTTTATTGCGCGTTAGGAATGAATTAGTCCACCAACCCACTTGACAGTGACTGTCTGTTTTATTGTGCGTTAGGAATGAATTATTCCGCCAACCCACGTGACAGTTACTGTCTGTTTTATTGCGCCTTAAGAATGATTTAGTCCACCAACCCACGTGACGGTAACTCTCTGTTTTATTGCGCGTTAGGAATGAATTAGTCCACCAACCCACGTGACAGTGACTGTCTGTTTTATTGCGCCTTAAGAATGAATTAGTCCACCAACCCACGTGACATTGACTCCCTGTTTTATTGTGCGTTAGGAATGAATTAGTCCACCGACCCACGTGACAGTGACTCCCTGTTTTATTGCGCGTTAGGAATGAATTAGTCCACCGACCCACGTGACGGTGACTGTCTGTTTTATTGCGCGTTAGGAATGAATTAGTCCGCCAACCCACGTGACAGTGACTGTCTGTTTTATTGCGCGTTAGGAATGAATTAGTCCACCAACCCACTTGACAGTGACTGTCTGTTTTATTGTGCGTTAGGAATGAATTATTCCGCCAACCCACGTGACAGTGACTGTCTGTTTTATTGCGCCTTAAGAATGAATTAGTCCACCAACCCACGTGACGGTAACTCTCTGTTTTATTGCGCGTTAGGAATGAATTAGTCCGCCAACCCACGTGACAGTGACTGTCTGTTTTATTGCGCGTTAGGAATGAATTAGTCCGCCTAAACACGTGACAGTGACTCCCTGTTTTATTGCACGTTAGGAATGAATTATTCCGCCAACCCACGTGACAGTGACTCTCTGTTTTATTGTGCGTTAGGTATGATTTAGTCCGCCAACCCCCGTGACGGTAACTCTCTGTTTTATTGCGCCTTAAGAATGAATTATTCCACCAACCCACGTGAAGGTGACTGTCTATTTTATTGTGCGTTAGGAATGAATTAATCCACCAACACACTTGACGGTAAATGTCTGTTTTATTGCGCCTTAAGAATGAATTATTCCACCAACCCACGTGAAGGTGACTGTCTATTTTATTGTGCGTTAGGAATGAATTAATCCACCAACCCACGTGACAGTGACTCCCTGTTTTATTGCGCGTTAGGAATGAATTAGTCCACCAACCCACGTGACGGTGACTCCCTGTTTTATTTCGCGTTAGGAATGAATTATTCCGCCAACCTACGGTACAGTGACTCCCTGTTTTATTGCGCGATAGGAATGAATTAGTCCACCAACCCACGTGACAGTGACTCACTGTTTTATTGTGCGTTAGGAATGAATTATTCCGCCAACCCACGTGACAGTGACTCCCTGTTTTATTGTGCGTTAGGAATGAATTATTCCACCAACCCACGTGACGGTAACTCCCTGTTTTATTGTGCGTTAGGAATGAATTAGTCCGCCAACCCACGTGAAGGTGACTGTCTATTTTATTGTGCGTTAGGAATGAATTATTCCGCAACTCACGTGACGGTGACTGTCTGTTTTATTGCACGTTAGGAATGAATTATTCCGCCAACCCAGGTAACAGTGACTCACTGTTTTATTGTGCGTTAGGAATGAAATATTCAACCAACCCACGTGACAGTGACTGTCTGTTCTATTGTGCGTTAGGAATGAATTATTCTGCCAACCCACGTGACAGTGACTGTTTTATTGTGCGTTAGGAATGAATAAGTCCACCAAACCACGTGACAGTGACTGTCTGTTTTATTGTGCGTTAGGAATGAATTAGTCCAACAACTTACGTGACAGTGACTGTCTGTTTTATTGTGCGTTAAGAATGAATTATTCCGCCAACCCACGTGACAGTGACTGTCTGTTTTATTGTGCGTTAGGAATGGATTAGTCCACCAACCCACGGGACAGTGACTCCCTGTTTTATTGTGCGTTAGGAATGAATTAGTCCGCCAACCCACTTGACAGTGACTGTCTGTTTTATTGTGTGATAGGAATGAATTAGTCGGCCAACCCACGAGACAGTGACTCACTGTTTTATTGTGCGTTAAGAATGAATTATTCCACCTAACCACGTGACAGTGACTGACTGTTTTACTGCGCCTTAAGAATGAATTATTCCGCCAACCCACGTTACAGTGACTCACTGTTTTATTGTACGTTATGAATGAATTATTCCACCAACCCACGTGACAGTGACTCCCTGTTTTATTGTACGTCAGGAATAAATTAGTCCACCAACCCACGTGAGAGTGACTCCCTGTTTTATTGTACGTTAGGAATGAATTATTCCACCAACCCACGTGACAGTGACTGTCTGTTTTACTGCGCCTTAAGAATGAATTATTCCGCCAACCCACGTTACAGTGACTCACTGTTTTACTGTAGGTTATGAATGAATTATTCCACCAACCCACGTGACAGTGACTGTCTGCTTTATTGTGCGTTAGGAATGAATTATTCCACCAACCCACGTGACAGTGACTGTCAGTTTTATTGTGCGTTAGGAATGAATTAGTCCACCAACCCACGTGACAGTGACTCCCTGTTTTATTGTGCGTGAGGAATGAATTAGTCCGCCAACCCACGTGACAGTGACTGTCTGTTTTATTGTGCGTTAGGAATGAATTAGTCCAACAACCTACGTGACAGTGACTGGCTGTTTTATTGTGCGTTAAGAATGAATTATTCCCCCAGCCCACGTGACAGTGACTCCCTGTTATATTGCACGTTAGGAATGAATTAGTCCACCAACCCACGTGACAGTGACTGTCTGTTTTATTGTGCGTTAGGAATGAATTATTCCACCTACCCACGTGACGGTGACTGATTTACTGCGCGTTAGGAATGAATTAGTCCGCCAACCCACGTGACGGTGTCTGTCTGTTTTATTGCGCGATAGGAATGAATTAGTCCGCCAACCCACGTGACAGTGACTCCCTGTTTTATTGCGCGTTAGGAATGAATTAGTCCACCGACCCACGTGACAGTGACTCCCTGTTTTATTGCACGTTAGGAATGAATTAATCCACCGACCCACGTGACAGTGACTCCCTGTTTTATTGCGCGTTAGGAATGTATTAGTCCGCCAACCCACCTGACAGTGACTCCTTGTTTTATTGCGCGTTAGGAATGAATTAATCCACCAACCCACGTGACGGTGACTGTCAGTTTTATTGCGCGTTAGGAATGAATTAGTCCGCCAACCCACGTGACAGTGACTGTCTGGTTTATTGCGCGTTAGGAATGAATTAGTCCGCCAACCCAGGTGACAGTGACTGTCTGTTTTATTGTGCGTTAGGAATGAATTATTCCGCCAAGCCACGTGACAGTGACTGTCTGTTTTATTGTGCGTTAGGAATGAATTAGTCCACCATCCCACGTGACAGAGACTGTCTGTTTTATTGTGCGTTAGGAATGAATTATTCCGCCAATCCACGTGACAGTGACTCACTGTTTTATTGTGCGTTAGGAATGAATTGGTCCACCAACCCACGTGACAGTGACTGTCTGTTATATTGTGCGTTAGGAATGAATTATTCCGCCAACCCACGTGACAGTGACTGTCTGTTTTATTGTGCGTTAGGAATGAGTATTTCCGCCAACCCACCGGACAGTGACTCACTGTTTTATTGTGCGTTAGGAATGAATTAATCCACCAACCCACGTGACAGTGACTCACTGTTTTATTTTGCGTTAGGAATGAGTTATTCCGCCAACCCACGTGACTGTGACTCACTGTTTTATTGTGCGTTAGGAATGAATTATTCCACCAACCCACGTGACAGTGACTCACTGTTTTATTGTGCGTTAGGAATGTGTTATTCCGCCAACCCACGTGACAGTGACTCGCTGTTTTATTGTGCGTTAGGAATGAATTAGTCCACCAAACCACGTGACGGTGACTGTCTGTTTTACTGCGGGTTAGGAATGAATTATTCCACCAACCCACGAGACGGTGACTGTCTGTTTTATTGCGCGATAGGAATGAATTAGTCCACCAACCCACTTGACGGTGACTGTCTGTTTTACTGCGGGTTAGGAATGAATTATTCCGCCAACCCACGTGACGGTGACTGTCTGTTTTATTGCGCGTTAGGAATGAATTATTCCGCCAACCCACGTTACAGTGACTGTCTGTTTTATTGTGCGATACGAATGAATAAGTTCACCAACCCACGTGACAGTGACTCCCTGTTTTATTGTACGTTAGGAATGAATTATTCCACCAACCCACGTGACAGTGACTGTCTGTTTTATTGTGCGTTAGGAATGAATTAGTTCACCAACCCACGTGACAGTGACTGTTTTATTGCACGTTAGGAATGAATTATTCCGCTAACCCACGTGACAGTGACTGTCTGTTTTATTGTACGTTAGGAATGAATTATTCCACCAACTCACGTGACAGTGACTGTCTGTTTTATTGTGCGTTAGGAATGAATTAGTTCACCAACCCACGTGACAGTGACTGTTTTATTGTACGTTAGGAATGAATTATTCCACCAACCCACGTGACAGTGACTGTCTGTTTTATTGTGCGTTAGGAATGAATTAGTTCACCAAACCTTCGTGACAGTGACTGTCTGTTTTATTGAACGTTAGGAATGAATTATTCAACCAACCCACGTGACAGTGACTGTCTGTTTTATTGTGCGTTAGGAATGAATTAGTCCGCCAACCCACGTGACAGTGACTCCCTGTTTTATTGCACGTTAGGAATGAATTAATCCACCGACCCACGTGACAGTGACTCCCTGTTTTATTGCGCGTTAGGAATGAATTAGTCCGCCAACCCACCTGACAGTGACTCCTTGTTTTATTGCGCGTTAGGAATGAATTAATCCACCAACCCACGTGACGGTGACTGTCAGTTTTATTGCGCGTTAGGAATGAATTAGTCCGCCAACCCACGTGACAGTGACTGTCTGGATTATTGCGCGTTAGGAATGAATTAGTCCGCCAACCCACGTGACAGTGACTGTCTGTTTTATTGTGCGTTAGGAATGAATTATTCCGCCAAGCAACGTGACAGTGACTGTCTGTTTTATTGTGCGTTAGGAATGAATTAGTCCACCATCCCACGTGACAGAGACTGTCTGTTTATTGTGCGTTAGGAATGAATTATTCCGCCAATCCACGTGACAGTGACTCACTGTTTTATTGTGCGTTAGGAATGAATTAGTCCACCAACCCACGTGACAGTGACTGTCTGTTATATTGTGCGTTAGGAATGAATTATTCCGCCAACCCACGTGACAGTGACTGTCTGTTTTATTGTGCGTTAGTTATGAGTTATTCCGCCAACCCAGCGGACAGTGACTCACTGTTTTATTGTGCGTTAGGAATGAATTAATCCACCAACCCACGTGACGGTGTCTGTCTGTTTTATTGCGCGATAGGAATGAATTAGTCCGCCAACCCACGTGACAGTGACTCCCTGTTTTATTGCGCGTTAGGAATGAATTAGTCCACCGACCCACGTGACAGTGACTCCCTGTTTTATTGCACGTTAGGAATGAATTAATCCACCGACCCACGTGACAGTGACTCCCTGTTTTATTGCGCGTTAGGAATGAATTAGTCCGCCAACCCACCTGACAGTGACTCCTTGTTTAATTGCGCGTTAGGAATGAATTAATCCACCAACCCACGTGACAGTGACTGTCTGTTTTATTGCGCCTTAAGAATGAATTATTCCACCAACCCACGTGACAGTGACTGTCTGTTTTACTGCGCGTTAGGAATGAATTAGTCCACCAACCCACGTGATGGTAACTCCCTGTTTTATTGCGGGTTAGGAATGAATTAGTCCACCAACCCACGTGACAGTGACTCCCAGTTTTATTGCGCGTTAGGAATGAATTAGTCCACCAACCCAAGTGACGGTAACTCCCTGTTTTATTGCGCGTTAGGAATGAATTAGTCCACCAACCCACGTGACAGTGACTCCCTGTTTTATTTCGCGTTAGGAATGAATTAGTCCACCAACCCACGTGACGGTGACTCTCTGTTTTATTGCGCGTTAGGAATGAATTAGTCCACCAACCCACGTGACAGTGACTCCCTGTTTTACTGCGCGTTAAGAATGAATTAGTCCGCCAACCCACGTGACGGTAACTGCCTGTTTTATTGCGCGTTAGGAAAGAATTAGTCCACCAACCCACGTGACACTGACTCCCTGTTTTACTGCGCGTTAGGAGTGAATTAGTCCACCAACCCACGTGAGAGTGACTCCCTGTTTTATTGCGCGTTAGGAATGAATTAGTCCGCCAACCCACGTGACGGTAACTCCCTGTTTTATTGCGCGTTAGGAATGAATTAATCCGCCAACCCACGTGACGGTATCTCCCTGTTTTATGCGCGTTAGGAATGAATTAGTCCGCCAACCCTCGTGACAGTGACTGTCTGTTTTATTGCGCCTTAAGAATGAATTATTCCACCAACCCACGTGACAGTGACTGTCTGTTTTACTGCGCGTTAAGAATGAATTAGTCCGCCAACCCACGTGACGGTAACTCCCTGTTTTATTGCGCGTTAGGAATGAATTAATCCGCCAACCCACGTGACGGTATCTCCCTGTTTTATGCGCGTTAGGAATGAATTAGTCCGCCAACCCTCGTGACAGTGACTGTCTGTTTTATTGCGCGTTAGGAATGAATTAGTCCACCAACCCACGTGACGTTGACTCTCTGTTTTATTGCACGTTAGGAATGAATTAGTCCACCAACCCACGTGACAGTGACTCCCTGTTTTACTGCGCGTTAAGAATGAATAATCCGCCAACCCACGTGACGATGACTGTCTGTTTTATTGCGCGTTAGGAATGAATTAGTCCACCAACCCACGTGACTGTAACTCCCTGTTTTATTGCGCGTTAGGAATGAATTAGTCTGCCAACCCAAGTGACGGTAACTCCCTGTTTTATTGCGCGTTAGGAATGAATTATTCCGCCAACCCACGTGACGGTAACTGCCTGTTTTATTGCGCGTTAGGAATGAATTATTCCACCAACCCACGTGACGGTAACTCCCTGTTTTATTTCGCGTAAGGATTGAATTAGTCCACCATCCCACGTGACGGTGACTCTCTGTTTTATTGCGCGTTAGGAATGAATTAGTCCACCAACCCATGTGATGGTGACACTCTGTTTTATTGCGCGTTAGGAATGAATTATTCCGCCAACCCAAGTGACGGAAACTCCCTGTTTTATTGCGCGTTAAGAATGAATTAGTCCACCAATCCACGTGACACTGACTCCCTGTTTTATTGCGCGTTAGGAATGAATTATTCCACCAACACAAGTGACGGTAACTCCCTGTTTTATTGCGCGTTAGGAATGAATTAGTCCACCAACCCACGTGACAGTGACTCCCTGTTTTATTGCGCGTTAGGAATGAATTAGTCCACCAACCCACGTGACGGTAACTCCCTGTTTTATTGCGCGTTAGGAATGAATTATTCCACCAACCGAAGTGACGGTAACTCCCTGTTTTATTGCGCGTTAGGAATGAATTAGTCCACCAACCCACGTGACGGTGACTCTCTGTTTTATTGCGCGTTAGGAATGAAATAGTCCACCAACCCACGTGACGGTAACTCCCTGTTTTATTGCGCGTTAGGAATGAATTATTCCGCCAACCCACGTGACGGTAACTCCCTGTTTTATTGCGCGTTAGGAATGAATTAGTCCACCAACCCACGTGACGGTGACTCTCTGTTTTATTGCGCGTTAGAAATGAAATAGTCCACCAACCCACGTGACAGTGACTCCCTGTTTTATTGCGCGTTAGGAATGAATTATTCCGCCAACCGACGTGACAGTGACTGTCTGTTTTATTGCGCGTTAGGAATGAATTAGTCCACCAACCCACGTGACGGTAACTCCCTGTTTTATTGCGCGTTAGGAATGAATTAGTCCACCAACCCACGTGACGGTAACTCCCTGTTTGATTGCGCGTTAGGAATGAATTAGTCCACCAACCCACGTGACGGTAACTCCCTGTTTATTGCGCGTTAGGAATGAATTAGTCCGCCAACCCACGTGACGGTAACTCCCTGTTTTATTGCGCGTTAGGAATGAATTAGTCCACCAACCCACGTGACGGTGACTCTCTGTTTTATTGCGCGTTAGGAATGAAATAGTCCACCAACCCACGTGACAGTGACTCCCTGTTTTATTGCGCGTTAGGAACGAATTAGTCCACCAAACCATGTGACGGTGACTCTCTGTTTTATTGCGCGTTAGGAATGAATTAGTCCACCAACACACGTGACGGTAACTTCCTGTTTTATTGCGCGTTAGGAATGAATTAGTCCACCAACCCACGTGACGGTAACTCCCTGTTTTATTGCGCGTTAGGAATGAATTATTCCACCAACCCACGTGACGGTGACTCTCTGTTTTAATGCGCGTTAGGAATGAATTAGTCCACCATCCCACGTGACGGTGACTCTCTGTTTTATTGCGCGTTAGGGATGAATTAGTCCACCAACCCATGTGACGGTGACTCTCTGTTTTATTGCGCGTTAGGAATGAATTATTCCGCCAACCCAAGTGACGGTAACTCCCTGTTTTATTGCGCGTTAGGAATGAATTAGTCCACCAACACACGTGACAGTGACTCCCTGTTTTATTGCGCGTTAGGAATGAATTATTCCGCCAACACACGTGACCGTAACTCCCTGTTTTATTGCGCGTTAGGAATGAATTAGTCCACCAACCCACGTGACGGTAACTTCCTGTTTTATTGCGCGTTAGGAATGAATTATTCCACCAACCCACGTGACGGTAACTCCCTGTTTTATTGCACGTTAGGAATGAATTAGTCCACCGACCCACGTGACGGTGACTCCCTGTTTTATTGCGCGTTAGGAATGAATTAGTCCACCAACCCACGTGACGGTAACTCCCTGTTTTATTGCGCGTTAGGAATGAATTAGTCCACCGACCCACGTGACGGTGACTCCCTGTTTTATTGCGCGTTAGGAATGAATTAGTCCACCGACCCACGTGACGGTAACTCCCTGTTTTATTGCGCGTTAGGAATGAATTAGTCCACCAACCCACGTGACGGTAACTCCCTGTTTTATTGCGCGTTAGGAATGAATTATTCCACCAACCCACGTGACGGTAACTCCCTGTTTTATTGCGCGTTAGGAATGAATTATTCCGCCAACCCACGTTACAGTGACTCAGTGTTTTATTGTACGTTATGAATGAATTATTCCACCACCCCACGTGACAGTGACTCCCTGTTTTATTGTACGTTAGGAATAAATTGGTCCACCAACCCACGTGACAGTGACTCCCTGTTTTATTGTACGTTAGGAATGAATTATTCCACCAACCCACGTGACAGTGACTGTCTGTTTTACTGCGCCTTAAGAATGAATTATTCCGCCAACCCACGTTACAGTGACTCACTGTTTTACTGTAGGTTAGGAATGAATTATTCGACCAACCCACGTGACAGTGACTGTCTGTTTAATTGTGCGTTAGGAATGAATTATTCCACCAACCCACGTGACAGTGACTGTCTGTTTTATTGTGCGTTAGAAATGAATTAGTCCACCAACCCACGTGACAGTGACTCCCTGTTTTATTGTGCGTTAGGAATGAATTATTCCGCCAACCCACGTGACAGTGACTGTCTGTTTTATTGTGCGTTAGTTATGAGTTATTCCGCCAACCCACCGGACAGTGACTCACTGTTTTATTGTGCGTTAGGAATGAATTAATCCACCAACCCACGTGACGGTGTCTGTCTGTTTTATTGCGCGATAGGAATGAATTAGTCCGCCAACCCACGTGACAGTGACTCCCTGTTTTATTGCGCGTTAGGAATGAATTAGTCCACCGACCCACGTGACAGTGACTCCCTGTTTTATTGCACGTTAGGAATGAATTAATCCACCGACCCACGTGACAGTGACTCCCTGTTTTATTGCGCGTTAGGAATGAATTAGTCCGCCAACCCACCAGACAGTGACTCCTTGTTTAATTGCGCGTTAGGAATGAATTAATCCACCAACCCACGTGACAGTGACTGTCTGTTTTATTGCGCCTTAAGAATGAATTATTCCACCAACCCACGTGACAGTGACTGTCTGTTTTACTGCGCGTTAGGAATGAATTAGTCCACCAACCCACGTGATGGTAACTCCCTGTTTTATTGCGGGTTAGGAATGAATTAGTCCACCAACCCACGTGACAGTGACTCCCAGTTTTATTGCGCGTTAGGAATGAATTAGTCCACCAACCCAAGTGACGGTAACTCCCTGTTTTATTGCGCGTTAGGAATGAATTAGTCCACCAACCCACGTGACAGTGACTCCCTGTTTTATTTCGCGTTAGGAATGAATTAGTCCACCAACCCACGTGACGGTGACTCTCTGTTTTATTGCGCGTTAGGAATGAATTAGTCCACCAACCCACGTGACAGTGACTCCCTGTTTTACTGCGCGTTAAGAATGAATTAGTCCGCCAACCCACGTGACGGTAACTGCCTGTTTTATTGCGCGTTAGGAAAGAATTAGTCCACCAACCCACGTGACACTGACTCCCTGTTTTACTGCGCGTTAGGAGTGAATTAGTCCACCAACCCACGTGAGAGTGACTCCCTGTTTTATTGCGCGTTAGGAATGAATTAGTCCGCCAACCCACGTGACGGTAACTCCCTGTTTTATTGCGCGTTAGGAATGAATTAATCCGCCAACCCACGTGACGGTATCTCCCTGTTTTATGCGCGTTAGGAATGAATTAGTCCGCCAACCCTCGTGACAGTGACTGTCTGTTTTATTGCGCCTTAAGAATGAATTATTCCACCAACCCACGTGACAGTGACTGTCTGTTTTACTGCGCGTTAAGAATGAATTAGTCCGCCAACCCACGTGACGGTAACTCCCTGTTTTATTGCGCGTTAGGAATGAATTAATCCGCCAACCCACGTGACGGTATCTCCCTGTTTTATGCGCGTTAGGAATGAATTAGTCCGCCAACCCTCGTGACAGTGACTGTCTGTTTTATTGCGCGTTAGGAATGAATTAGTCCACCAACCCACGTGACGTTGACTCTCTGTTTTATTGCACGTTAGGAATGAATTAGTCCACCAACCCACGTGACAGTGACTCCCTGTTTTACTGCGCGTTAAGAATGAATAATCCGCCAACCCACGTGACGATGACTGTCTGTTTTATTGCGCGTTAGGAATGAATTAGTCCACCAACCCACGTGACTGTAACTCCCTGTTTTATTGCGCGTTAGGAATGAATTAGTCTGCCAACCCAAGTGACGGTAACTCCCTGTTTTATTGCGCGTTAGGAATGAATTATTCCGCCAACCCACGTGACGGTAACTGCCTGTTTTATTGCGCGTTAGGAATGAATTATTCCACCAACCCACGTGACGGTAACTCCCTGTTTTATTTCGCGTAAGGATTGAATTAGTCCACCATCCCACGTGACGGTGACTCTCTGTTTTATTGCGCGTTAGGAATGAATTAGTCCACCAACCCATGTGATGGTGACACTCTGTTTTATTGCGCGTTAGGAATGAATTATTCCGCCAACCCAAGTGACGGAAACTCCCTGTTTTATTGCGCGTTAAGAATGAATTAGTCCACCAACCCACGTGACACTGACTCCCTGTTTTATTGCGCGTTAGGAATGAATTATTCCACCAACACAAGTGACGGTAACTCCCTGTTTTATTGCGCGTTAGGAATGAATTAGTCCACCAACCCACGTGACAGTGACTCCCTGTTTTATTGCGCGTTAGGAATGAATTAGTCCACCAACCCACGTGACGGTAACTCCCTGTTTTATTGCGCGTTAGGAATGAATTATTCCACCAACCGAAGTGACGGTAACTCCCTGTTTTATTGCGCGTTAGGAATGAATTAGTCCACCAACCCACGTGACGGTGACTCTCTGTTTTATTGCGCGTTAGGAATGAAATAGTCCACCAACCCACCTGACGGTAACTCCCTGTTTTATTGCGCGTTAGGAATGAATTATTCCGCCAACCCACGTGACGGTAACTCCCTGTTTTATTGCGCGTTAGGAATGAATTAGTCCACCAACCCACGTGACGGTGACTCTCTGTTTTATTGCGCGTTAGAAATGAAATAGTCCACCAACCCACGTGACAGTGACTCCCTGTTTTATTGCGCGTTAGGAATGAATTATTCCGCCAACCGACGTGACAGTGACTGTCTGTTTTATTGCGCGTTAGGAATGAATTAGTCCACCAACCCACGTGACGGTAACTCCCTGTTTTATTGCGCGTTAGGAATGAATTAGTCCACCAACCCACGTGACGGTAACTCCCTGTTTGATTGCGCGTTAGGAATGAATTAGTCCACCAACCCACGTGACGGTAACTCCCTGTTTATTGCGCGTTAGGAATGAATTAGTCCGCCAACCCACGTGACGGTAACTCCCTGTTTTATTGCGCGTTAGGAATGAATTAGTCCACCAACCCACGTGACGGTGACTCTCTGTTTTATTGCGCGTTAGGAATGAAATAGTCCACCAACCCACGTGACAGTGACTCCCTGTTTTATTGCGCGTTAGGAACGAATTAGTCCACCAAACCATGTGACGGTGACTCTCTGTTTTATTGCGCGTTAGGAATGAATTAGTCCACCAACACACGTGACGGTAACTTCCTGTTTTATTGCGCGTTAGGAATGAATTAGTCCACCAACCCACGTGACGGTAACTCCCTGTTTTATTGCGCGTTAGGAATGAATTATTCCACCAACCCACGTGACGGTGACTCTCTGTTTTAATGCGCGTTAGGAATGAATTAGTCCACCATCCCACGTGACGGTGACTCTCTGTTTTATTGCGCGTTAGGGATGAATTAGTCCACCAACCCATGTGACGGTGACTCTCTGTTTTATTGCGCGTTAGGAATGAATTATTCCGCCAACCCAAGTGACGGTAACTCCCTGTTTTATTGCGCGTTAGGAATGAATTAGTCCACCAACACACGTGACAGTGACTCCCTGTTTTATTGCGCGTTAGGAATGAATTATTCCGCCAACACACGTGACCGTAACTCCCTGTTTTATTGCGCGTTAGGAATGAATTAGTCCACCAACCCACGTGACGGTAACTTCCTGTTTTATTGCGCGTTAGGAATGAATTATTCCACCAACCCACGTGACGGTAACTCCCTGTTTTATTGCACGTTAGGAATGAATTAGTCCACCGACCCACGTGACGGTGACTCCCTGTTTTATTGCGCGTTAGGAATGAATTAGTCCACCAACCCACGTGACGGTAACTCCCTGTTTTATTGCGCGTTAGGAATGAATTAGTCCACCGACCCACGTGACGGTGACTCCCTGTTTTATTGCGCGTTAGGAATGAATTAGTCCACCGACCCACGTGACGGTAACTCCCTGTTTTATTGCGCGTTAGGAATGAATTAGTCCACCAACCCACGTGACGGTAACTCCCTGTTTTATTGCGCGTTAGGAATGAATTATTCCACCAACCCACGTGACGGTAACTCCCTGTTTTATTGCGCGTTAGGAATGAATTATTCCGCCAACCCACGTTACAGTGACTCAGTGTTTTATTGTACGTTATGAATGAATTATTCCACCACCCCACGTGACAGTGACTCCCTGTTTTATTGTACGTTAGGAATAAATTGGTCCACCAACCCACGTGACAGTGACTCCCTGTTTTATTGTACGTTAGGAATGAATTATTCCACCAACCCACGTGACAGTGACTGTCTGTTTTACTGCGCCTTAAGAATGAATTATTCCGCCAACCCACGTTACAGTGACTCACTGTTTTACTGTAGGTTAGGAATGAATTATTCGACCAACCCACGTGACAGTGACTGTCTGTTTAATTGTGCGTTAGGAATGAATTATTCCACCAACCCACGTGACAGTGACTGTCTGTTTTATTGTGCGTTAGAAATGAATTAGTCCACCAACCCACGTGACAGTGACTCCCTGTTTTATTGTGCGTTAGGAATGAATTAGTCCGCCAACCCACGTGACAGTGACTGTCTGTTTTATTGTGCGTTAGGAATGAATTAGTCCAACAACCTACGTGACAGTGACTGTCTGTTTTATTGTGCGTTAAGAATGAATTATTCCCCCAGCCCACGTGACAGTGACTCCCTGTTATATTGCACGTTAGGAATGAATTAGTCCACCAACCCACTTGACAGTGACTGTCTGTTTTATTGTGCGTTAGGAATGAATAATTCCACCTACCCACGTGACGGTGACTGTCTGTTTTACTGCGCGTTAGGAATGAATTAGTCCGCCAACCCACGTGACGGTGTCTGTCTGTTTTATTGCGCGATAGGAATGAATTAGTCCGCCAACCCTCGTGACAGTGACTCCCTGTTTTATTGCGCGTTAGGAATGAATTAGTCCCCCGACCCACGTGACAGTGACTCCCTGTTATATTGCACGTTAGGAATGAATTAATACACCGACCCACGTGACAGTGACTCCCTGTTTTATTGCGCGTTAGGAATGAATTAGTCCGCCAACCCACCTGACAGTGACTCCTTGTTTTATTGCGCGTTAGGAATGAATTAATCCACCAACCCACGTGACGGTGACTGTCAGTTTTATTGCGGGTTAGGAATGAATTAGTCCGCCAACCCTCGTGACAGGGACTGTCTGGTTTATTGCGCGTTAGGAATGAATTAGTCCGCCAACCCACGTGACAGTGACTGTCTGTTTTATTTTGCGTTAGGAATGAATTAGTCCACCAACCCACGTGACAGTGACTCCCTGTTTTATTGTGCGTTAGGAATGAATTAGTCCACCAACCCACGTGACAGTGACTGTCTGTTTTAGTGCGCGTTAGGAATGAATTAGTCCACCAACCCACTTGACAGTGACTGTCTGTTTTATTGTGCGTTAGGAATGAATTATTCCGCCAACCCACGTGACAGTGACTGTCTGTTTTATTGCGCCTTAAGAATGATTTAGTCCACCAACCCACGTGACGGTAACTCTCTGTTTTATTGCGCGTTAGGAATGAATTAGTCCACCAACCCACGTGACAGTGACTGTCTGTTTTATTGCGCCTTAAGAATGAATTAGTCCACCAACCCACGTGACATTGACTCCCTGTTTTATTGTGCGTTAGGAATGAATTAGTCCACCGACCCACGTGACAGTGACTCCCTGTTTTATTGCGCGTTAGAAATGAATTAGTCCACCGACCCACGTGACGGTGACTCTCTGTTTTATTGCGCGTTAGGAATGAATTAGTCCACCGACCCACGTGACAGTGACTCCCTGTTTTACTGCGCGTTAAGAATGAATTAGTCCGCCAACCCACGTGACGGTAACTGCCTGTTTTATTGCGCGTTAGGAAAGAATTAGTCCACCAACCCACGTGACACTGACTCCCTGTTTTACTGCGCGTTAGGAATGAATTAGTCCACCAACCCACGTGAGAGTGACTCCCTGTTTTATTGCGCGTTAGGAATGAATTAGTCCGCCAACCCACGTGACGGTAACTCCCTGTTTTATTGCGCGTTAGGAATGAATTAATCCGCCAACCCACGTGACGGTATCTCCCTGTTTTATGCGCGTTAGGAATGAATTAGTCCGCCAACCCTCGTGACAGTGACTGTCTGTTTTATTGCGCCTTAAGAATGAATTATTCCACCAACCCACGTGACAGTGACTGTCTGTTTTACTGCGCGTTAAGAATGAATTAGTCCGCCAACCCACGTGACGGTAACTCCCTGTTTTATTGCGCGTTAGGAATGAATTAATCCGCCAACCCACGTGACGGTATCTCCCTGTTTTATGCGCGTTAGGAATGAATTAGTCCGCCAACCCTCGTGACAGTGACTGTCTGTTTTATTGCGCGTTAGGAATGAATTAGTCCACCAACCCACGTGACGGTGACTCTCTGTTTTATTGCACGTTAGGAATGAATTAGTCCACCAACCCACGTGACAGTGACTCCCTGTTTTACTGCGCGTTAAGAATGAATAATCCGCCAACCCACGTGACGATGACTGTCTGTTTTATTGCGCGTTAGGAATGAATTAGTCCACCAACCCACGTGACTGTAACTCCCTGTTTTATTGCGCGTTAGGAATGAATTAGTCTGCCAACCCAAGTGACGGTAACTCCCTGTTTTATTGCGCGTTAGGAATGAATTATTCCGCCAACCCACGTGACGGTAACTGCCTGTTTTATTGCGCGTTAGGAATGAATTATTCCACCAACCCACGTGACGGTAACTCCCTGTTTTATTTCGCGTAAGGATTGAATTAGTCCACCAACCCACGTGACGGTGACTCTCTGTTTTATTGCGCGTTAGGAATGAATTAGTCCACCAACCCATGTGATGGTGACACTCTGTTTTATTGCGCGTTAGGAATGAATTATTCCGCCAACCCAAGTGACGGAAACTCCCTGTTTTATTGCGCGTTAAGAATGAATTAGTCCACCAACCCACGTGACACTGACTCCCTGTTTTATTGCGCGTTAGGAATGAATTATTCCACCAACACAAGTGACGGTAACTCCCTGTTTTATTGCGCGTTAGGAATGAATTAGTCCACCAACCCACGTGACAGTGACTCCCTGTTTTATTGCGCGTTAGGAATGAATTAGTCCACCAACCCACGTGACGGTAACTCCCTGTTTTATTGCGCGTTAGGAATGAATTATTCCACCAACCGAAGTGACGGTAACTCCCTGTTTTATTGCGCGTTAGGAATGAATTAGTCCACCAACCCACGTGACGGTGACTCTCTGTTTTATTGCGCGTTAGGAATGAAATAGTCCACCAACCCACGTGACGGTAACTCGCTGTTTTATTGCGCGTTAGGAATGAATTATTCCGCCAACCCACGTGACGGTAACTCCCTGTTTTATTGCGCGTTAGGAATGAATTAGTCCACCAACCCACGTGACGGTGACTCTCTGTTTTATTGCGCGTTAGGAATGAAATAGTCCACCAACCCACGTGACAGTGACTCCCTGTTTTATTGCGCGTTAGGAATGAATTATTCCGCCAACCGACGTGACAGTGACTGTCTGTTTTATTGCGCGTTAGGAATGAATTAGTCCACCAACCCACGTGACGGTAACTCCCTGTTTTATTGCGCGTTAGGAATGAATTAGTCCACCAACCCACGTGACGGTAACTCCCTGTTTGATTGCGCGTTAGGAATGAATTAGTCCACCAACCCACGTGACGGTAACTCCCTGTTTATTGCGCGTTAGGAATGAATTAGTCCACCAACCCACGTGACGGTAACTCCCTGTTTATTGCGCGTTAGGAATGAATTAGTCCGCCAACCCACGTGACGGTAACTCCCTGTTTTATTGCGCGTTAGGAATGAATTAATCCGCCAACCCACGTGACGGTATCTCCCTGTTTTATGCGCGTTAGGAATGAATTAGTCCGCCAACCCTCGTGACAGTGACTGTCTGTTTTATTGCGCCTTAAGAATGAATTATTCCACCAACCCACGTGACAGTGACTGTCTGTTTTACTGCGCGTTAAGAATGAATTAGTCCGCCAACCCACGTGACGGTAACTCCCTGTTTTATTGCGCGTTAGGAATGAATTAATCCGCCAACCCACGTGACGGTATCTCCCTGTTTTATGCGCGTTAGGAATGAATTAGTCCGCCAACCCTCGTGACAGTGACTGTCTGTTTTATTGCGTGTTAGGAATGAATTAGTCCACCAACCCACGTGACGTTGACTCTCTGTTTTATTGCACGTTAGGAATGAATTAGTCCACCAACCCACGTGACAGTGACTCCCTGTTTTACTGCGCGTTAAGAATGAATAATCCGCCAACCCACGTGACGATGACTGTCTGTTTTATTGCGCGTTAGGAATGAATTAGTCCACCAACCCACATGACTGTAACTCCCTGTTTTATTGCGCGTTAGGAATGAATTAGTCTGCCAACCCAAGTGACGGTAACTCCCTGTTTTATTGCGCGTTAGGAATGAATTATTCCGCCAACCCACGTGACGGTAACTGCCTGTTTTATTGCGCGTTAGGAATGAATTATTCCACCAACCCACGTGACGGTAACTCCCTGTTTTATTTCGCGTAAGGATTGAATTAGTCCACCATCCCACGTGACGGTGACTCTCTGTTTTATTGCGCGTTAGGAATGAATTAGTCCACCAACCCATGTGATGGTGACACTCTGTTTTATTGCGCGTTAGGAATGAATTATTCCGCCAACCCAAGTGACGGAAACTCCCTGTTTTATTGCGCGTTAAGAATGAATTAGTCCACCAACCCACGTGACACTGACTCCCTGTTTTATTGCGCGTTAGGAATGAATTATTCCACCAACACAAGTGACGGTAACTCCCTGTTTTATTGCGCGTTAGGAATGAATTAGTCCACCAACCCACGTGACAGTGACTCCCTGTTTTATTGCGCGTTAGGAATGAATTAGTCCACCAACCCACGTGACGGTAACTCCCTGTTTTATTGCGCGTTAGGAATGAATTATTCCACCAACCGAAGTGACGGTAACTCCCTGTTTTATTGCGCGTTAGGAATGAATTAGTCCACCAACCCACGTGACGGTGACTCTCTGTTTTATTGCGCGTTAGGAATGAAATAGTCCACCAACCCACGTGACGGTAACTCCCTGTTTTATTGCGCGTTAGGAATGAATTATTCCGCCAACCCACGTGACGGTAACTCCCTGTTTTATTGCGCGTTAGGAATGAATTAGTCCACCAACCCACGTGACGGTGACTCTCTGTTTTATTGCGCGTTAGAAATGAAATAGTCCACCAACCCACGTGACAGTGACTCCCTGTTTTATTGCGCGTTAGGAATGAATTATTCCGCCAACCGACGTGACAGTGACTGTCTGTTTTATTGCGCGTTAGGAATGAATTAGTCCACCAACCCACGTGACGGTAACTCCCTGTTTTATTGCGCGTTAGGAATGAATTAGTCCACCAACCCACGTGACGGTAACTCCCTGTTTGATTGCGCGTTAGGAATGAATTAGTCCACCAACCCACGTGACGGTAACTCCCTGTTTATTGCGCGTTAGGAATGAATTAGTCCGCCAACCCACGTGACGGTAACTCCCTGTTTTATTGCGCGTTAGGAATGAATTAGTCCACCAACCCACGTGACGGTGACTCTCTGTTTTATTGCGCGTTAGGAATGAAATAGTCCACCAACCCACGTGACAGTGACTCCCTGTTTTATTGCGCGTTAGGAACGAATTAGTCCACCAAACCATGTGACGGTGACTCTCTGTTTTATTGCGCGTTAGGAATGAATTAGTCCACCAACACACGTGACGGTAACTTCCTGTTTTATTGCGCGTTAGGAATGAATTAGTCCACCAACCCACGTGACGGTAACTCCCTGTTTTATTGCGCGTTAGGAATGAATTATTCCACCAACCCACGTGACGGTGACTCTCTGTTTTAATGCGCGTTAGGAATGAATTAGTCCACCATCCCACGTGACGGTGACTCTCTGTTTTATTGCGCGTTAGGGATGAATTAGTCCACCAACCCATGTGACGGTGACTCTCTGTTTTATTGCGCGTTAGGAATGAATTATTCCGCCAACCCAAGTGACGGTAACTCCCTGTTTTATTGCGCGTTAGGAATGAATTAGTCCACCAACACACGTGACAGTGACTCCCTGTTTTATTGCGCGTTAGGAATGAATTATTCCGCCAACACACGTGACCGTAACACCCTGTTTTATTGCGCGTTAGGAATGAATTAGTCCACCAACCCACGTGACGGTAACTTCCTGTTTTATTGCGCGTTAGGAATGAATTATTCCACCAACCCACGTGACGGTAACTCCCTGTTTGATTGCGCGTTAGGAATGAATTAGTCCACCAACCCACGTGACGGTAACTCCCTGTTTATTGCGCGTTAGGAATGAATTAGTCCACCAACCCACGTGACGGTAACTCCCTGTTTATTGCGCGTTAGGAATGAATTAGTCCGCCAACCCACGTGACGGTAACTCCCTGTTTTATTGCGCGTTAGGAATGAATTAATCCGCCAACCCACGTGACGGTATCTCCCTGTTTTATGCGCGTTAGGAATGAATTAGTCCGCCAACCCTCGTGACAGTGACTGTCTGTTTTATTGCGCCTTAAGAATGAATTATTCCACCAACCCACGTGACAGTGACTGTCTGTTTTACTGCGCGTTAAGAATGAATTAGTCCGCCAACCCACGTGACGGTAACTCCCTGTTTTATTGCGCGTTAGGAATGAATTAATCCGCCAACCCACGTGACGGTATCTCCCTGTTTTATGCGCGTTAGGAATGAATTAGTCCGCCAACCCTCGTGACAGTGACTGTCTGTTTTATTGCGTGTTAGGAATGAATTAGTCCACCAACCCACGTGACGTTGACTCTCTGTTTTATTGCACGTTAGGAATGAATTAGTCCACCAACCCACGTGACAGTGACTCCCTGTTTTACTGCGCGTTAAGAATGAATAATCCGCCAACCCACGTGACGATGACTGTCTGTTTTATTGCGCGTTAGGAATGAATTAGTCCACCAACCCACGTGACTGTAACTCCCTGTTTTATTGCGCGTTAGGAATGAATTAGTCTGCCAACCCAAGTGACGGTAACTCCCTGTTTTATTGCGCGTTAGGAATGAATTATTCCGCCAACCCACGTGACGGTAACTGCCTGTTTTATTGCGCGTTAGGAATGAATTATTCCACCAACCCACGTGACGGTAACTCCCTGTTTTATTTCGCGTAAGGATTGAATTAGTCCACCATCCCACGTGACGGTGACTCTCTGTTTTATTGCGCGTTAGGAATGAATTAGTCCACCAACCCATGTGATGGTGACACTCTGTTTTATTGCGCGTTAGGAATGAATTATTCCGCCAACCCAAGTGACGGAAACTCCCTGTTTTATTGCGCGTTAAGAATGAATTAGTCCACCAACCCACGTGACACTGACTCCCTGTTTTATTGCGCGTTAGGAATGAATTATTCCACCAACACAAGTGACGGTAACTCCCTGTTTTATTGCGCGTTAGGAATGAATTAGTCCACCAACCCACGTGACAGTGACTCCCTGTTTTATTGCGCGTTAGGAATGAATTAGTCCACCAACCCACGTGACGGTAACTCCCTGTTTTATTGCGCGTTAGGAATGAATTATTCCACCAACCGAAGTGACGGTAACTCCCTGTTTTATTGCGCGTTAGGAATGAATTAGTCCACCAACCCACGTGACGGTGACTCTCTGTTTTATTGCGCGTTAGGAATGAAATAGTCCACCAACCCACGTGACGGTAACTCCCTGTTTTATTGCGCGTTAGGAATGAATTATTCCGCCAACCCACGTGACGGTAACTCCCTGTTTTATTGCGCGTTAGGAATGAATTAGTCCACCAACCCACGTGACGGTGACTCTCTGTTTTATTGCGCGTTAGAAATGAAATAGTCCACCAACCCACGTGACAGTGACTCCCTGTTTTATTGCGCGTTAGGAATGAATTATTCCGCCAACCGACGTGACAGTGACTGTCTGTTTTATTGCGCGTTAGGAATGAATTAGTCCACCAACCCACGTGACGGTAACTCCCTGTTTTATTGCGCGTTAGGAATGAATTAGTCCACCAACCCACGTGACGGTAACTCCCTGTTTGATTGCGCGTTAGGAATGAATTAGTCCACCAACCCACGTGACGGTAACTCCCTGTTTATTGCGCGTTAGGAATGAATTAGTCCGCCAACCCACGTGACGGTAACTCCCTGTTTTATTGCGCGTTAGGAATGAATTAGTCCACCAACCCACGTGACGGTGACTCTCTGTTTTATTGCGCGTTAGGAATGAAATAGTCCACCAACCCACGTGACAGTGACTCCCTGTTTTATTGCGCGTTAGGAACGAATTAGTCCACCAAACCATGTGACGGTGACTCTCTGTTTTATTGCGCGTTAGGAATGAATTAGTCCACCAACACACGTGACGGTAACTTCCTGTTTTATTGCGCGTTAGGAATGAATTAGTCCACCAACCCACGTGACGGTAACTCCCTGTTTTATTGCGCGTTAGGAATGAATTATTCCACCAACCCACGTGACGGTGACTCTCTGTTTTAATGCGCGTTAGGAATGAATTAGTCCACCATCCCACGTGACGGTGACTCTCTGTTTTATTGCGCGTTAGGGATGAATTAGTCCACCAACCCATGTGACGGTGACTCTCTGTTTTATTGCGCGTTAGGAATGAATTATTCCGCCAACCCAAGTGACGGTAACTCCCTGTTTTATTGCGCGTTAGGAATGAATTAGTCCACCAACACACGTGACAGTGACTCCCTGTTTTATTGCGCGTTAGGAATGAATTATTCCGCCAACACACGTGACCGTAACACCCTGTTTTATTGCGCGTTAGGAATGAATTAGTCCACCAACCCACGTGACGGTAACTTCCTGTTTTATTGCGCGTTAGGAATGAATTATTCCACCAACCCACGTGACGGTAACTCCCTGTTTTATTGCACGTTAGGAATGAATTAGTCCACCGACCCACGTGACGGTGACTCCCTGTTTTATTGCGCGTTAGGAATGAATTAGTCCACCAACCCACGTGACGGTAACTCCCTGTTTTATTGCGCGTTAGGAATGAATTAGTCCACCGACCCACGTGACGGTGACTCCCTGTTTTATTGCGCGTTAGGAATGAATTAGTCCACCGACCCACGTGACGGTAACTCCCTGTTTTATTGCGCGTTAGGAATGAATTAGTCCACCAACCCACGTGACGGTAACTCCCTGTTTTATTGCGCGTTAGGAATGAATTATTCCACCAACCCACGTGACGGTAACTCCCTGTTTTATTGCGCGTTAGGAATGAATTATTCCGCCAACCCACGTTACAGTGACTCAGTGTTTTATTGTACGTTATGAATGAATTATTCCACCACCCCACGTGACAGTGACTCCCTGTTTTATTGTACGTTAGGAATAAATTAGTCCACCAACCCACGTGACAGTGACTCCCTGTTTTATTGTAGGTTAGGAATGAATTATTCCACCAACCCACGTGACAGTGACTGTCTGTTTTACTGCGCCTTAAGAATGAATTATTCCGCCAACCCACGTTACAGTGACTCACTGTTTTACTGTAGGTTAGGAATGAATTATTCGACCAACCCACGTGACAGTGACTGTCTGTTTAATTGTGCGTTAGGAATGAATTATTCCACCAACCCACGTGACAGTGACTGTCTGTTTTATTGTGCGTTAGGAATGAATTAGTCCACCAACCCACGTGACAGTGACTCCCTGTTTTATTGTGCGTTAGGAATGAATTAGTCCGCCAACCCACGTGACAGTGACTGTCTGTTTTATTGTGCGTTAGGAATGAATTAGTCCAACAACCTACGTGACAGTGACTGTCTGTTTTATTGTGCGTTAAGAATGAATTATTCCCCCAGCCCACGTGACAGTGACTCCCTGTTATATTGCACGTTAGGAATGAATTAGTCCACCAACCCACTTGACAGTGACTGTCTGTTTTATTGTGCGTTAGGAATGAATAATTCCACCTACCCACGTGACGGTGACTGTCTGTTTTACTGCGCGTTAGGAATGAATTAGTCCGCCAACCCACGTGACGGTGTCTGTCTGTTTTATTGCGCGATAGGAATGAATTAGTCCGCCAACCCTCGTGACAGTGACTCCCTGTTTTATTGCGCGTTAGGAATGAATTAGTCCCCCGACCCACGTGACAGTGACTCCCTGTTTTATTGCACGTTAGGAATGAATTAATACACCGACCCACGTGACAGTGACTCCCTGTTTTATTGCGCGTTAGGAATGAATTAGTCCGCCAACCCACCTGACAGTGACTCCTTGTTTTATTGCGCGTTAGGAATGAATTAATCCACCAACCCACGTGACGGTGACTGTCAGTTTTATTGCGGGTTAGGAATGAATTAGTCCGCCAACCCTCGTGACAGGGACTGTCTGGTTTATTGCGCGTTAGGAATGAATTAGTCCGCCAACCCACGTGACAGTGACTGTCTGTTTTATTTTGCGTTAGGAATGAATTAGTCCACCAACCCACGTGACAGTGACTCCCTGTTTTATTGTGCGTTAGGAATGAATTAGTCCACCAACCCACGTGACAGTGACTGTCTGTTTTAGTGCGCGTTAGGAATGAATTAGTCCACCAACCCACTTGACAGTGACTGTCTGTTTTATTGTGCGTTAGGAATGAATTATTCCGCCAACCCACGTGACAGTGACTGTCTGTTTTATTGCGCCTTAAGAATGATTTAGTCCACCAACCCACGTGACGGTAACTCTCTGTTTTATTGCGCGTTAGGAATGAATTAGTCCACCAACCCACGTGACAGTGACTGTCTGTTTTATTGCGCCTTAAGAATGAATTAGTCCACCAACCCACGTGACATTGACTCCCTGTTTTATTGTGCGTTAGGAATGAATTAGTCCACCGACCCACGTGACAGTGACTCCCTGTTTTATTGCGCGTTAGAAATGAATTAGTCCACCGACCCACGTGACGGTGACTCTCTGTTTTATTGCGCGTTAGGAATGAATTAGTCCACCGACCCACGTGACAGTGACTCCCTGTTTTACTGCGCGTTAAGAATGAATTAGTCCGCCAACCCACGTGACGGTAACTGCCTGTTTTATTGCGCGTTAGGAAAGAATTAGTCCACCAACCCACGTGACACTGACTCCCTGTTTTACTGCGCGTTAGGAATGAATTAGTCCACCAACCCACGTGAGAGTGACTCCCTGTTTTATTGCGCGTTAGGAATGAATTAGTCCGCCAACCCAGGTGACGGTAACTCCCTGTTTTATTGCGCGTTAGGAATGAATTAATCCGCCAACCCACGTGACGGTATCTCCCTGTTTTATGCGCGTTAGGAATGAATTAGTCCGCCAACCCTCGTGACAGTGACTGTCTGTTTTATTGCGCCTTAAGAATGAATTATTCCACCAACCCACGTGACAGTGACTGTCTGTTTTACTGCGCGTTAAGAATGAATTAGTCCGCCAACCCACGTGACGGTAACTCCCTGTTTTATTGCGCGTTAGGAATGAATTAATCCGCCAACCCACGTGACGGTATCTCCCTGTTTTATGCGCGTTAGGAATGAATTAGTCCGCCAACCCTCGTGACAGTGACTGTCTGTTTTATTGCGCGTTAGGAATGAATTAGTCCACCAACCCACGTGACGGTGACTCTCTGTTTTATTGCACGTTAGGAATGAATTAGTCCACCAACCCACGTGACAGTGACTCCCTGTTTTACTGCGCGTTAAGAATGAATAATCCGCCAACCCACGTGACGATGACTGTCTGTTTTATTGCGCGTTAGGAATGAATTAGTCCACCAACCCACGTGACTGTAACTCCCTGTTTTATTGCGCGTTAGGAATGAATTAGTCTGCCAACCCAAGTGACGGTAACTCCCTGTTTTATTGCGCGTTAGGAATGAATTATTCCGCCAACCCACGTGACGGTAACTGCCTGTTTTATTGCGCGTTAGGAATGAATTATTCCACCAACCCACGTGACGGTAACTCCCTGTTTTATTTCGCGTAAGGATTGAATTAGTCCACCAACCCACGTGACGGTGACTCTCTGTTTTATTGCGCGTTAGGAATGAATTAGTCCACCAACCCATGTGATGGTGACACTCTGTTTTATTGCGCGTTAGGAATGAATTATTCCGCCAACCCAAGTGACGGAAACTCCCTGTTTTATTGCGCGTTAAGAATGAATTAGTCCACCAACCCACGTGACACTGACTCCCTGTTTTATTGCGCGTTAGGAATGAATTATTCCACCAACACAAGTGACGGTAACTCCCTGTTTTATTGCGCGTTAGGAATGAATTAGTCCACCAACCCACGTGACAGTGACTCCCTGTTTTATTGCGCGTTAGGAATGAATTAGTCCACCAACCCACGTGACGGTAACTCCCTGTTTTATTGCGCGTTAGGAATGAATTATTCCACCAACCGAAGTGACGGTAACTCCCTGTTTTATTGCGCGTTAGGAATGAATTAGTCCACCAACCCACGTGACGGTGACTCTCTGTTTTATTGCGCGTTAGGAATGAAATAGTCCACCAACCCACGTGACGGTAACTCGCTGTTTTATTGCGCGTTAGGAATGAATTATTCCGCCAACCCACGTGACGGTAACTCCCTGTTTTATTGCGCGTTAGGAATGAATTAGTCCACCAACCCACGTGACGGTGACTCTCTGTTTTATTGCGCGTTAGGAATGAAATAGTCCACCAACCCACGTGACAGTGACTCCCTGTTTTATTGCGCGTTAGGAATGAATTATTCCGCCAACCGACGTGACAGTGACTGTCTGTTTTATTGCGCGTTAGGAATGAATTAGTCCACCAACCCACGTGACGGTAACTCCCTGTTTTATTGCGCGTTAGGAATGAATTAGTCCACCAACCCACGTGACGGTAACTCCCTGTTTGATTGCGCGTTAGGAATGAATTAGTCCACCAACCCACGTGACGGTAACTCCCTGTTTATTGCGCGTTAGGAATGAATTAGTCCGCCAACCCACGTGACGGTAACTCCCTGTTTTATTGCGCGTTAGGAATGAATTAGTCCACCAACCCACGTGACGGTGACTCTCTGTTTTATTGCGCGTTAGGAATGAAATAGTCCACCAACCCACGTGACAGTGACTCCCTGTTTTATTGCGCGTTAGGAATGAATTAGTCCACCAAACCATGTGACGGTGACTCTCTGTTTTATTGCGCGTTAGGAATGAATTAGTCCACCAACACACGTGACGGTAACTTCCTGTTTTATTGCGCGTTAGGAATGAATTAGTCCACCAACCCACGTGACGGTAACTCCCTGTTTTATTGCGCGTTAGGAATGAATTATTCCACCAACCCACGTGACGGTGACTCTCTGTTTTATTGCGCGTTAGGAATGAATTAGTCCACCATCCCACGTGACGGTGACTCTCTGTTTTATTGCGCGTTAGGAATGAATTAGTCCACCAACCCATGTGACGGTGACTCTCTGTTTTATTGCGCGTTAGGAATGAATTATTCCGCCAACCCAAGTGACGGTAACTCCCTGTTTTATTGCGCGTTAGGAATGAATTTGTCCACCAACACACGTGACAGTGACTCCCTGTTTTATTGCGCGTTAGGAATGAATTATTCCGCCAACACACGTGACCGTAACTCCCTGTTTTATTGCGCGTTAGGAATGAATTAGTCCACCAACCCACGTGACGGTAACTCCCTGTTTTATTGCGCGTTAGGAATGAATTATTCCACCAACCCACGTGACGGTAACTCCCTGTTTTATTGCGCGTTAGGAATGAATTAGTCCACCAACCCACGTGACGGTAACTCCCTGTTTTATTGCGCGTTAGGAATGAATTAGTCCACCGACCCACGTGACGGTGACTCCCTGTTTTATTGCGCGTTAGGAATGAATTAGTCCACCGACCCACGTGACGGTAACTCCCTGTTTTATTGCGCGTTAGGAATGAATTAGTCCACCAACCCACGTGACGGTAACTCCCTGTTTTATTGCGCGTTAGGAATGAATTATTCCACCAACCCACGTGACGGTAACTCCCTGTTTTATTGCGCGTTAGGAATGAATTATTCCGCCAACCCACGTTACAGTGACTCAGTGTTTTATTGTACGTTATGAATGAATTATTCCACCAACCCACGTGACAGTGACTCCCTGTTTTATTGTACGTTAGGAATAAATTAGTCCACCAACCCACGTGACAGTGACTCCCTGTTTTATTGTACGTTAGGAATGAATTATTCCACCAACCCACGTGACAGTGACTGTCTGTTTTACTGCGCCTTAAGAATGAATTATTCCGCCAACCCACGTTACAGTGACTCACTGTTTTACTGTAGGTTAGGAATGAATTATTCGACCAACCCACGTGACAGTGACTGTCTGTTTTATTGTGCGTTAGGAATGAATTATTCCACCAACCCACGTGACAGTGACTGTCTGTTTTATTGTGCGTTAGGAATGAATTAGTCCACCAACCCACGTGACAGTGACTCCCTGTTTTATTGTGCGTTAGGAATGAATTAGTCCGCCAACCCACGTGACAGTGACTGTCTGTTTTATTGTGCGTTAGGAATGAATTAGTCCAACAACCTACGTGACAGTGACTGTCTGTTTTATTGTGCGTTAAGAATGAATTATTCCCCCAGCCCACGTGACAGTGACTCCCTGTTATATTGCACGTTAGGAATGAATTAGTCCACCAACCCACTTGACAGTGACTGTCTGTTTTATTGTGCGTTAGGAATGAATAATTCCACCTACCCACGTGACGGTGACTGTCTGTTTTACTGCGCGTTAGGAATGAATTAGTCCGCCAACCCACGTGACGGTGTCTGTCTGTTTTATTGTGCGATAGGAATGAATTAGCTCGCCAACCCTCGTGACAGTGACTCCCTGTTTTATTGCGCGTTAGGAATGAATTAGTCCACCGACCCACGTGACAGTGACTCCCTGTTTTATTGCACGTTAGGAATGAATTAATACACCGACCCACGTGACAGTGACTCCCTGTTTTATTGCGCGTTAGGAATGAATTAGTCCGCCAACCCACCTGACAGTGACTCCTTGTTTTATTGCGCGTTAGGAATGAATTAATCCACCAACCCACGTGACGGTGACTGTCAGTTTTATTGCGGGTTAGGAATGAATTAGTCCGCCAACCCTCGTGACAGGGACTGTCTGGTTTATTGCGCGTTAGGAATGAATTAGTCCGCCAACCCACGTGACAGTGACTGTCTGTTTTAGTTTGCGTTAGGAATGAATTAGTCCACCAACCCACGTGACAGTGACTCCCTGTTTTATTGTGCGTTAGGAATGAATTAGTCCACCAACCCACGTGTCAGTGACTGTCTGTTTTATTGCGCGTTAGGAATGAATTAGTCCACCAACCCACTTGACAGTGACTGTCTGTTTTATTGTGCGTTAGGAATGAATTAGTCCACCAACCCACGTGACATTGACTCCCTGTTTTATTGTGCGTTAGGAATGAATTATTCCACCGACCCACGTGACAGTGACTCCCTGTTTTATTGCGCGTTAGGAATGAATTAGTCCACCGACCCACGTGACGGTGACTGTCTGTTTTATTGCGCGTTAGGAATGAATTAGTCCGCCAACCCACTTGACAGTGACTGTCTGTTTTATTGTGCGTTAGGAATGAATTATTCCGCCAACCCACGTGACAGTGACTGTCTGTTTTATTGCGCCTTAAGAATGAATTAGTCCACCAACCCACGTGACGGTAACTCTCTGTTTTATTGCGCCTTAAGAATGAATTAATCCACTAACCCACGTGAAGGTAACTCTCTGTTTTATTGTGCGTTAGGAATTAATTATTCCACCAACCCACGTGACGGCGACTGTCTGTTATACTGCGCCTTAAGAATGAATTATTCCGCCAACCCACGTGACGGTAACTCCCTGTTTTATTGTGCGTTAGGAATGAATTAGTCCGCCAACCCACGTGACGGTGACTGTTTTATTGCGCCTTAAGAATGAATTAGTCCACCAACCCACGTGACGGTAACTCTTTGTTTTATTGCGCGTTAGGAATTAATTAGTCCACCATCCCACGTGACAGTGACTCCCTGTTTTATTGTGCGTTAGGAATGAATTAGTCCACCAACCCACGTGACAGTGACTGTCTGTTTTGTTGTGTGTTAGGAATGAAATAGTCCACCAACCCACGTGACGGTAACTCCCTGTTTTATTGCGCGTTAGGAATGAATTAGTCCACCAACCCACGTGACAGTGACTGTCTGTATTAATGCGCGTTAGGAATTAATTAGTCCACCAACACACGTGACAGTGACTGTCTGTTTTATTGCGCCTTAAGAATGAATTATTCCGCCATCCCACGTGACAGTGACTGTCTGTTTTACTGCGCGTTAGGAATGAATTAGTCCACCAACCCACGTGATGGTAACTCCCTGTTTTATTGCGGGTTAGGAATGAATTAGTCCACCAACCCACTTGACAGTGACTGTCTGTTTTATTGTGCGTTAGGAATGAATTATTCCGCCAACCCACGTGACAGTGACTGTCCGTTTTATGGCGCCTTAAGAATGATTTAGTCCACCAACCCACGTGACGGTAACTCTCTGTTTTATTGCGCGTTAGGAATGAATTAGTCCACCAACCCACGTGACAGTGACTGTCTGTTTTATTGCGCCTTAAGAATGAATTAGTCCACCAACCCACGTGACATTGACTCCCTGTTTTATTGTGCGTTAGGAATGAATTAGTCCACCGACCCACGTGACAGTGACTCCCTGTTTTATTGCGCGTTAGGAATGAATTAGTCCACCGACCCACGAGACGGTGACTGTCTGTTTTATTGCGCGATAGGAATGAATTAGTCCACCAACCCACTTGACGGTGACTGTCTGTTTTACTGCGGGTTAGGAATGAATTATTCCGCCAACCCACGTGACGGTGACTGTCTGTTTTATTGCGCGTTAGGAATTAATTATTCCGCCAACCCACGTTACAGTGACTGTCTGTTTTATTGTGCGTTACGAATGAATAAGTTCACCAACCCACGTGACAGTGACTCCCTGTTTTATTGTACGTTAGGAATGAATTATTCCACCAACCCACGTGACAGTGACTGTCTGTTTTATTGTGCGTTAGGAATGAATTAGTTCACCAACCCACGTGACAGTGACTGTTTTATTGCACGTTAGGAATGAATTATTCCGCTAACCCACGTGACAGTGACTGTCTGTTTTATTGTACGTTAGGAATGAATTATTCCACCAACTCACGTGACAGTGACTGTCTGTTTTATTGTGCGTTAGGAATGAATTAGTTCACCAACCCACGTGACAGTGACTGTTTTATTGTACGTTAGGAATGAATTATTCCACCAACCCACGTGACAGTGACTGTCTGTTTTATTGTACGTTAGGAATGAATTAGTTCACCAACCCTTCGTGACAGTGACTGTCTGTTTTATTGAACGTTAGGAATGAATTATTCAACCAACCCACGTGACAGTGACTGTCTGTTTTATTGTGCGTTAGGAATGAATTAGTCCGCCAACCCACGTGACAGTGACTCCCTGTTTTATTGCACGTTAGGAATGAATTAATCCACCGACCCACGTGACAGTGACTCCCTGTTTTATTGCGCGTTAGGAATGAATTAGTCCGCCAACCCACCTGACAGTGACTCCTTGTTTTATTGCGCGTTAGGAATGAATTAATCCACCAACCCACGTGACGGTGACTGTCAGTTTTATTGCGCGTTAGGAATGAATTAGTCCGCCAACCCACGTGACAGTGACTGTCTGGTTTATTGCGCGTTAGGAATGAATTAGTCCGCCAACCCACGTGACAGTGACTGTCTGTTTTATTGTGCGTTAGGAATGAATTATTCCGCCAAGCAACGTGACAGTGACTGTCTGTTTTATTGTGCGTTAGGAATGAATTAGTCCACCATCCCACGTGACAGAGACTGTCTGTTTTATTGTGCGTTAGGAATGAATTATTCCGCCAATCCACGTGACAGTGACTCACTGTTTTATTGTGCGTTAGGAATGAATTAGTCCACCAACCCACGTGACAGTGACTGTCTGTTATATTGTGCGTTAGGAATGAATTATTCCGCCAACCCACGTGACAGTGACTGTCTGTTTTATTGTGCGTTAGTAATGAGTTATTCCGCCAACCCACCGGACAGTGACTCACTGTTTTATTGTGCGTTAGGAATGAATTAATCCACCAACCCACGTGACGGTGTCTGTCTGTTTTATTGCGCGATAGGAATGAATTAGTCCGCCAACCCACGTGACAGTGACTCCCTGTTTTATTGCGCGTTAGGAATGAATTAGTCCACCGACCCACGTGACAGTGACTCCCTGTTTTATTGCACGTTAGGAATGAATTAATCCACCGACCCACGTGACAGTGACTCCCTGTTTTATTGCGCGTTAGGAGTGAATTAGTCCGCCAACCCACCTGACAGTGACTCCTTGTTTTATTGCGCGTTAGGAATGAATTAATCCACCAACCCACGTGACGGTGACTGTCAGTTTTATTGCGCGTTAGGAATGAATTAGTCCGCCAACCCACGTGACAGTGACTGTCTGGTTTATTGCGCGTTAGGAATGAATTAGTCCGCCAACCCACGTGACAGTGACTGTCTGTTTTATTGTGCGTTAGGAATGAATTATTCCGCCAAGCCACGTGACAGTGACTGTCTGTTTTATTGTGCGTTAGGAATGAATTAGTCCACCATCCCACGTGACAGTGACTGTCAGTTTTATTGTGCGTTAGGAATGAATTAGTCCACCAACCCACGTGACAGTGACTCCCTGTTTTATTGTGCGTTAGGAATGAATTAGTCCGCCAACCCACGTGACAGTGACTGTCTGTTTTATTGTGCGTTAGGAATGAATTAGTCCAACAACGTACGTGACAGTGACTGTCTGTTTTATTGCGCCTTAAGAATGATTTAGTCCACCAACCCACGTGACGGTAACTCTCTGTTTTATTGCGCGTTAGGAATGAATTAGTCCAACAACCCACGTGACAGTGACTGTCTGTTTTATTGCGCCGTAAGAATGAATTAGTCCACCAACCCACGTGACATTGACTCCCTGTTTTATTGTGCGTTAGGAATGAATTAGTCCACCGACCCACGTGACAGTGACTCCCTGTTTTATTGCGCGTTAGGAATGAATTAGTCCACCGACCCACGTGACGGTGACTGTCTGTTTTATTGCGCGTTAGGAATGAATTAGTCCGCCAACCCACGTGACAGTGACTGTCTGTTTTATTGCGCGTTAGGAATGAATTAGTCCACCAACCCACTTGACAGTGACTGTCTGTTTTATTGTGCGTTAGGAATGAATTATTCCGCCAACCCACGTGACAGTGACTGTCTGTTTTATTGCGCCTTAAGAATGAATTAGTCCACCAACCCACGTGACGGTAACTCTCTGTTTTATTGCGCCTTAAGAATGAATTAGTCCACCAACCCACGTGACAGTGACTCCCTGTTTTATTGTGCGTTAGGAATGAATTAGTCCTCCAACCCACGTGACAGTGACTGTCTGTTTTATTGCGCCTTAAGAATGAATTATTCCGCCAACCCACGTGACGGTAACTCCCTGTTTTATTGCGCGTTAGGAATGAATTATTCCACCAACCCACGTGACAGTGACTCCCTGTTTTACTGCGCGTTAGGAATGAATTAGTCCGCCAAACCACGTGACGGTAACTGCCTGTTTTATTGCGCGTTAGGAATGAATTATTCCGCCAACCCACGTGACGGTAACTCCCTGTTTTATTGCGCGTTAGGAATGAATTAGTCCACCAAACCACGTGACGGTAACTCCCTGTTTTATTTCGCGTTAGTAATGAAATAGTCCACCAATCCACGTGACGGTGACTCTCTGTTTTATTGCGCGTTAGGAATGAATTAGTCCACCAACCCACGTGACGGTAACTCCCTGTTTTATTGCGCGTTAGGAATGAATTAGTCCACCAACCCACCTGACAGTGACTGTCTGTTTTATTGCGCCTTAAGAATGAATTATTCCACCAAACCACGTGACGGTGACTCTCTGTTTTATTGCGCGTTAGGAATGAATTATTCCACCAACCCACGTGACGGTAACTCTCTGTTTTATTGCGCGTTAGGAATGAATTATTCCGCCAACGCACAGTACAGTGACTCCCTGTTTTATTGCGCGTTAGGAATGAATTATTCCGCCAACCCACGTGACAGTGACTGTCTGTTTTATTGCGCCTTAAGAATGAATTATTCCACCAACCCACGTGACAGTGACTGTCTGTTTTACTGCGCGTTAGGAATGAATTAGTCCACCAAACAACGTGATGGTAACTCCCTGTTTTATTGCGGGTTAGGAATGAATTAGTCCACCAACCCACGTGACAGTGACTCCCTGTTTTATTGCGCGTTAGGAATGAATTAGTCCACCAACCCAAGTGACGGTAACTCCCTGTTTTATTGCGCGTTAGGAATGAATTAGTCCACCAACCCACGTGACAGTGACTCCCTGTTTTATTTCGCGTTAGGAATGAATTAGTCCACCAACCCACGTGACGGTGACTCTCTGTTTTATTGCGCGTTAGGAATGAATTAGTCCACCAACCCACGTGACAGTGACTCCCTGTTTTACTGCGCGTTAAGAATGAATTAGTCCGCCAACCCACGTGACGGTAACTGCCTGTTTTATTGCGCGTTAGGAATGAATTAGTCCACCAACCCACGTGACACTGACTCCCTGTTTTACTGCGCGTTAGGAATGAATTAGTCCACCAAACCACGTGAGAGTGACTCCCTGTTTTACTGCGCGTTAAGAATGAATTAGTCCGCCAACCCACGTGACGGTAACTCCCTGTTTTATTGCGCGTTAGGAATGAATTAATCCGCCAACCCACGTGACGGTATCTCCTTGTTTTATGCGCGTTAGGAATGAATTAGTCCGCCAACCCTCGTGACAGTGACTGTCTGTTATATTGCGCGTTAGGAATGAATTAGTCCATCAACCCACGTGACGGTGACTCTCTGTTTTATTGCACGTTAGGAATGAATTAGTCCACCAACCCACGTGACAGTGACTCCCTGTTTTACTGCGCGTTAAGAATGAATAATCCGCCAACCCACGTGACGATGACTGTCTGTTTTATTGCGCGTTAGGAATGAATTAGTCCACCAACCCACGTGACTGTAACTCCCTGTTTTATTGCGCGTTAGGAATGAATTAGTCCGCCAACCCAAGTGACGGTAACTCCCTGTTTTATTGCGCGTTAGGAATGAATTATTCCGCCAACCCACATGACGGTAACTGCCTGTTTTATTGCGCGTTAGGAATGAATTATTCCACCAACCCACGTGACGGTAACTCCCTGATTTATTTCGCGTAAGGATTGAATTAGTCCACCATCCCACGTGACGGTGATTCTCTGTTTTATTGCGCGTTAGGAATGAATTAGTCCACCAACCCATGTGATGGTGACTCTCTGTTTTATTGCGCGTTAGGAATGAATTATTCCGCCAACCCAAGTGACGGAAACTCCCTGTTTTATTGCGCGTTAAGAATGAATTAGTCCACCAACCCACGTGACACTGACTCCCTGTTTTATTGCGCGTTAGGAATGAATTATTCCACCAACACAAGTGACGGTAACTCCCTGTTTTATTGCGCGTTAGGAATGAATTAGTCCACCAACCCACGTGACAGTGACTCCCTGTTTTATTGCGCGTTAGGAATGAATTAGTCCACCAACCCACGTGACGGTAACTCCCTGTTTTATTGCGCGTTAGGAATGAATTATTCCACCAACCGAAGTGACGGTAACTCCCTGTTTAATTGCGCGTTAGGAATGAATTAGTCCACCAACCCACGTGACGGTGACTCTCTGTTTTATTGCGCGTTAGGAATGAAATAGTCCACCAACCCACGTGACGGTAACTCCCTGTTTTATTGCGCGTTAGGAATGAATTATTCCGCCAACCCACGTGACGGTAACTCCCTGTTTTATTGCGCGTTAGGAATGAATTAGTCCACCAACCCACGTGACGGTGACTCTCTGTTTTATTGCGCGTTAGGAATGAAATAGTCCACCAACCCACGTGACAGTGACTCCCTGTTTTATTGCGCGTTAGGAATGAATTATTCCGCCAACCCACGTGACAGTGACTGTCTGTTTTATTGCGCGTTAGGAATGAATTAGTCCACCAACCCACGTGACGGTAACTCCCTGTTTTATTGCGCGTTAGGAATGAATTAGTCCACCAACCCACGTGACGGTAACTCCCTGTTTGATTGCGCGTTAGGAATGAATTAGTCCACCAACCCACGTGACGCTAACTCCCTGTTTTATTGCGCGTTAGGAATGAAATAGTCCACCAACCCACGTGACAGTGACTCCCTGTTTTATTGCGCGTTAGGAATGAATTAGTCCACCAAACCATGTGACGGTGACTCTCTGTTTTATTGCGCGTTAGGAATGAATTAGACCACCAACCCATGTGACGGTGACTCTCTGTTTTATTGCGCGTGAGGAATGAATTATTCCGCCAACCCAAGTGACGGTAACTCCCTGTTTTATTGCGCGTTAGGAATGAATTAGTCCACCAACACACGTGACAGTGACTCCCTGTTTTATTGCGCGTTAGGAATGAATTATTCCGCCAACACACGTGACCGTAACTCCCTGTTTTATTGCGCGTTAGGAATGAATTAGTCCACCAACCCACGTGACAGTGACTCCCTGTTTTATTGCGCGTTAGGAATGAATTAGTCCACCAACCCAAGTGACGGTAACTCCCTGTTTTATTGCGCGTTAGGAATGAATTATTCCACCAACCCACGTGACGGTAACTCCCTGTTTTATTGTACGTTAGGAATGAATTAGTCCACCGACCCACGTGACGGTGACTCCCTGTTTTATTGCGCGTTAGGAATGAATTAGTCCACCAACCCACGTGACGGTAACTCCCTGTTTTATTGCGCGTTAGGAATGAATTAGTCCACCGACCCACGTGACGGTGACTCCCTGTTTTATTGCGCGTTAGGAATGAATTAGTCCACCGACCCACGTGACGGTAACTCCCTGTTTTATTGCGCGTTAGGAATGAATTGGTCCCCCAACCCACGTGACGGTAACTCCCTGTTTTATTGCGCGTTAGGAATGAATTATTCCACCAACCCACGTGACGGTAACTCCCTGTTTTATTGCGCGTTAGGAATGAATTATTCCGCCAACCCACGTTACAGTGACTCACTGTTTTATTGTACGTTATGAATGAATTATTCCACCAACCCACGTGACAGTGACTCCCTGTTTTATTGTACGTTAGGAATAAATTAGTCCACCAACCCACGTGACAGTGACTCCCTGTTTTGTTGTACGTTAGGAATGAATTATTCCACCAACCCACGTGACAGTGACTGTCTGTTTTACTGCGCCTTAAGAATGAATTATTCCGCCAACCCACGTTACAGTGACTCACTGTTTTACTGTAGGTTAGGAATGAATTATTCGACCAACCCACGTGACAGTGACTGTCTGTTTTATTGTGCGTTAGGAATGAATTATTCCACCAACCCACGTGACAGTGACTGTCTGTTTTATTGTGCGTTAGGAATGAGTTAGTCCACCAACCCACGTGACAGTGACTCCCTGTTTTATTGTGCGTTAGGAATGAATTAGTCCGCCAACCCACGTGACAGTGACTGTCTGTTTTATTGTGCGTTAGGAATGAATTAGTCCAACAACCTACGTGACAGTGACTGTCTGTTTTATTGTGCGTTAAGAATGAATTATTCCCCCAGCCCACGTGACAGTGACTCCCTGTTATATTGCACGTTAGGAATGAATTAGTCCACCAACCCACTTGACAGTGACTGTCTGTTTTATTCTGCGTTAGGAATGAATAATTCCACCTACCCACGTGACGGTGACTGTCTGTTTTACTGCGCGTTAGGAATGAATTAGTCCGCCAACCCACGTGACGGTTTCTGTCTGTTTTATTGCGCGATAGGAATGAATTAGTCCGCCAACCCTCGTGACAGTGACTCCCTGTTTTATTGCGCGTTAGGAATGAATTAGTCCACCGACCCACGTGACAGTGACTCCCTGTTTTATTGCACGTTAGGAATGAATTAATACACCGACCCACGTGACAGTGACTCCCTGTTTTATTGCGCGTTAGGAATGAATTAGTCCGCCAACCCACCTGACAGTGACTCCTTGTTTTATTGCGCGTTAGGAATGAATTAATCCACCAACCCACGTGACGGTGACTGTCAGTTTTATTGCGCGTTAGGAATGAATTAGTCCGCCAACCCACGTGACAGGGACTGTCTGGTTTATTGCGCGTTAGGAATGAATTAGTCCGCCAACCCACGTGACAGTGACTGTCTGTTTTATTTTGCGTTAGGAATGAATTAGTCCACCAACCCACGTGACAGTGACTCCCTGTTTTATTGTGCGTTAGGAATGAATTAGTCCACCAACCCACGTGACAGTGACTGTCTGTTTTATTGCGCGTTAGGAATGAATTAGTCCACCAACCCACTTGACAGTGACTGTCTGTTTTATTGTGCGTTAGGAATGAATTATTCCGCCAACCCACGTGACAGTGACTGTCTGTTTTATTGCGCCTTAAGAATGATTTAGTCCACCAACCCACGTGACGGTAACTCTCTGTTTTATTGCGCGTTAGGAATGAATTAGTCCACCAACCCACGTGACAGTGACTGTCTGTTTTATTGCGCCTTAAGAATGAATTAGTCCACCAACCCACGTGACATTGACTCCCTGTTTTATTGTGCGTTAGGAATGAATTAGTCCACCGACCCACGTGACAGTGACTCCCTGTTTTATTGCGCGTTAGGAATGAATTAGTCCACCGACCCACGTGACGGTGACTGTCTGTTTTATTGCGCGTTAGGAATGAATTAGTCCGCCAACCCACGTGACAGTGACTGTCTGTTTTATTGCGCGTTAGGAATGAATTAGTCCACCAACCCACTTGACAGTGACTGTCTGTTTTATTGTGCGTTAGGAATGAATTATTCCGCCAACCCACGTGACAGTGACTGTCTGTTTTATTGCGCCTTAAGAATGAATTAGTCCACCAACCCACGTGACGGTAACTCTCTGTTTTATTGCGCCTTAAGAATGAATTAGTCCACTAACCCACGTGAAGGTAACTCTCTGTTTTATTGTGCGTTAGGAATTAATTATTCCACCAACCCACGTGACGGCGACTGTCTGTTTTACTGCGCCTTAAGAATGAATTATTCCGCCAACCCACGTGACGGTAACTCCCTGTTTTATTGTGCGTTAGGAATGAATTAGTCCGCCAACCCACGTGACGGTGACTGTTTTATTGCGCCTTAAGAATGAATTAGTCCACCAACCCACGTGACGGTAACTCTTTGTTTTATTGCGCGTTAGGAATTAATTAGTCCACCAACCCACGTGACAGTGACTCCCTGTTTTATTGTGCGTTAGGAATGAATTAGTCCACCAACCCACGTGACAGTGACTGTCTGTTTTGTTGTGTTTTAGGAATGAAATAGTCCACCATCCCACGTGACGGTAACTCCCTGTTTTATTGCGCGTTAGGAATGAATTAGTCCACCAACCCACGTGATAGTGACTGTCTGTATTAATGCGCGTTAGGAATTAATTAGTCCACCAACACACGTGACCGTGACTGTCTGTTTTATTGCGCCTTAAGAATGAATTATTCCGCCAACCCACGTGACGGTAACTTCCTGTTTTATTGCGCGTTAGGAATGAATTATTCCACCAACCCACGTGACAGTGACTCCCTGTTTTACTGCGCGTTAGGAATGAATTAGTCCGCCAAACCACGTGACGGTAACTCCCTGTTTTATTGCGCGTTAGGAAAGAATTAGTCCACCAACCCACGTGACGGTAACTCCCTGTTTTATTTCGCGTTACGAATGAATTATTCCGCCAACCCACGTGTCGGTAACTCCCTGTTTTATTGCGCGTTAGGAATGAATTATTCCACCAACCCACGTGACGGTGACTCCCTGTTTTATTTCGCGTTAGGAATGTATTAGTCCACCAACCCACGTGACGGTGACTGTCTGTTTTATTGCGCCTTAAGAATGAATTATTCCGCCAACACACGTGACGGTAACTCCCTGTATTATTGTGCGTTAGGAATGAATTAGTCCACCAACCCACGTGACAGTGACTGTCTGTTTTATTGTGTGTTAGGAATGAAATAGTCCACCAACCCACGTGACGGTGACTGTTTTATTGCGCCTTAAGAATGAATTAGTCCACCAACCCACGTGACGGTAACTCTTTGTTTTATTGCGCGTTAGGAATGAATTAGTCCACCAACCCACGTGACAGTGACTCCCTGTTATATTGTGCGTTACGAATGAATTAGTCCACCAACCCACGTGACAGTGACTGTCCGTTTTATTGTGTGTTAGGAATGAAATAGTCCACCAACCCACGTGACGGTAACTCCCTGTTTTATTGCGCGTTAGGAATGAATTAGTCCACCAACCCACGTGACAGTGACTGTCTGTTTTATTGCGCGTTAGGAATGAATTAGTCCACCAACCCACGTGACAGTGACTGTCTGTTTTATTGCGCCTTAAGAATGAATTATTCCGCCAACCCGCGTGACGGTAACTCCCTGTTTTATTGCGCGTTAGGAATGAATTATTCCACCAACTCACGTGACAGTGACTCCCTGTTTTACTGTGCGTTAGGAATGAATTAGTCCGCCAAACCACGTGACGGTAACTGCCTGTTTTATTTCGCATTGGGAATGAATTATTCCGCCAACCCACGTGACGGTAACTCCCTGTTTTATTGCGCGTTAGGAATGAATTAGTCCACCAAACCACGTGACAGTGACTGTCTGTTTTATTGCGCCTTAAGAATGAATTATTCCACCAAACCACGTGACGGTGACTCTCTGTTTTATTGCGCGTTAGGAATGAATTATTCCACCAACCCACGTGACGGTAACTCTCTGTTTTATTGCGCGTTAGGAATGAATTATTCCACCAACCCACGTGACAGTGACTGTCTGTTTTATTGTGCGTTAGGAATGAATTAGTCCACCAACTCACGTGACAGTGACTCCCTGTTTTATTGTGCGTTAGGAATGAATTAGTCCGCCAACCCACGTGACAGTGACTGTCTGTTTTATTGTGCGTTAGGAATGAATTAGTCCAACAACCTACGTGACAGTGACTGTCTGTTTTATTGTGCGTTAAGAATGAATTATTCCCCCAGCCCACGTGACAGTGACTCCCTGTTATATTGCACGTTAGGAATGAATTAGTCCACCAACCCACTTGACAGTGACTGTCTGTTTTATTGTGCGTTAGGAATGAATAATTCCACCTACCCACGTGACGGTGACTGTCTGTTTTACTGCGCGTTAGGAATGAATTAGTCCGCCAACCCACGTGACGGTGTCTGTCTGTTTTATTGCGCGATAGGAATGAATTAGTCCGCCAACCCTCGTGACAGTGACTCCCTGTTTTATTGCGCGTTAGGAATGAATTAGTCCACCGACCCACGTGACAGTGACTCCCTGTTTTATTGCACGTTAGGAATGAATTAATCCACCGACCCACGTGACAGTGACTCCCTGTTTTATTGCGCGTTAGGAATGAATTAGTCCGCCAACCCACCTGACAGTGACTCCTTGTTTTATTGCGCGTTAGGAATGAATTAATCCACCAACCCACGTGACGGTGACTGTCAGTTTTATTGCGCGTTAGGAATGAATTAGTCCGCCAACCCACGTGACAGTGACTGTCTGGTTTATTGCGCGTTAGGAATGAATTATTCCGCCAACCCACGTCACAGTGACTGTCTGTTTTATTTTGCGTTAGGAATGAATTAGTCCACCAACCCACGTGACAGTGACTCCCTGTTTTATTGTGCGTTAGGAATGAATTAGTCCACCAACCCACGTGACAGTGACTGTCTGTTTTATTGCGCGTTAGGAATGAATTAGTCCACCAACCCACTTGACAGTGACTGTCTGTTTTATTGTGCGTTAGGAATGAATTATTCCGCCAACCCACGTGACAGTGACTGTCTGTTTTATTGCGCCTTAAGAATGATTTAGTCCACCAACCCACGTGACGGTAACTCTCTGTTTTATTGCGCGTTAGGAATGAATTAGTCCACCAACCCACGTGACAGTGACTGTCTGTTTTATTGCGCCTTAAGAATGAATTAGTCCACCAACCCACGTGACATTGACTCCCTGTTTTATTGTGCGTTAGGAATGAATTAGTCCACCGACCCACGTGACAGTGACTCCCTGTTTTATTGCGCGTTAGGAATGAATTAGTCCACCGACCCACGTGACGGTAACTCTCTGTTTTATTGCGCGTTAGGAATGAATTAGTCCACCAACCCACGTGACAGTGACTGTCTGTTTTATTGCGCCTTAAGAATGAATTAGTCCACCAACCCACGTGACATTGACTCCCTGTTTTATTGTGCGTTAGGAATGAATTAGTCCACCGACCCACGTGACAGTGACTCCCTGTTTTATTGCGCGTTAGGAATGAATTAGTCCACCGACCCACGTGACGGTGACTGTCTGTTTTATTGCGCGTTAGGAATGAATTAGTCCGCCAACCCACGTGACAGTGACTGTCTGTTTTATTGCGCGTTAGGAATGAATTAGTCCACCAACCCACTTGACAGTGACTGTCTGTTTTATTGTGCGTTAGGAATGAATTATTCCGCCAACCCACGTGACAGTGACTGTCTGTTTTATTGCGCCTTAAGAATGAATTAGTCCACCAACCCACGTGACGGTAACTCTCTGTTTTATTGCGCCTTAAGAATGAATAAGTCCACCAACCCACGTGAAGGTAACTCTCTGTTTTATTGTGCGTTAGGAATTAATTATTCCACCAACCCACGTGGCGGCGACTATCTGTTTTACTGCGCCTTAAGAATGAATTATTCCGCCAACCCACGTGACGGTAACTCCCTGTTTTATTGTGCGTTAGGAATGAATTAGTCCGCCAACCCACGTGACGGTGACTGTTTTATTGCGCCTTAAGAATGAATTAGTCCACCAACCCACGTGACAGTGACTGTCTGTTTTATTGTGTGTTAGGAATGAAATAGTCCACCAACCCACGTGACGGTAACTCCCTGTTTTATTGCGCCTTAGGAATGAATTAGTCCACCAACCCACGTGACAGTGACTGTCTGTATTAATGCGCGTTAGGAATGAATTAGTCCACCAACACACGTGACAGTGACTGTCTGTTTTATTGCGCCTTAAGAATGAATTATTCCGCGAACCCACGTGACGGTAACTTCCTGTTTTATTGCGCGTTAGGAATGAATTATTCCACCAACCCACGTGACAGTGACTCCCTGTTTTACTGCGCGTTAGGAATGAATTAGTCCGCCAAACCACGTGACGGTAACTCCCTGTTTTATTGCGCGTTAGGAATGAATTAGTCCACCAACCCACGTGACGGTAACTCCCTGTTTTATTTCGCGTTAGGAATGAATTATTCCGCCAACCCACGTGACGGTAACTCCCTGTTTTATTGCGCGTTAGGAATGAATTATTCCACCAACCCACGTGACGGTGACTCCCTGTTTTATTTCGCGTTAGGAATGAATTAGTCCACCAACCCACGTGACGGTGACTGTCTGTTTTATTGCGCCTTAAGAATGAATTATTCCACCAACACACGTGACGGTAACTCCCTGTATTATTGTGCGTTAGGAATGAATTAGTCCACCAACCCACGTGACAGTGACTGTCTGTTTTATTGTGTGTTAGGAATGAAATAATCCACCAACCCACGTGACGGTGACTGTTTTATTGCGCCTTAAGAATGAATTAGTCCACCAACCCACGTGACGGTAACTCTTTGTTTTAATGCGCGTTAGGAATGAATTAGTCCACCAACCCACGTGACAGTGACTCCCGGTTTTATTGTGCGTTAGGAATGAATTAGTCCACCAACCCACGTGACAGTGACTGTCCGTTTTATTGTGTGTTAGGAATGAAATAGTCCACCAACCCACGTGACGGTAACTCCCTGTTTTATTGCGCGTTAGGAATGAATTAGTCCACCAACCCACGTGACAGTGACTGTCTGTTTTATTGCGCGTTAGGAATGAATTAGTCCACCAACCCACGTGACAGTGACTGTCTGTTTTATTGCGCCTTAAGAATGAATTATTCCGCCAACCCACGTGACGGTAACTCCCTGTTTTATTGCGCGTTAGGAATGAATTATTCCACCAACTCACGTGACAGTGACTCCCTGTTGTACTGCGCGTTAGGAATGAATTAGTCCGCCAAACCACGTGACGGTAACTGCCTGTTTTATTGCGCGTTAGGAATGAATTATTCTGCCAACCGACGTGACGGTGACTCCCTGTTTTATTGCGCGTTAGGAATGAATTAGTCCACCAACCAACGTGACGGTAACTCCCTGTTTTATTGCGCGTTAGGGATGAATTAGTCCACCAACCCACGTGACGGTAACTCCCTGTTTTATTTCGCGTTGGGAATGAATTATTCCGCCAACCCACGTGACGGTAACTCCCTGTTTTATTGCGCGTTAGGAATGAATTAGTCCACCAAACCACGTGACTGTGACTGTCTGTTTTATTGCGCCTTAAGAATGAATTATTCCACCAAACCACGTGACGGTGACTCTCTGTTTTATTGCGCGTTAGGAATGAATTATTCCACCAACCCACGTGACGGTAACTCTCTGTTTTATTGCGCGTTAGGAATGAATTATTCCGCCAACGCACGTGACAGTGACTCCCTGTTTTATTGCTCGTTAGGAATGAATTATTCCGCCAACCCGCGTGACAGTGACTGTCTGTTTTATTGCGCCTTAAGAATGAATTAGTCCACCAATCCACGTGACAGTGACTGTCTGTTTTACTGCGCGTTAGGAATGAATTAGTCCACCAACCCACGTGATGGTAACTCCCTGTTTTATTGCGCGTTAGGAATGAATTAGTCCACCAACCCACGTGACAGTGACTCCCTGTTTTATTGAACGATAGGAATGAATTAGTCCACCAACCCACGTGACGGTAACTCCCTGTTTTATTTCGCGTTAGGAATGAATTAGTCCACCAACCCACGTGACGGTGACTCTCTGTTTTATTGCGCGTTAGGAATGAATTAGTCCACCAACCCACGTGACAGTGACTCCCTTTTTACTGCGTGTTAAGAATGAATTAGTCCGCCAACCCACGTGACAGTGACTGTCTGTTTTATTGCGCGTTAGGAATGAATTAGTCCACCAACCCACGTGACGGTGACTCTCTGTTTTATTGCGCGTTAGGAATGAATTAGTCCGCCAACCCACGTGACGGTGACTTCCTGTTTTACTGCGCGTTAGGAATGAATTAGTCCGCCAACCCACGTGACAGTGACTGCCTGTTTTATTGCGCGTTAGGAATGAATTATTCCGCCAACCCACGTGACGGTATCTCCCTGTTTTATTGCGCGTTAGGAATGAATTAGTCCGCCAACCCACGTGACAGTGACTGTCTGTTTTATTGCGCGTTAGGAATGAATTAGTCCACCAACCCACGTGACGGTGACTCTCTGATTTATTGCGCGTTAGGAATGAATTAGTCCGCCAACCCACATGACGGTAACTCCCTGTTTTATTGCGCGTTAGGAATGAATTAGTCCGCCAACCCACGTGACGGTGACGGCCTGTTTTACTGCGCGTTAGGAATGAATTATTCCACCAACCCACGTGACGGTAACTCCCTGTTTTATTTCGCGTTAGGAATGAATTAGTCCACCATCCCACGTGACGGTGACTCTCTGTTTTATTGCGCGTTAGGAAAGAATTAGTCCACCAACCCATGTGACGGTGACTCTCTGTTTTATTGCGCGTTAGGAATGAATTATTCCGCCAACCCAAGTGGCGGTAACTCCCGGTTTTATTGCGCGTTAGGAATGAATTAGTCCACCAACCCACGTGACAGTGACTCCCTGTTTTATTGCGCGTTAGGAATGAATTATTCCGCCAACCCACGTGACGGTAACTCCCTGTTTTATTGCGCGTTAGGAATGAATTATTCCGCCAACACAAGTGACGGTAACTCCCTGTTTTATTGCGCGTTAGGAATGAATTGGTCCCCCAACCCACGTGACAGTGACTCCCTGTTTTATTGCGCGTTAGGAATGAATTAGTCCACCAACCCACGTGACGGTAACTCCCTGTTTTATTGCGCGTTAGGAATGAATAAGTCCACCAACCCACGTGACGGTAACTCCCTGTTTTATTGCGCGTTAGGAATGAATTAGTCCACCAACCCACGTGACGGTGACTGTCTGTTTCATTGCGCGTTAGGAATGAATTAGTCCACCAACCCACGTGACAGTGACTGTCTGTTTTATTGCGCCTTAAGAATGAATTATTCCACCAAACCACGTGACGGTGACTCTCTGTTTTATTGCGCGTTAGGAATGAATTATTCCACCAACCCACGTGACGGTAACTCTCTGTTTTATTGCGCGTTAGGAATGAATTATTCCGCCAACGCACGTGACAGTTACTCCCTGTTTTATTGCGCGTTAGGAATGAATTATTCCGCCAACCCACGTGACAGGGACTGTCTGTTTTATTGCGCCTTAAGAATGAATTAGTCCACCAACCCACGTGACAGTGACTGTCTGTTTTACTGCGCGTTAGGAATGAATTAATTCACCAATCCACGTGATGGTAACTCCCTGTTTTATTGCGCGTTAGGAATGAATTAGTCCACCAACCCACGTGACAGTGACTCCCTGTTTTATGGCGCGTTAGGAATGAATTAGTCCACCAACCCACGTGACGGTAACTCCCTGTTTTATTGCGCGTTAGGAATGAATAAATCCACCAACCCACGTGACAGTGACTCCCTGTTTTATTGCGCGTTAGGAATGAATTAGTCCACCAACCCACGTGACAGTGACTCTCTGTTTTATTGTGCGTTAGGAATGAATTATTCCGCCAACCCACGTGACAGTGACTGTCTGTTTTATTGCGCCTTAAGAATGAATTATTCCACCAACCCACGTGACAGTGACTGTCTGTTTTATTGCGCGTTAGGAATGAATTAGTCCACCAACCCACGTGACAGTGACTCCCTGTTTTATTGCGCGTTAGGAATGAATTAATCCACCAACCCACGTGACAGTGACTGTCTGTTTTATTGTGCGTTAGGAATGAATTAGTCCACCAACCCACTTGACAGTGACTGTCTGTTTTATTGTGCGTTAGGAATGAATTATTCCGCCAACCCACGTGTCAGTGACTGTCTGTTTTATTGCGCCTTAAGAATGATTTAGTCCACCAACCCACGTGACGGTAACTCTCTGTTTTATTGCGCGTTAGGAATGAATTAGTCCACCAACCCACGTGACAGTGACTGTCTGTTTTATTGCGCCTTAAGAATGAATTAGTCCACCAACCCACGTGACATTGACTCCCTGTATTATTGTGCATTAGGAATGAATTAGTCCACCGACCCACGTGACAGTGACTCCCTGTTTTATTGCGCGTTAGGAATGAATTAGTCCACCGACCCACGTGACGGTGACTGTCTGTTTTATTGCGCGTTAGGAATGAATTAGTCCGCCAACCCACGGGACGGTAACTCCCTGTTTTATTTCGCGTTGGGAATGAATTATTCCGCCAACCCACGTGACGGTAACTCCCTGTTTTATTGCGCGTTAGGAATGAATTAGTCCACCAAACCACGTGACAGTGACTGTCTGTTTTATTGCGCCTTAAGAATGAATTATTCCACCAAACCACGTGACGGTGACTCTCTGTTTTATTGCGCGTTAGGAATGAATTATTCCACCAACCCACGTGACGGTAACTCTCTGTTTTATTGCGCGTTAGGAATGAATTATTCCACCAACCCACGTGACAGTGACTGTCTGTTTTATTGTGCGTTAGGAATGAATTAGTCCACCAACTCACGTGACAGTGACTCCCTGTTTTATTGTGCGTTAGGAATGAATTAGTCCGCCAACCTACGTGACAGTGACTGTCTGTTTTATTGTGCGTTAGGAATGAATTAGTCCAACAACCTACGTGACAGTGACTGTCTGTTTTATTGTGCGTTAAGAATGAATTATTCCCCCAGCCCACGTGACAGTGACTCCCTGTTATATTGCACGTTAGGAATGAATTAGTCCACCAACCCACTTGACAGTGACTGTCTGTTTTATTGTGCGTTAGGAATGAATAATTCCACCTACCCACGTGACGGTGACTGTCTGTTTTACTGCGCGTTAGGAATGAATTAGTCCGCCAACCCACGTGACGGTGTCTGTCTGTTTTATTGCGCGATAGGAATGAATTAGTCCGCCAACCCTCGTGACAGTGACTCCCTGTTTTATTGCGCGTTAGGAATGAATTAGTCCACCGACCCACGTGACAGTGACTCCCTGTTTTATTGCACGTTAGGAATGAATTAATCCACCGACCCACGTGACAGTGACTCCCTGTTTTATTGCGCGTTAGGAATGAATTAGTCCGCCAACCCACCTGACAGTGACTCCTTGTTTTATTGCGCGTTAGGAATGAATTAATCCACCAACCCACGTGACGGTGACTGTCAGTTTTATTGCGCGTTAGGAATGAATTAGTCCGCCAACCCACGTGACAGTGACTGTCTGGTTTATTGCGCGTTAGGAATGAATTATTCCGCCAACCCACGTCACAGTGACTGTCTGTTTTATTTTGCGTTAGGAATGAATTAGTCCACCAACCCACGTGACAGTGACTCCCTGTTTTATTGTGCGTTAGGAATGAATTAGTCCACCAACCCACGTGACAGTGACTGTCTGTTTTATTGCGCGTTAGGAATGAATTAGTCCACCAACCCACTTGACAGTGACTGTCTGTTTTATTGTGCGTTAGGAATGAATTATTCCGCCAACCCACGTGACAGTGACTGTCTGTTTTATTGCGCCTTAAGAATGATTTAGTCCACCAACCCACGTGACGGTAACTCTCTGTTTTATTGCGCGTTAGGAATGAATTAGTCCACCAACCCACGTGACAGTGACTGTCTGTTTTATTGCGCCTTAAGAATGAATTAGTCCACCAACCCACGTGACATTGACTCCCTGTTTTATTGTGCGTTAGGAATGAATTAGTCCACCGACCCACGTGACAGTGACTCCCTGTTTTATTGCGCGTTAGGAATGAATTAGTCCACCGACCCACGTGACGGTGACTGTCTGTTTTATTGCGCGTTAGGAATGAATTAGTCCGCCAACCCACGTGACAGTGACTGTCTGTTTTATTGCGCGTTAGGAATGAATTAGTCCACCAACCCACTTGACAGTGACTGTCTGTTTTATTGTGCGTTAGGAATGAATTATTCCGCCAACCCACGTGACAGTGACTGTCTGTTTTATTGCGCCTTAAGAATGAATTAGTCCACCGACCCACGTGACGGTAACTCTCTGTTTTATTGCGCCTTAAGAATGAATAAGTCCACCAACCCACGTGAAGGTAACTCTCTGTTTTATTGTGCGTTAGGAATTAATTATTCCACCAACCCACGTGGCGGCGACTATCTGTTTTACTGCGCCTTAAGAATGAATTATTCCGCCAACCCACGTGACGGTAACTCCCTGTTTTATTGTGCGTTAGGAATGAATTAGTCCGCCAACCCACGTGACGGTGACTGTTTTATTGCGCCTTAAGAATGAATTAGTCCACCAACCCACGTGACAGTGACTGTCTGTTTTATTGTGTGTTAGGAATGAAATAGTCCACCAACCCACGTGACGGTAACTCCCTGTTTTATTGCGCCTTAGGAATGAATTAGTCCACCAACCCACGTGACAGTGACTGTCTGTATTAATGCGCGTTAGGAATGAATTAGTCCACCAACACACGTGACAGTGACTGTCTGTTTTATTGCGCCTTAAGAATGAATTATTCCGCGAACCCACGTGACGGTAACTTCCTGTTTTATTGCGCGTTAGGAATGAATTATTCCACCAACCCACGTGACAGTGACTCCCTGTTTTACTGCGCGTTAGGAATGAATTAGTCCGCCAAACCACGTGACGGTAACTCCCTGTTTTATTGCGCGTTAGGAATGAATTAGTCCACCAACCCACGTGACGGTAACTCCCTGTTTTATTTCGCGTTAGGAATGAATTATTCCGCCAACCCACGTGACGGTAACTCCCTGTTTTATTGCGCGTTAGGAATGAATTATTCCACCAACCCACGTGACGGTGACTCCCTGTTTTATTTCGCGTTAGGAATGAATTAGTCCACCAACCCACGTGACGGTGACTGTCTGTTTTATTGCGCCTTAAGAATGAATTATTCCACCAACACACGTGACGGTAACTCCCTGTATTATTGTGCGTTAGGAATGAATTAGTCCACCAACCCACGTGACAGTGACTGTCTGTTTTATTGTGTGTTAGGAATGAAATAATCCACCAACCCACGTGACGGTGACTGTTTTATTGCGCCTTAAGAATGAATTAGTCCACCAACCCACGTGACGGTAACTCTTTGTTTTAAGGCGCGTTAGGAATGAATTAGTCCACCAACCCACGTGACAGTGACTCCCGGTTTTATTGTGCGTTAGGAATGAATTAGTCCACCAACCCACGTGACAGTGACTGTCCGTTTTATTGTGTGTTAGGAATGAAATAGTCCACCAACCCACGTGACGGTAACTCCCTGTTTTATTGCGCGTTAGGAATGAATTAGTCCACCAACCCACGTGACAGTGACTGTCTGTTTTATTGCGCGTTAGGAATGAATTAGTCCACCAACCCACGTGACTGTGACTGTCTGTTTTATTGCGCCTTAAGAATGAATTATTCCGCCAACCCACGTGACTGTAACTCCCTGTTTTATTGCGCGTTAGGAATGAATTATTCCACCAACTCACGTGACAGTGACTCCCTGTTGTACTGCGCGTTAGGAATGAATTAGTCCGCCAAACCACGTGACGGTAACTGCCTGTTTTATTGCGCGTTAGGAATGAATTATTCTGCCAACCGACGTGACGGTGACTCCCTGTTTTATTGCGCGTTAGGAATGAATTAGTCCACCAACCCACGTGACGGTAACTCCCTGTTTTATTGCGCGTTAGGGATGAATTAGTCCACCAACCCACGTGACGGTAACTCCCTGTTTTATTTCGCGTTGGGAATGAATTATTCCGCCAACCCACGTGACGGTAACTCCCTGTTTTATTGCGCGTTAGGAATGAATTAGTCCACCAAACCACGTGACTGTGACTGTCTGTTTTATTGCGCCTTAAGAATGAATTATTCCACCAAACCACGTGACGGTGACTCTGTGTTTTATTGCGCGTTAGGAATGAATTATTCCACCAACCCACGTGACGGTAACTCTCTGTTTTATTGCGCGTTAGGAATGAATTATTCCGCCAACGCACGTGACAGTGACTCCCTGTTTTATTGCTCGTTAGGAATGAATTATTCCGCCAACCCACGTGACAGTGACTGTCTGTTTTATTGCGCCTTAAGAATGAATTAGTCCACCAATCCACGTGACAGTGACTGTCTGTTTTACTGCGCGTTAGGAATGAATTAGTCCACCAACCCACGTGATGGTAACTCCCTGTTTTATTGCGCGTTAGGAATGAATTAGTCCACCAACCCACGTGACAGTGACTCCCTGTTTTATTGAACGATAGGAATGAATTAGTCCACCAACCCACGTGATGGTAACTCCCTGTTTTATTGCGCGTTAGGAATGAATTAGTCCGCCAACCCACGTGACTGTGACTGTCTGTTTTATTGCGCGTTAGGAATGAATTAGTCCACCAACCCACTTGACAGTGACTGTCTGTTTTATTGTGCGTTAGGAATGAATTATTCCGCCAACCCACGTGACAGTGACTGTCTGTTTTATTGCGCCTTAAGAATGAATTAGTCCACCAACCCACGTGACGGTAACTCTCTGTTTTATTGCGCCTTAAGAATGAATTAGTCCACCAACCCACGTGACGGTAACTCTCTGTTTTATTGTGCGTTATGAATGAATTATTCCACCAACCCACGTGACGGCGACTGTCTGTTTTACTGCGCGTTAGGAATGAATTAGTCCGCCAACCCACGTGACGGTGACTGTCTGTTTTATTGCGCCTTAAGAATGAATTAGTCCACCAACCCACGTGACGGTAACTCTTTGTTTTATTGCGCGTTAGGAATGAATTAGTCCACCAACCCACGTGACAGTGACTCCCTGTTTTATTGTGCGTTAGGAATGAATTAGTCCACCAACCCACGTGACAGTGACTGTCTGTTTTATTTCGCCTTAAGAATGAATTATTCCGCCAAACCACGTGACGGTAACTCCCTGTTTTATTGCGCGTTAGGAATGAATTATTCCACCAACCCACGTGACAGTGACTCCCTGTTTTACTGCGCGTTAGGAATGAATTAGTCCGCCAAACCACGTGACCGTAACTGCCTGTTTTATTGCGCGTTAGGAATGAATTATTCCGCCACCCCACGTGACGGTAACTCCCTGTTTTATTGCGCGTTAGGAATGAATTAGTCCACCAACCCACGTGACGGTAACTCCCTGTTTTATTTCGCGTTAGGAATGAATTAGTCCACCAACCCACGTGACGGTGACTCTCTGTTTTATTGCGCGTTAGGAATGAATTAGTCCACCAACCCACGTGACGGTAACTCCCTGTTTTATTGCGCGTTAGGAATGAATTAGTCCACCAACCCACGTGACAGTGACTGTCTGTTTTATTGCGCCTTAAGAATGAATTATTCCACCAAACCACGTGACGGTGACTCTCTGTTTTATTGCGCGTTAGGAATGAATTATTCCACCAACCCACGTGACGGCAACTCTCTGTTTTATTGCGCGTTAGGAATGAATTATTCCGCCAACGCACGTGACAGTGACTCCCTGTTCTATTGTGCGTTAGGAATGAATTATTCCGCCAACCCACGTGACAGTGACTGTCTGTTTTATTGCGCCTTAAGAATGAATTAGTCCACCAACCCACGTGACGGTGACTGTCTGTTTTATTGCGCGTTATGAATGAATTAGTCCACCAACCCACGTGACATTGACTCCCTGTTTTATTGTGCGTTAGGAATGAATTAGTCCACCAACCCACGTGAAATTGACTGTCTGTTTTATTGCGCCTTAAGAATGAATTAGTCCACCAACCCACGTGACGGTGACTGTCTGTTTTATTGCGCGTTAGGAATGAATTATTCCGCCAACCCACGTGACGGTATCTCCCTGTTTTATTGCGCGTTAGGAATGAATTAGTCCGCCAACCCACGTGACAGTGACTGTCTGTTTTATTGCGCCTTAAGAATGAATTAGTCCACCAACCCACGTGACGGTGACTGTCTGTTTTATTGCGCGTTAGGAATGAATTAGTCCACCAACGCACGTGACAGTGACTCCCTGATTTATTGCGCGTTAGGAATGAATTATTCCGGCAACCCACGTGACAGTGACTGTCTGTTTTATTGCGCCTTAAGAATGAATTATTCCACCAACCCACGTGACAGTGACTGTCTGTTTTATTGCGCGTTAGGAATGAATTAGTCCACCAACCCACGTGACAGTGACTCCCTGTTTTATTGCGCGTTAGGAATGAATTAGTCCACCAACCCACGTGACAGTGACTGTCTGTTTTATTGCGCGTTAGGAATGAATTAGTCCACCAACCCACTTGACAGTGACTGTCTGTTTTATTGTGCGTTAGGAATGAATTATTCCGCCAACCCACCTGACAGTGACTGTCTGTTTTATTGCGCCTTAAGAATGATTTAGTCCACCAACCCACGTGACGGTAACTCTCTGTTTTATTGCGCGTTAGGAATGAATTAGTCCACCAACCCACGTGACAGTGACTGTCTGTTTTATTGCGCCTTAAGAATGAATTAGTCCACCAACCCACGTGACATTGACTCCCTGTATTATTGTGCGTTAGGAATGAATTAGTCCACCGACCCACGTGACAGTGACTCCCTGTTTTATTGCGCGTTAGGAATGAATTAGTCCACCGACCCACGTGACGGTGACTGTCTGTTTTATTGCGCGTTAGGAATGAATTAGTCCGCCAACCCACGTGACAGTGACTGTCTGTTTTATTGCGCGTTAGGAATGAATTAGTCCACCAACCCACTTGACAGTGACTGTCTGTTTTATTGTGCGTTAGGAATGAATTATTCCGCCAACCCACGTGACAGTGACTGTCTGTTTTATTGCGCCTTAAGAATGAATTAGTCCACCAACCCACGTGACGGTAACTCTCTGTTTTATTGCGCCTTAAGAATGAATTAGTCCACCAACCCACGTGACGGTAACTCTCTATTTTATTGTGCGTTATGAATGAATTATTCCACCAACCCACGTGACGGCGACTGTCTGTTTTACTGCGCGTTAGGAATGAATTAGTCCGCCAACCCACGTGACGGTGACTGTCTGTTTTATTGCGCCTTAAGAATGAATTAGTCCACCAACCCACGTGACGGTAACTCTTTGTTTTATTGCGCGTTAGGAATGAATTAGTCCACCAACCCACGTGACAGTGACTCCCTGTTTTATTGTGCGTTAGGAATGAATTAGTCCACCAACCCACGTGACAGTGACTGTCTGTTTTATTTCGCCTTAAGAATGAATTATTCCGCCAAACCACGTGACGGTAACTCCCTGTTTTATTGCGCGTTAGGAATGAATTATTCCACCAACCCACGTGACAGTGACTCCCTGTTTTACTGCGCGTTAGGAATGAATTAGTCCGCCAACCCACGTGACGGTGACTGTCTGTTTTATTGCGCCTTAAGAATGAATTAGTCCACCAACCCACGTGACGGTAACTCTTTGTTTTATTGCGCGTTAGGAATGAATTAGTCCACCAACCCACGTGACAGTGACTCCATGTTTTATTGTGCGTTAGGAATGAATTAGTCCACCAACCCACGTGACAGTGACTGTCTGTTTTATTGCGCCTTAAGAATGAATTAGTCCACCAACCCACGTGACAGTGACTGTCTGTTTTACTGCGCGTTAGGAATGAATTAGTCCACCAACCCACGTGATGGTAACTCCCTGTTTTATTGCGGGTTAGGAATGAATTAGTCCACCAACCCACGTGACAGTGACTCCCTGTTTTATTGCGCGTTAGGAATGAATTAGTCCACCAACCCACGTGACGGTAACTCCCTGTTTTATTGCGCGTTAGGAATGAATTAGTCCACCAACCCACGTGACAGTGACTGTCTGTTATATTGTGCGTTAGGAATGAATTATTACGCCAACCCACGTGACCGTGACTGTCTGTTTTATAGTGCGTTAGGAATGAATTATTCCGCCAACCCACGTGACAGTGACTCACTGTTTTATTGTGCGTTAGGAATGAATTAGTCCACCAAACCACGTGACGGTGACTGTCTGTTTTATTGCGCCTTAATAATGAATTAGTCCACCAACCCACGTGACGGTGACTGTCTGTTTTATTGCGCGTTATGAATGAATTAGTCCACCAACCCACGTGACATTGACTCCCTGTTTTATAGTGCGTTAGGAATGAATTAGTCCACCAACCCACGTGACATTGACTGTCTGTTTTATTGCGCCTTAAGAATGAATTAGTCCACCAACCCACGTGACGGTGACTGTCTGTTTTATTGCGCGTTAGGAATTAATTATTCCGCCAACCCACGTGACGGTATCTCCCTGTTTTATTGCGCGTTAGGAATGAATTAGTCCGCCAACCCACCTGACAGTGACTCCTTGTTTTATTGCGCGTTAGGAATGAATTAATCCACCAACCCACGTGACGGTGACTGTCAGTTTTATTGCGCGTTAGGAATGAATTAGTCCGCCAACCCACGTGACAGTGACTGTCTGGTTTATTGCGCGTTAGGAATGAATTATTCCGCCAACCCACGTCACAGTGACTGTCTGTTTTATTTTGCGTTAGGAATGAATTAGTCCACCAACCCACGTGACAGTGACTCCCTGTTTTATTGTGCGTTAGGAATGAATTAGTCCACCAACCCACGTGACAGTGACTGTCTGTTTTATTGCGCGTTAGGAATGAATTAGTCCACCAACCCACTTGACAGTGACTGTCTGTTTTATTGTGCGTTAGGAATGAATTATTCCGCCAACCCACGTGACAGTGACTGTCTGTTTTATTGCGCCTTAAGAATGATTTAGTCCACCAACCCACGTGACGGTAACTCTCTGTTTTATTGCGCGTTAGGAATGAATTAGTCCACCAACCCACGTGACAGTGACTGTCTGTTTTATTGCGCCTTAAGAATGAATTAGTCCACCAACCCACGTGACATTGACTCCCTGTTTTATTGTGCGTTAGGAATGAATTAGTCCACCGACCCACGTGACAGTGACTCCCTGTTTTATTGCGCGTTAGGAATGAATTAGTCCACCGACCCACGTGACGGTGACTGTCTGTTTTATTGCGCGTTAGGAATGAATTAGTCCGCCAACCCACGTGACAGTGACTGTCTGTTTTATTGCGCGTTAGGAATGAATTAGTCCACCAACCCACTTGACAGTGACTGTCTGTTTTATTGTGCGTTAGGAATGAATTATTCCGCCAACCCACGTGACAGTGACTGTCTGTTTTATTGCGCCTTAAGAATGAATTAGTCCACCGACCCACGTGACGGTAACTCTCTGTTTTATTGCGCCTTAAGAATGAATAAGTCCACCAACCCACGTGAAGGTAACTCTCTGTTTTATTGTGCGTTAGGAATTAATTATTCCACCAACCCACGTGGCGGCGACTATCTGTTTTACTGCGCCTTAAGAATGAATTATTCCGCCAACCCACGTGACGGTAACTCCCTGTTTTATTGTGCGTTAGGAATGAATTAGTCCGCCAACCCACGTGACGGTGACTGTTTTATTGCGCCTTAAGAATGAATTAGTCCACCAACCCACGTGACAGTGACTGTCTGTTTTATTGTGTGTTAGGAATGAAATAGTCCACCAACCCACGTGACGGTAACTCCCTGTTTTATTGCGCCTTAGGAATGAATTAGTCCACCAACCCACGTGACAGTGACTGTCTGTATTAATGCGCGTTAGGAATGAATTAGTCCACCAACACACGTGACAGTGACTGTCTGTTTTATTGCGCCTTAAGAATGAATTATTCCGCGAACCCACGTGACGGTAACTTCCTGTTTTATTGCGCGTTAGGAATGAATTATTCCACCAACCCACGTGACAGTGACTCCCTGTTTTACTGCGCGTTAGGAATGAATTAGTCCGCCAAACCACGTGACGGTAACTCCCTGTTTTATTGCGCGTTAGGAATGAATTAGTCCACCAACCCACGTGACGGTAACTCCCTGTTTTATTTCGCGTTAGGAATGAATTATTCCGCCAACCCACGTGACGGTAACTCCCTGTTTTATTGCGCGTTAGGAATGAATTATTCCACCAACCCACGTGACGGTGACTCCCTGTTTTATTTCGCGTTAGGAATGAATTAGTCCACCAACCCACGTGACGGTGACTGTCTGTTTTATTGCGCCTTAAGAATGAATTATTCCACCAACACACGTGACGGTAACTCCCTGTATTATTGTGCGTTAGGAATGAATTAGTCCACCAACCCACGTGACAGTGACTGTCTGTTTTATTGTGTGTTAGGAATGAAATAATCCACCAACCCACGTGACGGTGACTGTTTTATTGCGCCTTAAGAATGAATTAGTCCACCAACCCACGTGACGGTAACTCTTTGTTTTAAGGCGCGTTAGGAATGAATTAGTCCACCAACCCACGTGACAGTGACTCCCGGTTTTATTGTGCGTTAGGAATGAATTAGTCCACCAACCCACGTGACAGTGACTGTCCGTTTTATTGTGTGTTAGGAATGAAATAGTCCACCAACCCACGTGACGGTAACTCCCTGTTTTATTGCGCGTTAGGAATGAATTAGTCCACCAACCCACGTGACAGTGACTGTCTGTTTTATTGCGCGTTAGGAATGAATTAGTCCACCAACCCACGTGACTGTGACTGTCTGTTTTATTGCGCCTTAAGAATGAATTATTCCGCCAACCCACGTGACTGTAACTCCCTGTTTTATTGCGCGTTAGGAATGAATTATTCCACCAACTCACGTGACAGTGACTCCCTGTTGTACTGCGCGTTAGGAATGAATTAGTCCGCCAAACCACGTGACGGTAACTGCCTGTTTTATTGCGCGTTAGGAATGAATTATTCTGCCAACCGACGTGACGGTGACTCCCTGTTTTATTGCGCGTTAGGAATGAATTAGTCCACCAACCCACGTGACGGTAACTCCCTGTTTTATTGCGCGTTAGGGATGAATTAGTCCACCAACCCACGTGACGGTAACTCCCTGTTTTATTTCGCGTTGGGAATGAATTATTCCGCCAACCCACGTGACGGTAACTCCCTGTTTTATTGCGCGTTAGGAATGAATTAGTCCACCAAACCACGTGACTGTGACTGTCTGTTTTATTGCGCCTTAAGAATGAATTATTCCACCAAACCACGTGACGGTGACTCTGTGTTTTATTGCGCGTTAGGAATGAATTATTCCACCAACCCACGTGACGGTAACTCTCTGTTTTATTGCGCGTTAGGAATGAATTATTCCGCCAACGCACGTGACAGTGACTCCCTGTTTTATTGCTCGTTAGGAATGAATTATTCCGCCAACCCACGTGACAGTGACTGTCTGTTTTATTGCGCCTTAAGAATGAATTAGTCCACCAATCCACGTGACAGTGACTGTCTGTTTTACTGCGCGTTAGGAATGAATTAGTCCACCAACCCACGTGATGGTAACTCCCTGTTTTATTGCGCGTTAGGAATGAATTAGTCCACCAACCCACGTGACAGTGACTCCCTGTTTTATTGAACGATAGGAATGAATTAGTCCACCAACCCACGTGATGGTAACTCCCTGTTTTATTGCGCGTTAGGAATGAATTAGTCCGCCAACCCACGTGACTGTGACTGTCTGTTTTATTGCGCGTTAGGAATGAATTAGTCCACCAACCCACTTGACAGTGACTGTCTGTTTTATTGTGCGTTAGGAATGAATTATTCCGCCAACCCACGTGACAGTGACTGTCTGTTTTATTGCGCCTTAAGAATGAATTAGTCCACCAACCCACGTGACGGTAACTCTCTGTTTTATTGCGCCTTAAGAATGAATTAGTCCACCAACCCACGTGACGGTAACTCTCTGTTTTATTGTGCGTTATGAATGAATTATTCCACCAACCCACGTGACGGCGACTGTCTGTTTTACTGCGCGTTAGGAATGAATTAGTCCGCCAACCCACGTGACGGTGACTGTCTGTTTTATTGCGCCTTAAGAATGAATTAGTCCACCAACCCACGTGACGGTAACTCTTTGTTTTATTGCGCGTTAGGAATGAATTAGTCCACCAACCCACGTGACAGTGACTCCCTGTTTTATTGTGCGTTAGGAATGAATTAGTCCACCAACCCACGTGACAGTGACTGTCTGTTTTATTTCGCCTTAAGAATGAATTATTCCGCCAAACCACGTGACGGAAACTCCCTGTTTTATTGCGCGTTAGGAATGAATTATTCCACCAACCCACGTGACAGTGACTCCCTGTTTTACTGCGCGTTAGGAATGAATTAGTCCGCCAAACCACGTGACCGTAACTGCCTGTTTTATTGCGCGTTAGGAATGAATTATTCCGCCACCCCACGTGACGGTAACTCCCTGTTTTATTGCGCGTTAGGAATGAATTAGTCCACCAACCCACGTGACGGTAACTCCCTGTTTTATTTCGCGTTAGGAATGAATTAGTCCACCAACCCACGTGACGGTGACTCTCTGTTTTATTGCGCGTTAGGAATGAATTAGTCCACCAACCCACGTGACGGTAACTCCCTGTTTTATTGCGCGTTAGGAATGAATTAGTCCACCAACCCACGTGACAGTGACTGTCTGTTTTATTGCGCCTTAAGAATGAATTATTCCACCAAACCACGTGACGGTGACTCTCTGTTTTATTGCGCGTTAGGAATGAATTATTCCACCAACCCACGTGACGGCAACTCTCTGTTTTATTGCGCGTTAGGAATGAATTATTCCGCCAACGCACGTGACAGTGACTCCCTGTTCTATTGTGCGTTAGGAATGAATTATTCCGCCAACCCACGTGACAGTGACTGTCTGTTTTATTGCGCCTTAAGAATGAATTAGTCCACCAACCCACGTGACGGTGACTGTCTGTTTTATTGCGCGTTATGAATGAATTAGTCCACCAACCCACGTGACATTGACTCCCTGTTTTATTGTGCGTTAGGAATGAATTAGTCCACCAACCCACGTGAAATTGACTGTCTGTTTTATTGCGCCTTAAGAATGAATTAGTCCACCAACCCACGTGACGGTGACTGTCTGTTTTATTGCGCGTTAGGAATGAATTATTCCGCCAACCCACGTGACGGTATCTCCCTGTTTTATTGCGCGTTAGGAATGAATTAGTCCGCCAACCCACGTGACAGTGACTGTCTGTTTTATTGCGCCTTAAGAATGAATTAGTCCACCAACCCACGTGACGGTGACTGTCTGTTTTATTGCGCGTTAGGAATGAATTAGTCCACCAACGCACGTGACAGTGACTCCCTGATTTATTGCGCGTTAGGAATGAATTATTCCGGCAACCCACGTGACAGTGACTGTCTGTTTTATTGCGCCTTAAGAATGAATTATTCCACCAACCCACGTGACAGTGACTGTCTGTTTTATTGCGCGTTAGGAATGAATTAGTCCACCAACCCACGTGACAGTGACTCCCTGTTTTATTGCGCGTTAGGAATGAATTAGTCCACCAACCCACGTGACAGTGACTGTCTGTTTTATTGCGCGTTAGGAATGAATTAGTCCACCAACCCACTTGACAGTGACTGTCTGTTTTATTGTGCGTTAGGAATGAATTATTCCGCCAACCCACCTGACAGTGACTGTCTGTTTTATTGCGCCTTAAGAATGATTTAGTCCACCAACCCACGTGACGGTAACTCTCTGTTTTATTGCGCGTTAGGAATGAATTAGTCCACCAACCCACGTGACAGTGACTGTCTGTTTTATTGCGCCTTAAGAATGAATTAGTCCACCAACCCACGTGACATTGACTCCCTGTATTATTGTGCGTTAGGAATGAATTAGTCCACCGACCCACGTGACAGTGACTCCCTGTTTTATTGCGCGTTAGGAATGAATTAGTCCACCGACCCACGTGACGGTGACTGTCTGTTTTATTGCGCGTTAGGAATGAATTAGTCCGCCAACCCACGTGACAGTGACTGTCTGTTTTATTGCGCGTTAGGAATGAATTAGTCCACCAACCCACTTGACAGTGACTGTCTGTTTTATTGTGCGTTAGGAATGAATTATTCCGCCAACCCACGTGACAGTGACTGTCTGTTTTATTGCGCCTTAAGAATGAATTAGTCCACCAACCCACGTGACGGTAACTCTCTGTTTTATTGCGCCTTAAGAATGAATTAGTCCACCAACCCACGTGACGGTAACTCTCTATTTTATTGTGCGTTATGAATGAATTATTCCACCAACCCACGTGACGGCGACTGTCTGTTTTACTGCGCGTTAGGAATGAATTAGTCCGCCAACCCACGTGACGGTGACTGTCTGTTTTATTGCGCCTTAAGAATGAATTAGTCCACCAACCCACGTGACGGTAACTCTTTGTTTTATTGCGCGTTAGGAATGAATTAGTCCACCAACCCACGTGACAGTGACTCCCTGTTTTATTGTGCGTTAGGAATGAATTAGTCCACCAACCCACGTGACAGTGACTGTCTGTTTTATTTCGCCTTAAGAATGAATTATTCCGCCAAACCACGTGACGGTAACTCCCTGTTTTATTGCGCGTTAGGAATGAATTATTCCACCAACCCACGTGACAGTGACTCCCTGTTTTACTGCGCGTTAGGAATGAATTAGTCCGCCAACCCACGTGACGGTGACTGTCTGTTTTATTGCGCCTTAAGAATGAATTAGTCCACCAACCCACGTGACGGTAACTCTTTGTTTTATTGCGCGTTAGGAATGAATTAGTCCACCAACCCACGTGACAGTGACTCCATGTTTTATTGTGCGTTAGGAATGAATTAGTCCACCAACCCACGTGACAGTGACTGTCTGTTTTATTGCGCCTTAAGAATGAATTAGTCCACCAACCCACGTGACAGTGACTGTCTGTTTTACTGCGCGTTAGGAATGAATTAGTCCACCAACCCACGTGATGGTAACTCCCTGTTTTATTGCGGGTTAGGAATGAATTAGTCCACCAACCCACGTGACAGTGACTCCCTGTTTTATTGCGCGTTAGGAATGAATTAGTCCACCAACCCACGTGACGGTAACTCCCTGTTTTATTGCGCGTTAGGAATGAATTAGTCCACCAACCCACGTGACAGTGACTGTCTGTTATATTGTGCGTTAGGAATGAATTATTACGCCAACCCACGTGACCGTGACTGTCTGTTTTATAGTGCGTTAGGAATGAATTATTCCGCCAACCCACGTGACAGTGACTCACTGTTTTATTGTGCGTTAGGAATGAATTAGTCCACCAAACCACGTGACGGTGACTGTCTGTTTTATTGCGCCTTAATAATGAATTAGTCCACCAACCCACGTGACGGTGACTGTCTGTTTTATTGCGCGTTATGAATGAATTAGTCCACCAACCCACGTGACATTGACTCCCTGTTTTATAGTGCGTTAGGAATGAATTAGTCCACCAACCCACGTGACATTGACTGTCTGTTTTATTGCGCCTTAAGAATGAATTAGTCCACCAACCCACGTGACGGTGACTGTCTGTTTTATTGCGCGTTAGGAATTAATTATTCCGCCAACCCACGTGACGGTATCTCCCTGTTTTATTGCGCGTTAGGAATGAATTAGTCCGCCAACCCACGTGACAGTGACTGTCTGTTTTATTGCGCCTTAAGAATGAATTAATCCACCAACCCACGTGACGGTGACTGTCTGTTTTATTGCGCGTTAGGAATGAATTAGTCCACCAACGCACCTGACAGTGACTCCCTGTTTTATTGCGCGTTAGGAATGAATTATTCCGCCAACCCACGTGACAGTGACTGTCTGTTTTATTGCGCCTTAAGAATGAATTAGTCCACCAACCCACGTGACGGTGACTGTCTGTTTTATTGCGCGTTAGGAATGAATTATTCCGCCAACCCACGTGACGGTATCCCCCTGTTTTATTGCGCGTTAGGAATGAATTAGTCCGCCAACCCACGTGACAGTGACTGTCTGTTTTATTGCGCGTTAGGAATGAATTAGTCCGCCAACCCACATGACGGTATCTCCCTGTTTTATTGCGCGTTAGAAATGAATTAGTCCGCCAACCCACGTGACGGTAACTCCCTGTTTTATTGCGCGTTAGGAATGAATTAGTCCACCAACCCACGTGACAGTGACTCCCTGTTTTATTGTGCGTTAGGAATGAATTAGTCCACCAACCCACGTGACGGTAACTCCCTGTTTTATTGCGCGTTAGGAATGAATTAGTCCCCCAACCCACGTGACGGTAACTCCCTGTTTTATTTCGCGTTAGGAATGAATTAGACCACCAACCCACGTGACAGTGACTCCCTGTTTTACTGCGCGTTAAGAATGAATTAGTCCGCCAACCCACGTGACGGTGACTGTCTGTTTTATTGCGCGTTAGGAATGAATTATTCCGCCAACCCACGTGACGGTATCTCCCTGTTTTATTGCGCGTTAGGAATGAATTAGTCCGCCAACCCACGTGACAGTGACTGTCTGTTTTATTGCGTGTTAGGAATGAATTAGTCCACCAATCCACGTGACGGTAACTCCCTGTTTTTTTGCGCGTTAGGAATGAATTAGTCCACCAACCCACGTGACGGTAACTCCCTGTTTTATTTCGCGTTAGGAATGAATTAGTCCACCAACCCACGTGACAGTGACTCCCTGTTTTACTGCGCGTTAAGAATGAATTAGTCCACCAACCCACGTGACGGTGACTCTCTGTTTTATTGCGCGTTAGGAATGAATTAGTCCGCCAACCCACATGACGGTAACTCCCTGTTTTATTGCGCGTTAGAAATGAATAAGTCCGCCAACCCACGTGACAGTGACTGTCTGTTTTATTGCGCGTTAGCAATGAATTAGTCCACCAACCCACGTGACGGTAACTCCCTGTTTTATTTCGCGTTAGGAATGAATTAGTCCACCAACCCACGTGACAGTGACTCCCTGTTTTACTGCGCGTTAAGAATGAATTAGTCCGCCAACCCACGTGACGGTGACTGTCTGTTTTATTGCGCGTTAGGAATGAATTATTCCGCCAACCCACGTGACGGTATCTCCCTGTTTTATTGCGCGTTAGGAATGAATTAGTCCGCCAACCCACGTGACAGTGACTGTCTGTTTTATTGCGCGTTAGGAATGAATTAGTCCACCAACCCACGTGACGGTGACTCTCTGTTTTATTGCGCGTTAGGAATGAATTAGTCCGCCAACCCACATGACGGTAACTCCCTGTTTTATTGCGCGTTAGAAATGAATTAGTCCGGCAACCCACATGACGGTAACTCCCTGTTTTATTGCGCGTTAGGAATGAATTAGTCCACCAACCCACGTGACGGTAACTCCCTGTTTTATTGCGCGTTAGGAATGAATTCGTCCACCAACCCACGTGACGGTAACTCCCTGTTTTATTTCGCGTTAGGAATGAATTAGTCCACCAACCCACGTGACAGTGACTCCCTGTTTTACTGCGCGTTAAGAATGAATTAGTCCGCCAACCCACGTGACGGTGATTGTCTGTTTTATTGCGCGTTAGGAATGAATTATTCCGCCAACCCACGTGACGGTATCTCCCTGTTTTATTGCGCGTTAGGAATGAATTAGTCCGCCAACCCACGTGACAGTTGATCACTTTCGTGATGTTTATAGTGCGTTTTTCTTTTGTGCCGCATTTGTCAGTTAAATGCTTTTGAGACCACCGAACGAAAACATATGTACTTATTCATTTCTGTTAACATTATAATGTTTATTACTAGTGTTTAATCTCTCTCTATATATATATCTAAGACTCTTACCTCAGCGTGTTAATAGGTCATGCGCCTCCAGCTTACGATCGCATACTGAAAAGGGTGTCGACTTGCTTGCTGCCTTCCTGTATGACTGACGTCACAGCTTGCCCTGGCCAATCATCGCCCGCCAGCTTGGCTTCCAGACGTTTCCATGATGTTATTATTTAAGTGGCGGCGTTTTGCTCTCCATCAGCATTCCTTCTTCAAACCTTCTACGGTCTTCTTCAACTAGCGAGAGGCATTCGTGCCTTCCGCCCTTCTCCGGGGCCTTCTAAACTTCAGGCCTAATCTGCATTTATGAGTGAAACTACCAGGAAACGCAACAGCAGAGAGCTTCAGCACTGAGAAAGTGCATTCTACGTTTTTACTCCAAACCGCAAGAAGCTGCATCAAATCGCAGTTCTAAATGCCATGTTATTTGGCATTCAAGAAATAGCATCAAAACCTAACGATGTTAGCCAATGTACAGCGCTGGTCGCCCTGGCGAAGTTATTTTCCTGATGCTGGACATTTCAAATTCTACTACCAAAAAATCTAGTGTTGGCCACGGCAGTCTCCGTCAGCATGCTTCTAGTCATCGCCACTAAAGATAAGTTTGTGCCTTTTTTATTATTATCTTAATCATCTTCGTTTTAAGTGTTTGCTAGCAAGTGCAAGAATATTAAGTTTGTGTGTGCATCAAGCAGAATGAACTTTTGAGTAATAGCCCATGGCTGGGCCAACCTAATTAAAATTAATGAACATTTGAAACTGCCCCAGGCGGGCCAGCATAACTAATTTTTTAATTAAGGCTTTATTAATGTGTTTGCAAGTTTCACCCTAAAAATAAAAGTATTGTATTTACTCTCAATGTTCAGTCTAGTATTGAAAGAACCAGGCCGCATTTCCTTAGCCCAATCCTTTCAGTCTAATCTTCTCTCAAGGAAGTTATTTTGTCCAGGCCTTAAGCCTGATGCTGTCCTCCCGTTTATGTTGATGAATCTGGGCTGTTCTCCACATAACCATTTTGGTGCCGAAACCCGGGATGCTTGTAAACATTCTGTTTAACCAAATCTTCAAATTTCTTAATGTTGGAACTAATTCAAAATTTAAATGCCATACTGAACATTGAGTGTGTTAATATTTTAAAAATTGTGTTTTCTAATCTACTTCGAAAGTTTCAGCTCGAGTGTATATGGTTGGCACTGAGAAGGGAGACAAACAGCAGGCCCGTATTTCACCGCAGGGGAAGCCGCACTCTCTTTTCTGGCAGACTGTCAACTTCTTCCGAAGCAAGGTGTACCAGCTCACAGTATAGTCGTGAGTACACAACAAACTTTCATAATGCCGATTGACGAGAAACTCATTAATGCCAGAGCTTCTGTCAAAGGCAAGTTAACGCGTTTTCGCACTTTTCTAGATGAGCTCCCGGAAAAAGAACGTAATAGTGACATAATTTCTCAAAGACTGAAAGGTTATGAACAGGCCTTTGAAAAATATGATGAGATCCAAAGTAATATTGAGACCAAGGATCCCGATCAGCAAAGTGACCGTTGTGAGGTTGAAAATCTATATTATAAGGGGTTCGCAGACGCGAAGCAGCTTTTAAGAAGTTTAACATTGCAGGAAAAGCAGGAGAAAATTCCTTCAGAATCTTCTTCTTTTCCTTCCCGTGTTATATTACCGAAAATAGAATTACCTAAATTTACCGGAGATGAAGCTACATGGGAACCATTTTTTGAATTATTCAATTCATTGATTCACGAAAACGATTCTCTTCCTTCAATACAGAAGTTTCATTATTTGCGTTTGTCCTTGCAAGGCAACGCACTTAAACTCATCCAAGAGCTTACGTTGACAAATGAAAATTATGAAGTAGCTTTGGCACTTCTCAGAGATCGGTTTGGGAACACTCGTTTAAAAACTCAACGTCACATACAGGGTTTATTCAATTTACCTATTGTTCAAGCTGATAATCTTGCCTCGCTTCGTAATCTGATCGATGCTGCGGAACTTCATATTCGTGCGCTTGCAAATTTGGACCAACCAGTTGACCATTGGGATCTATTTTTGATTCATCTTATTTCTGTTAAATTAGACACTAAAACTTTAAAAGATTGGGAAGCAGCTCTGTCGCAACATTCATTGTGTACCTATGAAGCTATTATTAAATTCTTAAAGGCGAAATGCCAAATTCTCTCTGCTGTAGCCAGTCAAAAGAGTAGCGCTACCTTCAAACCTCCCTCTAATAGTAAGGACATCAGCCCCACTCAGAGAGTACTAAGGTCACATGTCTTTTCTACCAATATTCGGTCTTCCAATCAAGCACAAGCTTGTGTTTTGTGTCAACAACCACATAACTTGTACCAATGCGCTCAATTCAAATCTTTATCTGTGGATGAAAGACGCAAATTAATTACCACCCACAAGCACTGCTTTAATTGCCTATCAGCGACACATATGATAAGCAATTGTCGTTCTGAACGGTTATGTTTTCACTGTAAAGCAAAGCATCATACTCTCCTGCATAGGCATGAAAGATCGCGGTCATCAGCAACCAATAGTTCATCCGCTAAATCTCATTCTGAGACTTTGCCGAATAACGCTCAGTCTTTTACTCAAAGCTCTGTTTCGTTCAGTAAAACTCAAGTTTTATTGTCCACTGTCCAAATTCTAGTGAAGAATGTTCACGGAAAATGGGTTTCTGTAAGGGTATTGTTAGATAATGCTGCAACTAACAATTTTATCAGTGAATCGCTAGTTCGCAAGTTAGGTCTACAAATATGCCCTACTTCTATAGAAGTTACAGGAATTAATGGTTCCAAATCGCAATCTCTGAGTTATGCTAAAGTGGATGTAAAAGATTCCAATAATCTTGGCATTCATTTAAATTTAGATTTTTTAATTATAAATTCCATAGGTAATGACACCCCCATTACTTCTTTTCAAGTCCAGGGTTGGAATATTCCGCATCATTTGCAACTTGCAGATCCGAATTTCAACAGAGCTTCATCTGTAGAAATTCTTTTAAGTGCCAGCATTTTTTGGCAATGTTTACATCCGGAAAAGGTTAAAGTTGCCCGTGATGTTTTCTTTCGTAGAACTGATTTTGGTTGGATTGCCACTGGGCAAATATACCGCAACCCCGTTCAACAAAAATCTCATTGTTATTTTGTTGGTGCTGATTTAAATCAAGAATTAATTAAGTTCTGGGACATTGAGGATATTCAAGTCACCTCACCTCATTCTCTCAATAATGAGATCTGTGAAACACACTACGTAGAAACCACTGTTCGCACTACTGAAGGCAGATTCGTGGTTACTCTTCCTCGCATTTTTAACCCCCCTGTTATTACAGAATCACATTCCAGAGCTCTCAAAGCTTTATTCGCAATTGAAAATCGCTTTAAAAAAGATGCTCTCTTAAAAACTCAGTATACTTCCTTCATGGAAGAATACGAATCAGCGAATCACATGGAAGTCGTTGCAAAATCTGAAGAAATTAGTAATCCTCCTAAAGAAATAGTATATCTTAATCATCATCCGGTTTGGAAAAATTCTTCCACCCGAGAACAGATAAGAGTGGTTTTTAATGGGTCATCTCCAGATGCTAATGGTGTTTCTCTCAATGACACTCTGCATTCTGGACCCGCTATTCAGACAGATCTTACTTCAGTTTTACTTAACTTTCGTCTATTCCCCATTGCTGTCCTTGCTGACATCAAGCAAATGTATAGGCAAATTCTAGTAAATTCAGAACAACGTGATTTGCAAAGAATTTTGTGGCGAGACGACAATGCAAAACCTATAAAAATATTTCGTTTAAGAACAGTGACATACGGTCTTAAGCCGTCTGCCTTTCTCGCAATACGATCTCTTCACATGTTGGCCGAACAAGATGGTCATCTTTTTCATCCTCTAGCTTCTGAAGTTTTGAAAACTGCATTTTATGTAGATGATTTTCTGTATTCTTTTCCTAGTATCTCTGACGCACTTCTTGTTTGTGAAGATTTAAACTCTCTTCTTTCCGGTGGTGGGTTTACCCTTCATAAGTGGAACTCGAACTCAACCGAATTTTTATCTAACTTTTCACAAGTAACTCCTGTTGACAAATGTGTTGCGCTTCCTACTGAGGAATCAGCTATTAAAACCTTGGGTGTTTTTTGGTCTCCTTCTTCAGATACCTTTTGCTATCAGGTACACTTATCTGAGTTTCACCCTCAAACGAAAAGGCAATTATTATCAGAAATAGCAAAAGTTTTTGATCCCTTGCAGTACATTGCTCCGGTGGTTATTACTGCAAAAATTTTCTTGCAAAAACTTTGGTTATTGAAAATTGGTTGGGATGAGGAGGTACCCTCCCCCCTTTTGGATGAGTGGTTGAAATACCGCAAGAGTTTGTTAGATCTTTCTCAAATTTCTATTCCCGGCACTTTAATTTCGGACCTTTCATGTCAGTATTTCGATTTGCACGTATTTGCAGATAGTTCTGAAAAGGCATACGGTTGCTGCGCCTATTTAGTAGGCCGCTCTTCCAATACTTTACCCGGATTTTCCAATTTAATTTGCGCAAAATCAAAGGTAGCCCCACTCAAATCCATATCTTTGCCTAGATTGGAATTATGTTCTGCTGTAATGGCTGTGGAATTAGCCAGCAAATTAAAAATCAGTTTAAATTTGAAATTTTCGACCACATGGTTTTGGAGTGATTCTTCCATCGTGTTAGCTTGGCTTTCAAAACCTTCTTCGCATTGGACCACTTTTGTGGCTAATCGCGTTTCTAAAATACAAGAGTTGTCTCATTTTGACCAATGGAATCATGTTCCGGGAAAAGAAAACCCCGCTGATATAATTTCACGTGGCTGCTTGCCCAAGAAATTAATTTCTCTTTAATTATACTGGAATGGTCCGGCGTGGCTCAGTCAGGATTTCTCTTGTTGGCCTCGTTCATCTAATCCACTCGCAGAAGATGTTCCTGATGCTCGCATTGTTACCGCTTCCCTTTTTCTAACTTCTATTGCTACTAGTCTGTTTCAGCGTTACTCTTCATTTAATAAATTAATTCGTGTGGTAGCATATTTATTTCGATGGAAATTTCTTGTTCTTGATCAGCCTGTGAAACCGCAACCCTTTCTCACTAAAATGGAATTGGAATTTGCTACTCGTAGAATCTTGTTTCTCATGCAACAAGAAGTATTCTTTCTTGAGTATCAGACGCTTTTAAGCAAAAAAGCTTTACCAAAGTCTAGTAGGCTGTTACCTCTCACCCCTTTTTTGGACCAAGATGGATTAATAAGAGTGGGGGGTAGGCTAGAATATTCTAGTTACTCAGATGAGAAAAAACATCCCATTATTCTCCCTTCTAGACATCCTATTACTACTCTTATCGTAAAGAAATTTCATTATCAGAATTTGCACGCTGGCACCCGCACTTTGCTTTGTTTAATTCGCGAGAAATATTGGCTCATTAACGGTGTTCATGAAGTTTCTTCTGTTATTCGGAAATGTATACCTTGTTTCAAATCTAAGCCCCCGCCAATCACGCAAATTATGGGAAACTTGCCATATTTTCGTTCCGAACCTAGTAAGCCTTTCGCCCTAACGGGTATCGATTATGCCGGTCCTTATGTCTATCAAGTTAATTCCCCTTTATCTAAGCGAAAGTTGTTAGGTAAACTTTATATTTCTTTATTTGTGTGCATGGTGACAGGAGCCATTCACCTTGAGTTGGTTACAAGTGCTTCTACTCCTTATTTTATAGCAGCCTTTTCTAGATTTGCCGCTAGAAGGGGTGTTCCTTCTGAGGTTTTCTCAGATAACGCAAAAATTTTTGTTAGTACTTTTGATCTTTGGAAAACTGCGCTTACCTCCCCTTCTGCTAAGGAACAGTTTTCTAATTTTTCGCATGCTAAGGGATTCAAATGGCATTTCACTCCCCCATACGCCCCCCATCATGGTGGTCGTTGGGAATCTTGCATAAAGCTCACGAAGAGACAGCTGAAGAAAACCCTTGGTTCAGCCATCCTTTCCTATGAGGAATTCAATTCTTTAATTATTCAGGTTGAGGGTATTGTAAATTCTAGGCCGCTCACGCCTTTGTCTAATGATCCTAAGGATCTTCTTCCCTTAACACCTGGTCATTTTTTAATAGGCTGTTCTTTAGCTTCTACGCCTCCTTTGCTGAGTCGACGCTGTGATCTCAGGTTGCCTATTTTCTGGAGGAAGTTAGACTCTTTGCGAAACTCCTTTTGGCGCCGTTGGAAGCTGGAGTATCTCGGCTCACTTAACAGAAGAGAGAAGTGGCGGCTTTCCCAGCCTGATGTGCGAGTGGGAGATATGGTTCTTTTGCGAGATCCAAGTCCCCCTCTCGTATGGAATATTGGTAGGGTAACTCACTGCCATTTGGGTCGGGATAATCATGTGAGAGTTGTAGATGTTCTCACTAGTAAGGGTGTCTATACTAGACCAATTTCTATGGTTGCTATCTTGCCTGTTGAGGCTTAGTGTCATCTTCTTTATTGTTGTTCACGTTTTTGTAACTGATTCTTTGATTGTTTTCTTTCGGGGGTCTCGGAGCATGATCACTTTCGTGATGTTTATAGTGCGTTTTTCTTATGTGCCGCATTTGTCAGTTAAATGCTTTTGAGACCACCGAACGAAAACATATGTACTTATTCATTTCTGTTAACATTATAATGTTTATTACTAGTGTTTAATCTCTCTCTATATATATATCTAAGACTCTTACCTCAGCGTGTTAATAGGTCATGCGCCTCCAGCTTACGATCGCATACTGAAAAGGGTGTCGACTTGCTTGCTGCCTTCCTGTATGACTGACGTCACAGCTTGCCCTGGCCAATCATCGCCCGCCAGCTTGGCTTCCAGACGTTTCCATGATGTTATTATTTAAGTGGCGGCGTTTTGCTCTCCATCAGCATTCCTTCTTCAAACCTTCTACGGTCTTCTTCAACTAGCGAGAGGCATTCGTGCCTTCCGCCCTTCTCCGGGGCCTTCTAAACTTCAGGCCTAATCTGCATTTATGAGTGAAACTACCAGGAAACGCAACAGCAGAGAGCTTCAGCACTGAGAAAGTGCATTCTACGTTTTTACTCCAAACCGCAAGAAGCTGCATCAAATCGCAGTTCTAAATGCCATGTTATTTGGCATTCAAGAAATAGCATCAAAACCTAACGATGTTAGCCAATGTACAGCGCTGGTCGCCCTGGCGAAGTTATTTTCCTGATGCTGGACATTTCAAATTCTACTACCAAAAAATCTAGTGTTGGCCACGGCAGTCTCCGTCAGCATGCTTCTAGTCATCGCCACTAAAGATAAGTTTGTGCCTTTTTTATTATTATCTTAATCATCTTCGTTTTAAGTGTTTGCTAGCAAGTGCAAGAATATTAAATTTGTGTGTGCGTCAAGCAGAATGAACTTTTGAGTAATAGCCCATGGCTGGGCCAACCTAATTAAAATTAATGAACATTTGAAACTGCCCCAGGCGGGCCAGCATAACTAATTTTTTAATTAAGGCTTTATTAATGTGTTGGCAAGTTTCACCCTAAAAATAAAAGTATTGTATTTACTCTCAATGTTCAGTCTAGTATTGAAAGAACCAGGCCGCATTTCCTTAGCCCAATCCTTTCAGTCTAATCTTCTCTCAAGGAAATTATTTTGTCCAGGCCTTAAGCCTGATGCTGTCCTCCCGTTTATGTTGATGAATCTGGGCTGTTCTCCACATAACCAACAGTGACTGTCTGTTTTATTGCGCGTTAGGAATGAATTAGTCCACCAACCCACGTGACGGTGACTCTCTGTTTTATTGCGCGTTAGGAATGAATTAGTCCGCCAACCCACATGACGGTAACTCCCTGTTTTATTGCGCGTTAGAAATGAATTAGTCCGCCAACCCACGTGACGGTGACTGCCTGTTTTATTGCGCGTTAGGAATGAATTAGTCCACCAACCCATGTGACGGTGACTCTATGTTTTATTGCGCGTTAGGAATGAATTATTCCGCCAACCCAAGTGACGGTAACTCCCTGTTTTATTGCGCGTTAGGAATGAATTAGGCCACCAACCCACGTGACAGTGACTCCCTGTTTTATTGCGCGTTAGGAATGAATTATTCCGCCAACCCACGTGACGGTAACTCCCTGTTTTATTGCGCGTTAGGAATGAATTAGTCCACCAACCCACGTGACGGTAACTCTCTGTTTTATTGCGCGTTAGGAATGAATTATTCCGCCAAGCCAAGTGACGGTAACTCCCTGTTTTATTGCGCGTTAGGAATGAATTAGTCCACCAACCCACGTGACAGTGACTCCCTGTTTTATTGCGCGTTAGGAATGAATTAGTCCACCAACCCACGTGACGGTAACTCCCTGTTTTATTGCGCGTTAGGAATGAATTAGTCCACCAACCCACGTGACGGTAACTCCCTGTTTTATTGCGCGTTAGGAATGAATTATTCCGCCAACCCACGTGACAGTGACTGTCTGTTTTATTGCGCCTTAAGAATGAATTAGTCCACCAACCCACGTGACAGTGACTGTCTGTTTTACTGCGCGTTAGGAATGAATTAGTCCACCAACCCACGTGATGGTAACTCCCTGTTTTATTGCGCGTTAGGAATGAATTAGGCCACCAACCCACGTGACAGTGACTCCCTGTTTTATTGCGCGTTAGGAATGAATTATTCCGCCAACCCACGTGACGGTAACTCCCTGTTTTATTGCGCGTTAGGAATGAATTAGTCCACCAACCCACGTGACGGTAACTCTCTGTTTTATTGCGCGTTAGGAATGAATTATTCCGCCAACCCAAGTGACGGTAACTCCCTGTTTTATTGCGCGTTAGGAATGAATTAGTCCACCAAACCACGTGACGGTGACTCTCTGTTTTATTGCGCGTTAGGAATGAATTATTCCACCAACCCACGTGACGGTAACTCTCTGTTTTATTGCGCGTTAGGAATGAATTATGCCGCCAACGCACGTGACAGTGACTCCCTGTTTTATTGCGCGTTAGGAATGAATTATTCCGCCAACCCACGTGACTGTGACTGTCTGTTTTATTGCGCCTTAAGAATGAATTAGTCCACCAACCCACGTGACAGTGACTGTCTGTTTTACTGCGCGTTAGGAATGAATTAGTCCACCAACCCACGTGATGGTAACTCCCTGTTTTATTGCGCGTTAGGAATGAATTAGTCCACCAACCCACGTGACAGTGACTCCCTGTTTTATTGCGCGTTAGGAATGAATTAGTCCACCAACCCACGTGACGGTAACTCCCTGTTTTATTGCGCGTTAGGAATGAATTAGTCCACCAACCCACGTGACAGTGACTCCCTGTTTTATTGCGCGTTAGGAATGAATTAGTCCACCAACCCACGTGACAGTGACTCTCTGTTTTATTGTGCGTTAGGAATGAATTATTCCGCCAACCCACGTGACAGTGACTGTCTGTTTTATTGCGCCTTAAGAATGAATTATTCCACCAACCCACGTGACAGTGACTGTCTGTTTTATTGCGCGTTAGGAATGAATTAGTCCACCAACCCACGTGACAGTGACTCCCTGTTTTATTGCGCGTTAGGAATGAATTATTCCGCCAACCCACGTGACGGTAACTGCCTGTTTTATTGCGCGTTAGGAATGAATTAGTCCACCAACCCACGTGACAGTGACTCCCTGTTTTATTGCGCGTTAGGAATGAATTATTCCGCCAACCCACGTGACAGTGACTGTCTGTTTTATTGCGCGTTAGGAATGAATTAGTCCGCCAACCCACGTGACAGTGACTGTCTGTTTTACTGCGCGTTATGAATGAATTATTGCGCCAACCCACGTGACTGTCTGTTTTATTGCGCGTTAGGAATGAATTATTCCGCCAACCCACGTGACACTGACTCTCTGTTTTATTGCGCGTTAGTAATGAATTATTCCGCCATCCCACGTGACACTGACTCCCTGTTTTATTGCGCGTTTGGAATTAATTATTCCGCCAACCCACGTAATAGTGACTGTCTGTTTTATTGCGCGTTTTGAATTAATTATTCCGCCAACCCACGTAATAGTGAATGTCTGTTTTACTGCGCGTTAGGAATGAATTAGTTCGCCAACCACGTGACAGTTTATACATTGCATAATTGATTGAATAAAATTATTTTATACACGCACTCATACTCAAATCAAATAGTGAGACCCGAATTTTGCCAACTCGCAAGCTTCAGGTGTTCTGTTCATCAGGTTCCGTGGAGAGCATGTGATGGGACACAACCCGCAAACGAGTAGGTGACTCATAGTCTGCTCTTCACCACACTTACACTAAGTCGAGTCACAGGCAAATCCCCACTTTTTCAAATTTGTCTTTGACCTCTCCACTCCTGTGCGCAGCCTGTTGAGAGTCTTCTACATTGACCAGGTTTCTTCGTGTCCAGCGGGCAGGTGTTCAGATGGTAGCGTCCATCCTGCAGAGTAGTTATATCTGGAGCGCCAAGACAGCAATCTCAATATTGAAGGAGAGACTCTCAGATTTTCAGTGTCGTGAAGAAAACTCCTTCTTGATTTGAGTATTTGAACTGCAGGTAAGTAATCATGCAAAGGATGGGTCTGTTAGGTCAAAGCTTTAGATTTCTCTAATCTGGCTGCCGAATCACGGCGGATATCTGGAGATGAGATACCCGTCAGATAGTAGATTTTATCAAGCGGCGTAGATCTGAGACAACCTGTAATAAGTATGAAGGTCTCATTTAATGCAATGTCTACCTGATTAGCGTATCTAGATCTGTACCAGACAGAACATGTGTATTCTGCTGCTGAATAGCAAAGGGGCATGGCTAAATTTCTTACGGCGAGAGGCTTTGTTCCCCAAGTTGTACCGCACAATTTAGGTAAAATAATGTGTCTTGCTGTTACCTTTCGTTTGGTGTTCAGGCAGTGTGTTCTAGATATTTTGGAGTAAAGCAGTGCACAAATTCTGTGCCTTCCCTGGTCACTTGCAGTTTCCTTGCTGCCTCTCAGTTCTTGAGATGAAAGGCACTTCAGTCTTTGACGGTTTGGGTTTCAGCTGGTTGGCTCGGAAATAATCGCTGAAATTTTCTGTCTGTTTTATTGCGTGTTACGAATGAATTAGTCCGCCAACCCACGTGACGGTGACTCGCTGTATTATTGTGCGTTACTGCCTCCTGTAATTAACAATGTATTGAGCTTCACGAGCTCTTTCTTTCCGATACGCATGTTTAACGACCTAATAGCTTGCCACGGTGGTGAGTGGTTAACGTGTCGGTCTACTAACCCCAAGCTTGCAGGTTCGGTCCTGGCCGTGGTAAGTGATTTTTGAAAGGTGGCAAAAATTTACGACATGCATGTCATACGATGTTGGCATGTCAAAGAATCCATATGAATTCAGTAGGCCGTGTTCATAATGGCAACACAAAGTTCCTCATTTATCTTGTACAGCCCCGGGGGGTGGGCAGTACCCCTGAGCCACCCCCCATCTTTTACTAAATCCACCCCAACTGGCAACATCATAAGACCAGAACATTATCTTTACACGGCAAGTGGCGGCCACCCAGCTCGGGAGGTTAGCCAACTAATTGCAACACATACATAAACATCTACACCAACAACTATCTGGGGCAGCTACAGTGACGAAACGCTGATCATGCAGCACCTAAAAGTATAAGAAGTGGAGTCCTAACTGGAGCCACTATCTGTTCCACTCAGTGTGTCGCAAGCGGCCCTAGCCATCGTCTGTTCCAGCTACATCATCAGGTGAGATTCAGCAAAGTGCTCAGACTCCATTATTTTGTATACACCTACCCCAAAGTTGTACACACTATTTGTATTTTACATTTACCTGAGACTTCCTAAAAGGGACTTACTTTTTTTTTCAGAATTTTTATTTATTGGTAAACAATTGACCTACAGTATGTATCATTAGTTTTACATCTCTGAATGAAATAAAATATTGGTCACTTTTCATGAAAAGTTCACTTAAAGAGTTCACCAGAAATTCTCCACTCATGTTCTGAACCGTTGTAATCATTTCTTGCATATCCATATTCCCCATTTGTGTCTTATAACCTGAAATTATAAATAGGAATGCTCTCTCACAAGGACCAGACCCTTCGTTGCTCTTCTTAGCCATATCATTGAGCTCATTTATGAAGTCCGCCCTGATGACGTCACTGTAGATCGAAACGAGCTTTCTTCTTCGGCTGTTCTATGTTTACATTTCCGTCGTCGTCCATCTCGTTAAAAGCTTGCATCATGCACGAAATAAATCATAAATAAATAACTAACCTTTGCATCTAACATCTTTATAGAACTGGGTCAAATCTTTCCGAGTTGTGTTGGTTTTTGAGAGGCAGTTTTCAGTGTTTGTAACGAAACATCCCCTCAGTACTGTTTCAAAATTTGGCCGTCACATCCGACAATCAAAACTGAAACAGATGCGTTGAAAACTTCTGTACACTTTTGCTTTGCACCATTGTCCAGCGTATTCTTCTGATGGAACTTACAAAATCCCTTAAGGTGCCCCCACCTCTTTCGTGCGCTGTTATGTTCCAGTCCACTGCTGCCGCTATAAACCAGGTTACAGCGTTTTGTTTTGGTTTCCCAGTAAGTTCAAAATCGCAAACCATTATGCGCTCCGCTGGTAGGTGGTCTATCCCCGGATGTATTCTCCGCAGTATAGCAGTCGTCCAAGTCCAAATTGTTCAAGCCCCTTGGCAGGATGTCACTCGATGCACTAATGTGTCGACATCTCCACATCGTCTACATTGAGCATCTTCAGCCATATTGTGACGTATGCGTTTACTCGCTGTAGGCACAATGTCGTTGATCACAGAGTAGAGTGTGGATCTCCACTGTGTTGGGATGTATTTATTTGAGGCGTTCAACCAAATCGTTCTCCAATGTCTTTGGGTGAATTTATGTTCTATTGATAGCGGCTTCTGTTGCCCCTTCAGCAAATATGTGTATAGATTCTTCGTTGAATTAAATTCCCCCTGAGTTTTCCTTTCCTGAGGTAAACTGTCTATTACATTGATAACGGCACGAAAAGCCGGGTTATGTGTCTATATTGCCCATTTATCGTCATAAGTGCTGGTGGGTGAAGAAAAGTCAATTCTGTTTGACTCCGCGTTCCTGACATAGATCGGAGGATGGTGCGCCCTAAGAGGGCTTTACATTTCATATCGACACAGGTTAGATTGAGGCCTCCTTGGAGATTTGGCAAGTATAATTGATCGCGGGCGACTCTGTACAGCGATCCTCTCCAGAGGTAGTGACCGATACACAATTCTAAACTTTGGCTAATTTGTTTCGTTGCAGGTAAGAATTGTGCGAGATACCATATCTTGGATAAAGCAAACACATTAATGTGCCATACTTTCTGTATGAGATTTAGGGACCTGGTATTTTGCTGGAATAAGGTATGCCTCACTTTATTGATTACCATCGCCCAGTTTTCACTTATCATATCTTTAAATTTGTTCTGGAAAATAATTCCCTAAATCTTCAGCTTTTGCACAATAGGGAAAGATCGAGTAGGTGTGGGTAACAGATGTTGCCCAAGCAACATCATTCCAGACTTTGATGGATTGACATGGGATCCAGATGTTTGCTGAAACTCGTTTATGATAGTCAGCATACGGTCTTCGTCGTTTTCCTCTGTGAGAAACAATGCATACATCATCGGCATATGCTCTTACTGCCACTTTTTTCTCATTGATCGTCAGACCTGTTACATTCTGGTTTATCCTCCGGAGGAAGGGTTCCAGTGCTATGATGAACAGGATCATAGAAAGTGGGCATCCTTGACGAACCGATTTACGGATGGGTATTTTCGATGTGAGATGTCCATTAATGATTACTATAGATTGTGCTGTTCTGTACAGTCCTGTAATGCATTTAATCAACCCGATAGGAAACCCGAAGGTTTGCATTGTAGACCATAGATATGAATGTTTTATTCTATCAAAGGCCTTTTGAAAATCAAGACTGACTAGTGTCGTAGGGGGAAGATTAGAAGAAGTTTTCTCATGTAGAATAATAATATTGCTTAACACCAACAAGTTCGAGATTATATTGTTTCCTGGAGTCGCACAGGATTGCCACTGTCCTATAATTTGTAGCAGTTGCGGTTTGATTCGGGATGCTATGACTTTTGTAAAGATTTTGTAATCTGTATTGAGAAGTGTGACAGGTCTGAAATCCTCAATTCCAAGTGGTCTTCTGATCTTCGGAATTAAAATAATAATTCCAGCAGTGAATTCTTCAGTTATGATTTGTGGGTTTCCCATAATCTCCTGGTAAATTTGAAGAAGATCTTCTCCTAGTATATTCCACATTAATTGATATAATTCATATGGTATTCCATCAGGTCCAGGAGAGCGGTGACGTTGAGTTTGGCTTAGTGCTGTGAAAATCTCCGCCGAGGTAATATCACTTACCAGCATCGATCCATCCTCTGCGGTCAGTCTGGGTAGGTTTTGTTGTAAGGTCCCATCGGTTTGCTCGCTATTTAGTTGGACGTCGGCGAAAAATGTTGTGAAATACTTTGCACCAATTTGAAGGATATCATCCATGTTCGACTGAGTGCAGCCATGCTCGTCCCGAAGTTTAGTAATGGTCTTTCGCTGCCCTTTACGCCTTTCTGTTAAGATGTGGAACAGTGATGAACGTTCTTCTTCTATGACTGAGGGAATCTTTGCTCGAATAAATGCACCCTTTAAATAATGTTCCTGAATATTTAAAATCGAATGCTTAACTTCTTTCATTTCACCAAGGACATCGTCGCCATTTGCTTGCTTTTGCTGAAGTTCATATAATACATCATAATACAGGTTTAAAGTACTTCTCCTCTCCCAGGCACGCTGTTTTGAAATTTGCTGGAAAAACTTTTTATAGCAGGTTTTACAACCTCGATCCACCAAGTCATATGATATGGATATTGCGACCTTTTACTGCGCAGCTTCATCCAAAGGGTTTCAAATTTGTTTAGCACATCTTGGTCGTGAAGGAGGGATGCGTTTAGTTTCCAATAACCGTGTCCATATATAGGTGGTAGTGACGTAGTTAAATACTTAAAGTACAGTGCGTGATGGTCACTGAAAGGTACTGGCACTACTGTGGAACTATGCAGGCTATCTCGCATTCCTCGTGCTATATATGCCCTGTCTATTCTAGATGCTGATCCGGCACGATAGAAAGTAAATTGGACGTCGGTTCCATGTTTAAGTTCCCACACATCATGGAGGTTAAATCCGTCTACGAGACTTTTGAGGCTGCGGCAGTTGTTGAAAGCGCCGGTTTGATCTCGAGGGTTTAAAACGCAGTTAAAATCGCCTGCTAATATGATATTATTGATCGGGCCCTGGAGAAAGTATCTGATGTCATCTTCAAATAAATGTTCTCTTGCCAGACGACCTTACTCTTCTGCCACTCGGATGTAACTCCACTTCCGAAACAATTAACCCTGATCTGTAAACGACAGCTGTGCCTCGGAGAGATGGGCCAACATTTGCTATGTATTCGTACCCACTCAGCCAGTCCAAGTTTGGATCATTTACTTCCTGAAGCAATAAAATGTCAATATCATAAGTCCTGAGAAAATCCTGAAGTAGAAAACGTGTCGTTAAACTTATGATGCAATTGATATTTAAAGTCGCAAAACAACGCAAGACACTCATATGCAAAGAACAACAGGATGAAGGTGACGTGCATCAGTATGTTTGAGTGCATTTAACTGACGATGAGCAATTATTTGAGGGGATCATTGGAGTGATGTTTAACTGGTGTGCACTTCCGGTGATTTACGGCGACTACGTGATGCACTTCGTGTTTGTGTGTTATATAATTTATCTTCTTCCCTCGCAGTGTTTTTGTTGACAGTTTTTATGGGAAGATTATGGGTGTCCTTAATGTTGGCTTTATCTGTGACCTTGGGTTTTGCTCCTGTTTGTGGATGTAGGGCACTTCCACTGACGTCCGTGACTTTCTTTTTACTTACTCTGATTGCAGCATCAGAGGTGGAAGTGAACTCTGCCTCCGATGTAGTAGATAGGGTTTCCTGAACTATGTCAGTGCTTTGCACGTGAAGTAATTGGGAGCGAACGGTACCGTTAGCTGGAGGGTGCTTCGAATGAACTGAGACTGTTGGGAAGCCTATTACTTGTGTGTGTTCTCGTTCTTCTTGTATGACATCCTGAAATTCCATGTCTTCCGATCACGTAAATTGGGTTTTGGGTACGTCAGTAGTGACAGGTCCGTCAATAGTATCTGGCTGCTGCACAGACTCCTTTGTTGGATGGCTGGTGTGTCCCTTTCCCGTGCTGTCCGATCGTGACTTCATAGTTCCCTCTTCATTACTATGTAAAGTAATCAGGGATGTTTCAACCACGTTATTTGATGGGTGAGATACTTCTGCAAAACTATCTGTGTTTGTGGAATGGGGCCTGTTATGAAGGGCCTCTGATATGGTTGGATATTCAGGGGAAAGTACTACAGTTTCCATGTCCGTAGTGTTGCATAGCGTACTACTCCCATCCGACTCACCCAGCACCGTGCTCTATGTTTGTTGTCTGACATGAAGTACCGGGCGATTCCTTCTGTTCGGACAGTCTACTTGTAAGTGGGAGGTTTCTTTACAATAAAAGCAGTACTTAGCTTGTCCTTCATATGTCAACACAACTTTATAATCATTGACCTTCAAATATGATGGTATGGGGTATTTAAGTTCAATTGTTACGATACGTATGCCATTACTTACAGCAAAAAATTCATATGCTTCATTCCAGCACTCGTTCCGTATGTCCTTGACAACTCCGTACGTAGAAAGCACGCGAGAGAGCCTTTCGTTGTTGACTTCGGGAGGTAGATTAAATACACGTACACGTTTTGTCAAAGAGTCTGCAGCAGTGATAGTTATCTTCGTGGTGTTACCGCTAGTTAGCCGGAAGGATTTCACACATTCATGTCGAGATAATATGTTTTCATAAAGTAACGTGGACACTAATTTAATGTACACTGTATTTTCCCCGTTGTTTAGTTGAATCGCTAGTACTTGATCTCTATTAAGCTTCAGGTCGTTTGTTATCCACCTATGTATTTCAAGTGGTGTCGGTCTGTTGTTTCTTTCTTCAAAAGCGCATTTAATAGTGTTTTTCCTGACATTCGCCATTTTTACTAGTTCAAAAATACAATACCCTATCACGGTAAGCACTTCCGAGTACGTCTTAACCTCGCGGCTAAACTCGGAACCTCACACGACGTAGGTAGCTATGTGAACTAGGAACTAACTTACATCCACTGACCAAATAAACACTGGTCAGTAAACTACACTTGCATTTACTAATTACACTCCTCTTCACGTCCTAATACCCCGCCTGACCTTCGTCACGATTGTCCGTGACCGTAGTATCCAGTAATTGCTTGGTCAGACTCCATTGTATTTCCCCGCACGCGACTCGACTACATAACGTCGAACCGCTGACATAAGCACGCCTATTGTATTACTCATCCCGTCCAGCTGGCAGGCCAGTACAGTAGCCTACATCTAGAGGTCCATCCCCTAACAAACACTTGCATCTTTGCAGGAACACCCCCTAGCGTTTAAACACCAAACAACACACTACACTGGTAAGCTCTCCCAGCTACGGGAAGCTACCCTCACCTAGGAACTACCTTCCAAATTAGCACAGTGACACAAGTGTTTTATCCCAAACAAACCCCCCAACGAAGGGATCTAAAACAATCTACTAGAATTCACGATAGTGTTCAAGGAGCTTAGATATCTAATCTACTTGACTGTCATAGTGTTTCAAGGAACAACAACATTCGACATGCAAGCTACCATCTGGATGTCATGTAACAAAGCTTGCACCTGGCACCCGAGGCCATACGATATTATTATTAACGACCTAATGAATCACATTCATTCTCTTTCTGGTTGGCTTAAAAAGAAAGGATCGCAGTCTTAGTATAGAGTGAGATTCAATTCTGTTTTGTGATAAGATTAGACTCCATTGTGGTAACAGTCAGGTAACATGCGGGTATGAATTACACATTGGTCATTCTTGTTTGAGTATGACGGGCTGGTTGGCGCAGTTGGTTAAGCGTTGGGCTTCATTCACCAAGATAGCGGGTTCTATTTCGGCTAAGTCCGATGCCATTCAGTTTGAAATGTGCCAACGCCGTGGAAGTAGCTTTACTTACATAATTTCGGCTCGAAAGTACTTGCAGAAGAAGACTCGTGCAAATACTTGGACATCCATGTAACGAATGATATGAGATCGAGTACTCATGTGGGTTGTGTCGTTTCCAAAGCGCACAAATCATTTCATTTTATAATGAGGGTATTAAGAGGTAATAGCTTCACCACAAACGAATTAGGATATTTGACCCTGGTGAAGCCAATTTTGGAATACGGCTCAGCGGTTTGGGACCCATATCAATGAGCTGGAGATGGTACAAAGGAAGGCTGCTAGGTTTGTGCTCAACTATTTTAATCCTAGAAATAGTGTAACTTAGATTATAGAAAGACTAGGGCGGGAATGTCTGGAAGATGGACGAAATCCAATCTATATCAAGTAGGGCTCATCAGTGAGCTGGAGATGGTACAAAGGAAGGCTGCTAGGTTTGTGCTCAACTATTTTAATCCTAGAAATAGTGTAACTTAGATTATAGAAAGACTAGGGCGGGAATGTCTGGAAGATGGACGAAATCCAATCTCTACGCTTTGTTTAACACTCACACCAATGGTCCAGCATGGGGAGAACTAAGCAAACTTCTGAGAAATCCCACCTACCTGAGCAGGACAGATCATTCACATAAAGTTAAGGGCCGACCGCAGCGTACCAATTATGGGAAAATTCTTTGATCGTGGTATTGATCATTGGAACTCATTACCTACCACAGTCTTAAAGCCTTTCCCCTAACATATTGATGTGTTTAAGAGGAGTCTGAAATTTTGTATAAATAGTTCCGAATCGCGACTACCGTACTTTAAGTGTGTTCGATATTATTGTTGGTAGTTTTCTGTTAGAGCACAATTTGCCACCGGAGAATTACTCCCATTTGAAAATAAAGTAATTGAATGAATGAATGAATGAATGAATGAATGGATGTTCAAGATCTCCTACAAGGCCAAACTCCCGACATCACGGCATCTCTAAAGCCACAGCAGTTAATGAGAGCGTTCAACCTATAACAGTATTATTTCGTTTATTCTTTTTTAAATTCGTTATGGCCCACTAAGGAGCGCTTTAGATCGTATTTAGCACAATTTTCCCTATTCGCTTCCCAATAGCTCTTCATCCGTTCGCTGTACTCTCTTTTGCGTTCCTCTATCCAATGAACAGATGAAAAATTCATGTTGGTTTCTCACCAAATATGAGTCTGTTTATTAGGGTTCTAAATGTTGGTCTCTTGTGAATGATTTTTCTTGATACCAATATCTTGTAGGTCTTGTGTTATTTCTACCAGATAATTGTTGTGGTTTCTCAGGTTTAAAATTGACTTCGTTAGACAAGTGCGATGTATTCTATGACCATAAAGTTGAAATCTCTTTTCTCTGATCAAATCAGCAACTTTTTCAATAGTTTGATAGATTTCGTGTGACTTATTTTTCATTTAAGGGGTTTCCATATTTTGGTCCTATGATTAATATTATTATTATTATTATTGATACTAGGGCTGTTTTATTTTTTCATGTTCTGATGGACAGTATAAAAATAACAGATTGACATACCAAACTGATTTTACTACTAAATGTTTGCTTGTTTTATTCTTATATCTCAACATAATCGCTAAAACGATTGGAACATTTGTCGTAACGTTACACCAGCTTACCAATGCCCTCAGCATAAAATTCAGCCGCCACTGAGGTGGGTACGTCTGGACAGTCTCCTGAAGTTTTCCTTTTTGGCGAGGCGTTGCCGCCCAATCATACCTTCAATTCTCGAAAAAGGTGAAAATCATTCACGATTGAACTGTGCCAACGTTACGATAGACTGCCGTTTAGTCCAAACCAGCACTGAATGATTTTCAACTTTTTTGAGTTCGCTATATCGGTAGGTTGAGGAACGAACGGACTATGGAGCACGTCTCTTAAATAACTACTTTCTGCATACTATAATAATATGCAGATTATGGTGGAGCCCCAGTTTATCGAGATTGGCCTTCAGCGACTGCGGTATGATCCCTGTGGGTCAATTTCAATTATCCAGATATTCATGACTATCAGTGGTCTTACATTGCCCATGTTTTGAATAAAATCGTCTGATATTCTCTCTTTTCCATTCACACTCCCTCTATGCTCACTGGGCCAAAGATTTTCCTCTCTTGTTTTTCTAAATATTTCGTTAGTGATCTGCCTCCAACGTTCAGGCTGTCTCATTGGTATAATGCTTCAGGTTGATTTACTGTGCTATAGTGTTTTAATTTTGAGGTTTTAGATATTGAATTTTATTTTATTTTTGAAAAATTAGGCTTATGAGATCACCTTTTGTCCGTGTGTCTGTGTGTGTGTGGGTGCATGTGTATCCCCCTCCCATAATAAAATCTAAACGGCTGGAGATATTTCAATGAAACTCAGTAACGTCATAGTAATATTTTGGCTGACCCCGACAGTGCCCTTCAAATTATATTACGTCAGTGAAATATTTCACCGGCATTCAATATCTCCGAAACTATTCCTGATATCACCCTGATATTTTGTACGGTGATAAAGGGCACTATGGGAAGTTTATATATGTAATTTTCAAAAACCTGTTAACTACAAAACGAACATGGCGGCCAAGCGAATTTCAAACATTTAAATATACTTTGCTCACGATTTAACCATCCGAACCCAGTGAAACTTGTTACAGCAAATGATTATACGCATTATAATGCACTGACATCTAATTTAGTTCAATTGTTTACATAGCCTCAAGATGGCTACTGTGTGAAATTCTAAAATTATTATTTTTATTTCTATTCATGCGTTCGAAGTCAATGTTCGAATAATGAACTTAAATAATAATCCTCATCTAATAGTAAATAACTCTATAGCCTATATATATTAAAATCCAACATGGCGACCATCCGAAATAATTAGACGGTTCTCAATATCTATTAATATATGACAGCAATCAAACTGAAATTTTATATGTTGATTGAGGCTATAAACATTAGTTTACCTATGGCATTTTCAATAACCTGGTGAGCATAAATCCAACATGGCGGCGACGCGAAATTTAAATATATAAATGGACGTTTCTCGCGATTTAACCATCCGAGGCATCTAATTTATTTCAATTGTATTCATAACCTCAAGATGGCGGCTGTTTGAAATTTTAAAATCTCCTTTTTATTTCTTGTGTCCTAATCATGCGATTGAAGTTTCAATAATACACCTACACAATAATCTTCATGTAATAGTACATAACTCTAAGGACTACATATATAAACAAGTAGTTCCGTGAAGAACTATACAGCCTAGTTTCATATACAGTATCCTACTCATCCTGCCTCTATCTACATACAAAATATCTGTTTAATTGCTGTAACAGATTCGTAGATATTGAGAACCGTCTAAATATTTCAGATGGTCGCCAGGTTGGATTATTATTTTTGTACTATTACATTAAGATTATTGTGTACGTGTGGTATACAAACTTCAATCGCATGATTAGAACACAAGAAGTAAAAACGAGATTTTAAAATTACGCACAGCAGCCATCTTGTGATTATGCAAACAATTGAAATAAATGAGATGCCAGTGGATCAACATTTGTATAAGCATTTAACGTGCAACGTTTCGCGGCACTCGGATAGTTAATTCGCGAGAAACGTCCATTTAAATATTTATACTTCGCGTCGCCGCCATGTTTGATTTGTGCTCACCAGGTTACTGAAAGTCCTATAGGTGAACATATGTTTATGGTCTCTATGAACATTAAAAAATTCAGTTTGGTTGCTGTAAAATATTCATAGATATTGAGAACCATCTAAATATTTCGGAAGCTCGCAATTTAGGATTGTTATATGTATAGGCCATAGAGTTATGTACCATTCAAGGACAATTATTGCCTAGGTTCATTATTCAAACTTTCACTTCGATCGCATGATTACGACACAAAAAATAAAAACTTAATTTTAAAATTTAGCACAGCCGCCATCTTGAGGTAATGTAAACAATTGAATTAAATTAGATGGAAGGGCATTATAAACTGCAAAATCATTTACTGTACCACATTTCACAGCGCTCAGAGAGTAAAATCACGAGAAAAGTCTATTAAAATATTTCAAATTCGCATGGTCGCCATGTTCGTTTTGTACTTTACAGGTTTATGAAATATACATAGATAAACTAGTATTAGTACCCTTTATCACCGTACAAAATTGCAGGGTGATATCTGTAATAGTTTCGGAGATATAGAATGTCAGTGAAATATTTCGCACAGCCGCCATATTGAGGTTATGTAAAAAATTGAACTAAATTAGACTCCAGTGTATTACAATGTGTATAAACAATTGCTGTGCCAAGTTTCATTACGTTTGGATAGTTAAATCGCGAGAAAAGTCTATTTAAAAGTCTCAAATTCGCTTGGCCGCTCTGTTGGTACTGTAGTCACCAGGTTTTTGAAAGTCTCATAGGTGAACATCTAATAGTGCCCTTTATCACAGAACACAATTTCAGGGCGATATCGGTAATTGTTTCGGAGATATTGAATGCTAGTGAAATATTTAGCACAGCCGCCGTAACAAAATTTGAAGGGCACGGTCGAGGTCGCCAGGAATAGCGCTATGAACTTACCGAGTTTCATTGAAATCGCTCCAGCCGTTTAGATTTTATTCGGGACACACACACACACACCTCACACACACACACACACACACGCACGCACGCACGCACACACACACGTACAAAAGGTGATCTCATAAGCCTATTTTTTCCAAAATTGAAAATAGGCAAAAAATTCAGCATGGCGGTTGTCAATATCTACGTATCTATTAGGCCTACACAATCAAACTGAAATGTTGTATGTAGATAGAGGGAATTAACATAAGTAGGATATATGAAAATAGTCTATATAGTTCTTCAGGGAACTAAGTGTTTCGTTTTTGATCTGTTCCAAGTGATTCCATAGACTTGTTGTAATTTAGAGATTCTGTGTTTGCTTCACCGTTTAATCCAGATGGGTGGATGATTTCACCTTTGAAATTTTTTACCTGAGGGATATTTCCAAGCTGAGTATTGTTTGTCTAAGAATCGAGGACATCCTTCCATGTATCGAGTTTTCTCATATGGCATATTTTAGTCCAGTTTTATGTGCAATTTCATCAAGTTTTTTTTTTGCGCATGGCTTTTAGTGCCAGGAGTTTCCGAGGACATGTTCGGCCCGCCAGTTTTGTAGCTGCTTCGAGACGGACACCCAATGGGTGAGCTACAAGTACCGTTGGGGAGGGAAGTTGGAATGTAAAGACGAGGAGTTGGAAGGTAGCGGCTGTGGCCTATAGTTAGGGACCAACCCCGGCATTTGCCTGGAAGGAAGATGGGAAACAACAGAAGACCATCTTCAAGGTTGCCGGCGGGGGGATTCGAACCTCCTCGCCTCCCGGATGTGAGCGACTGCCAGCAGTCATGCCGTAACAACCACGGCTAACTCACCCGGTTATCTTTAACTACTTTGCTGATATTAATCCCGATTATTTCCTTTTCCCATTCTATAGAACTAGAGTAAGCAATAATGGAGATAAGCCATCCCCTTGTCAGACTTCTCTTTTAATAGCAAAAGGACCAGAAATTTCTCCTAAGAACTTCACTTTTTTAGGTGTTAACAGTCATTGTCTGTATGATCAATTCCTTTTGTTTTCGTATCTACTCTGAATTTTCCAACACATCAATAAGTGTATGTCTATGTAAGGAATCATACGGATTTTTTGAAAGCAATTTATTAGTAATATTGTTAATATTGCTGTTTATTCACGAATTACTGGCATGTTAAACAGGAGATCAATGGTTGAAACTGTTGTACTGTCCCCGTTATCAGGATAGTAGGCTGTCAGATATCCGCCCCCCTCAATCGGATTGCCAATAATCAAACGCACCGGCACAGCTACATCAATGAAAATGGCACTGACAGATACTATCGAGATTAGAGCACAATAGTTAACAAGAAATTATTGTGGAACACACCAAATATACGGGGGTTCATACTTACCTTTACTTACCTCTTAAATTTATCTCGGGGACTGGGTTGTCAACTGGATCACTTAAAGTATGCCCTCACAATAACCTCCACCATGATATTAAAATGAACCAAAACGAAGACGAGAAACTTTAAACTGCACAATAATTTATTTCACATAAAGAATGAATTTAACAAAAATAAAACAACAAAATCCACGTGGCAATCAGAAGCCATCGACCACATAACCATGTCCTCCTGTCGGACTTGTATACTCTACATACAATGTTTCAGCTTTCTCAAGCTCAAAATAACGTAATTATAATAATGCACTTGGAATGGAAACGGGATTTGGGACGAGACACATATATCAATTGGTTTGCGTGTTTATATACTTCATATTTTATTTATAGCCACAAGGCTATTATGTAAACGTCCTTGGCCTCTATCATACAGTTGTCCGGGCCAGCTGCAATGCACCTGCATCGTCAAAGTGGACTCACCTGTCCGTTCAACCCTAGCATAAGCGAGTTACATCAGAGCTTAGCTCTCCCTTCAAAACACGTTAAATGTCCACATCTCAACTCAAATATTATCACGCAAATGTTTTAAATGCTCCATTCAAACACCAGTGGAATACTCTAATACTCCCAAATCATATTTAATTGTTCAATCCACTTGCTTAATTAGCGTTGTTTAGAGTATAATAACAAAACTCTTAATGTTAATAACAAAAGTCCATTAATTATTTATAACAATAATAAATTGTTTATAACAATGTCAAACGACAATTGAAAATTTTTATACACGCCTCTATTAATCCCTTTCATTACAAATTGTTATCAAAGATATTTACAAAATTATTTACAATATTAATATTGTTTATATTATTTATACAAGAAATACATTAAACCACACGTTTATCCGGTTGATAATTACTCAAATTGTGTTGATATAATCGACCAATGAAGGTTAGTTATATTTAAATGTCAAATTCAGGTTTAATAAGGTTTAATAATAATTATTAATATTTGTGACGGTAACCTCCATTCAAAATCTTTATCTCAAATTATTTAACACTCTTGTTAACTTTGACAGTATCTTCACATGAATAACTTTCAAAGAACCAGGACAATACATTCAGCGGAAAAATACTTCGCTCAAAACGCACAAAATTGCTCAACAATAGGCCCAGAATTCATCATATATCTTCATATATATGGCATCAAAATCTTCCAAAATACATACAAAAACCTCCACTCATAAATTCAACAACTTCATTTATTACTGTGGGAACCTCCTTCATTATTCAAGGGCATTACTCATCAGCGACTTTTACATGTCCACTGAACTAACGATTATACATCCATTGTTCCTCTTCAAAAAGTCTTATATTCATCAATTGTATTAATGACTGTTATTATTTAACCTTCGTGGGTTTCATTCATGAATCGATATGAAGTAAAAATTTGCCAATCACAAATAAATTTTATAGCAAATACGATTAGACACTCCTCCCTGGTCTATCAAAATTGAGATTAATATCTTCAAAGTAACGCAGTATAAAAATAGTATCTTCAATCAAAGTTCATCTAAACTGCATAAATAGTCGAATAGAATACAATTAGATTGTGGAATGCAAACATTATTGTTCCAATCTATAATTGAGAAAATTCCTATCAAAGTTCATTACTATAGTGTATTCAATAAATCGTATTCAAAGTTCATTTTTCATAAAATTGTCTATAATGCAATGATAAATGTCTATGTTGCAATCATGTTCATAAGACGACTAGTATTTCAAAGATCGTCGATAACGTATTAGATTTTAACGCTCTAAAATCATTTAATTATTCTTCTTTCTTGAGGATGACAGAAAATTGGTCAAAGTAATTTACTGAATAGAATTACTTTAATAAAGTGACACGCTGTCTGAATTCAACTCTGCCATAGCAAATCATTAACTTTACAGTCAAATCGTGACTACAAAAATATGCAAATTAATGAAAGAATCTAAATTATCAGTCTCAACTGATCCAAAATTATTTAACTATGCCAATGACATAACAATGTCTCAACAAATCGTAGAAAAAGGCATAAATCATCGAAGTGTACTGAGTACAGAAATGTTAATCAAGAAAACGGGGCAAAAGATAGGACAAAAAATATGGGAAAATGGTTGCTCAGATATCGCTACATGACTCAAATAATACAAGAAACGTTCACGACTACCTTATCTGTTGATTGAAGTTCTAGAGGAAAGTTTTCAAAGAAAACTGCTGTTGGTTCCATTTCACCAGCGTGAAGATGTGCTCCGTCCTCGAACCTGGAATCAGCGTCCTCGGAGAATCGAACTGCTTCCTTCTCCGGAAATTGCACTGCTCCATGTATACGAAAGACATCCTTCTGGCAAAACTCTTCTTTATGAGCCGGGTCCACCCTGGCCTCTCTTGAAAGTTCCCTGAAGTTCCAGTCGTAATTCGCCATTAAGTTTATTGCAGTTATTTCCGCAGAAATATTCATAATCGTGGAGTATGAAAATATTTCCACTGTCATTTGATATAATTCAGCGATGGATTCACGATGCATGAGTGTAGTTGGATGTTCACTACATGCTCGCTTTTGTAGAATGACGATTAACGAAGTTCCATGCTGTTACTTCACTCCATCGATATATGTCCCAATTGCATTAAAGCCTTAGCCTTCCATCTCAACTTCTGTTATAATCATTGAAAGCACTGCAAGATTATAATGTTCCATAGTAGAATGTATCGTTGTAACACCAAACGTATTCTCCAATATAACGGTTGTAACACGTGTCAGCCGTAGTGTATACTGTGGAAATTTAAAAGTGCCTCTCAGGTGGCGAGAAAATCACTTTTGTCTGCAGCCTTAAAGTGTCAATATCTTTCAAAGTATAACTGTGAAATTGTTCAAATGTTCTACACACCTCAATGTTGTACTGCCCAATTGAATTATAATAAAGGCAGAAGTTAACTCTTTATATCTTATCTCGTAGAAACGTTAATGTGAGCGTTACAACTTCACCTAGTTTCGAACAGCGTAAAATGGAACTGCTCCGTGTTCGTTCGATGCGCCGGGCTTTAACCTCACGCTAAAGAAGACTTGCTTCACTTATTCACTCGAAAATGACTATATAACATCTGAAATATATATGCGTTATCAGAATATCAGATATGCGGTTATGAGAGATATGAGAGCTCCTCTCTCCTGTGCACGACCTTTTATCAACTTCTTAAGGGGCGTATCCATCCCTTCCATAGCCTGTTGCTCCGTCATTGCTAGAAGTTTTAACTTTGGCTATACTTGACAGATTCTCAAATTTTCAAAAACTCAAAATTAATTTCTTCAAAATTCCAAATCAATGCCATAACTGAAAATAGATTTTCCACAAATCTGCATGCCAAAAGCAATCAAATATCGTAGTTTCAGCAATCTCCGTCTTCCTTCCAAACTATCGTTCATTGGTTCGAGTCTCTCCTCCAATAGCGTAACTTCTTCCTTAGCACGATACCTTGTTTCCTGCGACTGCGTCGTAAATCTAAGATCTTTCTCGAACAAAATCATGACGTCACCAAGAATCTCAGCTCAACCAGCCTACTTGCATGAATTCTACGTCATCCGTGCCTACGTCATGAATATACACGTCACAACTATGATAGCCATAACTTTATTCATATATGCCAATACAGCCATCGTGGTCTCAATATAATTCAATTTACGGGGGCATTCTCCCTTCACCACGTTTTAAAAACAGTTGCAAATTGTTTTTAAACTCTGTGTTATAAATATCTCAATTCATTTGAACACGAAATTGAATTATATTCTACTCTTGTATGATATTTCTTCTATGTTCCTTAATCATAAGTCTCTTCTACTCTGGGTTGTGTGTGGCTAATGCATTCTCCCCTCTCTACTTTCTCTTCTGTCCTGTATTTCTGTTTTCCAAGTTCTGCTGACTTGTAGAAGGACCAGGATCGATCACTACATCCTGTCTTTTCTTTTGGTTTTCAGCTTCCTTTTCTCGTAATTCCTTCAGATACTGCTGACTTTCTTTCTTGATACTTGTCGGGTGTCATAACCTGACCTTGAGAATTCTGATTCTGATTCTGGTACTGGTTATTTCTATTGTAGTTTCTATTATAACCATTGTTATAGTATCTACCTCTGCCGTTGTTGTAATTCCCTCTATTATTATTCCAGCCTCGTCTTTGCTGATATGGACGGTAACCTTGGGATCTGTTGTTGCGGAAATAATTATTCCTGTGAGGACCTACATTTTCAGTTTTTTTTTCATCAGGCTTATCAGTTTGCTGCACTTGATCCATGTAGACTGTATTAACGTCTTTGAATTCGTGCCTCTGACCTTTTTGTACCAAATTTGGCATTGGACTCGTGTAGTCAAGCCTTCTCAATAATTCGTCCATACTGGTCAAATCTCTGATATTTGACGATATGATCAGTCTTCTTACTTCCACAGGCAGCATACGTGAAATCGCATATATCAACTGCTCTGTTGACAATGGGGGTTGCAAAAATCTCAAGCGTGATAACTGACTCGTGAAGAAATCAGCGTACCGTGTTGGAAGAGTACCTGAATACTTCCTCGAGTATACCTCAGCTCTTAATGAATTCTGAGCTTCTATTGACCAGAATCGTATTATCAGTGCCTCTGCAAATTCGTCAAAATTGCTGAAAGTGTACCGAAATGCTCTAAACCATTCAAGGGGTCCTCCAGCTAGAAATCTTTCTACGATTCTCATCTCTCTCTCTCTAGGAATGTTGGCTTCTATGAAATAGTCTTTAAGATTCCTGATATATTCGATCGGTGTGAGACTATCCGTGTTGCTAAATTTTTGAGGTTTGTCTTCAAAATTCCGGATGACTGTCACATTTCTCGGATATGAATCCATATAATGTTTCCCACTATCACGATACTTCCATTCAGGTTCAATATTCCTATCCTCTTCTTCTTCCCTGAATCTGGATATACGTTCCTCAGGACTAATATCTCTCTCTTCTGTAGCGAGGTTACATCTTCTTACGTAATTTCTATCCTCTTCACCAGTCAATCCTTCAGTATCCTTGTCTGTGATTTCCGTGATGACTTTCCTAATCAACTCTTCCTTATAGGTTTCCATCATGCTAGCTTCTCCTAGTTTCAAATTCTGCAGTTTGCTCGTAGTTTCATTAACATCAGAGACAACCTTATGAATCTGTTCCTCTAACGCAGTTTTTAATGCTTGCACGTCCTGACCTATTTGAGTTCTATCCTCTACCTGCTTTTCGGATAGCGAATCCATCCTTACATTCAAGTCTTTCCTAATCTGAACTACTTCATTATTAATGTCTACTTGTGTACTGGCAAGTTTTCTTTCAATTCGCTCCTGAATCTGATCTACATGTTCCCCACTTGACCTGTTCCATTCATCTTTCCAAACCGTTACATTTGCAGTTAACATTTCCGCGATATCTACTTCAATGTCTTCCTTAAGTAAACGATTGTGATCTAATACTTGGGTTCTCATGACCTCTACATCGTATTTTAAACCAGCTAAAGAAGCTGTTGTCCTAACAGACTCGTCAACTAACCGAGTTGTTAATGCACTAATGTTACGAGTACAAAGCGTTTTTGAAGTTTCAATTTCTTCCCTAACTTTGTTAACATCAGTCTGAACTTAAGCAATGTCTACAAAAACAGTATTGACTTCTACTTGTATTTTATTGATACCGCTTTGCATATCATTAACATCTGAATGGATATTATTGATGTCAACTTGGACATTTGACACATCAGTTCGAGCATTTCTAACCTCTCTTTGAACTTCCTCTACTTTGTCTTGTACAGTAGCAACATCATTCCTAACAACAATTACTTCAGCTCTAGCACATGAAATATCACCCCGGACATTAGCAACATCAAGATTCAACATAGTAAGGTCTTTCTGTACCTTAGAAACATCTATTTTAACATCAGACACATCTTTATGCACATTGGATAAATCTTTATGGACATTGGACACGTCTGTGCGCATGTCAGTTACAGCATTCTCGATTCCCTGGGTATTGATCTGTAAACGCGACACATTATTTTCTAGGTTTGCAGAACTGGTCTGAAGAACTTTCAAACTTTCATCCAGCCTAATAGACAAATTACTAGCATTCCTAGCTTCCATCTCCTCCATTCTAATAGACAAATTAGCAGACAAGTTACTTGCATTCTCCTCCATTCGACTAGTATTCCTAGCTTCCATCTCCCTCACACTTCCATTCATGCTAGCTTTCAAATTAGCAGACATATTACTAGCATTCTCCTCCATCATCTCCTTCATACTGCTATTCATGCTAGCTTTCATCTCCTCCAACATCATTCTCAGACTCTCATCTGCCATTTCAATAATATTTCAATAGTCTTTAGGGACATACATCAAACAGAGCAAAATAACAACATCTGAGCAACATTTTTCACCATATATAAATTTGAGCAATTTTCTGTCTTAAATCTAACTTATAATTACCTTATAATTAACCTTCGTAGACACTTCATGTTGAAATAAACTCAAGCACATGTTCAAGTTTCTTTGGTTCATTTTAAAATATCCTAACACAAATAATTTACATTTACAATCCAAATAGTTTAATTTTATCTTTAATATGACTACACATGTCATAAGCCGGTCAAATAAAATAAGATTCCAGATCATAGGCGATTTTTCTAAGTTTCCAGCCAATTTAACCTCTCTCAAGTTGTATAAGATCTGATCTTTTCTGAGTGTAATTTTCCTAATACAATACAACATTTTATTCCTATATAATCACACTCTCAAATTCTACAATTGGCCAAGACATCTAACAAAGAATCAACCTCTTTATTTGAGTCTTCACAATACCTTTGACATCGATAACTTGGTATTCCAATGTTATTCGAACACTCCACAAAAATTGCGGTGTCAATTCTACTGCAATAACTTGGTAATCCAATGTTTTGCTGATCGTGCCCCACGTTTTAGGGTCGCCAATCCTACTGTCCCCGTTATCAGGATAGTAGGCTGTCAGATATCCGCCACCCTCAATCGGATTGCCAATAATCAAACGCACCGGCACAGCTACATCAATGAAAATGGCACTGACAGATACTATCGAGATTAGAGCGCAATAGTTAACAAGAAATTATTGTGGAACACACCAAATATACGGGGGTTCATACTTACCTTTACTTACCTCTTAAATTTATCTCGGGGACTGGGTTGTCAACTGGATCACTTAAAGTATGCCCTCACAATAACCTCCACCATGATATTAAAATGAACCAAAACGAAGACGAGAAACTTTAAACTGCACAATAATTTATTTCACATAAAGAATGAATTTAACAAAAATAAAACAACAAAATCCACGTGGCAATCAGAAGCCATCGACCACATAACCATGTCCTCCTGTCGGACTTGTATACTCTACATACAATGTTTCAGCTTTCTCAAGCTCAAAATAACGTAATTATAATAATGCACTTGGAATGGAAACGGGATTTGGGACGAGACACATATATCAATTGGTTTGCGTGTTTATATACTTCATATTTTATTTATAGCCACAAGGCTATTATGTAAACGTCCTTGGCCTCTATCATACAGTTGTCCGGGCCAGCTGCAATGCACCTGCATCGTCAAAGTGGACTCACCTGTCCGTTCAACCCTAGCATAAGCGAGTTACATCAGAGCTTAGCTCTCCCTTCAAAACACGTTAAATGTCCACATCTCAACTCAAATATTATCACGCAAATGTTTTAAATGCTCCATTCAAACACCAGTGGAATACTCTAATACTCCCAAATCATATTTAATTGTTCAATCCACTTGCTTAATTAGCGTTGTTTAGAGTATAACAACAAAACTCTTAATGTTAATAACAAAAGTCCATTAATTATTTATAACAATAATAAAATGTTTATAACAATGTCAAACGACAATTGAAAATTTTTATACACGCCTCTATTAATCCCTTTCATTACAAATTGTTATCAAAGATATTTACAAAATTATTTACAATATTAATATTGTTTATATTATTTATACAAGAAATACATTAAACCACACGTTTATCCGGTTGATAATTACTCAAATTGTGTTGATATAATCGACCAATGAAGGTTAGTTATATTTAAATGTCAAATTCAGGTTTAATAAGGTTTAATAATAATTATTAATATTTGTGACGGTAACCTCCATTCAAAATCTTTATCTCAAATTATTTAACACTCTTGTTAACTTTAACAGTATCTTCACATGAATAACTTTCAAAGAACCAGGACAATACATTCAGCGGAAAAATACTTCGCTCAAAACGCACAAAATTGCTCAACAATAGGCCCAGAATTCATCATATATCTTCATATATATGGCATCAAAATCTTCCAAATTACATACAAAAACCTCCACTCATAAATTTAACAACTTCATTTATTACTGTGGGAACCTCCTTCATTATTCAAGGGCATTACTCATCAGCGACTTTTACATGTCCACTGAACTAACGATTATACATCCATTGTTCCTCTTCAAAAATTCTTATATTCATCAATTGTATTAATGACTGTTATTATTTAACCTTCGTGGGTTTCATTCATGAATCGATATGAAGTAAAAATTTGCCAATCACAAATAAATTTTATAGCAAATACGATTAGACACTCCTCCCTGGTCTATCAAAATTGAGATTAATATCTTCAAAGTAACGCAGTATAAAAATACTATCTTCAATCAAAGTTCATCTAAACTGCATAAATAGTAGAATAGAATACAATTAGATTGTGGAATGCAAACATTATTGTTCCAATCTATAATTGAGAAAATTCCTATCAAAGTTCATTACTATAGTGTATTCAATAAATCGTATTCAAAGTTCATTTTTCATAAAATTGTCTATAATGCAATGATAAATGTCTATGTTGCAATCATGTTCTTAAGAAGACTAGTATTTCAAAGATCGTCGATAACGTATTAGATTTTAACGCTCTAAAATCATTTAATTATTCTTCTTTCTTGAGGATGACAGAAAATTGGTCAAAGTAATTTACTGAATAGAATTACTTTAATAAAGTGACACGCTGTCTGAATTCAACTCTGCCATAGCAAATCATTAACTTTACAGTCAAATCGTGACTACAAAAATATGCAAATTAATGAAAGAATCTAAATTATCAGTCTCAACTGATCCAAAATTATTTAACTATGCCAATGACATAACAATGTCTCAACAAATCGTAGAAAAAGGCATAAATCATCGAAGTGTACTGAGTACAGAAATGTTAATCAAGAAAATGGGGCAAAAGATAGGACAAAAAATATGGGAAAATGGTTGCTCAGATATCGCTACATGACTCAAATAATACAAGAAACGTTCACGACTACCTTATCTGTTGATTGAAGTTCTAGAGGAAAGTTTTCAAAGAAAACTGCTGTTGGTTCCATTTCACCAGCGTGAAGATGTGCTCCGTCCTCGAACCTGGAATCAGCGTCCTCGGAGAATCGAACTGCTTCCTTCTCCGGAAATTGCACTGCTCCATGTATACGAAAGACATCCTTCTGGCAAAACTCTTCTTTATGAGCCGGGTCCACCCTGGCCTCTCTTGAAAGTTCCCTGAAGTTCCAGTCGTAATTCGCCATTAAGTTTATTGCAGTTATTTCCGCAGAAATATTCATAATCGTGGAGTATGAAAATATTTCCACTGTCATTTGATATAATTCAGCGATGGATTCACGATGCATGAGTGTAGTTGGATGTTCACTACATGCTCGCTTTTGTAGAATGACGATTAACGAAGTTCCATGCTGTTACTTCACTCCATCGATATATGTCCCAATTGCATTAAAGCCTTAGCCTTCCATCTCAACTTCTGTTATAATCATTGAAAGCACTGCAAGATTATAATGTTCCATAGTAGAATGTATCGTTGTAACACCAAACGTATTCTCCAATATCACGGTTGTAACACGTGTCAGCCGTAGTGTATACTGTGGAAATTTAAAAGTGCCTCTCAGGTAGCGAGAAAATCACTTTTGTCTGCAGCCTTAAAGTGTCAATATCTTTCAAAGTATAACTGTGAAATTGTTCAAATGTTCTACACACCTCAATGTTGTACTGCCCAATTGAATTATAATAAAGGCAGAAGTTAACTCTTTATATCTTATCTCGTAGAAACGTTAATGTGAGCGTTACAACTTCACCTAGTTTCGAACAGTGTAAAATGGAACTGCTCCGTGTTCGTTCGATGCGCCGGGCTTTAACCTCACGCTAAAGATGACTTGCTTCACTTATTCACTCGAAAATGACTATATAACATCTGAAATATATATGCGTTATCAGAATATCAGATATGCGGTTATGAGAGATATGAGAGCTCCTCTCTCCTGTGCACGACCTTTTATCAACTTCTTAAGGGGCGTATCCATCCCTTCCATAGCCTGTTGCTCCGTCATTGCTAGAAGTTTTAACTTTGGATATACTTGACAGATTCTCAAATTTCAAAAACTCAAAATTAATTTCTTCAAAATTCCAAATCAATGCCATAACTGAAAATAGATTTCCACAAATCTGCATGCCAAAAGCAATCAAATATCGTAGTTTCAGCAATCTCCGTCTTCCTTCCAAACTATCGTTCATTGTTTCGAGTCTCTCCCCCAATAGCGTAACTTCTTCCTTAGCACGATACCTTGTTTCCTGCGACTGCGTCGTAAATCTAAGATCTTTCTCGAACAAAATCATGACGTCACCAAGAATCTCAGCTCAACCAGCCTACTTGCATGAATTCTACGTCATCCGTGCCTACGTCATGAATATACACGTCACAACTATGACAGCCATAACTTTATTCATATATGCCAATACAGCCATCGTGGTCTCAATATAATTCAATTTACGGGGGCAGTACGACGTCGAGTCATAAGTCATGGCAACTATTTTTATTACCGCGAACAGGAGACAACACGGAAAATCTACGATATGCATAGTGCCTGAAGATACATTCTGACGTCAGGAGATGCTCGTAGGTAAGTGACAGAACACAGGCCATTGGTAAACATTGCTTTAATATGGTATAGTCAGCAAACGGACAAGACTACGTACAAAGGACAAGTCTCCACTGGTTACAGAACTTCGTAATAATCACCCAAGGCGTCTACTGTGCTTTGCCAGCGGTGGGGCAGGTGCTGAATACCATTCGCTGTATGTGTATCGCTAACGTGTAACACCTCCCTCCGAAATGCTATGACGATGTCTTCTTGACTTTGGAGATCATAGTCACATGGGCTAAGATCAGACGGCGGTGGAAGAACCTCCCATCCCCACCGTTGTAAGTGACGCTGAACGATGGCTGCTGTGTGAGCTGTCGCGTTATCGTGTTATGTTCTTGCAATTCCGCTATAGTCCAGCGCCTGTCCTTCTGTAAATACTGATCGATCACCATTATCCGTAGGCTACATCTTTGTCCTTGGACACTGGACGGCCTGGACGAGGCAAATCGGCAGTTGATATTCTACCCCGTTTGAACGTCTCCACCCACCTCGCCACTGTACTATAGTGCATGGCACGCCCCGCAGCTCTGCATGGCATTGGCGTGTATTTCTGCCGCGGAGAACTGCGATTTTAATATACGATCGTTGCTCCTACTTTTTGACTTCCATTGTGTGACGCTCTCACTCACACACGAAAGTTGGGGGTATGCACAGACCCACACTGTTGTCTACATACACCATCTAGTGGCATCCTACGCAAGTACATACCGTACATTTCCAAATGCATACCGTAGATTTTCCGTGTTGTCTCCTGTTCGCGAGAGAAACAAGATGTTCGGGAAAGAACATATAGCCTACTTTCTCCTAAATGTATGGGTATAGTTATAACTCTCTGTCCTTATCATCTCCTAATTTCTCCCTATTTGAAGTGCAAATTGGCACACAGGATTTGAACAGTGGCGTTCAAACCATAGTTTATAATTTACCCCAGCATTTTGCAATTTCATCAGCAAACACTCCAAACACCGACTACTTACAATAATTGAAACTTCGTTGCTCTAATAAGGCCCATCTACAATGCGCAGTCGGCAGTCCGTAGTTGGCAGTCCTCGGTCGGCAGTCGCGATCGACTCCGTGTATACTATAGGCACCATACACAACATGAAGTTGCAGTTGGTAGCTGGCAGTTGGCAGTCGCGAATTTTATCCTTGACTGCCAACTACCCGACTGCAGCAATGCAATAGCCAATCAGAGCAGATCAGAAACTGACGTCACGTTGTTGTTCTGTGTCGTATACGAATGATATAGGACTAAGTTAAGTAACTTCGCAACCCGTTAATTTATAGGCTAATCTTAAATACACGGTATAACAAAATAATCCATCTCCAAATCATCCATATTGCAAGTGTTGAGGTTATCAACAACGCATCTGTGCACAAGGAATAAACGAATGTTACTGTATTATTACTCCTAGCAGTCGTTAAGACTGGGTTCACTAACTGGCCGGTATAGAGCGCTGCTCGGATCTATAGTTTCTGCATAGTACAACTGAAGGCTGGTAGATGTCACTCCGGTGGAGAATGTCTTTTTTTTTAATATATAATTTCCATTGCAAAAAGCACCATATAACGCTTTATTTTATAACGTCTCAGTACTCAAGAAACAATGAATATAAAAAAAATCAAGCAAAAAAGTTCTACTCTGATAGGATTTGAACCCCGGCCAGCCACATGAGAGACGGGAGCTCTAACCACACAGCCATTCGTACACTCATAACTCAGGCGTTATCGATCAAATACATATAACGTACTGTATTAGCAAATAATCACTTGGACTGAAGATTTCTTCACTGGAGTGTATTTCAAACCGAGTTCATTTCATATTAAGTTCATATAATGTTTATCAGTAGGTTATATTGCATGCAACATACTGAAATTAGTAAAATATAGGTCAGAACGAGAGATCAGCTGCCATCTTGTCAAATAGCCGAGACGATTCAGATTTTTAAAGTCACTTCTAGATTATAATATTACAATATAAACTTTTAATTTCGAACGAACCCCGTCGCTTAGAACAGATTAAACGATTCTTGGTTCGATAATCGGAACTGGTGGGTCCCATGTTATGGATTATAAATTTTGCATAATTCACACGGCCGCCATACTGAAATGGTACGTTTGATGACCTTGTAGTTTGGGCACAAGACGCGTCCCATATGAAGGTAGGTTGATACCCAATTTGGTAAAGATCCGATGATTAGTTTGGTCGTAATGCATTATTAAGTTTTGTCCATTCGATTGGCCGCCATTACCTTTTGGTAAAGATGGCGGCAATATAAAACATGACACTGAGGTGCCCTTTGCCAGTGCTACCTCTGTACCAAATTTCGTTCAATTCGGTTTAACCGTGTTCGAATTGATAGGGGGGGACAGACATTCAGAGTACACACACACACACACACACAGACTCACACACATACACACACACACAGACAGACACACTTTTTTTCGCCCTGTAGTGATCTCATAAGTCTACTTTCATTTTTTGCAAAAATCGAAAGTAGGCTAAAAAATAGTTTCCATGACTTATAACTCGACCCTGGTATAAAGTAAAATTCTCAGTAAAATAGTCTTACAGATATTTGTATGAATAAAGTTGAAGCGACAGGAACTAGGGCAGATATTTCAATAAATCTTGCCTAGCATTCTTGGCTGTCACTACTCACGTCCTGGCTCGATTTGCAGCTCTCCCAACAAATGTGATTCTTTTCTGAGGGCTGGGGCGGTGTACACTCAGCCTCCTCGAGCACACCTGAGAAGAGGTGGGTTCCATTTCCACTTTAGCCATTCTAGAAGTTGGTTGGTTCTTAATTTTAGGGGCTGCGACAACGCGGTCATGTAGCCCCGTGTACTTTGGGAGTGTGTAATCTCTCTGATAACCGGTGTTAATTGTGATGACTGTATTAGTGCGTGTTATCTGTTTTTTAAAAATTAAGTACAGACTGCAACTTATAATGTTCAAATAGTTCCTACTTTTGCCGCCAAGCGCCACCGTCAACGACTACTAGGCCGAGTTCAGAACTTAGCTACTAGACGCCACCGTAGTCGGCTCTTGGCAACGAACGTAGAAACCTAAGAGCGTTGTATTACATTCTTAACCTATCCAATTTAGCTTCACACAGGTGTAATTAATGGAAGGTTCTTTAACATTCCATAAATCTATGACATGGGCCCACCGGCTTTACTTCATCTCCGAAGGAAGGCATACTAAGGGATTTTAAAGCTCTTAAAAATCCGACAACTTGGGCCGGGTTTGAACCCGCGACCTTGGGCATAGAAGCTCAGCATGCTACCGACTACGCCACTGAAGCCGCCGGGACGGTACATATATTTAAGGCCTCCGTCGCCATCTAACGAAACCAACACCCAAATACAAATGGACACTGTAGTACAACCATCACAATAACACAGGTTGTAATACACAGAGCTTTTTTTTAAATAAGGGGTACTCTCAGTTGTAGTCGATAAAACATCACGATCTTGCAATTTGCAAAATCCGGTCATTGTTTGTGTTCGAATCATTAACTTTCAGCTCTTTTGATGCCTGGGTGGATGTTAAATAGTTCGTTATTTTCATAATCGTTCAGAACTAACCACACGCACAAAACAACTACCTACAGTACTCCACCTCCAAGCACTAGTCTGAGTGCTTATAAGAGCGAAGTGCCGAGTTGCCGACCAAAGGATTGAAATTGAGGATTACCCGAAATCTCCTCCAGATATTGTGACACCAGCTGATCGATGAACTTTCAAGTTGGAAATTATATTTGCCGGACTAGATATAAAATGTTCTAATATTTTCTCTTAAAATTTTTTCAAATAATATTAGTAATAATAATTTTTCAAATGTTTAAGGGGTTCGCGTACCCCGGCGTTCCCCCTGAAAAAAAAAAGGACTGTATATGTTAACCCTGCATTACTCACGCACGGTCTCACGTTCCGGCCGTAGGATGTTAGCCTACTTTCGATTTTTGCAAAAAATGAAAGTAGACTTATGAGATCAACACAGGGCGAAAAAAGTGTGTCTGTCTGTGTGTGTGTGTGTATGTGTGTGTGTGAGTCTGTGTGTGTGTGTATGTGTGTGTGTATGTGTGTGTGTGAGTCTGTGTGTGTGTATGTGTGTGTGTGAGTCTGTGTGTGTGTCTGTGTGTGTGTGTGTCTGTGTGTGTGTCTATGTGTGTGTACTCTGAATGTCTGTCCCCCCCCCCTATCAATTCGAACACTGTGAATGCGAATTGAACGAAATTTGGTACAAAGGTAGCACTAGCAAAGGACACCTCAGTGTCATGTTTTATATCGCCACCATCTTGACGGAAACGTAATGGCGGCCACACAAATGTTCAAAGCTTAAATCAAATTACGACTAACCTAATCATCCGATCTCTACCAAATTTTGCAACAACGTACCTTTATGGGGGGAGCATCCATTGACCAAACCAATAGGTCATCAGCGTAATAGTTTGCGGATGGCGGCCATCTTTGTGTGAAAATTGATTCCCCCTATTAATTCCAACAGGGTGAAACCGAATGGTACGAAATTTGGTACAGAGGTAGTACTAACAAAAGGCACCTCAGTGTCATGTTTTATATCGCCGCCGTCTTGACGCAAACGTAATGGCGGCCACACAAATGTTCAAAGCTTAAATCAAATTACGACTAACCTAATCATCCGATCTCTACCAAATTTTGCAACAACATACCTTTATGGGGGGAGCATCCTTCGACCAAACTAATAGGTCATCAGCGTAATAGTTTGCGGATGACGGCCATCTTTGTGTGAAAATCGATTCCCCTTATTAATTCGAACACGGTGCAACCGAATGGAATGAAATTTGGTACAGAGGTAGTACTAACAAAAGGCACCTCAGTGTCATGTTTTATATCGCCGCCGTCTTGACGCAAACGTAATGGCGGCCACACAAATGTTCAAAGCTTAAATCAAATTACGACTAACCTATTCATCCGATCTCTACCAAATTTTGCAACAACATACCTTTATGGGGGGAGCATCCTTTGACCAAACTAATAGGTCATCAGCCTAATAGTCTGCGGATGGCGGCCATCTTTGTGTGAAAATCGATTCCCCCTATTAATTCGAACACGGTGCAACCGAATGGAACGAAATTTGGTACAGAGTTAGTACTAACAAAAGGCACCTCAGTGTCATGTTTTATATCGCCGCCATCTTGACGTAAACGTAATGGCGGCCACACAAATGTTCAAAGCTTAAATCAAATTACGATTAACCTAATCATCCGATCTCTACCAAATTTTGCAACAACATGCCCTTATAGAGGAAGCATCCTTTGACCAAATGAATAGGTCATTGGCTTAATAGTTTGCGGATGGCGGCCATCTTTGTGTGAAAATCAATTCCCCCTATTAATTCAAACACGGTGAAACCGAATGGAACGAAATTTGGTACAGAGATAGCACTAGCAATGGGCATCACAGTGTCATGTTTTGTATCGCCGCCATATTGACAGAAACGTAATGGTGGCCACACAAATGTTCAAAGCTTAAGTTAAATTACGACTAACATAACCATCCGATCTCTACCAAACTTTGCAACAACATACCTTTATGGAGGGAGCATCCTTTGACCAATCTAATAGGTTATTAGCCTAATAGTTTGCGGATGGCGGCCATCTTTATGTCAACATTGATTCCCCCTATTAATTCGAACACGGTGGAACCGAATGGAACGACATTTGGTACAGAGGTAGCACTAGCAAAGGGCACCTCAGTGTCATGTTTTATATCGCCGCCATCTTGACTGAAACGTAATGGCGGCCACACGAATGTTCAAAGCTTAAATCAAATTACGATTAACCTAATCATCCGATCTCTACCAAACTTTGCAACAACATACCTTTATGGAGGGAGCATTCTTTGACCAATCTAATAGGTTATTAGCCTAATAGTTTGCGGATGGCGGCCATCTTTATGTCAAAATTGATTCCCCCTATGAATTCGAACACGGTGGAACCGAATGGAACGAAATTTGGTTCAGTGGTAGCACTAGCAAAGGGCACCTCAGTGTCATGTTTTATATCGCCGCCATATTGACAGAAACGTAATGGCGGCCACACAAATGTTCAAAGCTTAAATCAAATTACGATTAACCTAATCATCCGATCTCTACCAAACTTTGCAACAACATACCTTTCTGGAGGGAGCATCCTTTGACCAATCTAATAGGTTATTAGCCCAATAGTTTGCGGATGGCGGCCATCTTTGTGTCAGAATCGATTCCCCCTATTAATTCAAACACGGTGAAACCGAATGGAACGAAATTTGGTACGGAGATAGCACTAGCAAAGGGCATCTCAGTGTCATGATTAATATCGCCGCCATATTGACAGAAACGTAATGGCGGCCACACAAATGTTTAAAGCTTAAATCAAATTACGACCAACATAACCATCCGATCTCTACCAAATTTTGCAACAACATACCCTTATAGAGGAAGCATCCTTTGACCAAATGAATAGGTCATTAGCCTAATAGTTTGCGGATGGCGGCCATCTTTGTGTGAAAATTAATTTCCCCTATTAATTCAAACACGGTGAAACCGAATGGAACGAAATTTGGTACAGAGGTAGCACTAGCAATGGGCATCTCAGTGTCATGTTTTGTATCGCCGCCATGTTGACAGAAACGTAATGGTGGCCACACAAATGTTCAAATCTTAAGTTAAATTACGACGAACATAACCATCCGATCTCTACCAAACTTTGCAACAACATAGCTTTATGGAGGGAGCATCCTTTGACCAATCTAATAGGTCATTAGCCTAATAGTTTTCGGATGGCGGCCATCTTTATGTCAAAATTAATTCCCCCTATTAATTCGAACACGGTGGAACCGAATGAACGACATTTGGTACAGAGGTAGCACTAGCAAAGGGCACCTCAGTGTCATGTTTTATATCACCGCTATCTTGACGGAAACGTAATCGCGGCCACCCAAATGTTAAAAGCTAAAATGTAATTACGACCAACATAATAATCTAGTCTCTACCAAATTTTGCAACACCATACCTTTATGTGGGAAACATATTCTGACCAAACTGCAAGAACATCAGCCCAATAGTTTGCAGATGGTGGCCAAGTATGTGTGCAAATCGATTCCCCCTATCAATTCAAACACGGTGAAACCGAATTGAACGAAATTTGGTACAGAGGTAGCATTAGCAAAGGGCACCTCATATTCATGTTTAATATCCCTATAGCACGTTGTATTTCAACAAGCTACTACAACCAACATTCAATCATACTCCTTGAAAAGGACAAAGAGTTATAAAAATACCCATGCATTTAGGAGAAAGTAGGCTATATGTTCTTTACTGAACATCCTTTTTTTGTTATTACTAGATCTGGGATTTTAAGGCAAATGCCTATTTCGTTCCTTAAGAAATAACATGATTTTTTTAAATATCTTGACGTTTCATGATAAATCCCTTACATTAATAGAGTTTTAGAGTGCCCTAAAATGCCTATTTGGACCTTTAGAGCCTATTTTACTATTTTAGTGCCTAAAAATGCCTATTTTCTACATTTAAAATAAAATTCAACTTCTGTATTTTTTACAATCACACAATGGACATCCCTGGAACGAGCAGAACAGCAGAGGGTGGGTTTTTCACAGAAATGTGCTCTTCCCAGACAACTGTCACCAAAGGAATGCTGAGTGAAGGGTGGATGTGGAGGATTAGCTCAGAAGAACAACGAGCAGGTAGTCAAGGACGTACTGTGTCGAGTGACGGGGTGAGGGGGAGGATTATCTAGGAAGAACAAGGAGCAGGTAGTAAGAAGCGACATACTGTGTCAAGTCGCCAGTGAAAGAACATCTGTTTAAGTGAATATAGTTCATCATGCCTAAAACGAAATCATCTAAGAGTGCGCTTATACAACAATGGCTTGTACAATTTCCAGGGATGAATTTTGATGGCAAGATTATTTTCTGCCAGTACTGCAATAAACAGGTATGTGCCTATATCTTACATTTCATATTAATCTAAAATTAAGGTTTTGATATTGGCTTCTCTAATTAATTGTAGAGACCTACTGTCGGCGAAGAAAGTATGTGCAGTCGAGTTTAAACGCTAATACAATTTGAACCAGTCCACCAATCTAAAATATAAATACACCATCGTAAAGCGTGTTTTATTCTGCGTTATCTCCTGTTACATGCATATTTCTATTGTGTTTCTGGTGAAGGATATATTAGGCGGAATGCAAAAAAATACCTATTTTCTTGTCCGTTTTTTGTAAACAACAACTTTGTAGTTTAATTACATGAAAACGGAGAGCCTGTCGCTCGATTTCAAATAAAAATCGGTATAAAATACAGAAATCATTGTAAGTTTTCGGTATACAACGATTTGAAACAAAAACCTTCAGACCTTTGATGAACTCAGTCTCGATTTCGGAAGACCACCCAGTATCAAACGGACAGTCTTTTACAAAAACAATAACTTTTTTCCAACGTGTGTAGAGTAATTAAACTTCATAAATATATTTATAATAGTGCATTCCATAATCCCCCTAAATTCCATGAAAGTCGAACAGTACGTTTTCATGTAACGGTACTACAAAGTTGTTGTTTACTAAAAACGGGCAAGAAAATAGGTACTTTTTGCATTCCACCTAACATAACTTTCACAGGAAACATAGTAAAAATATGCATGTACCAGCAAAGAATGCAGAATAAAACAAGCTTTACGATGGAGTGATTGCATTTTAGATTGGTGGACTGGTTCAAATTTTATTAGCGTTTAAACTCGACTGCAGATACTTTCTGCGCCGACAGTAGTCCAGGCGACCTGGGTTCGATTTCCAGTACCGGCAGTAATTTAGAAATCTATGAGGTCTGGAAGGGTGTTGACCTAGCATCGTGAGGACAATTGCGAAACTACGGTGGGCAGGGGTCACGGAGGCAAGGCAATACGGCTGAGGGATGTATCGTGCTGACCACACGCCACCCAATATCTGCAGGCCATGAGCTGGGCAGCAACCGTTATTGAAAGCCAAGGCCCTTCGGGGACTGTAGTGTTCTTGTTCTTAATTAACTTTAGAGTAATAATGGCTTAATTTAAATAGTTCAAAATTACAAATTTTATTCAATAGCTCACCTTTTCTATTCCTCATCTTAGTCTCTAATTGACATCACTTGATTGTGTTTTAGATTTCACATGAGAAAAAATGCCACCTTCAGCAGCATGCAGATAGTGCCAGTCACAAAGCGAAAGCAGCCATGAAAAGTAACATTAGACAGACTCTGCTCACACAAACTATATCTCCTACAACTCATAATGGTTTCTATGCTGATATGTGTAGAGCCCTAGTTGCAGCAAATATCCCCTGGAATGCTGTGCATATTCCGGTTTTCAGAGATTTTTTACAGAAATACACCAAGCAGCACATCCCATCAGCATCTACATTAAAGAAAAACTACTTAGATATTTGTTACAATGAGGTCATTTTGTCAATCAGGGAGGATATTGGGGAGTCTTGCATATGGTTGTGTGTGGACGAAACCACCGACTCTGTGGGCAGGTACATTGCTAACCTTATAGTAGGAAAACTGGAACCCAATCAGGCATCTACCGCTCACCTTCTTTGCTCTAAACAGCTTGAGAAAGTCAATAGTCGAAGCATTGCATACTTCATCAACAAGGGGTTGCAATTGTTGTATCCTGGGGGTGTTGATGATTCTAAAGTCCTTCTCCTTGTCTCCGATGCTGCTTCCTACATGATTGCCACTACACCTCTCCTCAAAACTTTCTATCCTTCTTTAATTCATGTTACTTGCATGGCCCATGCCTTGCATAGACTCGCAGAAACAGTTAGGGCCGAGTTTCCTGCAGTAAATACTCTCATTTCAACAATGAAGAAAGTGTTCTGTAAGGCTCCATCAATAATAGCCATCTTTCGAGAGAAACTCCCCTCTATTCCCCTTCCACCACAGCCAATCATCACCCGTTGGGGTTCCTGGATGGAAGCTGCCCTGTATTATGCAGAACATCTTGAGGAAATCATGACTGTGATAGACAATGTGCCTTTAACGGACAACTCTGCATGTGTGTCGTCTGTCAAAGAACTGTTAAATGATTGTTCCAGTGTTCAGAGAGACATTGCGTATATTCAGGCAAATTTTTCATTTCTTCCAGTCACCATTACAAAAATGGAGGAAAAAGGAACCAGTCTCAAACAGCAATTTTCTGTAATTGAAGAAGCTGAGAATAACATACAAAGTGCTAGGGGCAAGGTAGGAGATAAAATAAGAGACAAGTGGTCTAGTGTACTGCTGAAGAACCCAGGTTATTCAATGCTGAAGAGGGTACATCAGGTAATGGATGGGGAAAAGGTAGACTTACCAAGTGAAATTGAATTGAAAAATGTAGGTAAATTTTCCTATGCCCCTCTAACATCTGTGAGTGTGGAGCGCTCTTTTTCTGCTTTCAAAATGATTTTAACAGACAAAAGACACAGCCTGACTGTGGAAAATTTGGAGAAGATTATTGCTATGTACTGTAAAGCAAACTACGAATGAAAGTACTGTAGGAATGTTCCTCACAAATAAATTAACACATACTCCATTCGCGTTTCCACCGTTATTGGATGCCTACAGTGCTGTAGTTGTGTACAGTGATTTTAGTATTAAGGTTTTAGATCAGTACTGATAATGATAATGATATATCATATAATCCAAAACATTTTGGACACATTACTTTTTATATTGTTTTTCATAAATGTCTTTTTTATTCTGTCTTAATTTTGCAGTTATTTCGGTTAAGAATAGGGATACCACGTTTGTTAAAGAAATAAAGTATCACGTTACTGTTTAAGTGTATATTGTAATATTTTAAAGTCTATTTCCTGCCTATCCACACATTTTGAAAACATATTTTAAGTGCCTAATTTCTCTTTTAAAAGCCTATTTACTTGTTTTAAAAGCCTATTTTAGGCTTTTTAGGCCTAAAACTAATTTTTTAGAGCCTAAAATCCCAGGTCTAGTTATTACATAGCTATAAATTGGCTAAAAGTGCGGCGAGCCGGTATAGCTTCCGTTTCCAGTCCCCGAACCGGGTTGTATGGAACTGCGCCCAAGTTTCACTAATGACCCTGGGCATTAGCATCAGCCTTCAAAAAGTGGCAGTGGAACTGCGCCCATTGAGAGCGGTCAGGCAGGTTCCCTCCCTCCACCCCTCTACCGAATTATGTTGTGTCGAGTGTTGTGAATTTGAAGTGACTCATTTCAAATCGGTTGTGTTTTGATTGCGAACAAGTCAAAAACCGTCCAGATTGCGAACAACTAAATATACCCTGTCCAGAATGCGGACAAGAGATTAGTGTTGGCCTGGAATACATAAAACAGGTACAGTTTTCAAAACAGACTAATATTTAATTTTTGTTCTAGCAATATTAGCATTAACTGGTACATTAGGATGTGTTCGACAACCTAACCATATTTTAAAAATAGTTTTGTTATTGCAAATGTTTAATTATCTAGTTTGAGGTAATCTTACCATTTAGACGATTATTATATTTTTTAAATTATATAACAAAACCAGAGGGCTAGTTATTTATGGTGGAATAGAGAGAGTTGTATTATTATTATTATTATTATTATTATTATTATTAGTAGTAGTAGTAGTAGTAGTAGTAGTAGTATTAGTGTAGCCTCCGTGGCTTAGGCAGCAGCGCGCCGGTCCCTCACCACTGGGTTCCGTGCTTCAAATCCTTGCCACTCCATGTGAGTTTTGTGCTGGGCAAAGCGGAGGCGGGCCAGGTTTTTCTCCGGGTACTCCGGTTTTCCCTGTCTTCTTTCATTCCAGCAACACTCTCCATTATCATTTCATTTCATCTGTCATTCATTAATCATTGTCCCAGAGGAGTGACAGGCTTCGGAGCCGGCACAATGCCTATCCTCGCCTCTAGATGGGGGCTTCATTCATTCCAACCCTGACCCGGTCCAATGACTGGAAAAAGGCTGTGGATTTTCATGATTATTATTATTATTATTATTATTATTATTATCATTATTGTTATTATTAGCCTCTGTGGTGTAGTGGTTAGTGTGATCAGCTGCCACCCCCGGAGGCCCGTAGTACAGCTGCTTATCGGGACGGGGGACTACCTCTTATTCTTAGCAGTGCAGAAGCTAGTGGTGGGAGACAGTCCATCACTTCCCCTTAAACCGACCTTGGGCTAACAGCCGACTTGACTATGGGCGCAGTTCAATCGGCCTAATTAAAAGGATCTGGAAATACCACTGATTATGGGCGCAGTTCCATATCTCCCCCCAAAACCCACTCCTACTCTTTCGTTCAGTCTGCGATGTGACCTTGAGTTGTAACAGTGCTGTTTTCTCCAAGCCCGGTCTGCCATTCCGTGCGTGAGTAAATGTGTTTGTACTTTTTCAACTTTTTAGTATAGACTCTTATGTCTAAATCCTAAACAAAATGGAACATAATGAGGAGAATAAGATTTTTCGTCTACTAAATGAAGTGTTAAGTGAACCTGATATATTTGATGATTTTCTGGAAGAAACAGATTCAGACTAAAAAGTGTCAGTGTGTATGTGTAAAAGTGTCAGATGTTTACAGAGTTGACATTATGCTAACCAAACAGATTTCTTTACATTCACGTTTTCTAAAATGCCATTTTCAAAAGCAATGTTGTTTAATAAGTTATTTCGTGCAGAAGGTTTTTCAGTAATTAGTTCTTTAGATATACGTTTTTAGTTGATAATTACACATATTATAGGCTTTTACGAACGTAAAAAAACTTCTATACTTCTTATGTAAATTAGAGTTTGCCAAAAATATCAAAATGTGTTCATTATAACCAAATTTTAACAATTAAAAGAAAACACGGTCTCTGAGTCCGTGCGTGGGCATTGGTGTAACTGTGTTAGCGTGGGTAACGCTGGGTTAAACACACCCAAGTTATTCTTGCAATTCCCGTTACAATATGTGCAGATAATTGAACCCGCGCAACGAAGAAGGACTTCCACACCATTTTTGCTCTTTTGTTTAAAGTATCATACTTCATATTTCATGCGTGCGGATGGATATGAGGCGTATCTGCTCCCATTTAAGGATAGGTATAGGTCGAGGTATAATAGTACTATGTCCATTGCATGCGGGATTATTTAATAAGAAAATATTTGTTAGTTTAAGTTTGGCCGCATCTCTTTATATTGAGATGTGCATTACGCTTGCTATTCTTTCTGACACACCCCTAATACTCGGGTGTTAGCATTGAGAGCCAGGGCGTAGTGAGCCCTCTCTTTAAACGCATGAAGTCTATCAACCCCGATGTATATTTTGTCATGTAGTTTAGCTGTTTTTATGTGTTTATGTGTTTGTGTTGGCTAATGTTGTGAGTGAGAAGGTTATGGAAGGAGGAAGGGTGGTATACTGGTAGCCCGTAGGTGGTGCCTTGGCCATTTTGCTGGCACCATCCCTCTCTGCTCCTGTCATCCTCACTTGGTCAATGTCTGTTTTCTATCCGCTCTATGGGATAGTTAAATGCGGTGACGCTGTGACGTCACAATCTGGTCTTTCATCTGATGATGTTAAAGTAGCAAGTGAATTTGTAATGTAACTGGTCATGTCCTGATCGCCTATGATGGTTTTGGGATTAAAAAGTAAAAAGAGAAGTAGTTATTGGGGGGGGGTTTGTTCCTTCAGATCACCTGTCTGTATCCGCTCCTGATAAGTGAGCGCGTGTGGGAGGGACGTGGTCGTAATTGTGATTAGCGCAGCTGCGTGTGTGTGGCTATGTTCCGCTACATCACGCGGGCGGGTGGCCTGTTATCGGCTAAGTCCTATCGTGTGTCGCGTGGCTGAGTGTCGGACGGCGCGTGTGGCTTGTCAACATCTTTGTAGACATGTCCCTGTGGCCCTAAGATAAGTCCGGCCTATCGTGTCTCTACATTGCTAAATGTTATAACTGCCGTAACGCGCTGAATCCTGTGTCAATGTATGCCATTATTATTGGTTTGTTTTTGTCATTTCATGGTCACTTCCGTTATAACAATAGTGTCTGTCGACGGCAGTGTTGCAATGGGGTGGAATCTGCAAGTCAGTGTTTTGCCATGTTTTGTTTTCATATGCTTGTGTACGGGAAGTCTCTGACGTTACGTATGTTGGCTGTCGGAACGTGACTTTTGCCAATGTGCGAGTGTTGTCACTGTTTGGGATTCCAGGCGGGCCAATGTGCTAATCTGTCCCGTTTTTACTTACCGGTGTTGTGTATACATTGTTTCCCGCAAGACCTCTGCCTTGTGTAACTATGTGTAATCCATATCTAGGAAGTCTATTGTGGTCCCCGTGGAGGCCTAGGATTTTCGGTACGCCCCCTTATTGGGAATTCCTGGGTCGCCAATGCCGAGGTAGGCTGTTGTGACGAGTACCTTAGAACGAATCTATGTTCCAGTATGTATGGTAAAAGAACCTTCCTGTCACTAAAAACGTTTATCTGACCCACTCATGTGCTTGTCTGTTGGGATTTGTGTGTCCCCAGTGTGGCTTTTGATTGTGTTTCACGCCAAAAATACCATTGGTTAGTTTGTTTTTGGCACGACTGGGTTGTGTGGTCGCGAGTTCGTACCCGCCTTGCTTTAAGGTCCTGGTGTTACAATTTTTTGTACTGTATATACCATGGTACACGTATCGTGTATTTAAGGCATGCAGATGAAAATACGCTTTGGCGTGAAAAATTTGGGTCTTTTAGAATGCCCCTTGTATTACAATTTTGAAAGTTATAGGGTTTTGAAGCTAGCGTAAATGATCGTGTGTACTACCTTCAGAGCTGGGAGCTGGTAGTTGGTTTGCGCCTGGTGAAGGCCGCGTGGCAATGCGTGTATTATCGCTGACCCGGCGATAGTATTGGATTACAATATTACAAGGAAGTGTTTTACCGGCTAGCTGTCTGGCCCAAGTGCCAGGCCAATGTGTGTATGCTTGCCAGCACGTTTTCGTACTATCTTGGGTCCCTTGCAACGTGAAAGAACCTTCCCTTAACTACATGTTGTGTTCCCAAATTTTGTGCTATTGTAGGCGTGGGATGAATATATTCTTGTTAGTAGTACTGTACCCGTTTAAACCATTTGAGCTGCTTGTCGTATCCGAAGATCAGCTGGATTGTAGAATCTCGAGGTCCCCGGCTCAAAAACCTGGAAATCCTACCAACAATAGCTAAATGGGGAGTGCACACTTTCTAAGATCATGTTTTGGTGAGGCAAAATGGGTATATTAACTAAATAAACGAAGAGCTCGAGATACTGACTATTCTCGGTTAAGTGGGCGAAATTAGTGGTTCATTAAAACCTCAAATGCACCAAAACATAATCCTTCTTCATAACTTATATAAATCATCAACACGCAGTTACAAAATTAACAAATAAATTTATTAACGAAGTGATAATAAATGAAATCAATTTAGTAAATATTCTCATAATAATTACATGTAATCCGCAAATGATTCTGCGAAAATTCCTATAATAAGATTCTGAAATTAAATCATCGTCCCATGGACGTTAGAAGCACTCCACTTCTTAAATAAAATTAAATAAACAAATTATCAATCAGCTGTTTGCACAACAGCTCTTAAATTTTATTCTTGTTCCCTAGTGATATATGAACAAAGATCGGTTTTAATACATCCAATGTCTTCCCATGACATTTCTACTTACTATTCCAATGTCCTCCATTGATAAAATTAATAGAAATTAATTTCATACTGATCTTCCATCAGATCACCTTTACACAATAGTAAACAACCTTATTGTGTTTAAAGAACGTCGTCACGTTCCTTAAACGTCACTCCAATTTATGGTTTAAACGTTTAAAAACATTTAAGTATATTAAACTTTCGTTTAATTGTCAACTAAGGTTCCCAAAATTATTTAATGATTAATGGTAGAAATTATTATTAAATAATTTAATTAAAGACTATTAATATTTCCAAATTATTAATTAAATTGTAAATGTTCGTTATTTAAATGTTTATTAATTATTAGAAATAATTATCAATCATTTTAATCCAAATAATAAACCATATTATTATTATTGTTTTAGGGTCAGATGTTTATTAAGAAAGTTATTCAGTTAACTTTATTATATCGTTAAATTCTCCTAGTTATTAATAGTATTGTATTTAAATATTGTTAACAAATGTCTTATGTTATTTACATAATTCGTGATGATTCTCAATCATCCAACCTTCCTTCTCTGGTTAACTACTGACAACTCCAAATTTTTATGCTCTTAAATAAAGTATCACTGTTACATTTTCATATCGCTATCATCATAGTAAAGATCTTTCGTTTCATAAATGGGCATACATACATCGCCGAACGGTTAAGTTAAGCTTATATAATTAATGTCTTATCCTTGATAATATCTTAATAATGATTAACAACATTTTCACTTTCAATCCGTTTCCCAAATATTTTCCGCCAATAGAACTAATCAATTCAACTGAGAGTCGTTTTACAATAATACTGGACAACTAAGGTCTTACTTAATTCTTTACTGTAATATATTTACTTATAATTTTCAAATAAACGCTCACAACGCGTATAATGACCTTCCCTTCTCTAATAGACTTAACAAATATCCACAGAATACTCAAACAACAACTTCTCTCAATTACATACGTAAATTCCGTATAACATTTTCCTCAGCTTGATATTACACAAATATAGCTGCTATAATTCTTTACTTCAATCTCTTAATACAGTATTCTGCCATAACAACTTATTAAAATTGCATATAATGCCTTGCTTTCATAATAAATTCGCTTATAATAATTACAGCGTATAGCTCTTTCAGATGTTGTGAAAATACATAATAACCGACTCTATTAAACAGTGATGACGTAATGGTTTACTAGTATAAGTTACTTTAGATTTCAAATAATTGTTGTTAACATTTAATAAATATAAACATTCGTCACTTCTCTCTGGTCTTTCCAAAATATTGCGTTAATGCAATTAAAGTCAATAACAATCTCCAAGAGTGTTGTAAAATTCCGTAGAATACTCAAATGTGCTGATTCGTCCGAGCAGATAAGATCTCTCAAATAAAATAAGATAATTTATCTACAGATAAATTGTTATTAATTATAACTGGCTAAAGTGGAATGTCCAAATAATGTTTCATCCTTCCACCAATTCAAAATGTTTAATTAAATAATTACTTGAACGAAGTCAGACTTGAAGATAACTATAAAGTCTTGGAAATGTCCAAATGATAATTCATTTCCAAATAAACATTCTTTTCAAAGTCTAAGTTGCTTAGGTAAAGTACTACCATTTTCTAGAATATTGAATAATATCCAATAAAATTCCAATAATATTCCAATAATGTTCAATAAACTTCAATAAAATTCAATAAAATTCCCAAAGATACGTGGATCGAAAGAAATTCGATAAACGAAATTACTAATAAAATGAGCTTAAATCTCAAAACCTATAAGTCAAAAATCCAAATGTTACTATCCGAAAATCTCACTAAAAGAAAATTAAGGTTCAAATGTCCAACGCGGAAAAATAATTTCTGGGCTTAAACTATTTCACACGCAACAAAACAATTTATCGTTGAAATGGTGTCATGCTCTCTAATATTCTAGTCTACAACTAGCTACTAACAAACCAACAGCTACTAATGAGGATAACTTTTTCTACCTTGCGATGACATCTTGTAGAAGAAGTATGGAGAGAATTACTGACGACACCAGCAATTCCACACTTACTAATCTTCATCCTCATTCTTGGGAAAACTGCCTTGCCACGACTCGAACCCTGCTCCCCGATCGTCAATCTCCCTGGCTGGCTTCGAACACGGAGCTCGCCTCGACCAGCGGAACCACAAGAATCCCCCAGTCTCGAAGTATAATGGACTGCTTCGCTTCGGGTCTGATAATATCTAGTCATGACGCGGTAATCAAGTTCCATCTCGCAACGTTGGAATGCAGCCTTGAAGTTGTTACACCACATCTTATAAATTTAAGATTAATTTCGGTTGCCCGGTATCCCAGTCCGGCAGTGTAACATCACGTTCCCAGCGCATGACTTGGCTTAAAACATACTCACTACAGCGTTAAATGCAATGTTAACTGTTCCCCTCAACGCTTGCATGTCGAACATTTCGATAAAAAGCTTGCCACTAAACATAGACTTGCTGTTGTCATACAAATGTTCGCACAGGCAGATAACGGGCCTTGCCTTCTCGCCTGTATAGCTGACACGCACCAAGCGAAACGTGCTTGCATAACGAAAGTGCTTTCAACAAAGAAAACTATCTTATTCTTTCGAATATCGCCTTGAAACTTTCATATAAAGTGCACACGATGTTTCTCTTTAGTTTAGTCAAACTTTCAATACTAGTTTCACACGAGAACTGATATTATGACAATATTCTGTTTCCCACATCTTTACCGGACTTCCCATGTTAATTTTTGACCGATGGAACTGCCTCCATCGCCGACAAACTATCTTCGCGTGAGACCCTAATCTCGCACACGCTAATTTCAGGAACACAATTGTCGCAGGTCCGCTCTGCTCGACACCTCCACACAAAAGACCTCGATCAGCGGCGCGTCCCCCACGCACCTCAAAACCAATCGAATGGCGCGTCATGAAAAGAAGCGGCAAACCAATCATTACTTAAATCTTCTTTCTGGATTATCAAACTTCCATCTCTGGGTGACTATCATAAATCCTTTTAATTTAGATCCTTTCTCAATAGTTTTAAATGTGCAGATTCTCTCTTCTTTAATAAATGGCAGTTTATAAATCGACGAAGCTTCTCATCAAGCCCGCTCATGTCTCCTTCCCTCACTGATTCTGGCAATTGGATCAGCCAATCAACGCATTTCTCTTCGAACTCTACAAGTTGCTATGGTCAGCCTAGCGAAAATACTACGCAGCATTGCCCAAGAGCGGCTTCTCTTCGCCATTTTGTTGTTGTCCAACACAATCTGAAGCTTCCTCCTGTATTAAAATTTTAAAAATGTCGTAATTCCTCCAAAAATATCGCAATCTTCTCCAAATTTCACCAAAACGTCCTAAATAGCATCCTGTCCATCCTGAATCATTTAGAATTCGAGTTCATATTCCCCTTAACGCTTGAATCAAAGCGTGACCAATGCTTTTATTCGGGTTCCATAAAACAAACCTTGAAATAGAATTCTAAATTCGTTTGTTAATCCACTCTCTCATAAAACTTCTTCAGATTCTTAGCATTGAATCTTCCCACAGAATTATCGCTATCAATTTCCAAAATTTCATAACAGTTGTTTCCAAAAACAGTGCCCACTCTAAACCGACCCATGTATACAATCGAAAATTTTGTGTATATCTTCTGAGCTACGTCAGCTTTCGTTGGTTTCCTAATCAGGACTAAATCTCCGACGTTAAATGGTGCACTGAATCGTTTTCCCCGAATCCTCTTCATACGTTTGTCTGCTGCCTTTCTTAAATTATCCTTGGCTTTCTCGATCCTTTCTCTTCTCGGAATTTCTGGATCTTTAGGTATGGAATCAAACAAATTCTTCCAAGGCCTCTCTGGCTTCCTATCAAAATGGAGCATCAACGGAACATCCGCCGAACTCTCGTGAAACGTTGTATTAAGGCATTCTTCAATGATGGGAACGAATCTAACCCAACTTCGATGATCATTAGGACAAAAAATCCTACAGAATTTTGCAAATTCCGACATAATTCTTTCGCTGGGATTCGTCTCCGGTCATCGCACACTAGAAAATATATGCTTAATGTCTAGCCTTTCCATGGCTTCCTGAAATCCCATAGACGTAAACTGAGGCCCATGGTCAGTTAAAATAAATTCCGGCTTTCCTGCCTTCGGAATTACTGATCTCTCAATCCTATTCAAAACTTGCCTTGTTGTAGCTTTCTGGATCGGATCCAAAGATACCAATTTTGAAAATACGTCTATCGTTACTAATACAAACTGATTTCCTCTATGTCCCTTGGGACATGGACCAAAAATGTCGCAGGCGAATAGTTCAAGGGGTTTAGATGGTATGATGGACCTAGGTCTTTCCTTAAGAAGCTCCGATGTATATTTCCCTTTCTGACATTTCTCACAAGTTCGAATTATCTCAGCCAGCGAATTCCTTAACTTCTTCCAATAAAACATTTCCTGTAAAGTATTGACAGTCTTATCCAAACCACCGTGGCCTATACTGTGGTGTGTCAACCAAACCAAAGGTTTTACTAAATTGGGAGGAACCATTACTCTGACTCTTGTCTTCTCCTTATCGACATACTTGCAAACAATATCTCCTGACAAAACATATCGATCCGAGCGTCTTCGGACATTCTCATAGTCTGGATCAGCATTATCCATATAACCTTTCAAAAACCGATACATGATTCTTATTGGAGTGCATCTTTTCTGTGATACATTGATCCTCTCAAGTTTCACCAATGTCTCTTGATCTTTCGGCTCCAATTGTATCGCATTTATCTGGATATTCTGTACAGGATTACGCGATAAAGCATCAGCTAAAAGATTATCCTTACCAGGTTGATGGATTATGGTCGCATTAAACTGCTGAACAAACAAAGTCCATCTTGTTAATCGATCGCTGGATAAATCCGACTGCATCATGAACTGGAGAGCTTTATGGTCAGTTAAAATAACAATTTGATGTCCCAGCAGGACTTTCTTCCATTGCTGCAACGCCGTTACAAAGGCTAGCGCCTCCAACTCAGTGGTAAAATAATTTTCCTCATGTTTCCTCAGTTTCCTACTGCAAAATCCAATATAATGCTTATTTCCACTCTCATCCTTCTGATATAACACAGCACTGATTCCCACTCTCGACGCATCTGATTCTAAATAGAATATACGGTCGAATTCTGGATACTCCAATTTAATATTATTTCTAAGCATTTCTTTCGCTTTTTCAAATGCCTCTTCTGTTGCGGGACCCCATTTCCATCTATTTTTTTTTAAGAAGATCATACAATGGTGCCATGACCTCTGAATATCGGCTACAGTGATTACTCAAGAATTGGCACATGCCTACAAATTCGCGAACTTGTCTCACTTTAGTAGGCCTAGGGAATCGAACAATAGCTTCTACTTTCTTCTCATTCGGATGGTAGCCAAACTGATCAATGGTGTGACCCAAGAAATCTATTCTTTCCTTCAAAAAGTGGCACTTGCCAAAATTTACCTTAATATTTGCTTCTCTCAAATCCAAAAACAACTTCTTTAAATGTTCCAAATGTTCCCTTTCATTCTCAGATGAAATGATAAGATCATCAATATAACACATTGTGTTTTCCTTCACCTCGTCACTAAGCTTACTGTCCAAAGCTCTTATCAAAGCTGGTCCACTGTTGACAATACCGAAAGGTAATCTCAAAAATACGTAGCTCGATTGGTCGAATAAAAATCCGGTATACTGTCTACTATCTTCCGATAAAAGGAGGCTGTGAGATCCAGTACACTGAAACATGACTTTCCTTTAAATCTTCTTAATAAATCTCGAATCCTCGGTGGTCTATCTGTCTCCGGCAAAATCAACGCATTGATACTTCTTGCATCGAGGCATAAACGTAATTGTCCATTGCTCTTCTTCACAACAGTTATAGGATTGATATAGGATGATGCTTGCTTTCTAATTATTCCATCCTCTTCCATTTTTCTAATAATTCCTTTCACTTCCTCGTAATATTTTTCAGGAATAGGGTATATCTTTTTCTGGTAAGGCATTTCATTGGTCAATCGAATACGATACTGAAAATCTTTAATTAGACCTGGTTTCTCATCAAAAATGTCTTTGAATTCAATTATCAAATCTTCAAATTCTTCTTGGATGTCCTCGAACCCTTCAATCGATTGAGTATGATATTCTCTTTCTCTTTCTACTTCACTCACAATGTTTTCTAAAACATCCTCCCTATAATCTGTATCTAGATCTGTACTTATTTCCTGTCCTTCCAAATTCTCCGCTTCTAAATTATTCTCGTATAGTTTCATCACTCGATTCTTCAAATCGATAACTGCTCCTACTTTTCCAATAAAATCTATTCCCAGAATTATATCAAAGTTGATTTTCTGTACCACGATAAAGACATGTTCATACTCTTTCTCATTAATCTTGAAATTTAACAGTACTTGTACTTTACATTTGACCGTCTTATCCTGAAAGATACCCCTCACCTTCACCGTTGAAGCTGGCAAAATCGTCATACTGTTGCCTTTCAAAAGCCTCAAATAACATTCCTCGGACAAAATCGAAACTACTGCCCCAGTATCAACCAAAGATTTGCATTTCTCCTCTTCCACTTGAATATTTATAATGGGTAATTCTGTTTTCCTTTCCTCTCTTATAATATCTTCCTCAAAGAGTAAGTCTTCGTCAGTGACCTGGTAAATCTCATTAATCGTGACATTGTGATATGACAAGTGACCTTCATTTAATTGCGCTTCGTAATTGGAGTTTTTTTTTGTTCAGGGGCTGTTTCTTCAGCTCTTCCCTGTTGACTAGTGCCTGGTTTAGGGTCAACTTCACTCCTGTTGTTATTTCTGGAATCTCGAGTTGTATTCCCCTGGTTAGCGTTTCTAATGTATTCCTGACCTTCACGATACCTCTCATTATATTGCTGTCTAGAAAATACATCATCGTTATAGTTTTTATAGCGGCTATAACCTCTATTGTTTCGATTATTCTGATCATTTCGTTGGTTGGAGTTGTAGTTCCTATAATTGTTGTTATTATAGTTATTGTTATTGCGGAAATAACCTGTCCTTCTGTTATTTTCTCCATTTCTACGCTCCTCTTGCTGGTAAGGTCTACCTTCTCTGAATCGGCGGTACCTTGGCTCATACCGTCTGTCTCTAAAGTAACTGTTCCTATCAGGACCTGATTTAGTTTGAACTTGATTCGTTACTTCTTCCGTTTGTTGGGTCTGATCAATGACTATCGTATTCACCTCTCTACTATCCTGCCTGTTTCTAGGAATTACATTAGGCATGGAGCTTGTGTAGTCAAGTCTACGAAGTAGTTCATCCATCTTGGCAAGATCATTGACTCCTGACGATATTAAATTACGTCTGACATCGACCGGAAGCTGCCTAGAAATAGCTTCTATCAATTCTGTTTGTGTCAAAGGGGGTTGAAGGTAACGTAGTTTCGCTAATTGCATATTAAAGAAATCAGCGTACTTAGTCGGGAGGGTACCTAAGTATTTCTTAGAATAAACCTCCGCTCTCAAGTCTTGCTGTCTTTCCACACTCCAATATCTCTTGACTAGAGCTTCGGCAAATTCCTCAAAGTCTCCGAACGTATATCTGAATGCACGATACCACTCCAAAGGTGATCCCTCGAGATAGCGTTCCACGATACGCATTTCTCTATCTTGAGATATATGATTTTCATAAAAATAATCACGGAGATGCTTAACGAACTCAATTGGTTTAAGACCATCTTTATCATTAAATTTTCGTGGTTTTTCTTCAAAATTTCTAATGATAGTGACATTAGATGCTCTGTTCGAAGGGTGTACCTGTCTTAGGCTTCCTATCCCGAAATCATTCTCTCCTATATCTATATCTTGTTGCATCGAAAGTCCTATCGGAGTTTGTTTCGCTCTAACATCTCTAATTTCATCTTCTAATCGTGTCATCCTAGCTTGATCTGTTTCCTTTACTTCGTTTTCGGTCTCGACCTGATTTCCTATGCATTCCTGAATCTCCTTCCTAAGTTCATCCTTTAATGAAATCTTAATAGCTTCTGCCGTCAATGCATCGCCTAAGTTAATATTTTGAATGCCCCTTTTAATTTCCTCAAGCTCAATTAACCTCCTTTCCCTATCTTCCGTCAAGTCATTATCCATTCGATTCACTTTATCCCCTAAAGACTTAGTTTCATTCATTTCTCTATCGAGATCTGCTCTTACTCCTGACATATCATCACTTTGAGTTTTCTGTTAAAGATTGATTCTTTTAATTAAATCCTCCCTTGCATCAGAAACATCCTTATTTAATCTAGCTTCAGTTGAAACTATCTTGGTTTCCATTTCACGTTTGATGCTTGAAACATGATCGGAACTGAGTTTCTTCCAATCATCTTTCAATGCTTCCAAACTTTTTTTGACAATATTTTCCCCATCTACATCAATTCCATCTTTCAACAATTTACTGTGATCCTGTACTTGTGTTTTCAAACTGTCAACAACTATTTTAAGTTCTGTTAACCTCATGTTAGTTTGTGATGTGTTTCTCTCAGCTTGTTGTTTATTGGATTCCCATTCTTTTCTGATTTCAGTCTGGAAATTCTCATTACTTGTTTCTAATTCTTTAAACTTGTGTTGCATGTTGGACTCAATTCCACTTAATCTTGATTGAACTTGTTCTGTGTTAGTTTGTAAATCGACGGTGTTGTTCTGAATTTTAATGACTCTTTCTTTGAGTAATGTAGACTCATCCTGGGCCTTTCTAACATTTCCCTGTATCTTGTCAACATTACTCTGTATCTTGTCAACGTATTCCTGCATCTTGTCAACATTACCCTGTATCTTGTCGACTGTGTTCGTGACTTGTATAGAACTAACTTGCAATTTATTAACATCGCTGCTAACGGAAGTAGCACTGCTTTGTAATTTCTCCAAAGACTCTTGTAATTCACCTAGATCTTGTTTAATACTGTCTTTAACACTTTCCTTTACTGTGTCAGCAATGTTTTCTACTATAGTGTCCCTAACACTTTCTTTAACGGCATCTACCTCTGTTTTAACGCTTTCAATTACAGATTCTTTAATAGTGTCCCTACTTTTCTCTACTTCTTCCCTAACAGACTTAAATTTCTTTTCAGCGTCCTCTTTAGCACTTTTAAAACTTTTCTGGGTGTACGTGCGAACACCTTCCACATCTTTTGTCAGATTGTCCATCTTATTTTGGACATCTGAAAACATCTTATATACCTCTTCAATCTTCATTGCCATTGCAACAATTACAAATATTTCAACTGCTACGGGAACATGACATACACTGCAGAACTAAAATACCAAAGAGCAACCATTTTCAACTTAATATTTGGGGATTTTATTGTTTATTAGACTTATGCTAAACCCTATAGTAATTCTGTTAATGATTCACTTAAATCATGAAGTCCTAATTCTATTATTATTAATTAATTTTGATCATTTACGTTACATGACTGTGACTGAAATGTCAACAACCGGATTATCAAACCATCAGATTTAGATTATAAGTCAGCTTTCTGTTTCTCGACTTATTCTTCCTTACACAGGATTTCTTTCAATCTAATCTTCCAAAATTAAAACAATTGCACCCAATCACGCCCAATTAAGCCTCAACAAGCCTAATCGTGCCTGACGTCACAAAATACGTCGCTACGAACCACAGTTCGAGCCTAAACGTTGGGCTGCCATTTAATGTGTACCCGTTTAAACCATTTGAGCTGCTTGTCGTATCCGAAGATCAGCTGGATTGTAGAATCTCGAGGTCCCCGGCTCAAAAACCTGGAAATCCTACCAACAATAGCTAAATGGGGAGTGCACACTTTCTAAGATCATGTTTTGGTAAGGCAAAATGGGTATATTAACTAAATAAACGAAGAGCTCGAGATACTGACTATTCTCGGTTAAGTGGGCGAAATTAGTGGTTCATTAAAACCTCAAATGCACCAAAACATAATCCTTCTTCATAACTTATATAAATCATCAACACGCAGTTACAAAATTAACAAATAAATTTATTAACGAAGTGATAATAAATGAAATCAATTTAGTAAATATTCTCATAATAATTACATGTAATCCGCAAATGATTCTGCGAAAATTCCTATAATAAGATTCTGAAATTAAATCATCGTCCCATGGACGTTAGAAGCACTCCACTTCTTAAATAAAATTAAATAAACAAATTATCAATCAGCTGTTTGCACAACAGCTCTTAAATTTTATTCTTGTTCCCTAGTGATATATGAACAAAGATCGGTTTTAATACATCCAATGTCTTCCCATGACATTTCTACTTACTATTCCAATGTCCTCCATTGGTAAAATTAATAGAAATTAATTTCATACTGATCTTCCATCAGATCACCTTTACACAATAGTAAACAACCTTATTGTGTTTAAAGAACGTCGTCACGTTCCTTAAACGTCACTCCAATTTATGGTTTAAACGTTTAAAAACATTTAAGTATATTAAACTTTCGTTTAATTGTCAACTAAGGTTCCCAAAATTATTTAATGATTAATGGTAGAAATTATTATTAAGTAATTTAATTAAAGACTATTAATATTTCCAAATTATTAATTAGTTTGTAAAATGTTCGTTATTTAAATGTTTATTAATTATTAGAAATAATTATCAATCATTTTAATCCAAATAATAAACCATATTATTATTATTGTTTTAGGGTCAGATGTTTATTAAGAAAGTTATTCAGTTAACTTTATTATATCGTTAAATTCTCCTAGTTATTAATAGTATTGTATTTAAATATTGTTAACAAATGTCTTATGTTATTTACATAATTCGTGATGATTCTCAATCATCCAACCTTCCTTCTCTGGTTAACTACTGACAACTCCAAATTTTTATGCTCTTAAATAAAGTATCACAGTTACATTTTCATATCGCTATCATCATAGTAAAGATCTTTCGTTTCATAAATGGGCATACATACATCGCCGAACGGTTAAGTTAAGCTTATATAATTAATGTCTTATCCTTGATAATATCTTAATAATGATTAACAACATTTTCACTTTCAATCCGTTTCCCAAATATTTTCCGCCAATAGAACTAATCAATTCAACTGAGAGTCGTTTTACAATAATACTGGACAACTAAGCTCTTACTTAATTCTTTACTGTAATATATTTACTTATAATTTTCAAATAAACGCTCACAACGCGTCTAATAGACTTAACAAATATCCACAGAATACTCAAACAACAACTTCTCTCAATTACATACGTAAATTCCGTGTAACATTTTCCTCAGCTTGATATTACACAAATATAGCTGCTATAATTCTTTACTTCAATCTCTTAATACAGTATTCTGCCATAACAACTTATTAAAATTGCATATAATGCCTTGCTTTCATAATAAATTCGCTTATAATAATTACAGCGTATAGCTCTTTCAGATGTTGTGAAAATACATAATAACCGACTCTATTAAACAGTGATGACGTAATGGTTTACTAGTATAAGTTACTTTAGATTTCAAATAATTGTTGTTAACATTTAATAAATATAAACATTCGTCACTTCTCTCTGGTCTTTCCAAAATATTGCGTTAATGCAATTAAAGTCAATAACAATCTCCAAGAGTGTTGTAAAATTCCGTAGAATACTCAAATGTGCTGATTCGTCCGAGCAGATAAGATCTCTCAAATAAAATAAGATAATTTATCCACAGATAAATTGTTATTAATTATAACTGGCTAAAGTGGAATGTCCAAATAATGTTTCATCCTTCCACCAATTCAAAATGTTTAATTAAATAATTACTTGAACGAAGTCAGACTTGAAGATAACTATAAAGTCTTGGAAATGTCCAAATGATAATTCATTTCCAAATAAACATTCTTTTCAAAGTCTAAGTTGCTTAGGTAAAGTACTACCATTTTCTAGAATATTGAATAATATCCAATAAAATTCCAATAATATTCCAATAATGTTCAATAAACTTCAATAAAATTCAATAAAATTCCCAAAGATACGTGGATCGAAAGAAATTCGATAAACGAAATTACTAATAAAATGAGCTTAAATCTCAAAACCTATAAGTCAAAAATCCAAATGTTACTATCCGAAAATCTCACTAAAAGAAAATTAAGGTTCAAATGTCCAACGCGGAAAAATAATTTCTGGGCTTAAACTATTTCACACGCAACAAAACAATTTATCGTTGAAATGGTGTCATGCTCTCTAATATTCTAGTCTACAACTAGCTACTAACAAACCAACAGCTACTAATGAGGATAACTTTTTCTACCTTGCGATGACATCTTGTAGAAGAAGTATGGAGAGAATTACTGACGACACCAGCAATTCCACACTTACTAATCTTCATCCTCATTCTTGGGAAAACTGCCTTGCCACGACTCGAACCCTGCTCCCCGATCGTCAATCTCCCTGGCTGGCTTCGAACACGGAGCTCGCCTCGACCAGCGGAACCGCAAGAATCCCCCAGTCTCGAAGTATAATGGACTGCTTCGCTTCGGGTCTGATAATATCTAGTCATGACGCGGTAATCAAGTTCCATCTCGCAACGTTGGAATGCAGCCTTGAAGTTGTTACACCACATCTTATAAATTTAAGATTAATTTCGGTTGCCCGGTATCCCAGTCCGGCAGTGTAACATCACGTTCCCAGCGCATGACTTGGCTTAAAATATACTCACTACAGCGTTAAATGCAATGTTAACTGTTCCCCTCAACGCTTGCATGTCGAACATTTCGATAAAAAGCTTGCCACTAAACATAGACTTGCTATAAATGAGTGCTGTTGTCATACAAATGTTCGCACAGGCAGATAACGGGCCTTGCCTTCTCGCCTGTATAGCTGACACGCACCAAGCGAAACGTGCTTGTATAACGAAAGTGCTTTCAACAAAGAAAACTATCTTATTCTTTCGAATATCGCCTTGAAACTTTCATATAAAGTGCACACGATGTTTCTCTTTAGTTTAGTCAAACTTTCAATACTAGTTTCACACGAGAACTGATATTATGACAATATTCTGTTTCCCACATCTTCACCGGGCTTCCCATGTTAATTTTTGACCGATGGAACTGCCTCCATCGCCGACAAACTATCTTCGCGTGAGACCCTAATCTCGCACACGCTAATTTCAGGAACACAATTGTCGCAGGTCCGCTCTGCTTGACACCTCCACACAAAAGACCTCGATCAGCGGCGCGTCCCCCACGCACCTCAAAACCAATCGAATGGCGCGTCATGAAAAGAAGCGGCAAACCAATCATTACTTAAATCTTCTTTCTGGATTATCAAACTTCCATCTCTGGGTGACTATCATAAATCCTTTTAATTTAGATCCTTTCTCAATAGTTTTAAATGTGCAGATTCTCTCTTCTTTAATAAATGGCAGTTTATAAATCGACGAAGCTTCTCATCAAGCCCGCTCATGTCTCCTTCCCTCACTGATTCTGGCAATTGGATCAGCCAATCAACGCATTTCTCTTCGAACTCTACAAGTTGCTATGGGCAGCCTAGCGAAAATACTACGCAGCATTGCCCAAGAGCGGCTTCTCTTCGCCATTTTGTTGTTGTCCAACACAATCTGAAGCTTCCTCCTGTATTAAAATTTTAAAAATGTCGTAATTCCTCCAAAAATATCGCAATCTTCTCCAAATTTCACCAAAACGTCCTAAATAGCATCCTGTCCATCCTGAATCATTTAGAATTCGAGTTCAGTACCAGATGTCATTATGCATGTGTGTCACTGGGCCACTAGTCGCGTGTTTGGGGACTAGGTGTCTGATGTGGTTTAATTAATTTGTGTATGTGAATTACCGTTAGTGTGACTGTCCCGTATTATTCTATCCTCCAGTTGGAGAGTTACCCGACCTTGTATTCCTGGTATCCAGGGGGTTGCGGGTTCGAGACCGTCTTCGTCCAGGATAATTATTCCTGTTGCCTTTTAGGCTCGTGTCTCCGGGACATTTTGGTAGTGTATTAACTGTTATGTGGCACTGTGAGTTGACTGTGTGCCTTCCAGAAATATGTGGGTTTTCCCAATGTCTGGGATTTTCACCCTGTGGTGTTTATGTTTAGGTTGCGCGCTGTTATGGGGGACGAGGAAAATTCATGTTGTAGGCAGTGTAATATATCACGTCTACCTTAGGATCAAATATATACAGTTCAACTTAGATAATTCGCCTTTCACCGGATGAGTGAAAGAGGAGGAAAAAAAATGAGCTATCCAAAAATTCAAATTGAGAAAGTTCTGTGGAAAAAAAAATAATAGAGAAAATATATTGTATGCCATTTACATAATGCTTTACGTTTACTATGGCGGGTTGCCAGACGGAGGTACCTTGTAAAGATTGTATCGTAAATAATTTCAAAAGTTTCAAAATGAAAGGTAGGACCTGAGTGCACTATTCGCCTATTCGGCGACGTTAGTAAAACAGTAATCTAGTTACGTCTCAGGGAAATCTACCATTTTTGAAAAATAGTTTCAGATTCTTAACTGTTTCCTACGATTAAGTCTCTCAGTCATCCCAAAAGAATCTATCAAACTGTAGGGGTGGAAAATATAACAAGATAGTCATTTCTACTTGGAAAGACTCGCCTAAGCTCTATGCTGTGGTTTGTTGCTTAGGCTGTACTCGGCATAGTTCTTTCCGACCCTGAGCCGCGTGGCCCGACTGATTGGCTTCCGCTTGGCTTTGCATATTAAAAACTTTGAATTGTCCAAGCTATAATTTGAACTAACTATGATTATAAACCCTTGATGGCTTAAAAAAAATGCTAGGGGCCATGAAAAAAATTAGGAAAAATTTCAAACTACATAATTTTGGGTTGGCCACGTTCTGCTGTATATACGTGTGAAATCTACCGTTTACAGGGGTGGAATCTGGCCTCTGTGTATCCATTGTCGTGTTTTTCACGTGTAAAAGACCCTGCCCGTATATATATGTGTGATTCAGGTGACGGTGTGTGTTCTGTATATGCGTGTGAAATCTACCGTTTACAGGGGTGGAATCTACCCTTTGTGTTTCCATTATCGTGTTTCTTACGTGTAAAAGAACCTGCCCGTATATATATTTGTGATTCAGGTGACAGTGTGTGTTATAGTCCAGGCGAAAGTTGTTATCCATGTTCGAGCGTCATTGCTCGAGAAAGTGAATACTTTCGCCCTGTCACTAAGGTGTAGGCCCTTGAAACCCATTGAGGTGCTTCTTTGCTATTTTCTGGAGGAATTTGTAGCAAAGTAAGCCTGGGCCTACTTTCACCGTAGTGCCTGGATGTTGGCCTGAATGTGGTTGTGTCTGGGCGGCTGATTAAGCTCCACGCTACCCTAGCAGTGTTTATAGGGGTGTGCGTATTCCTGACTGCCCGGTCTCGTGGGGTAGGTAATAAGACCTTTCTTATACCCCGTGTACTGTGTGTCTGCGCCTGGTCAGAGTGCGCGGGTGTGTGTTGTGCACCCTGAGGGCCTGAAGTCAACACCCTCTTATGCATTTGCATCTGGGATACACATGCTAGTGCCCGCTTTCGTCCTGGCAAAATTGTCCTTTGGACTAGCGGCAAAGGCCGTTTAATTGCCTGTGATTGCCCTAGCGATGTATCGGAGTGTAGTCTACCCGATTTCTGGCCTATGGCCACGGTAGACTCCTGTCCTTGTGTTTGCCTATGTGTGTAGGCTTGTGTGGGCTTAATGTGCTGTGGGACGGGCTCTATGTCCTCAGCCCATGACATGGTTACCTCCCGTTTTCCCCCTGTGTCATTATGTGTGCCCGAGGGTCCTGGCGTCAACTCTCTCTCGTTCGTCCGTTTTGAGGGGGTTGGCCTAGGTTCTGCTCCTCGGTTGGGCAAAATTGCCTTCCGAACCGGAGCTGAGGGACGTATGTCCATGTGATCTTGGCCCTGTAATTTGTTGGAGTCTAACCTGGCCGTTTTCCAAACTGTGGCCACGGCGAACTCCTGCCCTTGTGTGGCAGTACGTGTCGAGAGGGACATCCTCGCAAATTGCCGAGTTAGCGTATCTACGCTTATGTCATCTCTCAGCTGGGCTGGCGGCCCTGCCATGAACTCAAAAATGGCCTTGTTAGCCTGGAGTTCATTATATTCCTCGCAAATTTGGGTGTACTGCCTATTGAGGCTCATGGCCTGTTCGGCGACTTTGGTGCCATTAGTCCCTATCCGTTGGTGTTCTGTTATGAGTGTTTCCCATTGCTGGAACATGAATTCGTGTCTGCAGTGTAGTTGCCAATGTGCCTTAATGATTTGTGTACGGAGGGTGGGGATTTTGGCTCGAATCTTGCGATTCTTAGCGCTGCGGAGTGGCCGGACAAGTGCCCTTATAATCCGCATATACTGGGCGTGCAGGAGCTGCTGAAACCTTCTGAGGTAGTCCTGCCTTGTTTCAAAGAACTTGTGCCAGGCAATTAACTCCTGGTATTCCCCAATGCTCCTCAGCACAGCTAGGCGGTATAGAGGGGCCATGCTGAATCAAGTGTATGTATATAACAAACAAAAACTGTGTATGCTCGGCAATGTATTATATCTCTGATTCTTTCGGGGGGGGGTTGGTTTGAGAAAAAAAAACCTGTGTAGCTAGTGTGAAGGAAAAAAAATAATGCCTTCTAAGAAAAAAAAATCCAACTTTTTCGCATGGCTGCGTGCGGTAGGGGTCGTTTCTACTACGAGGGCTCGTTGTATGAGTCCTACCCTTACTGTGCGTAGTAGTGGCGCCTCCACCAATATGTTTTAGATCCCTTAGTTGGGGGGGGGGTAGTTTAGGGATCTAAATATTAGTGTCACTGTACTAATTTGGTAGGTTGTTTCTAAATGATGGCAGCATCTCGTAGCTGGGATAGCTTACCAGTGTAGCGTGTTGTTTGATGTTCAAATGCTAGGGGGTGTTCCTGCTAAGATGCAAGAGCCTACTAGGGGATGAACCTCTGAGTGCAGGCTAATAGACCGGCCTGCCAGCTGGACGGAGTGAATGATGTAACAGACGTGCTTATGTCAGCGGCTCGCTGCTATGCAGTCGAGTCGCCTGCGGGAGCACAAGGAAACCTGAGCAAGCAATAACTGGCTACTATTGTCACGGTCAATCGTGACGAGAGTCAGGAAGGGTATGAGGATGTAAAGAGGCGTGTAATTATGAATGCAATGTGTAGTTTACTGACCAAGTGTTTATTGGTCAGTGAGTACCGTATAAAATTGTAAGTCCCTTTTAGGGGAATGTAAATAATGGTACAAGTTAAGTGTACAAGATTGTGGATGGGTGTTACAAAGTAGAGGATATCTGAACACTTGCTGATTCTCACCTGATGATAGTAGCTGGAGCAGGGCCTTCGGCAGCACGCACTGTATGACCGATAATGCTCCCAAAAGGCCTCTCTTCTTATAGGTCCTGCCGTTGCTCAATCAGCATTCCATTGACGTAGCTGCCCCAGTTAGTTATAGTGTTAATGTTTATGAGTGTGTTGCAAGTGGCTGGCTAACCTCCCGAGTTGGGTGGCCGCCTCTTGTCGTGTAAAAGTGATGTTCTGGCCTTATGATGTTTGCCAGTTAGGGTGAGTTTTAGTAGAAGATGGGGGGGGGGGTGGCTCTCAGGGGGCACAGCCCTCCGGGCCTGTACAATACGTTTTTGTTGTCTGAAAGCGTACTATTGACGAAATTTCATCCAGATTTGATATATGCGATCCCTAATATCTTATAAACATTTTATTTTACTCGTGTGGTGCTTCAGTGATCAATGAAAAGAGATATAGGGATAGTGTTGTCTATAATATTGGTATTGTTGTCTCAGAGTCCACTCGTTGACAACAAGAATGTATTGTGACGGGTGCCCTTATTCCACTGAACGTATGGTAAAAACTATAATAATACACACACTGATCGTTGTTGTTTGTTGTTGATTCCTTTAGAAGCTTTGCAACTTCGTGGTCATCGTGTGTAGAATTTGTCTGATAAACTGTGTCACTGTGATTTCTTTACTAGTGTATCTGTAACTGAGGTAGGATGTGGGTAGGAAGCGGCTGTGGCCTTGTGTTAGTTACCATCCTAGCATTTTCCTGGAGTAGAAGAAAAGAACCCACGGAGAACCACGTCCAGGATGGCTGGTATAGAGATCGAACCCGCCTCTTCTCAGTTCTGCCTCACGAGGTTAAGTGCACCTCGTTCCATCCCTCAGACTAGAATTAAATTTCTTGGCAGAGCCGGGAATCAAACTCGGATCTCCGCATGAACTAGGTGTGCGGAGAGGATGCCCAAGTTACTCTTGGGGAACAACTAAAAATGTTGTTCTCTTTCTTTTCCAGACCCATTGTAACAATCTTGTTGTGATTGTTCTCTTTTGGGTGGGAAGAAACACAATCATATTACTGATATGTTTTAGGAAGAGCGACGATTAACAAAGATGATTCGGAAACAGTGAGTTATTCATACCTCAGATAGCGAGCGAGACAGGATGGCAACGGTTTTTCATATTCAACAGCGATTGATGAGGAAAGATACATCTGGCAGAGCTTCTCAACCACACATCTACACACAGAACGTTACTGGGCTGTAAACACAGACGTGGATCACTGCAAGGACATGTATTTCGAATATTTTAAAATATTTTCTTGATCAATCCCCCACAATATTGAGAGTGCCCTGGAAAGTGTGGATGTGATGGATGCGTGTGCACTAGAACCCTTCTAGCACCCCTTGGCTACGTGCGTCCCTGCTCTCCAACCGTCATACCAGGATTAAATCCTCCATGGTAGAGCTGGGGATCTAACACGGAACCTACGGTGCAGGTCCCGCAGAACGTGTTTATTTAATTTATCGTATGGCTTTTAGTGCCGGGAGTGTCCGAGGACATGTTCGGATCGCCTGAGTCTGTAGCTGTTTCCAGCGGACACCCAGAGGGTGAGCTACACGTTCCGTTCAATTTAAAGTAGTTTCAACTTTCGCCACCAGATATCAATGATGCCTAGTGGTGAACGTTGGAACTTTGATTGAGCGTTCCGACGAAATCTAACCTAACAATTTAGCTTCACACAAGTTTAGTCTGTAGAAGGATCTTTTACATGCCATAAATGTCTGACATGGGACCTCCGGCTTTACTTCCCCTCCGAAGGAAGGCATACTGAAGGATTTTTAACGTTCTTAAAAAATCCGACGACTTTGGTTGTTTTTGAACCCGCTATGTTGGGCACAGCAGTTCAGCATGCTACCAACTACGCAACAGAACTGAGGTTATTACACTAAATTTATGTAAATGAGGACTTAAGGGGATAAGCTTGTACTATGGTGTCTTCCCCCTGAAAAGTTTAGTTTTTCCGGGTTCATCCTTGTGGGAATGAGGACATCGATTGTGTCGTAGAATCTATGATGCTAAGACATTACAAGCCACTTATTCTCAACAGTAGTTGTGAGTGGTTTAGGGGTCAGTGTAGTAGCTACCCTTTTTTGGATGGTTCGGGTTCGATCGCCGGGCAAGCCATGGATAATTATAATAATAATAATATCGTATGGCCTCAGGTACCAGGTACAAACTTTGTTAATTGACACCCAGAAGGCAGCTTACATGTCGAATTCCGCCGTTCCTTTGAACGCTATGAAATTCGAGGAGGTTAGATATCTAAGCTCCTTGACACTATAGCGCTTTCTAGTAGAGAACGGAGGAACTTTGTGTTGGCGAAAAATCCCGAGATTAATTTTGCCGTTGAACACGGCCTACTGAATTCAAATGGGTTCTTTAACATGCCAACAACGTATGACATCCATGTCGTGATTTTTGTCGGCTTTCAAAATTCACTTACCACGGCCAGGGGCGAACTTGCAACCTTGGGGTTATTATTATTATTATTTATTTACCAAATATTGTGCCTACAATTTATGGACGGCAGATAGAGAAAGGGCAAGCCCCACATACACATCAGTGTCTCCATCTCCGTTCATTAAATCTAAACAAATCTCAAATGTTACATTATACAATTTACACCTTTACATTTGCTATATACACATAATCTGCTGTACATGACGTCTATATCATACAATTCATAAATAAAAGGGAAGACACAGGCATGCACACACACATATACACGCTCACACACGCATACATACATACATACATACATATATACACGCACGCGCCCACTTCCAATCACTCACAAAGTTACATTATACAGTATATAATTCAATTTACATGGGGTTTTAGTCCCTTTAGAGCCTTCACTTTGCGGCAAAATTGTCGTGGAGGAAGGTCTTTTATTTCACGAGGCAGGTCATTCCAAAGTCGAGCAGAGCGATTGTAGAATCCAGATTGATAATCTGTTGTCCTAGCGAATGGAGGAACAAGTGTGACACCCTGTGCTCTACGGACTGAACGATATGACAGCTGAAGGCGGTGAAATGGGTACAGTATAATGGTGCCAGCTAGAGATTTTCGGAGAAAGGTGAGATCTATTTGGCTACATATGTCATTGATGGATGTTAATGGTTTTGTCAAAACTTTGTTACCCTGATTGTAAATGAGTCGCTCTGCTCGACGTTGGACTGCATTTAACTTCCTCATGTTTTCTTCGGTAGTGGGATGCCAGGCAGGAAGTCCGTACAGAAGAATGGGCCGTATCGTGGAGAGATACACCGCTCGGAGTGCACGGCTTCTGAATCCCAGAAGATTACGTCTTGCAAATCCTAGAATTCTAAATGCCTTACACCTAGATTCTTCAACGTGTACATTCCACTTCAAATTGCTGGAAATGTGTATTCCCAGCATTCGCAGTGAATTGCACATGGGAAGAACTTTGCCGCTCAGTGAAAGGCTATGTGCAATAGCCTGTCTGGCCCTACTTAGCCGAATATATTTACACTTGTTTACATTCAAGGTCATCTTATTTACATCACACCACAGTGCCACACTGTCCAGATCTTCCTGTAGTGCTTTGACGTCATCAATATTTTTTATGGCTCTGTAAATTATTGAGTCGTCTGCATACTGCGCCATCGTGGACGTCACACAGCTTGGAAGGTCGAGGGTAAAAACCATGTACAACAAAGGCCCAATCACCGACCCCTGTGATACTCCCGAAGTTACCACTATGTTCGGTGACTTGGCCCCGCCAAACACGACACACTGCGTTCGACCTACCAGGAATGACGTCAACCATGTAATCAGTTTGCCTCCGATGCCATATTTGCCAAGCTTTAACAAGAGTCTTTGATGAGGCACCTGATCAAAAGCTTTGCTTAAGTCCAGGGCCACACAGTCCACTTGGGAGACGTTAGTCTGATCCAAAGAGTTCTGCCAGTCATCAATCACTTTTGTCAAAAGAGTTGTACAAGATCTCCCCGGAACGAAGCCATGTTGGCTTGGATTTAACAGGCCTCGCTCACTCAGGAATTCCAGTATGTTCTTAGCAACCAGGCGCTCCATACATTTACAGATACCAGACGTCAGAGAAATCGGGCGGTAGTTGTCCATGTCTTCCTTGTCACCATCTTTGAACACAGGGACCACGTTAGCATGTTTCCACTCTTGTGGTAGAGTCCCGGTGTAGATGGACTGGTTGAAAAGTGCGCACAATGAGGGTGCTAGGGCATCTGCACAGTAATGAAGGATCCGAGCAGGGATTAAGTCTGGTCCTGTCGCGGCATGGGGTCTAGTTCTCCGTAAGCTGTCTCGAACTTCCTGTTGTGTGAAATATAGACTGGCTAGGGGAAAGAGAGGGGATGATGTCCTTGGTAGGAACATTCCTTCACTGGTGTCAGGTGGAGAGAAGTTATTTTGGAATTTACAGTTGAATGAGTTGGCTATGTCTAGTGGGTTGGAAATAGAAAGTCCGTTATGTTTAAAGCTCTGTGATGCGGTGTTGCCACTTTTGCTCCGAATGAATGTCCACATTGCCTTGGGATTAAAGCTTAATTTGTCCATATACGTACTGTAGGCTTCACGAATTGCAGATTTGGTACTATTTCTAGCCAGCCTATACTTTTCCCACCTGCTGTCACTTGGGCACTGTTTCCACTTGTTATAGAGCTGATTTCTCTTTCTTATTTTGGATATTATGTCCTTTGAGATCCAAGGTGTTTTTTTCTTATTTTTAATTGTAACCTTAGGGATCACTTCATCGACGCACTGAAAAAAAGATTTCCTTCCAAGTATGCCAGGTACCATCTATATCTACACTGTTGGTGACTGAAGGTGTAATGACCGGTAATCTGTCAAGTAAGATGTCAGAAAGGAGTTTCCAGTTGGTACGGGAGTAATTGTAAACTGTTCTGGTTTGCAATTTTGGACTGTTCTTTTTGTGGGTAAATATAGCTAGGAGGGCTTGGTGATCACAAAATCCAGGGATGACTTGTAGAGACTGAATTGAGGATGGAGAGTTTGTTAGGAAGAGATCGAGGGTTGAACGGGAGGTCTCAGTGATACGGGTAGCTTCAAATATGAGTTGATGGAGGAATAGATCATAGAATGCTGTAAGGAAGTTGTTGGATATAGGATTATTTGGGATAGGAGCGGCATTTCTATTCCATGTGATTTGTAGGTTGAAATCACCAACAATGTAGACAGCGTCATAATTTTGTTGAAGGTTTTGCACCCGTTTGAGGGAGAGAATCAGCTCATCATTCATCAGCTGGGACGATTTCGGAGAGCGATAGACTGATCCGATCAGATATTTACCATTACTGCATTGAACCTCAACCCACACGGCCTCAGCGTCAGTTTCCAGCTGATGGACGCGAGTTGCATTGTACTCAGGTTTCACAGCAATGAGAACCCCGCCCCCTGAAGTCCGTGTTCGGTCCTTCCGGAACAGCTGGTATGTGTCTGGTAACACCTCCCGATCACCTACCACCCCAGAGAGCCACGTTTCACTGCAACACACAATACTTGGATCTAGGGCGGTCACTGTAGCATGAATGTATTGTTTCCGTCCCGGCCGCGTGATGCTGCGGGCATTGAAGGCGAACAGTGATAAGTGTTTATTTACAAGTGAACTATTCAGGTTATTTACACTATGTACAGAGTCACTGGGAATATCACTGGTATTGTTGCACAACGAGTCGGTAAACGGCGGCATAGCACATTGCCAACATGTCCACGTTCGCGTGCCTTTTTTAATGCACCGGAACTCAGAGGTACTGATTTTAGCACACGTCCTGTGACTCGACATGTTACAATTACTGCACTGAATATATAATTGATTTTTTCGGCCGATTTTTTCACATATTGCGCATTGCAAAGGTCCAGGGTTGAGTTCTATGTCGCCGCTTAGAGCAAGCGCTAGACAGCAGAGCGAGAACCCGGTAGCAGGTAGCCTTGCGACACCTTCCCCTCCCGCTCGGCGTGGCCGACTAATGGTGGCCAGCCCCAGACCTTCACTGCCACACCATGTCCAGGAATGTATTGTGCATTTGTCACTCACCAGAAGTTTTTCCATAAGGGGTTGAATCTTCAGATCCTGTTCACCATTAACGGTCACAGAATGAACACGTCTTGCCACAGTCACTGCACATTTTACCATTAAAAATACTAAAATCACACGGAGCACACTTCCCTTGATGCAGGCACGCGCCGCCATCTTGCTTGCTTGCTTGCTCGCTTGGTAGACCGACACGTTAACCACTCACCCACCGCCGAAAGCATGGAAAATTTAAATCCTGGTATGAGTGTTGGAACGGAGTACACTTAAATTTATGAGGATAACCAAAGATACATCTATCCTAGAAATGGTTTTCCGTAGTTTCGCATTTCTATTCTAAACAAATATCGGGATGATAGCTTACCTAACATGCCAAGGCGGCATTCTTACAAATCCTAGCCCCACAAGCACGTACACACACTAACAATCACCACAATAACACTGGTGATAAGGCAGCTCCCACACATACGCAAGAACACGGGGCTGATGACGACGATGCCCCAAGTCCTAAATGAAACAACATACTCTGAACATTATCAATAGGGATATATTCAAATGTCTCATTACCAAATTGAGACCTATTAATAACAAATTCTGGCATGCAGGCACTCAGGTGAAATCACGGAGGTCCTTTTTCCACTCATCTCTTTTAATTGTATTTTTGCTGGAATTTTACTTCCCTGGCGTTTTTCATAAATTATGCTGCCCCAGCATCTTTCAACATCTTTCTTTCCAAATCATTCCACTCTTGTGTTTACGTCTACGGCTGATAATGCCACGTTTGCTAACTGCCGGAGAGATCTCCAACTTTCTGACGCCCTCCATCTTGGAATACCAGAGTCCTTATTGCGCTCACGTGGCATTTCAATTTCAAAAATGTACCCATAGGGGGCACTTTGTGCACGTTTAACACGCTAATGCTTGGTACAGGCTATCAGGGACTCTTTTCCATCATAATATCAAAACAGATTAAGGTGGCATGGAGTCCCATTTTTGTCGCTCCGGTTCAATTAATCCCAATAAAGATTTTATAGTTCCCGCCAAAAATATGGGCATAAACTTTTATTGACCGACTGGATATATTTATAAAACGTTTTGATTGAGAATGAACAGTAAGCGTCCATCCCACAATATTTGAAGTAAAAGTGAATGTGTGCCATGTTCCGAAGAATGTCAGTGGGTAGAAAACAAGTGACCACGTTGTGAGTCACCCTGTTCCCTCCGCCATTATGGCGGCAATAGCGAGCTCTTTTCCTAGCGCATTGGGAGAAATGGAACGGGTGACATGAATGCTTGCTATCTTAGAGAGAAGGACGGAGCTCTGAGAAATAAGGATTCTCATGTGAGAACCTCAATTTCCGTCTAACCCCACATACTTTCCCAGAGTTCCATTTCTTGGAAGTTTAAGTCACTTAATTTCAAATCTTTTCCTGACAAACACAGAAATGGTGAGGTTTCATCATAATTTAGGAAGAGCTTTAAGGACATTCTGTTAAATGAATGCTGGTTTCCGCTCTTTCCAGATCTTTATGTTATGTCCTTCCGTTGCTTTAGTGGCCCATTGCGTTATGAGGAAGACACTTCCCACACTACCGTATCTCTTCATTACGTACCTCAAAAGCAACACAGAATTTCAGATGTTTTGATGTTTAGTTGGCGTCGAGAAAGACAGGATTTAGCCTACAAAGGCGCATGAATGGACATGAAGGCTTTTGAAATATTTCGCATGTTGTATATCAAATGTTAGCAAAATATCTTGTTAATTGTGCTGTATTTCGAGGCATTTATATGTGTATTATATTTGCTGTTGCCGTTACTTCGCGCAGGCGTTTGGGACATGTTAGTCATGAGACGATCGAACTGGTCATCCAGTACAGTATATTAGCCTATTTTCGATTTTTGCAAAAAATAAAAGTAGACTTATGAGATCTACACAGGGCCAAAAATTGTGTGTCTGTGTGTCTGTGTGTGAGTGTGTGTGTGTGTGTGTGTGTGTGAGAGTGTGTGTATTATGAATGTCTGTCCCCCCTATCAATTCGAACACGGTGAAACCGAATTGACCGAAATTGGGTACAGAGGTAGAACTAGCAAAGGGCACCTCAGTGTCATGTTTTATATCGCCGCCATCTTGACGGAAACGTAATGGCGGCCACCCAAATGTTAAAAGATTAAATCAAATTACGACCAACCTAATCATCAGATCTCTACCAAATTTTGCAACAATATGCCGTTATGAATGGAGAATATTGTGACCGAACTACAAGGTCATTTACCAAATATTTTGCGGATGGCGGCCATGTATGAGTGCAAATCAATTCCCCCTATCAATTCAAACATGGTGAAACCGAATTGAACGAAATTTGGTACAGGGGTAGCACTAGCAAATGGCACCTCAGTGTCATGTTTTATATCGCCGCCATTTTGGTGGAAACGTGATGGCGGCCACCCAAATGCTCAAAGCTTAATTCAAATTACGCCTAACCTAATCATCCGATTTCTACCAAAATTTTCAACGACATATATACGTATGGCGATCGTCTTTTGACTAAATTACAAGGTCATCGGTCCAATAGTTTGCAGATGGCGGCCATGTATGTAAGAAAATCGATTCCCCCTAACAATTCAAACACGGTGAAACAGAATTGAAAGAAATTTGGTACAGAGGTAGCTCTAGCAAAGGGCATTACAGTGTCAGGGTTTATATCGCTGCCATCTTGACGAAAACGTAATGGCGGCCACCCAAATGTTAAAAGCTTGAATCAAATTACGACCAACCTAATCATCTGATCTCTACCAAATTTTTTATTATTATACCTTTTTGCATTAAGAAATCTTTTGACCAAACTACAAGGTCATCAGCCCAATAATTTGCGGATGGCGGCCATGTATGTGTGCAAATCAATTCCCCCTATCTTTTCAAACACGGTGAAACCGAATTGAACGAAATTTGGTACAGAGGTAGCATCAATGTCATGTTTTATATCGCCGCCATCTTGACGGAAACGGAATTGCGGCCACCCAAATGTTATAAGCTTAAATCAAATTACGACCAACCTGATCATTTGATCTGTACCAAATCTTACAACAACATACCTTTTTGTGGAAAGCATCTTTTGACTGAACTACAAAGTCATGAGCCCAATAGTTTGCAGATAGCTGTCATGTATGTGTACAAATTGATTTCTCATATCAATTCAAACACGGTGAAACCAAATTGAATGACATTTTTACATAGGTAGCACTAGCAAAGGGCACCTCATATTCATGTTTAATATCCGTATAGAGCGTTGTATTTCAACAAGCTGCTACAACCAACATTCAATTATACTCCTTGAAAAGTACTAAGAGTTATAACAATACCCATGTATTTAGGAGAAAGTAGGCTATGTGTTCTTTACTGAACATCTTGTTTATTAATCTCATGTAATTTTTTTCAGGATTAGGGAATCACACGTTACAATTGCGTACAATAGTGTTGACTGACTGAAGAACAATTAATATCGACCACCAGAGAGACATGCTAAAGATCCACTTCAGGGCAATCGACTGTCAATCCGGCGTCTATACAATCCGCAGTAATTAAAAGGAACTTAAAACTAACAACAATATAATAGTCTATTATTATTGATTACCCTCCTACCTTCCATCTCACCTTCCATCTCACTTTCTAACCTCCCTTCCATCCTCCCTTCGATCTCACTTTCCATCCTCCCTTCCAAATCTCTTTCCAACCTCCCTTCCATCCTCCCTCCCATCTCAACTTCCATCTCACCTTCCATCCTCCCTTTCATCTCACCTTACATCTCACCTCCCATCTCACCTTCCATCCTCCCTTCCTTCCTCACCTTCCATCCCACGTTCCATCCCCCCTTCCATCCTCCCTTCCATCCCACCTTCCATCTCACCTTCCATCTCACCTTCCATCTCATCTTCCATCGTCCCCTCCATCTCACCTTACATCTCACCTTCCATCTCACTTCCCATCTCACCTTCCATCCTCCCTTCCATCCCACCTTCCATCTCACCTTCCATCTCACCTTCCATCCTCCCTTCCATCCCACGTTCCATCCTCCCTTCCATCCTTGTCGCAAAACATCCCGCTGCTGTGTTATTGCTGAGGGCACGCGGTGTAGTTACAACGGAATGGACGGCGACTAAATGGCCTGGGTTACTGGAGCACGAGACCGTGAGATAGCTCGTTACCACTGACTGGGCTCCGTATAACAAACACGTACGGGTCAGGGATGTCGCGAGACATTCCCCTGATGAGTCTTCTTGCCACCCTATGGACAACACGCGACTACATTAATTTTCAAGAAGTATGATGCATGCTCGTCGGGCAAATATAATGTTATTGCAATTATACACTGGTGGAAAATAGAATCCCAGCATCAAGAAGGAGGCGAAATTCGGGAGGTGCGTTTGTACATCTGTCCTAGTTCGATTCCCGGCTCTGCTAGGGCATTTAATTATGGTGTGAGGGCTGGAACGGGCTAGTCTACACTCAGCCTCATGAGGGTTTGGTGTGCACCTCTGCCACCCTGGAAGTGTTTTTCTATGGTTTCCCACTTCTACTTCACGCAAATACCAGACTGGTACTTAACTTAACGCCACGGCCACCTCCTTCCCAATCCTGACCTGAATTACAAATTCATACACTCTTATAGCCATCACAGTAATACAGGTTATCAGACAAAAACACACACACCCAAATACACGGACCAAAATGGCCACGATGTCCAAGCCACTCAATTGAACCAACAACAACATACATCTGATAGATATGTATAGTTCACCTAATATTGTTGCTCGTTTAGCACCACCTAGGGATCACGTGTAGGGTTAAGTTATAGGTTACACCTACGGACGTGAGCAACATCAACCCCCAGTGAAAGACAGTTTGAGGTGTTCTTGGGTGACTCTAAAAGTCACAAGAGAAAGCTGAATAATGGACTCCCACAAGGATCTGTTTTGGCCCCAATCCTTTTCAACCTGTATATTCATGTCTTGCCAAATACTAAGGAAAGAAAGTTCATTTATGCTGACGATGTTGCGCTTGTAACGCAGAGCAGAAATTATGAAGATGCAGAAAACACCCTTACTGAAGACCTTAAGAGAATGTTAGCTTTCCTTCAGTCCTGGAGATTGATTCCGAGCCTGAATAAAACAGAAGTATCTTGCTTCCACCTTGCACATCGGTTTTCTAATTACAAACCAAATACTTTGCTTGACGGACAACAACTTAGATACAATCCCTTTCCTACTTATCTTGGAGTGACTTTGGATAGAGCCCTGACCTACATAGAGCATCTCACCAAGCTCTCCCATAAAATTGCTGCAAGAAACAACATCCTACATAAACTTAGTGGTACTTCCTGGGGAGCCTCTGTCGACTGCTTACGCCTAACTGGCATTAGCCTTGTCTATTCAACAGCAGAATACTGTGCACCCGTGTGGTTGGAAAGTGCACATGTGCATAAAGTAGACTCAAGATTAAATGATACAATGCGATGCATCTCTGGTACTATTAAGTCAACGCCTTGCCATTGGCTGCCTGTGCTGAGCCACATTCCTCCACCGCATCTAAGAAGGAAACAAGCATTGTTGAGAGAGGCTAAGAAGATCAGGGCTTCACCTACTTTACCACTATACCATGAATTTTACCTTCCCTCACAACAGCGACTACGGTCTAGGAGGCCAACATGTGTTACTGCAGAAATACTATATGTGGATGGGTTTAATTTAAACCAAAGTTGGAGAAACGAGTGGTCAACTAAAACAGCGGGGACAAGTGCCCATTCTCTTGATCCTACAAAGGAACTGAAAGGTTCTGACCTCCCAAGGAAACTGTGGTGCCGTCTTAAGAGATTCAGAACGGGCCATGGCTGTTGTAAATTCTTTCAACACAGATGGGGCTGGACCAATTCAGCAATGTGCGACTGTGATCAAGAGGAGCAGACAATGGATCATCTGCTCCGACGCTGCCCTCTGTTCTCGTTCCCTGGGAACCCTGCTGAGCTCTTTCATGTCACTCCAAATGTCATAACTTGGTTGCAGAATGTTGATAATGTTGTATAATGTAAATTTTGTATATAATTCACCATACGATTAAATAAATAAATCCGATAGATGACGCCTATTCAAATTTGTGCGCTAGTGAACGAAGAGTGGTGCTGCCGTGACCTTGCAAATCATGTTTGCTTTTAAATATCTGCTGTACATTTTGTGTGGGTTGGTCATGACGTTGGGAGATAAGTGTGAGTCAAACATGCATTTAAGGAGACAAAGCAGACAGAATCAGCAGCTTACTGAGTTTGAACGGGGCCGTGCAATAGGGCTTCGAGAAAGTAGATGTTCTTCCCGTGATATTGCGTACAGACTTGGCAAGGATGTTGGTGTTGGTAACAACGGTCACAGGAAGGCACTGTCTCAAGAAGACACTGCGAAGAGGGTGCGCCGCTGTATTCGCTGCATGAATGTGATGGATCGTACTGCATCTGCAGCGGTTATTAGCGATTCAGTTATCACCAGAGTGACATAGCAAACGAAACTGTCTGCGGCGTCGACACACTTACCCTAAAAAGAAGTTATGATCAGGGGAGCGATTTCCTACCATAGCAAGGTACTCTCATCGTTATCTCAAGAACCTTAACAGCAAATTGGACCGGTGTTGGCGAATTGCGCAAACAAATCTTCCGAGTTGATCTTTCTTATCTTGCCATTCTATCGCAAGGCCCTTTCACACCACTTGTCCCAGGCCAAGTTTTGGTTCTTCCACTGAAATCATCCTACCTACCGTCGCCCACTACTACCATTGTGAAAATCCAAAACCGAAGATAATATTACTTGAGCTTGCAGAATGACCGACTGACTCTTTAATTTCCTGTAATCACTCTGCAATGGGCTAACAAAGTACATTGGGATCTAGCACATAACATTGAAACATAATTTATTATTTAGTTATGACATATCGTATTCGATGGATAAAACTCTTCCACATAGTTGTTACCATAACCTGAACGCTAGGTCATATACTGTAGGTTATGTGACTTTAGTTATTGACACCCCTGGGAGGGTCAAACAGAGAGACACTTTCCGTCCAACAATATCTAAGACGAATGTTTGGAACATGTGAACGAACAGTAATTCCTTAGTTTAGGGGCTGCTACAACGCGGTCATGTAGCTGTGAACAGTAGTATGGTATAATCGTTAGCTGCAGTGTGGGGGATGAGAGGGGATGTTGCCAATGGGCTATCACAGGTGCAATCGGACTATGAATTATCGAAGGGGCAGATCATACTGGCGTCAAAAGTCTGTCCGATTTGATCAGTGTAATTCACTGGAGCAATTGGACTACACCCCATTGGACTGGTGACTGGACCAGTTGTGCTGCCATTCATTCGCAGTATTCAACGGAGTTTTCCAACAGGATAACGCTCGTCCTCATACCGTTGCTGTCATCCAATGTTCTCTACAGAGTGTCAACCAGTTTCCTTGGCCTGTGAGATCACCCGGGGTTTCACCTATTGAGCACGTATTGAGCATTATGGGACGACAAATCTAGCGTCATCCATTACCAGTATTAACCGTTGCTGACTTGATTGGCCAAGTGCAACAGGCGACGGATATTCCATCCCACAAAATGACACACGGCAATTGTACTGCGCAATAAATGCTTTCATCCTAAATCATAGTGACTACAGCGGTTATTAATGTACCACCATGGAACGTGTCTTCTCGTACAGACTAGAGCCTGTGACCAGTAAACTTTAATACGTAATTATGTCAGCTAGACAATTGCTTAGCCTAAATTGTATTCCTCTAAAATAATGTTGGTTGGTTGGTTCCTTAGTTTAGGGGCTGTGGCAATGTGGTCATGTAGCACCGTGTACTTCGGGTGTGAGTAGAATCTGTCTGATAACCGGTGTTAATTTTGATGACTGTATTCGTGTGTGTTATCTGTTTTTAATTCAAGTAAGGACTACAGACGATAATTTCAAGTAGTTCCTACTTTCGCTACCAAATGCTACCGTCCACGACACCTAGCTGTGAACTTCGCTACTACTAGATGACATCGCAACATAGCGCCCAGCGACGAACGTTGGGACTTGAGCATTAATCAATCCTAGCCTACAAATTTTGGCTTCACACAAGTGAAGTTAGTGGAAGGTTCTATTTCATGCCATAAATCGATGACATGGGACCGCCACGCTGGCTTTATTTCCCCTTCAAAGGAAGGCATACTGAGCGAATTTTAACGCTCTGAAAAAATCCGATGACTTCGGTCGGGTTTGAACCCACGACCTTGGGCATAGAACCTCAGCATGCTACCAACTACGCCACCGAAGCCACCTATACTAATGTCTTCTTCGTGTTCCACCAGTTTATGTCTATGTAGAGAAAGCATGGTATAGTATCTGTAAATTACCCTCTAGTTCACAGGATGCGTGGGGAGTGCTTGTAAACTGACTGTTGCTTGGAGAATCTAATACCCAATCTATACTTATTCAAATTAGGGATTTTGTCATATGACCCAACTAGCTGTCAAGTATAGTGTTGATGCTAGTGTGTACACTTCAGCTAGACTTCAAAAATCAAATTCACAGAGACCTCCTTTTTATGTAAATAGACGTATCGTGTTTGTTTGAACTTCAATTGCTAATTTTTTCATTATTATATATTTCAGTATTTCTTCACATGTAAAACGCTCCTTGCGTCATAGTTCTTATCCGGTTCCACTGAAACTCTTACTAACTCTTCCAGTGTAAGTAGATATCAAAGATTAGTCTGCATGTTTATGTCAGTTGAATGTAACCACCATCTTTTGACCATTATATTAGCAATGAACTGACTTTTTTAAAATTTTCTAAGTTAGAGAAAATTGAAAACTTTTATTTACTACATATCCTATTGTTGTTGTAGTTGTTGTTTTAAGAGGCGGTACTAAGTGGTCATCTGCCCCTATTTGCATTTTTATTGTTATTGTGCAATTTTTGTTTATAATTTGACTACATTCACAAAATGAAATCGAAAGTCAAGCAAAGGTTGTTTACCTGCAACCATCCATGCCCACCGGCCCATTTTTGGGGCGCCATTAACCTCAAGACAAGAACATTAAGTACCGTAAGTATTTTACAAGCTTTTACACAGTGAGGGGAACCCTGGAATAAATCCATGATAATATGAAAGAAATATGAGACGAAAAATAAATGTTGGCCATATACGGGTTAAGAAAGGAAGAAGAACGCTCTTGGTGCATAAGGTTTTTATTGATTTTTTATTTAGCGTATGGTTTTTTATGCCGGGAGTGTCCGAGGACATATTCGGCTCGCCAGAGGCTGTAGCTGCTTCAATGCGGTCACCCCTGGGGTGAACTACAAGTTCCGCTCAATTGCAAGTAGTTCCAACTTTCGCCACCAGATGTCACTGACACCTAGAGGTGGACGTTAGAACTTTCATAGAACGTTTCAACGAAATCTAACGTGCAAATTTCGCTACACACAAATTTCATTAGGGAAAGGTTCTTTTACATGCTATAGATCATGACTGGGACCACCACCAGCTATCTTCCCCTCCGAAGGAAGACATACTGAAGGGTCATAAAGCTTTTAAAAAATCCGATAAATTCGGTGAGGTTTGAACCCACAATCTTGGGAATAGAAGCTCAGCACGCTACCGACTACGCCACTGAAGCGAAAGGTAATTATATGCGAGCCTTGGCTCGTGTCGACGAGGAGGATATTACAGCTGGTCCCAAGCACAAGATAAGACTGCTCGCACAGGATTAATCTTCTGCTGATCCTTCATTAAAATGCAAAGAGCACACGTACTTCGCCCATAAAACAGAAAACTGTTGCTCTTTGGACTCGGAGGAAAGCATTTTCATTAGTCTTTATCAGTAAGGAACCGTTTAAATTCAGAGCAGTTACCAAAAGAAGGTATTTTCACAACAATAGAAGTGCCAACTGGCGAATGGCGGAAGAACAAGGATGTGAGAGGGAAAAGTAGAAAACCAGAATTCATGCCTGAAGTTAACTTGAAATACAAAGAGATGAAGTAGACATTGAGAGAAAAAGATGCTAACTATTGGTCTACTAATGACGGTATTTCCAAGTATTTCACACTGATAAACAGGACAAGAATTAATGTAATACAATGGCATCGAACTTCAAAACAATATAGCATAATTTTCTCCGTAAGGCTTACATATTTCCTTCCCATTCCCGTATTATCAGTTCCAGTCGTAACCCTTCATTGACCACCCACAGAGCTTCAAGAAAACAGAGGAAGCCTGAGATCTTAACCATAGAACATAGATGGCTTCAAAAACAAGTTCCGAACTTCATTTACTCATTTCCAAGAAATGTTTTCCTTACAGGTAGCCTATTACATGTTCCTTGGGTGGAAATGTTTGAGATATTTTGGTAAAAAATTGGTATGGTTCTTCATTTTTACGTAGAAGGAAATAAATGCTCTGGATTTTCGTATCAGTGAAAATGAACTGTAAGATTTCCGGGTTCAAGAGTACCTAATTGTAATTTTCGGGGCAAATATACAGATAGCTGAAGATTTTATTTATGTGTGTCATATCAATATCCAGAGTATTTTCAATCTCTGCAAGTGTTTAGCTGATATTCAACTAATTCAACTGAAAATTCCAACGGAAGGAGTATTTTCTATCTCCATACTAATATTTTAAAACAAATAATATATCATTGGTCGTGGTAACAACGTGTAATTTTATTTGCATTATAAGTATGGTCAAACCTACATATTCAGTATGATCCGTTGACATTTTCAAAGTTCCCTTAAAGGTGTCACCTCCGTAGCGGTGCGGTCAGCAAGGTTAGCTGCCACCCCGGAGGTCCTGGGTTCGATTCCCGGCTCTGCCACGAAATTTGAAAAGTGGTACGAGGACTGGAACGGGGTCTACTCAGCCTCGGGTGGCCCAAATGAGTAGAGGGGGTTCGATTCCCACTCAGCCATCCTCGAAGTGGTTTTCCGTGGTTTCCCACTTCGTCTTCGGGCAAATGCCGGGATGGTACCTACTGTAAGGCCACGGCCGCCTCCTTCCCTCTTCCTAGCCTATCCATCCCAATCTTCCATCCGTTCCCATCCCTCATGAGGCCCCTGTTCGCTTTGCAGGTGAGGCCGCCTGAGCGAAGTGCTGATCACACCTCCCCAGTTGTATCCATCCCGATCAGATGTTCCAAGCTCCAGGACACTGCCCATAGAGGCGGTAGTGGTGAGTTCCCTCGCTGAGTCCGTGGGATCCACCAACCTAGAGGGTAAATTGACTAAATAAAAAATAATAAAATATTAATGGTGTTCCCTGAAATAAAAATCAAAGGATAAATTAAGCTTATGTCAAGGTACACTATATATACTCGCATAAAACCAAAGGATTCAATTCAAGCGAGTCAAATGGAAAACCTCATTTAAAAAGAGAAATAAATTTAGGAAACATGGAAAAAATAAACACGCTCTCATAAGACGATCAAAAAACAGTGAAAAATATACATTATTAAGTATTTAAATATTAGAAGCTGTTTTTCAGTGGTACCACCATAATCAATCAAACAATTACTCTTCAGTCTGTCAATACTACAGTGCCCAAATAGATTGGACAGAAAGTGATGATTATTTTGTAACGCTATCATCTGAAGGAAAAGTTACATGAATTGTGTATACATTAACACTCTTCTACAACAAACGGGGGAGGGGGTTAAATTGGATGAAATGTTTCGCTCGGCAAGCGAGCATCATCAGATCCAAATTACTTTACAAAACATTACCAAACCCACAAACGATGGCTGACCTCGAACAACAACCCGCTAAAAGCGCGGCTACAGTGTGATAACTATTACTGATACTAAAGCATTTAGCACCCGTAAAAATAACTATATATATATTTTAATATCTACAATGTTGCAAGATTAGCTGTCTGCGTGGCTCAGCGGTAACGTTCTCGCTTGATGAGGCCAAGGTAGTAGGTTGGTATCCTGGCGCAGTCAGCTGCCATTTTAGGGTGCGCAAATTTGAAGGAGCCGTGTCAGTAGATTAACTGGCAAGTTAAAGATCCCTTTCGGCACCCCGGAGTCTCTAAAAGTAATTAAAAGGGACATAAAACCAATAACATTATTAATTTGTTGCAAGACTGAGAAATGACGATCCCACCAACAAATAGTCTCCCTCCACCAATTAATCTATGACGGTGTAGCTACTGTTGCTGTGATACACTTAAGCGTTAGGCCCCAAACTAGGATTGTAAACAAATATGCAGAAATGACTAACAACTATGCTACTCTGCTGAGATGATGGTAAAAAGATAGGTTAGTTGGTTGGTTGGTTGGTTGGTTCCTCAGTTTAGGGGCTGCGAAAACTTGGTCATATAGCCCCTTGTAGTTTGGGTGTGTGTAGAATCTGTCTGATAACCGGCGTTAATTGTGATGACTGTATTAGTGTGTGTTATCTGTTTCTTAATTCAAGTAAGGACTGCAGACAGTAATGTCATGTAGTTCCTACTTTTGCTACCAAATGCTACCGTCCACGACAACTAGCTTGCGAACTTGGCTATAGATGGCATCGCAGTCTGCACCTGTCGGTGAACGTTGGAACTAATAGAGCGTTATCAATTCTTACCTCCAAATTTTGGCTTCACACAAGTGTAGTTAGTGGAAGGTTCTTTTTCATGCCATAAATCTATGACATGGGATCGCCGGCTTTACTTCCCCTCCGAAGGAAGGCATATTGAGGGAATTTTAACGCTCTTAAAAATCAACGACTCCGGCCTGGTTTGAACCAGAAATTAAAAACAAGAAGTTCCGTGACGAACTAAAGAGCCTACTTTTCTTAAAATTTAAGAAACATGCCAATGATTAATCTATATTATGGATCTATCTGGAATAATGACGAAATTAAGTTGGTAATATCGAAATTTCTAATTAGTTCGAAATACTGTATACCTGGCATAACGTAGCCTAATAGAGAACTACAGTTGTCAGCCCTGGTGACTGAATATATTCTTAGTTCCATCTCTTAAGGTACAGAATACAAAATTTGGTTGAATTCCAATGGGTAGCATGGAGGTTACATGCAGTTAAACATTGGATCTAACAGCGCGCGTAAAATCATGTTGGCAACAATGACATACATGTATTGGACATAAATAGTCTGAAATAATAAGACCTATTGATGTGCCAATTTTGAATGAAATCCATTAGTTAGTATAGAAGTTATGTGCATTTTAAAATTGGACATATCAGCAGGCTTAGAATCATATTGGCAGCACTGACGTATATTAGTTACTCCAAATTAATCTAGAATGCCAGGTACTATACGTGTGCAAAGATTAGAGCTATTGGCTTGCATACTTTCTGATATATTGATTTTTTTTTTTTAGCGTATGGCTTTTAGTGCCGGGAGTGTCCGAGGACATGTTCGGCTCGCCAGTTTTGTAGCTGCTTCGAGACGGACACCCAATGGGTGAGCTACAAGTACCGTTGGGGAGGAAAGTTGGAAGGAAGGGTCGAGGAGTTGGAAGGTAGCGGCTGTGGCCTATAGTTAGGGACCAACCCCGGCATTTGCCTGGAAGGAAGATGGGAAACCACAGAAGACCATCTTCAAGGTTGCCGGCGGGGGGATTCGAACCTCCTCGCCTCCCGGATGTGAGCGATTGCCAACAGTCATGCCGCAACGACCTCGGCTAACTCACCCGGTGATATATTGATATTAGGGTAACAAAAATAGAGACAGCATTTATTTACAGTTGGCAGCCCTGGTTGCTCTTAAGAATACGCATAGTCATATCTGTTATGGTACACATAGCACATACGAAGTTAGGTTGAAATCCGAATGATAGTATAGAAGTTACATGTATTTAAATTTGGACCTCTCAGCAGGCTTAGAATCATGTCGGTAGCACTGACGTATAAAAGTTACTACAAAGTTACTCTACAAATATAATGTCAGGTATTATACGTGTGCATAGTTTAAAGCTGTCGGCTTGCATACTTTCTGATATATTGGTATTTGGATCAGAAAATAGAGAGAGAGCATTTATTAACAGTTGGCAGCCCTGGTGGCTCTTAAGAATACGCTCAGTAATATCTGTTTATGTACACATAGCACATACGAAATTTGGTTGAAATCCAATTGATAGTGTTGATGTTATATGCATTTAAAATTTGGACTTATAAGCAAGCTTATAATCATTTTGGCAACACTGCCATGTATGGCCTCCTGGAAATGAAACTGCAATATTATTATCTATAAGTGTGCCAATTTTGAAATAGCTCCCATTCATACCTTCCAAGATATCCAACATGGAGCTGAAATTTCAATTGCGATTTTTCAGCAGTTGGTAGCACTGGCATTCTTTTCAAATATGGACGTGAGATTTTCAGGTATAGATCTTTACTCCTACCAAATTTTGTTTCGATTGCTGCAGCCGTTCAGGAGTTGATAGGGGGGGGGGGGGGACCACACACACAGCCAGCCAGACTGACAGCCAGACAGACAGAAGGACAGACAGACAGACACACATGCCCGATCTCATAAGTCTACTTTTTTATCATTTTTGCAAAATGTGAAAGGTAGGCTAAAAATTATACCCTGTAGGCATAAGTATAAAATTTCCCGTAATAACAATTTTGTTGAAAGTGAAGGTCGTTGATTCCGATCCTGAAACGTTTCTATTCTTAGGACTGAAAATGTTATAATCATTGCTTTACGAGGTGCCGTCAGATTGGGAGGGGACTTGATTTTTTTAAGCTAAGTTTTATCGGGTGTGCTCAGCTGAACACTGAACGGTATTCTTTGGTTAGGTAGTGAAATAACAGTTTCCCTTGTTATCCACAAAACTTACGGAAGGTATCAGTCAGTCGGGAAGAACCAAGAACCAAGGACCGGTCTCCCAAGAAAAGTGACCGCAATCTGGGCGCTGGAATATTTATAGCTCTTCCTTAAAATGAAAGTGACCGCAATCTGGAATACTAATGAGGTGAACGCAATCTGGAATGACCGCAATCAGGAAGACACCATTTGAGGGACTTCGGTACATGAGACCCCAGTAATAGTACAGCAAATTATACCGCTACCTTAATGTTTCACCCTTTATAGTGCAAAAGACTGGGGGTATAAAATAATGTTACTTTTTCCCCTTTCGAAATTGGGGGTTATAGATGAGGAGAAATATGCAACAATTTTATAGGTGCGGATTCTATTGTATGAAATATCGGGTCGGAAATTATTATCCCACTGCCCATACCCAACAGTAGTCTATGTTTTCTTAATTGGGCAATGTGGTAATAATTTTCCACCTCCAAATTATGATGATACTGTGTTTATCACTCAATAATGAGGTTAATTTAACATGATATAGTATATACAAAAGAGACACCACGCTCTATAATTAAAAAAGAAACGTAACTTCCACGCAACACACGCTCAGTGACCTATTACCTCTTTGCCGAAAACTTAAAAAAAATACATAAACGTGATTTTGGAATGTTAAAAGTTAGTATATTCGAAATATAATTCAATCAATTCAAAATAGTAAAAAAAAAAGAAAATTAATTTTAAAAATCTTCTATTCTATGGCATACACCCTAAACAAGATAATTATTTCCTTTCTATCTTAAATATAATTACTCAAGTGACCAAAACCATTAATGACATTATATTTCAATTATATACCAACTTTTACAAATCTCCTATCTTCAATAAAGACACCTTCTTCTGTAAAAAAAAATGCATTAATATCACTCAACACAACCGAACGGGCGAGCACGTGCACTGTGGCGACCACTGGGATATAAAATGCTTCCCACCTTTGGTTTCTGATGACAGTATACATCAAATTAATGGGTTTCAATATTTCTGTGCAGCTAGCTTGTGGATGCATGTGGAACTGCTTGAAATGAAAGGGGAGGGAAGATTCTCTCCATAACACCGCTCTATAACTACATGGTGGGAAGATATTATACCAACGACCTATAAAGGGTCATGTGAAGTTTAAAAAAAATAGCTTTGCCAATTATGGTTATTTTAGATCATCTCAGTGAAAAAAAAAACTTGCGGTATATGACCAGAGCTACCGGTCTGCCGCGCCGGTCCCAAGTCGCTAAATGGACATCATAAGGAGTAGGCCTATCATAATCCCGCGGATGTGCATGCTGGCGATAAGATCTCCGTGGCCATTAGCGGGAACATTCAGTGGGAAGGACACCATTACTGTTACAACTGCCTGCGTCGTTCAGTTTAAGGACTAAAGTTTGCCCATACGAAGTCCTAGTTCCACAAGGTAAACTGGTCTTATCTGGTCTTGGAGTACATATTGAGATTCTGGATCCTAAGGTCCATGAGTTTAATTTCAGATTCTGACAAGAAATGTATTTATAGTCTGAGAACTGGAACGGGGTACGCTCAGCCTCGTGAGTCGAACGTGAGAGAACAAGGGTTCGATTTTGACTTCAGCCATCCTAAAAGTATTTTTCCATGGTTTTCCCTCTTCAGCTTCAGACAAATGTAGGGATGGTCCTTAACTTATGGCCACGGCTGCCTCCTTCCAAATCCTAGCCTCAAATACTGTACATACACTACTACAGCCTAGTTGGTTATTGTTGTTTTAAGGGGCGGAAATACGAGGTCATCTGCCCCTCTACTACAGCCTGTACACACACCCAAGTGCATGGGGCTATATAGATCAGATGTCACTAAGCCCCTAGATGAGGGGTGGCCAACCTACTTTGAGCTTGGGCCAGTAATTTTATTTAAAGAAATTGAAGGGCCTTCTAACTAAATATATATTAATGACTACTGCATTTTGAATGTAAACTACAGTATTATGTGGATATTAGTAAAGTGTAGGGCTGAAGGCAAAGCATAATGTTTTAAGGTAGTGCAGATAATGGAATAATATAATTTATTTAATACACTTTTTTAAATTATCATAAAAAGAAACTTATTGAATTATTATAGAAATACTCCTTAAACTAGGCTTACGGTCGTGGCATTTTAAAGACCTGTAATGATAGCCTAATTTAATGTCATTTTGGGACTTGCTTTCCATTTAGCAATCTCCTAATATTAGTTGTAAATTTTGATTTGAACATTACAAGTGTATTGTCGAGATGTGCAGCTGTAATAGTTGAACGCAATTCATTCTTGTTAACATTCATGGCAGAACACGTTTGATCACTGTGGAGCAAACTATGTACACGAGCCTTAGAGCAAGATCGTGAAATTCAGGAAATAGGTCTAAAGGGATATATTTCCAAATTTTATTCAATTTAGGAGAAGTAAGTGATCCACAATGTTTTTTTTTTTTAATTTAGCACGAAGTCCTCATGCTTTTGGATTTCTATTATTTGCAAGGATGGGAAATTTTAATGAATCTCAGACTGAAATGCAAAATAGATCTCTACTTAGTATAAAACAAAGTCCCCGATTCTTGGATGTCACGGGTAATCTCGAGAACCACTGGATGGATTTTGATGCGGTATTCATCACTGTAAAGGATATCTCGAGGAAGGTTTATGTAGAAAATAATTTATTTGTGATCAAAGGAAACCAAGCAGTAACTATTTTAGTGAAAAGTCGAAAAAGAAACTGGCGTCCGTGTGCTTTTTTTTTTACTTACGCTGGGCAAACCTTTAACAATATCAATTTACTATGAGTGTAGGAATTGTTCAGAATGAAAAGGTCTACAAAAAAGTCCGCGAGAGCATATCTCTATCATCAATACATCCCCCACTATATGTGTTTTTACGTTTTCATTTCCTCCAACAATCTCCATTCAAATACTGAGGCGGCTGTTTACGAGCGAGTTGCTAGTTATGAATAAATTGATGTTACTCTCTTTAGACTGGAAAGAGTATAATCAAGTTGAGAATACCTCGCTCAAAGCTGTAGCTGCTGCTTTGTATTATAAAAGGTCCACGATTAAGTTACTGAATTTACTTTATGTTCGACGATGTCGCAATGTAAACATTATGTGTCGGAAAACTGTATCATAATGAGGCTCATTATAACAGTATTTTTCATTATGATACAGTTTCTCCCATCAATCAGAGTTCAAGAAACAGTTGTGTGTCCAATTAGGTCAGGATACCTTCGCGCATGCGCTCAAAATCCAACATATTTCTGTGTTGGCAATCAAAGAGAATTGTCTCTGCTTTCGGAGTGCCTTGACCCACGTATGCGCTCTGTTCAGTCAGCGAAGCCAGCGCGCCCTGTTCACTAACTCAATTAACTGAATCCCACAGATATTTATGAATATTTATGTTAAAAAATATAATAAAGTTATAATTATCGTCGAACATACACAGTCGTATGCAACTCGCCTATAGTGGTAATTAAGACATTCGTATGGAAATTGTAAAACTCGCTTACGCTCGATGTATAAACATACTCGTGTCTTAAATATTGCCATTATAGGCTCGTTGCATAATGTACTATTATGTTCGACCCTGACTATGTCAGAAAACTGTACTATAATGAGGCTCATTATAACACTACTTTTTAGCCTACTTTTGGGGGTGGAGCTGATTCCTGCTCGTGGTGCCCCTGCATAGGTAGTCGGAATTGAATTTCCGTTACTGAACTGAACGTCAGCATTCCAGAAGCATCATTAAAGTTCTATCTGAAATGATTCATTCTAGTAGGGAAAGGCTCTTATCAGAGCCCAATTTAACAATTCTTTCTTTTAACATTGAAGGACTGACTTCTTGTAAAGAAGATCTTTTACGTGAATTATGCCTAAAACATAATTGTGATGTTTTATGTATACAAGAAACTCATAGGGATGTTAATCAACGACGTCCTAAAATCCCTGGAATGAGATTGGCAGTCGAACGTCCTCATGGCCAATATGGAAGTGCCATCTTCACTAAACCAGATATCAGGATTCTTGCAACCTCCATCATAGCTGACAATGACATAGAAATTATTGCGATAGAATTGAGTAACTCAATCATTTTTTCCATTTATAAACCCCCAAAGGTAAGCTTTTCATTCAGACAACCTGATAATCTGAATTTGGAGAAAGTGTCCATCTTCGTGGGTGATTTCAACAGCCACAGCATTATATGGGGTTATCCACATGATGATGAGAATGGAGAAGCTGTTATGCATTGGGCGGAATCACACCAACTGTCCCTCATTCATGATAACAAACTTCCTTCATCCTTCAACAGTAGAAGGTGGAAACGTGGATATAATCCAGACCTTATTTTTGTGAGTGATCAGATTGCCCATCAGTGTATTAAATCTGTTTGCCTTCCTATTCCTAACTCACAACACCGTCCAATAATGTGCCAGATAGTAGCAGCCATCAGGCCACAGAGTGTTTACTTTAAGAGAAGATACAATTTCAAAAAGGCAAACTGGGAATGTTTTACTTCCTCTTTAGATACAAAGATGAGTACAATCAGTCCCATACCAGAGGCATATGATCAATTTATTGATGCCATTAGATCGTGTTCTAAAGAAGCTATTCCAAGAGGATGCAGAACTAATTACATACAAGGTATTTCCCAGGAAACATCTGCCTTACTGACAAACTACTTCAATTTGTATGAAAGGGATCCTTTTAGTGCTGAAACTATTGCAAGCGGACAACAACTTATCTCTGCTATTTCAGAGTCTAAACGAGAACAGTGGTTAAAATTGATGGAAGAAGTTAACATGGATAGGAGTAGCCATAAGGCCTGGAGGCTACTCAGGCGTCTCAGTAATGATCCTAATAAATCATCTTCTCTTTATAACGTATCTGCACACCAAATTGCTCACCAACTCGTCCAAAATGGCAAGTCTATAAACTCCAGTTCTAGAACAAAAGTGGATACTAGGCCAAAATTCAGACCAGAGACCAGTATACTTTCTAATCCCTTTACCTTGGCAGAACTAAATGACGCTATAAATATCAGCAAAAATGGCAAGGCTCCTGGTGTAGATGAAATCTGTATTCAACAAATCAAGAACTTTGGACCTGTTACTAGAGAATGGGTACTCAATCTATTTAACAATTGCATTCGAACCTGCAGAATACCCAAAATCTGGAGGAAATCTAGAGTTATAGCATTCCTCAAACCAGGAAAAGATCCCCATGATCCTAAAAATTACAGACCAATATCCTGGCTCTGTCATTTATTCAAGATCTTAGAACGAATGGTTCTGGTAAGGCTTGCAAAAATAGTTGAACCACTTTTGATCCCCGAGCAAGCTGGTTTTAGAAGAGGGAAGAATTGTACATCACAAATACTCCATTTGACCCAATATATTGAAGATGGTTTTGAAAATCGAAAAATAACTGGGGCTGTCTTCATCGACCTAACTGCGGCCTATGACACAGTTAACCACCAAATTCTGTAGAGTAAACTTCATAAGATGACCAAGGACAACAAGCTGACTGAATTTCTTCGATGTCTTCTTGAAAATCGAAGATTCTTTGTAGATTTCCAAGGGCGACATAGTCCTTGGAAGAATCTCCGGAATGGCCTACCTCAAGGTAGTGTTTTGTCTCCAATATTATTTAATATTTACACGAATGATCAACCCTTGCCAGAAGGAACTAAAAGCTTCATCTATGCAGATGATCGAGCTATTCTCACCCAGGGTGATCAGTTTGAGAGTGTTGAACGGAGATTAATGGCAGCCTTAGATGAACTGAGTACATACTACAGAGAAAACCATCTAAAGCCTAACACCTCAAAGACGCAAGTTTGCGCTTTTCACTTAAAGAATATGCAGGCAAGAAGAAAACTGAAGATTTTCTGGGAGGGTGCTCTTTAGGATCATTGCTCTACACCTAAATATCTAGGGGTAACTCTGGATCGTGCACTCACGTATGAACAACATTGTGTTAACACGAAGCACAAAGTATCTACGCGAAATTCCATTCTTCGCAAGTTATGTGGTACCAACTGGGGAATGCAAGCTCAAACAATGAGAACTACTGCTTTAGCACTGAGCTACTCTGCAGCAGAATATGCATGCCCTGTTTGGTATAGATCATGTCTTGCCAAACAAGTAGATATTGCTTTAAATGAAACTTGTCGGCTTATAACTGGTTGCCTAAGATCTACACCTTGTGACAAGTTATATTGCTTGGCTGGCATTGCTCCCCCAGATATTAGACATGAAGTAGCTGCCAAACAAGAAAAATCTAAAGTAGAAGTTTCCCAGACACATCCTCTACATAATTATCAACCTGCTCAACAACGATTGAAATCTAGGCGAAGTTTCCTACACTCTACTGAGTGCCTGTCGGATTCACCTCAATCATCAAGGCTAACTTCCTGGAGATCCAGAAACAATAATCTCAACGGATGGATGGTTCCATCTGAAACTCTTCCTGCCGGTTATGAAGAGTCGTGGCCTACATGGAAGAGTCTGAACAGGCTGCGGTCTGGGGTCGGTCGATCTAAGACCAATATGAAGAAGTGGGGCCTTTCCGATGAGTCAACCTTTTGCGCCTGCGGAGAAGAACAAACCATGGCGCACCTTCTCCATTGCAACTCCTGCCCTCTCATTTGCACTATGCAGGATGTAGTTCAGGCCACACCAAATGGACGAGATCTTGCCAAATTTTGGTGCGATGTAATTTAATTGTTATTTTGAAAGTACCTTTAGTGTGTTTTTATTTTAAAAAAGTTATCTATGCTAATTTTACATGATGTATTGCTTTCTGATACGAATAAATAAGCCTACTTTTCACATTTTGCTAAAACGAGGAAAAAGTAGACTTATGATATCGGGCAAATGTGTGTGTGTGTGTGTGTCTGTCTGTCCTTCTGTCTGTCTGTCTGTCTGTCTGTCTGTCTGTCCTTCTGTCTGTCTGTCTGGCTGTGTGTGTGTCCCCCCCCCCCTCTATCAACTCCTAAACGGCTGCAGCAATCGAGACAAAATTTGGTAGGAGTAAAGATCTATACCTGAATATCTCACGGCCATATTTGAAAATGGTGTCAGTGCCACCAACTGCTGAAAAATCACAATTGAAATTTCAGCTCCATGTTGGATATCATGGAAGGTATGAATAGGAGCTATTTCAAAATGGGCACAAGTATAGATAATAATATTGCAGTTTAATTTCCAGGAGGCCATACATCGCAGTGTTGCCAAAATGAATATAAGCCTGCTGATAAGTCCAAATTTTAAATGCATATAACTTCTACACTATCAATTGGATTTCAACCAAATTTCGTATGTGCTATGTGTACATAAACAGATATTACTGAGCGTATTCTTAAGAGCCACCAGGGCTGCCAACTGTTAATAAATGCTCTCTCTCTATTTTCTGATCCAAATACCAATATATCAGAAAGTTTGCAAGCCGACAGCTTTAAACTATGCACACGTATAGTACCTGACATTCTATATTAATTTGGAGTAACTTATATACGTCAGTGCTACCAACATGATTCTAAGCCTGCTGTGAGGTCCAACGTTAAATACATGTAACTTCTATACTATCATTAGGATTTCAACCAAATTTCGTGTGTGCTATGTGTACCATGACAGATATGTATATGCCGATTCTTAAGAGTAACCAGTGCTACCAACTGTTAATAAATACTGTCTCTATTTTTGTTACCCTAATATCAATATATCAGAAAGTATGCAAGCCAATAGCTCTAAACTTTGCACACGTATAGTACCTGGCATTCTAGATTAATTTGGAGTAACTAATATAGGCCTACGCCAGTGCTGCCAACATGATTCTAAGCCTGCTGATAGGTCCAATTTTAAAATGTATGTCACTTCTATACTAACTAATGGATTTTATTCAAAATTGACACAACAATAGATCATATTATTTCAGATTATTTCTGACCAATGCATGTATGTCATTGTTGCCAACATGATTTTACGCGCGCTGTTAGATCCAATGTTTAACTGCATGTAACGTCCATGCTATCCATTGGACTTCAATCAAATTTTGTATTCTGTACCTTAAGAGATGGAACTAAGAATATATTCAGTCAACAGGGCTGCCAACTGTAGTTCTCTATTAGGCTACATTATGCCAGGTATACAGTATTTCGAACTAATTAGAAATTTCGATATTACCAGCTTAATTTCGTCATTAGATAGATCCATATAGATTAATCATTGCCATGAATCTTAAATTTTAAGAAAAGTAGGCTCTTTAGTTCGTCACGGAACTTCTTGTTCATTATGAAACAGTTTCTCCCACCAATCAAAGCTCAAGAAACAGTTGTTTGACAAATTAGGTAAGGATATCATCGCACCTGCACTGAGTTCCAAGGCCTTGTAATTTACATTTCACTGCGTGGCCTAGTGTCATAGTGGGGTGTCGAGGAGACCATGGTCGAATACAAGGCATTCTCTGAGTCACATGCGCTCTGTTCAGTACATAAAACTGGCGAAATCTCGACATATATTTATGAATATTTATGTTCGAAGATAAAATAGTTATAATAATTATCGTCGAACATAAACAGTCATAATATGTGCTGAATGCTTGGAAAATGATAGTGATATATATGTTCGCATCGCATCTTGAGCTATATGTGGCCCGCAGGCCTAGTGTTGGCTACCTGGTTGAAAGCTGAGGAATTTACATTTTCTTCGCATTTAGAAAGGTTTAGGATTTGTGACTTGTTGTTCCATTTGAGGATCTTTGACATCATGGTTATTTAGACCCGTGTACTTGGATGTATGAGGGATTTTTGTCTGATTTTAATTTAATTGGTATTCTGCCCGAAGGCAAGTCCGAGCCTCCGAAGAGGCTACCCCTAGCTGGAGTTTACGTGCGGTAGGGTGGCCAGGGCCTTTCCGCTCCTCCTTATGTTGGCCAACAGGGCGCAGTACCTAGAACCGGCATACCATCCTAGTTCCGACCACGCCCAATGCTGCTTAACTGCAGAGTTCTCATGGGATCCGGTTTTTCAACATGGGCAGGCCGTTGGCTCTTTGTCTGATAGCCTGCATTATTGGAAAGGAGGCCACCGTTGCTCTAAGTTAGTTATCATCCCGACATTTGTCTGGAATAGATATGGAAAACCAAAGGTAAACCAATTCCTGGATGGTTGAGGTGGGAATTGAACCCATATCTTCTTAGTTTTGTGTCACGAGGCTGAGAGTACCCCATTCCAGCCATCAGACCAGAATTTTGGCTGATCCGGGAATCGAACCCGGACCTCTGGGGTGACAGTCAAGAATGCTAGCCTGTGCACTACTAGACAAACAAAATTAATTTCCGGGGCAGATGACCTCGTAGTTCCACCCCTTAAGACAACAATAACAAACTAAAATTAATTTGATTTGAAGAACCGTTACGAAATTAATGATAGACTACGCTAGAACACATTTCGCTTAGAACTAAACGGCCTGTTTCATAATTACATTTTCCTTCTCGAAACTCTTCCATTTGGTAATGAACCTTCCACTAATTACACATGTGTAAAACTAAATTGTATAGGTTAATAATGTAAACAACGCTCTTAGGTTCCTACGTTCGTTGCCAAGAGCCGACTGTGGTCTGATAACTAAGTTCTAAACTAGTAGTCGTTGACGGTGGCGTTTGGCGGCAAAAGTAGGTACTATTTGAAAAATTCAAAAGTCTGCAGTCCTTACTTGAATTAAAAAACAGACAACGCACACTAATACAGTCATCACAATTAACACCGGTTATCAGAGAGTTTCTACACACACCCAAAGTACACGGGGCTACATGATCGCGTTGTCACAGCCCCTAAACTTAAGAACCAACCAACCAAACTCTTCCATTCGACCGAGACATTTTCAAAACACGTTTAGTATCATTTGCGACCTGCCGAGGTGAAAACCGATCAAATGGTACGAAATGGTCGAATGAACGCTGTACAGTAATGCACAATGAAACTTGATTTAGCATGGCCTCTAGTAAGCTGATTCGCGCTTTTTAATTAATGAAATAACCAGGACAGGAAGTAGATTCCATGTAACTCTTTAATCACCATAATGAAGAGTAACTTGCATTATAAATGTCGATAAATGAATGCGTTTATCTGAATGACTAACATTCCTGGGGCTCCACGAATTGCAATGGAGAGCATGCTATTGAAATACTATTTACAGATCGATTACTAGTTAGGTAAATATGCACAAGCAAACATCGGTAGTTCGATGCATATACAGGGTGTATTTGATATGATGGAAGTCCCTTACACTGGTGATAGAAGATGGTATTCTAAGCAAATATATTCATGACATTCAGTCGGATCTTAATTAGTGTAGGTGGAATTAAATCACAAAAATCGTCGGTCAATGTCTTGGAAAAGGGCTTGGACTTTGTTCCCCTCAGCAGCACAGCTGACTTCTCCCCGTCGCCCTCCCCTCCAACGCTAAGGAATGTTGACAAGAGTCTGAAGTTGAGTGGCCTCCTCGTCTTGTCTGCCAATGGCATTGAAATACACGAACCGAGTCTATGAACAGCTGTTTCACAACTTCATGGGGAGTAGCTACATGACTAGTGATGGTGGATCTGTCTAGGATTTTGCCATACTCATGGCCTTTGCATAGAAAATGGAAATCCTAAAGATTTGGTAAATTAATTTAAGAAACTGTTGGTCTATCTTTGAGGGAAGACAGTGCAACAACTGTAACAAAAATATTAATAATAGTCTACTATTATTATTATTATACTAGGCTACTACTACTACTGTACTAATAATAGTAATAATAGTATTTTAGACACACTAACTTCTTTAATACGGGGCTACCTGACCACGTTGTCGCAGCCCCTAAACTATGGAACCAACCTAAGTTCCTTTATGTTTTTTTTTGGTATGTCAAGTTGCCAGACTTTTATTTTTAGCACTCTACCACCAGAGCTGCACATGCTGACTCTTATTATTATTATTATTATTATTATTATTATTAGGCTATTATTATTATTATTATTATCATCATCTACATGGGGTGCTGGTATTGAGGCAGCTTACCATCACCGGCCGATATGCAAGTCGGGGCGTGATGGCGCAGCGGTCCAGCTGTTGGCCTCTCACCACGGCGGACCGGGTTTGATTCCTGGTCAGTACATGTGAGATTTTCAAAGTGAAATGCCATGTACTGTGGTTCGGATTCCATATAAAAAGGAGGTCCAGTAGCTCATGATCACGAAATTTACGGTCATGTAAAACCACAAGCTTCCTTACTTCCCACCATCTGCAGCCACAAGATGATTTCCCGTGGCATCCCACGAGCCCAAATTTGGAATGTCCCTTCATAAGACCACGGCAGCTTTCTTTCCAACCCCCGCGTTGTAGGCATGCGCATTTAATCGTACACCACGATCGCAGCAAGTCCGGTGATTGGAGGTCCAAACTCAGCACCAACAGTGGCTATCTTGAGTTTGGATTTCCCTGGATTCTTCCACGCGCTTTCCAAGCACATGCCGGGATAGTATGGTAGGCCTACTTGGAGTCCCAGGGCACCAACCTCATTCACGACCCTAATAACTACAGCTACACATACTACTACAGTCACCACAGAAACACAGTTTATCAGACAAATCCAACACTCACCCAACTACACGGGGCTGATAAACAAATGCCCCAAGCCCCTAAAATGAAATAACAACAACCTACACAACAAGCTTTCAAGTCTCTTCCATCATCATTGATACCAAAAATATTTATTTACTGAAAGTCCTAAACAATTGGAACCCTACTGTACTTAAAAATAAATAACATTTAGTAAAGATTTAATCTCTTATAGTGTGTATAATAATAATAATAATAATAATAATAATAACAAAAATCATAATATGTTGTTGGACACACTGGTATTTTTATTTTTGGCGGCGATGTCGACCTTCCGGAATATTGTGTTGACAGAATTTCATGTACGTGCCATTATATCCATCGGCATAAGGCTGTCGTATTTGTTCACATTCATGTATTACATGACTCAGACTAGATCGAGCCCTCGACAAGGATAGCACTCTAATACCTGAGCTCACAGCCTCACTATCATATTGTTTTATACAGTACATATAACACATTGCTGGTACATCACAACATAGCTATACGGGCTTCAGAGAACCAAAGTATTGCTACTGAAACAGCCACTTCTAAGCTGGAAAGTCGAAATCGCTACCCATGAATTTCTAGGCGATTCGGGTTGTTGAGAGAACTACTGCCTTCTGCATTAGTTTGTCCATTTGAGTATCCAGAACCAGTTCATTAACGCCTTGGAGAAAGGTACTTGGGATCACGCCCGTATTTGAGACAATGATAGGTATGGTTTTTACCCGTTCTAAATGCCATTGCCTTTTGATAGGGCCAACCAACTCGCTATACAGTATTTGCTTTAATGTTATTATTATTATTATTATTAAAAATAATAAATAACCCCTGGCACTACAGCCCGTCAAGGGCCTAGGCCTACCAAGCGACCGCTGCCCAGCCATTTGGCCTGCAGGTATTGGGGTGACGCGTGATCAGCGCATCGGGTCCCTTCGGCCGTTAATCTTGGTTTCGTGATCGGGGCGCTGCCTCACTGTCAGACAGCTACTCAATTGTCCTCACGAGGCTGAGTGCACCCCGTTCCAGCCCACACGTCAATTCCTAAAATCACTGACGGAGCCGTTAACCGAACCCGGGGCCTCCGGTTGAGAGGCAGGCGCGCTACCCCAACACCACAAGGCCAGCTATTATTATTATTATTATTATTATTATTATTATTATTATTATTATTATTGTTGTTGAGAGAACTACTGCCTTCTGCATTAGTTTGTCCATTTGAGTATTCAGAACCAGTTCATTAACTATGTATATGAGGTACCCTACTAGTATTAAATCTTGGAAGTAATTTTTCATGGTTTCCCACTTCTACCCCAGGCAAATGCTGGGATGGTTCCTAACTTAAGTCCACGGCCACCTCCTTCCCAATCCTCACCTGAATTACAAATACCCACATTACTAAAGAAACCACAAAAACAAAGGATATCAGACAAATTCTTCCCACACCCAACCACATGGGGCTAAATGACCAAAATTCCCAAGCCTCTCAAACAAAACATCAAGTATATGCCTTCCGTCTTAAATGCTAGTTCTGAACAGAATACGGGATGTCGGAATTTTGTCACACTGTATTTCATTAAAGTGCCGGACGGCAATGACATTACAAAGTAGGCTACACAATACTACCGGTCATAACGTCCCAAGACATTGCGTGCAATTTCAACAACAACAACAACAGCAGCAATACAAATGTTCTTACTAGACGGGTATCGCTCGCTTTCCTCGTAACAGCTGATACTAAAAAAAAAAAAGTACCTCCCCTCAACTAGTAACGTCAACGCTCCGATTACGTAACAACTTCTCCTCCGCGCATCGTCCCACCTCGCTCCGCCTCAATTCCCCCAGCCTGCTGCCTCACCTTCTGTTTGAAAATTTTCGGAAAAACCTAAAAACATTGACTTTTTAATGATAAATTTTCAATTTAAGGATAGGTGATTTTTTTTACCCAGGAAGCTTACACTAGTCTCTTCTATCACCAGTGTAACGGACTTCCATTATATCAATTACACCTTGTATAATCTGACATCAGTAATACAAACTAAAACTTATCCTCTCAATTGGGCCACACATGACGACTTCCTCCGGATTATGTGGAATATCTGCATACTACAACATCTAATGCATTCATAGTAAGTTATAAATTAGTTATTATATTATAATTAATACTTCTGATTTCATCATTAATTGTAGACTTGACCTATGGGTTCTACCATCTTATTACTAACTTCTTCTTCTTCTTCTTCTTCTTCTTCTTCTTCTTCTTCTTCTTTCCTAGCATTTATCCCATTCACATGGGGTCTGCCTTTCTGCTACGTCTCTTCCACAATGTCCTGGTGTGGACGTCTTCAGAATTGAGATTCACATCTCTCGTGTCGTCTCAGATCTCCATCCACTCTTTAGCGGTCTGCCAGGATTGAGTTGTAGTGCTATTTTGGCCACCAAATCGTCGTCTTTCCGCATGAAGTGACCATTCCAAATTAATTCTAGAGTTAAGTATACCGGTACTATTTCAGTTTTAAGTATGAAAATTTGTTTTGGTTCTTGGTTCTGAGCAACATCGCGAGTAAATTAATAAATAAATACGTTAATTAAATAACTAGTTCAGTCCCGTTTCTATGAGATCCGAGAAGAGGCGTGTGGTCGTCACACGGAAGCCTCGTCCCAGTAGTTGATAAATGACATCAGAAGACGAGAGACCAATAGGAGTTCCTACCGTGGCTACGTACCTTAGCTACACCGCATTGATTGGTCAATTTGGTGCTGATTGTTTAACCATCGAGATCATTTGCCCCTCGTATTACAAATTGAAATTACACAAATTTTGATTATTTTACATTTAGAAGTAAGAGCCAAAATAAAAGAAAACAAAAACTAAAACAAATATTGGTGAATATTATACAAACAAACAAACAAACAAATATTGGTGAATATTATACAAACAAACAAATATTGGTGAACATTATACAAACAAACAAATATTGGTGAATAGTATACAAACAAACAAATATTGGTGAACATTATACAAACAAACAAATATTGGTGAATATTATACAAACAAACAAATATTGGTGAACATTATACAAACAAACAAATATTGGTGAATATTATACAAACAAACAAATATTGGTGAACATTATACAAACAAACAAATATTGGTGAATATTATACAAACAAACAAATATTGGTGAACATTATACAAACAAACAAATATTGGTGAATATTATACAAACAAACAAATATTGGTGAACATTATACAAACAAACAAATATTGGTGAATATTATACAAACAAACAAATATTGGTGAACATTATACAAACAAACAAATATTGGTGAATATTATACAAACAAACAAATATTGGTGAACATTATACAGACAAACAAATATTGGTGAATATTATACAAACAAACAAATATTGGTGAACATTATACAAACAAACAAATATTGGTGAATATTATACAAACAAACAAATATTGGTGAACATTATACAAACAAACAAATATTGGTGAATATTATACAAACAAACAAATATTGGTGAACATTATACAAACAAACAAATATTGGTGAATATTATACAAACAAACAAATATTGGTGAACATTATACAAACAAACAAATATTGGTGAATATTATACAAACAAACAAATATTGGTGAACATTATACAAACAAACAAATATTGGTGAATATTATACAAACAAACAAATATTGGTGAACATTATACAAACAAACAAATATTGGTGAATATTATACAAACAAACAAATATTGGTGAACATTATACAGACAAACAAATATTGGTGAATATTATACAAACAAACAAATATTGGTGAACATTATACAAACAAACAAATGTTGGTGAATATTATACAAACAAACAAATATTGGTGAACATTATACAGACAAACAAATATTGGTGAATATTATACAAACAAACAAATATTTCTATCAGATTCACACTTTAAAGAAATTTAAAAAAATCCATTCGTTGTTGTTGTTGTTGTTTGAGTCTTCAGTCTTTTGACTGGTTTGATGCAGCTATCCATGCCCTCTGTCCTGAGCTAATCCTTTCATCTCTACATAGCTACCACACCCTACATCCGAGGCAATCTGTTTAACATATTCTAACCATGGTCTACCCCTACAGTTCTTGTCCTCAACCCTTCCTTCCATAACTAAGCTCACTATTCCTGGGTGTCATAGTATGTGTCCTACCAACCTATCTCTTCATTCGCAGTCGCCAGAAACATCTCACCTCTCCAACTCGTCTTAATACCTCTTCGTTTGTAACCCTATCTACCCTTCTGATCGTCATCATTCTCCTGTAGCACCACATTTCAAACGCTTCAATTCTCCTCTTTTCTGCTGCACCAATGGTCCAAGTTTCACTTCCATAGAGCGCGACGCTCCAGACAAAGGTTTTCAAAAATGTCTTCCTAATACCTTAGTCTATATTCCATGTCAACAGATTCCTTTTCTGTAAAAATGCTTTCCTTGCCTGAGCCAACCTTCTTTTTATATCCTCTTTGCTTCGTCCATCACTGGTTATTTTGCTTCCTAAGTAACAGAAGTCTCCTACTTCCTTTAGTTTTTCCCCTGCCAATTTGATGTCCTTAGAGGTTTCTGATTTATTGCGGCTGCATTCCAATATTTTTGTTATACATTTATTAATTTTCAACATTCGTTACTTGAATCGAAATAAATCACTAGAAAGTTTAGAAGCCTTGATTGACTTATCGATCGGAAATGCATTGGTGAATGTTAACATCCAACACTGGAGGAGTGTGGGAGTTGAGAGTTTACCTGATCAGGATGTGTGGATAATATAACGAGGTATGTTTCATTTCCACTGAACCATATTTACTTTTAATCTACATTAATTAAATACAGGAAATCTCTTTGAGTTCTTGGAAACTCATATCGTGGAGAGGTGATTTAATAACTTGTACATACACGCAACATTTAATTTCTCTGGGAAGCTATTTGCTAGGAATTACTCAATTTCACTCAAACTAATATTGGGATTCCAACAAGATAGCCCTAATCAGTTGAAATTGGAGTTGTTTCGAAAAACTCCAGGAACATTAATTAATCAGATTCATCCATGATAATTCCAAATTGCCGAGATGTACCCGTCTAGAGAAGTGGATTTCAAACTTTAGAAGTAGGCCTACATAGGATGGAAGGTTCTTACTACACAGCAATATAAACGAGGGTAAATCTTGGCAGGAGGGTAGGCCAATGCCTAGTTGCGTGTCTGTAGCGTTCACCGTTTTAGAAGCATGTGAGCGTAACACCACCAGCCACTTTAGAAGATCACAAGTGTGCGGCTTGCAAACACTGATTTCCGTTGTGCCCAATCACACGCCTTTGATGTAATCGTAACATATCGCCAAAACTATCAACCTTACTCATTCCCCCACTGAACGTTGCAAGGCGTTCTATAGTTCTATTATTACCGTATTTACTGTATTTGTGGCTAAATGCATGGATTTGCAACAAAATGGCCACGAATTGTATACCCATGTGGAGAAGACAACCGACACCAGAATAGGAGGATTATCTTTTGTGGACATGTGAAGTGAATGAGCAGAGCGAGACAGACAAACCGCATCATTACTTACTTTCAGGAGAGGATAACCAAATTGGGCCTAGTTCATTGAACTGGATAGATAAGTAGAGATTACACCAACTGACATTCAGGAGCTCATCCCATTCAACCCTGTCTGCCGTGGATTCCAAGAAAAACCGAACCTGATAACGCGAAAGATTGGGACTCAGGAAAGAAAGGAAACCCACCGAGAACGAATGTGGGCGTACGGAGCAAACATCAAAGCCCGTAGAATGAGACAGTTGGAATGACGCGGTCTATAGATGACCGATGCGAAATGAATGAATGAACAATAATAATAACAATAATACTACTACTAATAATAATATAAAATTACATAAAAATGACCATGATAGCCTGATTCAGTCGCCTCCGTAGAGTAGCGTAGAGGTCAGCATGGTTTGCTGCCGCTCCGGAGGTCCTGGGTTCGATTCCCGGCTCTGCCACGAAATTTGAAAAGTGGTACGGGGACTGGAACGGGGTCTACTCAGCCTCAGGTGGTCCAAATGAGTAGAGGGGTTTCAATTCCCACCTCAGCCATCCTCGAAGTGGTTTTCCGTGGTTTCCACTTCGTCTTTGGGCAAATGCCTGGATGAAACCTACTGCAATGCCAGGGCCGCTTCCTTCCCTCTTCCTTGCCTATCCATCCTAATCTTCCCCTCCTCCCTTCCCTCATGAGGCCCCTGTTTGCTTGGCAGGTGAGGCCGCCTGGGCGAGGTGCTGATCACACCTCACCAGTTGTATCCACTCCGACTAGATATTCCTAGCTCTAGGACACTGCCTGGAATGGCGGTAGAGGTGAGTTCCCTCGCTGAGTCAGTGGGAGCCACCAACCTGGAGGGTAAAATTGACTAAATAAAAACAAATTTAAAAAAAGCCTGATTCCCTATTGACGTATTAATTATAATAAACTATTTATTACCTCAAGTCAATATTTAGTACATTGAAACCTTCCTCAGCGTGGTATAGGATAAGTAACTGTGCAGTAACATACAACTTTATAAACTTTTGCCATAACAGAGGATACTAAAAATAGTTTTGTTCCAAAAGCTCAAACATTTTGTAACAATAGTACATTATGCAACGAGCCTATAATGGCTATAATTAAGACACGAGTATGTTTATAAAAGGAGCTTTAGTGAGTTTTATAATTTCCATACGAGTGTCTTAATTACCATTATAGGCGAGTTGCATACGACTGTTTATGTTCGACAATAATTATAACTTTATTACATGTTTTAACATAAATATTCATAAATATCTGTTCAGTAACTAGAATTTTGTGATCGGGTGGTGCGCTAGGTAACATATCTCCGTGTTCCAAGCTCTCTAGCCGACCGACGCATGCGCTCTGTGTGCTTCAATGCAGATGTGCAGATCGTGAACCAGTATTCAGTAAAACTGTCACCGTAGTCGTTTGAAATCAACGCGCTGTGTAGAAATTGGATTTGGATATATTAAGGTACAGTGTTATTTCTTGTCTCATATTCACTAGTTTATTTACGCGAACATATGGACGGTGCACTTTCGGTAATTTATATAGACATGTTGGATTTTGAGCGCATGCGCGAAGGTAACCTTATCTAATTGGTCAAAAAAAATGTTTCTTGAGCTGTGATTGGTGGGAGAAACTGTTTCATAATGAAAAATAGTGTTATAATGATCATCATTATGATACAGTTTTCAGACACATAATAGTCAGGGTCGAACATAAATGTATTTTTTGACATTTTACTTTGTGAGCTTTTGGAACAAAATTATTTTTAGTATCCTCTGTTATGGCAAAATTTTATTAAGTTGTATGTTAACTTATTGCACATTTATTTATCCTGTACTATGCTGAGGAAGGTCACAATGTGACTAAAACCGGTACAGTTTTAATGTACAACTGGTGAGGTGTGATTGGCACCTCGCCCAGGCGGCCTCACCTGCAAAGCGAACAGGGGCCTCATGAGGGAAGGTAAGGGATGGTGAGGATGGATAGGCAAGGAAGAGGGAAGGAGGCGGCCGTGGCCTTGAAGATGGTACCATCCCGGCATTTGCCCGAAGACGAAGTGGGAAACCACGGAAAACCACTTCGAGGATGGCTGAGGGGGAATCGAACCCCCTTTACTCATTTGGGCTACCCGAGGCTGAGTAGACCCCATTCCAGTCCTCGTACCACTTTTCAAATTTCGTGGCAGAGCTGGGAATCGAACCCAGGACCTCCGGAGCGGCAGCTAACCATGCTAACCGCTACGCTACGGAGGCGACATATATTGACTTAAGGTAATAAATAGTCTATTATAAATAATAATATACTCACCCTGAAATGCTCTTCATCTAAAACTTGATCGGGTAGTAGAGCCACGGTGACATTGGCTAACGCGCTTGCCTGGAATGCAAAAGATACAGTTTCGAATCTCGATTGTAGTGGCCTTATTTTCAAAGTATACATAAATACACCGACAGTGGTGACTACGCTTGCTAAAGTGAAGCGTCAGGTCATGAAACCAAGCTCTCTGCTGACTCGGTAGACACGCGTCGAGTTCGAGTCCCACCGTCGGCCGTCCTTGAAATGGTTTTCCGTGGTTTCCCATTTTCAACTCCAGGCAAATGCTGGGACGGTACCTTCAGACAGGCCACGGCTGCTTCCTTCCACATCCTTGCCCAGTTTCATTCGCCATCATTCAATTCATCTCTCATTAACCCCGGTCATGACGTTGGCGACGAGAAGGGCATCCGGTCGTAAAAACCATCTGCCACTAAGACTTCCATCGCATCTCGTCTCCGACCCCGTTGTAGTGGTAGACATAGACATGCATAAAAGTATACATAAATATATCCTTTTTCCCGGCGACGGGGATATTTCATTTATTCTGCATGCTTCCTCGGCGTGGGATGATCTTTTAGACAGGAACAAAAAGTTTCAATCTAATTTTGGCATATTAGGTTTATCCAAGTTGAACATAGTTTAAAGATTCCTTGTTTGCAGAATTTCCTAGTGTTTGCCTTTGTTGTTCTCCGCTACGGCACTAATAATATCAGCGTAACTTGCTGTGGAGCAAAATGTGATTATTAAAGTTTTATTTGCGCATTCTTACCGAGTGCAAGGTAAGTTAGCCCTACCACGCTTTCGGTAATTGTTCGCTATCACGGACGTGAATCTTCTGATCTCTAACCTGTTCGTAGTGCGAGCCGTCCCGGGAAGAACCCAGAACATTGTCACAACGAGGTTGAAACATTAAATCATGTCCTTGGATTCTGTCATCACGGTGACAAGGTACGCAAAACTCGATTAGGGCCACCATCGGTGATGATCTTCGAAGAGTTCCAGGGATTAGCAGTTCAAGGCAGCATACGACGTATTGACAAACCAAACTCTACCACGGGTTTCATCCTCGACCCGAATTTATCAGTATGATATTGTCCAATCAAAACATAACTTAGTAAGAAAGAAATAAGAATATCACACTGGATACAACGCACGGCGACCATGTTGAATACACAGAACATGAAAATGAATATCTCAGTTTCTTAAAGCTTCAGTGACGGAAGTTAATAGTACCGTAATGTAGACCCTTGTAAGAGGCTTCCTAGTCAATGAATAGCGACTCCATACGTTCACGATGGAGACTGGGCGTATTCATAAATAATTGAATTATCACTAACACACGATATAAAATCACAATTAACGTGGATTTGGTGATAAAGGAATAATATATAAAATACTTCGCTAGCTTTACCCATAGGAATGTCACACTGAATATAAGTTAACACGCAGCGGCCATCTGGAAATTATGAAAAATTAAATAAATAACTCGCTATATTTTATAGATACAATATCTAGAATTTGTGTTAAAGTAGAACCGTTATGGGCTTTTTATACCCAAGATAAAAAGACAGACAGATGGAGGATGAGTCTATTGTTAAAATTTCAAAATCAATAAATCAGATCCATTTGCGCATTTAACTCGAAACTTTGTAAGAAAGCCAAACATATAACATAGCTAGCCAGCCACGAACTTGAATATACTGCATAATACATTAATACCGACAATCCACTATTTAGGCCTATTACAGTTACAATGGCGAACCGCACCAAGTATGTAGTTACAAGTAAGAGGTATTTTCTGCAGAAAGCACAAGATGAACGCTTACATACATTCAAGATGGTGAACGGTTGTGCATTTCTAATGTTAGAATCAATTCCTTTGGATGTATGAGCGGAATTACATTGAAACTTAGTAAACGAGACGTCTTATAACATCATAAGAACATTCAATTATACTGCTTGATAAGAACAAAAAGTTATAATTATACCCATACATTTAAGAGAAAGTAGGCTACTAGTTCTTTACTGAACATCTTGATACTACTCATATTTAGCCAGTTTTATAATTTTATTAGCAGATTTAATAAACATGATGTATTCATTAAAATAATACAGCACATGAACTATTATTCTTATTCTTATTTGCTTATCACTACGCTAACATTTCATTCGCCAAATTATCTAATTTGTCAGTAGAATATGATTATAATATTAATTGTACAACTGTTAATTCTTTGAGTTAAAATGGAATTTAATGGAATGTAATTAATTTGTCAATCGACTTAATCATATGTTATTGAATGAGAGCTTTTTTTCTATTCTCATGTTTGATAGATTTACATCCATGTGCCATCGTTTGTCAGTTCCAAAATTGGCACCCCTGGAGGGGATAAATGGTTTTAGAGCCCTGCTCATTAATCATCCAAAATGAACTTATAATAACTTTGTATAAAGCTTCTGGTTTGTGACGTCATGTTTACGAAGAGCAACTAATCCCATATTGGATTTTATTTTAAGTTTGTTTTATGGAACTACGGCATACAAAGCCTCATTTTGTTCTTGTTTGTGAACCATGACACACATTATTAGATTTTTATACTAGGATACAACAGCGACAAACGTAATGAAATGAGGGCACACATTCTGTTGTAGCGTTCGATACAACATCGCTACTAAAAGAGTGCCTGGTGCTAATCCATGGATGTGGAGCATGGGTTAGGGGTGGGAGGGGGCAAAAAAGAGTTTGACGGGAATGTGTTTGACCTTTTCCAGAGATGCAGAATTATTCGTAACGCTTCCTACTTTAGGCAGTTAAACCCTGATCTTCGCCATTCAATGCGCATGCACAGGACTATGGGGTTGCTCGAGGACCTACAGTAACTTACGATAGTTCACCGCTTACGGTTGACCAATGGTCTAATCCCGGTAGACTAATGATTTATGCTCGTCAGACCCATAGTCTAACCTCAGTAGACTAAGGGTTTAACCTCGACAGACCCATGGTGTTGGGAATTGATATGCACTACGAGAGAATCTTAAATCCTTGGACGGTGTTATGTGTTATTTCTTTGCTTAATGTCAATGTGTCACAAGTGCTTTACCTAATTTTTTGAGATTCTTTGAAATACAGTCGAGAACGGAGACGAGTTACAAACTATGTTGTTCATTATTGCTCTCTGCTTGCCACGGTGAGTGAGTGGTTAACGTGTCGGATTACCAACTCCACGCTTGAGGGTTCGCCACTGGCCGTGGTAAGTGATTTTTGAAAGGCGACAAAAATCACGACATGGATGTCATACGTTGTTGGCATGTTAAAGAACCCATTTGAATTCAGTAGGCCGTGTTCAATGGCAAAATTAATCTCGGGATTTTCTGCCAACACAAAGTTCCAAAATTCTCTACTAGAATGCGGTGTAGTGCCAAGGAGCTTAGATATCTAACCTTCTTGACTTTCATAGCGTTCAAAGGAACGACGAAATTTGACATGCAATGTCAATTAACAAAGCTTGCACCAGGCATCCGAGGCCATACGATACTAATATATTAATTAATTATTGCTCTCCCAATATCACGATGAAAGTTGGCACAGAATGACGCTGTAAGTCGCGGACCAGAGGCTACACGTTCCGTCGAGAGACTACTGGAAAATTGTGGCTGAGAAGAGCCAAGAGCCAACACACCACACCACTGCCCAGTCAAACACACGTATTTTATTGCAGCAAATCACGTCATGATAATCCGTATGGAAGGCAGTGACACTAACACACGACTACACCAATTGAAAAAGCTTGCCACGGTGGGTGAGTGGATAGCGTGTCGGTCTACTAACCCCAAGATTGCAGGTTCGCCCCTGGCCATGGTACGTGATTTTTGAAAGGCGGCAAAAATACGACATGCATGTCATCCGATGTTGGCATGTCAAAGAACCCATTTGAATTCAGTAGGCCGTGTTCATAATGGCAAAATTAATCTCGAGAGTTTCCGCCAACACAAAGTTCCTCATTTCTCTACTAGAAAGCGCTATATCGTTCAAGGAGCTTAGATATCTAACCTCCTTGACTTTCAGAGTGATTCAAGGAACAACGACATGCAAGCTACCCTCTGGTTGTCAAATTACAAAGCTTGCACCCGGCACCGAAGCCATACGATATTATATTATTATTACCAATTGAAAAGAAGACATGCAAGGGAAAGAACAAACTTCAAACGTCTCGTTGATAAAACACGAATGTTTACTGAGTCTACCTCTTCCGAGAATCACGAGTACTGTTTAAGGACAGGTTACAGGAGACTTTGTGTTTCTCAATCACAGACTCAGTTACTCAGTGCGCTAAGGCTCATGGTCCTCGGGCCAGGCCATCTCCGGACTTGAATGTCGAGTTAGTTCCAACCTCACTCCCGCGCTAGTTGCCTTTGAAATGTTTATTCCAAATTTTACGATTTTGAACCACAGGCAACTGTCACGACCACTCGGGCTAACTGATCGGGTAGGGCGGTTAGACTAATGTGTTAGGCCAGTAGTGACTTATCAGCGGGGGTGCCTGTCCCCTGTTCGTTTGAAAATGTACACGGAGCCGATGACCAATATATCCCAAGTCCCTGAAACAAAGTAATAACAACACCCTTTCCCTTACAAGGTCTGTTCTATGTTGTTTTCGGTCCGGGGAACTTGCCATTGTTTCTCGGGAGATAGAGGTGGTTTGGCTTGTGTTCAGTTGTTGTGTTAGTGGTTCTTGAGTTCTAGCGATTAGAGCTACCATGGAGTCAAGTTCCTTGAGTTATAGGCTTGCCCGACACTAAATGCTTTTAATGCTTGGTTAAATGGAATTGCACGCAGTTGGTGTTCCTCTCTGATGGCTTAAATTAATTAGTTGTAATTGAATCCCTTGCTTTTCTGACCAGTAATTAGAGTTTTGGTTTTTGAAATCCTACAGAAATCTCTTCAAATTTGCTATGTTGAGGTTCATTTCTTTGTACCTATTAAGTGTTTTCTTATATATTTTATTTTCGAGCTTATGCAATAGAATGATACCTACCCTGGTTTATAAGGGTCAACCCCTCAGATTATTTTCAAAAATCAGAGTTTCTACCGTACAGATTCAGATTCTTCATGAAGTCTCGAGCTAGTATCAATCAGTGTTGTTTAATAATATATTGTGAATAATAAAATGTCTCTGATGTGTACTGCACGGTCTAGGTGAGACTCTTGAAGAGTCTTCGCTGTTCTAGTTCAAGGTGTCCTGTTTGATTGGTCGTGGTTAGTGTAATAATACAGTATATCTTCTGATAAATACCTCTGAAAGTTCTCGTATTTGAACCCACGCAACGAATAAGGGACTCTGCGCCACCTTGGTCTGTTTTGAGTTTATGATAGAAATAGGTACCTGGTCGCATGTAGCATGAAATGACATGTTAAACGTGCACACAAGTGCCTCCTATGGGTAGATATTTGCAATTGAGATGCCACGTGCGTAGAAGGACTCTGGTATTCCAAGATGGAGGCCGTCGGGAAGTTGGAGATTTTTTCCGTCAGCTAGCGAACTTGACCATATCGGCCGTAGATGTAAACGGATCATGCAAAAGTGGAAGGATTTCAATAGAAAGATGCTGGGGAAGCAAATGAAAATCGTCAGGGACGTAAAATTCCAGCAAAAATACAACCAAACTAGGTGAGTAGAAGAAGGACCTCCTTGATTTCACCTGGGTGTCTGCAAGCCAGAATTTGTTATTAATAGGTCTCAATTTGGCAATCAGACTTTTGAATATATCCCTATTGATAATGTAAAGTAGGGAGTAAGCTTTTTATTTAGGAACTTGGGGGCATCGTAGCCATCAGCACCGTGTACTTGCGTGTGGGAGCTGTCTTAAAACCAGCGTTACTGTGGTGATTGTTAGTGTGTGTACGTGTTTGTGGGGCTTTGTAATGATTTGTAATAATGTGGCCTTGGCATATTAGATAGGCTATCATCCCACATATAGCAGTTTGCCCAATAACGTAACCTTGAATTTATTGCAGAGAATTATAAGGGGGATACCGTATCAACTGGGTGATGGAAGATGTGTTGTGCTCACCAACCAGATGACGTCTGCTGTTGAAATGAACTCAATATACCCGAGCACGCTCAGCAGAGAATGCGCCCTTTTCACTGCGCAAAAATTCCAAACAGGAACTTTTACAATCTGCCAGAATTTAGTTATCGGTTGACTGTATGAATCCAAGTTCTTCGATTCCGTTCGTGGTCGAGGAGAAGACCTATCGGGAGGGCCAATGCTTCCCTATCCTCTATGTTCATTGCCACTTCAAGTTTCCTGGTCCCCACTTTTAACCAGATACGAGTGAGTGAAATTTGCATGACCTGCCCTCAATGATCTTTGGCACCTCAAGTTTTCAGGTCGCTACGCTTCACCAGACACGAGTGAGTGGACCTTACATAGCCTACAGTATACCCATCAAAAACGTCGAATGACGGTTTTTATTTTACTGCCTCTTATATTTCCGTAGTATCCAAAAGTAGCTGATTTATTGGTTTTCCTGAATAGTAGCAATCTCAAACTGGAGTATCGATATTGGGTTGCAGCTATCTCGAGCTGGAATATCGATATGAGCATGGCCCTCAGGCTATTGTGAGACGTGTTAGAATTCCCAGTAATATAAGCACGTAGCATTAAGGGGTTAAGCTGCCTTTATTGCCAGTCGTTAGTACAAATTTATGTTACTGGATGAGGAAGTTAAATCTAATGGGAAACCAATTTCACTGTACGCGGATTTTTCTGGTCAGCTCTCTGTGGTATTGTACTGTAGTGACCAGTCAGTCAAAGGTCAATCGATTAATGGCAATCGCTAGTAGCTGAAAGTTGTTTTTGATAGTGGTTTTTCAATACACACATTCAGGAATCCAAACAAATAATTGGAGTCCACCATTAATCATGTCCTAGGAATGTCTTTATTTAGACTGCTTTACTCATTCAAAATGTAAAAGTAAGTTTATTAGTAGAATCTTTGGCAAGATTAACAGACCAACAACGATAAATTGTCACTTCTTTCGAGGCATTTGTATAGTTAGGTGGACTCAGTATGTAACGCTACCACCCATAGTGACAGAGTGAGTACACTTCCTCAACCATTTCATTGTGTTATTGTGATATTCCTATTGAAAGTCTTGCGGATAAATCCGCGGATATCCGCAAAATGTTTTGCCATGCGGATATAGTTTGTATAACTGTGCGGATAGTGAATAAGCTGCGGATAATGTTTAGAGTAAATTTGTGGATAGTTTTTAGAATACAATGTTAAACTGGATTTTTTAATATAATTTGAGTTTTTGCTAAGATCTGCGTCATTCCCTGTTTGCTTTTGCTTAGATTGTATGAGAATAATAGAGAAGTGAGATAAGTCAGTCATGGAAATACTTATTCCAGAAAAAAATCCTTTATACCTGCGCTTGCCTGCTAGGGTATATCCGACGACTAAGTAAGGGCAATAATAAGCCACCCGCAGTTTCATATACCGTTACTCAGAGGGACATAACTCAGTCAACATTGTCTTCCGATTCACACAGCATTTCACCTCAAATGTCTAAATGTGTTGCTTTAATATTTTATGCTTTATGTAATAATTTAAACATATTGTTGTATTATCAGCGAATAACGGATAACAGTCGTGAGGATGCGGGGGGATGCAGATAACAGTCGAGCGGATGCGGGGTGGATGAGGATAACAGTCATGCGGATGCGAGGCGGATGCGGATAACAGTCGTATGGATGCGGGGGGATGCAGATAACAGTCATGCGGATGCGAGGCGGATGCGGATAACAGTCGTGTGGATGCGGGGGGATGCCGATAACAGTCATGCGGATGCGAGGCGGATGCGGGATAACAGTCGCGTGGATGCGAGGCGGATGCGGATAACAGTCGTGTGGATGCGAGGCGGATGCGGATAACAGTCATGCGGATGCGAGGTGGATGCGGATAACAGTCATGCGGATGCGAGGCGGATGCGGATAACAGTCATGCGGATGCGAGGTGGATGCGGATAACAGTCGTGTGGATGCGAGGCGGATGTGGATAACAGTCGTGTGGATGCGGGGGGATGCGGATAACAGTCGTGTGGATGCGAGGCGGATGCGGATAACAGTCATGCGGATGCGAGGCGGATGCGGATAACAGTCGCGTGGATGCGAGGCGGATGCGGATAACAGTCGTGTGGATGCGAGGCGGATGCGGATAACAGTCATGCGGATGCGAGGCGGATGCGGATAACAGTCGTGTGGATGCGGGGGGATGCGGATAACAGTCGTGTGGATGCGAGGCGGATGCGGATAAAAGTCGCGTGGATGCGAGGCGGATGCGGATAACAGTCGTGTGGATGCGAGGCGGATGCGGATAACAGTCATGCGGATGCGAGGCGGATGCGGATAACAGTCGTGTGGATGCGAGGCGGATGCGGATAACAGACGTGTGCATGCGAGGCGGATGCGGATAACAGTCATGCGGATGCGAGGCGGATGCGGATAACAGTCATGCGGATGCGAGGCGGATGCGGATAACAGTCGTGTGGATGCGGGGTGGATGCGGATAACAGTCATGCGGATGCGAGGCGGATGCGGATAACAGTCGTGTGGATGCGAGGCGGATGCGGATAACAGTCGTGTGCATGCGAGGCGGATGCGGATAACAGTCGTGTGGATGCGAGGCGGATGCGGATAACAGTCATGTGCATGCGAGGCGGATGCGGATAACAGTCATGCGGATGCGAGGCGGATGCGGATAACAGTCGTGTGGATGCGAGGCGGATGCGGATAACAGTCATGCGGATGCGAGGCGGATGCGGATAACAGTCGGGCGGATGCGGATAACAGTCGTGCGGATGAGGGGCGGATGCAGATAAGAGTCGTGCGGTCGTGCGGATGCGGGGCGGTAGTGGATAACAGTTGTGTGGATGCGGGGCGGATGCGGATAACAGTCATGCGGATGCGGGGCCGATGCGGACAACAGTCGAGCGGATGCGGGGCGGATGCCGATAACAGTCGTGCGGATGAGGGGCGGATGCAGATAAGAGTCGTGCGGTCGTGCGGATGCGGGGCGGTAGTGGATAACAGTTGTGTGGATGCGGGGCGGTTGTGGATAACAGTTGTGCGGATAACAGTCGTGCGGATGCGGGGCGGATGCAGTTAATAGTCATGCGGATGCGGGGCGGTAGTGGATAACAGTTGTGTGGATGCGGGGCGGTTGTGGATAACAGTTGTGTGGATGCGGGGCGGTAGTGGATAACAGTTGTGTGGATGCGGGGCGGTAGTGGATAACAGTTGTGTGGATGCGGGGCGGTTGTGGATAACAGTTGTGTGGATAACAGTCGTGCGGATGCGGATAACAGTTGTGCGGATGCGGGGCGGATGCAGTTAATAGTCATGCGGATGCGGGGCGGTTGTGGATAACAGTTGTGTGGATAACAGTCGTGCGGATGCGGGGCGGATGCAGTTAATAGTCATGCGGAAGCGGGTGTATGCGGATAACAGTCATGCGGATGCGGGGCGGTTGTGGATAACAGTTGTGTGGATAACAGTCGTGCGGATGCGGGGCGGATGCAGTTAATAGTCATGCGGATGCGGGTGTATGCGGATAACAGTCATGCGGATGCGGGGCGGATGCGGATAACAGTTGTGCGGATAACAGTCGTGCGGATGCGGGGCGGATGCAGTTAATAGTCATGCGGATGCGAGTGTATGCGGATAACAGTCATGCGGATGCGGGTGTATACGGATAACAGTCATGCGGATGCGGGGCGGTTGTGGATAACAGTTGTGTGGATGCAGTGCGGATGCGGATAACGTTTTGATTATCCACGCAGGGCTCTACTGATAGCTGAGTGTTTTTCATTTGAATAACTAAAGCCTTCACCTTGAACAATTCTTGGTAGAACATATATTTTCTATGAAATCGATTTTCTCTGAACGAGTCTTACTAAAAACTGGACACCGTGTAGCAACAGTGCAAGAACAATGATTCACGTGTGTGAAAAACAACTCCTAAATGTTATATTCCTAATTTTACGAGCCGATAAGAGCGGTAACAGCTCCCTTGGTAGAGACCGCCCAATGTGTTACACTGGACAAACACAAGTGAAATATTCCGCGCAATTTACTGAGGGGAGTGGGGAGAACCACAAAGTTATCACCCCTAGAATGGCCTCAAGGCTTCTGTAATGGGCCATGAGGGACAAAGGATAAAGAACAAAATGGATCGATCGTATTGAGTGCAGCCAACATGGCGGTGAGGAAACACTGGGTATATGTGTGTGTGTTGTTTGAGTCTTCAGTCTTTTGACTGGTTTGATGCAGCGCTCCATGCCTCCCTGTCCTGAGATAATCGTTTCATCTCTACATAGCTACCACACCCTACATCCGAGGCAATCTGTTTAACATATTCTAACCTTGGTCTACCCCTACAGTTATTGTCCTCGACCCTTCCTTCCATAACTAAGCTTGCTATTCCTGGGTGTCTTAGTATGTGTCCTACTAACCTATCTCTTCTCTTCATTAGCAGTCGCCAGAAACATCTCTCCTCTCCAACTCGTCTTAATACCCCTTCGTTTGTAACCCTATCTACCCATCTGATCTTCATCATTCTCCTGTAACACCACATTTCAAATGCTTCAATTCTCCTCTTTTCTGCTGCACCAATAGTCCAAGTTTCTCTTCCATAGAGCGCCACGCTCCAGACAAAAGCTTTCAAAAATGACTTCCTAATACCTAAATCTATATTCGATGTCAACAGATTCCTTTTTTGTAGAAAGGCTTTCCTTGCCTGAGCCAACCTACTTTTTATATCCTCTTTGCATCGTCCATCACTGGTTATTTTGCTTCCTAAGTAACAGAAGTCTCCTACTTCCTTCAGCTTTTCACCTGCCAATTTGATGTCCATCCAGGTTTCAGATTTATTTCGGCTGCATTCCAGTATTTTTGTTTTACATTTGTTAATTTTCATCATGTATAAGCGGCTTTAAAAACAAAACCGTGGCTTGCTACCACGTGTCACACATGCTCTTGTTTTCGTCCGATCTTGACTGTGAGAGGAGAGCCGCAGAATGGTTCTTACTACAATAATACCAGTGGCGACTGCTCATATTTGTAATGTGTAGGCTTAACTTAAGATAATTATTATAGCTGGGCTAAATTGAGATACTAAACTTAGTCTAATATTAATTATTCAGTCGCACAGCACTATTACCAACACATTACACAACACAATACAATCGAATACCACTCCAAAGATGTGCACACGCTGAATACAAACTATCCATCCTGACTTCGCGAAATCGTAACCAATAAGCCCGTAGTGTTGGTTTAAATTCAACCAATAGCGAGACTTGAGGATCTCAGTCGACGTCCGCAGAGCGCCATTAAACAGACCAAACCTGCCCCTTCTCCCTCAAGAGACCCCATATATTTCTAAAGCTATAAACACGTGCAAGGCTTCCTTCCTCAGCTTTCTACTCCGGGCGATGAAGGTCGCACTTCACCCATCTAAGGATGAAATGTAGAACTAGTTACATGTACTGACAGTGACAGTGAGGCTGAGCTTATCGAGAGGGCGCGCAAGGTAGTCCCAAATACTATTTTACAAAACAATCTAATGTTTTAAAACAGTTACAGTTGAGAGCTGACTGTAGGATGATCCTCAGGTCCTACATGGAGGAATCGCCACTGAATAATACATTGCTCAACAAAAGTTTGGAACATCATCATATATATTATTTCAGTAGTATGCATCCCTCCTGCGGCACTCACAAGTGACTTATCGTGAAATTGATCATTCAAATGAAAGAGAATAGACATTAGTAGTGACGAACTGCACTATAATTCCATAAATATCAATAATTTATTTAAAATGACTTTTAAAAAAATATACGAATTGTGTGATTTGCAGATACTGTTGATGTATGAAAATACGCTCCATAATTACTGTCCATTTCACATTTTGGCCACTGTGACGCCCGTCTCATGTCATTTTAACATTATGAGGTCTTTCCTTTATAATTTCGCATGGATTTCAGAAACAGTAAATCGAAGGAATGAGTACTCAAATGGTATAATTCCATAAATATCGAATAACCGGTGAGTGTTACAGCACACTCAGCACACAAATGACATTATCAGTGACAAATTGTATTCTAATTTCTTAAATATAATTTTTTGTAAGAAGTGTTCGATTTGCAAAACCTATTTGGGAAAGTGTGGTTTATGAACATGCGAGATTTCTCGCACGGGTCCGCTAGTAAATTATATTTTACTACAATGACTTCTTATAGTAAACCCATTGAGGTTTATACAATAACTTATTAACAAACTAAACATCAATCCTTCTGAAAACAATAACAATCGTGGTTAGTTAACAATGAAACGGTACAAAAACAAAGCAAACTCGCTTCTAAGTGTCCCTTTTGAGAACAAAAACATTGAAAATCTGTATCTCATCATGATCAGTATCAGTCTTTAGTAGTCCTCCCCGCACAGGGAGGGGGCATGCTCTGAATGAGACCAGCAAGTTTATCTTGGGGTAAGAGGTCCCACTCCTCTATGGCAGCGTCAGCATACAATTGATGGCGGTAGTCCAAACTTTTGTTGAGCAGTGTACTTCATTCTTTGAGGGGTCGGACAGCATTTTATCTGCACACACCCCCCTCCCGGTAACACGTCTACATTGTGTCTTTGATTTCAAATTAGCTATGATATATTTCCTTTGGGCAAAAAATAGGATTTGTTCATTACAGATGTTTCTTGTTTTTATTATAATTACTAGCAGGTACCCGCGGCTTCACACACGATGAAGACAATGGGGACGATGCATCTTTGTTGATAATAAATGGTCTATTCTCTTACGGCTATCTCTGCTACAGGTGGGCCATTTCAATTCGGAAAATTCTGATGCGTACCTTATGTGAAATCATTTGAAAATTACGTTTTTAGTTTTGCCGTCTTATGCTGAGACATTACGATTTCGTTGTCTGGATACTCGTGAGTACGCCACATGGAAAAAACTGGTTTCGTCCAAAATGTACACCTGCTGCTGTTCAGTGTGTGTCATTGCGCTTTGTTAATAGTAATTGCGAATTTTATTCGAAGAGGGAAATGCAGTCTTGCACAGTGGAATGGCAAATCTATCGGAATAATCGGAATATGGGGAATTAAAAGTATTTTTTCTTCAGCTATTCAGGCTGTTCTTTTCCCAATTATTGATGATTAGGACATCAACATGTCGCTATTGAGAGACCTATACCTAAAATATCTCTCACCTTGGCCGCTGATCTACAATACTCGTGCAGCCTCTTCCAGTGTTACATCCCAGGGATTGCAATTCTCCAACAACCCTTTTGCCTCACATGCCTCTCTAAATATTGAAAATTCCTGATTATTGTGTTTTTATCGATATTTGAAAGAGATTGTCCTCGCACATGGTGTAGATGCATTGTCCAACGAAAACATTCCATGTTACGAACATGGACCGAAAGCTTCTGCAAATTTAAAACAAGGCCAATTCTGAGCAGCAGTTCCTTGAACTCACATTTGGCAAAATTTAGTGTATCGTTCCATGTGTAATATCTCTGTACCTCAACATATAGACGAGTGCTTTAAAAATCATGTCTGTGTACATTTTGAAAAGTATGGTGATTGTGTTTTTTGGTGGAGAGGATACTGACTCGTGGAAATTATTTTCAGTAAAATAGACTGGTTCGGAATTCTGTAAATGCACATTGAGGTATGTGACAGCGGGATGCCTTTAGTGTTGCGGAAACGGTAATAGCCGCCACACAACTCCGGTAATACCGGCCGGATGTTTGTTTTAGACGATTGTCCTTGACCTTGAAGCTTGCGGGTGAGCCTGTACACAGTCGCTCTCTCACCCTATCGCTTCACATTTGTCAACAACGATCTGATGTAATGGAATTCCAGACTTGAGCACGTGACGACACCGAATTGCAGACAGTACAGTCACCGTCGAAGTATTGTGTGACGCGGAAGTACACGGTACGAATTTACGAACAGAACGTCATTATATTTGCCAATGACTGTACTTCAGTAGGAGTGTGAGACAGCTTTGTCAATCATCGGACCGCTTGGGGCAGCTGATAACAACACAGGCACTGCAGTAACTCGCCTCCAGGCTTCCATTAAGATTTTTCACTCGTCTAAAACAAACGTCCGGCCTTTACTGATATAACGACCAGACTGATATGTTTGTACTTACCATACTGGATTTATGAGCCCTGTATTTATTAAAATGATCGTTACCTTTATTTATATATTTTTAAAAGAAATACCTGTTCTGCGCCTGGACGATGAAGATTTTTACATGATTATAATTTCAAGTTCATATAAATTATTTGTAATGTTTGCAATGAGAATGTTTAAGGAGTTTGAATTAACTGCTGCAAGGTAGTGCCAGAAATGTGAAGGTTATTGAATGTATGTTTTTGATCTGACATTGTTATGCATTACAAAGTTCAAAATTGGAATAGGCCTATGTCATCGACATACGCATGGCGACAAATTTAAGTTCAATAGGTACTGCGTGTGCTGCGTGATTGAACCTTACACAATCATTAACTACATACAGTACTTTTGATATTATAAATGTTAATGAGGTGATCCTGCGACAGGTAGACACCGCATTTATTTTTATTGGTATTATGTTATTAGATATATATGTAGTACGTAATGGTAATGCTGTTCTCTTGCGGCCCAGCAAACCACGCGACGTCAAAGAAAACCACCATATTTTTAGGACATTGGGAAAAGTGATATAACTCATACTGCTCGCAGGAAACGCTTTTACTTCACTGAAAATATTTTAACGCGACCTAGTAGTGAATTACACAATGTTTCAGGAAAGGAAGTAAATACTTGCTGGACTATGTTTCACCTTTGTTTAGCTTGGAAACGATTATAATTGTTTCGATGTGCATGATGATTTAGATTTGTTATTCTATGAGTATATCTAGAGATTTCTGGCTCTTAATACACGCGAGCAGACAACGTAGAGCTGTCCGTGCGAAAAACATAGGGTGCCCAGATTAATACCTGCCACTTTTAACGTTTGTCATTGACTCTTATTTATAGTGATCGAGAAGGCCACTTTCAAGGGGAACTGCAAGCGTTTGAACTGGAAAGGCATGTTAGTTGGGATAATAGGTATTCGAGGTATCAATACCGTTTCTCCTCTGGCACCTCCGGTGATGATTGTGGCCTTCAGGATGTTCCTTTGCGTAACCTGGTGCCATTGCACAATATTGGTGCATCGAGGTTACGCATGAGTAGGACAGGCACTCCCACCTTTAGCTCCAACTTGTGGGACGGAACCCCCGACAGCTCTATTGAGTTTAGAAACTCTGCAGGGTATGTAGTTGCTTCGTCAGTCGATATAACTGCATCGATTGACGTGTACGTAGTCACCTCACCAGGTACTTGATCAATAATGTTTTTATTGATGTTTCCGACCGATTCGTTCTTAGGCGCCGTTATTGCTCTATCACATAACCACTCCTCGTTGCTCAAGTTATGTTGTAAGACCGTAAAAACCTCATTAATTAGGTTATCTTCCGAGTTTACAACATTGCAGAAGTGGCTTTCAAATTTCATTTGGCCTTCCGAATCCATTGACATTCGGGCTTCGCCGATCTTGAGGAGGTTTTCAGCAAAGAGCCCAGACTCTCGGTCGTTGTATATTAGTTGTGAGGTGCAACCTCTCAACCTTAGCCCACTTCAGCGCAGCCTTGAGGCACGCGTTGATCTCATCTGCCAGAGTGCCTCGCTCGATAAACGGCAGCGTCTCTCGGAAGTGCCTGCGAGCAAGACGACCATTCCACCCATCAACATTTGGTTGCCGCGGATGTCTTGCAAGGTACGATCGAGCGCCTCGATTGCGCGTTTGTGTGACATTGTGAATTCGTCCCAAACGATCAATTTGCACTGCTGCAACAGAGCGGTGCGATCACTGCTCTTGCTTATATTGCAAGTGGGCGTTTCCTCACTCGCAAGGTTCAGTGGAAGTTTGAACTCCGAGTGTGCTGTTCATCCTCCGCTGAGCAAGGTCGCGGCTACATGTCTTTGCGCAACTGTGCCAGCAACAAATTCAACAGTAATGTCTTGCCAGTGCCTCCTGGTGCGTCCAAGAAATAAACACCTCCTTCTCCGCTTTCTGCGCGACTCACAATTAAATTTAATATGTACTGTGGTAATAGCTGGGGCTCAATTTGGGCGACTTGAGCCCCCAACGCAGTGGTGTCGTAACTAAGCTCCCTGAGCAAATCACTGGAAAAATCTCCTGTTCGTTGTGGGATGGGTGTCCCGAAATCGGACAGTCGTTTTGCGATCATTGAGAAGACTTTGTCCTCAATAAATTTCAGCGCTTCGTTGAAATATATTTCGTCGTTGGCCTGTGGTGTCCCTTGGTACCTGTGTGCGATGCTTCCGATAAAGAGGTTTTATATTTGTTCCAAAGTTGAAGGGGGTTCGATAGTCCACAGGTGTTCAACATGATAGCGAAGAGCTCTCTCGACTTCACCAGAGATCGGCACAACATGGCGTCCTCCATGGTTGCGTCCCAGTGGCCGTCATATTCCAAAAGTCCCATTGCCTCACACGCTTCCCGAAACGTGGCCTTTTCCTGTCCGTCGACCGTTTTCAGGGCCTGAAAACTGGTGGAGCCTCGGACGCGAGTCAGCAACAGCCGTACACAGTAACACTCAAACTGTGTTGCGTGTACGGTGTATATTCTGCCCAGGGCGTCTGACGCCTTCACACCAGGCCAGCCTTCGACGGGGGTTCCCTGCACACAACGCTTCCATTCTTTCTGTGCCGTGCTCCAAGTGTAATATTTTGGAACATCTGCGTACCGCAATGTTCGAGCAAAGTAGTCTGTCTGACACAAACGGAAAAACGCGGTGAGAGAGGTCGTGGTCGTTTTCAGTACATAAATGTCAGGTTCCCAGCCATCAGTTGAATAATCACTATTACCTGACACCCACTGTTTTATTTTCTGCTGCTCTTCTCATTAGGTACCATGTGCCAGTTCTGTAGTAGAATTCATTATCATCCATAAAACCACCGGGCGAAGCTGGGCACCACTGCTAGTTTAATATAAGCCCGTGATCAGATGTCTGGATATTCACGCGTGTGAGTAGGTGAGCTGACTTTGATTCTTATTGTTCGGCTTCGAGCTGACTTTTACTTATCACTTTTGTATGTGAGTAGACTTGTGGACAGGGCACATGACCTCGCTGTTCTACTCCTTAAAACAATAACAGTACATTAATAACAGACTTGTGTACCTGACTTGGTACTTTGGATTTTTGTAATTAGCCTAGTCTTCCGACTAAGTTTGCGAGAGTAGCGTTTGTTGCTTGTAATATGCGAATTCAGTCCTGGAAACTGTAAATGGTTAGAATACGTAAATGTATTAACATACCGAAATTGGCTCACTCAATCAAGGAAGACTGTAGCATGCTCTAGACCAGGGGTCTCCAAACTTTCCAGCCTTAGGGCCATACTGATTACTCCAGTAAGTTCCGAGGGCCAAAACCATATTATCATTGTTGCCGGTGGTAAAAAGTGAAATAGTCCACTGATGAAAAAAAAGTCCGAAAAAGTACGCAACGTTGAAAAAAGGCTGCAAATCGGACTAAAGTCCGCAAAACGGCAACACTGCATATTATTAATTTTCCTGTCATTATCTGTAATTTCTAGAATAGTCGTAGAGTACGAGCCATGAGGAGTAACGTGACACGACATCTGGTGGTCACAAGCGGAAATAGGTAGTACCTTCTATCGCTAACAGATGGCGCTAATAGCACGTACAGAGTAATCTCGTTGGTTCGAGAGAGTTCTGGTGTCTTCCACTCACTTCTAGATGGCAGTAATTGGAATATATAAGAAGGCTAGTTGCGCAACCACAAGTCAGTTCCTATGACACTGTTGTGAAATAAAATAGTGCGTACCTCCTTAAAACGTGTTTGTGCGTGTTTAAGTTTAAGACATCTTTGTAACAGTATTTTGATTTGAATTGTTGCTTTTGTGTGTGATTTAGTAGTATGGAAAAGAAGCGAAAAATTGATAGTGAATGGAGAAAATTCAAAGATGAGTGGAACATTCAGTATTTCGTAATTGAGTCCAGTAACAAGGCGCTATGTTTGATTTGCAATGAAAGCATAGCCGTTCTCAAGGAATATAACATTAAACGTCATTATGAAACAAAACATTTTCAAAATTACTCAAAATATACAGGAAGTTTTCGGACAGAAAAATTCGAAGCTATGAAGCGCGGATTGAAATCGCAGCAATCTTCATTTACAAAACTCAAAACCGAACAAGAGGCTGCAACTCGTGCCAGCTTTCGTGTGGCTCTTGAAATTGCAAAACATGGAAAACCATTCACCGATGGAGAAATGATCAAAGAATGCATAATTGCAGCAGCCGAAGAAATGTGCCCTGAAAAGGTAAATTTATTAAAAACTGTCAGTATGTCAGCAAACACTGTGGCTCGAAGGGTAGAAAACATCGCTGAAAATATATCCTCTCAACTGTTCGACAAAAATGGAGATGTTGAGTGGTTTTCTTTGGCCTTGGATGAGTCAACGGATGTGTCAGATACTGCTCAGGTGTTGATTTATATTCGAGGAGTAGATAAAAGCTATGAAGTGCATGAAGAACTTCTTGATATGTATAGTATTCATGGCACCACTACTGGTACAGTTATTTTTAAACGAGTTGAAATGGCCATTAATCAAAAGAACCTTCGATGGAAAAACTTGAAATGTATTACAACTGATGGAGGCAAAAACATCAGTGGGAAAGATAAAGGAGTGGTCGCTCTTGTGTCAAAGGCTGTAGAAAATGACGGTGGTTCAAAACCATTAGTCTTACATTGTATCATTCATCAACAGTCTTTGTGCGGAAAATGTTTGGATATGTCTGAAGTTCTGTAACCAGTCATATCAACTGTTAATTTTATGAGATCTTTTGGGCTGAATCACCGACAATTCCGACAATTTATTGAAGAGATTGGAGAAAATGACTTACCTTATCATACTGCCGTACGTCGGCTTAGTTGTGGGAAAGTCCTTCAGCGCTTTTTTGAACTTCGAGCAGTGATCGATTTTTTTTTGAATGAAAAGCATCGCCCTCTTACTGAATTACAAAACAACGCATGGCTGTGGAAGTTAGCATTTTATGTTGATTTGACAAAACATGTGAACGAACTGAATTTGAGATTGCAAGGAGAAAACCAGCATCTTCCTGATTTATACACTAATATCAAATCATTCCGGAAGAAATTGATACTGTTTCAATCACAACTACGAAGTAAATGTTTTTCACATTTTAAAACATGTGAAATATTCAGCCACACCACTGAGACTGAGTTTCCTATCGATTATGCAATCGAAACTTTGAGTGCTTTGAAAATAAATTTTGATACTCGTTTCTCGGACTTCGATGCCTTTGCGAATCAAATTAAGATTTTTCAGGATCCTTTTGATACTGACATTGAAACCCTAGCCCCGGAACTTCAAACGGAAATGATTGCACTACAGTGCAGTGATATAATTAAGAACAAATATCAAAACTCATCTTTGTTGGAATTTTATAAGAGTCTTCCACTGACACAATTTGATAATTTGCATAAATTTGCTCGTGGGCTGTTTTCTGTTTTTGGTACTACTTACATGTGTGAGAAGACCTTCTCCAAAATGAAGTACACAAAAAATGTTTACAGATCTAAATTAACTGATGAGCATCTTAAATCTCTTTTAATAATTGGTACAAGTAAAATTAGTCCACAACTACAAACTATTGTCAGTGGAAAATCTCAATTACATAAATCTCATTAGTATTTCATATGTCTGCATGTTATACATGTCTTTACTCATTACAATTCTGTGTTTCTTTATCCAACTTATCACAAAAACAATAACAATAAGCCTACAATGTTATGAGTAGTTAGCCCATGACCATATCAATGTAGATGTCATATTAATAATTATCTATATATATAAAAATCAATGTAACGTGATAGTTTGTCTGTGGGTGGGTATGTATGTCTCCTATGCGTTCATATACCATTCGTCCGATTGCGATGAAACTTGGGTGAGATGTTGAGTACACTCCAAGGAAGGTTTCTGACTTAGTAAATCCATTTTACAACAGGTAGCGCACGCGTAGATTCAACAAATGAGCGACGATGCGCGAAGCATTTCAACAAAGTCCCGTATGTGTTCATATACCATTCGTCCGATAGCGATGAAACTTGGGTGAGATGTTGTGTACACTTACGTGAAGGTTTCAAAAATAGTGAATACATTTCACAGTAGATAGCGCACAAGTAGATTAAACAAATGAGCGACGATACGCAATGCGTTTCAACAAAGTCCCGTATGCATTCATATACCATTCGTCCGATAGCTATGAAACTTGCGTAAAATGTTGTGTACACTGCAGGGAAATTTTCTGGCTTAGTACATCCACTTTACAATAGGCTTAGTACATACATTTTACAATAGGTATCGCACCAGTAGATTCAACAAATGAGCGATGACACGCGAAGCGTTTCAACAAAGTCCCGTATAAAGTCATATACTAGTCGTCTGATAGTGATAAATGTTTGGTGAATTGTTGTGTACACTCCAGGAAAGGTTTCTGGCTAAGTAAATCCATTTTACAATACGAAGCGCACGTTTATATTCAACAAATGAGTGACTACGCGCGAAGCGTTTCGACAACGTCCCGTATACGTTCACATACCATTCATCCGATTGCGATGAAACTTGGGTGAAATGTTGTGTACACTCCAGGGAAGGTTTCTGGCTGAGTACATCCATATTACAATATGTAGCGCAAGAGTAGAATCAACAAATGAGCGACGACACGCGAAGCGTTTCAACCAAGTCCCGTATGCATTCATGTACCATTCGTCCGTAGCTATGAAACTTGGGTGAGATGTTGTGTACACGTCATGGAAAATTTCTGGCTTAGTAAATCCTCTATACAATATGCAGCGCACAAGTTGATTCAACAAATGAGGGACGACGCGCGAAGCGTTACAACAAAGTCCCGTATAAAGTCATATGCCATTCTGCCGTTAGCGGTGAAACTTGGGTGAAATATGGTGGACATTCCAAGGAAGGTTTCTGGCTTAGTAAATACATTTCACAGTAGGTAGCACACGAGTAGATTCGACAAATGAACGACGACATGCGGAGCGTTTCAATACAGTCCCCTATGTCTTCATATCCCATTAGTCCGATAGCGATGAAACTTGGGTGAGATGTTGTGGACACTTACGTGACGGTTTCTAACTTAGTAAATTCATTTTACAGTAGGTAGCGCACGAGTAGATTCAACAAATGAGTGACGGAGCGTGAATCGTTTAAACAAAATTAGGTATGCGTTCATATACTATTCATCCGATTGCGATGAAACATTGATCAGTTATTGTGTACCCGCCAGGGAAGGGGACTTAGTAAATCCATTTCACAATAAGTAGCGCAAGAGTAGATGCAACAAATGGGTGACGACGCGCGAAGCGTTTCAACAAAATCCCCTATTGCGTTCATATAACATTCTTCGATTGCGATGAAACCTTGATGAGTTATTGTGTACACGCCAGGGAAGGGCTTCGACTTAGTAATACATTTCTCAATAGGTAGCGCACGAGTAGATTCAACAAATGAGTGACAGCGCACGAATCGTTTAAACAAAACCCCGTATACGTGCATATACAATTCATCCGATTGCGATGAATCATTGATGAGTTATTGTGTACATGCCAGGGAAGGGTTTCGACTTAGTAAATCCATTTCACAACAGGTAGCGTACGAGTAGATTCAACAAATGAGTGACAGCGATGAAACTTTTGAAAGTTGTTGTGCACGCTTCCACGAATGGTTCTAAATTAGAAAATCCATTTTACGATAGCTTAGAGGCAGTTAACATGTTGTGTATCCAAAAGCACTTCAAGAAACAGAATTTCAACGCCAACACTTTCTTTGATTGGCATTGCAACGCATGCCGGGTACAGCTTGTTCAACATAAAATTAGAATACTTCAGTAAACTAAATTTAATTTGCTATACAAAATATGTTCTCTAAAAGGAGTTTTCAAGTATGCTAGCTCTCCGCGGGCCGGACCAAATCTGTCCGTGGGCGGATGTGGCCCGCGGGCCGTAGTTTGGAGACCCCTGCTCTAGACAGACGATCGCTGCTCTGATAAGACCAGGTCCTCATGTTTAGCCACATGTCCAGCTACCTATGATAACAGCCTTACGCTTGTGGAGCTCTGAGGTATGTCATTCAAACTCACACCTACTACTATTGTAAATAATACGATTAGGCCATCAATATCTGTTCCAGACATCTTTACCCAGCATCAAGTAAGTGTTTACTCCACGGATTTTTTTAGAGCGTTAAAATCCTTCAGCATGCCTTCCTTCCGAGGGGAAGTAAAGCCGGCGGTCCCATGTCATAGATTTATGCCATGTCAAAAATCCTTCCACAGACTAAAATTGCGTGAAGCGAAATTTCTAGGTTAGATTTCGTTGGAACGCTCTATTAAAGTTCCAACGTTCACCACTAGGTATCAGTGACATCTGGTAGCGAAAGTTGGAACTACTTGAAATTGAACGGTTCTTGTAGCTCACCCTATGGGTGTCCGCTTGGAGCAGCTAAAGCCTCTGACGAGCCTAGCATGTCCTCGGACACTCCCGGCACTAAAAGCCATACGATAAATAAATAAATAAATAAATAAATAAATAAATAAATAAATCTACATCTTCTTGTGATCCAATGTTTTATGTGTCATGGTGGCTTAACCGGTCAAGAGATAGGAAATCTAAGTTGTATGACACAAATCTAGGCTAGGTAATTATTATGATTTAAGAATATATTCAGATTTTACAAGATTTTCATGTTTTTCAATTTTAGTTTGAGCATTAAGGTATCCTAGTTGTCTAGGTACAGATCCACCAGTATTAAGTAGTTCAGATGGTGTGTCTTAACACCCCACGCACCCCTATGTAAAAAGTGGAGTAGGAAGTTTACCAAGTCGACCAATGGTGGGTTGAAAGGTTACAGGACTAGCAAGTAGGTGGCTGTGATTTTAAAAAGCCATCCCGGTATTTGTTTGGAGTTGAAGCGGGAATCCATGGAAAACCTCTTCCCAGCATGTAAACCACAATAATATTAATTTTCATTCACATAACGAGGAATCGAATGAGAGACTTGAGAAATGGCAGCCCCAGTGTCCTAACAAGAGAAGACAGGGGGACCTGCTGCAACCAGGCTCCCCGCTAATTAATGAGCACCAGTGTGTGGAGCAGAAACTGGCGACACGGAATTTACGTTAGGCTAATTCAAAGTTATGTTAGCGTAATGGACGGCGCGGCGGTCCTCAGACGCCTCGTCTTGAGTTCTAATTGAATTGAGATCTGCAGCACTTCATAGAGACAGGATAGCCTATGTCGGCTCAATAAAAGGTGAGACAGGTAACATGTCTCAAGCTCCCTCGCAATTGAGCATCTTATAATCTTAACTGACTGTCCAAATTCGATTCCGCAATTTTTGACACAGCAGGTAAAAACCCAACCGCTGCGCCAAGCAGTAAAGATACAAGAGATCTGTACAAGACGAAAGATTCTTCTGTAATCAGCACAGTATCGTTCTCACAACGTAACCTATAGAGCCCTGCGCGGATAATCAAAACGCTATCCGCATCCGCCCCGCATCCGCCCCGCATCCGCACGATTTTTTTAAGAATTCGCACGTTTGTTATCCGAATCTACTGGTGTTACAATAATATTTTTAATTAGATAAACATAAATATTACTAAAGCGACATATTTAGACATTTGAGGAAAATGTCGTTCACTTAGGCTTTGTATGTCAGGTGCTATGTTTAAAATGAATGTTACACAGACAGAATTGCAACCCTTTCCTGTTCGGAGAGTTAATTATGCTTAATGGCATAATTTGAATGAGATTAGCTTAAATCATCATCTTAAATTATTTTGTCATGAAAAAAATATGACTGTAAAATTGTATTCTAAAAACTATCCACAAATTTTCTCCAATATTATCCGCAGTTTATCCGCTATCCGCACAGCCATGCAAACTATATCCGCATGGAGAAAAAAAATGTGGATATCCGCATCCGCGCAGGGCTTTACCTGTCGGCCCATTGGCAATAACGTAGCTAGTTAGGAAAGACACATAGTTAAAACGACGGGGTCCGTGTCGTGTCACACCTCACAGAGTGTTTCAAAGGCTTCAGACCTTGAGGTATAAGAAGGATGTGTGTGTGACTAAATCTTCAGTCTATAACTGGTTTGTTGCAGCTTCCCTGTCTTGAGCCAATCGTTTCTTCCTACATTGCTACCGTACGTTACATCGGATGCATTCTGTTTAACACATCCTTGGCCTACCCCTAGAGTTCTTGCACTTAATCATTCCTCAATAGCTAAGTTTGCTATTTGATGGTGCCTTAGTGTGTGTCCTACCAATCTATACCATCTTATCGTAGTCTAAGCATTCTCCATAAAAATCTAGCCTCACCCATTCGTCTCAATACCTCTCCAGTTGTTAGTCTATCTACCCATAGAATCTCCTTCATTCTCCTGTAACACCACATTTTCCAAAGTTTCTATTCTCCTCTTCTCTACTGCATCAGCAGTCCAAGTTTCACTTCCATACAGCACCACGCTCCTGATGAGAGTTTTCAAAATTACTCTAATTCCTAAATCTGTACAGGATGTTTTTCTATACAGAAGCTTTACTTGCCTGAGCTAACTTATTTATATATCCTCTTTGCTTCATGGACTGCAGCTTATTTTGCTTGCCAAGTAGCAGACGTCCCCTGCTTTCAACACCAGCCAACTCAATATCAATAGGGAGTTTCTAATTCTTCTGGCTGCAGTCCTTTACTTTTGTTTTACATTTATTGACTTTTATCAGGAATTTTTCTTCAGGACTGTGTTCATCCCAGTTAGAAACTCAATCAAATCCTAAGATGACTCCTACTTTATTAAACTTCTCTCTCATTTCCTTCATTGTTCGTTTAATATATAGATTGAAATGTTGCAGCCTTGCCTAACGTTTTTCTGAATACAACCTCTCTCTTATATTCTTCAACTCCAATAATTGCCATCTGGTTTCTGTATCTGTAGCTCACCCCCCTATCACTGTACTTTGATCCAAACATGTTCAAAATGCAGAACCATTGCCTCCGATCAACATTGTGAAAAGCCATTTCTAACTCTAGAATTTCCCTGAACACTCATTTATATTTCATTATTCTTATTTCCAAGATCAGCGTAAGACTTAACACAGCTTCCCTTGTTCCGATATTTCTCCTGAGACCTCTATCATTCCATCATAGTGTATATTAATATTTTTGTCAGCATGGGAAGAAGAGAGGCATCTGACATTTTATGGAGTGATCGTTAACTTTTAGACATGAAGAATGAAGACGCACCAGGATTCCAGTTAACAAAATTGGAGAGGGGGTGCGTCATTTGAATACGTGTAACTAATAATAATAATAATAATAATAATAATAATAATAATAATAATAATAATAATAATAAAAATATCGTATGGCCTCGGGTGCCGGGTGAAAGCTTTGTTAATTGACGCCCAGAGGGCAACTTGCATGTCGAATTTTAATACTCCTTGAAGCGCTATGAAAGTCAAGGAGGTTAGATACCTAAGTTCCTTGACACTATAGCGCTTTCTAGTAGAGAACTGAGAAACATTGTGTTGGCGGAAACTCACGAGAATAATTTTGCCAATGTGAACACGACCTACTGAATTCAAATGGGTTCATTAACATGCCAACATCGTATGACATGCGTATCGTGATTTTTGTCGCCTTTCAAAAATCACTTACCATGGCCAGGAGCAAACCTGCAAGCTTGGAGTTGGCAGTCCGACAAGTTAACCACGCACCCACCGTGACAACGAGTAACTGATTGGTTCTATCGTATTTAGGAGTACCGTGGTGTTGGAGGTAGTCAACATGAAAGATCCTCTTAATCTCAATGCGTAGACTGGAAAGCTTTCTTGAATAGAATTTGGCAGCACTGAAAAATGGCTTCTATCACTTCAATTAGTAATATGGGGGGTAGGAAGAGAACAAGGGTCGACCAAGTAAGGTCGACAGGAAACATAAAACAGAGGAACCTTGCAGCGATGTAATAGTAGAGAGCACACTCGTGATAGCTCAAAGGTTCTCAGACTCTTGTGTGGGTAATTTTCGACCCAGATTAATCTAATACTTGCACTATACAGGGTTATTCTAAATTAGTTACCTGAAGTATAATGACGAATTTCCAAACTATTATCCGCAATTCATTCAGATGTTTGTCAAACCTCATGTCATATTATCAAGTTTTACGCCTAGTCGGTAGAGTTCACTCCGTGCACTCCCCTTGCTCGTTTGGAGGGAAAGCGAGAAAAGTGATGCAGCAAAAACAAACTCGCGTTTCCCGCCCGTATGGAGTTAGTCTATTTTTATTTTATTTTCCAACAAGATGAAGCATCTCCTCATTACCGCCACGAGGTCACTATGTTTTTATCCCACTTCACTCCCGCTTGGATTGGACGTGGTGTGAAAATAGCTTGGTTATCACAATCTCCTGATTTAACGCCACTGGATGTTTCTCTGCGGGGTTACAATGCGCAGTCGGCAGACGGTAGCGGGTAGTCGACAGTCGGCAATTGAGGTCAGACCCGTGCTCTCTTAAGGCGTCATGCACAATGTGTAGTTGTATGTCAGTAGTTGATAGTTGACAATCGGCAGCGTGTAGTCGGCTGTCGCCAATTTTATCTTTGACTGCCAACTGCATATTTAAGGGCCAATCAGAAAAGATTACAAGCTGGCGTCACTTTGTCGTTTTCCCGCTCGTCATCAGCTGTGTGGTTGACTAGTCGTATTCGCTGTATATTCTTCGCATAAGTTCGTTGTTATATTATATATTAATTATATAAAAATATGATGACCTTGGGATAGAAGATATATTCATTGATCTCGTGAGGGAACGCCGTTGGCTGTATGACATGAGTGAGCCCAAGTATAAAGACAACCTCTTCAAAGATCAGACGTGGAGGCTCATTGCCGATGCAATGGTTTGGAAAGGTATGATCATTTATAAAGTAATAACTTTCATTATTAAACTTATCGACAAGAAAATTGACAACCTTCTCAAGGAATAAATGAAATTCAAGTTATTATTTACTCCTAGCATTTTAACGACTGCGCATTGTGGGTGGTTAGGTTGTGAGCTACCGACTTCCGACTTAAGCTACGGACTGTCAACTACCCACTACCGTCTGCCGACTGTGCATTGTGAGTAGGCCTACCGTGTACATCCCTCCACTTCCAACAATTCTCCATAAGTTTCGTCAACGTATCAACGTAGCGGTAACTCAGGTGGATGCGGACATGCTCACGCGTATCTGAGATGAACTGTCGTACAGGTGGGATATCTGCCGAATGACAGCAGGGAGTCGCATTGAACCTTTATAAACATGGCTAATAAATCTTGAGGTTATGTCCATTTATATATTGGAATTAAACTACGTAAGTTAACTATTTAAAATTAAACATTATTATCAGGTAATTAATTTAGGATAACTCTGTATAATGGGCAGCTATTTCTCACTGCAGTTCATTTCTTTCAGACATTCCATGCTAGTAGCGTCCCAGTGAGCTATTCATGCCATATTTTATTCTCCCGCAGTGTTTACCGTACGCCCTGCTAACGCTCCAGCTGACGAGACCGGTGGGACGATAGCGGATTGAGAGGTGACATATTAAAATGACTGACACTGGGACTCTTCAGCTTGTGGCATAGGAAACGTTGAACATCAAGTTCCTCAAAGATCACTGGCTGCGCGGGTTTACATATGAATAAAAACCTGATGAAACTGCAGGAATTCCAATAATGTCAAACTCCACTTGTATGCAGATGACACTGCGATTTCCACTACTTCCTGGAAAGCACATGTGATTGAACGTTATCTCCAAAGCGCCCTTAACGAGCTTGTATCTTGGCCGAGAGAATGATCCATTAAAATTAATGTAGATAAATGTTCTGCCACTCTTTTCACAAAAAGAGTCAAACAGACAGCCACCAACGATCTCTATTTCTTTGGCGAAGTGTTTAGATGGCAGACGAAGACTAAATACTTGGGAATCTCGCAATATAGCAGATTATCATTCGCAGAGGAAGTTACTAAACGCGCAAATCTTGCGAAAGCGACTCTAGAGCAGCTTCCGCCATTATTGTGGTCCGACTGCACCCTGAATATCAAAAACGAACTCCTTGCGTATCGTACAATCGTATGTCCAATTATGGAATATGCCAGTTCCGTCTGGGGTTATGCTGCCCCATCCCACATCAAGAAATTGCAATTGTGCAAAACAAAGCACTGCGCTCGCTCTCAGGTGCGCACTGGTACGAGCGTAATGTTCAGCTCCATGAGGACCATAAGCTTGAAACAATTCAAGCCAGTATCAAAAAGCGGGCAATTAAATTATACAAGAAAGCTACATCCAATCGAAACCATCTCATCAACACGTTGGGTGGTTACCAAGCCACTTGGGCGAAACACAAACGCCCCAGAATCATCAAAGAATGAATAGTTAAATACATGCCTCTCTTGGCACTAACTCTTTCTCCTACTTCTTTTCCTCTTCTACAAATGTGCCCCTTCGGCTCTTTCTGATTCTTTCCTTTCCGTGCCCTGGGCACAAGATCACATTCTGACCAGCTAACTTCTCAGAAATAACTACGCAACCCCCATCTCCCACCCCCCTCAAACAAGTGCAACGGCCTTAGTGCTGAAAGGCTTCAAAATAGCGCGCTTCGCTGACTTAACGCCGCGGGTCAGGTCAGGTCCTTCATGCCTCTTACACGAGTGTGGTATGACACTCGACAGCATTTAATGGTATCGTCACTGATTGAAGCCAATAATTGACGCCACATTTGGGAAGATTTGAGAGAGCAGGTATTTAGACATCATGGTTATCATCTCTTTAGAAGTCTTCCATGTAGTCCACTCCATGGCGAGTTACTGCACTTCTTCAAGCTAGAGGGGTCCTACTTATTATCAGACGGAGTTAGCTATGACCTTTGGCATGTCAGTGTATCTATCATTTGGAATTGCAATCGATTATTATTCTCAGTCAGTATGCAAAACTTCTGGAACCCCTGTGTCTTCTATTTGAATGAAGTAGCGTGTATTCTCAGGAGGGAAGGCCAAAGCTCGATACTTTGCGAGCGGGTGGCATAGACCAGACTGCCTACAAATAATCTCAATTCTAGTTGTGGGAAGTTTCCGGAGAAGATAAAGCTGAAGCGATTTACAGAGCGCTGGGTTTCATATTGTTAGCCGTCTCCTTTGTGTTCTAATGGGGCTCTCGGGAGGGCACAAATGCAGTACTTCGCTTAATCTCTGCGGGCGACACCTCTCCTCGAGTCCTCTTCCTCAACTTCTTGTATCACATGTCAAGCTGTGAATTACTCAAGTTTCATGTTAAAATGTGGTGTGACTATCTCCAGAGACAGACAGAGTAGTTTGAAATCTTCTCGTTGAAATGCTGCAATTCCTTTTAGTTTATGCCCTGCCTGTAGCGGGGCTTTACTCAGGTGTGCCAAATTTGTTTCCGAACCAAGATGTCCCTCCGATAATCCTCAATCTAAACTCCGTCCAAGCAATCTGTGAAGTGTCAGAGTGAAAACACATAGTCTGCGCACAGGAGTGAGTCGGCTGACTGGCCAATGAGGCGCGATGCCACTGAATAATAAGCCGAGGAGGGAGGCGCGACCTTGACTTACACCAACTCTCACAACGGCTGGGCTACCAAGCTCCACCTTTAGCATTCTCTTTTCACTTCCTCTGTGTGACGTCATGCGCAAACATTCTTCACAAATTCCGTGCATGAGGTATAGGAGTTTAATCACGTGGTTGTCGAAGCCAATATGCCTCGTTAGGGAGGATCACTAAGGTAGCACAGAATGGACTGCTGGGCGAGCGATGTAACAGAGGCCAGGTACTCCAGACGTCCTGGATAGGTTAGGATAGAAAATCCCAGCACTATATGTTCCATTGCCTGTGCGATGGCAGCTCAATCGCAGTGTGGGGAGTCTTTCCAGCCCCATTTATGGGGAACCGAAGCACTGCATCCCAAGCCACACCTAACACGGTTTATCATCAGATCCTGTGTTGAGGTTTAAATTTACACTAATATAATACACTACTATTGTAGTAGCTTGCCTTTGGTGTTCTTTTTACGATTCACGAATCGTATTAAAGAAAACACCGCAGACCCTTTATAGTCGGGTGAAAAAGACCTTTCGTACCACATTCACACGTGAAAATTGCGTGAAAAAATTCTAGAGTGCCCCTTGATCCCCTTAAGCGCATTATGCTGTATGTATTGATGAATTTGACAGCTTAATTTGGTTCAAAGATAACCTTACAACCGTCTGGAAACTTTCACAGTATTGTAATAATTGGAATTGCTTTGCGTCTTACAGAAATAGATGGACCTGTGAGATTCTGTTACCATGGTTACCGTGTTGCATTATTTCATTGTAAATATACATGTTTTAAGGTATTTATTTAATTGTGAGTCATTTAAAGAGTAAGTGAGTGCGTTTCGCTTACGCATTGGGTTATGCTGATCCTGCAGGTACCCCATATGTGTAGGTTGGTGTTAATGGGACCTTATTTTCGGTACAAAACTGGAATGGGACCTTAGCAGAATAATATAGGGAGGGATAATTACCTACAGAGGTGTGGAGCCTCCGTGACTTAGGCGGCAGTACGCCGGCCTCTCACCACTGGGTCCGTGGTTCAAATCCCGGTCACTCCATGTGAGATCTGTGCTGGACAAAGCGTTCATTCCATCCCTGACCCGGTCGGTCGACTGGAAGCAGGCTGTGTATTTTCATTTCATTTCAACTACAGAGGTGTGCACATTATTAGACTTAAATAAAGAATGTAAATCAGTCACCCAATTTTATCAATTTCGTGGCAGAATCGGGAATCCAACCCAGGACCTCCGGGGGCGGCAGCTAACCATGCTCACCGCTACGCTATGGGGGCGACAAAATCATTTAATTTTATTTGTATTACCCTACTTTCTCCCCTAAAGACTGACAACTTTTCCATAAGATTTTGCGTCTGGTAATTTTCAGAATCTGGGTCAATTTTTTCTTTTTCATTTTATTTTGAATGTACCATCTAAAGCAGGTGATTTCAATCCATTGCAAGCGAATCCTTGAACAGTTCAAGATTGGACCATCAGTAGACTATCAAAAGACTTCAAATTCCTTTGCTCTAATTTCACACAAAAACTAGAACAATGAAATCAAGGACGTGTGACACTCTGCATTAGCATGGCTACTATTTTACTGGAAATTATAAAATTAATTTTATTCAGTTTCTTAAAAGAAAATGTAACTAAGACTATTAATTCAAAGTATGAAGTAATTTTACCACTTTGCAAACAATTTTACTCCATTAATTCATAAAAGAAGAAAAAAAGAAATGCTGGAAGACTGGTATTCAGTCTAATTATTTGCACACCTCTGTAATACATGTACTTTTTCCAAGAGTGTATTTACATATTTATACTTTGTACCACGCCCATATTCGTGTTGACCGACTGAAGAGCAACAAGTGACAGTTTGTATTGGCAACACTGAAAGAATGGTTTCAAGCCTTTACATAACATCGTTTAGTCTACTCCAGGTAAACCTACATACTGTACATTGAAGCCAGGTAGTTTCCTCAACATTCACAATGCCAGATGGTGTGCAGCAGATGAAGGTGTCTAATTAACCCGCCACTTGCCATTGCACAGTGGGTCAAAATCCAAATCTAGGGGGTCAAAATTAATTTTACGTTTTAATCATGAATTTAGAATGAAAGCAACGTATATAATTTGTTTACACCGACAGTAGTGGCTACGCTGGCTAAAGCGCAGTGTTAGGTCATGGGGCCAAGCTCTCTGCTGACTCGGTAGACGCGTGGGTTCGAGCCCAACCGTCGGCCGTCCTTGAAATGGTTTTCCGTGGTTTCCCATTTTCAACACCAGGCAAATGCTGGGACGGTACCTTCTGACAGGCCACGGCTGCTTCCTTCCACATCCTTCTCCAATTTCATTTACCTTAATCAATTCCATCTCTCATCCCGACGCGCAGGTCGCCCACGGGCGTCGAATAGAAAGACCTGCACTAGGTCTCTGAGGAGACCACACGAAAAAAAAATTGTTTACTTCATAATAAACATCAGTTAAGACCTTTTTTAAGCTACGTCTACACATCCAAGAAATTGTCGATGACTAGGAGTTGGATAGAGCATTCAGTTATATCTTCAGAACAATTTTCTACCGCTAATTTACTTTTAATAAAGTCACAAAGTTCCACTTTTGACATACTCGTCGAATCCAGTGCTTCAAACCGTTGTAAACGTGTGAGAACTGGTTGCGCGGCATCTTCAAAAACGTAAAATAACTAAGTAAGTTGCAAAAAGATGCAAAAAATCTTATAACAGGCGTAAACTACAAGACTCTATCTACATTTTAACATTAAGTAAAAAGTGACGCACAGTGTCGCGACATACTAAAAATATAAGTGAAAATATAATTTTAAAACTAATAGTTAAATATTATATAATGCAAATATAGCTAAAAATACGTAACAATTACGCCCATTAATAACTGAAACACGTTACAAAGATCATACCTTCAGCTGCATGTTCCATCTTAAAGCATCACACTAACCACAAAGACAACCAAACCACAGCCACTTACATTCACCCTCCAATTCAGACTGCTCGAACAGTGGTGACAGATTTACACTAACAATAAGATACGTTTATATCCCAGAATAGTGAGCGGCATTTATGTGAGAATGCTGTAGAAGTAATACATTTTGATTTTTTAACTATGAAAATAAATAATTTAGTCCTCCTAGATTTCGATTTTGACCCACTGCGCATTGGGATTGATATTATTTCTTGTCGATTCCACGACAAATTTCCACGCACATATTGCGGGATTTCAGTCTAGAAGGACTAAGCTGACTCACGTCTTCATGTGCATTGTTCTTTAGCATTCTGGACCATAGATGAACAATATGACACGTAAGTACCATTCTCTGACTTCCACCCTGCTCTCAGTCCATAGCTCAAATGAAGGAGGAAGTTTGTAGTTTTACGGGACCACCATGAGCCACGGCAATCCATAGCCCACACAGGAGAATATATGGTTCATACTGTAGGAGATAGAAGCGAGAATTAAAGCTGTATCCAGAGCATCATATTCACATCCAAATTGTTATCAAGAGACGGACCAAAATACGAATATATAAAACTATAATTAGGCCAGTATTACTATTTGGTGCAGAATCATGGAGATTAAGGAAATGCACATAGAGAAAGATAATGGTTTTTGAAAATAAAATCCTCAGAAAGATTTTCGGATCAATTTGTGAAGCAGGTGAGTGGCGAAGGAGAAAGAACAAGGAACTAAAGGAGTTGTATAAAGAACCCGATGTTGTTGCGGAAGATAAGACATGAAGGCTGAGATGGGCTGGTCACGTGTATAGAAGAGAAGAGGGATCTAGGCTGCGAGAAGTGTGTGAGAAAAAGCCAGACGGACGAAGACCTATAGGCAGACCAAAAATGAGATGGAGAGACCAGGTAACCAAGGACATCCAGCTACTGTACTAGGAGCGCGAGAGGACGATGCCAAGATTCTTAATGTGAGAAGAGTGAGTGGCTGTTCTATAACTGAGCAACCATGCGCCGCGGTGAGATGACTCATTTGTCACAGTAAGAATGTCTCAAAGGTGACCAGTTACATGACACTGCCCATGTATTCACAGCCTTAAGTAAGACTGAGACATCAAAAGTCACTTTTTGCTCTAGCCTGCGCCAACCTACTTCATGCATCATGAGATGTATAAAAGTAGTGTTTCAGAGAAATTTCTTACGTAAATGTTTTAAGATATAGGCTTTTAGAATGTGCCCTTTGCCCTAACTCGTAGCTCAGTTTTTAGCCTGTCTCTAAGCTTACTGTCTGAACATTAGGCTCAAGTTTCTTATGGATTGGTGTCCAACCACTGAGCAGATGCCGTGAAAATTCGTAAGCAGAAGACAGTCTTACAATAAAATTAGACTTAAAATAAAACAAATTAAGTATGTAATCCAATGGGTTAACCGGAGCCTTAAATCCCGTAGTATACAAAAATGTCAGTTGTGAGAACGGCTCATTTGCTGATCCCAGAATATCGTGAGGTGACGTGGATGTCACATCGTCCGTCCAGGGAAGTAACACATTTTTAGCCTATTTTCAATTTTGAAAATATAGTCTAATGAGATCACCTTTTGTCCGTGTGTGTGTGTGTGAGGAGTGTGTGTGTGTGTCCCTAATAACTTCCAAACGGCTGGAGCGATTTCAATGAAACTCGGTAAGTTCATAGCACTATTCCGGACGACCCCGACAGTGCCCTTCAAATTTTGTTACGTCTCACCAATCCAACATGGCGGCTGTGCGAAATATATTTCACCAGCATTCAATACCTCCAAAACTATTCCTGATATCACCCTGGAATTTTTACGGTGATAAAGAGAACTACTAGAAGTTCACTTATGTGAGTAGTAAGCGTTTGCTACACTCCAAATATTGCATCATCATGACCAGAAATTGCGTAATCCTGATGACGTCATGGGATGACGTCATGGGTCCTTAGAGCGAGCACGTGGTCCAGGAGCGAGCATGTGCAGTGCACGTGTTAGCGTGGGAAGAGGTTGACCTTTTGGCTTGTTTGTGCGATGATGATAAAAAGTTAATGGGTGTTGACGTCATGGGGGTTGTTTATTAGGATTTTAACTGTCATCTGACACCCGTGCGACTGTGAGCATGTGTGCCAGTGCGAGCAATCCACACATGTGGTGTGCAGCTGTTATGTTTTTTTGCTCGCGATTGAACCCTCGTCGTATCGGCCCCGAACCTGATATCTCGCACTCGTAGTAATGCCCCCCTCTTTTCCTATAGCCTCATTATTTAAATAAAATACCAAAACAAAAGGTCATTCGCGGGTAGTGGGGTAGTGTATGTTCTCTTGCAAGTCGCGTGTGTGCTTGAATACGTATGGCTATGTTGGGAAAATGTTTGGTGGTGGGCGAGGACTAGGGTTGAGTGAGGGCTCGTTTAAATGCTATTTTTCCCGCTCTATTTGATGGTGAGGTAATTTTTTAAAATGGGTGGAATTTGGAAACGCAATTTGAGGTAAACGTGCGTTTTTGACATTTTGGCGAATTTAATGAGCTTGTAAGGCTAGAACGATGTGTTATTTAGGAATGGTGTGACGTCCTCTTTGCTATGAATGCGTGTCGGTATATATATATATTTTTTAAATTGTTGTTTTTGAAATTGGTGCTATTTTGGAAACGGTGAAGATGAGAGAAAAGTTTGTTTGAAGTCAATGAAAGGTCCCTATGCCCTCTAGGCTGACAGCAAGTTTGAAGTGTGTAGGACAAAACAAAATGATAGTCTACTTTCTGGCGAACATTGGCGATGATTCGCGAACGCATGGTCGGATTTGAGCATATAGGGTGTCGTAGGACTTGTGGTGAACCACCCCTTGCTATGGACGGGAGTATATCCACCCCAAAATAAATCTACCCTTACCCGGAGGTTAAGTAGTGGTTATTTTTGTATGCATGCGCACTTGAGGGCTTTTGTAAGAGAGCGGAATTTTTAAATGATTCTTTATAGATGAGGCTTTTTAAAAAATTTATTAAAAAAACAAAAAACTAATAGGTCATTCGCTTTTTAGTATCTCGCTAACCAATAATGCGATTTAAACATATGGGGTGTCATAGGACTCGTAGTGAATTCTCCTTTTGTATGAATGAGGTATGTCAACCCCCAAAATAAAAACTACCCTTACCTGAGGTGAAAGAGCAATTTTTGTATGTATGCACACCGGTGGCTTTTGTCAAAAGGGCCTAACTACACATTTGTTAATATTTTCTGAACCCAGGATGGGATTTTGCCATAGGCAGTAACCTAGCACTTGGGATGACACCTCGTTTTTGAAAGTATGATTCATTTTTTTTTTTGTCAAAAGGGCCTAACTACACTTTTGTTAATATCTCGTGAACCAATCATGCTAGGGACTTGTATGAGGGGTCCTAGCACTTGGGGCGACGTCCCCCTTTGTGGGGTGAAACTACCCCCCCAAAATTGAAAACTCAATATCTTGGAAACTATGAAACCTAAAATTAGGCGTGATAGCTTTAAAAATAGGTGATGACATAGGCTTTTACCTGGATTGGTCATTTCACCCCTAAAACAGTAAATAGTCATGTTATGGGGAAAAAACGTGTTAAACACCTAAAAATGATAAATGAAACTAAGATCTTTTGTTTTTGATGAAAAATAGCAGGGGGGTGAAAACTACCCCCAAATTGAAAAATCGATACCTTGGAAACTAAGAACCGTAAAATTATGTGTAATAGCTTAAAAAATTCGTTGTGACATAGGCTTTTACCTGGATAGATGATGTCACCCCTAAAACAGTAAATAGTGATTTTACAGTGGGGAAAAAGGTCTTAAACGGGTAAAAATGATAATTGAACCTAAGATCTTTTGTTTTTGATGAAAAATAGCACGGGGGTGAAAACTACCCCCAAATTGAAAAATCGATACCTTGGAAACTAAGAACCGTAAAATTATGTGTAATAGCTTAAAAAATTCGTTGTGACATAGGCTTTTACCTGGATAGATGATGTCACCCCTAAAACTGTAAGTACTGATTTTACAGTGGGGAAAAAGGTCTTAAACGGGTAAAAATGATAATTGAACCTAAGATCTTTTGTTTTTCATGAAAAATAGTAGGGGGGTGAAAACTACCCTCAAATTGAAAAAATCGATATCTTGCAAACTAAGAACCCTAAAATTAGGTTTGATAGTTGAAAAATAGGTGATGACATACGCTTTTACCTCGATAGATTATTTCACTCATAAAACAGGGAATAGTAATGTTACAGGAGAAAAAGGTATTAAACACTTAAAAGCATAAGAGTTTTTTGAAACCATGCTTTTTAATGAATGTGTGTTTGGAGGATGACAGCTTGCAAATTAATATTATTATTATTATTTGTATTATTATTAGGTAATTATGGATTAATGTGTTTATAGCTAATGAATAAGGCTACAGAGTTGTATCAGGTGTTGTACAAATCAGGATGGCCAAACCGTTGCCATTCCCCATGAATATACCCAAAAGAGCCAAAACGTTAAGGTTATCGACCTGTGATTTTATAAAACTAATTATCGGAGAGGGTGAAGTAAGATGTTGTTTTGGACTGACAGTGGCTAACCCTTTCCCATGATTTATGAATTGACCCAAAATGTTTTACCTGACAAGACTGAGTGTACCTGTTGCAGCCTTTAGAAAATCGAACCCGGACCTGTGTGGTGACAGTCGAGTTATATTAATGATGCTTTTTGAACAAACACAGTCTTGCATACTATCGCTGGGTTGAATCTGCACAGAGACACTGGCTTTGTTTGTGTAATGAGTCTTGGTGATAAGAACACGATGCTCTTGCCAGCAAGTTTCATATTACTCGTCTGCTTGATGGTGGACGTGATTCGCACCGTGTTAACGTACATGACTTGATAGTTGTTAGGTAAGGGTTGACAAGGCTCAATGAACCTTATTGCAACCTTAAGATGAATATGAATTTCTTGGTATAGTCGGGGTTGCAAGCCAAGGCCTTAGGGTAGACAACCAACTATGTTAAACACTACACTGTGAGATGGTCAAATGATAATGTAACAGAACATATAGAAAAGTTTTATGTAGTTTAACGAATTGACTAAGAGCCATACCATGAGAGGTATAGGTAATTGAAATTGAATCCTTAGCTGTTGACCCTACTACATGTAAGCTATAGCAATGCCCACCTATAAGCTATCATGTTAGAAAAAGAAATGTATGGGTTGTTTTAAACGGAGAATGATTGTGTTTACTGTGAAACACAAATCTGAATTTAAAAATAGTTTATGTCCTACATGATGTTTAAACTCTCTTTTTATTTATTCTGAATTTAAAAATAGTTTATGTCCTACATGATGTTTGAACTCTCTTTTTATTTATACTTTAGACAAACGCTAACATAGTTGTAATTCAGAAGCCATGGCTGCCTCCTTTCCAATCCTACACCGTACACTGAAGTTAAAGTTAATAATGATCACGTTACAGGCAGCCAGTTTCAAAGCCATGAGAAATAAGTGAACAAAGTATACAATTCTTGACCCAGCCGGGAAATCAACATGGTGTTGTTTCAAACAAAAGACAAGCGTTCTATAAACTTGACCACCAAGCTGTCCTATCGACCCCTAATTGTTTGGCTGATGGTGAAAATAAAATTAAATGTAAACTATAACTAAAACTAACTACACACTTATAACTAGAAAAATGAAATGTAAGACAAAAGGATAACAGGACAAATAAAGGACAGAAGGAATAAATAATGCCCCTCAACCCTCAAGAATGTGGATTGATGAACTTGAAAGGAAGGAGAGCCATAAAAGGTAGATATGAAAGTAAAAGAGGAGAGAGTCCCGCTCCAGAGGTAATCGATAAAAGGAGGAAAACTGGGCCCAGCTCAGGAATCCCTTGTGGTCGCAAACTTCCAAACTCATCAGCCGTAAGCCCCTGAGGGTGTAGGCATATCCAGGGTGCACCACAAGTGGTGGGGCTACATACACCCTACCTTTAGTGTGGCTTGTGCAATAGGCAGGAAATAACATAAAAATAAAAAGAAGGCTGCCTCCTCACACAAGGAGGGTATCAGAAAAATAAACAAGGGTCAATTAAGTCGGAAAATAAAGAGACTCCCTAAGCCTTGGATAGCCTAATAATGTCGGAGTCGGTAGAGAACAAGAGTTGACCAAGTGTGGTCGACAGGAAAGAAGACAGACAGGAGCCTAGCACAAGTCAGTGGGAACAATGACGGATTCAGCTGGGGCTCCATGGTCGTCGACCTACATTACACTAGATGAAAGCCCTTGTTTGGGGGTGGTGGAAAATAAACACCTCTTTTGTTTTAAATCACTGGCTTTAAGGACGGTAACAAATGGCATGCCATTATAATGCGATACTGGTCCTAGGGATATGCAAAATTGTATTAGATACTCAGCTAATAATAGTGTACATGACCCCTTATTATTTTCCCTAATTACAGTACATGGGAATGATGACCATGATTTCCAAGCCCCTAAGTAAGACAAAAACATATTATTTCCATTCCCAAACAGTTGGGGCGAGGTGAGGCGAGTTTTCTAAACGTCAAACACATGTGGTTTTCCACTTTTACTCCAGGTAAATGCCATGTTTGCCCACAGACAAGTGCAAAGAAAATCGAAACATGTTATGTTTGGATCAATTCCTTACCTACATGACAACATGTACTTGAAATAACAAGTAATGAGCATTCTATGTTAACAATAGTGAGATGCTTGCAAACTGCCAATGCTTAGAGCTCATTAGCGGCTTCTAAGGGAGGCAAGGAGTACACTTACTTGAAAAACTAACAAGAGGAGTGTTCGATTTTCCCACAACACCCAATCTGAAAGTAAATATAAATGACTATGCACTTAAGTCCATAACCACCTCCTTACCATTCCTACCCTTCATAGTCAAAGGCACACATTAATACAGCCATCACAGTGACAGAGGTTATTTGTAAAATATCTAAATATCTGAGATTTATCTTGAAATTGACCAGAATTTTGTAAAATCCACAAAATTTACCGCAAATTTAGCAAATTCCACCAAATTTCAGCAAAATCCAACAAATCACTACCAGATTTATTGAAATGCCATTGAATTATTAAAGAATGGTTTGAACTAGCTCAAATTTATATAAAATTACCCGAATATTGATGAAAATTCACCAAATTCTACCAAATTTAGCCAAGAGGTCTACAAACCATGAAATTTAACCATTTTTTTTTTAAATTCACAACATATACTCGAAAATTCCATAATATTCCCTTTGCGTGTATATTTTTTTAGTTGTTGTTTCGTTTCCCACACTCCCTGCAGACAAATACCTGAACATGGCTTTATTCTAGACTAGGAGCTCCACATTCGACATGATAGCTGAGTTTCATCTCCCATAAACTCGTCTCTGAGGTGGGTGCCAGAAAAGGCGTCCAGCTGTAAAAACCACACCCTCACATAGACTTTCATAACTTCTTACGTTGAGGTTCATAACACTACGTTGATTGATTTATCGGTTTCCTTTTCACAATTCCTGTCTATACATTCCTCTTGAAGGTTGCAAGATGCGTGCAAGGTTCCTAAAATGCAATTCAATTTAATAAATACCTTAAGATGGTTTGATTTGTTTAATGATATGGTGTTAATACTATTTTTAGGTCTTGACTGGCTTTGCAATAAGAATTGACTAACCAAACATGAGTTACCTATCAGGGAAACATTTTGGCCACTATGTTGGCTATTGACCAATGAGTTTAGCTGTTTATCATTTTTTTCATCATAAACAACAGAGGCTTAAACGTATAGATAAACCGTGTGACCATGTTTGTTAAACAAGACATTATACCAGAGACAATTAGGATACTTATGTAGAGTTTACCAAAAATAATTTTGTGTAACAGTAAATGCTAGTCAACAGTTATACACTTCTAAAAAAAATCATCATACAATACCTGAGAGCTCTTCTAAAATTATTGATGTGTAACATGTTTCCACTAACTTGCTATGTATTTTTTGGCTTGGGGGTGATTTTCAAGAAATGCAAATGGAACTGAAATGCAATACAAACAATGAGCGCGCCTGGTGGCTGAGATTGATACCATGACGTACTGTCGGTTATGTAGCTATGTGGAATGTATATCAAATATGGTTTACTTCAAGGTCTGGAGATCCCTACAATTCCTACAATAAATGATCTTGAAATGGTCATCCTATGGTGTGAAAATATTTATTAGGTATATATATATTTACTGAAAAACAATTATGATTTATTAAATGTTTATATGTTTACAGTATTGTTATTTAATGTAAGCACTTGAGGCACTACCGACCAAAATACAGCACTATCTGCAATATGTATTGCATACTTGAAGGTTTGGTGGTCCCATTAAAGGTATTCCTACAATAAATGATTTTCAAGTTGTCATTCTATGACGTGAAAATATTTAATATATGATATTTGCTAACAGAATATGCCACTGGAATTATTTTACAAGTAGTTATTTTAATGACAACAGAGTTCACTGTTAATAACAGAGAGCCCTATGTGGAATGTAGGATAACATGTAACATAATATACGTGATATGTCACAACTGTAAGGCTTGTGATTTTTTTAAGATGCCTTTATACCTATATTAATCACTCAGTTTACAAGACTGATAACTGTAATGCTACGGAAAAATCATAACAAATCAAAAATGTGCATTGGAAAACCAAAAAGTGGTTGAGCAAATATACAGTCAACTTGCAAAAAAACAAGAAATATATACAAATTGTGTTAATTAATTTAATTCAAATATATATATTTTTACAATAGGTATACACACACACACACACACACACACACACACACATACAGAATACAGCTCTTTTTTGTTCATGTTTGCCTGCTACAGTTTTTAAATATAACACTTGCTGAACATTATTTTAGGGGTGGGGGTGTTGCTACGTTGACCAATTACACAATAATACCAGCTTTACGAAGTTCATCTTCTATTTTTAACAGCTCTTCCTCATAACCAACATGACCAGCCTGTTTACAGGCATGCAAGAGCTGTAGACGTTCGACTAATATATTAGGATCGTTCCATTTGCTATTTTTTATGAATGGTTTCAAATACTCGGGAAGCAGTCCATCATTTTCACCATCAACATCATTATCATCCTCATCATTATAATCATCTTCATAATGATCATCATCATCCTCGTCATCTTTACCATCATAATTTCCACATGTGTCCACAGTCTGTTCAATGGTTTGAGTTCCCTTTGATAGTGTTGAAAGCTTCTTTTTAGATGTACTATTTGATAGTGTTGAAAGCTTCTTTTTAGATGTACTAGAGTGCTTTAACAATATGTTATTATTATCACCATCATCATCCTTTTCATCTTCCCCAACCAACTTCTTGATGGGGTATGTTGTCTCTGATAGAGTTGAGGGCTTTTGAGATGTGTGTGTGTGTCTGATCATGGGTTTTACTGGAGGTCTTAAAGGTTTCTCATTAAACAACTCCCTAACAGCATGAGTGCGTTGTAGTGTATTAAACCCGAGGTTAATATTATCTTGAGCAGCACTATTTTTTTCTTGGACTTGGTTTTTTGCTTCGGTTTGAGTTTTCCTTACATTTACACTAGCATGATTATTAAGTTTACAATCATGACTGTTTGAAGAAAGTATGTCCAATTCTCTTGTCTTAAGCATTCCTCGACACTGTTTCGATCGTTGCTTTGAACAGCGCCAAATAACAGTTCCATTTTTATTGCTTCGTTTCACAATATATGAATAACCTTTATAGTATGCATAAGGCTTACCATACCTAGTCACTGATACTTCCATATCAACTGTCAAGCATAAACTAATTTCTAGTAAAGACAACTTGGAAATAACAACAATAGATTAATGTGGGAGCATATATAGATGCAAAAAGAGGGAGCAAAAGTGGGGGTAAAAAGTGTCAGCGAAAGTGGGAGCAAATGTGGGAGCAAAAACTGTGAGCAAAAATTGGGAAGCAAAAAGTGGGAGCATATATGGGATGAATGTGGGAGCAAAAACTGTGAGCAAAAATTGGGAAGCAAAAAGTGGGAGCATATATGGGATGAAATGTGGGAGCAAAGCAAATATAAAAAGTGGGAGCAAATATGCTAACAAATATGTCAACAAATATGCCGGCAAAAGTAAATACACAATTCAAGACAATTGAAAGTGCAAAGAAAATATGGAAGCAAATATGAGAGCCAATGTAGTGTTTTTCTAAAACAACTAAGCATAACAAACTTAGTCATAACCTAACCTAACCTAACCTGCCCCAACCTCACCTAACCTAACTTCACCAATCCTAACATAACCTAACCTACCCTGCTGCTGCTTATAATTATAAGAGTTGGCATTAATATGGGGCACTACAACGCACTCATGCTGTTAGCGAGTTATTTAATGAGAAACCTTTAAGACCTCCAGTAAAACCCATGATCAGACACACACACACACATCTCAAAAGCCCTCAACTCTATCAGAGACAACATACCCCATCAAGAAGTTGGTTGGGGAAGATGAAAAGGATGAAGATGGTGATAATAATAACATATTGTTAAAGCACTCTAGTACATCTAAAAAGAAGCTTTCAACACTATCAAAGGGAACTCAAACCATTGAACAGACTGTGGACACATGTGGAAATTATGATGGTAAAGATGACGAGGATGATGACGATCATTATGAAGATGATTATAATGATGAGGATGATAATGATGTTGATGGTGAAAATGATGGACTGCTTCCCGAGTATTTGAAACCATTCATAAAAAATAGCAAATGGAACGATCCTAATATATTAGTCGAACGTCTACAGCTCTTGCATGCCTGTAAACAGGCTGGTCATATTGGTTATGAGGAAGAGCTGTTAAAAATAGAAGATGAACTTCGTAAAGCTGGTATTATTGTGTAATTGGTCAACGTAGCAACACCCCCACCCCTAAAATAATGTTCAGCAAGTGTTATATTTAAAAACTGTAGCAGGCAAACATGAACAAAAAAGAGCTGTATTCTGTATGTGTGTGTGTGTGTGTGTGTGTGTGTGTGTGTATACCTATTGTAAAAATATATATATTTGAATTAAATTAATTAACACAATTTGTATATATTTCTTGTTTTTTTGCATGTTGACTGTATATTTGCTCAACCACTTTTTGGTTTTCCAATGCACATTTTTGATTTGTTATGATTTTTCCGTAGCATTACAGTTATCAGTCTTGTAAACTGAGTGATTAATATAGGTATAAAGGCATTTTAAAAAAATCACAAGCCTTACAGTTGTGACATATCACGTATATTATGTTACATGTTATCCTACATTCCACATAGGGCTCTCTGTTATTAACAGTGAACTCTGTTGTCATTAAAATAACTACTTGTAAAATAATTCCAGTGGCATATTCTGTTAGCAAATATCATATATTAAATATTTTCACGTCATAGAATGACAACTTGAAAATCATTTATTGTAGGAATACCTTTAATGGGACCACCAAACCTTCAAGTATGCAATACATATTGCAGATAGTGCTGTATTTTGGTCGGTAGTGCCTCAAGTGCTTACATTAAATAACAATACTGTAAACATATAAACATTTAATAAATCATAATTGTTTTTCAGTAAATATATATATATACCTAATAAATATTTTCACACCATAGGATGACCATTTCAAGATCATTTATTGTAGGAATTGTAGGGATCTCCAGACCTTGAAGTAAACCATATTTGATATACATTCCACATAGCTACATAACCGACAGTACGTCATGGTATCAATCTCAGCCACCAGGCGCGCTCATTGTTTGTATTGCATTTCAGTTCCATTTGCATTTCTTGAAAATCACCCCCAAGCCAAAAAATACATAGCAAGTTAGTGGAAACATGTTACACATCAATAATTTTAGAAGAGCTCTCAGGTATTGCATGATGATTTTTTTTAGAAGTGTATAACTGTTGACTAGCATTTACTGTTACACAACATTATTTTTGGTAAACTCTACATAAGTATCCTAATTGTCTCTGGTATATTGTCTTGTTTAACAAACATGGTCACACGGTTTATCTATACGTTTAAGCCTCTGTTGTTTATGATGAAAAAAATGATAAACAGCTAAACTCATTGGTCAATAGCCAACATAGTGGCCAAAATGTTTCCCTGATAGGTAACTCATGTTTGGTTAGTCAATTCTTATTGCAAAGCCAGTCAAGACCTAAAAATAGTATTAACACCATATCATTAAACAAATCAAACCATCTTAAGGTATTTATTAAATTGAATTGCATTTTAGGAACCTTGCACGCATCTTGCAACCTTCAAGAGGAATGTATAGACAGGAATTGTGAAAAGGAAACCGATAAATCAATCAACGTAGTGTTATGAACCTCAACGTAAGAAGTTATGAAAGTCTATGTGAGGGTGTGGTTTTTACAGCTGGACGTCTTTTCTGGCACCCACCTCAGAGACGAGTTTATGGGAGATGAAACTCAGCTATCATGTCGAATGTGGAGCTCCTAGTCTAGAATAAAGCCATGTTCAGGTATTTGTCTGCAGGGAGTGTGGGAAACGAAACAACAACTAAAAAAATATACACGCAAAGGGAATATTATGGAATTTTCGAGTATATGTTGTGAATTTAAAAAAAAATGGTTAAATTTCATGGTTTGTAGACCTCTTGGCTAAATTTGGTAGAATTTGGTGAATTTTCATCAATATTCGGGTAATTTTATATAAATTTGAGCTAGTTCAAACCATTCTTTAATAATTCAATGGCATTTCAATAAATCTGGTAGTGATTTGTTGGATTTTGCTGAAATTTGGTGGAATTTGCTAAATTTGCGGTAAATTTTGTGGATTTTACAAAATTCTGGTCAATTTCAAGATAAATCTCAGATATTTAGATATTTTACAAATAACCTCTGTCACTGTGATGGCTGTATTAATGTGTGCCTTTGACTATGAAGGGTAGGAATGGTAAGGAGGTGGTTATGGACTTAAGTGCATAGTCATTTATATTTACTTTCAGATTGGGTGTTGTGGGAAAATCGAACACTCCTCTTGTTAGTTTTTCAAGTAAGTGTACTCCTTGCCTCCCTTAGAAGCCGCTAATGAGCTCTAAGCATTGGCAGTTTGCAAGCATCTCACTATTGTTAACATAGAATGCTCATTACTTGTTATTTCAAGTACATGTTGTCATGTAGGTAAGGAATTGATCCAAACATAACATGTTTCGATTTTCTTTGCACTTGTCTGTGGGCAAACATGGCATTTACCTGGAGTAAAAGTGGAAAACCACATGTGTTTGACGTTTAGAAAACTCGCCTCACCTCGCCCCAACTGTTTGGGAATGGAAATAATATGTTTTTGTCTTACTTAGGGGCTTGGAAATCATGGTCATCATTCCCATGTACTGTAATTAGGGAAAATAATAAGGGGTCATGTACACTATTATTAGCTGAGTATCTAATACAATTTTGCATATCCCTAGGACCAGTATCGCATTATAATGGCATGCCATTTGTTACCGTCCTTAAAGCCAGTGATTTAAAACAAAAGAGGTGTTTATTTTCCACCACCCCCAAACAAGGGCTTTCATCTAGTGTAATGTAGGTCGACGACCATGGAGCCCCAGCTGAATCCGTCATTGTTCCCACTGACTTGTGCTAGGCTCCTGTCTGTCTTCTTTCCTGTCGACCACACTTGGTCAACTCTTGTTCTCTACCGACTCCGACATTATTAGGCTATCCAAGGCTTAGGGAGTCTCTTTATTTTCCGACTTAATTGACCCTTGTTTATTTTTCTGATACCCTCCTTGTGTGAGGAGGCAGCCTTCTTTTTATTTTTATGTTATTTCCTGCCTATTGCACAAGCCACACTAAAGGTAGGGTGTATGTAGCCCCACCACTTGTGGTGCACCCTGGATATGCCTACACCCTCAGGGGCTTACGGCTGATGAGTTTGGAAGTTTGCGACCACAAGGGATTCCTGAGCTGGGCCCAGTTTTCCTCCTTTTATCGATTACCTCTGGAGCGGGACTCTCTCCTCTTTTACTTTCATATCTACCTTTTATGGCTCTCCTTCCTTTCAAGTTCATCAATCCACATTCTTGAGGGTTGAGGGGCATTATTTATTCCTTCTGTCCTTTATTTGTCCTGTTATCCTTTTGTCTTACATTTCATTTTTCTAGTTATAAGTGTGTAGTTAGTTTTAGTTATAGTTTACATTTAATTTTATTTTCACCATCAGCCAAACAATTAGGGGTCGATAGGACAGCTTGGTGGTCAAGTTTATAGAACGCTTGTCTTTTGTTTGAAACAACACCATGTTGATTTCCCGGCTGGGTCAAGAATTGTATACTTTGTTCACTTATTTCTCATGGCTTTGAAACTGGCTGCCTGTAACGTGATCATTATTAACTTTAACTTCAGTGTACGGTGTAGGATTGGAAAGGAGGCAGCCATGGCTTCTGAATTACAACTATGTTAGCGTTTGTCTAAAGTATAAATAAAAAGAGAGTTCAAACATCATGTAGGACATAAACTATTTTTAAATTCAGAATAAATAAAAAGAGAGTTTAAACATCATGTAGGACATAAACTATTTTTAAATTCAGATTTGTGTTTCACAGTAAACACAATCATTCTCCGTTTAAAACAACCCATACATTTCTTTTTCTAACATGATAGCTTATAGGTGGGCATTGCTATAGCTTACATGTAGTAGGGTCAACAGCTAAGGATTCAATTTCAATTACCTATACCTCTCATGGTATGGCTCTTAGTCAATTCGTTAAACTACATAAAACTTTTCTATATGTTCTGTTACATTATCATTTGACCATCTCACAGTGTAGTGTTTAACATAGTTGGTTGTCTACCCTAAGGCCTTGGCTTGCAACCCCGACTATACCAAGAAATTCATATTCATCTTAAGGTTGCAATAAGGTTCATTGAGCCTTGTCAACCCTTACCTAACAACTATCAAGTCATGTACGTTAACACGGTGCGAATCACGTCCACCATCAAGCAGACGAGTAATATGAAACTTGCTGGCAAGAGCATCGTGTTCTTATCACCAAGACTCATTACACAAACAAAGCCAGTGTCTCTGTGCAGATTCAACCCAGCGATAGTATGCAAGACTGTGTTTGTTCAAAAAGCATCATTAATATAACTCGACTGTCACCACACAGGTCCGGGTTCGATTTTCTAAAGGCTGCAACAGGTACACTCAGTCTTGTCAGGTAAAACATTTTGGGTCAATTCATAAATCATGGGAAAGGGTTAGCCACTGTCAGTCCAAAACAACATCTTACTTCACCCTCTCCGATAATTAGTTTTATAAAATCACAGGTCGATAACCTTAACGTTTTGGCTCTTTTGGGTATATTCATGGGGAATGGCAACGGTTTGGCCATCCTGATTTGTACAACACCTGATACAACTCTGTAGCCTTATTCATTAGCTATAAACACATTAATCCATAATTACCTAATAATAATACAAATAATAATAATAATATTAATTTGCAAGCTGTCATCCTCCAAACACACATTCATTAAAAAGCATGGTTTCAAAAAACTCTTATGCTTTTAAGTGTTTAATACCTTTTTCTCCTGTAACATTACTATTCCCTGTTTTATGAGTGAAATAATCTATCGAGGTAAAAGCGTATGTCATCACCTATTTTTCAACTATCAAACCTAATTTTAGGGTTCTTAGTTTGCAAGATATCGATTTTTTCAATTTGAGGGTAGTTTTCACCCCCCTACTATTTTTCATGAAAAACAAAAGATCTTAGGTTCAATTATCATTTTTACCCGTTTAAGACCTTTTTCCCCACTGTAAAATCAGTACTTACTGTTTTAGGGGTGACATCATCTATCCAGGTAAAAGCCTATGTCACAACGAATTTTTTAAGCTATTACACATAATTTTACGGTTCTTAGTTTCCAAGGTATCGATTTTTCAATTTGGGGGTAGTTTTCACCCCCGTGCTATTTTTCATCAAAAACAAAAGATCTTAGGTTCAATTATCATTTTTACCCGTTTAAGACCTTTTTCCCCACTGTAAAATCACTATTTACTGTTTTAGGGGTGACATCATCTATCCAGGTAAAAGCCTATGTCACAACGAATTTTTTAAGCTATTACACATAATTTTACGGTTCTTAGTTTCCAAGGTATCGATTTTTCAATTTGGGGGTAGTTTTCACCCCCCTGCTATTTTTCATCAAAAACAAAAGATCTTAGTTTCATTTATCATTTTTAGGTGTTTAACACGTTTTTTCCCCATAACATGACTATTTACTGTTTTAGGGGTGAAATGACCAATCCAGGTAAAAGCCTATGTCATCACCTATTTTTAAAGCTATCACGCCTAATTTTAGGTTTCATAGTTTCCAAGATATTGAGTTTTCAATTTTGGGGGGGTAGTTTCACCCCACAAAGGGGGACGTCGCCCCAAGTGCTAGGACCCCTCATACAAGTCCCTAGCATGATTGGTTCACGAGATATTAACAAAAGTGTAGTTAGGCCCTTTTGACAAAAAAAAAATGAATCATACTTTCAAAAACGAGGTGTCATCCCAAGTGCTAGGTTACTGCCTATGGCAAAATCCCATCCTGGGTTCAGAAAATATTAACAAATGTGTAGTTAGGCCCTTTTGACAAAAGCCACCGGTGTGCATACATACAAAAATTGCTCTTTCACCTCAGGTAAGGGTAGTTTTTATTTTGGGGGTTGACATACCTCATTCATACAAAAGGAGAATTCACTACGAGTCCTATGACACCCCATATGTTTAAATCGCATTATTGGTTAGCGAGATACTAAAAAGCGAATGACCTATTAGTTTTTTGTTTTTTTAATAAATTTTTTAAAAAGCCTCATCTATAAAGAATCATTTAAAAATTCCGCTCTCTTACAAAAGCCCTCAAGTGCGCATGCATACAAAAATAACCACTACTTAACCTCCGGGTAAGGGTAGATTTATTTTGGGGTGGATATACTCCCGTCCATAGCAAGGGGTGGTTCACCACAAGTCCTACGACACCCTATATGCTCAAATCCGACCATGCGTTCGCGAATCATCGCCAATGTTCGCCAGAAAGTAGACTATCATTTTGTTTTGTCCTACACACTTCAAACTTGCTGTCAGCCTAGAGGGCATAGGGACCTTTCATTGACTTCAAACAAACTTTTCTCTCATCTTCACCGTTTCCAAAATAGCACCAATTTCAAAAACAACAATTTAAAAAATATATATATATACCGACACGCATTCATAGCAAAGAGGACGTCACACCATTCCTAAATAACACATCGTTCTAGCCTTACAAGCTCATTAAATTCGCCAAAATGTCAAAAACGCACGTTTACCTCAAATTGCGTTTCCAAATTCCACCCATTTTAAAAAATTACCTCACCATCAAATAGAGCGGGAAAAATAGCATTTAAACGAGCCCTCACTCAACCCTAGTCCTCGCCCACCACCAAACATTTTCCCAACATAGCCGTACGTATTCAAGCACACACGCGACTTGCAAGAGAACATACACTACCCCACTACCCGCGAATGACCTTTTGTTTTGGTATTTTATTTAAATAATGAGGCTATAGGAAAAGAGGGGGGCATTACTACGAGTGCGAGATATCAGGTTCGGGGCCGATACGACGAGGGTTCAATCGCGAGCAAAAAAACATAACAGCTGCACACCACATGTGTGGATTGCTCGCACTGGCACACATGCTCACAGTCGCACGGGTGTCAGATGACAGTTAAAATCCTAATAAACAACCCCCATGACGTCAACACCCATTAACTTTTTATCATCATCGCACAAACAAGCCAAAAGGTCAACCTCTTCCCACGCTAACACGTGCACTGCACATGCTCGCTCCTGGACCACGTGCTCGCTCTAAGGACCCATGACGTCATCCCATGACGTCATCAGGATTACGCAATTTCTGGTCATGATGATGCAATATTTGGAGTGTAGCAAACGCTTACTACTTATGTGACTTTTGCAAAACTGGTAACTACAAAACAACATGGCGGCCACGCGAATTTGCGACTTTTAAATAGACGTTTCTCGCGATTCAACCAACCAAACGCAATAAAACTTGGTACAGTATAGGTTTATAAACATTGTAATGCACCGACATCTAACTTGGTTCAATTGTTTACATAACCACAAGATGGCGGATGTGCGAAGTATTTCAACGGTATTCTACATCTCTGAAACTATTAGCGGTATCACCCTGAAATTTTGTACGGAGATAAAGGGCACTACTGGAAGTTCATCTATAAGGCTTTCAAAAACCGGTTAACTACAAAACGAACATGGCGGCCAAGCGAATTTGAAAATCTTAAATATTCCTTTCTCGCGATTTATTGTTCCAAACGTAATGATATCTGGTACAGGAAATTTTTGTACACATTGTAATGCACTGGTATCTAATTTAGTTCAATTGTTTGCAAAACCTCAAGATGGCGGCTGTGCGAATTTTAAAATTAAGTTTTGATGTCTTGTGTCGTAATCATGCCATCGATGTGAAAATGTGAATAATGAACTTACGTAATAATTTTCCTCTAATGGTACATGACTCTATGACCTATACATTTAATAATCCAACATGGCGACCATCCGAAATATTTATACGGCTCTGAATATCTACGAATCTATTATAGCAATCAAACTGAATTTTTTATGTTCATAGGGGCTATAGGACTTGAAATAACCTGGTGATCACAAATCTAACATGGCGGCGACGCGAAGTATAAATATTCACATGGATGTTTCTCGCAATTTAACCATCCGAATGCAGTGAAATTTGGTACAGTAAATCCTTATACGAATGTTAATCCACTGGCATCTAATTTATTTCAATTGTTTCCATAACCACAAGATGGCAGCTGTGCGAAATTTTAATATCTCCTTGTTACTTCTTGTGTCCTAATCAGGAGATTGAAGTTCGAATGCTACACGTACACAATAACCTTCATGTAACAGTACATAACTCTAGGACCTACATATATAAAATCCAACATGGCGACCATCCGAAATATTTAGTCGGTTCTCAATATCTACGAATCTATTACAGCAATCAAACTGAAATTTTGTATGTAGATAGAGGCAATTAACACAAGTAGGATATAAGAAAATATGCTGTATAGTTCTTCACGGAACTACTTGTTGTAATCTGTTATAACGTCCTCTCGTCACAGACGAACTGACTTAGATGAGACGGGTTCATGATTCTTACCGTCTGTCAGCTCATTTACACATGCCAAGGTGAGATAGATACAAGTACAGTACAGGTATCCCAATGACGCACATTAACTTACTTCTTTATTTTATTTTTGTCAGATGGCGTGGGTCAACGGTAGATGGTTGGTCTTGAAACTGAACTCGAGCTCAGCTGCCGAATCGAATCCGGCCACAGGCATGGATGTTCGTCTTGAATTGTAAGCGCATTAAATTTCTATAATACAATATCCAATATACATTACAATCATCCTTCCTCGACACGTAATGCAAATAAGACGGCCATAAATCAACAAATATTTCTATAACGAAGTCCTTTTATTTAGGCTGTTCGGTGGTTTATTTATCTTAGCAGCTGCAGTTTAGTTTAGGTTTTCCTGAGCGCAAGTGAGTTGTTGTTGATTCTTTATGGGCTTTGCGACATCGTGGCCATGTAGCCCCATGCACTTGGGTGTGTGCAGAGTTTTTCTGGTAACCTGTGTAACTATCTGTACTATAGAGCATCCAGCGTTTAGAAAAGACTGTGGTGCCTTATGGCGACAGTGTTGCTAACGCTAGGCAGAGGTAGCGCTGATGTCATACGTTATGTTCACCCGCTTTGAGTACTGTTCTTTCATAAGTTAACGAGACAACTCAACCCCAGCAGCTACCTGAAGTAGAACACGCACTGGAAGGAGCAGTTTTGCAGGAGTTAACGGATTTGACCACTATTAAGGATACCGTACGCGAAGAGAACCAATAACGACATTCATTTCGTTGTGATATGACGCATTACTGATTGACAAATGTCAATAGCACAACCATTCCTTCCTTCTCGGATGTACTGTATACTGACGATGTTAACAACTTTTACGTCAACAATACTGTTGATCATCACTTCTTTTTTTTGTTTGTTATTTGTTAGGCTATAATTTAGTTTCTTTCAATTTTATTCTTGTTGTTTTGTTTAGATTAATATTTGTAATATTGTAGTGAGTTAGCCATGCGGTTAGGGGCGCGCAGCTGTGAGCTTGCATTCGGGAGATAGTGGGTTCGAACCCAACTGTCGGCAGCCCTGATTCGATCGAACAGAAAATAAAACAGACACACAACAATGACACCAATGACGGATAATGCTTCAGAACTTATGCAGCACTGGACGTGGCTCTTCTTTTCAGCGTGCTAACCTCAAAAATGTTTAAATCACTAAGACGTAATATAAACGATACTTGTATGCAATAACAAAGGTAATCAATTGGCAGATTATTGTAGGAAGCTATTATGACGAAAAATATGTGTGTTCAGAGTTCTTTCATGATAAAAGGTGAGGTAACAAAACCAGTGTAGGGGGGGGGGGGGGGGGGGGGCGTTAAAAGTAAAAGCCCATAAGAACCACAGTCATTTCTAAACGTTGGATGCTCTATAGTGTGTATATTTGTAATTGAGGGAATACTTGGGTGGCCTTACGTTAGCTATCACCCGGCATTTGCCTCGAGTAGAAGTGGGATACCACGGGAATCCACTTCCAGGATGGCTGAGGCAGGAATAGAACCAAGCTCTTTTCGGATAGATCCTTATACAGGGTGTAACAAAAAGGTACGGCATAACATACAGAACACATTCCTCACACATAGACGAAGAAATTATGTTATCTGAACAAGGGTCCGGAAACGCTTTCTTTCCATGTTACACCTCATTGTTTCCAACTCATTTATCATGGGAAACATACAAGAACAGAACGTACCAGCATACCACATGCAACTCTTGTTCACAGGAGATGTTCAATATGCCCTTGGTGCGCATTGATGCATTCATCAACCCACCGTCGCCGTAGTGAATCTCGGATGCGCTGATGTAACTTATCCCTGGAGGTTTGCGTATGGTTTCGTAGCCTTCCATAATACGGGCACGGAGATTCTGAACATCTTGTACTGGGCTTCGATACACAAGAACTTTCAATTGCCCTCACAAATCAAGTTCAGTGAGTTTAGGTCCGGAGACCGTGGAGGCCAGGCAGTTGGTCCACCTCTACCTATCCATTTGCCACCAAATCTGTTATTTAGAAACCAACGGACATTAGCACTAAAATGAGGAGGTGCTCCATCGTGCATGAAGTACATGTTTTGTCGCTCAGCTAAATGCACATCTGCTAAGTCGCATGGCAACGGGGCCATGTAAAACAAACCACTGGCGGTGCACCTACGATAACGACAACGTAACCAGACGTAACCAAGAGTGCATGTTCCCCATGATTCCAACGTTCTGTTCTTGTGTGTTCCCCATGCGTAATGAGTTGGAGACAATGAGGTGTAACATGGAAACAAAGCATTTCCGGACCCATGTTCATATAATATAATTTCTTCGTCTACGTGTGAGGAATGTGTCCTGCCATTTGCGCCGTACCTTTTGTTACACCCTGTATAAATACCATTCAAAATATCTCTTTCATTCAAAATATTGAATCTACTTGTCTTATTTGTCTCCTTTCCACGCAACAGTTAATGTCTTAAACAGGATAAGAGCGTTATGCTCATCTAGCTCCCAGTTGCCATCACCAACTGTGTGGTGTCCTTTCTTTAAACTTTCAGCGCAATAACACATCTGCAGTCGCAGTTAGAACACCCATTTCTCGTCTTTAATGCTATCGCGGTTGACAGTCGAATTACAAGAATTGTCTTCAAGAGCTAGAGATCTTTCTTTTGGTCAGGCGAATTACATTTACAGTAGTAAATAAAACCTGCAGTGAGGTCTAAAACGAGAAATTCAAGCACGCAAATGTTTCATATATTTATAACAACCCTATCAGTAGCCTAGTACCCGGCTTCGCTCGGTGGTTGATGATGATGATAATTGTTGTTTTAAGGGGCCTAACATCAAGGTTATCGGCCCCTTATGGTTTGGGTGATCGTGAAGATGAAAATGAAATGTAAACTATAACTAAAATTAACTACTAACTTATATACTAGAATAAGAAATGGAAAACAAAAGGAAATTAAGGCAAATTATGGACAGGAAGAAAAGAAATGCCCTCAACCCTCAAAGAATGCGGATTGAGGGGAATTGGAAGGAAGAAGAGCCATGAAAGGCAGATAGGAAAGTGAAAGAGGAGAGGGTCCGCCCCAGAGGTAATGGATAAAAGGGGGAAATCCGGACCCAGCTCAGGAATCTCTTGGGGTCGCCAACTCCCGAACCCACCAGCCGTGAGCACCTGAGGGTGTAGCAATATCCAGGGTGCACTAGAAGTGGTGGGGCTACATACACCCTGTCTCCTTGAGGACCTTGAGCAGAAGGCAGGAGATAACATGAAAAGATAAAGAAGGCTGAACCCTCGCAGAAGGCGGGTATCAGAAAAGATGAGACAAGGGCCAATTAAGGCGGAATAGGAAGAGACTCCCTAGGCCTTGGATATCCTAATACCGTCGGGGTCGGAAGAGAACAAGAGTTGACCAAGTGAGATCGACAGGAAAGAAGACGGAGAGGAGCCCGGCACAAGTAAGTGGAAGCAATGCCAGACTCAGCTGGGTCCCCGTGGTCACCAACCCGTGTCCCGCTAGATGTGAGCCCCTGGGGGCATCGCTCGGTGGATTTGAGCTACGTGTTTATTCTATGGATGATAATGAGCACTACTACTGAACAGACACATAAAACTTACAAACCAATAGAGAAAATATTTTAAAAATAACAACCCAGGAACACTTTTTGTTGAGACAAGTAGAATAATGGGCGTAATATTGTTGTATCCGTAGGGGATACATCACCCTCGCCCTATTATTTACATCAGCATCTAAATACAGCTACACGCTTTCAAGCCCCAATTCCACATACAGTTACATCTACATGTTCATTCGAACTCTCATAACCACTGTAAACTCGAGTAACCTCGTACATGAACTCGTACGACCCCTATAGGTGTACCGACCAAGCAGGAATGTGCAATTCTGCACACACTGCAGACTAAAAACTATAAAACCGCCAGGCACCCACGGCTCGGGGGCCATGTAGTGTGAAACCTCTGAAGGGCCACTTCACGTCCAGCTGCCATCTGGGTGAGTGTACCTGCGAGTATCTTTTCCATAACATCCCTACATTTTCCCCCTTTGTCTTACGCATTGTGTTTGTATTGCAAGACATTAGATTCATTAACACTGCTTTGAACAGTAATCGTACTTCATTTTAGAAGTACTCGTTAAAGCAAACAGTATCTACCTCATTGGTATTTCGACTTATTTGACTATTTGATAAGATCCTACCCCATAAACCTTACCCGAGTAGGACCCTTTAGTATTAATTGTTTAGAGGAATTAACTGAGCAGTCACTTGATGCATCGCTACCGGGCTCGCGTCAGCTCACTTGCTTCTGTCTCCGCTAGCCTGTGCGCGCATTACCTCTGCTCATTATTTATTAAGCAACCCTTTTACCGCTACCGCACCCCTGAGCTACCAAATCATCCAGAATACCTGGGAGCTCTTCCTCAAGGCCCGTCTACGCTCCTAGACAGCTCATTCTCATACCACATGCTGTACACTTACTCGGACCTCCCTTAACACCATTCTGCTCAACACACCCTCTAACACAACGCCGTACAGGACACGCAAGAGTCCATACAATATCCAGGTAATTTACCCCTCAGGATAATGATAATAATGATCATGGAAACGGCTGTTTACTAACTACTGACACGTGTAATTTGCTGATGAAATGAAATAAAAAAGATTAGAAAGAGGAGTAAGCGAAATAAAAGACGCTGCCTAGAAAAGTAGAGAGCAATAGTGTGGGGTCTTTTGCCGCTTAGCGCTGTTGGAAAATATTCGAAGCACATCGGGAAACTTCGGCTGTCCCGAGCTCCTGAGGGAGCAACAGTGTGAACTTTCTCCACATGGCACTGTGTAATAAAGATAGGAGTACATCAAAGAAAATTTCAATGCACCGAAAGAATGAGGAACTTAGCAACACGCTTACCAAGTTTTTGGTGCAATGTACAGCACAAGTTTCTCATTAGTAAACAGGCCCTACATAGGTATTTTCTTATTTTTTCACAAGTGAATTGACCACTTAGGATCCCGCAACAACTTTATTTCCTTTTCTTTGCCTGGAGTTCCCTCTGTCTCCAATATTGCTTCAAGCGTTCACTGGCAAGTTTCCTATGATCTTATGTCCAAGTTCGTCCATTTCTCGTAGGTCTTTCTTCATCTTGAAACCCTTCCAGATTTTTCACTTTACTCTTAAATTCACTTCTTTCTAGCATCTGAGACTCTGTGATGTTCAACTTTTCAAAAACTTTCCTAACTTCCTTAGTCCACGTTGGAGTGGTCTTCTTGTTGCTGTTGTTGTTGTTGTTTGAGTCTTCAGTCTTTTGACTGGTTTGATGCAGTTCTCTATTCCTCCCTGTCCTGAACTAATCGTTTCATCTCTACATAGCTACCACACCCTACGTCCGAGGGTCTTCCCCTACAGTTCTTGTCCTCGACCCTTCCTTCCTTAACTAAGCTTGCTATTCTTGGGTGTCTTAGTATGTGTCCTACCAACCTATCACTTCTCTTCATTAGCAGTCGCCAGAAACATCTCTCCTCTCCCACTAGTCTTAATACCTCTTCATTTGTAACCCTATCAACCCATCTAATCTTCATCATTCTCTTGTAACAGCACATTTCAAACGCTTCAATTCTCCTCTTTTCTACTGCACCAATAGTCCACGTTTCACTTCCATAGAGTGCCACGCTCCAGACCTAAATCTATATTCGATGTGAACAGATTCCTTTTCTGTATAAATGCTTTCCTTTCCTTCTTCCAGATATAGTTGAATATGTGTTTTGTTAATCTATATTCCTTTGTGCATTCTGTACAGATGTCCGAGGAATGTCAGCCTCCTCTTCCGGATAGTCTCTGAGATTATTTCCATGTTCTGGTAGACTTCTCTTTTGCTCCGCAGTTTCCATCCATCTTCAGTCTGAGCTGCACCCATGATTTTTCTTTGAATTCTCCTTTCCAGGACTTCTAGTCTTTCGAGGCTATAGTTCACTGGCAAAGAGACGTTGCGTTTTACGAGATTGTTATAATGCCTTATTTTAGTATTTCAGGAGATGCACTTCTTGTTGTAGATATTTTTCGTTATTCCATATGTGCTTTCCAGCTTTAGAATTCGATCTCCAACAGCTGCTTTTTCTAACTCATTCTCCTGTATAGTCTCTCCCGGGAACTTCAACCTTTCGACCCTTTTAATCCGTCTTATCTACGTGTCAAGAAATCTTGGTCCATGCTTGTCATTTGTCATACATTTTGTCTTTTCTTTATTGAATAAAGTTTTTGGAAACCCTTATAAAATTCCTCATTATATTTTTGTTATGTGATGAATTTGTGATGAATGAGTTTTGTCATTGAATGTGGCGACTACGTTCTTGTGAAAACATTATGCATTGTTAAGGAGGGCCGGCGACGCCTGTAAGTCCTCTGTGGTTGGTCCTCCTTGTGTTCCAAGTTGCACATGCCTCCGTTAGGGTCTGCTAACGGGGTTGCAATGTCTAAAAATATCTCCAGAACGTGATTTCATATAGTCGCTGCCGAAGTGGGGTGGCAGAAGTAGTGATAGGAAAATATACGATATTTAACACTTGGCACTACGTTTCCATTAGTCGCATGACATCATTTTGAATGTAAAAATACAAGGAGATTCTTTTGCTGGAGCGGGGCCAGCGGGCGGCTGCCGGGTGCGAGTGTCTTTCCTCAGCCAACCGAGCTCGGTCCGCGGATAGCGCGCAGGCGAGATAACCAGGGTCATTTTAGTCATCCACGTGGGTGTGAAGTGTCAGCGCACCGATAAGAAGGTAACATAAACAACTGCCTCTTGCAAGATTTAATTAGAGAAGCACAGATGTTTTTTTTTTCTTTCTTAGGAATCTGGATGACCTCACGTCACCAGTTAAAGGTTCAAACATACCTTTTCACAGAAGATGCTGGAAATGTTCTCCTTCAGCTGACAGACTGTAACTTTGGAAGTTACATCGTTACATTATGTAGCTACTCCTGTACCCCCCTGCGTGTTTACTGTAATTAATCAAAGCACGGACCCAAGCCCGTTTGATGTTTAATTGTGGGGTAATTTAAAATACAAAATGTACTGATCAATTACCTGCACACTAGTGGAGCTAGATAACAATACACGGCAGCAGATATCCCTCAGAACAGAAGGGAATTACAACGTGTAAACGCTAATTTATTTACACGGTACAACGCCTGTCTGTAGCTGAAGGAGAACATTTTCAGCATCTTCTGTGAAAAGGTAAGTTCTTTAATCATGATTTGCTGGTGAATTTACCATTAATTAATGTACTTTGATACGGTTTCCATCTGGGCGCTATCCGCGGACCAAGCTCGGTTCGCTGGCGAAAGATGCGCGCGCCCGGCAGCCGGTCGTCGGCCCTGCTCCTGCGAAGGAATGTCCTTGTATTTTTACATTCAAAATGATGCCATGCCACTAATGGAAACGTAGTTACTAGTGTTAAATATCGTTTATTTTCCTATTCACTACTTCTGCCACCCCACTTCGGCAGCGACCATATGAAATCACGTTCTAGAGATATTTTTGACATTGCAACACCGCTAGCAACATTAAATAAATTTTCCGTTGTAACAGTTGTTAGTCAACTGTCAGTAACTTCAATTTCTGAAATAAACTGGTGTGATACTGAAAAACCAAATATCAACAATCTTGGAATTCCATGGAGTGGTGGGAGAAGGCCCCCCCATTGTCCCCTCCGCCGGGCGCTCATTATCTCAAGACCATCCTGCGTGCTGAGCTAGCATTCTATACCGTAATCTTCAGTGCTCCACATCGAAGAGACTATTGGACCGACAAGCGCCTCCGTTATTACCTTCATTTCCTGGAAGAATCGTTCACTATTGAACGGGCCAATAATATGAGATAATATTTAGCGCTCAACTACATTTCACTCAAGTGTGAGAGGGTTTCACGGTAATGCTTCCTTAGCAGCGAGGAGGCGTCATTCTCTAACAATGGCAAACTGTACCCTGGAGGCGAAATATCCGCTTTATTATCGTGTTCCCTGAGCCATCTTATACCCGCTTGATTAAATTGTTTCCTCAGGGACCAGCTACCCATTACTAGACTATTGGAATACGAAAGTCCCGGCATACAATACTGTACTTAATTAACTTTTAACTTGCGGAAGTTGTGAATCATCTCTCTTCATGGAGTTTGGTATGTTAGCTATGCAGAGATGAAACGATTATGTCAGGACATGGAGGCTTGGAGGGCTGCATGAAAGCAGCCAAAAGACTGAAGACTCAAACGCACACTATCGTTTGGTCCACACACAACAGAACAAGGGGTTGACGATCAACGTGGATAAACCCGGAGAGAATCCACACTAATGCTGGAGCCACTAAGGTACCCAGTCCATCGTGGATCGTGCCTTGGACGCTTGAGGGTATTAGGTTACTACCAAAACAATCTGGTATGGAACGTACAGTTTTATTTTGAACATTGTTTACATCAATTTCCGAAACGGATGTTACTTGAGAGTGGGTTTTTATGTCATGTTACAGTTTCAGTAGGGGATATATGGAGATCTCATTTTTAACATCCCAAATTTCTTTGACTGCATTATAATTACATTATACAACAACAAATGTCTTGAGTAGCTCAGGAGGTTCTGTACTGCCCACTGTGAATGACGAGGAATCTTTCGTTAATTCTGGAACAGAGAAAAAACAAACATCAGTGCAATGTACATCAAAGAACATATCAGAGGTGTGTTACATATTAGAAATTCTCAAGTCTTGTCTGATAATCCATGGAACACTTTCATTAGGACCTTGAAGGACTTGGCCAAGTATCTCCTTAAATCCTCTTCCGGTTTGTTTCAAAGCGTTCGTCCCCTAACATATGGTTTCATAAGATCCTTGTATGACATACACATATCTAGAATGCCCAAACCTCTTTCTCTTTCATGTGATATGAAATGTTCGTGGAAGACATACAATTTTCTTCTTCCTCATCATCTTATCCCACTTCAAGTGGGGTCGATGTGTCTGGCAAGTCTTTTCCATTTTATTCTGTCCCACAGATCGTCGTCCCTTAACTGCTTCTCCATTAGGTCTTCATGGATATTGTCAGTCCATCTTCTTCGAGGTCTGCCTCTATTCCTCGTGCCATCCACAACCAGAGACATCGCTCTCCTTCCTACATAGTTATTATCCCGACGCATAACATGCCCATACCACAGCAGTCTCCTCTCCTGGATTTTCTTGGAGACTTCTGTTACTTTTACTGTGCCCCTGATATCTTAAAATATACATAATTCTGCTGTCGTCCTGTTTCGGAGAGTAAACAAACATAAGTTCAGTGTGCACCAAAACATACAATGAGAACACACCGCACAGCGCACGATCCAGCACGAAACATGCACACACACGGCATCGCTGGCGACGAATGCACGTCTATCGCTGGCGTGTGGCTGGGCGGAGCGCATTCGTTCCGATTTCCGCCACAGGTAACAATTCACTGGCAGGGTAGTAATATGGAGGGAAACATTAGTAACAAGAAGTAAATAGCCAATAGAACCTACGGCGTTTTATATAGTTCCCGTCAAATGCTACAGGTTCATTATTTCGAAATAAAGGTACGCGTAGTAAAATCACGAAAGAGGCTGTGCATTCCCTTAGATTTGACTGGAAACCCTATTTGTATTATTTCTTGATAACAGTGAAAATAACATTTTTTGTTGTTGCTTATTTTAGGGGCCACGGCATCGTGGTCATAAAGCTCCGTGTATTTGCGTGCGTGTGTGTGTGAGAGAGAGAGAGAAATTTGTGTGCTATCCTGTGTTATTGTGATGAATGAATGATCGTGTGGCCTCCGGAGAGGCCGAGTGCAGGTCTTTCTAGTTGACGCCCGTGGGCGACCTGCGCATCGTAATGATAATAATAATAATAATAATGTTATTGGTTTTACGTCCCTTTTAACTACCCTGGCTTTTAGAGACGCCGGGGTGCCGGAATTTTGCCCCGAAGGGGATCTTTAACGTGCCAGTAAATGTACTGACACGGCTCCCTCGCATCTGCGCACCCTCAAATGCCAGCTGACTGCGCCAGGTTTCGAACCTGCAACCTTGGGCTCAGCAAGCGAGAACGTTACCCCTGAGCCACGCAGCCAGACCATCGTAATGAGGATGAAGGGTTGATGAAGACGTCACATACACCCAGTCCCAGAGCCACGGGAATTAACCCCAGGAGATTAAAATCCCAGATGGCTCGGCCGGGACTCGAACCCGGGGCACTTTAGGCCAAAGCCTAGCGCGCTAAACATTTAGCCAACGGAGCAGCACTGTTATTGTGATGACTGTACTTAAGTATTTGTATATTGGGGGTACGATTTGGAAGGATAGTTAGGAACCATCCCAACATTTGCCTGAAGTACAAGTGGGAAACCACGATGGCTGAGGTGGGAATCGAACCCACACAGCCAAGAACGCTAGCCGCCACACCACGAGGTGGTGTTACTTCTACAACGTGAACGGCAAACTCATCAGGTAAAATGTATCGAGCGGGCATGTGTGTTGAAGGGTTATGCAACACTATCCGTGGTCAGAACTTGAATAAGAGACCATACTCAGCTATCAAGTGCTTTTTTGGCTGGGGAAAAAAGGTGGAGAAGAATGAAGCCGACCACCCTACTGCAAGTAAGCTCAGATTTAGCAACGTCTCTTTGAGATTCAGCTGTGCCCTTCTTCTGAAATTGACAGCGTCGTGTCGTACATTTAATGGCTCGCAGGAAAACTCTCCCATTTCTTAATCCACAGCAGTGATATCCATATTACTTACCCCCAAGCTACCGACGAGATTGGTCACCAAGGTCAGCAGGCCCGTGACGGTGTTGAGCAGACCAATAAGCAGGCCGGTGGGGGGAGGTTGGTTGTTTGAAGAGTCCTGTTGAGCCAGACACACGGACAATAGCCCGACCATCAGAAGAGCGAAGACAGTTGTAGTGTTCATGTTGGCAGACAGTGAGTGATATCATTAGTACCTCAACTTGGTGTTATATACACCGACCATAGACCTTGGCGTCACCCTATCACCCTCACCACGTGCAGGTAATCTAAGGACTCCTTGCGTGTATTTTTGTCTACCTAGGGCGGTACTTATCGGAAATTCTCCAAGATATGGTAGCTAATTCATCAATATTGCTCAAAGTGCATGACACTATCATTCCTCGGCATATCAAGCAAGACCTTCAAGAATCTCCCAACGTTCAGGTCGAAACAATGAGACGATAATTTTCGCAGCAGGGCGCCTAGTGTGATAGGATAATCGCCGAAGGTTCTACTGGGCTGTCGCTCGCTGTCAATACACATTGTGCTATACTGTAAACACTGTTGTTGTTGTTTATTCATTTAGGGGGCTCTGTGTACCGTGGTCATATAGCCCCGTGTATTTGTGTATTCGTGTGGAATAATTTGATAACCTGTGTTATTGTCAGGGCTGTACTAGTGTGCATATATGTAAATTGAAGCTAGGATTGGGAAGGAGGCGGCCGCGATTAAGTTAGAAACCATCCAAGCATTTTCCTGGAGAGGAAATGGGAAGCCACGGAGCCACTGACGTGGGAGCTGAACCTTCAGTATTACCTCACGAAGCTTAATGTACCCCGTTTCAGCCCTCACACCACAATTAAAATGTCTTGGCACAGACGGGAATCAAACACAGACCACGTCATTTTTCCGTAATGATAATGATGATAATGAATAGGGAAACGGCTATTTACTAACTACAATACATGTAATTTACAAACAAATTGAAAAAAAAAAGATTAAAAAGAGGAGTAAGTGAAATAAAAGACACTGCCTAGGGCCTATATCTCATTGGCTGTTAGAAAAGTAGTGACCAATAGTGTCGTCTGTTGTCGCATAGCGCTGTAGGAAAATAATCAGAGCACTTTGGAAATCTTTGGCTGTCCCGAGCTTCTGAGGTAACAACAGTGGATATGGATCGGATTAAATGAAAGTAAATTTGAAAGCACCAACGCTTATTGCAGCCGATTTACACCTCAATGTACTGCACCGACACCATCGCACTTATACAGAGGCATAATATTTTCATGATGATAACTGTTTCAGGGGCCTAAGAAATCTTTTTGAACTAATTCCTCCCCGTGACTGTAATTTATAGGCAGCGCAAGATGCAACTATTTTCGCAATTCTGCTCCAGAATACGGGCAGGGGCGTCGTGATGCAGCCCGCTTTGTCAGTCAACAATATACTTATTAAGATATTCTTACAGTTACACTACTACATACATGACTGGTTCTAGGGACATAAGACGTGTTTCTCAAGTTCATTTTGTCTGTTGTTCTAAATATAGAAAATGGAGAGGGTTGTCCAAAATATCAAATGGACATTGTTACCAGCAGGGTTTCAAACGGTATGTAAAATTCGTTGTAATTAGGTAAAACGGTTTAGATTTGTGCCAAAGGGCTTAAATGCAGGGAAGGGAGTGGTCTGTCCGAAATTTCAAGTAGACATTGTTACTCGTCGGGTTCCAAAGGGTAAATACATAAAGTTTGGTTCAGATCGGTGAAACGATGTAGATTTGTGCCAAAGGGCCTAAATGCAGGAAATGGAGTGGCCTGTCCGAAATGTCATGCAGACAGTGTTCGCAGAGTTCCAAAGGGCAAGTATAGAAATTTTGGTTCTGATCGGTGAAACGGTGTGGATTTGTGCCAAAGGGCCTAAATGCAGGGAATGGAGTGGTCTGTCCGAAATTTCATGTAGACAGAGTTATTCGCAGGGTTCCAAAGGGTAAGTATACAATTTTTGGTTCAGATCGGTGATACGGTGTAGATTTGTGCCAAAGGGCCTAAATGCAGGGAATGGAGTGGTCTGTCCGAAATTTCATGTAGACAGTGTTACTCGCAGGGATCCAAAGAGTAGGTATACACATTTTGGTTCAGATCGGTGAAATGGTGTAGATTTGTGCAAAAGGGCCTAAATGAAGGGAATGGAGTGGTCTGTCCGAAATGTAAAGTAGACAGTGTTCCTCGCCGGGTTCCAAAGGGTATGTATACAAATTTTGGTTCTGATCGGTGAAACGGTGTAGATTTATATAAATAATAGACAGACAAATCAACATTGAGTTATATATATATATATAGATTTACACATGCTAGTGCAACAATCACAATAACGCAGGTTATCACAAAAATTGTACACGCACCCATGTCCACGGGGCAACATGACCATTGTGTCTAAGCCCCGCAAATGAAATATTAGCTGTGGATACGATAGCATAGAGAATACTACAGTCCTATAAGTCCTTGAGCAACACTGAAAAATGGCTTCAAATACGATACCCTATCTCCAATTTACACATGCTATTGCAACAATCACAATAACGCAGGTTATCACAAACATTCTACACACACCCATGTACACGGGGCAACATGACTTCGATGTCTAAGCCCCGCAAATGGATTAACAAGTGTATACACATGAAAATTGCAAAATGGTGATAGGAGAATGTAGGAATGTTTGCCACTATGATTCTCTGACAGGATAGCATTACATTACACTTCGCTAATATGCTTATTAATCCTTTATAGGTCCTTGGGATACTATCTTCCCACCATGTATTTATAGAACGGTGTTAGGGAGAGTATCTTCCCACCCATTTCATTTCAAGCAGTTCCACATGCATCCACATGCTTGATGCAGAGAAATATTTAAAACCCATTAATTTGATGTATACTGTCATCAGAAACCAAAGGTGGGAAGCATATCCCAGTGGTCTCCACAGTGCACGTGCTCGCCAGTTCGGTTGTGTTGAGTGAAAGAAATGCATTGTTTTAGAGAAGAAGGTGTTTTTATTGAAGGTAAGAGATTTGTAAACGATGGTATATAACTGAAATACAATGTTAATAATGGTTTTGGTCATTTGAGTAAATATATTTCAGCTAGAATGGAAATTATTATCCTGCTCAGGGTGTTTGCCATAGATTAGAAGATTTTTAAAATTAATTTTCTGTGATTTTAGTAAATACTATTTTGAAATTATTGAATTATATTCGAATATACTAACTTTTAACATTCGAAAATCACTTTTATATTTTTTGTGCAGTTTTCGGCAAAGATGATCTAGGTCACTGACCTTGTGTTGCGTGGGAGTATCGGGTTTTTCTTAAATTATAAAGCGTGATGGGTGTTTTTTATACATTATATCCTGTTAAATAAACCTCATTATTGAGTGATAAACTGAGTATCGTCATAATTTGGAGGTGAGAGATTATTACCTCATTGCTCATTTAAGAAAACACACTGTCGGGCGTGGGCAGTGGGATAATAATTTCCAACCCCATATTTCATAAAATAGAATCCACACCCATAAAATTGTTGCATACTCCAACTCATCTATCACCCCGAATTACAAATGTGCAAAGAAAATAAGCAAATATTTTATACCCCCAGTCTTTTGCCCTATAAAGGGTTAACTGTGCATACGATAATCAAATGTTCTCGAAAGAGAATCAAAATGAATATTGTCCGTTGAGCCATTATAATTAACACATAAAGTGATAAAAATGTCCTGCATAACTCAACAAATTGCTAGCGTTTCGCCCCAGTGTGCCAATTGGGCTCTTTAGTTGGTAAAGGCACACTTACCAAGACTCGTAGCAGGCTACATATGCAGCAAAGCGTCTTGCATGGCCTTCTCAGTGTGTGCCTGCTACGCGTCTTGGTAGGTGTACCTTTACCAACTGAAGAGCCCAATTGGCACACTGGGGTGAAACGCTAGCAATTTGTTGAGTTATGCAGGACATTTTTATCATTTTATATGTGTTGTGCATACGATAGCATAGAGAATACTACAGTTCAATACAACCTGCGTGGCTCAGGGGTAACGTTCTCGCTTGCTGAGCCCAAGGTTGCAGGTTCGAAACCTGGCGCAGTCAGCTGGCATTTGAGGGTGCGCAAATGCGAGGGAGCCGTGTCGTTAAAGATCCCATTCGGGGCAAAATTCCGGCACCCCGGCGTCTCTAAAAGCCAGAGTAGTTAAAAGGGACGTAAAACCAATAACATTATTATTACAACCTTGATTCAAAATCGGTCAGTTAGTCGTTTAGTAAATTTTACCGGACTATCATGATACAGAGTAAATCGTTGTTGCCTAGTGACAACCTGTCCATCAATGGTGCGGCGTTGACTATCATGAATAGTGCTAGTCGTTGTCACCTAGCGACATTATGCCCGTCAAGTTATTAGATCGGTGAAACGGCGTAGATTTGTGCAAAAGGACCTAAATGCAGGGAAAGGAGTGGTCTGTCCGAAATTTAAAGTAGACAGTGTTACCCGCTGGGTTCCAAAGGGTAAGTATACAAAATTTGCTTCAGATCGGTGAAACGGTGTAGATTTGTATAAATAACAGACAAACCAACATTGAGTTTTATACATATAGATGGGTGACATCTTTCCACTCGGTAACTTTATATTTTTGTGGGAGTGATTTTGAAGAATGGGACGGAAGTGGATCGGACGGAAGTGTGTAAGACGCACTGCCAGCAGCCAGGAGGGATGTGATCCAGCTGTCAGTGGTACCATGTGGAATGTATATCACATACGGATTACTTCAAGGTTTAGAGGCGCCATTACATATATTTCTTCAATAAATCATCTTCAAGTTGTCGTTCTTTGGTGTAAAAATTATATCATATTTGCTGAAAACAAGTATGATTTATTAAGAGTCTGTTTTTAGCCTACTTTCAATTTTTGCAAAAAATGAAAGTAGACTTATGAGATCAACACAGGGCGAAAAAAGTGTGTCTGTCTGTGTGTATGTATGTGTGAGTCTGTGTACTCTGAATGTCTGCCCCCCCCCCATCAATTCGAACACGGTGAACGCGAATTGAACGAAATTTGGTACAAAGGTAGCACTATCAAAGGAAACCTCAGTGTCATGTTTTATATCGCCGCCATCTTGACGGAAACGTAATGGCGGCCACACAAATGTTCAAAGCTTAAATCAAATTACGACTAGCCTAATCATCCGATCTCTACCAAATTTTGCAACAACATACCTTTATGGAGGGAGCATCCTTTGACCAATCTAATAGCTCATTAGCCTAATAGTTTGCGGATGGCGGCCATCTTTGTGTCGAAATGGATTCCCCCTATTAATTCGAACACGGTGAAACCGAATGGAACGAAATTTGGTACAGGGGTAGCACTAGCAAAGGGCACCTCAGTGTCATGTTTTATATCGCCGCCATCTTGACAGAAACGTAATGGTGGCCAAACAAATGTTCAAAGCTTAAATCAAATTAGACTAACATAATCATCCGATCTCTACCAAATTTTGCAACAACATACCTTTATGGAGGGAGCATCCTTTGACCAATCTAATAGGTCATTAGCCTAATAGTTTGCGGATGGCGGCCATCTTTGTGTCAAAATCGATTCCCCATATTAATTCGAACACGGTGAAACCGAATGGAACGAACAGAGGTAGCACTAGCAAAGGGCACCTCAGTGTCATGTTCTATATCACCGCCATCTTGACGGAAACGTAATCGCGGCCACCCAAATGTTAAAAGCTAAAATGTAATTACGACCAACCTAATAATCTAGTCTCTACCAAATTTTGCAACAACATATCTTTATGTGGGAAGCATATTCTGACCAAACTGCAAGATCATCAGCCCAATAGTTTGCAGATGGTGGCCAAGTATGTGTGCAAATCGATTCCCCCTATCAACTCAAACACGGTGAAACTGAATTGAACGAAATTTGGTACAGCGGTAGCACTAGCAAAGGGCACCTCAGTGTCATGTTTTATATCGCCGCCATCTTGACGGAAACAGAATGACGGCCACCAAATGTTAAAAGTTTAAATCAAATTACGACCATCCTAATAATTTGATCTCTACCAGCTTTTGCATCAACATGCCATTTTGTGGAAAGCATCTTATGACTGACTACAAGGTCATCAGCCCAATAGTTTGCAAATAGTGACCATGTCTGTGTGCAAATCCATTCCCCATATCACTTCAAACACGGTGAAACCGAATTAAATGAATTTTTTTTACAGAGGTAGCACTAGCAAAGGGCACCTCATATTCATGTTTAATATCCCTATAGCACGTTGTATTTCAACAAGCTACTACAACCAACATTCAATTATACTCCTTGAAAAGGACAAAGAGTTATAACAATACCCATGCATTTAGGAGAAAGTAGGCTATATGTTCTTTACTGAACATTTTGTTCAATATCTGGATAATAGTGATGGGCATCCACTCCCCGAGTAACTTTGCTCAACACATTCATACTGAACGGTAAACGGTCATGCGAACTCTGGTGTCAACTGATTGAAACACAAACCACATGTTAAAAGTCTTCGTAAAGTATTCAAATTATGATATGCTTTAATGTGAAACATTGTAACTAGTCGGCAAAGCCGGTATTATGTTTCTGCACAATTGCTATTCAGATATTAACCCACATTGCGGTAATGCAGTGATCAATGATATATATAGGCCTATATCGATGTTTTTTACGGGAACTGAGGTAGCCTTTCACGAACCACTATAGGAATTCCCTTTACTGTCAAGTAGGCGTATTCATAACTAATTTAAAACTCAATTCCACGCAGGAACATTATCGAAAAAAAAGCAAAATATTAATGGAACATAAAAAAGTACTTCCAATTTATTACCAACATGTGAAAATGAGTAACTATCTTGTACTATATATTTATGTGGTTGTAATGGCTGCGTGGTTAGCATCTTGGTCTGCGAATCATGAGGTCTCCTGTTCAAATCCCAAACCCGGCAATTATTTTGCTACCGGAATATCGATTTAAACGATATATATCATAACATTATGTGTCATTTTAACAGAATCTACATGAAATTAGGATTTATCTAATTTTAATTACAATACCAAGCAGGAGTTGGGAAATTTGATTGTATTGAACATTATTTCTAGTAGTCTATAGATAGGCTAGAGACTATGGTTTCATTCCTCCTCTTAATTTACAATATAATATGTGATGTGTGTTGAAAAAAGTGTGACAGTAACATATCTCCAATTCAATCTATACATTCATCATAGTACCAGTATGAAAACGGAGCGTAAATTAACATTTTACGAATGTCCAAGCTGTGTAATATACGAGTAGGATAACATGTCAGATGTTAAACATCACATGCGACTACTATAAGGCTCATATCTTTTTTGTGTGTGTAGTGTTATTAACTAGTAATAATAATAATAATATCGTATGGCCTCGGATGCCGGGTGCAAGCTTTGTTAATTAACGACCAGAAGGCAACTTGCATGTCGAATTTTATCGCTCCTTGAAGCGCTATGAAAGTCAAGGAGGTTAGATATCTAAGTTCCTTGACACTATAGCGCTTTCTAGTAGAGAAATGAGGTACTTTGTGTTGGCGGAAAATCCCGAGATTAATTTTGCCATTATGGACACGGCCTACTGAAATCAAACGCCAACATCGTATGACATGCGTATCGTGATTTGTGTCGCCTTTCAAAAACACGGCCAGGAGCGAACCTGCAAGCTTGGGGTTGGTAGTCCGACACGATAACCACTCACCCACTGTGGCAAGCTATTAACAAATAATGCACTACACATTTTACGACCATTCGTAGTGTAGCGGCTAGCCGTCTTGGCTCTAGCCCTGGAGGTTAGGGTTTGATCCCGGCTCTGCCAGGACATTTTATTCTGATGTGGGGCTGGAACGACGTGCACTCAGCCTCGTGAGGAAATCCTGAAAAGAAATGGGTTCGATTCACACCTCAGTCATTCTGGAAGTTGTTTTCCGTAGTTTCCGTATATCCGAAATATTTAGACGGATCTCAATATCTACTAATCTATGACAGCAATCAAACTGAAAATTTGGATGTTGATAGAGGCAATTAACATATGTAGGAGATATGACGATATGATATTAAGTTCTTCACGGATTTACTTGTTTTTTCTTTGACTACTCTGGAGGTCATGGTGTAGCGAATTATGTGTCGACATGGTCTCCAATCTAATCTCATATTATCTATGGAGACGACATGCCATTGTACACGTTAACCTTGAATACTAGTTGTCCCGAAACGTGACAGTTCATTATCATTATACATGTCGACCTATTAGACTCACAGCTTCGTCAATACTATTTTCCGCAACAGTAAAATTACAATAATAATAATAATAATAATAATAACTTGACGACCCGTGCTGCTCTGCAGCGTTCATTTCAACAATCCTACAGCACTTCTTCGCATATGACATTTGCTGTTGGCATGTCTTTATTCTAGTGCCCTGAACAGACAGTTACGGACAGTGTCCTCTGAGTGTGTGTGAGTATGTCCTACACTATCAAATCCTAAACGGCTGCTGCTATCGAAACCAAATTTGGTATGAGTGAATATCCATATCAGGACATTTCTAGGCCGTATTTGAAAATAATATCAGTGCTACTAACTGCTGAAAATTACATTTGAAATTTGAAATAAGGGAACTGTTCCAAAATCGGCACTCATGTAGACCATAATATTTCATATTCAATTTCAGGAGCTCAACAGTGCTGCCAACATGATTCCACGCGTGATGATAGGTTGATTAACTGCACCTAACAATATTCTTCTTCTTCTTCTACGCGATCAGGCCCAGTGGACCGCGTGCTGCTACAAGTTTCCTTCTCCATCGTCTCCTATCCATAGCTGCCATCCGCCAACTGTCCACACGTATCGCTGCCTGTAGCAGATCTTCATGGAGTCCATCATTCCACCGCTTCCTTGGTCTCCCTGGTGGTCTCCTTCGTGTGGGGATGAAATCCAGTAGCTTCCGTGGCCATCGGTGGTCTTCCATCCGGGCTACATGTCCAGCCCATTGCAGTCTTCTGGTTTTGATGGTTCCAGCTATGTTGGCATCATGGTACAGGTATTCTACTTCATGATTGTGTCTAATCCTCCATTCACCCGTGTGTACATCCCTCACCGGTCCGAAGATCTTCCGAAGAACTTTTCTCTCAAATACGAGTAGTTTATGAAAGTCCTGTTTTCGGATACTCCAAGTCTCACATCCATATAGTACAACGGGTTGGACCAGAGTTTTATACATACGCATTTTGAACTGTCTGGAGAGACATCTGGACCGAAGAAGCTGTGTTAAGCTGTAGAAATTTCGGTTTCCTGCTTGGATCCTGTCGTTGATTTCTGCCTCTCATGATGAGTTCTCCGTGAAAAGCGATCCTAGGTACTTAAATTCATGGACCCTCTTGTAAGACTGGTCCCCTACCCGGAGTGACTGTAGTTGCCCAAAAACCTGGCCTTGCCCGCGAGTTATATTGAGGTACTCCGTCTTGATTTCATTCACGATTAGCCCAAATCTGTTGGCAGCTGCCTTGAGTGCTCTGGTCATTTGCCTCATCTCTTCCTGAGAGCTGTAGGGTAAACTGATATCATCTGCGTAGGCAAGGTATGCTAGGTTCTTCCCTTCGACTTGGATTTCTTCAAAATTCTTTCGAAAGGTCTCACGTATGATCTTCTCCAAGGAAAAATTGGACAGTGTAGGAGATAAACCGTCTCCTTGCTTGAGACCCGTCAAAATTTCAAAATTCTCCGTCACTCGATTTCCCATTTTTTACCTTACCGCCTGTTTCGCTCAGGCAGATCGCTACTAAGTTGATGAGTTTCTCGGCCATTCCAAACTCTCTTAGGCAACTGAGTAGGCTCTTGCGGTGTATGCAATCATAGGCCTTCTTGAAATCTACGAATATCACGTGGAGTTCTTTGCCATATTCACCCAGTTTTTCAGTGAGCTGTCGGAGAACGAAGATATTATCTACTGTGGAACGCCCCAGCCGAAAGCCTCCCTGGTATTCACCAAGCACTGATTCTGCCACTGGTTGAATTCTATCTATGAGGCAGTTGGACAAGATCTTGTAGCAGACGTTAAGCAGGGCGATTCCTCGATAGTTATCACATTTCAATTTCTCACCCTTGGACAAATCAGAGCTCTTTTCCATTCTGATGGTAGTTTTTCTTTGTTTCAGATTGCTTGTATCAGCCTGTGCAGTTTTTCTGCTAGTTTCTCTCCTCCTTCCTGGATCATCTCAGTCTGTATTCCATCTTCATGTGGACTTTTATTCTTCTTCAGCCGTTTGATCTGGGGTTTGATCTCATCCAAAGTGCGTGGCGGATAATCCAACTCGACTGTGGTTGGAGACTGGAATTCAAATATTATTTCAGGGTCTTCACAATTGAAATCTACGAATAACACGTGGAGTTCTTTGCCATATTCATCTCTTGGCGATATCATAATCGTTGGTCAGAATTTTGTCACTAGAATCTTTGACAAATTTCTGTCTCGACTGGTAACCTTTGCTAAAATAGTTTACCTTTTGAAACATTTCCCTGGTATTGTTTCCGCTGAAGTCTGCTCCTGCCGCAACGATGATGTCCTTGACATATTTCCTCTTTGCCCTTCTCAGAGTTGCTTGGGTAGCCCTTCGAACCTCCTCAAATCGTTCTTTACCCAGCGCCAGATCTGTCTCCTGCAGCCACTTATTCCTGGCTTCCTTTCTCTGTTCCAGAGCATCTGCACATCCCTTTCCAAACCAGATCTTCTTACCTATTGTGTCTCACTTGATCGTTTTCTTTGCTGTAGCAGTCAGTGAGCTTTGAATCTTTTTCCAAATTTGTTCAGGATCTTCGCTCACGTTCAGTTCACTGAGTGCTTCAAAGCGGTTGTTAAGTTGCAGCTGATATTCTGTTTTTATGGCTTCACCTTTTAGTTTTTCAACACGGTATCTCTCAATCTTCTTAAGCTTAGCCCTGATCCCTCCTTTACATTGAACTTGTAAGTGGCCTCTGACCAGAAAGTGGTCACTTCCACACTCTGCACCCTGTGCCGTCTTAACATCGGACATCCACCTCTTGGTTTCTAGATCAATAGTGACATGGTCTATGTAAGCTATTATTCTCCCATCTGGTGACATCCAGGTCCCGTAATGGATGTTCCTACGCTGGAAGTTTGTGCTGGAAATGAACAAGCCTGATGACCCAACAAAGCTAATGAACCATACACCATTATTATTGCTTACCTCATGTAGGCTGTGCCTTCCTACTGTACCTTGGAATACTTGTTCTTTCCCAATTTTAGCATTCATGTCTCCGATAAGGATCCTCAAGTGTCCATTTGGGATAGCATCCACTACTGCTTCTAAAAGAAATGGATTTCTTCCAAAATTGGCACATATGTAGCTCATAGTACAGATTATTTTACATGTTACAGAATACTTGACTCGCTCCTCCTCTCACTACGGCTGGCACACACCTTGGCCAGAAGAATGTTCTTGGTGAAATGAATTTTTGCAATTATTTTAAAAACACGGATGACAGAATCAAATACATTGGGGCTCAATTAATAGTGCGTAATGTGCATACTGTCTCAAGTCAACAGACGTCGTCGTAGCACAAGTCTTTTCAGTTTTAGTAAAAGGTGAAACGTGACCTTGGTGCAATGATATATTCACAACACACATGCCATAATAAGTAAGTTGTGTTCCGTCTGTGTTTGGGCGTCCTTCTCCCCAGATGGGGATGTGGGACTACATAAGCATCTTACTATCCTGTCACTTAACTCAAAACCTTAATCATTGCTCAAGACAACTCACGTCAACACGTCGAGTTGTAGATGTTTTCTAAAATCGGATGGCAGTCATACAGATACTGAACCCTCTATGGCAGTTCATAACTGAAATAGAGGAGACCAACAACAACTAATTCACCATCACACTCTCCAGTAACAGACGGCTGAAATGATTCAGGGGGGCATACCACAACACATCCGGCACTGGAAAATGTGTGTCCAAAGTTACACTATGATAAAAATAATAGTAGCGTATGGCCTCGGGTGCCGGGTGCAAGCTTTTTTGTTTGATTGACGCCCATAGGGCAGCTTGCATGTCGAATTTTGTCGTATAACACCAGACATCGTAAATTATGGATCACACGCATGTTGGTATCTGAAGTAGAACTTGTTTTTCTGTGTTCTATTGAACCTGTAAGTTGATACACAATTCCTTACCGTTATTAGCCTCATAGTGCTTGTCACGGTGGGTGAGTGGTTATCGTGTCGGACTACCAACCCCAAGCTTTAAGGTTTGCTCCTGGCAGTGGTAAGTGATTTTTGAAAGGCGACAAATAGAACTACACGCATGTCATACGATGTTGGCATGTTAAAGAACCCATTTGAATTCTGTAGGCCGTGTTCTTAATGGCAAAATTAATCTCTGAAGTTTGCGCCTACACAAAAGTTCCTCCATTCTCTACTAGGAAGCGCTATAGTGTCAAGGAGCTTAGATATCTAACCTCCTTGGATTTCATAGTGTTCCAAGGAACGACCGAAAATGTCCCAAATTAAAGGATAGAGCACATGTATTATGAAATTCTAGGCCACCGGAAGCGCCAAATGGCGGGAAATGTTATAAGAAGGTCGCAGTTCCGTCTCTATGCTTGTGTTAGTGTTGTCTTGGGCGCTTCAATATGGCAGATATCAAAAAACCTCTTTATAGAAATCTTTTAGGCAATGAATATATATTTCCAATGGCTTATTTAATTTGTTTGTACCACCAATAGGTACTGAATCATGAGTGTTTAAGTTGATAACGTGCGCGTCGGTTCTGCGTGGCCCGCAAGGCCACCTTTCAATATCGTGCGTTCCTTTTTTTTCTGTATGCGGCAGTTTTCTTTGGCGCTTTATTTTATTGTTTGTATTTTAATACATATTTAACATGAATATCCAATAGTCATAACAATACACCCCCTCTCCCAAGCCCTGCCGACAAATGCCCACATCATTAAGAATGTTGACTTAAAACATAATCTGGCCTAAAATAATTTTAAAATACTGGGTTAGAAAGTAGGCTACTTGCAAGGAAAGTCAGAGAGGCTAACATGTACTGTATTATCTATTATCTGTGCATACATAACATATAGATATATGTATCTAATGTATGCCACTATGTGACTTTTTCTCCATTTGGGAGTTTTTAGGCTCCTAATCTAGTTGTAGTGTGCCTGAACATCCGACGTCTAGTGATGATCATGTGTAACCATTTTGAGCAGAAATAATAATGCCCGCAGGTGCGACCAGTTTGGGTTAAAAGTCTTTTGCCACCAAAGTATTATGGTTTTGCATGTTTTCATACGTCTTTATCTCTTTTCGTGGCCTTGATTTAGGTGTTTCATTGTTCTAATGGCAAGGAATTTTCCCAATGGTGAAGAGAAGGGCCAAAAGCAAGATTTGGCACAAATACATTCAATGTTTTCGTTTTTGGGCACAGAAATATTCTGAAGCATCAATTTAGAGGCCTTGCTCAATCAGTATTAAATTTCTCTAAAAGGCACTATAGGGATAACGGCCTCACATATATCAAGAAAACTTGAAAGTCACTATGAAGAAACCTTGCAGAAGCTACATTAAAAACCACATCAAACATTCTATGCGACTTTGAATGCCATGTTAGATAGTTCCAATTAATAAATGATTTCATTATCTAAGTTTGCATCTGTTTTGTCTTCTGCGGTTATTTTCAACCCACGAATATGATTTTACTGAAAAACGGCATACAATTTAGCTCCAACATTCGCAAATGGTGCTTGTGACCTGTTGTGCTAGTGAACCTTTATACAAAATATAATGTGTAGTGTTTGAAAATGTTATGTGACTTTCATCTAGGCTATTATATGCGCATACAGTATATTACATATGTCTAATGTGTGCCAAAATGTGGCTTTTTCTCCATTTCGGAGAGTTTAGGCTCCTAAACCATGCATTTTTGTGCTTGAACATCTGAAGTCTAGTGGCCCAACGGCAAAATGAGCGGATGAGGAGCCAATCACTCTCATGGCTCCCAACGGTCATAGAGGCGGAAGAGGCCACGCCAGACGGACTGGCTGTAAAGGCGCACCTCAGTAGTACTTGAGTATGCGGCAGTTCGTTGCAGTCTCTGTGTTCGGTCCTGCATGTCTCATTCTTCGTGAGCCGCAGGATAAGGCTCAGAGACCATAGTGTGTGGGTCTCGTCCTGGCAAGCTGAGATCCACCCTAAACAAATTCACGCCAGTGGCACTTCTTCCGAACGTCACTTTTCAAAGTCCAACGGCGATGGGATATGTACGGTGGGGGCAGGTTATGGGTGTAACTGGAAGCCCCTAGTTCGGACCTGCACGTTGGCAGCAGATGTGTGATGGTCGTCTTCCGGAGACTCTGTGACTACTCAGGAATTCGGTCCTGCATCTGTGTTTGGGCAGGCCTATTTAGGATCACCGCTGCCCACCCCACATGGGGAAGGCCCTAGAAAAGGTGGGCTAAACATCTGAAGTCACAATCTTGGTCCGGCTGGGCAACCGCACTCAGCAGGTCACCCCTCATGCGGTCGAAACTCAAAAACAGTAAAGAATCACAATTTGATTATTGGATCATGGAACATCAGAACCTTGCTTGATTTTGACAATAACATTAGACCTGATAGAAGGTCAGCTCTCGTAACCCATGAGTTATCAAGACTCAACGTTGACATTGCTGCTCTCAGTGAAACTAGGCTGTCTGCTGAAGGCAAGATTACTGAATCTGGAACAGGATATACCATCTTCTGGAAAGGAAAGGATGAGGGTGAATGTCGTATTCATGGTGTGGGCTTCGCTGTGAAGACCAAACTGGTAAATTATCACCAACTTACGCCCATTGCAATCAGCGAAAGGCTCATGACTCTCCGCATACCACTCTCAGGAGGTTCCTTTATGACACTCATCTCTGCCTATGCTCCTACCTTAGATTCTGATGATGAAGTAAAGGCTCAGTTCTATAATCAGCTAAGTGAAATCATCTCCAAGGTACCATCTGCAGATAAACTCTTGCTCCTCGGTGACTTCAATGCCAGAGTTGGGAAAGATCACAGGCTATGGAATAATGTGATGGGCAAACAGGGACTTGGAAAATGTAATCCCAATGGACTGTTGCTTCTTGGTCTTTGTGCAGAACACGAACTTTTCATTACCAACACGCAGTTCCGGCTACCTGACCGCTTCAAAACCACGTGGATGCATCCTCGTTCCAAACATTGGCACATTCTTGATTATATCATTACCCGGCAATGTGATAAGAAGGACACTCTTATTACCAGAACAGCAAGGAATATAGACGATTGTTGGACAGATCATAAACTTCTTATATGTAAGCTCAGGATATCCATCAGACCTAAACCACCTAGGAACATCAAAAATTTGCCAAGAAAGAAGTTTAATACATCCAAACTTCAGGATGAATCCATGTACAAACATTTTGGAAACAGGATCGTCACCCAGTTATCAGAAAACCCAGTAACAAATGATATTCAGCAAGAATGGGCCACATTACAGAAGATTATCACACAGTCAGCTGAGGAAACCATTGGTTTTATAGTGCGGAAAAGACAAGACTGGTTTGATGACAACAATGAGGAAATTCTGTCTCTCATCAATGCCAAAAGGAATGCCTATCTTGCCCATCTTCAAGACCCAACTTCCAACACAAAGAGAGATAAACTACTGGAACTCAAGGGTAAATGCCAGACGCAGATAAGGCAGATTAAAAATACTTGGTGGCAACAGAAGGCTCAGGAACTGCAGAGACTATCGGATGCTCGAGACTTGAGGAACTTCTATGCCGTACTCAAGGAAATATATGGACCATCTCGCTCATCATCAGGTACACTGAAAAGCGCTGATAATTCTACTACCTTTACTGATAGTCAAGAAATCTTGGAACGCTGGAAGGAGCACTTCTCCAATCTCCTAAATCGTCCATCAGAAGCTGCTGAAGACTTCCTCTGTGATGTGCCGCAACAACCTGAACAACTGTGGTTGGCAGTACCTCCTACTTATCATGAATTCAGTGCAGCTCTCACCCAATTGAAACCCAGAAAAGCACCTGGCCCAGATAACATCCCTCTGGAACTAATTCAAGCCGGAGGTCATTCCCTCAAATCAAGAATTTTCATCCTTATCCTCAGAATTTGGGAATCAAGAAAGGTACCTGGAGACCTAAAGAATGCCACTATCGTCACTATCTTTAAAAAGGGTGATCGCAGTGTTTGTGGCAACTACCGTGGTATATCACTGCTATCAATTGTGGGGAAGATTTTTGCAAGAATTCTACTTAACCGCCTCAAGGTTATCTCTGAGAGGATCCTCCCAGAGTCACAATGCGGATTTAGAACTTCCAGAAGCACAATTGACTTGATTTTCTGTGTGAGACAGCTACAAGAAAAATGTAGAGAACAACAGAATCCACTCTTCTTAGTCTTTTATGACTTGGAAAAGGCATTTGATTCGGTTCCAAGACCAGCCATGTGGGCAGTGCTGAAGCGGTTTGGTTGCCCTCAGCGTTTTGTAGATCTAATCAAAGCTCTCCATGATGGCATGACAGGTCAGGTTTGCCATCAGAATAAGATGTCCGATGAATTTCCCATTACCCATGGACTGAAACAAGGATGTGTACTGGCTCCAACGCTTTTTGCGCTGTACTTGGCTGCAATGCTTTATGATTCACCCACAAACATCCCAGGTGTGGAGATCAAGTATCGTTTTGATGGAGGGCTTTTCAACCTAACTCGTCTCCGCTCCTTGAGGAAAACTCAGGTTACTAAGGTTACTAACATGTTGTATGCAGATGATGCTGCGTCACCAACTCTCACACCAGAAGAGCTGCAAGAGTCAGTTAACTGTTACAAAAGTGCATGTGATCGCTTTGGTCTTACCATAAAAGTCAATAAGACTAAAGTCTTGGCACAACCTTCACCAGGCACACCTCTTCCTCAGTTCAATATCTCCATTTCAAATTTGCCATTAGAACAGGTTGACCACTTCTCGTACCTGGGCAGTACCATTTCTGTGAGCTGTACCTGTGAGCAGGATGTGGATAAGAGAATTGGCGCAGCCCATGCAGCATATGGACGATTAGCGCACCGGGTCTTCATGAATAAAGATCTATCCATGAGTACAAAGCTTATGGTCTACAAAGCAGTAGTCATTTCTACATTGTTGTATGGCTGTGAAACGTGGACCCTTTACCGACGTGATCTTAGGAAGCTTGAGCGTTTTCACCTACAAAAACTTCGATCAATCCTGAGGATTAAATGGGAAGACCGCATTACCAATATTGCTGTTCTGGAAAAGACTCAAATCAACAGCATAGAATCATCCATAATAGGTCACCAATTTAGATGGATTGGTCATGTCCATCGGATGGATGATGTGAGATTACCTCGTCAAATGCTATATGGTGAGTTATGCTATGGCACCAGACCTCATGGTGGTCCTAAGAGGCGCTACAAGGACCAATTTAAGCAGACCCTGAAATTGACAGGTCTTGATCCACAAACCTGGGACATGCTGGCTGAAAACCGCTCAACTTGGCGCCGTACCATCTCGGATTCTGTAAAGACGTTTGAAAGGGATCGACGCATACATGAAGAGGCCAAGCGTCAAGCTAGGAAACTTCGAGCAGCCCAACCACGTCCTCCTCCAGCAATACTATGCGACTTGTGTGGTCGCTTGTTCCATGCCAGGATTGGACTCTTTAGTCACCGTAAACACATCCACAAACTGGACTGAAGGAAGAAGATTTATACTCGGATTCGAGTTAAAGCCGATGATGATGATGATGAGTGATGATCAAGTGTAACCATTGAACAGGAATCAAGCAATGTTTTCACTGATTGAAGTCCTGTGGTCGCGTATTATTGACCATTTAATTTTAGCTTATCCTTTCACCTAAGATTTTGTCCTAGATCCGTTATTTTAAATTCAGCAACTAGGAATTATGCTCACAGGATAGCCTCATGTGCTCACGTATTTGCTTTAATTGTTTGAGAAAGAATTGTACTAATGTTGGCGATGAATTTGTGGATGACGAAGCTGATCTTCGCTATTTTAGGTAATTTACGTTTGTGCAAATACACAATAGTATTAGTAATACTTCTACATTAACGCAACGACACGTGAAATCACGGTATATTTCTTAATTGGTACTTTTATTTTTGTCGTTTTAACAGGTTAGTAAGTGAATATCACATCATATAAACAATGGCAACGCCGAATACGCGTTGCGCGCGGACCTATATTGAAATGTAGGCTTGCAGAATCAACGAGAGGGCAGATGACCTCGTAGTTCCGCCCCTTAAAACAACAATAACTAACAAAGTAACTAGAATCAACGAGCAAGCTACTACTCAAACGCTCGTTAATCAGTCGCCGTTTGTCTTAGAAACAAATTAAATACACCATTGTTAAGATACCTTCATTGCCTAAAAGGTTTATAAAAAGCGGTTTTGTGATATCTGCCATATTCAAGTGCCCAAGACAGCACAACACACACATAGAGACAGAATTGCGACATTCTTATAACCTTTCCCGCCGTTTGGCGTTTCCGGCGGCACTGGACATTCACTTCAACCACTTCAGAATGTAGTTATGTCCTTCGTCTTTAATTTGCGACATCACTGGTGGATTTTGGTACAATCGTTCGTATTAATTGCCAATTCTAGTGAGAACATGTACTTTTCCAGCACTCAATGAATTCCCACCTCAGACCCTTAAATTCCTGTACTATTGCTTGGTGGGAGCTCGTTCTCTAGCGGCAGCAGTAGTGTGAGTGGCAAGCTAGCAGCCGTACGAGAAACAGCTCCTGCATCAAGCTCCTGCACCAAGCTCCAACCACGTTCCAGAACTGATGTAATTGATGATCCATCCACCGCCGAGACTCTGACTCATCGATACCTACTTCCCTACCCAGCCAATAACAAATTCCCTTCCTGCCGTGCATATTCAAGCAACAATAAAAAAGTCAAAAAAGTCAACCCCTGGCACTATCCAGCCCATGACGGGCTAAGGCCGACCAAGCGACCGCTGCCCAGCCATTTGGCCTGCAGATATTGGGGTGACGCGTGATCAGCGCGTCGGGTCCCCTCGGCCGTTAATCTTGGTATTCGTGATCGGGGCGCTGTCTCACTGTCAGACAGCTACTCAATTGTCCTCACGAGGCTGAGTGCACCCCATTCCAACCCTCACGTCAGTTTTAAAATCACTGACGGAGCCGGGGATCGAACCCGGGGCCTCCGGGTGAGAGGCAGGCACGCTACCCCAACACCACGGGGCCGGCTTCAAGCAACAATACCCTGCCAAAACCGTTACCTATTGTTACCACATTCAAGTCTCCAACCCACCCTCAGACCATTCCAAGTCAAGAAAATCCCATCATCCCGAGTTGCCGCCAAGCAATACTCATTCCCCTTCTTCCCCCCTGCAGCCACATAATTAATTAATAATCTTTAATTAATTAATTATTAATTTAAACCAGCTCGTCAATTGTCGCAGCCCCTCTGCATAAAAACTGGAAACCTTTGACGACTGGTACTTTCTCTCTTGGGCGAAGCCGAATTCTACGTTCCCCAGGTCTGCCAAGCATTTGACCAATCATCCACACTTCATATAACACTTACTTAACGACTCACCACATTCAAACATGAACACTTTCCACAAACACAACCCTGAAGAGTACGATCCAGCGGATCCCGCCTGGGATACCTTCAGGGACACACCTACAACCACTAGGTCATCCACTAGGACATCTGCTCGTCAAAACTGGATACACGAGATAGATACGACAGTGAATCTGTATGCTGTCAATCCTAAAATGGACCCTCCTCAGTGGACCTCTATGCTCATGATTCACCCGCCCAGAAACATTCATCCACAAACTGTTAGACACGCCATCTGCAAAATACTCGCGCCTCATCATAGGGTTATTTCATGCATAGAGGAAACACACCAGCACTACATCACAATTATCCCAACAAATGACCGATACCTTCATACCCTAAGTTTAGCGCTTCTGAGACACCCAGCCGTTCCCCAGCACTTTCGGGTGTGCCCCTATCCTACCGACTCACAAAATAAGCACACTCAAACTGAAACCCAGGAGATCAGTGAGGTGCAATCTACCCAAACCATCCCAATTCCACCTCCCATGCCTAAATATCCTTCATCCAAACAGACCCAAACAACCCATTCTCTATCCATAGCTCCAGTTCAAACTATCTCCGTCACTCCAGTTAACAAAAGTACCAAGCCAACAATACAAGGAAAAAATGGCTCCCAAACAATGCAAGATACCATTCCCTCACAGGCAGTCGCCTCTCCTTCAGAGAGCGATGTCACACCTGACAATCTCCCTCCACCTGACACAGTAGAATCAAATCCTCATCCAAAAACACCGGCGACTCGTCGCCCTCCTCCCAAACCACATACTACACTCATATTCCAATGTTTTAACTGCCAGCGATTAGGACATAGTGCTGCTAGTTGCCCCCACGAGGCTCGCTGCAATCGGTGTGGAGGTAATCATCACCACGCCGATTGTAGTGTAGCCAGAGACAAACCAAGGTGCGTCAACTGTGGTGGTGCGCACGCGGCCTCTTATTCCGGTTGCGCTCACATCAAAACCGCTATTAGGCGACGGCAGTTGAAATACAGACAACGCGAACACCCTAACTTCCCCTCCCTCATGTCTCTCAAAACCTCTCCCCCTCCTTCTAACACCAACACAGTTCTCACACAGCTACTACAGCTCCTTTCCCAACTCTCAACCATCCCACAGCCATAAACCCTCTGCCGAAACCGAACCCTGGATTCTGGGACCGATGGGTGTCTGCCTGGGGACTGGGTCCGAACCCGGTCGCCCGGGATGGCACCTGGCGGACCAGAAGGCACACTACAGGCCATTAAACTGCATATCCCAACAATCACAACACATTCCGCAACTCTAAATTACTCAAACAACAATATTCTACCCACTCAACTCCACTCAAACCGTCAAGTCTATCCGACAGTTACTGCAGTCGAACACAGGACCCGCTGGCTCGTGGCGGGCTGACCTGGGGACTAGGTGAAAGCCTGTCCACTGGGGAAGGCGCGCTGCGGGCTGGCGGGGCTTATATACCTCACACAGATCTCAACTTATATTTCGAAACCCAAAACTTCATTATTTTAACTTAACTTACTACAGTCGTAACTTTTAACTCCATTTAGAAGCACAAAATTTGCATATTCACTGAAATACAGAATAGAGACTGCAGAACTCGGATAGCCAATCACAAGCCTTCGTACAACGTCCGACTAACTTTTTCACCCAAATAGCCACACATTTAAACAAAAATTAGTCCACAGCATAGTCAAGACCTCAAATTACACTTTTCAAAACAAAAACCACAAATTTAACCATCCGGAATACATAAAACAGACCAAAACCTAACAACCAATCACAGCCCAGAACAGACACCCGCTCAGCCGGCATATTCAAATACAGCCAATCACCACACAGCCCATGCACTGCTTACAAAATCATAAAAATCTCTCATCATTCCCAATAGCGAGGCTTATTATTATTATTTTATTTTTAAACAAATTAACCTACTACAGGTCTTTTCAACAATTTCATACTATCAAACGCCAACCCACTAGAGGTCTGTCTTTTTCCTTAAGCTAAAACATAACTTTTAAATCATTTGATTATTATTATTATTTCTAAGCTGAAGCTGTTGCAACGCCGGCCATGGTGCACACTATATAGAGCCAGAACATCAGGCTAGTAAGTAAACAGCGCTAGACTGCTATGACAACTGTTCATTCCCCCGAAACGAAATTAAAATTAACAAATCTTTTATTATTATTCTACTTCATACCAAACATTTATTTTTAAACCATCCCAATCTTATTCACGCGCCGCCGAAGCGATTGTCGGCCGCTTTGCGGCCGACACATCGCTTGCGGCGGTAAAAACTATTTTTATTATTAAACAATTTTACAATTCACAAATTAACTTCAAAATTACGTCCCTAAAATATTATTCACCAGGCAGAGTAGCGCACTGACGCAACGGTACCTGGTCCCCTAGCGCCGCTGGTCTGCTCGCTTCGCTCGCAGCCAGCGGCTTCAAAACCGATTAGCAGCGTTCTCTAGCGTGCGGCTTGTTCGGCTGCTGGCTAGCGATCTGTGTGTGTGAAAAACGAAATCGTGATATATTGAGTTTCTTTGTAACGTGACTTGATACCGTGTATAAGATTCGGTACGGTACGGTACGGTACGGCACCTAATATCGAGCATTTTTTGTCTTCGATAATTTCGAATGATATCTGCCTGTAATAGCTATACATATTATACATTATTAGGTTTTCGAGTGCTGTAGTTGGCTGGAATCAGGAGACCTTCTATCACTGGGGCGTTGGGTTCCACCTGGCGTTAGAAAGTGGAACTTCGCTAACTTTCATTACGCAGCTTGTCCAGAAGAATGACCTTGGTGGAATGAATATTTCAGTACAAGATGACATAATCAAACAAGTTTGCGCTCGATGGATAAAGCGTAAAGTGGCTCGTGTCTTAGGTCAACAAACGTCATCTTAGCACAATTACTTGTCATAATATTTCAGTTTTAGTAAAAGGTAAAATTTCTTCCCAATTATGTCTTAGCCTAATTTCATTTAACAGTTACAATTATTCTGTAAATATAATTTTATCGAACCACTAGTTGCAACTCGTATTCTACTACAGCTTGGGACGTCTCGACTGCAGGGATTACAGTTCAAGAGCGGCTCACCAATGAAATATACAACCTGTGATAATAAAGTTCGGTGAATTGTCCTATACTATAAACATAGATGAACAATGCACGAAAGTGATCCTATTGTCTTTCAAAATAGTCCCCTCCCGTAACTATGCAATGCTGAGATCGGCGATACATGTCCAGGAAACTTTGCAAGAAGGCGTCCTTTGGGATGGTGTTCAAAAGGCTCGTCACGTGACCGAAAAGTACGGTGAATGGCTCTATATAACGAACGGATTGTTGGCTTACCTGAAACAGCCGTTACTGTCCTTCGAAATAATCCCCGAGGATGGTTATGCACTTCTGAGAATGTCTGTACAAGTCCTGGAAACTCTTTAGGGATAGCCTTCAGTTGGATCGCCACATTACGTTGGATGTCCGAAATGTTCAAAAAACCTCTGGCCCTTCAGGGCTTTTTGGTCACCCTGGACCTGGACCCCGCCACTCCAAACTTTTACACTTGACTTGGGTTCGTACCTCACACACCAGGTCTCGTCGCCCGTGACGATGGTTTTCAGGTAAGCCATTCCATTCCATAGAACATTCACCCTTCTCACTGCTACCTACCAAACAGATATGCATGGTATGTTGCTTAAATTCATCCTTCTCACTGCAACTCGCCGAATAGGTGTGCATGGTAGGTTGCATAAATTCATCCTTCTAAACACGCACTGTATCAAACAGGTCTTACATGTGCGTTGTGTGTCGCCAATGTTGCCAGGTCGACCGTTCTGACTTTATTCACCGAACGCAACGAGACGAGCCTTTTGAACACCATCCCAAAGGATGCCTTCTTGCAAAGTTTCCAGGACATGTATAGCCGATCTCAGCATTGCATAGTTACGGGAGGGGACTATTTCGAAGGACAAGAGGGTCATTGTCGTGCATTGTTCTTCTATATTGATAATAAATAAATAAATAAATAAATAAATAAATACAGCCCTTTAATCCCCTAAGGGCAATGGCCTCCTGTCTAGGCAGGCATTTTGCTCCATTACACTCATTAGGTGAGCAGTCCTAAAGAGTAGTGAGGCACTTAGTGGTGCACTTTTCTGCCATGTTAGTCTGTGTTCTTGAATGTTCTTATAGCTATTGATATACCTATTCCTAACCTAGTTACAGTATTGCCTATGTTCTGTACTCTTGTTCTTATATCTAATATTTGCAAAATTTTTAATGTTTCTAGCACGTTCACTTTATTTTAGTAGAGTTTTAAATGTCCTCAATTCATTATCGCTATTGTATTTAAGGGTTCACTATGTTGCACTGAGTTGCTCCTTTCCTTTCCTCGCATATACTATGTATTGAAAAGGATCATCTCTAGGGTCTTCCACTCTTGTCTGTCTCTTGCTCTTCTTGTCCATTGTGGTCCGGCAAATTTCTTGAATGTGTCAGCCCAGCGTGTCCTCTGTCTTCCTACGTTTCTCCTGCCTGTTCTGGGGTCCCACATCGTTAGTCTGTGCGTCCACCTTCTATGTTCCATCCTCGCTACGTGGCCTCCCCATTTCCATTTTAGTCTGTCCGCTGTGTTGATGACGTCTTTAATACTGGTTCTTCTGCGTATCTCCTCGTTCCGTATTCTGTCTTTCAGCGTGATATTGAGGATTTTTCGTTCCATCCTGCGTTGGACTATCTGGAGCGTTTTTCTCTGCTGCGAAGTTAGTGACCATGTTTGACATCCATACAGCATTACTGGGATTACACATTTCTCTAGAACTTGAGTTTTCAGACTTAGTTTCTGAGATTTATCTCCTAAAATGTATTTCAAGGACCAGAATTTTTTCCATGCTTGCCCAATTCTTCTTTTGATTTCTTTCTCCGTATTGTTATGGAAAGAAATACTTTGACCTAGGTATGTATAGTCCTGGACATACTCTAATGTTTCACCGTCAATGTTTACTGGTTTTTCTGTCGCATTTGTTATCAGTTTCGTTTTACTCGGGTTCATGGTTAGGCCAGCTTCTTTGCTGACTTTGTTTAATTCTGTTACCATTTGTTCTAAGTCTGAAGCAGATTTTGCCATGAGTATGATGTCGTCTGCAAACCGTAGGTGTGTCAGGTTTTGTCCATCTATGTTCATGCCGTGGCTTGTTTTCCATTTCATTTTCCGGAATTGGTTTTCTAGCAGGCAAGTGAATAGTTTTGGTGAGAGGGGGTCTCCTTTCTTCACTCCTCTCTCTAGCTCGAAGTGTTTTCCCTCCATTTCTGTCCGTATTTTTGCCTGGCTACTCTCGTAGATTTTTGCTAGAAGTCTGATATACCTTTTATGTATGTTTTGGTTCTCTAGGGCCTCTAAAACATATGTGTGTGTTCCACGGAGTCAAAGGCTTTGTTATCTTATATATAAAAGTGAAAGTCTGTATGTATGTATGTATGTATGTATGTATGTATGAGGGTGGGTCTGTTCCGTATACAAATCTACACCGTTCCACCAATCTCAACCAAATTTTGCATACACATAGTTTAGGACCCACAAGGAACGGCTGGCTACATGAATTTTCGATAGTCTTTCTCATTCTTCTGATTTCGACCCTTTTGCACTCAAGCACAGGCAAATCAAATCATAAAATATATTCATGAAGGAATGACAAGGCAGATAGTTTCCATGGCAACATAGCTCAAGTCGAGACACGGCCGACTGGATGCCATTCGCGCTCTGCACTACCGGTATAGACAAGATGTTCAGTAAAGAACATATAGCCTACTTTCTCCTAAATGCATGGGTATTGTTATAACTCTTTGTCCTTTTCAAGGAGTATGATTGAATGTTGGTTGTAGTAGCTTGTTGAAATACAACGTGCTATAGGGATATTAAACATGAATATGAGGTGCCCTTTGCTAGTGCTACCTCTGTACCAAATTTCGTTCAATTCGGTTTCACCGTGTTTGAATTGATAGGGGGAATCGATTTGCACACATACGTGGCCACCATCTGCAAACTATTGGGCTGATGTTCTTGCAGTTTGGTCTGAATATGTTTCCCACATAAAGATATGGTGTTGCAAAATTTGGTAGAGACTAGATTATTAGGTTGGTCGTAATTACATTTTAGCTTTTAACATTTGGGTGGCCGCGATTACGTTTCCGTCAAGATAGCGGTGATATAAAACATGACACTGATGTGCCCTTTGCTAGTGCTACCTCTGTACCAAATTTCGTTCATTCGGTTCCACCGTGTTCGAATTAATAGGGGAAATCAATTTTGACATAAAGATGGCCGCCATCCGCAAACTATTAGGCTAATGACCTATTAGATTGGTCAAAGGATGCTCCCTCCATAAGGTATGTTGTTGCAAAGTTTGGTAGAGATCGGATGGTTATGTTAGTCGTAATTTGATTTAAGCTTTAAACATTTGTGTGGCCGCCATTACGTTTCTGTCAATATGGCGGCGATATTAATCATGACACTGAGATGCCCTTTGCTAGTGCTATCTCTGTACCAAATTTCGTTCCATTCGGTTTCACCGTGTTTGAATTAATAGGGGGAATCGATTCTGACACAAAGATGGCCGCCATCCGCAAACTATTAGGCGAATGACCTATTAGATTGGTCATAGGATGCTCCCTCCATAATGGAATGTAGTTGCAAAATTTGGTAGAGATCGGATGATTAGGTTAATCGTAATTTGATTTAAGCTTTGAATATTCGTGTGGCCGCCATTACGTTTCAGTCAAGATGGCGGCGATATAAAACATGACACTGAAGTGCCCTTTGCTATTGCTACCTCTGTACCAAATTTCGTTCCATTCGGTTCCACTGTGTTCGAATTAATAGGGGGAATCAATTTTGACATAAAGATGGCCGCCATCCGCAAACTATTAGGCTAATAACCTATTAGATTGGTGAAAAGATGTTCCCTCCATAAAGGTATGTTGTTGCAAAGTTTGGTAGAGATCGGATGGTTATGTTAGTCGTAATTTAACTTAAGCTTTGAACATTTGTGTGGCCGCCATTACGTTTCTGTCAATATGGCGGCGATATAAAACATGACACTGAGATGTCCTTTGCTAGTGCTACCTCTGTATCAAATTTCGTTCCATTCGGTTTCACCGTGCTTGAATTAATAGGGGGAATTGATTTTCACACAAAGATGGCCGCCATCCGCAAACTATTAGGCTAATGACCTATTCCTTTCGTCAAAGGATGCTTCGTCTACAAGGGTATGTTGTTGCAAAATTTGCTAGAGATCGGATGATAAGGTTAGTTGTAATTTGATTTAAGCTTTGAACATTTGTGTGGCCGCCATTACGTTTCCGTCAAGATGGCGGCGATATAAAACATGACACTGAGGTGTCCTTTGCTAGTGCTACCTTTTTACCAAATTTCGTTCAATTCGCATTCACCGTGTTCGAATTGATAGGGGGGGGGGGGGACAGACATTCAGAGTACACACACTCACACACACACACACACACACACAGACACACACACACACAGACTCACACACACACACACACACACACACACAGACTCACACACACACACACACACACACAGACAGACACAATTTTTTCGCCCTGTGTTGATCTCATAAGTCTACTTTCATTTTTTGCAAAAATCGAAAGTAGGCTAAAAATGAGGATCTTTACTTGAAATCCCGTTAGTTACTCAACTACTCACACAGCACTGTCAACCGAGTTTAGCATAACAAAGACTTGACACCATCTTCTACTATATATTTGTCAAATACCACTCACTCACTCACTCATTCATTCATCACGAAATCTCAGAAACCACCGAACGGATTGGAATGAAATTTGGTATGCAGCTTTCTCAAGGGACCCAAATGCCCACTAAGAGAGGATTTTTGCATATTCAGTTTCTAAAGGGGTGTTAAGGGGGTAGACCTGCATTTCATTGAATAGCAATATCTCCCAATTGGTTTCATTGTGGGATGTGATACTCGGCATATAAACTAATCATTTAAAATAAGAATACATGTGTCTGAGGGTTTTTCGATGTGGTGTATATTATGAGGTGAAGGAGGTGAAAAGTGGGGATTAAAAGATTCCTAACGGAGCGTGTATCTCTTAAACGACATAGGCGAGGAGTTTGAAACTCAGCGAAAAAAATCTACATAAAAAGAAAGAAATATGTGTTTGACCGGTTTTTCATAAATCCAATTTATGGGGCCCACGGGGAGGGGTGAAATTCGGGGGGGGGGGGGGGGGAACAGGAAAGAAAGTGACCTAACTGATTGACTGACTGACTCACTCATCAAACTCGGGGGAAAAGTAAGTAAGTAAGTAAGTAAATAGCTGTTCGACAGTTTTTGTTTCATAAATCAAATTTAAGGGGTTCATGGGGATGGGTGAATTTCTGAAAAAAGAAAATTGATAGAAAATGTCCTGACTCACTCACTCACTCATCATCGCCCAGCCAAAATTATTGAAGTTAGAAACATGACAGTTTGGGGATATATTCATTGTTTGTCAAAACCGTATACTAAGGGAGGATTTTCGGATAATCAGGTTCTAAAGGGGTCTTAAGGGGGTTAAACCTGCATTTCATTGAATAACAATATCTCCCGATTGGTTTCATTGGGGGATGTGATACACGGCATATAAACTCAACATTAAAAAGTAAGAAGACACGTGTCTGAGGGTTTTTCGATGTTGTGTATGAGGTGAAAGGGGTGAAAAGTGGGGATTGAAAGATCCCTAACGGAGCGTGTATCTCTTAAACGACATAGGTGAGGAGTTTGAAAGCGGAAAAAAATCAGGATAAAAATAAGTAAATATGTGTTTGACAGTTTTTTCATAAATCCAATTTAAGGGTCCCATGGGGAGGGGTGAAATTCTGGGAAGGGGTGGGGGCAGAAAAGAAAGTGTGCTAACTCATTGACTGACTGACTCACTCATCAAACTTAGGGGGGAAAAACTGCTTTAAAGTAAGTAAATAGCTTTTCGACAGTTTTTTTTGAACAATCAAATATAAGGGGTTCATCGGGAGGGGTGAAATTCTGAAGGAAAAAAAATGAAAGAAAATGTCCTGGCTCATTCTCTCTCTCATCATCCCCCAGCCAAAAATATTGAAGTTGGAAACATGGCATTTTGGGGATATGTTCGTTGTATGTCAAAACCGTACACTAAGGGAGGATTTTTGGATATTCAGTTTCTAAAGGGGTCTTAAGGGGGTTATACCTGCATTTCATTGAATAACAATATCTCACGAGTGATTTCATTTGTGGATGTGATACTCGGCATATAAACTAATCATTAAAAATAAGCAGACATGTGTCTAAGGGTTTTTCGATGTGGTGTATTATTATGAGGTGAAAGGGGTGAAAAGTGGGGGTTGAAGGATTCCTAACGGAGCGTGTAGGCCTATCTCTTAAACGGCATAGGCGATAAATTTGAAACTCAGCGAAAAAAATCAGCTTAAAAAGTAAGTAAATCGGTGTTCGACCGTTTTTTCATAAATTAATTTAAGGGGCCAATCGGGTGGTGTGAAATTCTGGGGGAAAAAAGGAGAGAAAGTGTCCTAACTGAATGACTAACTCACTCACTCATCAAACTCAGGGGAAAAAGACAGCTTAAAAAAATAAGTTAATAGGTGTTCAAGCGTTTTTTCATTAATCCAATTTAAGAGGCCCGTGGGGAGGGGTGACATTTTGGTAAAAATAATTGAAAGAAAATGTCCTGTCTGACTCACTCACTCATCACGCCCAACGAAAACTATTCAAGTGGATACATGAAAACGTCAACTAAGGAATGATTTTTGTTTATTCGGGTTTCAAAGAGGTGTTAAGGGGGTAAAAGAGCATTTCATTGAATAACGATATCTCATGAGTTGTTTCTTTGGGGATGTGTTATTCGGTATATAAACTAATCATTAAAAATAATCAGACATATGTCTAAGGGTTTATCGATGTGGTGTATATTATGAGGTGAAAGGGGTGAAAATTGGGGGTTGAGGGATTCTTAACGGAGCGTGTATCTCTGAAACGACAATGGCGAGAAGTTTGAAATTCGACGGGAAAAACAGCTTTAAATAAGTAAATAGGTGTTCGACCTTTTGTTTCATAAATCAAATTCAAGGGGTTCATGGGGAGGGGTGAAATTATCAAAAATAATTGAAAGAAAATGTCCTGACTGACTCACTCACTCATCATCGCCCAGCCAAAATTATTGATGTTAGAAACATGAAATTTTGGGGAAATGTTCGTTGTATGTCGAAAACGTCTACTAAGGAAAGAGTTTTGGATATTCAGGTTCTAAAGTGGTGTTAAGGGGTAAATGTGCATTTCATTGAATAACAATATCTCACGAGTGGTTTCAATTGGGGATGTATACTTGGCATATATTCTAATCATTAAAATAAGCTGACACAGGTCTAATGGTTTTTCGATGTAGTGTATATTATAAGGTGAAAGGGATGAAAAGTGGGGTTTGAAAGATTCCTAACGGAGCGTGTATCTCTTAAACGACATAAGCGAGGTGTTTGAAACTCGGAGGAAATCAATCAGCTTAAAAATAAATAAATAAATAAATAAATAAATAAATAAATAAATAAATAAATAAATAAATAAATAAAATAAATAGGTGTTCGACCGTTTTTTTCATAAATACAATTTAAGGGGCGTATGGGGAGGGGTGAAATTCTGGAAGAAAAACATCCACTAAGGAAGGATTTTTGGATGTTCACTCTCATCGACCAACCAAAACTATTCAAGTTAGAAGAATGATATTTTGGGGATATGTTTGTTGTGTGTCGAAAATGTCTACTAAGGAGGGATTTTTGGATATTCAGGTTCTAAAGGGGTGTCAACGGGGTTAAACCTGCATTTCATTCAATAACAATATGACACGACTATGACGCGAGCGAAGCGAGGTTAAAAATGAGATGGTGTGTGTGTATTACTCAATCACGCAAGTACCACTGGTCCGATTTACATGAATTTTACATGGAAGTAGCTGATTTACCTGGTTAACATATAGGTTACTTTTGATTTCAATAATTTGCACTATTTAAAGATGGCGACCATTTTAGTGACGTCACTACACCCTTTGGTTTCAAACTTTCATATTTCCATTTCAAATAAAAAGAGAACGCTAAGAAGTAGCAAACTTTTGATGGCATATACGAGGTTTAAAATTACATTTTCTATCCGAAAGGTATCTCCAACGGTTAGCGATTAAAACCTAAATTTATGCTATAAAACACGGTCAACGCCGAGCGGTGTAGTTGGACAAAATTTTCCATCCTTAATCTCCCTCTGCGCAGCATCTCGCTTATCCCCTGTTTTAACTGTCACCTTCACATTTTAATTTATTTATGACGCGTAGCGAAGCACGGGTACTTCAGCTAGTAGTCTATAAATGCAATATAGGCTTTAAGGTTGAATTCTTGCAGTTTTTCGATGAGTTGGTTTACTGTTTGGAGGTGGTCCACCGTGCTGAATCCTGATCTGAAACCTGCTTGTTCTATAGGTTGGTTTTCCTCGAGTGATTTTGACATTCTCTTGGTTAATATTTTTGTGAACAGTTTGTATAGACTTGGCAGCAGACTTATCGGTCTATAGTTGTTGATGTCGTCTTTAGCTCCTTTTTTATGGAGCAGGATTATAGTGCTTAGTTTCCATTCCGCTGGTATTTCTTCAGATTCGAGTATTGTGTTGAAGAGTCGAGTGATGATTGCTACAAGTTCCTCACCTCCCCATTTTAGGTATTCGTTAAATATACCATCGTCACCTGGGCATCTTTCATTTTTCATTTCTGTTATTGCTGCACTCACCTCGCTTTGAAGGATGGGGGGTATTTCCTCTTCCTGGTGACCCTTCGTAGTATTCAAATTTTGAATCATACTTTCCCTCTCGAGGGTGCTGGAGTATAGTTTCTCGTAGAATTCCGTGGCATGTCGCAGTATCTCTTCTCTTGAAGCTAGTCTATTTTCTTTTACATCCTTCACTCCTAATATCCAGTGTTTGCCATCTGATATTTCCTCCTGATCTTCCTTACTGATGTCGATCTTTTTGTGCGTTTGTTCAATTCCGCATACTCTGTCTTTTTCTGATGGTTGGTTTCTGCTTCCCGTTTTAATTTCTCCCTCTAGTCAATCAGTCGTCTGGTGCTTTCTTTCAGCTTATTTCCCTTTCTTGACTTTTTCACCCCAATAGAGGATTCTGTAGCAGCTTTTGTGATGCACTTCTCCAGTTTATCATATAGGTTCTGTGTGATCATCTCCCCTTGTTCTTCCAGCTCTTGCAGGTTCTTCTTCAGTTTCTCTGTGTACTGGATTCGGTTGGTTCTTTCCAGGTAGAACCTTTGGGTTTTAACGTATGGGCATTGTTTCTTTGGAATAAGCATTTTCATTCGAACCATTCTGTGATCTGTGTCAAGTTTCAGACCATTGATCACCTGGATATCTTTGATGCCCTCTAGTCTGTCTGCTAGTATGAAGTCAATTTCATTCCTTGTTTTCCCATTTGGTGCTCTCCATGTCCACCTACTGCTTGGTTTTTTCTTGAAAAAGGTATTAACGATTTTTAGTCCTTGTCCCTGTGCGAATTGTATAAGCCTGTCCCCTCGTTCGTTTCTGGATCCATAGCCGTAGGGTTCTATCGGCTCCTCTTCCTCAATTTCTTGATTGCCTATTTTACTATTGAAGTCCCCCATTACAACGGTTCTATGGGCTTTGTAGTGGTTTAATGTGTCTTGTAGAAGGTCGTAGAAATGTTCGATTTCTTCCTCCGTACTAGCTTCTGTGGGAGCATAGACTTGGATAATTGTGAAGGTATGTCTGTTTAATTTCAGGGATAGTACAGCTATCCTCTCAGAGACCCCTTTAACTTCTTTAATGCAATGTTTTTGTTTCTTCTTTATTATGAATCCCACTACTTTCTGTCCTTTCGTTTCGCCTATGTAGCTGAATATATCTCCTTCCAGTGTTTCAATTATTTCCTGCCCATATTTTCTAACCTCACTAAGACCTAGTATATCGAATTTCAGGTCAGCTAATGCATTCTTTAATTCCGTTTCTCTTTCTTCCGTTCTCAGAGTCCTTACATTCCAGGTGGCGATTATTAGTTCTTCCTTGTTCTCCTTGTGTACCGTCTGTATCACCTCCTGGTTGTTGGTGCTCAGTTTTTTGTGTTTAGATCTTTTGTGTTTAGGTCATTCCATTTTGTCCAGTGGCCATTTAGAAGGATCTTCTGATATCCAACTTTAACTTCGTTGTTGCCTTTATTTCTCTGTTCTCTGGCTATGCTTCTTAGTGCTGCTTGGAGCTCTCTCTCATTCTTAGTATGGTCGTCGTCTATATAAACGTCTTGCCCTTTTAGCGTCGCCTTGTTTCGAACTATTCTTAACTTGTCTGTGAAGTTCTTGAAGGTGACTCTCAAGATCCCTCTGTTATTTTTATCTTTCCCTATGTATGTCATGTTCTCTATTTCAACGTCTGCATTTATCTTCCCTAAGATCTCCGTAGCTTTTGCATCTACTTCCTTTGTGTTTTCATTCTCCATCGTTAGTTCTTTTCCTTTAATTACGATATTGTTCTTTCTCATCCTTTTTTCCGTTTGTTCTTCCCATGTCTCTAGGGTTTTGATTCTTTCTGATATCAAATTTAATTTTTCTTGTGTCAAATTTAATTTTTCTTGCGTCGTTTTCTCTATGTTTGTTATTCTTGACTCCACTGCCTCGTTTACCTCTTTCCATTTTTCGTCTGTCTTCTCTATGGTTTCTTTGATAGACATGATTTCTTGTTTCGTTTCACGCCTAAATTCGTCACTCTGGGATTTTAGGTTCCTGAGTTCAGTCAAGATCTCCGATAACATTTCCTTGATTTCCGAACCCTGCTGTTGTTCTTCATCACCGGAACTTTCCGATAATTCCAGAGTGGTCTTGTGGTTTTTCCGATTTTTCTTTTTCGGTGGCATATTGTCTCTCCTGATGTTCGTTAGGATTCCTGCTCTCTCACGTGTTTTATATATGAGAGAACAACTGTTGGATACCGGTATATTTGTGCTGTCTAGGAATGATTTGTGGCATTGATAGTATAGGACTATTCACCGAACTTTATTGTCACAGGTTGTATTTAAAGCCCTCCGCTCAAAATCTAAAGCAGAATCTTCCAAACGAGTGGCGTTACATTCTCACTTGGCAAGGATTTTTGGTGTGAGTACAATCAATTTCATAAACGAATAGGACCTAAAACTGTAAACAGAACCATAGATTTGGACTGAGTTCATTGCCTTCTTTCTGCCTTAGTTTATGAACTGTCATCGGTCCTAAGATGGGTTTGCTCTTGAGTGAGCTCCATCTTAAACTGGGATTGACATGACATGCCTCTTGCATTCCTTCCATATACAGCCCCATCTTGTCTTGAGCATTCCTTTGTGTCTGGGAACATGCTCAATCCACACACCCCTTCCTTTACAAATTAGGTTCCACAATTCGTCTTAGTACTGTACCCGTTCGTCCTGGGGATGCGATGACCCATCTGCTATAACATCACATCCCTGGAGTTCCAGGACAGAGCGGAGTTAAATGAACCTCTAGTCAAATAAGGAATGTGTCGGAAATTCAGCTGAGTTCGTGAAAAAGCAGTGGGTTTCACGAGACAAAGTATCTCTAGGGTCGTTACGGGCTTAAGTTAATAAAAATAATTCAAATATAAATGGGCGCCATCAACTGAATTCCTAGCAAAACCACTTCCTTTCCGGATAAGCCTTACTCAAGACAAGGAAAGAAAAAGGAACATCACACCATCATCAGATCACAACTAAGATAAAAACAAATTTATTTTACTTTGATAGTCAGACAGACATTTTAAATATAATTCCTACCTAAGAGTATGGTCGAATGCAAAGTTAAATTGTCATTGTCCAAAAATCGAACCATCTCCTTTCTAATGCAAAATTATTTCAATCCACATAACAAGAAAAATGTATAAAGTTCTCTTGGGTTCTCAGGATCACTGTAGCACTATGTCTTTCGTCACTGACATTTGTGAAACCTGAGACCTAATTCTCTTTAATTTAACATCAATGTGGATTTAATTAAGTAATTAATCTGCCTAAACATACACATATAATAATCACTCATATTAAATATCACATAAATTATGGTTTGCATGGTATAATTTGAACGTAGAACATGTTAATCAAATGTTCCTAAACATTGAATAATTAATTTACATTATTTACATCGTCATTAATCTATTATCTGTGAATTACAGAAAATTCAAATTCTCATCGGTTATCATCATCATTATTATCAAAATTAAATATTTCTCACATTAATTCTCACTTCAAAATTCCAAATATTCCTGTCAGAATCGTTAACTCATCACCATTACATCATTTAAATTCACATTTCAAGTTGCCATTCCTTCGAATTATCTCTCAATTAAATTTATTTAATTGCATATAAATTCATTAATCATCAGCTTCTTTAATTAATCATCACCTTCTAATTCAGTTATTCATCATCATTACAATCGTCTAATAATTTATTTCAATCAGTTTAATTAATTCAATCTTTAATTCATCCACTTATTTAATTCATCGATTTATTTCAAAATTTAATTTATCAACTTATTTAAATTTCAATCATCTGGTTATTTAGATTATTATTTCATCTAGTCATTCTGATTTTTATTTCATTAGGTCAGATCGTTAACATGCTTAAATCTCAGATTATTATTTCATTAATTATTATTTTCAGAAAATCTTGTATTATCAACTTCATTTACTTGTTTAATTTCCTAACAAATTGTTTAATAAGGTTTATAGAACGTTGTCTTACAGTTTTATTACTTCCAAGTTATATCTCGTATTTAATTATCATGCCAAAAATATTATTGTCTCCATGACATCACGTTGGATCTAACTATCCACAACGACATTATATTTCTTCAATATTCCAAATATCACATTTGAATATAAGAATTGCTACAAAACTCCATAAATATTCAGCACATACAGCATGAATTTCAACAATAACGCTAGACTGGGTACAACGACCTCATGTCCGCTTCAAAATACATTATCAACGTTGCAACTATCAAATGGCAAATTCCACAAAATGCCTATCACAAACTTCTCTTAACCACGTTGCATGATCTACAAAAATATATAAATGGCTTCAAATTATTAACGCACATAATCTCCAATGACTGTAATTACTCTGATCACTTCTAGACAACTTCTTAAACAATTGGAAAAACATTACTTCAGTAATTTAATATTTGCTTTCAAATAACATAAATTCTCTTTCACAAGTTTCATAATTCACATCGTAGAAAAACACCAATGTGCTATAATCTCTCACATCAAAATCTGCAATACTGATCTGCCTTAAAATAATTATGACCATTAATGATTAATCTTACAAGATTAAATTACTTTAAATCCTTCTCAAAGGTATCAAACACAATTATAAAAATCATCAAAGCATCAGCTGTAATAGCTGTTAAACTGAAATTACTCTCAAAAGAGTATAGCAACAAAATATTGGATTGGCAAACAAGAATTACTAAATGCAATCCTGTTGACATTTATCGTTACTTTATTTAACAAAATTTCGACTGATATGTGACTAGTAGTTCCTTGTTTAATTCACTTACATCTCGTGTACATTCGGATGATAAAATGAGTTCCTCAATGGCGAGTAAGATGTGTAACCACCGTTCAATCGTATAAATACGAAGGACCTCGCCCCGTCGACTTGGATGATAGTTCCCTAAACGGTGGGTAAGGTGAGTAGCCACCATACAATCGTATAAATACGAAGGACCCCACCTCGTAGGCTATATGAATGAATGTACTAGAAAGGAATCAACAAGTTTCTAGTTGTCATATAAAAGCGACGTTCATTCACTAAAGTGAATAACTTCTTAATATCTCCAAACAATCCAATGGAAAAATCCCTACTGATGAATAATACACACTCGCTAGTATGCAATGAACTGACGAAGTAGTTTCTGATAATCAATTGCAGATCACGAGTTCGAAATACTCGTTACTCAAAAAAAAACTATTCATGAAAAATACCCTAGCTGGAAAAATGTCTATAAGACCAAACATCTTCTTAATAAAGCCAAACAACGGTGAGAATATCGAATAATGATGCCTGCCATATCATATGGTCACTCCATATTCTAGCAAATTCGAAGTATATAAATTCAAACCATGTCTTAATAATCAAATCACTCCTATTAGAAAAATATACATGTGTGCCCAGTATTCATGAAAATAATCGTATCAGGTAGATAGAACTCTTACAATACCTTTCATTATCAGTTGTAATATAATTTCCAAGATCGTCGATTTTCCCTACCTAAAGATTTCTCGCAAGATCGGCGTGAATATCATTTCATCCATGAAATGATGATTTCCTTCGAAATCCCAAGCGAATCAGCTGTTGGACTCCTCTCGTCAGGAACCGAATCCATCGCTCTGTGGTGCCATCTTGTCTCTATTCACGTTTACTCGATCATGTTGAACCTCGGATTACCCATAGCGGATATCGTCCAACTCCTTCTCGAAAAGTTCATGGTAACAGCGGACCCCCTACTCTTCTTCTAATATGCGCCACTGTTCCGATAAATGTTCAGTTTGAGAATTGTAAGTCCACTCTCAACTTACTGCAAAGTTCTACTTGAGTAAAATAAAAATTTTACTAGATAGTGTTCAAGATTACGATACACCCTGTATCTGTCTGTAATATGTAATCCATGAAAATGGCATAAGATAAAAATCTTATAAATGCACGCTGTAATGTTCATCAGAGCCTATGCTAAACATTCAGTTTACTTGAAATAGTAAAAAGTCGTTTGAATGTATTATATAACAGCATGGTTATAAGGTTAATTGTGAAAGCCTGTGTTCGAACAACGTCGAAATGAAGCTTGAAATAAAGTCTTCATATGCGATCAGTGTGGTTTTGAAATACCCCGGCTATCTACAATTGTCTTCTCGGCTAGGTCGCCTGTATCAACGACCCGCGCGGCCTCTGTTGCTCGGTGATGCGAGAAATGTCGCCTACACTTGCCGTGACGGTTTACGTGTGTTGCGTGACCTTCAATGCCCGTCTCGCTGTGCTATAGAGCTGCTCTGTACTGCTCCTCTCATTGAGCTCAACTGAACTGCTTAGCGCTGTGTCTTGGCTTATGAGCTCCGTGCGGCACGTGGCTAATTCTCCCCACCACGGTGCTCCTACGTCACGAAGATAGTCTCGAACCCGACTCCTCTCGGCTGTTCTGTTATACAATAACTTATTTCCATAAAATTATTTCCACATATAATGCATGTCATATATACTCTTCTAAGTTGTTTTAACTTATTATAATCCCATATATATTTCAATAAAGCTTCACATCTTTATTAATAATTCTATCTTCTCACAGATTTCAATGCCTCCTTGATTCTTGATCTCCTACGTCATCTTGGCTTTCTTCTTGACGCGATCGATGCGCTATCTTATCTGAATGCTTCCCAAAACCTCAACTATAGCTTAATGTCAGCTGGCGTAGCCGATAGCCTAAAATAGGTATCGGGTACATCTCTCCCGTACATCTCCTTTTTTTTTTATCAGGATTGAGAAAAAAAATACACTCTCAGGCATTCAATATATTATACATGTACACGATAGCTCTACAATTTCCTTTACTCAGCATGATGGTACTTTCTGACTCTCTATAATGATGACTTCCAATGATTAACACCTTGATTCTGTGTTATTCTCACGTTTATTCCTTCTTTCTTCACTTGTGCTGGCTCGATTGACATCTCTCACTGTCTCCTCGAGTGGTGCACTAGGCTGTCTATCCTCTTGTCTTGACCTTTCATGCCCACGATTTTCCCTTCTGTCGTTAGGATCGTTTCTTCGGCCTTCCTGTCGGTCGTTTCCATTAAACTGTTGACCTTGGTTCCAGTTATTCCTTCCCCGATATCTGTTATTATACCGATTCCTGTCCTGATACCTGGAATTTTGGTTATAATTCCTATACCGGCTATCTCTCGCTTCTTGATCGTATGGCCTTTCATATGGTCCTCTATATCGATCATTTCCTCTTGCGTTACGGATATTTCCTCGATTCCCATCGTTCCGTCGGTTTTCCCAGGAATCCCTTCTGTCCGTTTGAGCTGCATTGTCCACGACTACCGCATTTACTTCTTGCGTGTTTCTGTTGTCGTTTCGATTACTTCTCGGTGTAACCTGTGCGCTCGTATAATCCAATCTCCGCAAAATATCATCATAATGTTCCAGCGTATTGGCTCCCGATGCTATCAAAGATCGCTGTACCTCTATCGGTAACTGTCGCGCTATAGCTTGCAAAAGCTCTTCTTCTGGCAATGGAGGAATAAGGAACTGTAATTTAGCCAGTTGTGACGTGAAGTAGTTGGCGTAATGCGTCGGATGTGACGTAGAATAGCGTTTAGAGTACATCTCCGCTCTTACGTTGAGTTGATCCTCGGCTCTCCAGAATCTCCTCAAGAAAGCCATGGCAAATTGCTCCATGTTCGCAAAGTTGCTTCTGAACGCTCTAAACCACGTAAGTGCAGATCCATCTAAGGCGCGTTCTACTATCCTTAGCTCTCTATCTTTGGCTACCCTGTGTTCCGCCATGTAGTCTCGAATATCTCGCAGAAATTCTACTGGTGTAACTCCTGTATTTCCCGAAAACTTTCTCGGTTTGTCATCTAGGTTCCTTATAATTGTGACTGGACCTGAGTATCGTTCACTTGGACTCGACGTACTCCTACTCGAACTTGGATTCTCCTGAGGGGTTGAACTGACCCTTTCGAATGTCACATTCGGTTGCATTTGACGGTCTTCTACCATGCTCGTGTCTTGATTCGTCATACTGCGGTCTATCGCTGTTTGATTCATCAATGTTTCCCCTGATGTTACATTCTGACTGGTAAAACTGTTAACTATGGATTCTAGTTTAGTCATCCTGTCTTCTGCTAATCTCTTGACCTGAGTCTTCAACTCATCTAACGATGTAACGTCCTGCGTCTTGTTACTTTCGTCTAGATCGTTCCTCAACTTGTCAATCTTTCCTTCGCACGTGTTCTTCACTAACGTGACTTGTTCTTTCAACAGATCAACATCTGTTCTAAATAGTGTTGAATCTAATTTCATCGCTTCCTTGCTTTCCGTAAACCTAACTTCTAAGTTTGCCATACCTGCGATTAATTTTTCATCTAACCCGTCACGTTTCTCTTTTGCTTCGGCATCGACCTCATTATATCGTTCTTCAACAATTGCTCCGACTCTATTTTTAAATAAAGTTAAGTTTTCGTTAACCTTTTGCTCTATATCGTCGTCTATCTTTCTAATATCCTTCTGCAATTGATTTTCTAACGACTTTATATTAGAATTGACCTCTCCCAAGACTTCATCTTTAATGGTCCTAATTACTGTCTTCAAATCTTTTATTTCGTTACCTAGATTCGTTTCTAGACTCTTAATCTTAGTCTCGAAAGATACTTCGGTAGACCAATCTTGAATTTTTCCTACATCTGCCACTAAACCATCGATGTCGAATCTCAACTTCGATACATCTGACTTAATGTCTTTCTGTATGGTCATAACATCTGTTCTTAAAGTAAAAATATTTTCTTCCCCTCTACTTTCTAACTCGATAATATTTTTCCTTAATATCTGAACATTTTCCTCTCCTTTCATGTTTACTGCAATTATGTCTAATTGTAAAGTTTTCAACATCTCATTGTTCTTCAAAGTTAAACTATTCTCTAATCTGGTTAACTTATTTTCTAATTCAGTATTAGTTTCTTCACTACGAGACTGTAATTTCTCTTCCAACGATTTGAAGTTATCTTTCAAGTTAGCTTTTAAATGACTTTCAGTCCTTGACTGTAATCTTTCTTCTAACAACATCAACTCATCTTTGCTATTTGACTGTAATAGTTTTAAATTTTCTTCACTAGTTGACTGCAATAATTTTATATTAGCTTCGTTACTAATCTGTAATGATTTTAAATTCTCTTCAGTACTAGTTTGCAATGCTTGTACATTCTCTTTACATTTAGCTTCTAATCTAGCTTCTGAATTATTAATTTGTTCTTTAACTTCAGTTTCCATCTTAGAAATGGTTTCTGCAATTCCAGACATACCCGTCTGTAACTCTCCTAACACCTTCGCTAAATCCTCTGGCAACATAATTATATTTCAATATAGAATTATATAGAGACGTTAGACAACAACACATCGCAATGTCTCAATTCCTGCATTCACTTGGGTATAGGGAAAAATATCTTATAACTAACATGATATTACTAATACGATTAACATGAACACTGGATTGGGCACACAAGTACATTGTCTGACTAAGTATAATAAATTTTGTAACACACTTAAATGAACTTGAGATCAATCTCTCAGTAATCTAAATCTGATGTGATTCCATAGAATTAACAAAATCGAAAAGCCCCACTAGTTGGATAAAGCCAATTCTCCCTCTCTCTCTGTACCCGTTCGTCCTGGGGATGCGATGACCCATCTGCTATAACATCACATCCCTGGAGTTCCAGGACAGAGCGGAGTTAAATGAACCTCTAGTCAAATAAGGAATGTGTCGGAAATTCAGCTGAGTTCGTGAAAAAGCAGTGGGTTTCACGAGACAAAGTATCTCTAGGGTCGTTACGGGCTTAAGTTAATAAAAATAATTCAAATATAAATGGGCGCCATCAACTGAATTCCTAGCAAAACCACTTCCTTTCCGGATAAGCCTTACTCAAGACAAGGAAAGAAAAAGGAACATCACACCATCATCAGATCACAACTAAGATAAAAACAAATTTATTTTACTTTGATAGTCAGACAGACATTTTAAATATAATTCCTACCTAAGAGTATGGTCGAATGCAAAGTTAAATTGTCATTGTCCAAAAATCGAACCATCTCCTTTCTAATGCAAAATTATTTCAATCCACATAACAAGAAAAATGTATAAAGTTCTCTTGGGTTCTCAGGATCACTGTAGCACTATGTCTTTCGTCACTGACATTTGTGAAACCTGAGACCTAATTCTCTTTAATTTAACATCAATGTGGATTTAATTAAGTAATTAATCTGCCTAAACATACACATATAATAATCACTCATATTAAATATCACATAAATTATGGTTTGCATGGTATAATTTGAACGTAGAACATGTTAATCAAATGTTCCTAAACATTGAATAATTAATTTACATTATTTACATCGTCATTAATCTCTTATCTGTGAATTACAGAAAATTCAAATTCTCATCGGTTATCATCATCATTATTATCAAAATTAAATATTTCTCACATTAATTCTCACTTCAAAATTCCAAATATTCCTGTCAGAATCGTTAACTCATCACCATTACATCATTTAAATTCACATTTCAAGTTGCCATTCCTTCGAATTATCTCTCAATTAAATTTATTTAATTGCATATAAATTCATTAATCATCAGCTTCTTTAATTAATCATCACCTTCTAATTCAGTTATTCATCATCATTACAATCGTCTAATAATTTATTTCAATCAGTTTAATTAATTCAATCTTTAATTCATCCACTTATTTAATTCATCGATTTATTTCAAAATTTAATTTATCAACTTATTTAAATTTCAATCATCTGGTTATTTAGATTATTATTTCATCTAGTCATTCTGATTTTTATTTCATTAGGTCAGATCGTTAACATGCTTAAATCTCAGATTATTATTTCATTAATTATTATTTTCAGAAAATCTTGTATTATCAACTTCATTTACTTGTTTAATTTCCTAACAAATTGTTTAATAAGGTTTATAGAACGTTGTCTTACAGTTTTATTACTTCCAAGTTATATCTCGTATTTAATTATCATGCCAAAAATATTATTGTCTCCATGACATCACGTTGGATCTAACTATCCACAACGACATTATATTTCTTCAATATTCCAAATATCACATTTGAATATAAGAATTGCTACAAAACTCCATAAATATTCAGCACATACAGCATGAATTTCAACAATAACGCTAGACTGGGTACAACGACCTCATGTCCGCTTCAAAATACATTATCAACGTTGCAACTATCAAATGGCAAATTCCACAAAATGCCTATCACAAACTTCTCTTAACCACGTTGCATGATCTACAAAAATATATAAATGGCTTCAAATTATTAACGCACATGATCTCCAATGACTGTAATTACTCTGATGACTTCTAGACAACTTCTTAAACAATTGGAAAAACATTACTTCAGTAATTTAATATTTGCTTTCAAATAACATAAATTCTCTTTCACAAGTTTCATAATTCACATCGTAGAAAAACACCAATGTGCTATAATCTCTCACATCAAAATCTGCAATACTGATCTGCCTTAAAATAATTATGACCATTAATGATTAATCTTACAAGATTAAATTACTTTAAATCCTTCTCAAAGGTATCAAACACAATTATAAAAATCATCAAAGCATCAGCTGTAATAGCTGTTAAACTGAAATTACTCTCAAAAGAGTATAGCAACAAAATATTGGATTGGCAAACAAGAATTACTAAATGCAATCCTGTTGACATTTATCGTTACTTTATTTAACAAAATTTCGACTGATATGTGACTAGTAGTTCCTTGTTTAATTCACTTACATCTCGTGTACATTCGGATGATAAAATGAGTTCCTCAATGGCGAGTAAGATGTGTAACCACCGTGCAATCGTATAAATACGAAGGACCTCGCCCCGTCGACTTGGATGATAGTTCCCTAAACGGTGGGTAAGGTGAGTAGCCACCATACAATCGTATAAATACGAAGGACCCCACCTCGTAGGCTATATGAATGAATGTACTAGAAAGGAATCAACAAGTTTCTAGTTGTCATATAAAAGCGACGTTCATTCACTAAAGTGAATAACTTCTTAATATCTCCAAACAATCCAATGGAAAAATCCCTACTGATGAATAATACACACTCGCTAGTATGCAATGAACTGACGAAGTAGTTTCTGATAATCAATTGCAGATCACGAGTTCGAAATACTCGTTACTCAAAAAAAAACTATTCATGAAAAATACCCTAGCTGGAAAAATGTCTATAAGACCAAACATCTTCTTAATAAAGCCAAACAACGGTGAGAATATCGAATAATGATGCCTGCCATATCATATGGTCACTCCATATTCTAGCAAATTCGAAGTATATAAATTCAAACCATGTCTTAATAATCAAATCACTCCTATTAGAAAAATATACATGTGTGCCCAGTATTCATGAAAATAATCGTATCAGGTAGATAGAACTCTTACAATACCTTTCATTATCAGTTGTAATATAATTTCCAAGATCGTCGATTTTCCCTACCTAAAGATTTCTCGTAAGATCGGCGTGAATATCATTTCATCCATGAAATGATGATTTCCTTCGAAATCCCAAGCGAATCAGCTGTTGGACTCCTCTCGTCAGGAACCGAATCCATCGCTCTGTGGTGCCATCTTGTCTCTATTCACGTTTACTCGATCATGTTGAACCTCGGATTACCCATAGCGGATATCGTCCAACTCCTTCTCGAAAAGTTCATGGTAACAGCGGACCCCCTACTCTTCTTCTAATATGCGCCACTGTTCCGATAAATGTTCAGTTTGAGAATTGTAAGTCCACTCTCAACTTACTGCAAAGTTCTACTTGAGTAAAATAAAAATTTTACTAGATAGTGTTCAAGATTACGATACACCCTGTATCTGTCTGTAATATGTAATCCATGAAAATGGCATAAGATAAAAATCTTATAAATGCACGCTGTAATGTTCATCAGAGCCTATGCTAAACATTCAGTTTACTTGAAATAGTAAAAAGTCGTTTGAATGTATTATATAACAGCATGGTTATAAGGTTAATTGTGAAAGCCTGTGTTCGAACAACGTCGAAATGAAGCTTGAAATAAAGTCTTCATATGCGATCAGTGTGGTTTTGAAATACCCCGGCTATCTACAATTGTCTTCTCGGCTAGGTCGCCTGTATCAACGACCCGCGCGGCCTCTGTTGCTCGGTGATGCGAGAAATGTCGCCTACACTTGCCGTGACGGTTTACGTGTGTTGCGTGACCTTCAATGCCCGTCTCGCTGTGCTATAGAGCTGCTCTGTACTGCTCCTCTCATTGAGCTCAACTGAACTGCTTAGCGCTGTGTCTTGGCTTATGAGCTCCGTGCGGCACGTGGCTAATTCTCCCCACCACGGTGCTCCTACGTCACGAAGATAGTCTCGAACCCGACTCCTCTCGGCTGTTCTGTTATACAATAACTTATTTCCATAAAATTATTTCCACATATAATGCATGTCATATATACTCTTCTAAGTTGTTTTAACTTATTATAATCCCATATATATTTCAATAAAGCTTCACATCTTTATTAATAATTCTATCTTCTCACAGATTTCAATGCCTCCTTGATTCTTGATCTCCTACGTCATCTTGGCTTTCTTCTTGACGCGATCGATGCGCTATCTTATCTGAATGCTTCCCAAAACCTCAACTATAGCTTAATGTCAGCTGGCGTAGCCGATAGCCTAAAATAGGTATCGGGTACAGTACATTCGTCACTTTGTCAACTGGAGAAAATTTGAATATCTACCAAGTTTACCAAGGTTTTACTGCCATACAGCAGCGCATTCCAAACACTTTTTAAAAATATTTTGGGTTATTTGGCAATGCTAGTTGAGGTGAAGAGGTTTCGCCTCTCTAATAAAGGCGATCTTCGTTGTGTGTACTAGTTTTTTATATTTGTTTTCTTTGCATGTTGAGGGCATTGAGGGTGCCACCAACTTCACCATTATCACTGTTAGTTCCCCTTGACGCCCAGTCAGAACAACCATGTCATCAGTTTCATAACAGTATGTAATGAAAGTGTTGTTGCACACCTCTAATATCACATGGACATTACTTTTTGTTTTTGTCAAATTTTCTGTATATGTTTCAACTTAGTAGTTGTCAAATAAAATTCGATAAGGAACATATTGGCTTTTTTGGCTTTTTTTGGTGGTGGGGGTGGGGGGGGGACGTTGGTACTAACTCTAGGGCGAGGTTGAGGAACCGGCGTCGAGGATTTCCCCCTGTCTGCAGTAGAGACGATGTCCAAAGTGCTGCATAGTTGTTGACTGTTACCTGACAGTGCGGGGTGTAAAGACAGTTCAGTAGTGTAACAGTTTATGTGATACTAATGGGAGTGTGGTCTGCTGATGTAATTAGGCGCTCCTTCGGGGCTCCATTCTGAAGTCTTGGGTTCCTCCTGCTGCTCATGTCGGCGCTGCCACATCTCTCCTCCACTGACAAACATCTCCTCGGTTGAATGACTGGCTCAATGTTGACATTGTTTCCCTTACAATGGGTCTTGCATCGTTCTTCCGAAATTGCATCTCGTCTGTTTGTTATTATATGGGAACGGATGATCCATCTGTGGGTCGGGCAATACGGGATATAACAAGAATTTGGAAGCTTTAAGTGCATTGTCAATGAATCATCCTAATTGCCTTTCTAGGAGCTGGATTGCACGTTAGATCGCGTCAGTCACATTTTGCATCTGCTCTCAAGAGTCGCTCTCATATATTACTTAAGTTATTGCCTTTCTTCTCCCATAACTTTCTATCATCCATCTCCATTCTTTTAGAATTTCCTGTCGAAGGTTACATTCGCTACCCTAATTCTTTCCTCATGGCAACCATCCTCCATTCTTTTTTACACTTCACTTCCAATTTTCATGCTATTTCATCTCGTCCAGAAACATTAACCCTAGACGTCTCTGATCGATTGCTCTCAAATTCCGAACTTCTTAAATGGCTGGCTATGTGCCACGTACTGTAGCTTGGGGATTGAAACTGGTTGTTTTTGTGATTTGTGATTTCCTAGACCACCTCGTCATCTCGAAGGTCTGGATTCAATTCCCGGCTCGACCAAGGAATTCAATTCTGGTCTGAGGGCTGGAAAAGGGTACACTCAGCCTCGTGAGGTAAAACTCAGAAGAGGACCTGGAGGATTTCTTTCTTGTTTTCCCGTTTCTACTTCAGGCAAATTCCGTGGTGGTTCCTACCTTAAACCACAGCTGCCTCCGTCCGTATGCTCACCTCTATTTCAACTACACAACTAGTACAGACAACACAATAACACAGGTTATCAGACACACAAGAAGGCAGTGTGGTAGCCTACTCCCCTATGTGCTTTGTCTCTAAGCAACTGACACCTCTGAACTGGGCCCTAGGGGACGAGATTCCTAATTGGTTGGTTCTTATGTTTAGGGGCTGCGACAACGCGGTCATGTAGCCCCGTGTACTTTGGGTGTGTGTAGAATCTGTCTGAAAACCAGTGTTAATTGTGATGACTGTATTAGTGCGTTTTATCTGTTTTTTAATTTAAGTATAGACTGCAACTTAGAATTTTTCAAATAGTTCCTACTTTTGTCGCCAAGCGCCACCGTCAACGACTACTAGGCCCAGTTCAGAACTTAGCTACTAGACGCCACCGCAGTCGGCTCTTGGCAACGAACATAGAAACCTAAGAGCGTTGTTTACATTACTAACCTATCCAATTTAGCTTCACACAGGTGTAATTAGTAACGTTCTTTAACATGCCATAAATCTATGACATGGGACCGCCGGCTTTACTTCCCCTCCGAAGGAAGGTATACTGAGGGATTTTTAACGCTCTTAAAAATCCGACGGCTTCGGCCGGGTTTGAACCCGCTATCTTGGGCATAGAAGCTCAGCATGCTACCGACTATGCCACCGAAGCCGCGACGAGATCCCTATCTTGGGGGGTATGGGGTAAACAATTCATAAAATTGGGATGAGCCACAGTTCAGAGTATACGTTACTGTTGACCAAGCAAATAGAAATGAGGAAATCAATCAAAAACATGATAAATTGCATCAGGATATATTTGCAAAAGTCAAAGAAAATTTTTAAAGAAATACATTGAAGTTGAATTAAAATGGATCCAGGTTTGGAAAAACTGTTCGAAAGGTCCCTATCCCACTCTCTTGTTGGCTGGCGAAAAGTAAATACAAAACTCTTAACTAATAATACACTCCCTCTAAGAGAAACATTCTACTTTTAAGTCCTATGAAACGCTCAGAGAAGAACTATGAAAACAAAAATATGCAAACTAGGTTAATGATGAAAGACGAGAAAACCCTATCTTACTCTAGCAACGGCGGGTTCGGTGGTGTTGTTGGTGGTATTCTGAGTTTCTACGCCCAAGATCGTGGGTTCAAACCCTGCCGAAGTCGTCAGATTTTCTAATAGCGTTAAAAATCCCTCAGTGTGCTTTCCTTTGGAGGGGATGTAAAGCGGACGGGCCCATTTCATGATTTATGGCATGTAAAAGAACCCCCCACTAACTACAATTGTGAGAAGCTAAATTTGTGGGTTAGACTTGATTAACGCCCTATTACGTTCCAACGTTCGCCATCAGGTGCTGGTTGTGCTGGCATCCAGTATTCAAGTTCACAGCTAGGTGTCGTTGACAGTAGCATTTGGTTGCAAAAGTAGGAACTACTTGAAATTCATCATCTGCAGTCCTTACTATAATTACAGATAGCACACACTAATACAGCCATCACAATTAACACCAGTCACGAGACAGATTCTACACACACCCAAAGTATACGGGGCTACATGACCGCGTTGTCGCAGCACCTAAGCTGAGAAACCATAAATCTAGCAAGAAAAAATTAATAAAAAGTATTTCCGTGAAGAACTACAGTAAATAGCCTATTTTCATATATCCTACTTATATTAATTGCCTCTATCAACATAAAAATTTTCAGTTTGATTGCTATAATAGATTCGTAGATATTGAGAACCGTCTAAATATTTCGGATGGTCACCATGTTGGATTTTTATAAATAGGCCTTAGAGAGATATGAACTATTACATGATGATTATTGTGTAGGTGTTTTATTCAAACTTCAATTTCATGATTAGGAGACAAGAAATAAAAACCTGATGTTAAAATTTCGCTCTGCGGCTATCTTATGGTTATGGAAATAATTAAAATGAAATAGATTCCAGTGGATTAAAATGTATATAAGCATATACCGTACCAAGTTTCACTCCGCTCGGATGGTTAAATCGCGAGAAACGTCCATTTGACTATTTAAATTTTCCGTCGCCGCCATGTTCGATTTGTGTTATTGAACGTCCCAAAGGTGAATTTATGTTTATAGCCTCTATACACATTCAAAATTTCAGTTTGATTGCTGTCATAGATTAATAGATATTGTGAACCGTCAAAATATTTCGGATGGTCGTCATGTTGGAATTCAATATATATAGGCCATAGAGTTGTGTACTATTAAATGAGGATTATTGAGTACGTTCATTATTCAAACGTTGATTTCGATCGCATGAATAAAACACAAGAAAATATAATCATTTTAAAATTTCGCACAGCAGCCATCTAGAGGTAATGTAAACAATTGAACTAAATTAGATGTCAGCGCATTGCAATTTGTGTTGTCATTTGCAGTAGAAAGATTCACTGCGTTCGGATGGTTAAATCGCGAAAAAAGTCTATTTAATTGTTTCAAATTAGCTCGGCCGGCATGTTAGTTTTTTAGTTAACAGGTTTTTGATAGTGACATTGGTGAACGTCCAGTAGGGTCCATTATCACCTTACAAAATTTCAGGGTGATATGAGTAATAGTTACGGAGATATAGAATGCCGGTGAAATATTTCGCACATCCACCATGTTGGATTGGTGAGACGTAAAAACTTTGAGGGGCACGGTCGGGATCGGACAGAATAGTACTATGACTTTACCGAGTTTCATTGAAATAGCTCCAGCCGTTTAGAAGTTATTCTGAGGGGGGGGGGGTCACAGACACGGACGCACACACATACACAAACACATACACGCACACACACCCGGACAAAATGTGATTTCATAAGCCTATTTTAGCCTACTTTCGATTTTTGCAAAAAATGAAAGTAGACTTATGAGATCAACACAGGGCGAAAAAAAGGGTGTCTGTCTGTGTGTGTGTGTGTGTGTATGTGTGTGAGTCTGTGTGTGTGTGTGTACTCTGAATGTCTGTCACCCCCCCCCCTATCAATTCGAACGCGGTGAACGCGAATTGAACGAAATTTGGCACAAAGAAGCACTAGCAAAGGACAGCTCAGTGTCATGTTTTATATCACCGCCATCTTGATGGAAACGTAATGGCGGCCACACAAATGTTCAAAGCTTAAATCAAATTACGACTAACCTAATCATCCGATCTCTACCAAATTTTTCAACAACATACCTTTATCGGGGGAGCATCCTTTGACCAATCTAATAGGTAATTAGCCTAATAGTTTGCGGATGGCGGCCATCTTTGTGTCAAAATCGATTCCCCCTATTAATTCGAACACAGTGAAACCGAATGGAACGCAATTTGGTACAGAGGTAGCACAAGCAAAGGGCACCTCAGTGTCATGCTTTATATCACCGCCATTTTGACGGATACGTAATGGCGGGCACACAAATGTTCAAAGCTTAAATCAAATTACGATTAACCTAATCATCCGATCTCTACCAAATTTTGCATCAACATACCTTTTTGGAGGGAGCATCCTTTGACAAATTAATAGGTCATTAGCCTAATATTTTGTGGATGGCGGCCATCTTTGTGTGAAAATCGATTCCCCCTATTAATTCGAACACGGTGAAACCGAATTGATTTTTTTACAGAGGTAGCACTGGCAAAGGACACCTCATATTCATGTTTAATATCCCTATAGCACGTTGTATTTCAACAAGCTACTACAACCAACATTCAATTATACTCCTTGAAAAGGACGAAGAGTTATAAGAATACCCATGCATTTAGGAGAAAGTAGGCTATATTTTGTTTACTGAACATCTTGTTTAATTAATTAAAATAGGCTAATAATTATCCTACGTCAATCGTAATCTGTCTCAACTGTTTGTATCAAAGTGGCACAACGAGTTCCATAAATCGTAGGAATAACAACATAACCCTAATTGAATATGATAATAATCCGATAATAATTGATGATACCTAATCACACATCAGCCTAGTCACATCCATTAAGGTAACCGAGGAACAACTGGATCCGATATATATACTAATATAATAAAGCTGAAGAGTTTGTGTGTTTGTGTGTTTATGTGTTTAAATGCGCTAATCTCTGGAACTACCATTCCGATTCGAAAAATTCCTTTTTATATGATAGCCAGATTCAAGAGGAATAGTTTAGTCTATTTAGTATTAGGCTACATCTCTCAGGTAACCTTAAAGATTGATTTTTGTTCAGTAAGTCGGTAGAACAAGCGGTCCCGAACAACTCTATCCGCATGCGCTGGCGTTATGGTTAGTGATACGTACACCATTTCCCCTATCTGAACCAAAATTTGTATACTTACCCTTTGGAAACCTGCAAGTAACACTGTTTACATGAAATTTCGGACAGACCACTCCATTCCTTGAATTTAGGCCCTTTGGAACAAATCTACAACGTTTCACCGATCAGAACCAAAATTTGTATACTTACCCTTTGCAACCCTACGAGTAACCCAGACCACTCCATTTCCTGCATTTAGTCCCTTTGGCACAAATCTACACCGTTACACCGATCTGAACCAAAATTTGTATACATACCCTTTGGAACCCTGCGAGTAACACTGCCTACATGAAATTTCAGACAGACCACTCCATTCCCTGCATTTAGGTCCTATGGCACAAATCTACACCGTTTCACCTATCTGAACCACATTTTGTATACTTACCCTTTTAAACCCTGAGGGTGACACTGCCCACTTCAAATTTTGGACAGACCACTCCGTTTCCTGCATTTAGGCCCTTCATCACAAATCCACACCGTTTCTCCTAATTGCACCAAATTTTACATACACTTTGAAACCCTGCTGGTAACACTGACCACTTGATATTTTGGACAACGCTCCCCATTCCCTACATTTAGAATAACAGACAAAATGGACTTGAAATCCACGTATTAAGGCCCTAGAACCAGTCATGTCCGTAGTAGTGTAACTGTAAGAGTATTTTAATAAGTCTATTGTTGAAGGGTAGTTCGGGCTGCACATGTCACCCCTACCAGAGTTTCTGGTGCAGAATTGCGAAAATGGTTGCATCTTGCGCTGTTTATAAATTGCAGTCACGGGGGGGGGGGGGGGGGGGGCGGTAATTGGTGCAGAATGATTTCTTAGGTCCCTTTAAACAGTTATCATCATGTAAATATTTTGCCTCTGTATAAGTGCAATGGTGTTGGTGCAGTACATTGAGGTTATCAGCTGCAATAAGCGTTGGCGCCTCCAAATTTACCTTATTTATTCCGAAACTTATCGTTAAGCGCTTTGTGGCGATAAATGATCCTATTGTTACCTCAGTAGCTCGGGACAGCCGAAGTTTTCCAAAGAGTTCTGATTTTATTTATTTATTTCGTATGGCAAAAACAAGGATACGTTATAAATACATATATCTTCCAATTTTATATACATTATTTACAGATCAATGATACACATTCAAAACTTAATGTCCAGACTTTTCAGCCAGTCCATTGCTTCCGTAGAGGCACTATGTAATTCTCGGGCAGATCCATTGAATTTTCTCTTTGGGCAGTCCATAAAAATGTACTGGATGGTCTGAGGCACATTACCACAGTCGCAGAATGGGTCTTCAGATTTTCCCCACTTATGAAGCCAGAATTTACACCTGCCATGATTTGTCCTGATTCTGTTTAGAGATGTCCATTCCCTTCTCGGTAAGTTGAAACCAGGCGGAGCTCTACAAGGATCATGGATTAAACCCAGGTGGTCGGGATTTGAAGAGGACCATTCTTCATGCCAGATCTCATCAGCATCAAACTGGGTTTCCAGGAGCTTCTCACCTAGCTTCCATGATCGGTTTCTGAGGGTTGCAGTCGTGATGTAAGGGCAGTTGAGGATTACTGCGGCATTTCTGCCATTCTCTTACAAGAGCTCTGATTATTTTCCTACGGCACTATGCGACAAAAAACGACACTATTGGTCTCTACATTTCTAACAGCCAATGAGATATAGGCCCTAGGCAGTGTCTTTTATTTCACTTACTCATCTGTCTATTTTTTTGTAAATTTGTTTCTAAATTACATGTGTCAGTGCTGTAGTTAGTAAATAGCTGTTTCCCTATTCATAATAATCATTACGGGAAAATGAACTGAATGTCACGTCCATTATACTCTACTACTTATCACCCCCACTACACCACCACCATCACCATCACCACCACCACCACCACCACCACAAAAAGATTCATTTTTAGCCTACTTTTCACATTTTGCAAAAATGAGGAAAAAGTAGTCTTATGAGATCGGGCAAATGTGTGTCTGTCTGTCTGTCCTTCTGTCTGTCTGGCTGTGTGTGTGTGTGTGTGTCCCCCCCCCCTATCAACTCCTAAACGGATGCAGCAACCGAAACAAAATTTGGTAGGAGTAAAGATCTATACCTGAATATCTCACGGCCATATTTGAAAATGATGTCAGTGCTACCAACTGCTGAAAAATCGCAATTGAAATTTGAGCTCCATGTTCGATATCTTGGAAGGTATGAATGGGAGCTATTTCAAAATTGACACACGTATAGATAATAATATTTCAGTTTAATTTCCAGGAGGCCATGCATGGCAGTGTTGCCAAAATGATTCTAAGCCTGCTGATAGGTCTAATTTTAAATGCATATAACTTCTATACTATCAATTGGATTTCAACCAAATTTTGTATGTAATATGTGTACATAAACAGATATGACTGAGCGTATTCGTACGAGCCACCAGGGCTGCCAACTGTCAATAAAAGTTATCTCTATTCTTTTATCCAAATACCAATATCTCAGAAAGTATGTAAGCCGACAGCTTTAAACTATGCACACGTATAGTACCTGACATTCTAAATTAATTTGGAGTAACTTATGTACATCAGTGCTACCAACATGATTCTAAGACTGCTGAAAGGACCAATTTTTAAATACATGCAACTTCTATAATATCAATTGGATTTCAACCAAATTTCCTATGTGCTATGTGTACCATAACAGATAGGACTATGCTTATTCTTAAGAGCAACCAGGGCTGCCAACTGTTAATAAATGCTGTCTCTATTTTTTTACCCAAATATTAATATATCAGAAAGTATGTAAGCCAACAGCTTTAAACTTTGCGAATGTATAGTACCTAACATTCTAGATTAATTATGAGAAACTAATATACGTCAGTGCTGCCAACATGACTCTAAGCCTGTTGATAGGTCCAATTTTCAAATACATGTAACTTCTATACTAACAAATGGATTTCATCCAAAGTTGGCACAGCAAGATATCATAATATTTCAGATTATTTCTGACCAACGCATGCGTGGCATTGTTGCCAACATGATTTTACGCGCGCTGATAGATCCAATGTCTAACTGCATGTAACGTCCATGCTATCCATTGGACTTCAACCAAATATTGTATTCTGTATCTTAAGAGATGGAACTAACAATATAGTCAGTCACCAGGGCTGCCAACTGTGGTGTTCTATTAGGCTACATGTATATTTCGAACTAATTAGAAATTTCGATATTACCAACTTAATTTCGCTATTTTTCTAGATAGGTCTATATAGATTGGCATGAATCTTAAATTTTAAGAAAAGTAGGCTCATTAGTTCGTCACGGAACTTCTTGTTAAAATGTTGTTTTCTGTTAGTTTAAGTATCATGTGCCAGTTCTGTAGTAGTATTCATTATCATCCATAAAACAAATAAATCCACCGGGCGAAGCCGGACACTACTGCTGGTGAATAATAATAATGAATACCCCAAATTTACTAAACGTAACGTTCAGTGTAACTAAATCCTATTCTAAACTCTCCTACATAATTCGTGTGACAAGTTGGAAAATCGTTAATTCATAATATTTAGAGCCTTAAACAATACAATCTTCTCTTTACAGTAAATAATTTCAAAATGCGACTAAAATTCAGACCTCTGTCAAAAAGTCATAATAATAATCACTTGCTATCGAGATCAAGTACCTTTGACGAATTTCAAAAACCATCATTAAATTAATTTTTATTCGAAAATATTTCATTAATATTATTCCATCACCAGGTCCTCGGTATACCCTGAGGTATGGGTTTGATTCCCGACTCTGGAATCAGGACTGAAAATCTGTGTTTCGTGGACGGTTCGAAGTTTGGGTTAGATGCCCAGTGATTTGAAGTAAGTTAGCATCCCGGCATTTGCCTGGAGAGAGTGTGGAACACCACACAACTGCCTGGTCTGGAATTTGAACCTCGGAACTCCAAATCTGGGTTGCGTGACTGAACGCTACGCTATGCTGCTAGGTGGGAATAATAAGTAAAACCTAACTAATCACTTTATCTCCAATATTCTCATTGTAGGTTCTGTAAAATTGTCTCAGGCAGCATCGGTAGCGCAGTTGGTAGCATGCTGAGCTTCTATGCCTAAGGTCGCGGGTTCAAACCCGGTTCAAGTCGTCGGAGATTTTAAGAGCGTTAAACATCCATCAGTATTGTTTTCTACCAACTACGCCACCGAAGCCGCCGTCCTGGACTCTAAACACACTACTAGAATCAGCAGAGAAACACACGGGGCTGATGATGAAGATGCCCCTAGTCTCAGAAATGATTCAACAACAACTAAACTGTCACTATCGGGACCAGTAATAGGGGATCATTATCCTTTCGTTTCATCATTCGAGTTAGCTAACTTCTAACCAGAAAGTGACAGCAAAAGGAACTTGTCTTGTTATGTGAACTTTCCTTCCACCCCCGTTTCGCAGTCTCTGTATTTCTCACATTATTAACTTAACTCTATTGACGTTTGTTGTTATTGCTTCCTTACCGGGTGAGTTAGCCGTGGTCGTTACGGCATGACTGCTGGCAGTCGCTCATTTCCGGGAGGCGAGGAGGTTTGAATCCCCCCGCCGGCAACCTTGAAGACGGTCTTCTGTGGTTTCCCATCTTCCTTCCAGGCAAAATGCCGGGGTTGGTCCCTAACTATAAGCCACAGCCGCTACCTTCCAACTCCTCGTACTTACATCCAAAATTTCCTCCCCAACGGTACTTGTAGCTCACCCATTGGGTGTCCGTCTCGAAGCAGCTACAAAACTGGCGAGCCGAACTTGTCCTCGGACACTCCCGGCACTAAAAGCCATACGCTAAAAAATAAAAATAAAAGCTTCCTTTAGCTAGGACAGTGGCCAACCACTTATCGTCAGGACAAGTTTTGTTGTTGTTTCATTTGAGGGGCTAGAACAATGTGGTCATTCAATCCCGTGTACTTGGGCGTGTGAGTGTCTGATAGCCTGTGTTATTGTGATGCTGGCGATGATGATAATTGTTGTCTTAAGGGGCCTAACATCTAGGTTATCGGCCCCTAATAATATGGGTGATAGAGAGCATTTAACTATAATTGCTACGGGGCTACATGACCGCGTTATCCCAGCCCCTAAACTTAAGAATCAACCAACAAACTATTGCTACAACTACAGACTTACACACAAGAATAAGGGAAATAATGGACAGGAGGGAACGAAATGCCCTCAACCCTCGAAGAGTGAGGACTGAGAGACTTAGAAGGAAGGAGAGCCATGAAAAACAAATATGAAAGGGAGGGAGGTGAGAGTCCGCCCCAAAGTCAGTGGAACAAGGGGAAAAGGCCCAGCTCAGGAATCCCTCTGGATCGCCAACTCACTAGTTGTGATCCCTTGAGGGTGTAGCACTATCCAGGGTGGGCTATACACACCCTGCCTCCTTTACATCGTCGATGTTGCTGTTCCACACGACGAAAATCTAAAGGACACGCTGGCAGAAAATAGGAGCAGATACCAGCCACGTGCCACTAAGCTTAGTTAAAATAAGTTTTCGTCATCCCACTTGTCTCTGTGAATGGCTTAGTCACAAAGAACTGGAAAAATGCAAAGGAGAACCTTGACTTGAAGAGGACCATATGCAGTTAATGCAAAAGGTAGCCCTCCTTGGTACCGCAAGTAGAGTAGTTAAGATTTCGTATCTTCAGTGACTTGCTCTCAACATTTTGAGATCCAGTGCTGTCATCAGTGCCTTTCGCTCACAAGAAGACCGATGGGGATGGTATTGTAATTCAAAGGGGCAAAACTGGCACAGAAACTAGAGGCCAAGGAAAGAATTTGAGGAAGATTTTAGGCCCAAGGATCATAACAGAACGACAAGATCTGCGGGCTTGATATATTCGCAAGCAAGATGACATTTTTGAAAGAAGTTAACAAAAATGTAAACTGCCGATAAAACTGTCATCTTGGTCATTGATGACACGGCTATGTACCGGCTCTTCATCTGGAGTTGTTGTGTTATCACATTGTTTCGTTTTCATTTTATCTCTGTGTTATACCGTCCGTTATTAGGGGCTTGATGGTGCACTGGTCAAACTGCTTGTCTCTCACCAAGGCGGTCCGGGATCGACTACTGGCCAATGCATTTCAGATTTTCGATTTGAAATGTCACGCACTGTGGTTCGGACTCCACGTAAAAAGGAGATCCCGTGGCTCTTGATCATGAGATTAAAGATCACGCAAAACTACAAGCTTCCTTTCTTTTTTGTCCGGTAATAGTACTAGCGTGAAAGACTAACAAGGCTGTAGTTTGCGCTTTGAAATAGAAATAAATAGATAAATACATAAATAAATACATACATACATACATAAATAAATAAATCATACAATCAATCAATCAATCAATAACTAAATTAATTAATTAAGCTACTATAACGCTGTAATCAGTCCCGAGGTCCTCTATGCAGCTGAAACCCTAACCATCAAAGGGGCAAAACTGATACAGAAACTAGAGGTCAGGAAAAGAATTATCTTGAGGAAGATCTTAGGCCCATGGATCATAAATGGAGAAATGATCTCTACCTAAAGCAAGAACCTCTAATGGACACAATCATCAAGAGACGCCTCCAATTCTACGGACACCTTGAGAGAATGAACGAGTCAAGGTTGACCAGTGTAATCCACAGAGCCAGCTCCTGCAAGAAAACAACATCACTGTGGTACCAGCAAGTTAAACAAGATCTGCAAACATTTAACCTATCTGAATCCGTTATACAAGACAGACAAGCTTTCCGGAAAATGTTAAAAGAAGACCCACAGATTAAACTATAGAAAGGGCAGAGACCAAAGAGGTCAGAAGCAGCTAAACAACAACAAAGTCAGAAAATGAAGGAGATATGGGCTAGGGAGAAGACTCCTAAGAACGTGAAACCAATCCCAACTCAGCAAGCTGAAAACCATTTTGGTTAACCTACGTAGTCCATAGTTGGCTCATTCGAAGAAACAAGAACAATAATAATCACAGGAGAATTGCTTTCTATGGCCATGATCTTCAGCTAATTTCCAAACATAAAACCAAGGTGGCGTGGCCCACCTAGGTAGAGAATTGGGATAACACAGGAGGATATCCAGCAACAGGAACACTGGACAAAAGTTGAAGATCACGTGCAGAAAAAGGAAAATGATAGTTGAAATAGCTTGGTCTGTAGATGGCCGAAACGACAGCAAGAATTCTTCTTCTTCTTCTTCTTCTTATTATTATTATTATTATTATTATCTTTTATAGAACTAGCTCTTCTTAAAACGTGAGGCTCGATAATGAGATCTTTACGCCATCTGGACTCGAAATCTAATATCCAGCTTTCCGGACTGGCACTCTTTCCTTCTCCGGTACAACTCCAAATCACTTCTGTGTTGTCAGGAGAGGGTGAGGAGGGCGACCGCCCAGGGACCGTGGTCCGGTGGGGAAGGGGGGGAGGGGGCGCCATGGATTTTCTTAAATGTAATTAATTAATTATTCTTTTCACACTAATTTATAATTCATATTCTTTTTTCAGTGCAGCGATGACTTCCCGTGGCCATTTCGAAAGTTTAGATTTCAGTGAAATAATGGAAGACTTCAGCCGGGAGAAAAGTCGCAAAGTAATATTTTAATATTTCATAGTTTACATAATCTTCTTCAAGGGGACTTAAAGATTTCTTTCATATTATTAAATTAATGTACTGTAGTGTATTCAGAATATTGTAACTATTCTTTATTTTATTATTACTGTATTACCAAACGATTTTCCATTTGATTTGATATTTTTAAATTTCCTATTGTTGTGGACCCCACCTTATCATATCGCCCAGGGCCCCGCGAGGCCTGGATCCGCTGCTATGTGTTGTGATTTGTATTATAAGATAGGCTTAATTATAAGTAACGGTTTAGTCATAGTTTTTTAATATGGAAGTTACGAAGGAGATTTGCTATGAGGCTGAAAATATATGCGTGTCGTTGTTAATGACAGAGGATCTAAGGATTTATGAACGACCAAATTTGAGGTGCGTAAGCAAGGGAAATTTTCCAGAAAAATCACTATTGTTCCTGCTGAGAATATCTTAAGAAGAAAATACAATAGATTTGCTATAAGGCTGGAAATATATGCGTTTCGTTGTTAATGCCAGAGGATCTAAGGATTATCGACCAAATGTGAGGTGCGTAAGCAAGGGAAATTCACCAGAAAAAGCACTATTGTTCCTGCTGAGAATATCTTTAGGAGAAAATACAATACTGCCAACTAGAAGGCCGTATATATTCTTTGCGGATCTCATTGTGAAACCTTCAGACATTTTGGAATTCCACTGAACTATGCAGATGAAATTGGAACAGTTGTTCAAATAGACATTCTCAGTATCTATACTGCTTACATAAAAACAAACTCAGGATGTCCCCCTCAGGAATATAATAAATGGTTTTAAATAGTTAACTAAACATTTGACTTTCATTCCGTGTTATGAATCTGGGTGGCTGATCAGTGGGTTGTGTCGATTGGTAACGCTTAGGCTAATTAGCGCAGCTATCCTTTATGGGATTTGGTATCTCTGTTCCTCTCTTAATTAATTTCTTCCTTTCCTTCAAGTTCTATAATTCGTCATGTACTTCTCTCCCTGAATATAATACACTACCTTCTGTATGCATCATGTTGAAAGCCATGTAGCTGCTACTTGGATCACACTGCACTTGCTGCAAGCTGCATGTCGGCTCAATTGGCTGTAAGTAATTGAATTGCGGTCGGAGCATAATGCTGGACATATTGCCTTCATCATGCACCACTCCATCGCCAATAGATTCTAACTTGCTTTCCAGCCACCAGATCATTACAATATTGTTGAACTCGCAACAATACTTGTTCCTACTTAATGCGCGTGTGTTTATCAAATATAATAATAATAATAATAATAATAATATCGTATGGCCTCGGATGCCTGGCACAAGCTTTGTTATTTGACACCCAGAGGGTAGCTTGCATGTCGAATTTCGTTGTTCTTTGAATCACTATGAAAGTCAAGGAGGTTAGAAAATAGATATCTAAGCTCCTTGAACATTATAGCGCTTTCTAGTAGAGAAATGAGGAACTTTGTGTTGGCGGAAAATCCCGAGATTAATTTTGCCATTATGAACTCGGCCTACTGAATTCAAATGGGTCCTTTGACATGCCAACATCGTATGACATGCGTATCGTATTTTTGCCGCCTTTCAAAAATCACCATTTCGCAAGTTTAGATTTCAATGAAATAATGGAAGTCTTCAGCCGGGAGAAAAGTCGCAAAGTAATTATTATCAAATATGAGATTAATTTTGGCTCTAAAAGCTATAGCTCTATTGGTATTCAAGATATTTGGTTTCATATTAAAGCAAATTAATGCAACACATTGAGATTATTATAGATTAGCACAGTAAAATTTCAAAATAAGTCAACAGTTTTAAATTGCATGACACCTGCGAGCATATAGGCCACTTTTCATTAAACCGATTGGTACCTTTCTTTTTAAATTAGTACAAATATATGTTTTGTGTGTGTGTGTGTGTGTGTGTGTGTGTGTGTGTGTATAATTTATATCTCAAGAAAATTTATTTAAATATTTTAACGTCACTTATTTTTAAGCGTCGAGTATTTAAACGTTCCTTAGTATTGCTTATCACCACACAAAATTTCAGGGTAATATCAGTAATAGTTTCGGAGGTATAGAATGCCGGTGGAATATTTAGCGCGGCCGCCATGTTGGATTGGTAAAACGTATTAAAATTTGAAGGGCAATATCAGGGTTGGACAAAATATTACTATGTCCTTACCAAGATTCATGAAAGTCTCTCCAGCCGTTTAGATTTTATTGCAGTGGGAGCGGGAGGGAGGGGGGAGGGCACGCACACTCATACACACGGACGAAATGTGATCTCATTAGCCTATTTTAGTCTATTTTCATTTATGGAAAAATAGGTTTATGAGATCACCTTTTGTCCGTGTGTGTATGTGTGTGTGTTCCCATGTAATAAAATTTAAACGGCTGGAGTGATTTCAATGAAACTAGATAAAGTCATAGTAGGCCTACTACTTTGTACGACCCTGACCATGTCCTTCAAATTTTAAAACGTCTCACCAATCCAACATGGCGGCTATGCGAAATATTTCAACGACATTCTCTGATTATCACCCTCAAACTTTGTACAGTGTTAAACGGCACTACTAGAAGGTCATATATGTGAATTTCAAACCCTGTTAAGAACATGGCGGCGACGTAAACTTTTACATATTTAAATGGAAGTTTCTCGCGATTTAACTATCCGAGCGCAGTGAAACTTGGTACGGTAAATGCTTATACAAATTTAAATCCTTTAACATCCAATGTATTTCAATTGTTTTCATAACCACAAGATGGTGACTGAGTAAAATTTTAAAATCTCGTTTTTTCTTGTGACCTAAAAATACGATTGAAATTTGAATAATACACCTACGCAATAATCTTCATGTAATAGTACACTTTTCTATGGCCTACATAATAAAAATCCAACATAGCGACCATTATGATATATTTAGACGGTTCTCAGTATCTACGAATCTAATACAGTACCGTAATCAAACTGAAATTTTGTATGTTGAAAAGGCAATTTACGTAAGTAGGATATATGAAAATAGGCTATTTAGTTCTTCACGGAACTACTTGTTTGATTATGATGAATATAGGCTAAAATGATATCAGGGATGGATTTGCTTAGAGCGAGCGGTTCTCCCAAACATTTCAATTACTTCAATCACTCCTCAAGACGTCGTTCTCTGTAAACAATGCGAGTGTCGTGCGTGCACAAGGGGTGAAGGGACGAGAATGTGGTTGATACGAGGTCCCTCTCCCTTCTTGAGAGCGGTCTTCTCTCATGGCCTGCCTGGGTGCATGTTTGTTACGTGTTATTTTGTTTTAATGATGTTTACACATAAAATGTAGCTTGCCACGGTGGGTGAGTGGTTATAGTGTCGGACTACCAACCCCAAGATTGCAGGTTCGCCCCTGGCCGTGGTAAGTGATTTTTGAAAGGCGACAAAAATCACGATACTCATGTCATACGTTGTTGGCATGTTAAAGAACCCATTTGAATTCAGTAGGCCGAGTTCAATGGCAAAATTAATCTCGGGATTTTCCGCCAACACAAATTTCCTCCATTCTGTACTTGAAAGCGCTGTAGTGTCAAGGAGTTTAGATATCTAACCTCCTTGACTTTCATAGCGTTCAAAGAAACGACGAAATTCGACATGCAAGCTACCCTCTGGGTGTCAATTAACAAAGCATGCACCAGGCACCCGAGGCCATACGATATTATTATTATTATTATTATTATTATTATTATTATTAGACTGAAAATATATTTGTCACGTTTTGTTATTTGAAGGATTGGAAGCGGCAGTGCCATATGCGATATACATTCCTTCCTCGTTTCTCCTTGACCGCTTCTCTTTAAGAGCACGTCTTTTATATTTTAGGCACTTCAAGATCTTAGAAATCGCAAGTTTATGGCTGCATAGTTACACATCCCATAAATTGATGGAACAGACGCGTGGTTGTGTGGCTCTTGGTAAGTACAGTATATAATTTTCATTTACTGTGAGAACACAGAGTGATAGAGAGAAAAGTTTAATGTTGTGAGCCATAAAGGAGGAAGTGCCAGATGCCAAAGAAATTACTGTCGTCAGAGGAGGTCGTAAAATAAAAGCTGTAGCTGTCCCCAGGTGCCGGCAGAATATTCAGTCAACACGAAAAGCAGTTTAATGATATTATCTAGATAGTAACTTTTTAAATGATCTCTGTGAGTTTATTATTCATCTCCTGGAATTGATCTGCGATAAACACGCATATAAAGTAACTTTAACCTATAGTAAATTTGATCAACCAAGACGTTCATGCAAGTCAGCACAGAAACAGCAGATTCCCCGTCAACCTCAATTCATTATTTAGAACACTCAGTATGATAATATAACCTCAGTTATCTGGCGTAGATGATTTGACTTGGATCTCTTATACAAACTTGGAAGTTTCGTAGATGAAAGACAGGGAAGTAAAATGTGTGACCTGTGTGAGAATCGATCCCATAAACTACAGCTTTGTACGTCGATGCTCTGTCCACTGATCGAATAGGATGCACTTGGCAATGACGCTACCATGTTGTGATTGTTGCCCGCTTTGGGTTATATTTTAGAAATTTAATTTTCACGGCCACAATGACGATATATTTATGCTTTAAGTCATCAATTAATTTTCTCTGTAAAACCCCAAAAGGATCACGGGAGATCTTCTATTTTTCACCCTTCCAAAATCTGATCTCCTCCGTCTTGGTAGCGGGGCATCAAATGCACAAAGTAGTCACGAAGTACTAGAAGACCCGGTAACCTGTCTACATTGACTTATAAATATGTCTTAAACCATCACATCAGTGAAAAAGAATTAACTGAAAAGTTGAACGCCGTAAATTGACATGAGTAGGAAGGCTGGGTTCGTTCTGCGCCATTTATGATTCAACACAAAACGCGAATGAGCAAAGATGGCGGTGGAGATTCCCCAGCACTTGGCCAAGTTGGCGGCTATGCTTGACATCAAGAGATGGTTTCACTGACAGGGTTGCACTTCCGAGAGTGTGAACTAACCCTAAATTCCATCAGAGGTTCCCCATTTGCCCCTTGATTTGAATTTTGGTGCTAAATAATGGACTAGGTCATTGTCAAGGTGACCAACTGGTGATCATTTGGAATATTTAGGAGTACCAATTTGTGAGTGATGAAATTCCCAAAAAGTTCCCCCCAAATTCTCTTAGATTTGAATTTAGGGTCGAATGGTCCAATAGGTTAACCAAATGGGTTGCCATTGTAACCAAGTGGCTTATAGTTCTGGCGCCAAATGGTTGACCTTGTAAACAGTACAGGTTACCACGACCGGCATCTTGCCCATGCGCTCGGGAATTCCTGTCGCCATATATCAGATATAGTTACAGTGACCATATTTTTGACAGTGAATATCGGAACAGCCTTGTTGGGGAGGATTGTTTAGAGGATAGAGAGATTATAGTTTGACTCTAACATTTAGAGTTTTTTTAAGTTATGGCCTTATAAAAATTTAATTCTAAGAATTTCCATAAAAATCGATCCACCAAAAATCCAATGACCCTAGAGAGGTAAAAATGAATACGGAGTTTATTTTAGTGTTTCTTTAAATTTAATTATGCAAATACCTTACAAGTTTTGTGAGAAGAAAAGAAAACATTAGTAAGTTTATGTTTAAGTTTCTTACTTTACATCTTATGATTACAATAACAACAAAAATAAATTCTTACTGAATATTTAGAAGCGCCTGAAGTCTTAACGAACCAGGACAGGGTCGTGGAAAATGATAGTTGATCACCGCTGCTTTTCTTACTCCAATCGTATTTTTCCGTCGGCGCCAATGCCTTCAACAAAGTATTCTTTTTTTTCTAATTTAGTCGTACATGTCTGTGAACGTACAATTCATTTGCAAAATCAAGTTCAAGATTTTTCTGGGCCCCAAAAGTTATTGATTAATGAAAATGCTCGTTCCACAGAAGCGTTAGTCCCTGGCAGGGGGAATCCGCACCACACTGACAGACTCAAACAGAGCGTTGCCCGCCACCTGTAAAGCAAGCGCTGCGCTGCCAACACAGGCTACAAAATCATCTGCTGTGCAAGTTGCGTGCTTAGGAAAAGTCAATTGCACTAGCAAAATAAAAGGTTACAGTTTGTTAAAATGTTATTTCAACACATAACGTATTTTTCATTTAATTACGCATATTTTTTGGAGAATTCATCTTCTTCATGTCGTTTCGGCCATCTATGGACCACGCTATTCCAACTGCCCTTTCCCATGTCTTTGCACCTGGTCCTTATCGTTCGCCCAGTATTCCCGCATTAGTTTCCTATGTTGTTGCTTCCTCTCTTCAGTCCATGTCTTGCCAGCAATAGTTTTGGCTTTTCCTGGAATCCATGATGTTTCGGAGTTTCGACTTTAATGGAACACGTTTCTGGATATCCTCCTGGGTTATTCCCACTTCATTCAGGTCGGTGAACCACGCCGCCTTGGTTTTCTTGTTAAGAAGAAAACTGAAGATCCTATTGCTCAATCTTGTAGAACTCATACGAGCAATGTGGCCATAGAAAACTATCCTTCTCTTACGAATGGCGTCCGTGATCTTTTCTACATGGGAGTAGAGTTCAAGATTGTGTCGTCTTCTGAACTCACCATTTTCTTTTATTGGAGCTAGGATTTTTCTCAAGATCTGCTGTCTCTTATTTCAAGGTTCTCGATCACACCCTTTCTACTCCAAGCAAGGCATTGGGCACCATATTCGTATTAATGTGCAGCAATGCCGATCTTGGCGTTAATGGATATTGATTTCTCCTTGTAGACATTATTATTAATTTTTTCATTCTTAACAAGTAGTTCCGTGAAGAACTATATAGCCTACTTTCATATATCCTACTTATGTTAATTGCCTGTATCAACATATAAAATTTAAGTTTGATTGCTGAAATAGATTCGGAGCTATTGGGAACCGACTAAATATTTCGAATGGTCGCCATGTTGGATTGTTATATGTATAGGCCATGGAGTTATGTACCATTAAAGGAAAATTATTGCGTAGGTCCATTATTCATACATTCACTTCGATCGCATGATTACGACACAAGAAATAAAAACTTAATTTTAAAATTCGCACAGCCGCCATCTTGAGGTTATGTAAGCAATTGAGTTAAATTATATACCAGTGTATTACAATGTGTATAAACATTTGCTGTGCCAAGTTTCATTGCGTTTGTAGCATTAAATCGGGATAAAAATCTATTTAAAACTTTCAACTTCGTTCGTTTTGTAGTTAACAGGTTTTTGAAAGTTTCATAGATGAACTTCTAGTAATGCCCTTTATCTTCATATATAACTTCAGGGTGCTATCAATAATAGTTTCGGAGATATAGAATGTCGGTGAAATATTTCGCACAGTTAGATGTCGGTGTATTACAATGTGTATAAACATATATTGTTCATTGCGTTTTGCTGGTTAAATCGCGAGAAACGTCTATTTAAATGTCGCAATTTCGCTTGGCCGCCATGTTAGTTTGTACTTACCAGGTTTTCGAAAGTCACATAGGTGATCTTCTAGTAGTTCTTTTTATCAATGTACAAAATGTCAGGGTGATATAGTATATAGTTTCGGAGATATTGAATGGTGGTGAAATATTTCGCACGGCCACCATGTTGGATTGGTGAGACGTAAAACAAAATTTGAAGGACACGGTTAGGGTCGGCCTAAATGGTGCTATGACCTTACTGAGTTTCATTGAAATCGCTCCAGCCGTTTAGATGTTATTAGGGGACACACACACTCTAGCCTATTTTTTCAAAAAATGAAAATAGGCTACACATCAGGACACTTTTTTTAATATTTGGGATGCCGAGATATGCTCCTTTAAATATGGATTGTCCCGATTTTTTCGGTGCGTGTGGTCACCGTAGATATGGTCATTCTACTCACGTGTACAACATCTAAAATGTTTTTTCAGATATTCATGATGAAGATTAATAAATGTAAAACAAAAATATTGGAATGCAGCCGAAAAAAAATCAGAAACCTCTATGGACATAAAATTGGCATGTGAAAAACTAAAGGAAGTAGGAGACTTATGTTACTTAGGAAGCAAAATAACCAGTGATGGTCGAAGCAAAGAGGATATAAAAAGTAGGTTAGCTCAGGCAAGGAAAGCATTTCTACAAAAAAGGAATCTGTTGACATCGAATATAGATTTAGGTATTAGGAAGTCATTTTTGAAGGCCTTTGTCTGGAGCGTGGCACTCTATGGAAGTGAAACTTGAACTATTGGTGCAGCAGAAAAGAGAAGAATTGAAGCGTTTGAAAAGTGGTGTTACAGGAGAATGTTGAAGATCATATGGGTAGATAGGGTTACAAATGAAGAGGTATTAAGACTAGTGGGAGAGGAGAGATGTTTCTTCTTCTTCTTCTTATGGTTCCTATCCGTTCCGGATGTTGGCTACCATCTTGACTGTGTTGTTCCTATCACTTGCAGCTCGGAATAATTCAGTAGATGATTTTGAGGTCCAGGCTGTGAGATTTTTTAACCAGGATATTCTTCTTCGTCCAACACTTCTCTTCTCTGGTATTTTTCCTTGAAGAATAGACTGTAGGAGATGGTACTTGGTGGTATTCCTCATGATGTGTCCTAGGTATTGGATTTTCCTGATTTTCACGGTGGTTAATACTTCCTTAGTTTTTTTTTTTCATTTTTTGGAGAACCTCAATATTTGTGACATGGTCTGTCCATGGTATCCGCAATATCCTTCTGTACAGCCACATTTCAAAGGCCTCTAACCGTTTACATAAAGACTCTGTCAGAGTCCATGTCTCAGCACCGTAAAAAAGAGTAGAGAACACATAACAACGCAAAAGCCTGATTTTCGTAGTCATTGTCAGCCCATGATGTTTGAACAAATTCCGCATCTTATTGAAAGTTGTCCGGGCGTTCCCAATTCGAGACTTCACCTCATCAGAAGGGTCCCATTGGTCATTTATGGTAGTGCCAAGGTATATATACTTATGCACTTGTGCAATGGGTTTCTGGTCTATATTTAGTTTGCATGCAGAGACTTTGTTTTTACTAATGACCATCAATTTTGTCTTCTGAGGGTTTATATCTAAACCATATTCATGGCTTTTTTGGATAACTTTATCAATGATATGTTGCAGGCTTTCTTTCTGGTGACTGCTAATGAAGAGAAGAGATAGGTTGGTAGGACATATACTAAGACACCCAGGAACAGCAAGCTTAGTTATGGAAGGAAGGGTCGAGGACAAGAACTGTAAGGGGAGACCAAGGTTAGAATATGTTAAACAGATTGCCTCGGATGTAGGGTGTGGTATACATGTAGAGATGAAACGATTAGCTCAGGACAGGGAGCCATGGAGAGCAGCATCGAACCAGTCAAAAGACTGAAGACTCAAACAACAACAACAACAACAAAATACATATTTAATTTATCGTCCAGGGGTGGTAACTCTGCTTGCTAAATTTTTAACTGTTGGGTAGGACCTGAAGGACCTCGGTCGTGATTCGAACCCGAATCTCGTGTATTTTACGGAGGCACGTTAGACGCGTACATACCGTGTTTTGTGGTTAGAATGCTAGTCTTTGATCCGAAGGGCTGGGTTTGACTCGCTGCCAAGCCGTGGAATTTTTAATTTACTGTAGTGAATTTATCAAGTTCGGGGACTTGGTGTTGCGTCTGCCTCCATCCTTATCACCACCTATGCAGCAGGTCTCTACGGATGGCATAGGCGATTATTATTATTATTATTGTTAATATTATTATTATTATTAATTTCTAATCAATCATTACTCAGGCTACAAGGAATCATGTGTTATGACCAGGAGTGGTGGCTTTTGGCAAATGCGATAAAGAGCGAACTGCTCGCAATGGTTTGTACTCTTGTATTTTCACTTTTCACGACCTGTAAAGCACTTTTAATGAGTTTAATGAGAAATTGACACAATGTGCGGAAATTATACCAATATGCTACATAAATGCGAAATGCACGATTTTATTTTTCAAATATAACGTTTGCTATTTTGTCCTTTCTTATGGAAATTTAAATTGACGAGTTTGTACACCCTTGAAAATTTGGAATCATATATATGGTCAGTTGAATACTACTGGACAACCGGAAACATACAATTGAAGAGCTTTCTTTTTCCAAAGTGACGTAAATCCATGAAATGCAAATCCTCAAAAATCACGTTTTTGTTCCTTCGTATAATTAAATTCATAGCTATATGATTATGAATATAATGTAATTTCATTAATTAATTGTATGCACATCCTGACATTTTTTTAAAATCTCCTATGAATTGAAATGGTGGTAATCGTCTCCTGTAAGTTGGAGTTAGGACGTTTTGGAAAAAATAATATATTGCCATAACTTTGAGTGACATTTATGAACATTTAAATGATTTAAATACTACAAAACTAAACTGAGTCGCCTCCGGAGCGTAGCGGTCAGCGTGGTAAGCTGCCACCCCGGAGGTCCTGGGTTCGATTCCCAGCTCTGCCACGAAATTTGAAAAGTGGTATGAGGACTGGAACGGGGTCTACTCAGCCTCGGGTGGTCCAGATGAGTAGAGGGGGTTCGATTCCCACCTCAGCCATCATCGAAGTGGTTTTCTGAGGTTTCCCACTGCGTCTTCGGGCAAACGCCGGGCTGGTACTGTACCATTATTCTCATGCTCAGAATTCGAAGTATTTCAGCGCGACTTTTAACTTTGAAGGAAGCACGGCAGACAGCCGCTAGTGATGTCCCTCACAGCTGGCCATGTCACGTTGCGGTACTTCCGAAGCACGCCGAACACATCCGAAGGCAGACTTCGGTGTTATGACGACACCAGCGTCTGATATATGTTAACACATTATATCGACCAGCCGCTGGGGGATTATTTACACAAATTAAGAAGTAATAAGAACTTTATACACGCTCTGCAGTATACTAGAAGGTTATTTAACATAGCATGACGTGAAGAATGATGTATTTTCATGATTATGAGCTCCATGAAACACATAAGTTGTGTATTGCACCCATGTAAGTAATTTCCATGGAAAACATGCTTCTGCCTCCAGCTAGCTTCAGGTCTCGGCGTGTACCGTTCTCCCACTGAGCAGTTGCATATTTTTGATTTGAGACTAAAAGGTATCAACTCTACAATGATAAGGCACAACTCTACTCTAAAGACTTTAATTCAGTAAAACTCATGGCTTCAAACAATAAGAAGAACACAATCCCAATAAATATAATACACAAACAAACAAAGTTACTCCCACAATCCACTAATTATTCACATAGTTGAACAAATTAAATCCATATCATTATTCAATCCTTTACCATTAGGTGGACTTTAAACTTCACTCAAGTGCGCTGATGCACATGTGACATTTCACAAAAACTGTAATGTTACACTCATGTCACCTAATGTGACTTCTTTAAATTCACAAAATTACTTGTTTCTTACAACACATCTTAATTTACATCATGTGTACTGTTTGTGTTATATCTCTCTCTCCCACCAAATGCTTATCATGCATTAGCCAACTCATGGGTTGCACTACAATCAACTTGCAACACCACAATTACGTAAGTCTACCCCTCCGCTCCCCTCTTTTTATAGTTCCACTGCATGCCATTGTGATTTCAATAAATAACTTATGTTATCGCTGTGTCGGAAGGTGTTATTAAGCTACCCTTGCGAGCGTAGCCTGTGGCGTCAAATGCCCAACTTCACAAACACGTGTCAGTGTCAGTACAAAATGCAACTTCCGACCATTCGTAAGATTGCTAAAATTTTATATCATCAGGGTGATCTATGATTAGCGATGTGTTTCTAAACCACACACATTCATTACACAATATAACAATGCTTCCTTTCATTACAAACAAGGTCTCAAATCTGTCCTTTCAAAACGCTAGCCTTCACGGTTCGTTTGACAACTCAGCCCCTTGGAGCTGCCTGTATACAATGGAATGGAGTGGGGTGTTCACAGCTGTAAACCGTCCCTTGCCTTCCTGATTCCTGGCTTTCATCTTTCCAAGCAGTATCACGATTTTGAATACAATATTGTGGTCACAATGATCCACGTGATCCCATATGATTTAAACTGAATAGTATGCAATAGGTTCTGGATGAGCCTGAATATTTATTCCTAACCTTAGGATATTAATAACGGCCTCAACAGGTCCGTATCATTATATGAAGGCACGAGATTCATCAAACACAGGTCTAGTGGGTAGCCGGTATCTTAATAAATGCTACGGTCAGTCAACAGCTGCCGTCAATAAGATTCGCTTCACAAGAGCCGAATCATTCAATAACAAGTTCTCGGGCGATCAGGTATGGTGTAGAGGTTTCCAATGTTCTCCCCTCACCTACCACAGGATTCGAACCCGGAACATTCCATATCCATCATCGGAGATAGGGTACCACACTAAATACGCTCCGGCATAAATTAATATCTCTGTACGCCCAAGGCTGTACGAGACTTCACACGTCGATTAGATTACCTGGCTCTCATAATCTGTTGCTATGATCTCGCCCTTTAATTATTAAGGGAACTCTATCCGTTATTCTACAAGCTTATACACAAGCCACAAATTCAATTCACTGTTACGCTCTTCCATTTCCTTGCATAATTATATTCCCATTAACACAATATATTCTAATATTGACTATTGTCTCGTCCCTTAATGTAATCTACTGCTTGGCTAGATAAATATTCCAATTAGCGTAAATATTACTTGCTTACAACCTTTTATCCTGATGTATTCAATTATACCTTTTATCATTATTATAATTATTATTATTATTATTACTGACATAAATTACCTTAACCCGACACAACGTAACCGTTTCAATAATCGAACATCCGTGTTCGTTACGTTAAGTTTTGCATAACTGAATTGCCATTTTATTAATAGTGGTAACGATTAATCCACTCTCTGATGTATAACAACATCTTAACTTTACTAAAATCAAAACAACCATAAACACTTGAGGGTATACCTCCTAATATTGATTCTTACTGCCACATTTTATAATTCCGAAATCACATTACGTGCAGTGGCTATAACTTCTATAACAACATGATTTGTGGGGTACTTACGTAGGCTTATCCAGGTGGCTCCAACCACCCATATCTTCCAGTATCGCCTGCCATTGGCCTAATTAGTGACACATTTCCATACTGCTAATACACATCTTATATGACATTTGATTCATAAACACACGACACTTTTCCATTTCTATGATGAAGCTAATGCTTCCAAAACACATGACACTTTATAACACTTGTTATATTATTAATTTAAAAGATATTTTACATAAGATCACTGCACAAACACACGTCACACTTTATATTCCTGACTGGTTGAAATTTCCTGGTAAGATATCAGAATTGCAGGTGCGGACGGCCTCTTCTTCGGTCCTACTACCTCCTGATTGAACATCTCGATCATCTGCCTACGGATTCACCAACAGTCTATCGATTATCCCTTGATAACCTTCCTGATATTGCATTAATATGCTTACATATCGTCATGAACGCTAATTATTGGTATACTTAAGATATGTATAACCAATCACTATTTTTCACTGCGCTCAACATTGTACATTGTATTTACATAAATTATTACTTTCAACAGTTCTGCCTAGTATATCACACGGTACTTCCTATGTGAACACTACCAATTGCTCGTACTGACGACTACACCTACGGCACGACTGTCCTTAATAAACAGTATATAACAGTCTTACTGCACGGCTTCCCAAACTGAATTCCGAGCCTCCTATCTTAACTTCGGTAATATGCATTTCGCATAATCAAGTTTATTGATTACCGTACTCATCCTTATTTCATGACCATGCATGATTATATTATCACTGGTGCATCACACTGCACGGCTAATATACTAATTACCAGTAAAATGTTTAAGTCTTTGTGTGCGCGCCTGGGTGCTCCGCGCTAGATTCTGGTACAACTTTCGAACACAACTGCCCACCGATAACTGCTGCCAACAACTGCCCTCTGCCAAGGGTCTACTCCCTTATATCCGTTTCACACGAAAAAGTAGGTCTCAGAGTCCCTCGCAGTGTCATCTTCTGTTCCAGGATGATTCTGGTCTTGGAATAATATTCATATTGTTCTTCCTTCCTCGCTGGTCACCAAAATGGATGCGTGCTCGAGGATCGATCGACCAATTAATTAATATTAATTGCCTTATCCATGGCGTGGGGACGCGGCGTCATGTGGAAATCCCCTACGACATAGTCAGGTCACGCCGCGAACATCAGTAGTCCTGTGTTCATGCGCACTCCATTAAATATGCCTTGATTTCGCAGTTTAATGGCTCTAAAATTAGCCTCCTGGCTAAAGATTCACCTGTGGGCAACTCTCATGTCATTGCATTACTCCAATCACGAGTAATCAATGATTTTCCTTGGGATCTTCCCCTTCCAATCTCGTTCTTATTCTCAAACGGGGAAGAACAGGGTCATTATTCAACCCCCCGACCTCTTGCAGACGACTTAAGTAGGTCAACGAGATTGACATGGCTCCATGAGTCTCCTCCTACAATTCTGGGGCCATTAGTAAACTGTCAAACTCTCCACTTCTGTGTTCCAAGTCCAGCATAGCCTACTTCAGGTTGTCCGAATAATGCTATATTCTACTCATTTCCCTACATTATTTCAATAAATAATGTCAGTATCAACTGATATCACACCAGTGATTAAATATATAATTTCCTCTAGGGGTTCTTACAACGAAACTCCCTCAACAGATCTCGGATTCGTTCCCTGGTGGAACCTTCATTCAGAGCTCAATGTATCTCCGAGATCCACGTTCGATACCAGTCAGCATGACCCCCTCGGGTTCAGTATATCATACGTCAAGTCTATGGATTGTCGATTCATGCAGCGTGGAAGTGGGGGAAGGCGAGTCTTCGTAGAAGCCTCCGCTACGAGGAGACTTCAGATCATATCGCGTCTCTTGGGAAGACATTTCGAGATCATATTACGTCTCTCGTGGAGACATTTCGTGAAGTCGGAAGTGTTCAGTTCAGTTCAGTTCGACCGTGTTTAAATACTTATAAAATTTATACAGATTCCAGTGACGAACGGAAATCTGAAGAATATCGCACACATCTGTGGATATTTCGAACAGTACACCGGGTCGGAACTTGTAACATTTTTCAAGTCAGTTATACGTTGTTCTCACGCGAGAACATAGACTTTGAAGCAATAACCATGCATAGTGAGATGAACAGTAGGCATATTTGGACATGTTATAACTCACGGAACTAAACACTATATATTTAAAGAGTACATATCATGCGAGTGTATGCATTTGGTAACGCAGTTACAATTTATGAACTCTGAATAGTATTTCCTCTACTATATACGACACGTTTAATAACAGGATGTCGGGAGGAAAGATTGAAATGAACTTTATATACAGAACCATGGCAGGTTAAGCACAGTAAACGTGAATTCCACCATGTGAGCGAAGCAACGAACATTCTTAGTGAAGCCGACATTACTATCTACGTACTCGAGTGCCATATTGCACAGCTGTTCGGTTGCCAAGTATGACATTTCGCTGTGGCTATATCGCAATGCAATTGATCTTACGTTTCGGTCGAATACGAATGTCGTGGCACTACAATGTGACGGGCTTTTTTTTTATCTGGAACGAGTTGGACCATACGTGGAAATGTAGGAGACCGTGAATACAGGATTGGAGCTATCCAGATGTCGAGTTGGAACCAGTGGAGTGGAGACTGGAGTCCCAGGGTTCAATTCTCGCAGACCAGGAGAATCCATGCTATTTCCAAGTATGAAGGAAGACATGATATGCGGGGCATATCATTGCTCCATATTTCATCTACGAGATTCTACAAGGTACAGAGAAACCAGTCCGATCATTTGTAGTGAAGCATATAATTTTAACGTTACTTTTGCAGCCATTTCGTTTTTCACTTTTCAGTAGTTTAGTCGAAGGATGGAGTTTAGGCACGATGTTTTATTCATGACTGACTCTATTCCCGACAGGATTTTGATTCTCATAAAGAATGCACCCATTTTTAGCCTATTTTCAATTTTGAAAAAATAGGCTTATGAGATCACCTTTTGTCCGTGTGTGTGTGCGTGTGTATGTGTGTGTGTGTGTGTGTGTGTGTGAGGGGTGTGTGTGTCCCCCCCTAATAAAATCTAAACGGCTAGAGCGATTTCAATGAAACTCAGTAAGTTCATAGCACTATTCCCGGCGACCTCGACCGTGCCCTTCAAATTTTGTTACGTCTCACCAATCCAACATGGCGGCTGTGCGAAATATTTCACTAGCATTCAATATCTCCGAAGCTATTACCGATATCGCCCTGAAATTGTGTACGGTGATAAAGGGTACTACTAGAAATTCACCTATGAGACTTTCTAAAACCTGGTGACTACAAAACCAACATGGCGGTCAAGCGAAGTTGAGACTTTTAAATAGACTTTTCTCGCGATTTAACCATCCAAACGTAATGAAACTTGGTACAGCAAATGTTTATACACATTGTAATGCACTGGAGTCTAATTTAGTTCAATTGTTTACATAACCTCAAAATGGCGGCTGTGCGAAATATTTATGACGTTCTATATCTCCGAAACTATTACAGATATCACCCTGTGATTTTGTACGGTTATAAAGTGTACTGATACAAGTTTACCTATGCATATTTCATAAACCTGTAAAGTACAAAACGAACATGGCGACCAAGCGAATTTGAAATGTTTTAATAGACCTTTCTCGTGATTTAACTCTCTGAGCGCAGTGAAATGAGTTACAGTAAATGATTTTGCAGATTGTAATGCACTGCCATCTAATTTAATTCAATTGTTTACATAACCTCAAGATGGCGGCTGTGCGAAATTTTAAAATTAGGTTTTTATTTCTTGTGTCGTAATCATGCGATCGAGGTGAAAGTTTGAATAATGAACCTAGGCAATAATTGTCCTTGAATGGTACATAAATCTATGGCCTATACATATAACAATCCTAAATGGCGAGCTTCCGAAATATTTAGACAGTTCTCAATATCTATGAATCTTTTACAGCAACCAAACTGAATTTGTTTATGTTCTTAGAGACTATGAACATATGTTCACCTAAAGGACTTTCAGTAACCTGGTGAGCACAAATCCAACATGGCGGCGACGCGAAGTATAAATATTTAAATGGACGTTTCTCGCGAATTAACTATCCGAGTGCCGTGAAAAGTTGCACGTTAAATACTTATACAAATGTTGATCCACTGGCATCTAATTTATTTCAATTGTTTGCATAATCACAAGATGGCTGCTGTGCGTAATTTTAAAATCTCGTTAGTACTTCTTGTGTTCTAATCAAGCGATTGAAGTTTGAATACCACACGTACACAATAATCTTCAAGTAATAGTACAAAAATAAAAATCCAACCTGGCGACCATCTGGAATATTTAGACGGTTCTCGATATCTACGAATCTGTTACAGCAATTAAACTTTAATTTTGTATGTTGATAGAGGCAATTAACATTAGTAGGATATATGAAAATAGGCTGCATAGTTCTTCACGGAACTACTTGTTTGGTATGTATTGTAGATTGATTTAATTTTGGTAATAGTAAATTCAGGTTATTATTTAAGTAGAAATTTCTTGAATGTACAGAAGAGGATATTATTTGAGAAGAGCCACGTGTTTTTGATAGTGTGCTGAACACTTATTAATGTCTATTCATGACATTTTACGAATTTATAGATTTTGACTCGAGATACATTTATTGTTGAATTTCGTAATAGTTCTATGCTCGAGAGTTGCATTTTGAATATTGCTAATGCTTTTTATAGAAAGTTGTCATCATGTTGAAAGCTATATTTCGGAAGAAGTTTCATCTTTCGCGTTTGCTAGGGAACATTCTTCACTCACGTGGATGATTGACGCTTGTAGTGTTTCCTAATGGGCCAATAGTGCGCTAACTTTTATGGTGTAGGAGCATTACTCGATTTTCTACAATCCATTAGAGCGGAGTTGTACCTAACTTTAGCTTGATTAATTTTACTTCTTCATTGAACTCCACGTTCTTGGTTACATGACAGTCATGTTTGTTCAAGCTTATTGAAATCCTCCCTAGTTGGAATTTACACACATAATTTAATGCATAGTCTGTTGACTAAAGAATATTTTGAATATTTTTCTCAACGTTAATCCCAGGTTCAATTAATGTGGAGGCACATCTTTTACAAGATTTGTGATTGTAATAAGGCCTACGAATAGCAAAGTTAATGATTCCAATGATATTTATACTAAATAAAAGACACCATATTAAATAATTAGACATGGAATGTAAAGATGTTGTATAATTCTAACAACGCAATTCTATATGCGGAAAGAAGCTGTAAATTATATGAGTAATGAAATTTGTCGATCACCAGTGAGGGTGATAGTCAATAACGGCTCTGGTAATGAAAGGTTTAACATTGAACTAAGTGCTCAGTGGAATAGACATGTAATTGGGTGAGGCCGTATAGAGGCAATTAATTATATTATTGAGAATATTCAAAGGAATATCATGTGGAGAACTATAAGTACAATCCATTTGTACATGGAACTGTGAAGTCAGGTGTGACTTATGTTGCTAAAAGCATATTTCAGCGAAATTCCACAGGAATATTATGCTGTTTAGAATGATGTTTTTCGATGCATGAACGAATGATTATTGATTGAAGGATTTCCATAATCCCAACCCAGGAATTTTCTTACGATGCTGAGTAGGTTGTATAATCATCGCAAACTATTGACTTGGTGATGATTGTTGAATTTAGGGCGATTTTCAATTCTACTAAGCTTGATTGCTCGGTCAAATGGACCATGATTTAACTAATAACCCTATATGGGAACAACTAACGAATGGAACACTTATGGACAGTGTCAATTATGAAAAATCTTGCGGACAGCACTCAAGAGTGCTACGAAACTATTGTAAATTGTATTATTGTATATAAGGGTAATTATTAATTTTTAGGCGTGACTAGCCTATAAACGTGGAATCTCCGGATTTATGATCCAGTGGATTTTTCTTGTTGTAAATTTGAATCAGTGTAATATACATGTGTTTTCTTCAAATCATGTGAAATGCAGTCTAATCAGCGGTGACTGTTATCTGCATTTAAGACGTTACGATTTTTACTCCGGCTAGGAGTTTTCTGTTTCTTGTTGTTGCTTTACAGACATGGCATTTATCGTTATGTCAATTTTGAATAAATTTTGATCAGTTTTATTTTAATTCTTCGAGTGTGATGCTTTATAAAAGTGATATGAGGTCACGTTACGAAGGCCATTGCTCAGGATTTCGGAGTATACTACACTTCTAAGATTACGTTCCTACATAATTCTCGTGTTCTTAGAGCTAGTTTTCTTCGTTTGCCTTGGTTTTTCTTAACGTTACCTCGGTTAGGTTGACCTGTGCCCTATTATCCCCTTCACTTGTTGGTATGATCTGGGGGTTTTCTAGTCGGGATTTTCAGGTTCTACGATCCATTTGTCACCGTGGGATTTCAACAAGCTGATGGTAGGTAAATATGGGTACAGTACCACCTGTAAGGCCACGGCCGCCTCCTTCCCTCTTCCTTGCCTATCCCTCCTAATCTTCCCCTCCCTTCCCTCATGAGGCCCCCTGTTCGCTTTCCAGGTGAGGCCGCCTGGGCGCGGTGCTGGTCACACGTCCCCAGCTGTATCCACTCCGATCAGATGTCCCCAGCTAAAGAACACTGCCCGTTGGGGCGGTAGAGGTGAGTTCCCTCGCTGAGTCCGTGGGAGCCACCAACCTGGAGGGTAAATTCATAAAAATGAAAAACAAACTGATGCTCTACATATTCTTCATAGTTAGCGTGGGCCTGATTAATCACGTGATATCACGTGATGTCCAGAGAGCCATCGGATTGGTCAACATGGATATAAGGCACATTGGAAATAATTACCCTTTTGAGTTACGTCACTTTGCAAATAAACTTAGTTTTTAGATCTCTGTTAATATGGGATGTACGACGTATTGCGGCTTAAAACCGTTGCAATCCATTTAGAGAACCTATAAACTTGCTTATGAAAGAAAAAACTGAAAAACCGTCAATTTTGGATTTACGTCAGTTTGGAAATAAGCTCTTCCACTCGGCAGGTTAAGAAGTTCCCTATCCTGTCAGAAAGGATTCCAACGCAGTCCTTATAGAAGTGCTACAGACTAACTGAAAAACAAAATTACACGTTACATAAGTTTAACTAAAACCTTTTACTAACTTATAGTAAATATTGTTGTACATATCCACCAAACCTATGTCGAAGTGAGCAGAACTGATGATGTTTGCTTGGTGAACGAATCATATCATACAACTAACTCCCCCACTCAACCCCCCTCCTCCCTCCTCCACCCCCCCCCCCCCCATTTATTTAACGAATTATAATAAGTTTATAAATAACTCGCGTAATATTTCCTTCATGTAGTAGAAAGATAAAATATTTCTTATTCTCCACGCACACTCGTGTTCACCAACTAAAAAGTAGGCTAAATTAATCTTCACTGATTAATTAGGCAACACTGGAAAATGACTTCTAGCATTTCAATATTTATGGAGCGTTCCAATTACCGTAGTCTAGTGAGCTTACCGAGACAAGGCATCAGATTTGTGTCGTCAGTTGCAGTTGAAGATGCCCCCTTTACAGCTGCTGGCTGATGGCAGATGTGATGGAGTTAATGAGGTCGCTGGCGAGGCGGAGAGAACTCTGTAATCATGTATGAAACGAGACACGAGGTTATCAAAATGAGTCACCTCCTCTCCACATTTCATTAAGCTAGGGGAGTCCAAACTCAATGCCGCTAGGCAGAACTTAGAAACTTGAATCGCCCAACGTTATGTCCGGTCGTTATGTTTGGGACAGTCCCACACCATCCAAATATACTGTGAGGCATTAAGGCCAACCAGAGCTGAACATGACATGCAGAATGATCATCACCAAGTTTTAACGTGACGACGTCAAATAATCGTTGGAATACACTCACGTTCGTGGATAAGTGTTACAGTGAAAGGTGATGATATCGTTTTATCTCTCTTCAGCTGCAACGGCTCTCTCTCTATTCTGTTGTTGCTCTCGAGTGTCGCTACTGCCGTTTTGGATGTCATGGGTGAACCTATGGATGGATTTTGATGCGGTTTTCACCATTCTGTAAAGGACATACCGAGGAAGATTTTTGTAGATAATAATTTATTCATGAACAAAGGAAGCCGAGCAGTAACGAATTCAGTGAATAAGTCGAAAGAAACACATGGCGGCTGTGCACTTTTTAAGTTTACGCTGGGCAAACCGTTAAAAATATCAATATACTCTGTTGTTGTTTGAGTCTTCAGTCTTTTGACTGGTTTGATGCAGCTCTCCATGCCTCTCTGTCCTGAGCTAATCGTTTCATCTCTACATAACTACCACACCCTACATCTGAGGCAATCTGTTTAACATATTCTAACCTTGGTCTACCCCTACAGTTCTTGTCCTCGACCCTTCCTTCCATAACTAAGCTTGCTATTCCTGGGTGTCTTAGTATGTGTCCTACCAACCTATCTCTTCTCTTCATTAGCAGTCGCCAGAAACATCTCTCCTCTCCCACTCGTCTTAATACCTCTATGTTTGTAACCCTATCTACCCATCTGATCTTCATCATTCTTCTGTAACACCACATTTCAAATGCTTCTATTCTCTTCTTTTCTGCTGCACCAATAGTCCAAGTTTCACTTCCATAGAGCGCCACGCTCCAGACAAAGGCTTTCAAAAATGACTTCCTAATACCTAAATCTATATTCGATGACAGCAGATTCCTTTTTTGTAGAAAAGCTTTCTTTGCCTGAGCCAACCTACTTTTTATATCCTCTTTGCTTCGTCCATCACTGGTTATTCTACTTCCTAAGTAACAGAAGTCTTCTACTTCTTTCAGCTTTTCACCTGTCAATTTGATCTCCATAGAGGTTTCTGATTTATTTCGGCTGCATTCCAGTATTTTTGTTTTACATTTATTAATTTTCATCATGAATTCATTCCGTAAGACGGAGTCCATACCATTCAAAAACTCATTCAAATCCTCAGGCTTGTCGGCCAAGATGACTATGTCATCAGCAAATCTCAGAGTTGAAATTATTTCTCCTTGAATCTTCACTCCCACTTCAAATTTTTCTCTAATTTCCTTCATTGCTTGTTCAATGTAAAGATTGAAAAGTATGGGTGATAAGTTGCAGCCTTGCCTTACACCTTTCTGAATACCAGCTTCTCTCTCATGTCCTTCAACTCGAATGACTGCTGTCTGGTTTCTGTATAGATTGTATAACACCCTCCTATCCCTGTACTTTATTCCAATCGATTTCAAAATGTCAAACAATTTAGTCCAATCAACGTTATCAAAAGCCTTTTCTAAGTCTACAAAAGCCATGAACGTTCTCTTATCTTACCTTATTCTACCTTCCAAAATCAGCCTAAGACTTAGTACAGCTTCCCTTGTTCCTACATTTCTCCCGAAACCAAACTGGTCTTCACCCAACTCCGTTTCTATCTGGCTTTCAATCCTCTTGTAAATTATCCAAGACAGGATCTTTGAAGCATGAGTAATCAAGCTGATTGTACGGTAATCTTCACATCTGTCAGCTCCCACTTTCTTTGGTATAGGGATGATTACATTCTTCTTGAAATCAGGGGGTACCTCACCAGTCTCATAAATCCTACACACCAAGTGAAATAACCTGATCAGACCTTCATCTCCTATGCAGCGTAGCAACTCAATCGGTATATCATCTATGCCTGGTGCTTTGTTCCGGCTTAAATCTTCCAAAGCTCTATCAAATTCTGATCTCAATATTAAATCTCCCTTCGCATCCTCTTCAATTTCCTCCTCCCTTTCCATTACATGATTCTCAATCTCCTTTCCCTTATACAAACTCTCTATGTAAGCTTTCCATCTCTCAACCTTTTCTTCCCTGTCTGTTAGAGGCTTTCCATTTGTGTCCTTAATATTACAGCACTTAGTCTTCTTTTCCCCAAAAGTATTCTTAATCCTTCGATAAGCTGTGTCTACTTTTCCTAATTTCAGACAATTTCCTATACCTGCACATTTCTCTTTCAACCATTCTTCTTTCGCTTCCTTGCACTTCTTGTTAACCTCATTTCTCAGACGTCTGTATTCTGCTTTCCCCTTCTCATCTCTTACATTCTTGTGTTTCCGCCTTTCATCCATCAATTCTAGTGTATCCTGAGTGATCCACGGTTTTCTACCTATTCTTTCTTTCCTACCAATGTTTTCTTCTGCAGATTTTGTTATTTCATTCTTCAAAAGTGCCCATTCGTCTGCAATTGAAGTTTGTTTAGGGTTTTTCATTAGTCCTTCCTTTATACTCTTCTTGAATCTTTCATTTACATCCTTCCCTTTCAGTCTGTCTATTGCCCACCTTTTTGGCTTTTGACTTTTCTTCAGTTTCTACAACTTTAATCTGCATTTCATTACGACCAGATTGTGGTCAGAGTTTATGTCAGCACCAGGATATGCTTTACAATCCAAAATCTGGTTTCGAAACCTCTGCTTGACCATAATGAAGTCGATTTGGTAACGCCCTGTATCTCCTGGTCTCATCCATGTGTATATTCTTCTATTGTGGTTATTGAATAAGGTGTTAGCTATGACCAACTCATGCTCGGTGCAGAATTCTACCAGCCTGGTTCCTCGATCATTCCTTTCACCTAATCCGAAATCTCCTATTATTTTCCCTTCTCTCCCTTTTCCTACCACAGCATTCCAATCTCCCATTACTATAACATTTTCATCACCCTTGATATACCTCTGAATTTCGTCTATTTCTTCGTAGACCTTTTCCACATCCTCATCATCAGCTTGACTGGTAGGCATATAGACTTGTACCACTGTGGTGCAGGTAGGTTTAGTATTGATTTTTGCTACAATAATCCGTTCACTATATTGTTCATAATATTCCACCCGCTGTCCAAGTTTCCTACTCAATATGAGGCCAACCCCTGCTTGGCCATTGTTTGATTTAGTGCTAATGACCCTATAGTCTCCTGACCAAAAGTCCTGTTCTTCCTGCCAGCGCATTTCACTAATCCCAACCAAATCCAACCTCAACCTATCCATTTCCCTTTCTAAGTTTTCTAACCTTCCACTTCCTAGCAGACTTCTAACATTCCACGCTCCGATCCGTAGAATGTCAGATTTCCTCTTTGTCACTTCTGTGATGTTAACCCCCTCTCGAGTAGTCCCCACCTGGAGATCCGAACGGGGGACTAGTTTACCTCCGGATTGAAATTTTACAAGGGAGGAGGCCATCATCACATGTAATTATGCATAGAGAGGTGCATATCCTCGGGAATAGCATACGGCTGTAGTATCCCGTTGCTTTCAGCCGTGCAGCAGGACGCAGTGTAGCCATTATTTGGCTTATATTATCAATATCTTAACCGTCTATAAGACTAGTAAAGAATTGATTTATTCTGAAACGCTGCTACTCTCTTCCAGAATAAGTAAAGAGCAATTCTACTAAACAAAAATACTAACCTTCTACCGTACTAACAATTAAATACCAAAATTCTACTAACGAAAAAATACTTAAGTTCCACCAACAACAAATACTACTACTAAAACAGTCTGTCACCAGGCACACTCACATGCACCCTCACACATCACAGTCTACTGAAACAATGAACTAGAACTAATAAACAATGCAACTGCTACCAGACACACTCACACACCACAGTCTAATAGAACAATGACATATATCTAATAGACAAACTAACTACCTACTTACAACTAAAACTAACTACATACGTACTGTACAGTTATTTGAATTGACAATATTTACAGTAATAATAATAATAATACTATTATTAAATTTTTATTAAACCCGAATTTATGTAATTAAGTACAGTTCACCTTAATCAGTCGACTGTACTATACCGATAATGTAATGAGACCTATATTAGACGAGGTGTTTGCAGTATATTAAAACTACAGAACATTACAGGATGGTTATGTGAAAAACCAGTGTACAGTACAACCTGTCACATCCGGACCTGTGATATCCGAACCCTCCCATATCCGGACACATCTCCGAATGAATTTTTAAGTCGTAGTTGAAAGCGAGGATACATTAGTGTGCTAGCCAGGGAGGACGAGTGAAAGTTGCAGCGCTTGAAGGCTGTGTGTGTGCTTGACCGCGAGGGGTTGTGGCCTGACTCGGTCAACGACATCTTCCCGGAAACGCATCCCTTTGTGTGATTAAGCGATATTCCATTCACGGCCTCTGCCTACCTGCCACCAACGTCAACACGAGGCTGCCTCTACCCTCAGTCTGTGCGTGAGTCTTGAAGCGACAGTTTGTTTTGCGAGTGTGTTTCTGTTGTTACTGTTATTGTTTACCGTTGTTATCGTTATTGTTATCTTTTAACCTTGTTTTTTTTTCTTTTCTTTCTAAAATGAATGTTCTTACCACCAAACATGACATCACTTTGTCAACCTATGCATCAAGGCGTGCTTGAGTCACTAAAGCGAACCTATCGCCGTAGGTTACTTTCTGTGTTGATTGCTGGAATGGATGAAAAAGAAAGTGTTACAGAGACGTTAAAGAAGGTGGACATGTTAGACGTGATAATGTGGGTATCCCAGGCATGGGATGAAATAAACCGTTGACGCTGGTAAGGTCATGGAGGAAGCTCTTAGATCACAAAGCTACTCATAAATGGACGGGGGAGAAAACAGAAGACGTCAATGAAACTTATGCCTGCAATGAAGAAAATGTGGTGTGGTCGAAAGGAAAGAAGACAGAGAGGAGGGCGGCACAAGTATACCGTTGTTGAGTGGTAATACATCATTATTATTATTTATTTGTGATTCAGCAACGTAAGTAGCGGCCAATGGTCTTGTGGTTCGGTAAAATGAATACACGGGTATGTTACCCTCTTGTTTTCCAAGCATGTAAGGACAACAATGAGACCATCGCAAATGGTCTCTAAAGGGATCATCCCCTTCTTCCCAGTGTGAAAGTTCAATACGACAAAACACACAGCGCACCACATCTTCTCGGTTCAAGTAAAAAAAAAAAAAAAAAAAAAAAAAAAACGGCTTTTGCAAGTTCACGTGTCGACAAAAAGCCTACAGGCCAGGATTCAAATGTTAACCAACGGTCATGTTCTGATTTTAAATTTAACCCACGTGATAAACCAACTTGCTCACTTGTTGTATTTGGTACTAACGCCATGTGTTATAATAAAACCTTTTCTTATTGTAAGTTATTAACGTTGCACAGAGTACTTTAAAGCACAATGTATGCTTGTTCACTGTCTGTTCATTACGTTAATGGCGCATGACGACACCTAAAAGCAAACAAAATAACCAATCACTCATCAATCAATCAATACTGTAAATAAAACTTTAACGTTTATTGGCATTAATATATCAAAACACCATAAAAATTATAATAAACTGTATGTCGGCACTAACAGTAACCCATGTACTTATTTTCTTTTTATAAAGCTGCAGTCATTTACATTCCCTTTTAACCAATACTGGACAGCCTACACCAGCTAAGATTGAACATTGCGAATCATACACTCACCCAAGAGTACAACAAGAAGAGATGTTGTAACAAGCAGCTACTAAGAGAGAAGAAGAGGAGTGTAAGAATTGTTCAGCATGAAAAGTTCTACAAAAGAGTCCGCGAGAGCATATCTTTATCTTCAATACTTCGCCCACTATAAGTGTTTTTACGTTTTCATTTCTTCCAACAATCTCCATTCAAATACTGAGGCGCCAGTTTACTTGCTGGCTAGGGGTGAGTCTATCATCCCAGTTACAGCCTAGCAAGCGGGCGAACATATTACGCCAGATACAGCCAGCAGCAAACTGTCGAGTCGTGTTGAGTTAAAACTTCAGAGAAGAGTGGTTGTTTCTGGAGTTTCCCTGGAAGTGCAACTCGGCTTTTCTTCATTTCGCCTGTGAACGTTTTGATGAGATATTTGAATAGAGAGAAATCTCACATCAAAATTCGAGAGGAGATCAAAATAAGGAAGTGACCGAAGGACTTCGAAGATAAGATACTCTTGCATATAGGTGGAATCAGCAACAAAAGGGGCTCTCGTGTAGCAAATGTAGGGAAGGCGTAAAAATTACCGAGAATATATCCGACGTACCAACTTGACCAGACACGTCCTAACCGTCATCGGTGATACCACAGGGAGTTTGAAACCCTTTGACAGTAAGTCCTACGTAATTCGCCACCCAATCAGCCACCGGGAAGAGAGTTCCACCGTTTGCCGAAAAGTTAATGGTGTTTCCTGTGGTGGCAGATATCGGTAGATACCCATCACCGCCTAAGTCATCTGGCGGATACCTTCAGATTTCAGACTCGTGAATGACAGCCTAAGGAAATAGGTGTCGAGAGGAGGCAATTTTGCGAATCGACGTCAGTGTACTTGAAGAAGAAGTATATTTTTCATGATAGGAGCGAGAGATAATATCCCGATATTATATTATACCGACTTCTGTAAACACTTCGGTCTTTCGAACATCTTCATTGGAAGAACTGCGATGTAGTGACAAATTCAATCACCGCAGGAAGATTCGAAACCTGGCAATGACAGTGGCCAGCCTGAACATTATCCTTCCAGATGTCAGGTATTTAAAGTCCCTTGTACAATACGTAAACTTCAAGGCTATTTCCCAGTGTTGCCTCGTTAAATCATATGCAAAATATTGATTTAGTTGGTAAATACGTGGATGGGATCCATATCAGCCCTGGACAGGTAGAGAATACTCCAATGAAGGAGGGCATGAAACAGGAGCATTCCATAACCAGAGAAGTTGATATATTCTGCGTGACCATTTTATTTATCCTTTTGTGTTACACAGGTTAAGGTCCTCTCGCAGCAAATTGTCGACCACGCCTGACGTAAATAATTATTAATAATAATTAACTACTTGTTATGTGAGACGCAAGATGAAATGTGGCCTCTTTTTTCAGGTACTTGGTATCAGATTCGTAAATTGATTCGTAAATTTGACAATAGCAAAAACTCTAAATATTAATTATTCGGCAAGTTATCGCTTTCCGCTTTCCGCCTCGCATATATAAACATATAAAACATATAGTACTGTAGATGTTTGCTTGACGAACGAAACATTATCATTTAATGTTTTTTGTTTGTTTTTGTAGTGACGTGTAGCCTACAATGTGTATCATTTGTGTATTTAATCTGTGGTTGTAGAAATGTTAACTGTGCAAGGTAATTGGGCGCCCTTGTGTGCGTCAACTGGCGATCACTATAATACTCTTTAGTTCTGTACAGAGGTCTTTAGTTGACCTTGGCATGGTTAAATATGTACATTTGGGTTAAGGAATTATTACTTTGAGATTTCCAACGCGTTTGTTATTGACCAAACATCATCGACATCACAACATGGTCTGCCATCGGAAACAATTCCTCCAGTTCCAAATCTGCCGTAGACGGCAGACTTCTTTCCTCGATTGAACCAGGGAACAAAAATGTTGATACATTCCAATAAAACTACGAGACGAATTCGTGTATACTGAAAAGCAACCATCATATCGGCTTAAACAACCATGTCGCATTAGGTCTGCACTTGCCATCTACGGCTCATACGGCATATATTAAAAGTGATGGTTGGTTGGTTCCTTAGTTTAGGGGCTGCGACAACGCGGTCATGTAGCCCCGTGTACTTTGGGTGTGTGTAGAATTTGTCTGATAACCGGTGTTAATTGTGACAGCTGTATTATTGTGTGTTATCTGTGATTCAGGTAGAAGGACTGCAGACGATTAACTTTTACAAGTACTTCCTACTTTTGCTACCACATGCTACCGTCCACGACACCTAGCTGCCGAAGTGGCTACTAAATGCCAACGCAGTCAGCACCTGGCGGTGAACGTTGGAACTAATATAGCGTTATCAAAATAACCTACAAATGTTAGCTTCCACTAGTGTAGTTAGTGGAAGGTTCTTTTTCATGCCATACATCTATGACATTGGACCGCCGGCTTTACTTCCCCTCCAAAGGAAGGCATACTCAGGGATTTTTTATGCTCTTAAAAATCCGAAGACTTCGGCCGGGTTTGAAGCCGTGATATTTTAAAAGTGATAAGCGGCTTCTATGAAAGCTTTAAGTCTCCTGGTGGGCAATGTTCTAACTTGTCCGTGAGAAACCTGAAAAGCACTGGGTATTTCTGGTTTAGAATGTGAATGTTCTAGTTTGTTATTACAAATTATCTGGAAGAATTATAACGTTTGTGAACCAAGTAGAATAAACAGTATGGATGGCATAAATAAACAATCTTGGCTTTGTGATCACTCTCCAACTGAAAGAGAGCAGTGTAAACAAGAGCTCCCTGTTACTTGTAGAGCTGGCTGAAGGTTCACTGGACTTACGCCTTCAACCTTTTGCCAACCCAGGGTCACAGGTAAACCCAAGAAGTTTTCAGGGATCACACATTTTAGTACACATCGTAACTTAAGGCTGCAACTTATCACCCATACTTTTCAATCTATACATTGAACAATGGCCTGTTTGCCATCTCTTCATGAATGCAGTACATTTGCATTTGTCTGTTGGCACAGGCTAGAGTAAAATGTGTCTTTTCACCGATGTCTCAGTCTCACTCATGGCTGTGATTATATGGAAGCTACTGAGGTATGGGTGGTGCTTAGTAATGACACCCAGAGCACAGTCAGTGCCTGTGGATGCTGTGAAGGGTTCTACTCATAGGGTTAGTACTGCTGTTCTGACTCAGTGAGGAAAGCAATGACAAACTACCTCACTCCTCTTCTTGCCTAGTACGCCTCAATATACCGCTGCCTTGGGTTTTTGTGGCTACCTAACGGCGGTACATATTGAGGATACAACCAGCCTTCGGGCAGACTACCTAACAAAGAGACATTGAACAAGCAATGAAGGAAATTTGAGAAAAAATCTAATAATAATGTTATTGGTTTTACGTCCCTTTTAACTACACTGGCTTTTAGAGACGCCGGGGTGCCGGAATTTTGCCCCGAAGAGGATCTTTAACGTGCCAGTAAATGTACTGACACGGCTCCCTCGCATTTGCGCACCCTCAAATGCCAGCTGACTGCGCCAGGTTTCGAACCTGCAACCTTGGGCTCAGTAAGCGGAAAAAATCTAAGTAGGAGTAAAGATTCAAGGAGAAAGAATTTCAACTCTGAGATTGGTGATGACATCGTCATCTTAGCCGATTCTCCAGAGCATTTGAATTAGTTTTTAAATGGTATGGGTTCCGTCTTGAGGAAAGAATTCATGACAAAAATTAATACACGTAAAACAAAAATATTGGAATGCAGCCGAAAGAAATCAGAAACCCTTATGGAGGTCGAATTGGCAGGTGAAAAGCTAAAGGAAGTGGGAGACTTCTATTACTGAAGATGCAAAACAACCAGTGATGGACGAAGCAAAGAGGATATAATAAGTAGGTTAGCGCAGGCAAAGAAAGCATTTCTACAGAAAAGGAATCTGTTGACATCGATTTAGGTATCAAGAAGTCATTTTTGAAAGCCTTTGTCTGGAGCCTGGTGCTCCACGGAAGAGACACTTGGACTGTTGGAGCAGCATAAAAGAGAAGAATTGAAGCGTTTGAAATGTGGTGTTACAGGAGAATGATGAAGATCAGATGGGTAGATAGGGTTATAAACGAAGAGGTGTTAAGACGATTGGGAGAGGAGAGATGCTTCTGGCGACTGTTATGCAGAGAATAGATAGGTTGGTAGGACACATACTAAGACACCCAGGAATAGCAAAGTTAGTTATGGAAGGAAGGGTCGAGGACAAGTACTGTAGTGGTAGACCAAGGTTAGAATATGCCAACCTTTTTGCCTCGGTAGTAGATTGTGGTAAAAATGTAGATATGAAACGATTAGGACAGAGAGGCATGGACGGCTGCATCTAACCAGTCAATAGACTGGAGACTCAAACAACAACAACAACAACAACAACAACAACAACGTAACATACAGCAACTTGATATTATAACCTCATCTGCGCCCAACTCTTAGCGCAGCGGCAGAGCAAATGGCCAAGTTGGTGGCCCTTCTCCTAACGGAAAATCGAAAGATTCTTTTAAAAAGCCCCCCCTTAGTCGTCTTTTACAACAGGCAGGAAATTAAAAGGCAGGGCTTGTTTGTTGTTGCTGTTATTATTTCATTCTGTTTATTTTTTTGGTTGATAGACAGAGTAAATTTGCTTATTTTGTTTCAATTTAGGTCCTGATGATCAGGCCTTCTGAGATCTTGCTTTATTTGCCTTAAGCTGGATTTTTGTTTGTCCAATCCCGAGTGTTCAGGAGTGATTTTTGTTTTATTGTAAAACTGAAAAAAACTTAAGCAAAAATACCCATGTGTGTTGATATTAATGAGCCTTGTGATCTCTTAAAAGAAGGCATAGGGCATTTCATTTCCCTGTAAAGTGTTCTCAACGCGACCCCGAGGCTGAGTCCTGTCCTGTAAGGCTCCAAGTGAACGGGCGCAATAGCCTAGTCTATTTTCATCATATGAAATATATGCTTATGAGAACACCTCTCGTCCGTGTGTATGTGTCCCCTTAATAAAATCTAAACGGATAGAGCGATTAAATGAAATTCGGTAAGAACATACTAATACTTTGTCCGACCTCAATCCTGCCTTTTAAATTTGAATACAATTCACCAATCCTACATGGCGGCCGTGCGAAATACTTCTTCGGCAATCTGTATCTCAGAAGCTGTTATTATTAGCCTACGTTTCACGTTTTGCAAAAATGAGGAAAAAGTAGACTTATGAGATCGGGCAAATATGTGTCTGTCTGTCTGTCTGTCTGTCTGTCCTTCTGTCTGTCTGGCTGTGTGTGTGTGTCCCCATATCAACTCCTAAACGGCTGCAGCAATCGAAACAAAATTTGGTAGCAGTAAAGATATATACCTGAATATCTCACGGCCATATTTGAAAATGATGTCAGTGCTACCAACTGCTGAAAAATCGCAATTGAAATTTGAGCTCCATGTTGGATATCGTGGAAAGTATGAATGGGAGCTATTTCAAAATTGGCACACTTATAGATAATAATATTGCAGATTAATTTCCAGGAGGCCATACATGGCAGTGTTGCCGAAATGATTATAAGCCTGCTGATAGGTCCAAATTTTAAATGCATATAACTTCTACACTATCAATTGGATTTCAACCAAATTTCGTATGTGCTATGTGTACATAAACAGATATGACTGAGCGTATTCTTAAGGGCCACCAGGGCTGCCAACTGTTAATGAATGCTCTCAATTTTTTAAATCCAAATACCCATATATCAGAAAGTATGCAAGTCGACAGCTTTAAACTATCCACACGTTTAGTACCTGACATTCTATATTAATTTGGGGTAACTTTTATACGTCAGTGCTACCAACATGATTCTAAGCCTGCTGAGAGGTCCAAATTTAAATACATGTAACTTCTATACTATAATTTGGATTTCAACCAAATTTCGTGTGTTCTATGTGTACCATAACTGATATGACTATGCCAATTTTTTAAGAGTAACCAGGGCTGCCAACTGATAATAAATAATGTCTCTATTTTTGTTACCCTAATATCAATATATCAGAAAGTGTGCAAGCCAATAGCTCTAAACTTTGCACACGTATAGTACCTGGCATTCTAGATTAATTTGCAGTAACGAATATACTGTAGGCCTATGCCAGTGCTGCTAACATGATTCTAGGCCTGCTGATAGATCCAATTTTAAAATGCATGTAACTTCTATACTAACCAATGTATTTCATTCAAAATTGACACAACAATAGATCATATTATTTCAGATTATTTCTGACCAATACATGTATGTCATTGTTGCCAACATGATTTTACGCGCGCTGTTAGATCCAATGTTTAACTGCATGTAACGTCCATGCTATCCATTGGACTTCAACCAAATTTTGTATTCTGTACCTTAAGAGATGGAACTAAGAATATATTCAGTCACCAGGTATGCCAACTGCAGTTCTCTCTTAGGCTACATTATGCCAGGTATACAGTATTTTGATATTACCAACTTAATTTCGTCATTATTCTAGATAGATCCATATAGATTAATCATTGGCATGAATCTTAAATTTTAAGAAACGTAGGCTCTTTAGTTCGTCACGGAACTTCTTGTTTTTATTATGTTTTTATCCTAATACTCTAATGCCATTGAAGTATACATCTGTACAATGAACCAACGCAATAATCTTCATCTGGTGGAACATTGCTCTAAGGCCTACATATATAACAATCGAACATGGCGACCATCCGAAATTATTCACCGGTCTCAATATCTAAGAATCTATTACAGAAATCAAACTGAAATTGTGTATGTTGAAAGAGTATTTTAATATAAGTTCACCTATTGCACTATCAATAACATGGTGAGCACAATACGAACTTGGTGGACAAGCAAAGCCAAAATATTTAAATGGAATTTACTCGCGGTTTAATCATCCATGCGCAGTGAAACTTGTTACGGCAAATGTTCATACAAAATGTAATCTACTGACATCTAATTAAATTCAATTGTTTTCATAACCCCACGATGGCGGCTGTGCGATATTTTAAAATTGAGTTTTTATTTATTGTGTCCTTATCAAGCGATCGAAGTGAATGTTTGAATAAAGAATCCACAATAATTGTCATCTAATGGTTGGCCTATATAACTCTATGACCTAAATAAAGAACATTCCAACATGGCTGTCTTTTAGATAGACGGGAGAAGTTTAGAGAAGACTAATACGGTATGTAACAAGTAGTTCCGTGAAGAACTAAATAGCCTATTTTCATATATTCTACTAATATTAATTGTCTCTATCAACATGAAAATTTTCAGTTTGATTGCTGTAATAGATTGGTAGATATGGAGAAGCGTCTAAATATTTTGGATGGTCACCATGTCAGATTTTTATATTATAGGCCTTAGATGAAGATTATTGTGTAGGTGTTTTATTCAAACATCAATCGCATGATTAGGACACAAGAAATAAAAGCGGTATTTTAAAATTTGACTCAGCAGCCATCTTGTGGTTATGAAAATAATTTAAATGAATTAGATGCCAGTCGATTAAAATTTGTATAAGGATATACCGTATCAAGTTTCACTGCGCTCGGATGGTTAAAACGCGAGAAACGTCCATATGAATATTTAAATTTCGCGTCACCGCCATGTTGGATTTGTGCTCGCCGGGTTATTGAACCTCCCATAGGTGAACTTATGCTTATAGCCTCTATACACTTACAGAATGTCAGTTTGATTGCTATAGTAGATCAATAGATATTGAGAACCGTCTAAATATTTCAGATGGTCGCCACGTTGGATTTTAATATGTAGGCCATAGAGTTATGTACTATTAGATGATGATTATTGTGCACGTTCATTATGCAAATGTTGATTTCTATTGCATGATTAGAACACAAGAAAAAAACACTTATTTTTCGAAAATCCCACAGCCGCCATCTTGAGGTTACGTAAACAATTGAACTAAATTAGATACCAGTGAATTACAATGTGCATAAACATTTGCTGTACGACGTTTCATTGCGTTCGGATCATTAAATCGCGAGAAACATCTATTTAAAACTGTTAACTTCGCTTGTCCGCCATGTTCGTTTTGTAGTTAACCGATCTTTAAAAGTCTCATAGATGAACTTTCTGTAGTGCCGTTTATCTCCGTACAACATTTCATGGGGATACCAGTAATAGTTTCAGAGATAGAGAATGCCAATGAAATATTTCGCACAGCTGCCATCTTGAGGTTATGTGAACAATTGAACGAAGTTAGATGTCGGTGCATTACACTGCATATTAACATATACTGTACGAAGTTTCATTGCTCTTGGTTGGTTACATCGCGAGAAACGTTTATTTAAAATCGCAACTTCGCTTGGCCGTCATGTTGGTGTTAGAGCTACCAGGTTTTTAAAAATCACACAGGTGAACTTCTAGTAGTTCCCTTTATCACCGTACAAAATTCCAGGGTGATATCGGAAATAGTTTCGGAGATATTGAATGCTCGTGAAATATTTCGCACAGCCGCCACGTTGGATTGATGAGACTTAACAAAATCTGATGGATACGGTTGGGGTCGCCCGGAATAGTGCTATGAACTTACCGAGATTCACTGAAATCGCTCCAGCTGTTTAGAAGTTATTAGGGGGGGACACACAAAAATCCATCACACATGCACACACAGACAGACACACGGACAAGAGGTGACCTCATAAGCCTATTTTTTTCCTAAATGAAAATAGGCTAAAAATAGGCAGTATAGTTCTGTACAGCCGGCGGTCCTATGTCATAGATTAATGGCATGAAAAAGAACCTTCCACTAACTACATTTGTGTGAATCCAAATTTTTTAGGTTAGGATTGATAACTCTCTATTTTTTCCAACATTCGCCGTGGGTAGGTTTTTGTTAGGAATTAACCCTACCCCCAAGGGAAGATGAAGAGAAAAGGAAAGGGAAGTGGGTTTCGGACTATGGACAAGTGAGGATAAATAGGACGAGAGTCCAACACCAAACAAAATAAATGTAAATGAGTTAGTGGCGAGTGTCACCGCAAAGCCCGTGAAACACCTAAATTGGGTATGGACCTGGACGTAGCTAACGGGAAATGCGGCTGGAGCTTGGGCTATTTGCCATCAAATGGCATTTGTGCTTTCCCTTCCCAGCCTATATTTGACAACTATGGGGAAGGGTGGAAGTCTGGCAAGACAAAGAATGACAGATTTGTTGTATATCCTTTCAAAGGAATCAGGTTTAATCAACGGTTTTGAAAGGCGCTAATAAATTAAATTCGCCGTGATGTTTCTAGTTCTTGGAATTGTAGAATTTCCAAGGAGCGACCGAATGCTTCCAGGAAGGGTAGCGATGAAGCAGTTATCGTGCTTTTAAAATCAATTTGATTGTTTTTGAAAATTTTTGGTTTTAAATTTTGGTAAGAACACCAATTGTTGCATTCAAGAAAGGCTAACCTTCTATCCAGCAAAGTGCCGACTAAAAGATTGGACAAGAATAAAAACTTAAATTTGGAAAACCAACCATAAGTTATAGAGAAAGTCTCAACAAGCAGGAAGCTGGCGGAGCTAGCTGTACTTGCCTTACTGGCTAGTTACAATTAGCTATAAAAGCTAAGAGCGACTTTGAAAATGTTTTTGCAGAGAGTTTTTGTTCAAATGCAACAAATAGTGGAACCTTTTTTACTTTGATGCTCGAGTTTCTTAATACGAGAATGAGCTTTCGGGTAGAGTTAGGGGAGGTAGGATCCTTCCTAATCGTTATTTTATAGAAAATGATGAAGCAAAAGGATATAGTTTGATTTATTTAACAATGCGTAAAAACATGATAAATTTAACAACTGTAAAATGTACAATTTAAATTTTAAACCTTGGAGGTCTCAGACCTCTAAATTTGTTGAAGTTTGCACTAGACGATTAACAAACTTTGGTTTGGAACCTCTTGAAAGCACCAAATCTACATAAGATTTTAAAATAGTGCTGAGATTATCAAATTTAAAGTTTAACAATAAATCAGGTACGATATATATACTTTGAGAAGGAAGTTCTAAAAGTATGAACATTAGCAAATTTAAAGTTTAACAATAAATCAGGTACGATATATATACTTTGAGAATGCCTAACGGAAGTACTAAAAGTATGAACAAATGTTAAATTAGAAATTGTAACAAGAAAAGAAGCCTCCATGGCTTAGGCGGCAGCACGCCGGCCTCTCACCGCTGGGTCCGTGGTTCAAATCCCGGTCACTCCATGTGAGATCTGTGCTGGACAAAACGGAGGCAGACAGGTTTTTCTCCGGGTACTCCGGTTTTCCCTGTCAACATTTCATTCCAGCAACACTCTCCACTATCATTTCATTTCATCTGTCATTCATGTAATCATTGCCCCAGAGGAGTGCGTCAGGCCTCGGCAGCCGGCACAGTTCATATCCTCGCCGCTCGATGGGGGCTTCATTCATTCCATTCCTGACCCGGTCAGAGACTGGAAGCAGGCTGTGGATTTTCATTTTCAACAAGAAAAGAGAGAATTAAGAAGTTTCTATAACTTCTTGTATTGAAGCAGGGATCACGAGAAAAGTGGGGCCAGTTACCCTTTCGTGAAACCTAGAAAAAGGAAAGTTAGAAAACTCACTTGTGAGTAGAAATAATTGAATTCCCTAATGAAAATAGGAAAAACAATATGATTTGAGGTGTGTACTAGACACCAATGATGCAGAAATTACTTATGAAAACAGTACAAAGATGGGAGGGCACTTCTATAGAGTGTCACCTCATTGAAAAGAACCTAAATTTTACAATTATTATAATGTGTTAGTGAGGAGTATGAAAGGAGGAAATAGGAGAATCAGGAAAACGTTTATGGCCGTATTTATAGCTTTCGTTCGAACGCGAAATGGATGGTTGTTGAATGGGCACGGTTATGCACTGTAGTCCGTTGAAAAATTCACGATTGCAACAAGGAAAGTTTGTCAGACTAAAAGTTATTGTAATTGTAGAGATCACTATGTGAATTTTAGTTTGAGAAAGTTTATTGCGTTGTGACTTTTATAGATGGTAGTTGAATGCAGCGGACAATTTCCAACGAAGGAAGACAAATTATATGCTGATCAGAAGTATTTTCAACATAAATTTCTCAGTGAGGAACAATCATACCCATATTTAGATGGAAAGCACTTGACGGCATTACTTGCAAAAAGATAACATGCTGTAGAAAATTCTAGAGTTGTAAGAACAGTAGAATTTAGCAGAATATCCCGCGGAGGTGAAAGCTAAGTTTTTATAGACAGTGGGTTTAATAAGACTCCCACGGTGTGAAAACTCATTCCCAGATACTCAGTATAAGAAGTACCTTTTCATTTTAGAAATCTAGCTGAATTAGCTACAAATAAATCAAGAAGATCTTTTGAAGGCAGATTTTGCATCACATAGCAATTTCATACTGTCTATAAAATCAGGTTAAAACATTTAAAACTTAGTGAAAACCATTGAAGTAGTACTCAGCTCATTTTGAAGAACGATGATGATCTGGATGACGGTTGACGTTAAGACTAGGACATGGCGTCCTGATTTTAAAAAAATTGTCTCAAGTAGACAGGAGACAAGCCTGAAGTAGGCTCCAACTCTATGGTTTGACGACTGACCCAGAAGTGAGAGCTGCTCGACGAAGCATGGAGGTACCAAGGGGGGAGGAGGGTAGGGGAAAGAGACAAAGGAACATACATAAATATTACCTACCTAACAATAATACATTGCTTTCTTAGATATTAATTTTCTTGATGGAGTGATCTTCAAGGAGAAGCTAGTAGGCGATGATGACGACGTCTGGAGGATTGGAATGATGAAGAAGTCCTCTTGAGCATGGAGATGTTAGCTGGAGAGAGCGACGACATCTTGTTGCTGGATTAGGAAGGAAGTCTTCTTGAGAGTTGAGATATTGATGAACTTCAGCAGTTAGCTGCTAGATGCCGCTAGGTTGATCATGGAATTTATATCTACAACAAACTTACAAAGAAAGTAAGCAAGGTGCTTAAATAAAATAAAAAGTAAGAAATCATTGTTGGTGTTTGCCAAAATGGAAGGAATGAATTAAAGAAAAGAGCTGCAAAAGCTACCTCTATCTTACCGTGTATTCCAAAGAATACACCACGCCGCCAGGTGCTGACTGCGATGCCATATAGTAGCCAAGTCCCAAGCCGGTGGTCCTAAGTCATATATTTATGGCATGAAAAAGAACTTTCCACTAACTACAGTTGTGTGAAGCCAAAATTTGTAGGTTAGAATTTATAACGCTCTATTATTTCCAACATTTGCCACCAAGTGATAACTACGAAGCCATCTTGTAGCCAAGTCCGCAAGCTCGGTGTCGTGGATGGTAGCATTTGGTGCCGAAAATAGGAACTACTTGAAATTATTGTCTGCAGTCCTTACTTGAATTAAAAACAGATAACACACACTAATACAGCCATCACAATTAACACCGGTTATCAGGCAGATTCTACACACACCAAAAGTACAAGGGGCTACATGACGGCGTTGTCGCAGCCCCTAAACTAAGCAACCATTCCACCAGTCCTCACTTGAATTAAAAACAAATAACACACACTAATACAGCCATCACAATTAACACCGGTTATCAGAGAGATTCTACACACACCCAAAGTATACGGTGTTCCAAGACCGCGTTGTCGCAGCCCCTAAACTAAGGAACCAACCAACCAACCAACCAACCAACCAACCAACCAAAATCTGTAATGGGGATTTAGATGATGATGATGATAATTGTTGTTTTAAGGGGCCTAACATCTAGGTTATCGGCCCAATGGGGATTTAGAAACACCCTGTATTAGCTCACATAATCTCAATGTCAGCATCATCATCTTCCTTCCAAGTATTGGGCCAAATGTTCCGTTACGGTCTTGCACTTTCGCTCCATCTCTTCATCGGACGTCCTATCGATCTATTTCCTCGTGGCTGGTAGCGAAGGAACTCCTTTGGTAATCTTCCAGGTTCCATCCTTTGGACATGATGCTTCCAGTTCTCTTGATAGTCACAATTGTATGTAGTTATTGGTTTCACCTTCAGTTCCTTCAGCACATCCTTGTTTGTCTTATGGTCCCATTTAGTATAGCCTGCTGTACGGCGCATAAAGGTCATTTCGCGTGCTGTGAGTCTGGAGATGTCCTGAGATCTTATTGTCCATGCCTCGCTACCATAGCATAGGGTTGGTCTGGCTAATGTGTTATACAAACCATGGCCGACTGAATGCGCTCATACCGGCCTAGACAATGAGACCTTTTTTATGAAATCTTGTTAGTTACTCAACTGCTCACACAGCGCTGTTCACCAAGCATTGCACGACTAAGACTTATCTCTACTTAGTGTAAAACAAAGTCCCCGATTCTTGGATATCACGGGTAATCTCGAGAACCACTGGATGGATTTTGATGCGGCTTTCACCATTCTGTACAGATAATATCGAGGAAGATTTCTGTAGAAAATAATTTATTTATGATCAAAGGGAGCCAAGTAGTAACGATTTTAGATTTCAGTGAATAGGTCGAAGAAAGAACTTGACGTCCGTGCGCTTTTTAAGCTTACGCTGGACAAACCGTTAAAAATATCAATATACTATGAGTGTAAGAATTGTTCAGCATGAAAAATTGTACAAAAAAGTCCGGGAGAGCATATCTCTATCTTCGATACATCGCCCACTATAAGTGTTTTTAGTTTGGAAGGGAGGGGGATTTGGCTTGCACCTCGCCATTCTTAAATTACGTCTGACAGAATTCCTTGCACATTCATAACTGTTCCCGGGCGAAGCCGGGGCGGGTTGCTAGTGACACTATTATATTATCATTATAATTCCCACAATATCAAAATGCAAATTATATCACAAAATAAAATAGCGTGCTAATAAATCTAAGAGAAATTAGACATACCTTGCACCTCGTTACAGTTGAATTCGATCAGAATCACTCGGTTTTCATTAAAGTTTATGCATTTTTCTGCTAAACGGTTTGGAAGTTCGGCAACAGGAAACTAGGACTGTTATTTACTTAATATTTATTTTTGTATTTTTGTACTATTTGTGTTCATGATTTCATTACATTGTCAGAATTACCGACAGTAGTGGCTACGCTGGCTAAAGCGCAGCGTTAGGCCATGGGGCCAAGCTCTCTGCTGACTCGGTAGACGCGTGTGTTCGAGCCCCACCGTCGGCCGTCCTTGAAATGATTTTCCGTGGTTTCCCATTTTTCAACACCAGGCAAATTCTGGGACGGTACCTTCTAACAGGCCACGGCCGCTTCCTTCCACATCCTTGCCCAGTTCCATTCATCTTCATCCATTCCATCTCTCATCCTGACGCGCAGGTCGCCCACGGGCGTCGACTAGAAAAACCTGCACTCGGCCTCTCAGGAGGCCACACGAAAAAAAATGTCAGAATTAATGCTTTAATTAGTAGGGTATACTCTTCAGTGTACCTATTATAAATAAAAACCGTGAGGTTTCTCACCTCCCCATATTACGAAACCCAGTTGCCTAATACGGGGAAAGTGCACTTTTAAAGTTAACAATAATATCAGAGGGTATTACAACATCAAACGTGCCCATATTTGTAATATACATAGTATATCGCCTGAGGTTTACATTGGTGAGAAAACCAAAATTATTCCGTTCCTTCTTATGTCTAATGTGAGCCCTATAAAAAAACTCCCCATATTTGGCGACTTTCCTCTACCCATTTTTAGAAGATACCTTATGCACTGGACAGCTGAATTGTATAGGTAGCTTCGTAAGTCTCAGAACTCAGGAAGTCCTTTCTAGCAGCGTTACTAGCAGCTCTCAAAGTTTCAAGGTAAGAAAGAAAATATTCCTCTAGCCAGTTTAGGCGACTGACATTTAATGAGAAAAAATGCCCTTTGTCTGGATTTCTAGACTGAATATGATGATATGTGATGCTTACGTCATGCATAGCGAACCATTTATTAACGTTTTTCAAAAACATGGTTGCTTCTGCGTCCATGAATGTGTACGCTTCCGGGTGCATGCCTATATTTTCTTTCAGTGTACTAATGGCACCAATAACTTCTGACGAGAACACTTCCTTGGCACGCCGAACATTCATTTTTTTTCAAATTTAGTGGGTTCGATGTGTTTTTTAGTGAGGTGTCTGACCGGTTTGACGATCTCACCCTTTTGCATTGTGTATAGTAATGACAAGTATTTCCCTGAAATTATTCCAGTACCATCAGTCATCTCTCGTTACAGAAACTGCGTTATGTTTTTTTTAGAATGTGACAATGATCAAAACTAGGGAATACATTCCTAGACTCGTCGTATGGGTGATTGACCATTGGTTGCAAATTCCCTCCCCCTAAATGCCTCATCATTGTAGTGTTAGTTTTGTGATTATCAGAGACAGTTATTATAATTATGAAACCGCATTGTTCAACCTCGAGAATAACGTCCAGCAGGAGTTTATGTAAGTCCCGTCCTGACAGCTGCTTCGTGAAAAAGAAGGCACACGGTATCTGGTAATTTGTCGAAAGATCTCTTAGCACAAAACACAACACACGATTAGCTGCTACTTGTTCCCGGCTGTAATTTTGATCCTCTCTTTCCTTTTAATGAGACGGTGCTGGAGTAGTGTCCTTGTACCCGAAGAAGGTGCAAGGTATGTCTAATTTCTCTTAGGTTTATTAGCACGCTATTTTATTTTGTGATATAATTTTAATTTTGATAATGCGGAAATTATAATGATAATAATTATATAGTGTCACTAGCAACCCGCCCCGGCTTCGCCCGGGAACAGTTATGAATGTGCAAGGAATTCCTGTCAGACGTAATTTAAGAATGGCGAGGTGCAAGCCAAATGCCCCTCCCGTCCAAACTAAAAACACTTATAGTGGGCGATGTATCGAAGATAGAGTTATGCTCTCGCAGACTTTTTTGTAGAATTTCTCACGCTGAACAATTCTTACACTCATAATATAATGATATTTTTAACGGTTCGCCCAGCGTAAGCTTAAAAAGCGCACGGACGCCAGGCTATTTTTTCGACCTTTTCACTGAAGTCGTTACTGCTTGGCTCCCTTTGGTCATAAATAAATTATTTTCTACACAAATCTTCCTCGAGATCACCTTTACAGAATGGTGAAAGCAGCATCAAAATCCATCCAGTGGTTCTTGAGATTACACATTTAATATACGTACTGTACAGCTGATTCCTTATCGCGCCTATAATGGGAGGGGAGTGCGCTCTACCGGCAACGAGTAGAAACTTTCCGATTACATGTTATACATGGGTTCTGACTGGGAATGTCAAGGCCGGTATAGAGCGCAGCTCGTATTCAGTCGGCCGTGTACAAACGCAAGCGTGTATGACTTTGGACAAGAGATGGCTTCAATGTAATTGTGCTAACTGAGACATTTGTCGTGCACCAAGAGATTTTAGTGCGTCACATGGAATTTTTTTTTAATAAGAGAGAGGTTTCAATGGAGGAGACCTGTAGGTATTAGTTCTTCAGGGAGATGCTTGTTTCTCTGTGTACGCTAATGTTTCCCTCTTTCCGCTAAATGTTCTGTGCATGGGTGTTGTGGGAAACTAGTATTCTCTGACGGCACTAGGCCTTTATGTATGTTCCATGATGGCCGTGGTGGTGTGAGCGTGATATCTTGTACCTTGGTGCTTTGGCTTGCAATAAAGGAGCTAAGATGGCGTGCCGTTATAGCGAATGTGTTGTTTATTAGTCCACTAAAGAAAAACGCTATTTATATTTCCCAGAATATAACAACTGTCACCCCCCCCCCCCCCCCCCCCCACACACACATTTTGGTGCCGAAAGAACGGGAAGGAACATTTATGTCCCTTAAACAAACGGAAGAAAATTCAAGAGACGCTGTACAGTACAGATAAGTTGCAATAAGCTATACGGTTACTCACTATATTTTGGAAGAGAATAGCGTACGGTACAATTTGTTACCCACGATATAAACACTGAACACTAGTATATGCTACACATACAATACAGCATCAATATAATAACGCACGCACGTGAAAGTTACGATAGCGCCATCTGTTAACAAATACCGTACCTAATAGGAATACTCACGGCCGACTGAATACGAGCTGCGCTCTATACCGGCCTTGACATTCCCAGTCAGAACCCATGTATAACATGTAATTGGAAAGTTTCTACTCGTTGCCGGTAGAGCGCACTCCTCTCCCATTATAGGCGCGATAAGGAATCAGCTGTACAGTACGTATATTAAATGTGCAATCTCAAGAACCACTGGATGGATTTTGATGCTGCTTTCACCATTCTGTAAAGGTAATCTCGAGGAAGATTTGTGTAGAAAATAATTTATTTATGACCAAAGGGAGCCAAGCAGTAACGATTTCAGTGAAAAGGTCGAAAAAATAGCCTGGCGTCCGTGCGCTTTTTAAGCTTACGCTGGGCGAACCGTTAAAAATATCATTATATTATGAGTGTAAGAATTGTTCAGCGTGAGAAATTCTACAAAAAAAGTCCGCGAGAGCATATCTCTATCTTCGATACATCGCCCACTATAAGTGTTTTTAGTTTGGACGGGAGGGGCATTTGGCTTGCACCTCGCCATTCTTAAATTACGTCTGACAGGAATTCCTTGCACATTCATAACTGTTCCCGGGCGAAGCCGGGGCGGGTTGCTAGTGACACTATATAATTATTATCATTATAATTTCCGCATTATCAAAATTAAAATTATATCACAAAATAAAATAGCGTGCTAATAAATCTAAGAGAAATTAGACATACCTTGCACCTTCTTGGGGTACAAGGACACTACTCCAGCACAGTCTCATTAAAAGGAAAGAGAGGATCAAAATTACAGCCGGGAACAAGTAGCAGCTAATCGTGTGTTGTGTTTTGTGCTAAGAGATCTTTCGACAAATTATCAGATACCGTGTGCCTTTTCCACGAAGCAGCTGTCAGGTCGGGACTTACATAAACTCCTGCTGGACGTTATTCTCGAGGTTGAACAATGCGGTTTCATAATTATAATAACTGTCTCTGATAATCACAAAACTAACACTACAATGATGAGGCATTTAGGGGGAGGGAATTTGCAACCAATGGTCAATCACCCATACGACGAGTCTAGGAATGTATTCCCTAGTTTTGATCATTGTCACATTCTAAAAAAACAAAACAAAAAAACATTAGAACGCAGTTTCTGTAACGAGAGATGACTGATGGTACTGGAATAATTTCAGGGAAATACTTGTCATTTCTATACACAATGCAAAAGGGTGAGATCGTCAAACCGGTCAGACACCTCACTAAAAAACACATCGAACCCACTAAATTTGAAAAAATGAATGTTCGGCGTGCCAAGGAAGTGTTCTCGTCAGAAGTTATTGGTGCCATTAGTACACTGAAAGAAAATATAGGCATGCACCCGGAAGCGTACACATTCATGGACGCAGAAGCAACCATTTAAAAAAAAAACGTTAATAAATGGTTCGCTATGCATGACGTAAGCATCACATATCATCTATTCAGTCTAGAAATTCAGATAAAGGGCATATTTTCTCATTAAATGTCAGTCGCCTAAACTGGCTAGAGGAATATTTTCTTTCTTACCTTGAAACTTTGAAAGCTGCTAGTAACGCTACTAGAAAGGACTTCCTGAGTTCTGAGACTTACGAAGCTACTTATACAATTAATCACGGATTCAGCTGTCCAGTGCATAAGGTATCTTCTAAAAATGGGTAGAGGAAAGTCGCCAAATATGGGGAGGTTTTTTTTATAGGGCTCACATTAGACATAAGAAGGAACGGAATAATTTTGGTTTTCTCACCAATGTAAACCTCAGGCGATATACTATGTATATTACAAATATGGGCACGTTTGATGTTGTAATACCCTCTGATATTATTGTTAACTTTAAAAGTGAACTTTCCCCGTATTAGGCAACCGGGTTTCGTAATATGGGGAGGTGAGAAACCTCACGGATTTTATTTATAATAGGTACACTGAATAGTATACCCTACTAATTAAAGCATTAATTCTGACTTTTTTTTTTCGTTTGGCCTCCTGAGAGGCCGAGTGCAGGTCTTTCTAGTAGACACCCGTGGGCGACCTGCGCGTCAGGATGAGAGATGGAATGGATGAAAATGAATGAAACTGGGCAAGGATGTGGAAGGAAGCGGCCGTGGCCTGTTAGAAGGTACCGTCTCAGCATTTGCCTGGTGTTGAAAAATGGGAAACCACGGAAAATCATTTTAAGGACGGCCGACGGTGGGGCTCGAACACACGCGTCTACCTAGTCAGCAGAGAGCTTGGCCCCATGGCCTAACGCTGCGCTTTAGCCAGCGTAGCCACTACTGTCGGTAATTCTGACAATGTAATGAAATCATGAACACAAATAGTACAAAAATACAAAAATGAATATTTTAAGTAAATAACAGTCCTAGTTTCCTGTTGCCGAACTTCCAAACCGTTCAGCAGAAAAATGCATAAACTTTAATGAAAACCGAGTGATTCTGATCGAATTCAACTGTAACGAGGTGCAAGGTATGTCTAATTTCTCTTAGATTTATTAGCACGCTATTTTATTTTGTGATATAATTTGCATTTTGATATTGTGGGAATTATAATGATAATATAATAGTGTCACTAGCAACCCGCCCCGGCTTCGCCCGGGAACAGTTATGAATGTGCAAGGAATTCCTGTCAGACGTAATTTAAGAATGGCGAGGTGCAAGCCAAATCCCCCTCCCGTCCAAACTAAAAACACTTATAGTGGGCGATGTATCGAAGATAGAGATACGCTCACGCGGACTCTTTTGTACAATTTTTCATGCTGAACAATTCTTACACTCATAGTATATTGATATTTTTAACGGTTTGTCCAGCGTAAACTTAAAAAGCGCACGGACGTCAAGTTCTTTCTTCGACCTATTCACTGAAATCTAAAATCGTTACTGCTTGGCTCCCTTTGGTCATAAATAAATTATTTTCTACAGAAATCTTCCTCGATATTACCTGTACAGAATGGTGAAAGCCGCATCAAAATCCATCCAGTGGTTCTCGAGATTACCCGTGATATCCAAGAATCGGGGACTTTGTTTTACACTAAGTAGAGATAAGTCTTAGCCGTGCAATGCTTGGTGAACAGCGCTGTCTGAGCAGTTGAGTAACTAACAAGATTTCATGAAAAAGGTCTCATTGTCTAGGCCGGTATGAGCGCATTCAGTCGGCCGTGGAATACTGTACACGCATTAGACTAGACTAGGAATACTTTATCATGACGAGTTCAGAAGAAATAGCTCTGAAACTTAACAATATTAAGAGGAAACGCACGCGAGAGAGGGCGAACGTCATACGATTCATAAATGCTATAAACGTATTTAATGAAATCACTGATATCATACAATACGAGCACCATCGCGGGCGCTTGGATGAAAGTTTAACATTACTCATTGTTTTAGATAACGAACTACACGAACTCCTCACTGACACGGAATACTGCGAGGATGTTAAATCTTGTGACGATTACATTGACAAAGCAAAGTTAGCCATCCTACATGCCACTAAGCACATTGAAAAGAAGATTTCTTCAGGCATGGCAGATCTCAGCATAAATCCACCTCCATCTTCACATCAGGCTCTAAACACTACATTCAGTCACGCGGTAAAATTACCTTCAGTAAACTTGGAAATGTTATCAGGAGACGTTGAAAGTTGGCAACGCTTCTGGGAGCAGTTCAAATCTTCTGTTGACTTGAATTACTTGGATACAATACAACCAATTCAGTTTGCCACACCCGAAACACTGAACAGCACGTTTATTGAATGTAATAGGCGTATACAAGCACTTCGATCATTAGGGGAAGATATCAATGCTAACGGGAGAATTTTAGCACCCAAAATTCTACGAGCTTTTCCGCCGGATATCTACCAGAGATGGATCGTTCACGTTAGACGGCAAAATATTGCAGAAGGAGACATATTGAAGCTGATAGATTTTATTACGAGGAGGTAGACGGCGCGATGATCACTCAAAAATTAGGGGAGATTTCACTCAACCACATAATTTCACTGCTACGGCTGCAACGTTACACGTAAACACGAAGTCAAAACGGACTGCAAGGATAACCAATAATATAGTATTCTGCGAGAAAAGAAGGCACTGGGCTCAAGAATGCAAGCAGTTTACTGACGTGCAGGCCAGGATTGAGAAACTGAAGCAGTCATCAAGATGTTTCCTTTGTCTCAACCGCGGCCATTCAGTTATGAACTGCACAAAACGTGGGAAGGTCACATGCTCAAAGTGTAAAGGGTCACATCATCACTCGATATGTGCAAGTTCTGTTCATGACTCAACAATGACAACAGTCCACCAAATTGACACTCAATTGCAGGATTTCGCGCACCTACAGACAGCTAGGGTACGGATTATCGGACCGACAGGACTGAGAAAGGTGACACGTTGCATCTTAGACGCAGGCAGTCAATCGAGCTTTATCTGCACATCGCTTGTCAATTCGCTCAATCTGGAAATAGTAGCTGAACGAAGTGTCACCGTCACTGCCTTTGAATCAAGTGAAGCTACTCCAGGGAAACGTCGATTGGCACGTTTCAAGATGCAGGGACTTTGTAACAAGTCAACCACAGTAATCCATGCACTCGAGAGCAACAATACGTACACCGCGCATCCAACAACACCACAGGACATTTCTTCATTAGCGTGTACACGTAAGATGCCGTTGGCAGATCCGAGAGATGATTCAGCGAACCTGCCGATAGAAATACTACTAGGTGCTGACCACTACTGGAAGATGATGAAGGATACTCCACCCATACGCATATCCCCTTCACTTGTTCTACTCCCCTCGATCTTAGGATGGATACTCAGCGGAAGCCGATCAGGAATCACTATCAACAATGTAAACGTAAACAAAGTAGAGCTTACAGAAGAATATCCCATACACGATAACCAAGTCCGCCGGTTTTGGGATCTCGAAAGCATGGGTATAAGAGACACTGAATCAAAGGTGCAGTCCCTCAGTACTAAAAACTCCAAAATCCTCCAACAGTTTCATGACTCATTTAATATGAACGCGGCAGAAGAGTAGTTTCACTGCCAAAGAAAGATCATTCACCTCTGAATAACAATCGCGCAAATGCTGAAAGGCGCTTGCAGACTCTAACTCGTGCATTTGAGAAAAAGTATGAGTATAAAGTTATGTACCACCAACAGATGTTAAACTATATCATCCAAGGACAGGTAGAAGTTGTCGACACAAATACTCAACAATTTTCATCCTTTTATCTGCCTCACCACGCCGTCAAAAAGGAAAAACAAGGACTTGAAAAATGGCGAATTGTGTTTGACGCATCATCTCACGCACCCGGATCCCCATCACTGAATGATATCCTAGAAACTGGACCTAATATCGTACCAGAAATGATGGCTATACTACTTAGATTCAGATTATTCAAACATGCCATCCTCGGTGATGTCAGGCAGGCATTCCTACAACTGCCTTTGGACCCGGTTGACAGAGATTTAACCAGGTTCTTATGGTTCCGTGTGGTATCAATCGATGATGGCCAGTATCAAACTACGAACGACCTTCTCACTTACCGGTTTACCAGATTACCATTTGGCCTTTCATGTAGCCCATTTCTGTTATCTGCAACCCTTAGAGAATTAGCTACAACACTCATACACTCATTTCCTTCCGCAGCCATGCTTGTGGATGAATGCACGTACATGGATGACTTCGTTACTTCACTCACTGAAGAATCAGAGCTCTTCACAATGTACACACAGCTTACAGCACTCATGGGAATCATCAAGTTTCCCATGTCGAAGTGGGTCACCAACTCGGTATCACTCCAAGAAACTTGGAAAACACAAGGTTTAACACCACAGATAAATGCACAGGCCCTGGGAATTGATTGGAATACAAAGTGTGATTTACTTTCTACTTCGTCCAATGATATCCTGAAAACTCTTTCGGAGCAACATGCTACTAAGCGAAACCTACTTCAAATAACCTCCAGATTTTACGATCCACTCGGTCTCTAAGCACCAATATTAATACTCGGGAAGTTACTTTTTCAGGAGACCTGGTGTCGAGGGATCGGTTGGAACGAAACACTCACCCCTGATATCGGTGAAAAGTGGTCATTATGGTGCTCAAATCTAACATACCTGTCAAACATACGCATTTCACTCTGGGTAGGAGCCTTAAACCACCAACTTGAAGACTCCACACTTCATGTCTTCTGCGACGCTTCTGAAAGGGCGTATGGTGCAGTCATATATCTACGCACACAGTCAGAAGTAAAAACAACAGTAGAACTGGTTTGCAGTAAAGCCAGACTAGCACCAATAAAAAGGGTCACACTTCCTCGTCTAGAATTGCTTGCAGCTGTAGTAGGAGCAAGACGTTTGCATTACTTCTGCCAGGCTACGAGTAGCGACATTACAAAGGCAACATTATGGACGGATTCCACCATCACCCTTGGCTGGATACGCAGTGAACGTCATCGCTGGAGGACCTTTGTATGTAACCGCGTTACCGAAATCGTCGCATCAACTTCACCCTCCCAGTGGAGACACTGTCCAGGAACTGACAACTCAGCAGACAACCTGTCCTGAGGTCTTCAAGCCTCGGAACTGGCATCGACAGACACATGGTGGCACGGCCCCAATTGGCTCAAGGACTCATCAGAATTATGGTCTCATGACTTTGCACCCAAGCATTCTTCACTCCCAGAAGCGAGAAAGGCGATACATCAAGCGCTCGTAGTCACCACAGACGAACCCTTTATCACTTCTTCTAACTTCAGCTCTTACACTAAGCTACTCCGTACTGCCCCCGTAAATTGAATTATTCAGGGACAAAATGAGAGTATTTTCCGTCCCCATGATAAAATTTAACTAGCAAATATAATTTCTGGAAGTGTGACACAAGAGTGTCGTGTTACAAGCTCGAGACTGTGGGAGAGCCCGATCACGTGATATATTGCACAATGGACGCTTCTAGAAGGCTATTCTTAGCATAGCAACAGCGAGTATGGAAATTAATATTATAAATATTGTTATAAATTATGCTATTGGATCCCAGTCCACAGCCAATGAGGAGAGGTCTTATTGAAGACGGGATCAACTTTAATTACACAACATGAGGAAATTATGCATTTAGGCCCTTAGAAGAAGATTTTCTTATTTGGTAATGAAGAGAATATTAAAAGAAATTATGCCTGATACTTTAAAAACCACAGATCGGTTAATCTACGCAATAATAAGCATTAGTAATCTACGCGCTAAAATTATGGCGGGAGATTGATATGGCCGCCAAAAATTCGACTTGGAGAGGGAGATCCAAGGATCGAGGTTCTTATTCCAGCAGACTTTGAAGAGTGAGGAAGTGATTTTACTGGGTTAACGGAGATCCCAAGGCTTAGTCCGAGTGCGACGACTGTCGACTTGTGGAGACGCGAGTATAGCTAGGTGGAGCGTTAGAGATCACCGCACTTCCATTCTATGTAAGGTTGCGAGGAACACTGTATTGATTATATCTTACATATAATTGAGATTTGAAGTTAAATAAGCGAACACATATTAAGAACAGGTCGCCTACTATATATTGTGGAAAGTCGATCGCTTAAATATTCACCGTTTCGACAATATCAGCCTGTCAAGTTAGATTTCCAAATGTGTTGGATATAGAGCTGAAGATCATTATAAATTGCAACGTGAAGTTGACGAACGCAGTTCAAGTGAACAGTGGCGGAGGACTTTTAATATTGGCGCAACACATAAACATTAATAGAATGACTATTATTCTTCTTCTAACATTATCATTCAGCATAGTCAATATTGTTGATATGATGAACTAAACAGTCATGCGCCAGAGACATATTCAATAACAGGAGTTAAGATACAAGAATGGAGCTTCGTTAGACAACGTATTCTTGAATACAGACGTAGTGTACGGTCCAACTTGTGCATTTTCGTCAGTCTACGAACACTAATATAATATCAATTAGCAATGGAAACATTTCATTCACTATTTACAGGAATATTTCCATAATTGTATTCCAATGATGAAGCCGATACATATTTACGACGGAGAATGGAGACTTTACAGAAGAGATTTGTCAAGATGCTAGGGAAAGTTAACCCAGCAACCCAGAAGAATTTGCCAGATGGATGTCGATTGAGCCCAGGCGAATGTTGGTGAATTCCAGAGAGAGACGTTTCTTATCTCTGAGGTCGCAGATCCGAGGGTCGAATGCAGATCAATCTCAGTGTCTTGTACTGAGGAAACATCTAAAGTATTGTGGCAATACTTACATTGATCTTCGAGTTTTCGTCTAAATAAGGTATTAGTGTATCTCAATTGTTATATAGAGCTTGTTTAGTGACATTCGGAGTAGGCGATCTTATTCCATATTTTCGGCGATCTTATTACATATTTTCTATGTTTTCACATTTCATGTATTTCAGTGCTTTTATGTATTTTACACTTCAGATGTGTGTTGAGATTTTATGCTGAAAGATTATTTAGAAGATGATTGCATTTCATCTATTTTTCAATTTTATTCTACGGTTCAGTTGTGGAACTGACATTAAAAATTTTGTTTGAGGAATTATATTGCCTCATAAGAGACTAATCATTTCGACTCTCGAATTTTAATAATTTCATTTAAACCAAGTATTCTGGCATTGTGTCATAGCTTCAAATTAAATTCTTATTAAATTTAATTTGAGCACTTTAATGTAATGACTTATTACTTCAAGAAAAGAAGAAACATCGAATGATATTGTTATATAATTATTGTACATAAACTATCGACGATCTAAGAAATACTAGTCGTTTGATAAGACCGAAGTCTTAATTCCTATGAACATTCTTTGTGTAGAGTGGAAAAGCATTACGATATTGACAAACCTTTCTTATTATCTGTAAAGCTAAGAGCTTTGTTCATTTAATATGTTAGAGGAAATACCTTTTGATAGAAGATTATTCAAATCTTTGGCTAGGAATTCAAAGCTAGTTTATCCCGGTCAGGATTGAATTCTATCTGACACTATAAATAACATGTGTGTTATTTTATTCCATTTGTGTAACATCAAGTCATTTTGTGGACATGATATTACAACGATAAACAATTTATAGCTAGACAAGTGAGATGAAACAGGAATATTATTTTATTACATGTATTTGCGACAGTCGAGTTAACAGTTAATTATCTTGTTGTGGAGTAAACTTTAGGAGGTTAATCACGACGGTCTAATATCGTTCATTACAATTGGAAGTTTCGTTTGAAGAACTTACGTATGTATAATTGTAGTCCAGTAGTCATTTGCAATGATACTGAGGGTCATGTCATTATTTGAGAGAAGTTCCTACATAAGATATGTTAATAACAATTAATCCCTTTTGGTTATTGTTTAACATAGTAGATGATAATATTTTATGCCATATATACCATTATATGAGGTTTTGTAGAGCTATGGAGTGCTCAGGCGAGGGAATTCCTCATTATAAGGAAGTCAAAGTTTTGTTGTTCTTTGATAAAAGGCATGTTTCATGATAAGAGCCGTTGTATACAAGTAGTCCAGTTCTTGTGAATTAACGATTTAGCTCTGTTAACAGGAGGGTTTCAGCGAAAATGCAACATGAGAAAGATTGTCTACTCACGTCTATAGTACTATTATTAAATTTTATTAAACCCGAATTTATGTAATTACGTACAGCTTACCTTAATCAGTCGACTGTACTATACCGATAATGTAATGAAACCTATATAAGACGAGGTGTATGCAGTATATTAAAACTACAGAACGTTAAAGGATGGTTATGTGAAAAACCAGTGTATACATTTAGTTAAGAATTATATTGTAACCGAGAAGTTAGAATCTCGAAAGTGTCACGTTTGCAACACTTGATAATGGATATTATTATAAACATATTACATGTAAATAATTTTTGTGGAAATGATTTAATTAGTTAAATAATTTAGTAGGATTTATTAATCAATTGTTTTGGAACAGTGTGTGTTTATGAGCGGATGTATTTGGTGTGGATGATTATTCATTGTTAAGAGAAGATGTGGAACCGTATTGATCTAGAACAATAACGGAGTGCGAATGAAAGAGTGTATAAAATTTTAGAATGATTGGTTGAGAAACATAGCAGTTACATGAACTTTTGTAAGATCTAAATGTTAATTTTTACGTGTTTTATAAATGCACACACATGCAGTCTCTGTGGGCTAGCAAGAATGATTCACCGTTAGTAGTGGAGAGCGATGACATAATATTTAAGCAGGTGTAGACCAACTGCCTTCTATTTATTGTATAAACCAGTTTCGAGTACGGTATGGTGCCGATATTTCATTGACGAGACCAAGTTTCTGCACGTGCGTTTTATAACGCAGGTTTGTGAATGAAATCAGGTGACTGGAATGCCATTGAGAGGCTTCATTAAACGTTTTTATTTTTACGCTGTGTAGGCCTAGAACAAGCTAAGTTTTATACTCATAATTTTTAATACAGCATTGTAATAAGATGTAGAGTTGAAAGGAGGTGTGAATGTTTGCGTGTTTTTTTAATTTTAATGTTAATTGTTAAATTCATTTATTGTTATTTTGTTTATTGTAGATTAGTTTACCTTTTTGTTAATAAATTTGTTCAGAGTGTTTTCCATTATTGTTGGAGTGATTCATTTTAAATATAAGGAGCAGAGTATTGTGGATATAGTGTAGGCGAAGCTGAAGTCCTAGTCCCCGAGGTAAGTAAAGGTGAGTGCCCCGTGTAGTTGGTTGTTGATCCACAATATTCTTGTAACTGCTATCTGTAAATCCCTAAAGACCATGTTGGAAGCGATTTCTAATGTTGTAGTTGCCGGAGCAATTAGAAATAGGCAATCCAGCGGGGGCAATGGATATTCCAAATGGATCCTTTCCGGATTTTCGGGTACAGTACGATGGACTGGATTCTTCGGTTTTGCAATAATCTTCGCAGATCAAATCTTCAACACGGCGAACTGACAGCTTCCGAAATGGATAATAGTCGCACTATGTTAATCTCCGTTGCCCAAAGGGAGAGTTTCCCAGCGGAATACGAGGCTCTAATGAAAAACTTACCACTTCCAAAGAAATCCAAAATTACGAACTTTCAGCCCATCAAACAAAATAATATCATTCGGTTAGGAGGTCGGCTTCGGTTTATGGACGCATCCTTTAATGAACAACATCCTCTCATCCTCGATGGCAGTCACCACTTCACTCATCTACTGATTAGACACACTCATGTCAAGCTGCACCATTTAGGATTAAGGATTGTTCTTTCGGAATTACGAGCACAGTTTTGGATTATTCGCGCACGACAAACAATAAGGAAAGTTCTCCGCACATGCTTACCTTGCAAACTTACAAACAACCCCCACGGACAAGCACCTGAAGCTCCACTACCAGCGGACAGAGTTCGAGGCTCACTCCCATTCTTAGTCACAGGATTAGATTTCGCTGGGCCACTATATGCGAAACACAACAATACCGTCTCCAAGGTTTACGTTCTGTTGTTAACCTGCGCCACAACTGGACCAGTTCATCTTGAACTCACCTCCGACATGACAGTAGACAAATTTCTCCTGGCATTTCAAAGATTCGTCAGTCGTAGAGGTTTTCCTCACACGGTGTACTCTGACAACGCAACTTCCTTCCACGCAGCCAAAAAAGAACTGAGAGAACTATGCACCATCTTCAAGGAAGACAAAACTGCCCACTACTTCGCCACAAACTGCATCCACTGGAAGTTCATCGCGCCACGGGCGGCTTGGTCGGGAGGATGGTGGGAGAGAATGGTCGGCACGGTAAAGCGCTGTTTAAGGAAGACCCTAGGACGCAGACAAGTGGACCATGAAACTTTGAACACCATCCTTACCTGTGTAGAAGCTGCAATAAATGCACGTCCCTTGTTACAGGATGAGGGTTCAGATACCTTGACACCTGCCCATTTCCTGCACCTAGAATGACGCGTGACTACCATCCCTACAGGTCTAGAACCACCCTCACCTACCAGCCTAAAAAGGGAATTTCGGCTCCAACAACAAGCCACACGGGATTTGTCGGCGAGATGGACAAAGGAGTACCTGTTGCAGCTACGGAATTATCACCACGTCCGGCAAGTTACTGGAAAAGGAGCTGAACTACGGGTAGGAGACTTGGTACTCCTTCAAGATGATGAACATAAACGTGTCATGTGGGACAGGGCAGTCATCGAAGAACTACGACGGGGTCGAGATGGTAAAATCAGGACAGTGATCCTTCGAAGGCCCAACGGACACCAAATCACACGCCCCGTACAGCTGGTCATCCACCTGGAGGTTGACCAGGGTGGGGAGAATGTGGGAAGCTAGTATTCTCTGACGGTACTAGGCCTATATGTATGTTCCATGATGGCCGTGGTGGTGTGAGTGTGATATCTTGTACCTTGGTGCTTTGGCTTGCAATAAAGGAGCTAAGATGGCGTGCCGTTATAGCGAATGTGTTGATTATTAGTCCACCAAAGAAAAACGCTATTTATATTCCCTATAATATAACAACTGTAACCCCCCCCCCCCTAGGTGTTGTAGTTGTCATCACCCAAGTATCACAGTTGTTCCAAGTACCTTTATTGGTTCTTGTCGCATGTATCACCATCAATGTGACCGTAGGGATCAAGGGAAGACAAGTGTAACTTAGCTCATTTAAAAATACATTTAGAACAATAATTGGTTAGTTCCTATGTTTAGAGGCTGCGACAACGCGGTCATGTAGCTCTGTGTACTTTGGGTGTGTGTAGAATTTGCCTGATAACCGGTGTTAATTGTGATGGCTGTATTAGTGTGTGTTATCTGTGATTCAGGTAGAATGCCTGCAGGCGATGAATTTTTCAAGTAGTTCCTACTTTTACTACCAAATGCTACCGTCCATGACACCTAGCTGCGGATTTGGCTACTAAATGTGATCGCAGTCAGCACCTGGCGGCGATCGTTGGAACTTATTTATTTTTATTTATTGATTTATTTATTTATCTTATGACCATTAGAGCCGGGAGTGTCCGAGGACATGTTCGGCTCGCCTGTGTCTGAAGCTGCTTCCAGCGGACACCCTTAGGGTGAGCTACAAGTTCCGTTCAATTTCAACTAGTTCCAACTTTCGCTACCAGATATCAATGATACTTAGTGGTGAACGTTGGAACTTTGATAGAGCGTTCCGATGAAATCTAACCTAACAATTTATCTTCACACAAGTTTAGTCTGTGGAAGAATCTTTCACATGCCATAAATCTTTGACATGGGACCGCCGGCTTTACTTCCCCTCCGTAGAAAGGCATACTGAAGGATTTTTAACGCTCTTAAAAAATCTGACGAATTCGACCGGGGTTGAACCCGCTATCATGGTCACAGCAGTTCAGTATGCTACCAACTACGCCACCGAAGCCGCTAACGTTGGAACTAATATAGCGTTATCAAACTAACCTACAAATTTTAGCTTCCACAAGTGTATTCATATTCATATTCATATTCATTCATTTATTTGCAATGGGGGGTGTGTCCCCCGGTGGCAAATTGTTTATACATAACAAATAAATAATTATACATAAAATTCAATAACAATTATACAACAATTAAACTGGAGTATTTACACAAATAGTCAGTCTTTTCTTAAACACACCTATATGATTGGGAAAAGGCTCTAAGAATGCGGCAGGTAGAGAGTTCCAGTTATCAATGGCACGCTTTACAAAATAATATTTACCATAATTTGTTCGCTGTGGTCGGCCCTTAACTTTGAAAGGATGATCGCTCCTACCCATGTAAGTAGGCTTTCCCAATCGTTTGCTAAGCTCACCCCATGCTGGTTGATTTATATACGTGTTGTACATAGCGCAGAGTCTAGATTTCATCCTCCTAGCCTCCAGTGATTCCCACCCAAGTTTCTTTAACATACGGCTCACACTGCTCCTGGGATTAAAGTCACTGAGCACAAATCTAGCGGCCTTTCTTTGTACCATTTCCAACTCATTGATGAGCCCTACTTGATATGGATCCCAAACCACCGAGGCCTATTCCAGAATAGGTCTTACAAGTGACAAATAGCCTAATTCTTTAGCAGAGATACTACTTCCTTTTAATACCCTCATTACAAAGTGCAGGGATTTGTAAGCTTTTGAAACTACACATCCTACATGACTACTCCATTTCATATCATTCCTTACGTGAACGCCCAAATATTTGCAAGAATCTTCTTCTACATGTATTTCCGAGCCAATGTTATATTGAAAATCCTGCCTTCGCACTTTCCCTATTTTTAAGAGACTACATTTTCTTGTGTTTATTTTAATTGTATTTACAATCGCCCACTTATAGACCAGGTTCAGGTCCTCTTGAAGCACTGCATTGTCTTGTGAGTCATGTACCTTTCGATATATTACACAATCATCCGCAAACAATCGACAGTCACTGCGAATCCCATTTGGTAAGTCATTTATAAACGCCAAAAATAACAAAGTTCCGATTACGCTGCCCTGAGGGATACCCGACGTTACGGTAATTTCATCCGAGAATTTGCCTTCGACTTTCACTTTCTGGGAACGACCCGTCAAAAATTCTTGGATCCATAAAATTACTCTTCTATCAATCTTCGTCGAAGCTAATTTATGGAGTAGCATATCATGCGGAAAGACATCAAATGCCTTCGCAAAATCTATAACCACGGCGTCGACTGAAACTCCATGGTCTAACGATTCGCTAATGTCTTGAAAAAGTGATAGCATCTGACTCTCGCATGAGTAACCTTTCCGAAATCCATGTTGCCTATCATTAAACCATGATAATGTTTCCCACTGTTCCCTCAAGTAGTCGCAAATGAGATGTTCCATCTGTTTACAAACGACGGACGTAAGGCTAACCGGCCTGTAGTTGCCCAATTCAAGTCTGCTCCCTCCCTTAAATATTGGGACTACCGTAGCTCTTTTCCAGTCATCTGGGATTTGCGCATTGTTTATGGACACATTAAACATCACCTCCAAGTATCGTGCCACGGCCCTACCTCCTTGTTTAAGTACTTCACTAACAATATTATCAGGACCTTTTGATACATTGAAACGTAGTTTTTGTATTAGCTTTACAATTGCTGACTGGTTTATTTGGAACAGGGGAGCCCCTGATTCGTCGTTAAGGTCCAACACACAGCTATTGGATTTATTGAACACACTACCGTAAAAGACATTTAATTCATTAGCAATGGCCTGTTTCTCAGTAATTAATTTACCGTCACCGGACATTATCATCGACAAATTATTTGAATTTCCCTTTCTTCTCCTAACATAACTGTATTTTTTTTCCACCCATCACCTCCCGAACCAAGTAAACCTTGCATATAACTGTCATGAGCAGCCCTCTTTTTTAAGACGAGCTCTCTTGATAAGGACTTAAATTTCAACATATACTTGTCACTATCATGTCTTTTATTGTATAATTTCCTAATTTTCCGTTTTAGACTCCTAATTTCTCGTGTGTAATACTCAGGATCTGGGTTTTGTTTCAGCAATTTAAATGGGACAAATTTATCATCAGCACTATTTAAAATTTTCAAAAAGTTAGTCCACTGGATATTAATGTGATTTCCTTCCGATGCCCATCCTACAAATAGCTCATTCAAATACCCCTGAAACTTGCCCTGATCCGCCCTGCGATACTGGAATATGATCTTTTTTGCTACATCAGAGTCTAATTTTGTAATGTCACCATATCTAATATTTAATTCAACCCCAGAATGGTCACTAATTCCTGGTACTTTCAGACAGTTAATATACAGCTCTACAGGCCTTACGAGATAAACATCTCAGGTATTATTGTCTCTAGTTGGGAAGTCAACTACTTGGGAAAATCCCCCCTCCCTTAAGAATTTATTTGCAGCGCTCTGAGCCTGACCACAGCTAGTTGACTCACCAGACCAGTCTACTTTGGGGAGGTTTATATCTCCAGCAATTATTATGCTCTTTTTCATAGCATTACCCGAACAAGTTTTATCATACAGTGTTTGGAGGAGAGAAAGGTTATCTTTCGGTGCTATATACGCCCCTATCACCTGAAGAGGGAATTTATTTCCTTTATCCGAAATTTGTACACATAACATTTCATGATCCATATCAGCCCACTTTAAGAAACTAGCTATATTTTTGCGCACACAAATAAATAGCCCACCACCTCGCTTCCCCCGATCTCTTCTGTACATCTCGTAGGTCCCTTGAATTATTTCGCTACTATTTATTCCCTCATATAACCAAGATTCAGTTGCAATGACAATGTCCGGAGGGTACGTCTCTACAAGATTCTAAAATTCAATTAATTTATTTCCTAAACTCTGACAATTAACCTGCAGTAATCTTAGAGTCTTACCTCCGCAGCAAATATCTCGAAATAGCTCCTTCTGTTCCCATCGGCTGGCAACCTCTGGACCTGCTCCTCCTCGCAAAAGCCGGCACGAACCGATGACCCTGTCATGTAGGCTCCCTAGATTGAAAGCGCCCCGTCGATTTAGATGCAGCCCGTCTCGGGCGAAGTCACGGCCACCAATCCAGCAGTCAGCTTCTACGTACACTAATCCCAGTTGTGCACATACCCAGTCCATGCGGTCATTTACATTCTTAACTCGCCTCAACGGAACATCTCCCCGCCGAACAATGCCACTCGTTATAATTTTTGCATTTCTAAACTTGCTTTTAGCTTTTCTGCCTAGTTCGTAGAGCTCCCCCATGATGTAATCAGCTGTAGCCCTCTTCTTCAAATCGTTCGTCCCAACATGGAGCAACAACACTTTAACTTTGTCACAGTCCTCTACATTTGCTTCTTCCACTTGATGGGCAAGCTGGTCAATCTTAATCCCCGGGTAACACCGCACTTTCGCACCTGATTTCCTCGAGATATTCGCACTCCATCGTATCATAGAATCACCCATTATGATAACGTCATCCTCAGTTTGCTCCTGCACGCCCTCTTCCACACTGATCCCAGTAGAAAGCCGTTCAGTCACATCCTTCACCGTTTCTTCTGATTCACGAAGCTTTGCTCTAAGTTCCTGTATTATTTGATGTAGTTAGTGGAAGGTTCTTTTTCATGCCATAAATCTATGACATGGGACCGCTGGCTTTACTTCCCCTCCGAAGGAATGCATATTGAGGGATTTTTAACGCTCTTAAAATATCCGACGTCTTCAGCCGGGTTTGAATTTGCGATATGTGGCATGGAAGCTCAGCATGCTACCAACTACGCTCTCGAAGCCGCTAGTCTAATAATTGTTGCCCGATAACAGCCAAGCTCTAGTTGAATGAAGAATGTAAGTGTGTTGTGGCCAAATTATAAGAATAAATATTTTATCAATTTGTTGGTTAACTCCAGTACGAGACGTAGAAGTAAATGTTTCTGAATGATGTAAACCGTGGATGGTAGATTTATTTGCCTGAGCATTAGGGCGTTGGATCCTGGATATACTTTTCTTTGACAACTGGTGGAGTTTGCCCAAATAAACTCCTACTCATAGGAAGAACAGCTTCAAGCTTGCGCTTGGGTAAATAGCACGTGTGAAAGAGTGACTAAGACTGAAGGTTATCGTAATTGTGGGCTTAGGGGTTTCACAACTGAATATATAAGACATAACAGGTATATAATTTATTCCAAAAATGATCTGCATAAATAACCACTGTAAATTCTTGATTAAAAAGAGTTCTTTATAATATGTGAGAATAAAGTACAACTTTATCCACTAAAAATGGAGTTGCAATTAAAAATGTCTTATAAAAATGAGTGACAAAACACTTAACTTAGCATGGATGTCACTTTTTGCGGAGAATTTCTTTCATTTCACTCATCACTCAAGATGACTGAATATAGCGTAAAGACAGTCGTAGGTTTCCATGGAGAAGCTTATTAATTGCCCGAAACAGTTTTGTAGAGTAACCAATGGAGCCCCACTTGGCAACCCACTCAACACCTTTGAGCCGGTACTGCTGCTTTAGAAGTGAATTTATGCGGTTAGCGATTGTTTACAATCACTGTAAGCACCGAGTGACTGCGGTGAAGTGTAACTTGTTGATGCCATCTTCTAAACATGCTGCTTTCATGATGTGAGGTCTCGCACCAAAAGGTTGGTTCTAAGCGTCATTCATTATGACATGAACAGCGGTTCTTGCGGCGTCTTGACGAGATGTTCAAGATTAGAATGTCGAAGAGTAGTGGACCGAAGAGTAGTGGATAGCACCAAGAAGGAAACCCGGAGTTATATAGTGGCAGAAACCCGCCGAGAAGTCAGGTGACCAGAAATAGGCTGCTCATTGGCAGACCGAGGAGTGAAGACGTCACGAGCTCGGGAAGGCCAGATGCAAGCAGCAGGCAGAAATAGTGTCGTTCAGATAGTGCTATGGTGCGGAGCCCCTTAAACCCTCAGGTGAGAAACGTCAATATCTAATATTAAATAAGTGGTTATTACAACGTTTAAGCACATCGGTTAAACAATTAATACAATTCCAAAGTAATATTTGTCGTTCGATGGTCACGGATAACTAGAATCGAATTAACCGAAAAATGGGCCTGAAAACTACACATTGAAAATATCACGAAAAGTGATCAACAACTGACAGCAAGGATTAATAGCTTGACGACCGTGGGAATACAGATTTTCCTTGAAGCAATGTCAAATTAGACTCGAGGGACTCATGAGATTCATTTCAACAGCTATATTTTGAAAAATTAAGCTATTGCAATATTTTTTAGATTCTGACTCAATTGAGTGCAAAATGCGATGTGATCTTTCTGTAACTTTCCATGGCCAATCGAGAAGACGCTTGGAGTCGAGTTCAAGTCATTGCAATTAATCGTATCTGACAATGCTCTTCTTTTCCGATATTGTCCTTATGTTTGGTCACGTGTGAGGATGTGCCATCCAACACACTAGGTTCGTTTCCCTGTGTATAAACTAAAGGAAAATGAACCTTAAATATAATGTACAGTATTTATTATTTACTCGTGTCAGTAAATAATAAACAAAAATATTACATCAGAAATTATGTACAAAATGGGCAACAAAAATGACAAAACTTGAACATTTAAGGCTCTAAATAATGCATGACCAATATTTTGCCAAGTCACGTCCATTTGGTGTAGCCTTCACCAGATCCTTCATGGTGCACAGTATAGGACACAGACTGCACTGAAGCAGATGACCCATAGTCTGTTCTTCACAGCATTCACAAAGGACCGAGTCGCAGCAAAAAAAAAAAAAATTATGAATGTTGGACTTGGATCTTCCAACCCCAGATCGCAATCTGTTGAGAGACTTCCAAGTTGTCCAAGCCTCTGTAAGTCCTGCTGGGAGCCTTTCAGATGGAGCCATCCACTGAGTAATGTGGGGGCTTCTGGCCAACCAAGATGTAATCTTCAAAACAAGAGGTTTGTCAGTTAGGCACTCAGTTGTGTGAAGAAAGCTTCTTCTGGACTTCAGTCGAGAGTGGGCTGGTTGAAGGCTATACATGGATGTGCTTGAGACACTTCAACCCTAGATCTCTCACATATATCTGCAACTTCTCTTCTGATATCTCGGGGTGCAATGCCTGCTAAACAATACAGTTTATCACATGGCGTGGGTCTCAGGCAGCCAGTGATGAGTCTACACTTTTCATTTAATGCAGTATCAACCTGCTTGGTATGACACGATCTATACCACACAGGACATGCATATTCTGCTGCAGAATAACAGAGTGCTAAAGCAGTGGTTCTTTTTGTTTAAGCTTGAGCCCCCCAGCTGGTACCAGATAATTTGCGAAGGAGGCAGTTTCTTGCGGATACCTTATTTTTGGTGGTTAGACAATGTCTTTCATACGTGAGTGCACGATCCAATGTAATCCCTAAATATTTGGGATTCGCACAGTTATCCAACAGCATGCCTTCCCACGTTACATGCAGTTTCCTCTTTGCCTGTCTGTTCTTGAGATGGAAAGCGCAGACTTGTGTTTTTAAAGGGTTTGGTTTCAATTGGTTTCCTCTAAAATAATCACTTAGTTCCTCTAGAGCTTCAGATAGACGTCTTTCCACAACTTCAAACTGATCCGCCTAGAAGATAATGGTACGATCATCCGCATAAATAAAGCTTCGAGTACCTACTAGTATTGGCTGGTCATTTGTATATATGTTAAAGAGGATAGGAGCCAGAACACAACCTTGAGGCAGTCCATTTCTTTGATTCCCCCAACGGCTGTGCTGCCCTTGAAATTCTACAAAGAGTCTACGATTTTGAAGAAGACATCTGACTATTTCAGTTAATTTATAGTCCTTTGTCATCAAGTAGAGTTTATTCAGCAGTAAGCGATGACTGACTGTGTCATAAGCAGCTGTTAAGTCAATGAATACTGCCCCTGTGATCTTCCAGTTCTGGAATCCATCTTCAATATGCTGAGTAAAATGTAGGATTTGTGAAGTGCAGCTTTTACCTGTTCTGAAGCCAGCTTGTTCAGGGATTAGGAATACCTTTGTTAGCCTACTTAGAATCATTCGTTCCATTATCTTGAAAAGATGGGAGAGCAATGAAATAGGCCTATAATTCTTAGGATCACGTGCATCTTTCCTGGGTTTGAGAATCACTATTACTCTGCTCTTCCTCCATATCTTGGGTATTTTACAGGTAGTAATGCAGTTATTAAACAATTCTAGCAGCCTTTCTTTAACCCCAGGTCCAAAATGTTTGATTTGATCCACACATATTCCATCTAGACCAGCCAGCTTTTCATTCTTACAGTAATTAATAGCCATATTCAGTTCTGAAAGTACAAAGGGTTTACGGAACATGTTGCCTTCCTGTTCATGTTCCCTTACAACTTCAATTTAGGTTACTGGATTATCTTTCCAGAATTACCATTTTGAATAAGTTGATTAACAATTTGGTTGGCAGATACATTAGAATGTGAAGACGTTCTATTGTGATCATTGTTAAGGCGTCTAAGAAACCTCCAAGCTTTCTGGCTGCTCCTTCCCATATCCAAATCTTCCATAAGCTGTTCCACTATTGTCGTTTTGAGTCTGAAATAGAATAGAGAACACGTTGTCCGCTAGCAATAGTTTCCTCACTGAAAGCGTCTTCGTCAAATGATTTGCAGTAATTTGACAAGAGAGTCGTTGTCTGAGGAATAAGACCTTGTATGTAATTTGTTCTACATCCTCTCGGGATGACTGCATTGGAACATACTTTAATCACATCAATGAATTGCTCATAGGATTCTGGAACGGGACTGACTGTTGTGTTCTTCTCATCAAGTAATGAGTTGAACTGTGTCCAGTTAGCCTTCTTGAAGTTATATCTTCTTCGAAAAGGGACAGTCTGTGGTCTGACAGCTGGAAATAGCTGGCACATTATGGGACGATGTTGAGTATTTGGGATGGGCGAACAAACCGATTTCACACATTGGCTGGTGACACTCTCACTACAAATATGAGATCTGGGTTGTAGCCACGCTTCCATCTTCCACTGTTAAATGATGAAGGGAGTTTACTGTCATGTATGAGGGACAGATGAATTAATTCTGCCCATTTTAAAACAGCTTTCCCAGTTTCATAATCGTGAGGATATCTCCACACACTACTATGGCTATTAAAGTTACCAATGATAACAGACACTTTTTGCGAACTTAATTTGTCCGGAACTTTGAATGAAAACTGTGACTCAGGTGGTTTGTATATTGAGAAAATGATCACATTGCTCAGTTCTACGGCAAAGATTTCTATATCATTATCATCTGAAATGGATGTCGCCTGGATCATGATGTCTGGTTTCTTGAAAAGAGCACTACCATATTGGCCATGAAGACGTTCCACTGGAATTTTAGGTCGGCGTTGGTTAATGTCTCTGTGCGTTTCTTGTATGCTCAATACGTCACAATTGTGTTTATGGCATATGTCATGTAAGAGTTCTTCCTTATTTATAGAAATTCCCTCAATGCTCACAGAAATTATAGTCATTTTTGGCTCTGATAAGAGACTTTTCCATTTATCATAGACCATTCTGGTATGAAAATATATTATGTTCCTGGAATGCTGACGTTCAGTTCAGTAGGCCTACTGGATTTTTGAGTCCAAGTACCTATGCAGGGGTACCACGGGCAGGAATCAAGCTTCACCCCCAATATACATTAGGAGTGCATAACTACACGGGAATATGCTTTCTACAGTGCAATGAATGTACAGCTCAATTTTCTTTATGCCCTCTCAGAGGAAAAAGAACCCGACGTGATTGTTCTGTTGGACGGCATATGCACATGCTTATTATTTATTTATTTATTTATTTATTTATTTATTTATTTATTTATTTATTTATCGTATGGCTTTTAGTTCCGGGGGTGTCCGAGGACATGTTCGGCTCGCCAGAGCCTGTAGCTGCTTCAAGCAGACACCCCTAGGGGGAGCTACAAGTTCAGTTCAATTTCAAGTAGTTCCAAATTTCGCTACCAGATGTGACTGATACCTAGTGGTGAACGTTGGAACATTGATAGAGCGTTCCAAGGAAATCTAACCTAGAAATTTAGCTTCGCACAAGTTTAGTCTGTGGAAGGATCTTTTACATGCCATAAATCTATGACATGGGAACGCCAGCTCTACTTCCCCTCCGAAGGAAGGCATACCGAAGGATTTGTTAACGCTCTTAAAAAATCCGACGATTTCGGCCGGGTTTGAACCCGCTATCTTGTGCACAGCAGTTCAGCATGCTATCAACTACACCATCGAAGCCGATACATATGATGATGATGATGATAGGCTATCACTCGCTAACGAGTATGATGTCTTCTTTAGGACTGTAAGATCTCAATATTTGTGGGTCCTCTGATGACTGTGTAGACCAATTCTGGAGCCGCAAACGCTTCCACAATGTTCACAAACATACATTTCACCCACAACTCGCTGAGGATTGTTCCTTTGAGCGGCCATTCGTTCTTTCCTAGCCTGTCGCATGTACACTGCATATCATCGATGTTCGTGTTGGAAGTGTTGTGGACCTCCGTGAATAAGCCGTCACCATGCTTGACGGTTAGAAGCTGTGGTCCCCCAGTTTTTGGTGTTGATCATACATTTCTGCATGTTAGATTTCAGGGCATCTTTGTACCTTTTGCGCTGTCCTCCCTGCGTATGGTGTCCAATCATAAGTTGAGCATACAAGATGTGTTTAGGGAGACGAGAGTCGGGCATACGGACAACAGGACCAGTCCACCGAAGTTGATGTTTGGTTATTGTGGCTCCGATGCTTGTAGCATTGGCTTCTTCGAGGATGATGATGTTAGTACGCCGGTTAGTCAGTTAGTTAATGTTGTTTTAACGGGTGGAACTACGAGGTCATCTGCCCCTCTTAACACAGATTAAAGAATACAAATTTGGAATTGAATTTAAAATTTTGAGGTGGACACTTAATTTAAAAATACAAATCATACTAATATATACAAATGAGATGGTGTGTGTCTGTCTGTCTGTCTGTTTGTTACTCAATAACGCAAGAACCACTGGTCCGATTTAAATGAAATTTTGCATGGATGTAGCTGATTTACCATGTGTACATATAGGATACTTTTAATTTCGATATTATTCACTATTAAAAAATGACAACCATTTTAGTGACGTCACTACACCCTTTGGTTTCAAAATTTCATATTTCCATATCAAATAAAAGAGAACGCTAAGAAATAGCAAACGTTTGATGCATACAGGAGATTTAACATTTAATTTTCTATCCAAAAGGTCCTTATCACTTTGCGTGTATCTCCAACGGTTAGCGAGTAAAACCTAAATTTGTGCAATAAAACACGGTCAACACCGAGCGGTGCAGTGTAGCTCTACAGAGGCACGACACTAATCAGTGATGCAACCCTTCTCAGTACCTCTCATAAAAGAGGGCCTACCCCCTTAAAATACATGCTGAAATAGGAGTAGAAGGACGAGACAATGATCATTTTCAGCCCCTCAATGGGAGAGACAAAACTCGGGGCCCTAAAGGGTCCCCGAAATCCACACTTTAAAGCCCTAAACCAACCATTTTTGAGATATTCCCAGAAAACTAATTTCATTTAATAAACTAATGAAGGAATACAAGCCGGTAACCATGCCAACGGATTCTCAGAGGTCCATCTATTGCTGTAAGATGCAATGCAATTCCATTAATTACATTGGTGTGAAAGTTTGCAAACGGCTAGAAGGTTATCCCGGAACCAACTTAAGCTGTACAATTCATCAATACGTATAATGCGCTTAAGGGGGTCAAGGGGTACTCTAGATTTTTTTCACGCGATTTACACCTGCGGGTGTGGTACGGCAGGTCTATTATATTCCTATCCCTATATTATATTATTATTATTAGTATTATATTATGGCGAACAACGACGATACAAAGCCCCTCGGTGCCAGAAACAAAATTTGGGGGCCTCGAAAACTACATTATAAGGCTCTAAAACCAACAGTATCTGAAATATTCCCAGAAAACTAATTTAATTTAACAAACTAATGAAGGAATGGAAATCGGTAACCATGACAACATTATCTCAAGGGGTGGCATCCAACTTTCCATCTATTTCTGTAAGAAGCAATATCACTCCATTTATACCTTGCCACGGTGGGTGAGTGGATAGCGTGTCGGTCTACTAACCCCAAGATTGCAGGTTCACTCCTGGCCGTGGTACAGGCCGGACGTTTGTTTTAGACGAGTGAAAAATCTTAATGGAAGCCTGGAGGCGAGTTACTACAGTACCTGTGTTGTTATCAGCTACCCCAAGCGCTCCGATGATTGATAAAGCTGTTTCACACTATTGCTGAAGTATAGTCACTGGCAAATATAATGACGTTCTGTTCGTAACTACGTAACGTGTACTTCCGTGTCACACAATACTTCGACGTGGACTGTACTGTCTGCTCAAGTCTGTAATTCCATTACATCAGATCGGTGGTGACAAATGTGAAGTGATAGGGTGAGAGAGTGACTGTGTACAGGCTCACCCGCAGGCTTGAAGGTCAAGGGCAATCGTCTAAAACAAACGTCCGGCCTGTACGTGATTTTTGAAAGGCGGCAAAAATACGACTCGCATGTCATACGATGTTGGCATGTCAAAGAACCCATTTGAATTCAGTAGGCCGTGTTCATAATGGCAAAATTAACCTCAGGGGTTTCCGCCAACACAAAGTTCCTCATTTATTTACTAGAAAGCGCTATAGTGTTCAAGGAGCTTAGATATCTACCCTCCTTGACTTTCATAGTGATTCAAGGAACAACGAAATTTCGACATGCAAGCTACCCTCTTGGTGTCAAATTACGAAGCTTGCACCCGGCATCCGAGGCCATACGATATCATTATTATTAGGCTACTCCATTTATTACATTTCTGTGAAAGTTTGCAAATGGCTATAAGGTTATCACGGAACCAATGTAGACTGTATAATTCGTCAATGCAATTAAGGGAGTCAAGGGGAAACCTAGAATTTTTTCATGCAATTTCACGTGCGACATATAGTACAGAAAGTCTATTATATCTACAAACAGAAACATTATTTTCAAAAATTCCTGAATTGAATCAGCATTTTTTGCGGCTTTTAGGAATTTGGGCCATTTGAGGCTAAAGAATCTGAATTTTCATGCACCACAAGCCTTTATAATTTATGAAAGAGGTCTTCCTGTGTATGGGGACCTAACACAACGTAGAGGGACATTTTTTATGTGAGGTGTATTGCGTTTCGTCAACAAGGCTTTCAATTCTATTTCACGTCATGAAGTACACGTTAGGTGAATTTAGTTTGAGAGCAGATTTTAACTAATCTTTTTTTTGTCGACATACGGGTTCATCGTAAGGATAATTTTGTTTGATACGTATGGTAGATATACCAATATTTGGATATCTGGGTGATATGTTTTAGACAATAGAATTGTCTGTCTGTCTTTCTGTGTATCTTTATGTACGCCTATAAATCGTCTTCGGATGCTTGGTGCATCGTAAAATTAGGTATGGTAAACATGAGTCAATACACCAATCATTTATAAAACTCCTCACCGTACTTTTCATACAGTAGAAGGGTGGTTATAGGGAAAAACGTCTCAAAAAACATGCTAAAATAGGCGAAATATAAAAATTATCCTAGAAGGACGATCAAAGCGTATGTTGCGCTTCTCATTGTGAGACACAAAATTCGCGAGTCTATAAGGGGTCTCCGAAAACCACATTTTAAGGCCCTTAAATTAACAGTGTGTGTGATATTCCCAGAAAACTAACTTCGTTCTGATAAACTTATGAAGGAATGACAAGCCGCTAACCATTGCAACAGTAGCTCAATTGATAATGTCTGGTGTTAATATATAACACCGTTCGAAGAACGGGTACTTCTGCTAGTTATTAATAAAACAAAAACAAAAAATTAAATAAAAATACAAATTATAAAAATAAACAAAAATTACAGAAAAACAAAATATTATCATTCAAAAACGAACAAGCCGTTGAGCCAATATATACTGGAAAATAAAGATTGCTGGCCCTAACCCAGTCTCACTTATGAAGCGGATAACGCGATCAGCAGCCACCGCGTCATCGGCTAATATAAGTTTGAGTGTCATCTGCAAACCAAGGTTTCTTCGTAAGTCAGCAAGATACACACACTCGGTGAAAATGTGGGCCACGGTGAAAATGGCTCCACAGGTACAAAGTGGGGGTCTTCCCTTCCCATTAGGAATGAGTGGGTGGATCTTGTATGACCTATCCTTAGCCTACACAAAATGACGGACTCTCTCCGTGACCGGAAAGAGCTCCGTCACACGCGAGTTGTTCCCTTGATCGCTCTCAGTTTACTGGGCAGTGGGTCAGCTAGCCACTGACCCTCCCAAAAAGCCTGAACTTGTAGGCGTAACTGAGAGCGAATATCTCTAGCGGATACCTCCATTGGTCGAGGTGGTAGTGATACCGCCTCTTTTCCCGCAATTCCCATGTGGCTTGGAAGACACTGAAAGGTGATTCGAGTGTCAGCGTGGCACAGCCCGGCTAGTAGATCGTGGAGTCTTGGTACGCCGGTCTTTCCATGTTATTCTCAAGATTCTTCTCAAACAACGTTGACGATATATCTCCAAGCAGATTGTGTGTCTCCTGTAGGTGGTCCAAGTATCACAGCATGGTATTACGATATAATGGTATACGCACAGCTTAGTCTGAGTGCTGATGTTATGATTATCGAACACCTTTCTCGTAGACGACCGAAAGCCGTGCTAGCATATTTGAATCGATGCTGAATTTCAGCACCAATATTTGCACTTGTAGACAGGTGGCTTCCAAGATGGAGAAAATGTTCGGTGATCTGCAGGAGCTCACCATTGATTGTAATGGTAGGATGCATTGCTTGAGCACTACAAACAGGTTGATACAGAATATGGGTTTTCATAATATTGAGATCGAGGCCAATGCTCTCATAAGCTTCGTTAAAAGCATTCAGAATAGTCTGTAGATCATCTTCGGAGTTGGCCAAGACAAAATTATCATCACCGTATTAAAGTTCAATAATACTAATTGAAGATATCTTTTTCTTAGCTAACCTCCGGCTTCGCTCCATCAGTTCTGTATTCTATTTCTACACCTGGTGGTTGTTTCCCATTGACAAGATGTATAATTGTGCCAACAAATAAGAGTATTTATTTTAATTACAATTTCAATTTCAATTTGCAAATTTTCAAATTTTCTAATTTTCTAATTTTCAAGTTTTAAGTTTCAAGTTTCACGTTTCAAATTTTGTCACACGGCAGTATCCCCAAAAACATGAATAATTTCAATAGTAATCCGTGCCATGAAAGTCTAAAGGTACGGTTTGGCTACGGCGATGATCGCCGGGTGCACATCGCTGGCGATCTTCGTTGCTTTATGAACGCATGTAAACAAATGGGACTGGTTTCCCTACAGCGATCTGCGCTGGCGTCAATTGAATCCATTTCGGCAGCGATGATCACTGCCCATTTTGTGAACAAAACAATAACGATAAAGCTCTCATCTCTTTGGGAAACAGTATCATAGCTTCAATAATGACAGTATTTTGGAATTTCTCAAAATAAACTGATTATTTTTAATAAATTATGTTGCTTGTCACAGAAACGTGGTTAAGTGTATTTCAACACATGCTATTTAGGATCGACACAGAGTATGATGACTTCATAGCCCTTATTCATAGATGTCATCAATCTAAAGGTTATTCGAAGTTAAATACTTCATAAGTTTAATAGATTCATTAGTTGGCTCGGGGGGTATTGATTCCCCTGATCAACCCTCCTCTCCCCCCCCCCTCTCCGTAGTTACGCCACTGGCCATAAGTATTTCTTCAATTTTATTTGGTCATTAAGCATGTCGATGAATCTGTGCATTAAAACATCCTTCTGTACGGTACGCCTAGTTTTGTACATGCTATTTATTTATTGGGTACAGAATGTAGCTCAAGAGGGGACCACCCTTTACAAATATCGCTCACCACTATTAGTTTCAGTCTCTTTCGCTCCATGTACATATACCATGCTTAATTCGATCATCATCTCTTGTTCCTCCTCTAAAAGAAGCAATATTGACGCTGATTTTAATTCTGCTTAAGGTCATTCTGGCAACGTTATATTATTTCAGACTATAATCAGCTGATTATTATTTACCCCACAAACCTGTATAAGCAAAGAGTAGGCTACTGAGCTGTTGAGAAGTGAAAGTGGTCCTGTTGTAGGAGGCAGTGGATGAAGGACGATAATCGCCGGCTAGGGAAACCGCATTTGTGACTTTGTGTGCCGAGCGATCATCGCCAGCGATGTGCGCCGGCGATCATCGCTGTAGCCAAACCGTACCTTTAAATCTACATATCTGTAATGATGTCAGATTGGGTCCCCAGGTCCATTGCTGGACAGAACAGCTGGGAGGCGTGACCAATTATAAGGAAAATAATGGGAAAGAAGAACATCGTGAGATACGAAGTATTGTCTTGACCACGTCGATATTGTACCTCATTGAATATTACTAGAATAATGTATTGTAATATTATGTTCACGTTTGTTTTGGGAAATCTGTGCTTATTGATGAACTTAAGGGGCTCATACACCGCGAGTGGGAGCTTTTGCACACAGTTAACAATTAAATCATAGCATCACTAATAGATATCGTAGAATTTTAAGAAAATTATTGCTAATACATAGGGATTTTATTTCATAGGCTATATAAAGACGAACAGTATATAAAGTATTGTGTGATTTATTGGTGGGGAAATATTTGCGATTTTTTAAACGTCATGAATCACAAAAAACACGATTTAACAAGAAATACAAGTCTGAATGGAATGATATTTTCCCAGTAAAGAATAAACATGAATACGGCGGATGAACCTCATACATTAAATTATACTGTATTACAAAATAATTAAGATATAGCCTACTTGGAGAATTTAACAAAGAACTATTTTTGAAATTCAAATTAAATATTTAAAAAAAGAACATATTATTCACCGTATAACATTAATGATGGTTCTTCCCCAGTATTCATGTGTATATGAAAAAAGATCATTCCATTCTGACTGGTATTTTATGTTAAATCATGTTTTTTGTGATTCATGATGTTCGAAAAGTCACAAATATCTTCCCACCAATAAATCAGGCAATACTTTATATACTGTTCGCCTTTTATATATTAAATAAAAGCCCTATGTATTTACTATAAGTTTGTAAGTTCTCATAATTCTATGTTACATATTAGTGAGGCTATGACTTAATTCTTAACTGTGTGCAAAAGCACCTACTCGTGGCGTATGAGCTCCCTTAAGTTATTTTCGAACATTACTTTTCATAACATAATATCATCCTACACTGGTGTTACAAATCAATTTGCGAGTGAGCGATGTTTCCACACTGTGCTGTGGCTGGCTCTTCTAGAGAAAGTGAATGTAATCCCCCTTCTCATAACGTGAGTTGAGAACCTCAGCACGCGCTGATATCACAACTTTTAATTGGACCGCAGTCTATCTCCTGCTAACGGACGCTGTTGCTATGACAACGTGTTTTAGTCCCCCGTTGTTACGACTCGGCGATGCTTTTGTGATATCAGGCATTAAGAAAGCCTTATCCCGGTTTTTTGCTATTTTCGTAATTCATTTCTTGAGGCACCGTGCCGCGGCAGCTTTATAAGAAGGTAGAACATAATAACATGTTGTAGGAGCTTCAGAGGAATCATACAAGCCGCAGAGTCTGTATGGTGTTCCAGAGTTTGCCGGGGAATGAGATTTTTAATACTCTAATATGAATATCCGGAGTGAAATACCTAATGGTTTTAATACAGCGTCTTCTAGTTTGTGAGGAGAAGTACTGTATATTGGGGGATGCGAAGTATCCTTTAAAAGCAAGGTGTGAAGAATATTTTTGAAGGGGTGGAACAGCGAGGTCATCTACCTATGGTAAAGCAAGTTAAAATAAAAACTTTGGTTGTTAATATATTTTGGGCTGGATATCTACCAAGTAGTTCCGTGAAGAACTACTGGATATTGCCTATTTTCATATATCCTACTTATGTTAATTGCCTCGATCAACATACAAAATTACAGTTTGATTGCTGTAATAGATTCGTAGATATTGAGAACCGTCTAAATATTTCGGATGGTCGCCATGTTGGATTTTATATATGTCAGCCTCAGAGTTATGTAATATTACATGAATATTATTGTGTAGATGTATTATTCAAACTTCAATCGCATGATTAGGACACAAGAAATAAAAATACATTTAAAAATTTCGCATAACCGCCATCTTGTGGTTATAAAAACAATTGAAATACATTAGATGCCAGTGAATTAAACTTTGTATAAGCATATACCGTACCAAGTTTCACTGCGCTTGGATGGTTAAATCGCGAGAAACGTCCATTTAAATATTGAAATTTCACGTTGCCGCCATGTAGGATTTGTGTTCACCAGGTTATTAAAAGTTGCATAAGTGAACTTATGTTTATAGCCTCTATCAACATACATAATTTCGGTTTGATTGCTGTCATAGATTAATATAAATTGACAACCGTCTAAATATTTCGGATGGTCGCCATGTTGGATTTTAATATATGAAGACCATAGAGTTATGTACTATTAGATGATGATTATTGCGTAGGTTCATTATTCACACATTGACTTCGATTGCATGATTAGGATACAAGAATTAAAAACTTAATTTTACAATTTCGCACAGCCGCCATCTTGAGGTTATATAAACAATTGTATACAATATGTATAAATATTTTCTGTATCAAGTTTCACTGCGTTCAGATGGTTGAATCGCAAGAAAATCTATTTTAATGTTGCAACTTCGCTTGGCCGCCATGTTCGTTTTGTACAGGTTTTTGAAATTCACATTAGGTGAACTTATTGTAGTGCCCTTTATCGCCGTACAAAATTTCAGGGTGATATCAGTAACAGTTTCGAAGATATAGAATGCCGGTGAAATTTTTTGCAGAGCCGCCAAGTTGAATTGGTGAGACGTAATAAAATTTGAAGGGCACGGTGAGGGTCGGACAAAATAGTACTAGCAGAAGTACCCGCTCTTCGAATGGTCTTCGGTATTAATAACCAGATGTTATCAATTCAGATACTGTTCCAATGGTTAGGGGCTTGTCATTTCATCATACGTTTATCAGAACGAAGTTAGTTTTCTGGGTATATCGCAGACACTGTTAATTTAAGGGCCATAAAATGTGGTTTCTGGAGACCCTTTATGGACTCCATGGTTTTGTGTCACACATTGAGAAGCGCAACATATGCTTTGGTCGTCCTTCTATGATAATTTTTATTTTTCGCTATTTTAGCATGTATTTTGAAAAGTTGTTCCTTATACCCACCCTTCCATGAGAAGTGCGTTGAAGAGTTTTCCAAATGATCGTGTATTGACTCATGGTTACAATACCTAATTTTACGATGCTCCATGCACCCGAACATGTATTATAGGTGTACATAAACATAAAGATATATCATACACACTGTATCAAACAAAATCATCTTTACGATGAACCCGTTTGTCGACAAAAATATGATTAGTTAAAATGTGCTCTCAAACTAAATTCATATAACGTGTACTTCCTGACGTGAAAATAATATTGAAAACCTCGTAGACGAAACACAATATATGTCAAATTAAAACTGACCCTCACCGTTGTGGAAAGTCCCCATCCCCAGGAAGACCCCTTTAATAAATTATAAAGGCTCGTGGTGCATGAAAATTCGTGATTTTTAGCCTCCAATGGCCCATATTCCCAAAAGCTGCAAAAAACACTATTACAATTCAGGAATTTTTGAAAATAATGTTGCTGTTTGGTGATATAATAGACCTTCTCTACCACATATTGCATATCGCAAGTGTAAAAATTCTAGGGTACCCCTTGACCTCCTTAATCGCATTGTTGAATTTTAAAGTCTATGTTTGATTCCACGATAACCTTACAGCCATTTTAAAACTTTCACAGAAATTTAAGAAATGAGTGGCATTGCTTCTTACAGAAATAGATGGAAAGTTGGATGTTACCTCTTGTGGCACTGTTGTCATGGTTACCGATTTGCATTACTTCATTAGTTTCTTCTTGTTATTCTTCTTCTTTCGGATGGGCCAGCTTAGGACCAAGACGTTCAACTTTTCAGCTTGGCGAAGGACTTGATGTTTTCCCAATATTCACGCATTCTCTGGCTATGTTTCTCCTTCCTCTCTTTTGTTCAGATGATACCGGTTTTCTTACAGGGTGGTCTGTCCTGAAAACTTTTCTATTTAAGTATCTTTCTGAGATGTGATCGGCTTCGAATATCACCTTTCATTAGATTCAGTTCTTGGATATCCTTGTTAACTACTGTTAGCGACGGTGTCACGCTCTTTCTCTTCCCCCAGTAGTTGATAAGCCGGTTGGTTAGTCTTGTTGGGTTCATCCATGAGACATGTCCATAGAAAGCCAGACGTCTCTTCCTGGCCACATCTGTGATTTTCTCAGTATATCTAAATAGCTCCTGGTTTGGTCTTCTTCTGTACTCGTCATCTATTCATTAGTTTATAAAATAAAAGAGTGCCATATCCCCTCCAGGGACGTAAGCGACCTGAATAAGAGCCCTTGACTAAGTCTAGGGATCACTAACCAGGTATCCCGAGCCGGAGTTTGCGTGTGGTAGGGTGGCCAGTTACTTACCACTCCTCCTCCTCCTACCATAGCACCCGGCAGGTTCCCATTTTGCATCACGAGGCTGGGAGACCCCGTACCAGACCATACCCAAACATTTAAATTCTTGGCAGAGCCGGGGATCGAACCCGGTACCTCGGGGTTAACAGCCAGCAATGCTAGCCACTGCGCCACGAGGTGGTCTTTATTAATTTACTAGCTGAAGTACCCGTGCTTCGCTACGCGTCGTAAATAAATTAAAATGTGAAGGTGACAGTTAAAACAGGGGATAGGCGAGGTGCTGCGCATAGGAGATTAAGGATGGAAAATGTTGTCCAACTACACCGCTCTGCCTTGACCGTGTTTTATAGCACACATTTAGGTTTTACCCGCTACCGGTTGGAGATACATTTCGGATAGAAAATGCAATTTTTAACCTCGTATATGCCATCAAAAGTTTGCTATTTCTTAGCGTTCTCTTTTTATTTGAAATGGAAATATGAAAGTTTAAAACCAAAGGGTAGAGTGACGTCACTAAAATGGTCGCCATCTTTAAATAGTGCAAAGTATTGAAATCAAAAGGAACCTGTATGTTAACCAGGTAAATCTGCTACTTCCATGTAAAATTCATGTAAATCGGACCAGTGGTAGGCCTACTTGCGTGATTGAGTAATACACAGACACACACCATCTAATTTTTAGTCTCGCTTCGCTCGCGTCATAGTCGTGTCATATTGATATTCAATGAAATGCAGGTTTAACCCCGTTAACACCCCTTTAGAACCTGAATATCCAAAAATCCCTCCTTAGTAGATGTTTTCGACACACAACAAACATATCCTCAAAATATCATTCTTCTAACATTAATAGTTTTGGTTGGTCGATGAGAGTGAACATCCAAAAATCCTTCCTTAGTGGACGTTTTTCTTCCAGAATTTCACCCCTCCCCATAGGCCCCTTAAATTGGATTTATGAAAAAACGGCCGAACACCTATTTATTTTGTTTATTTATTTATTTATTTATTTATTTATTTATTTATTTATTTATTTATTTATTTATTTATTTATTTATTTATTTATTTATTTATTTATTTATTTATTTTAAGCTGATTGATTTCCTCCGAGTTTCAAACTCCTCGCCTATGTCGTTTAAGAGATACACACTCCGTTAAGAATCTTTCAACCCCCACTTTTCATCCCTTTCACCTCATAATATACACTACATCGAAAAACCATTAGACATGTGTCAGCTTATTTTTAATGATTAGTATATATGCCAAGTATCACATCCCCAAATGAAACCACTCGTGAGATATTGTTATTCAATGAAATGCACGTTTACCCCCTTAACACCTATTTAGAACCTGAATATTCAAAACTCTTTCCTTAGTGGACGTTTTCGACATAAAACCAACATATCCCCAAAATTTCATGTTTCCAACTTCAGTAAATTTGGCTGGGCGATGATGAGTGAGTGAGTGAGTCAGGACATTTTCTTTCATTTATATTTGATAATTTCACCCCTCCCCATGAACCCCTTAAATTGGATTTATGAAACAAACGGTCGAACACCTATTTACTTATTTAAAGCTGTTTTCCCCTGAGTTTGATGAGTGAGTAAGTGAGTCAATCAGTTAGGACACTTTCTATCCTGTTTTTTCCCCCAGAATTTCACCCCTCTCCAAGGGCCCCTTAAATTGGATTTATGCTAAAACGGTCGAACACATATTTACTTGTATTTTAAGCTGTTTTTTCCCGCCGAATGTCAAACTTCTCGCCTATGTCGTTTAAGAGATACACGCTCCGTTAAGAATCCCTCAACCCCCAATTTTCACCCCTTTAACCTCATAATATACACCACATCGATAAACCTTTAAATATATGTCTGATTATTTTTAATGATTAGTTTATATACCGAATATCACATCCCCAAAGAAACAACTCATGAGATATCGATATTCAATGAAATGCACGTTTACCCCCTTAACATCTCTTTAAAACCCGAATAAAGAAAAATCATTCCTTAGTTGACGTTTTGACATACAGCGAACATATTCCCAAAATTTTATTTTTCCAACATTAATAGTTTTCGCTGGGCGTGATGAGTGAGTGAGTGAGTCAGACAGGACATTTTCTTTCAATTATTTTTACCAGAATTTCACCCCTCCCCATGGGCCCCTTAAATTGGATTGATGAAAAAACGCTTGAACACCTATTAACTTATTTTTTAGCTGTCTTTTTCCCCTGAGTTTGATGAGTGAGTTAGTCAGTCAGTTAGGACACTTTCTCTCCTTTTTCCCCCAGAATTTCACGCCACCCCATTGGCCCCTTAAATTAATTTATGAAAAAACGGTCGAACACCGCTTTACTTAATTTTTTAGCTGATTTTTTTTCGCTGAGTTTCAAATTTCTCGCCTATGTCGTTTAGGAGATAGGCCTACACGCTCCGTTAGGAATCCTTCAACCCCCAATTTTCACCCCTTTCACCTCATAATAATACACCACATCGAAAAACCCTTAGACACATGTCTGCTTATTTTTAATGATTAGTTTATATGCCGAGTATCACATCCACAAATGAAACCACTCGTGAGATATTGTTATACAATGAAATGCAGGTTTAACCCCCTTAAGACCCCTTTAGAGCCTGAATATCAAAAAAGCCTCCCTTAGCGTACGGTTTTGACATATTACGAACATATCCCCAGAATACCATGAACTTCAATATTTTTGGCTGGGCGATCATAATGAGTCAGGACATTTTCTTTCATTTTTTCCTTCAGAATTTCATCCTCCCGATGGACCCCTTCAATTTGATCGATCAAAAAAAACTGTCGAACTGCTATTAACTTACTTTAAAGCAGTTCCCCCCCCCCCCCCCGAGTTTGATGAGTGAGTCAGTTAGTCAATCAGTTAGGACACTTTATTTCCTGTTTCCCCCCACCCCCCCAGAATTTCAACCCTCCCCATGTGCCCCTTAAATTGGATTTATGAAAAAACGGTCAAACACATATTTACTTATTTTTTATGCTGATTTTTTCCACTGAGTTTCAAACTCCTCGCCTATGTCATTTAAGAGATATACGCTCCGTTAGGAATCTTTCAATCCCCACTTTTCACCCCTTTCACCTCATAATATACACCACATCCAAAAACCCTCAGACTCGTGTCTTCTTATTTTTAATGAAGAGTTTACGTGCCGAATATCACATCCCCCAATGAAACCAATCGGGAGATATTGCTATTCAATGAATTGCAGGTCTACCCCCTTAACACCCCTTTAGAACCTGAATATCCAAAAATCCTCTCTTAGTGGGCATTTGCGGCCCTTTGGGAAGCTGCATACCAAATTTCGTTCCAATCCGTCAGTGGCTTCTGAGATTTCGTGATGAATGAATGAGTGAGTGAGTGGTATTTGACAAATATATATAGTAGATGATAGTGTCAAGTCCTTGTTATGCTAAACTCGGTTGACAGTGCTGTGTGAGTAGTTGAGTAACTAACGGGATTTCAAGTAAAGATCCTCTTTTTCTATACCGGTAGTGCAGAGCAGAACTGGCATCCAGTCGGCCGTGTCTCGATTTTAGCTATGTTGCCATGGAAACTATCTGGCTTGCCATTCCTTCATGAGTATATTTTATGATTTGATTAGCCTGTGCTTGAGTGCAAAAGGGCCGAAATCAGAAGAATGAGAAAGACTATCGAAAATTCATGTAGCCAGCGGTTCCTTCTGGATCCTAAACTATATGTATGCGAAATTTGGTTGAGATTGGTGGAACGGTGTAGATTTGTATACGGAACAGACCCACCCACATACATACATACATACATAGGCCTACATACATACGTACTGACTTTCACTTTTATATATAAGATTAAATTAAATTAGTTTTCTGGGAATATCTCAGAAACGTGGTTTTAGAGCCTTAAAACGTAGAAGCCTCCGAGCCACTGAGGGGCTGAAAATGAGTTTTGCTCGTCCTTGTACGCCATAATATAATAATAATCATAATAATAATAATTTAACTATATAGGGATAGGGATATAAGAGACCTTTAGTACCCCTTGACCCCCTTTAGCGCATTATATAAGTATTGATGAATTTTATCGCGGATCCGTGATAACCTTATAGCCGTTGGCAAACGATTATTTTAATGTAATAAATGGAATGGCATTGCGTCTTACAGAAATAGATGGACTTCTGAGATTGTGTTGCCATGGTTGCCGGCTTGCATTATTTCAATAGCTTAATAAATGAAATTAGTTTTCTGGGTATATCTCAAAAACTGTTGGTTTTAGGACCTTAAAATGTGGTTTTCGGGGCCCGTAGGGCTCCCGGGTTTTATTTCTCACATTGAGACGCAGAAAATGAGCTTTATTTCGTTTTTCTACACCCATTTCAGCATGCATTTTAAGGGGGTAGGCCCTCTTTTAAGAGAGGTACGGAGAAGAGATACATCAATGATCGGGGTCGAGCCTCTGATGGATATCAATACCAAATTATACGTTGATCCAGCAGGCCATTCTCGAGTTATAATGGAACAAAATTGTCCACAGACAGACAAACAAACAGACATACAGACAGACAGACAAAAATATTTTTGAGCGAATCCATCATAAAACAGACTGAAACGCGTTAATAACGCAAATTTCCGTAGAAATTCAATAAAAACAGACAAACTTTCATTCTTATATATAGAGCGAGACTAGCAGAAGTACCCGTTCTTCGAACGGTCTTTGGTATTAATAGCCAGACGTAATCAATTGAGCTACTGTTGCAATGGTTAGAGGCTTGGAACCTGTTTGACGACAAAGATAAATGATTAGTTAAACTATCCTCAAAAAATAAATTTAGCCTACCTAACGTGTACTTCCTGACGTGAAAATAAAATTGAAAACCTCGTAGACGAAACGCAATCCACGTCATGTTGCTGTTTGGAGATATAATAGACCTTCTGTACGACATATCGCACGTTTAAGTTGTGTGAAAAAATTCTATGGTAACCCCTGACCCCCTTAAGCGCATTGATGAATTTTACAGTTTTAGTTGGTTCCGTGATAACCTTATTGCCATTTGCAAACGTTCACAGAAATTTAATAAATGGAGTGGCATTACTTCCTGCAGAAATAGATGGAAAGTTGGATGACACCTTTTGAGATGTTTTTGTCATGGCTATTGGCGTGCATTCCTTCATTAGTTTATTAAATGAAATTAGTTTTCTTGGAATATCAGAAACTGTTGGTATTAGAGGCTTAAAATGTAGTTTTCGGGAACCCTTTACGGCTATTTAGGGTCCGCGAGTTTTGTTTCTGACACCAAAGGGCAGAAAATAAGCTTTGTCTCGTCGTTGTAGGCCGTAGTATAATAATAATAATAATAATAATTATTATTATTATTATTATATAGCAATATAGAGATAGGGACGTAATAGACTTTCGGTACCACACCCGCACGTGTAAATCGCGTGTAAAAATTCTAGAGTACCACTTGAACCCCTTAAGCGCATTATACCCTATGTATTGATGAATTTTACAGCTTGATTTTGTTCCGTTATAGCCTTATAACCGTTTGCAAACTATCTCAGTAATGTAATAAATGGAATTGTATTGCGTCTTACAGCAATAGATGGACATGTGAGTTTCTGTTGCCATGGTTACCGGATTGCATTCTTTCATTATTGTATTAAATGAAATTAGTTTTCTGGGAATATCTCAAAAACGGTTGGTTTTAGGGCCTAAAAAGGCCTGAAAATAAGCTTTGTCTCGCCCTTCTACGCCTATTTTAGCAAGGGTTTTAAGGGGGTAGGCCCCCTTTTATTATAGCTACAGAGAAGAGTTACATCAATGATTAGTCTCGTGCCTCTGAAGGATATCTGTACCAAATTTTACGTTGATCCACCCAGCCATTCTCGAGTTATAAGGGAACATACTTGTCCACAGACAAACAGACAGACAGACAAAAATTTTATTTTCGCGCGCATCCGTCATAAAACAGTCTGAAACGCGTAAATAACGCAAATTTCCGTAGAAATTCAGAAAAAACAGACAAACTTTCATAGTGATTAGCCAGTAAGTGTCTAAATCAATACTGTATACTTTATGATGATTGAATATCAAAACTACTAATTTACTGTAATGCATTCACGTCCGTTAATCTCGATATTAAGGCTCCAAACTTAAGAATCCTTCGCTTTAGGTATCTTCCCCCTTAAAAATCCGCGGCGATCAGAGTAGGTTGGAGCTGCAACCTAGCAGTGCATTAATGTATATCTTGTACGCCTCTTAATGTGGAATGGACAGGCAGTTTAATGCAAGCAGGAGGGAGGCGATCCAGCTGCAGTGCTTAAAGGTGAAGAAGTTGAACTATTACAAAATTGCCAAACTTCAGGAGGCCAGGGATTTACAAAGCGGAATGTTTGGAACAATTACCCACGTAATCCACAAGAGGACAGCACCGTACAGAGTCATTGAGAAGGCTGTGGTTGATGACGACGTGTATCTTGCACTAATATTCTCCTTTTTCTAATGCCTTCTGTTTATGTGTGTTGCTGGGGCTGTGATTATTGATAAACGAGTGCATACATTAGCCTCTCCTTTGAGCTAAATGGCATTTTATTTAGTATCTGTGTAAGGGCTCGTCCACATTATTTGTAAATGAATTCAAGTAAATAAACGTTAACTCGAGTAGTTTTTGATCCCCAGTCAACCGCGTGAGAGACTAACGCTCTAGCCCAGGGTCAAATATGTCCACATCTCAGTGTTATTAACTGACATCGATACAACGTGTTAGCAAATAATGTCTTGAAATAAACGTTTTCTTCACTGGAGTACATTTTCATTATAAATCATTTCATACAAAGATTATATTGTTTCTATCAGTAGGCTATATCGCAAACAACATAATTAAACCACTGAAATATAGGACAGGCACAAGAGGTCAGCTGCTATCTTGTCATGTGACAGAGACAGCTCAGCTCTTTTAAGTCACTCATACAGTATAATATTATAATATTAAATTATATTAAATAACATATCACGTCCTTTAGGATAGCTTAAACCCCCCTTGGCTCGATAATCGGAATTGGTGGGTCTTAAGCAATTGATTATAAAAGTTGCATAATTCACACGGTCGCCATCCTTAGATATATGGCTGATGACCTTGTACTTTGAGCACAGGATGCGTCCTATTTGAAAGTAGGCTTTTACCAAATTTCGTAAAGATCCGATGATTAGTTTGGTCGTAAATTAATGCTAAGTCTTGGCCATTTGAGTGGCCGCCATTAACGTTTTTTTAAAGATGGCGGCAATATAAATCATGACATTGAGGTGCCCTTTGCTAGTGCTACCTGTGTACCAAATTCCGTTCAATTCGGTTTCACCGTGTTTGAATTGATAGGGGGGCAGACGTACAGAGTACTCACACAGACACACAGGCAGAAACACAATTTTTTGGCCCTGTGCAGATCTCATACGTCTACTTTCATTTTTTTTGAAAAAATCTAAAGTAGGCTAAAAATTAAAAAATCCTTTGAATCAAATAACACTTGCTAATTTAGATCTCGGACCCTAACCCACTCTCTTTTATAATTCAGATGATGCGATCAGCAACCACCACGTCATGAACTTTACAAGACTGAGTTTATTCTGCAGGCCAAATCCACACCTTCAGTTAAAATGTGGGTCATTAGGTACGTGTGGATCTTGCATCTCCTAGCCTTAGTCGGCATTGGAAGGAGCTCTGGAACCGTGAGTAGTTTGCTTGATCGCTCTCAATTTACTGGGTATTGGGTCAGCTAGCCACTGACTCTCCCAGAATGTCATTACTCTACTTACCAGCGTAACGGAGAGCGAATATCTCTTGCTGGTACCTCCTTTGATGGAGGTGTTAGTGATACGACCTCTTTTGAACTTGGATCCATAATCTCATTTCCCATGTGGCTTCGTAGCCAAGGGAATATGATTTGTGTCAACATTGCACAGCCTGGCTGGAGATCTTGGGTTGGTGTAGAACGGTTTATATTTGATCGTAAGCGACCATATTATCTCAACATATTTGCTTAGAATGGATATAGAAATAGCTGACGCGTAAAATAATCCCAATTTTGGTCTAATTCAGTTATGTTATTAGTTATTGTTGTTTTAAGGGGGGGGGGGCAGTGAGGTCGTATGTTAGTTAGTTCTCGGCTGAAATGCCTACTAACAAAATGAATTGCAGACATAAATTACATTTTGTATTCACCACTTATAGTAGACCTTAAGACGCGCGTACAAATAACTACAACCATGAAACAAGTTCAGATTTAGAACGGATGAAATGGCTTTAAACTTTACGGCACACCGTTTGGGTTAATAAATAATCTTCACAGTGCTTGTGGTGACTAGTCAACATTAATAGTATTTTGGAGAGTGTCAGGGGAAGAAGAGGAAAATCACCATGAATATCTTTGCTGCCATAGAAGGAGTGTTGGCCAGACATGTCTAGGCTCTGACTCGCTGTGACAATATAAGCAATGTAGTTAACGAAACTAGAACTCGGCTACACGGCGAACAATGGGACTACAGCGTCTTTCATATAAAATAAGAGCGCCAAGCGGCGGGTTTGTTAACCGTAGCTGCAGTCACCTAGCCCGAGCTTGTGGCGCGCCAAGGCCCCCTGCTTTAAGCGTGTGTACAATCCTATATGATGCAGCGGCCTTGCTAGCGTGTGTACAATGCTGAAATCTTACTTTAGTTAGTTTGTTAGTTAGTTAGTTATTGTTGATGAAACCGAAACCCCCACTTGTGCTAATTTTGTGAGTGATTTATTCGGAGACCGTTCAAGATTCTCGCCAATGTCATCTAGCTCATCCTCTGTTAAAACTGTTCGTGTGCGTGCATGTTTTTTATGGAGCACCGAGCCTGTAGTGCCAAACTTATTTGCAATTAAGTGAATCTGTGCTAGTGAAGGTGGCACTTCATCAGGAAATTGCTGAACAAATGCATCACGTACCCGCCGAGCCGACTCGTACTTACAATAAGTTTTACATAAAAAATACGATGTTGCAATAATAACTGTCTCACCATGTTAGCACTGAAGGTTTAGACTAGCGACTGAGCACTTGCACGTTAATTGCAAGGTCAAGTTTGGTAATGTCAATCTGTTATTTTGATACAGTCCATCGGAACTTAAAACAAGATGTTCAGTAAAGAACATATAGCCTACTTTCTCCTAAATGCATGGGTATTGTTATAACTCTTTGTCCTTTTCAAGGAGTATGATTGAATGTTGGTTGTAGTAGCTTGTTGAAATACAACGTGCTATAGGGATATTAAACATGAATATGAGGTGCCCTTTGCTAGTGCTACCTCTGTACCAAATTTCGTTCAATTCGGTTTCACCGTGTTTGAATTTATAGGGGGAATCGATTTGCACACATACTTGGCCACCATCTGCAAACTATTGGGCTGATGTTCTTGCAGTTTGGTCTGAATATGTTCCCCACATAAAGATATGGTGTTACAAAATTTAGTAGAGACTAGATTATTAGTTTGGTCGTAATTACATTTTAGCTTTTAACATTTGGGTGGCCGCGATTACGTTTCCGTCAAGATAGCGGTGATATAAAACATGACACTGAGGTGCCCTTAGCTAGTGCTACCTCTGTACCAAATTTCGTTCCATTCGGTTTCACCGTGTTCGAATTGATAAGGGGAATCGATTTTCACACAAAGATGGCCGCCATCCGCAAAATATTAGGCTGATGACCTATTAGTTTGGTCAAAGGATGCTCCCTCCATAAAGGTATGTTGTTGCTAAATTTGCTAGAGATCGGATGATTAGGCTAATCGTAATTTGATTTAAGCTTTGAACATTTGTGTGGCCGCCATTACGTTTCTGTCAATATGGCGGCGATATAAATCATGACACTGAGATGCCCTTTGCTAGTGCTATCTCTGTACCAAATTTCGTTCCATTCGGTTTCACCGTGTTTGAATTAATAGGGAGAATCGATTTTGACACAAAGATGGCCGCCATCCGCAAACTATTAGGCGAATGACCTATTAGATTGGTCAAAGGATGCTCCCTCCATAAAGGTATGTAGTTGCAAAATTTGGTAGAGATCGGATGATTAGGTTAATCGTAATTTGATTTAAGCTTTGAACATTCGTGTGGCCGCCATTACGTTTCAGTCAAGATGGTGGCGATATAAAACATGACACTGAGGTGCCCTTTGCTAGTGCTACCTCTGTACCAAATTTCGTTCCATTCGGTTCCACCGTGTTCGAATTAATAGGGGGAATCAATTTTGACATAAAGATGGCCGCCACCCGCAAACTATTAGGCTAATAACCTATTAGATTGGTCAAAGGATGCTCCCTCCATAAAGGTATGTAGTTGCAAAGTTTGGTAGAGATCGGATGATTAGGTTAATCGTAATTTGATTTAAGCTTTGAACATTCGTGTGGCCGCCATTACGTTTCTGTCAAGATGGCGGCGATATAAAACATGACACTGAGGTGCCCTTTGCTAGTGCTACCTCTGTACCAAATTTCGTTCCATTCGGTTCCACCGTGTTCGAATTAATGGGGGGAATTGATTTTCACACAAAGATGGCCGCCATCCGCAAACTATCAGGCTAATGACCTAGTTATTTGGTTAAAGGATGCTTCCTCTATAAAGGTATGTTGTTGCAAAATTTGGTAGAGATCGGATGATTAGGTTAATCGTAATTTGATTTAAGCTTTGAACATTTGTGTGGCCGCCATTACGTTTCTGTCAAGATGGCGGCGATATAAAACATGACACTGAGGTGCCTTTTGTTAGTACTACCTCTGTACCAAATTTCGTTCCATTCGGTTGCACCGTGTTCGAATTAATAGGGGGAATCGATTTTCACACAAAGATGGCCGCCATCCGCAAACTATTACGCTGATGACTTATTAGTTTGGTCAAAGGATGCTCCCCCCATAAAGGTATGTTGTTGCAAATTTTGGTAGAGATCGGATGGTTAGGTTAGTCGTAATTTGATTTAAGCTTTGAACATTTGTGTGGCCGCCATTACGTTTCCGTCAAGATGGCGGCGATATAAAACAAGACACTGAGGTGTCCTTTGCTAGTGCTACCTTTGTACCAAATTTCGTTCAATTCGCATTCACCGTGTTCGAATTGATAGGGGGGGACAGACATTCAGAGTACACACACTCACACACACAGACACACAGACACACACACACACAGACTCACACACACACATACACACACACAGACAGACACACTTTTTTCGCCCTGTGTTGATCTCATAAGTCTACTTTCATTTTTTGCAAAAATCGAAAGTAGGCTAAAAACAGCCCTCGTATGTACTATGCGCGTGCTTTCGATACTACAGCAGGGGGCCATGGCGCGCCACAAGCTCGGCCAAGGTGACCGCAGCTGCGGTTAACAAAGCCGCTGCTTGGGGCTCTTATTTTATATGAAAGACCCTGTATTTACTGTAGCTTGGCATACACCAAATACTGCACAGGCTGAATGGAATTCTATTTTGTAACATACAACTAATTCATTCGTTGGTGAAACACATAAGTGTTTGCGATTTTGGGTCTGTTAATGTTTTCACATTTGACCTTTATATACTTTGGCTGACTATGACTGCATGCCCCATTCATTGTGTTATCATTCAGTTACTGGATAATTAAAGTTTGCTATTCAATTGTGAGTATTCTTACCAAATAGTTACGAAGTTATGTTTCATGTTATTTTACTTCCTACTGTACACAGTCATCTTTCGAAACAGAAAGGAATCTACACTTGCACCTCGTAACATAACCTCAACAAAGTGTTGGAGTTTCCCTTGTAATTTTACAAATGCACAATGTTAATAAGAACATCATGGACAGAGTAGAGTGCCCTCTACAGCTCGAGTATGAACTTGGCTCAAAGAAGAATAATAACACAGTAACGTTCTCTTGGATGAGTAGCCAACTCCAGAGCGAATTATCTTGTCTCGTCGGGTAGAAACAAGGGAAGACGTGTTCAGCGTGCTCTTGAGTGAGGCACCTATTATCGGACGTGATCTGGATACAATTCCCCTCAACAATCACCCTTACTATTGTACCAGGACGTAGATCTTTGGCGATCAAGATCTGAATAAATCAGTATGAAACTAGTTAGCTACTGATGAATTATCTAAATATCTAACGAATATCCCTAACCAAATAAAATTAAGGCATTGTTTAATTCCACGTACACATACACAAAAATGATAACAATAGAAGTGAAGACAAAATCGGACTAAATGATAAACATGATATCTCTAGAGTGACTTCGGTGGCGTAGTTGGTAGCATGCTGAGCTTCTATGCCCAATATCGCGGGTTCAAACCCGCCCGAAGTCGTCATATTTTTAAGAGCGTTAAAAATCCCTCAGTATGCATTCTCTCAGAGGGGAAGTAAAGCCAGCGGTCCCATGTCATAGATTTATGGCATGAAAAAGAACCTTCCACTAACTACACTTGTGGAGGCTAAAATTTATAGGTTAGTTTGATAACGCAATATTAGTTCCAACATTCGCCACCAGGTGCTGACTACGATAGTATTTAGTAGCCACGTCCGCAGCTAAGTGTGGTGGACAGTAGCATTTGGTAGCAAAAGTAGGAACTATGAAAACATTAGTCTGCAGTCCTTCTACCAGAATCACAGATAACACACACTAATACAGCCATCACAATCAACAGCGGTTATCAGACACATTCTACACACACCCAAAGTACACGGGGCTACATGACCACGTTGTCGCAGCCCCGAAACTAAGGAACGAACCAAGCAAGATATCTCGAGTTTTGTTGATGTCTTGTAGCACCTGAGCCCTATAAGCGTATACCAGTGATTCTGTTCGGTGTCTGCACGATTTTCCCCGAGGTACTGTACTTTGAATACCATGAAGTTACAGGATGCTGGCGGAAGTTCTTGTTGATGATATCTTCCTCGTAAACCTGGAACAGAAGAACATACGCAGTTATAATCTAGTATTCTGCCATGACTCCAAGGTTATTCAACACGTTATTATTCTCATCAGGCTCCCGACATTTTCATGGGGCTGAATTTGGGGAAGCACAGAAAACAATTCCAAGGTTATTCAATTTGTACAACAAACATAGCTTACTTTCATTGATTTCACAGGTTCTATTCTTCGGAAAACTCTCCTCGTTAAATAAATAGATTTCCCATGTGATGGGCTAAGTAGCTTCGTGGGTCACCAATTTCAAACTCAAAACATGATGTTAAAAATTAGTCATGTGTTTTGGGCTAATGCCGTGTGAAAATAACATTAAATACCAGACGTTTCAAAGGAACCTTGCCTCCTTTTTCAATGGAATTAAACAATGTGACCAAAGAAAGTATATCAATGAGATTACAAAAAACTATAGAAATTCCTCTGTTCGTCATCAGAGAGCTGCTGCCAGAAAGTACTGTATGGACCAAGGTAACAAATCGCGCCATATTAATTAGAACGGTGCACAGAGTAGGAAGCAAGGAGGAGGTAAAGAGGGGGCGAGGGAAAATATTGAAAGGGAGATGAGGGAAGGTTTGATGGGTATAAGGAAACAGAAAAAAAAGGGAAGTGTATCTGTACGATACCCAACGTCATACAGGCAACGGCGAAAAAACAGATGGAAACTCCTCCAGTGACGAACAAAGGAGATCAAATCCCGGCCCTGTAGCCATAGAGGAAACCGTACAATATGACATGAGAGGAACTATTGAACTAGGTGAAGAACTAGAGAAAATGAGAGGAACTATCTTCCCAGATTTTTAATAACTGGTAGCCAAGTGTCACTTAGCTGATATCCAGTGTCTCTGTTAAAGTTAAACATATGATGTTTAAACGTTGTTATAATGTTAAATACCACCATTAGTAACATAGTAAGACAATTTTGTTGTCTGAAAATATTAAATAATCCCACCACCGCCATCATGAACTTTTCAAACATTTGAATTACATTGAACGACAATTTATTTTAATTATAAGGCGACTTGTCAATCAATTCTTTCTCTTGCAAACTGCTTGAGCTTTTAGCTCTCGCAGTGAAGAGGCGTAGGTGCGCTTCATAAAATGGGAGGTAGCACGCAGTTCGCTACTCGAGCCAGTTTGGTGTCCTACGCGAAACCCCACACAAGACACGGCTCAATTATAGAAAAAACAAGAAGTTCCACGACGAACTAAAGAGCCTACTTTTCTTAAAATTTAAGATTCATGCCAATGATTAACCTATATGTATCTATCTAGAATAATGACGAAATTAAGTTGGTAATATCGACATTTCTAATTAGTTCGAAATATTGTGGCCTATACCTGGCATAATGTAGCCTAATAGAGAACTACAGTTGGCAGCCCAGGTGACTGAATATATTCTTAGTTCCATCACTTAAGGTACAGAACACAAAATTTGGTTGAAGTCCAAAGGACAGCATGAACGTTACACAGTTAAACATTGCATCTAACAGCGCGCGTAAAATCATGTTGGCAACAATGACATACATGTATTGGTCTGAAATAATCTGAAATAATATGATATATTGTTGTGTCAATTTTGAATGAAATCCATTAGTTAGTATAGTTACATGCATTTTCAAATTGGACCTATCAGCAGGCTTAGAATCATGTTGGCAGCACTGGCGTAGGCCTATATTAGTTACTCCAAATTTATCTAGAATGCCAGATACTATACGTGTGCAAAGTTTAGAGCTATTGGCTTGCATACTTTCTGATATATTGATATTAGGGTAACAAAAAGAGAGACAGTATTTATTAACAGTTGGCAGCCCTGGTTACTCTTAAGATTCGGCATAGTAATCTCTGTTATGGTACACATAGCGCACACGAAATTTGGTTGAAATCCAAATGATAGTATAGAAGTTACATGTATTTAAAGTTGGACCTCTCAGCAGGCCTGGAATCATGTTGGTAGCACTGACGTACATAAGTTACTCCAAATTAATATAGAATGTCAGGTACTTTACGTGTGCATAGTTTAAAGCTGTCGGCTTGCATACTTTCTGATATATGGGTACTTGGATAAAAAACATTGAGAGCATTTATTAACAGTTGGCAGCCCTGGTGGCTCTTAAGAATTCGCTCAGTCCTATCTGCTTATGTACATATAGCACATACGAAATTTGGTTGAAATCCAATTGATAGTGTAGAAGTTATATGCATTTAAAATTTGGACCTATCAGCAGGCTTAGAATCATTTTGGCAACACTGCCATGTTTGGCCTCCTGGAAATTAAACTGGAATATTATTTTATATACGTGTGCCAATTTTGAAATAGCTCCCATTCATACCTTCCAAGATATCCAACGTGGAGCTCAAATTTCAATTGCGATTTTTCAGCTGTTGGTAGCACTGACTTCATTTTCAAATATGGCCGTGAGATATTCAGGTATAGATGTTTACTCCTACCAAATTTTGTATCGATTGCTGCAGCCGTTTAGGAGTTGATAGGGGGACACACACACACAGCCAGACAGACAGACAGACAGAAGGACAGACAGAGAGAAGGACAGACAGACAGATAGACAGACAGACAGACAGACACACATTTGCCCGATCTCATAAGTCAACTTTTTCCTCATTTTTGCAAAATGTGAAAAGTAGGCTGAAAATTGCTGAGTTTAAATTCACTGGCCAATATTGGATCTTTTTGGAAGCTTTCGTAGGGAGGTGAGGACTACTTGAGCCTTCAGCTCTCGCAGTGAAGAGTAGCAGGTACGCTTCATAAAACGGAAGGTAGCGCGCAGTTCGCTACTCCTGTGGGGGTCCGGACGTAGACACCAAGAGCCCGCTGATGGGCCAGCTTGGTGTCCTAGGTGAAACCCCACACAAGTCACGACACAAACCTAGAAAAAAAAATGCTGTGTTTTAATTCACTGGCCATGGAAGCCAATATACCATATTTTTGAAGGCTGATGTGTCTGTCCTTTAAGGCATACATGAAATGTATTGAGGACGATGGATAGTAACAGTATTTGTATTTTTTTATTTTTGTTTATTAATACAATTATTATTTTTATTTAATTTGTTGTTTTATTAATTTTCGGTCTTTTCATATTTGGTTGTCCATCCCTAAATTTTTCATTCCATTCTAAATTTGTTTACTTTAATCTGTGTTAAGAGGGGCAGATGACCTCACTGTTCCACCCCTTAAAACCTCAATAACTAACTAACTAACTAACCACTTCTTCTAAGTACAGTGACTTGATCATTGGTACAATTTTTGCAGTGTTACAAACACTTGGCCACAAATAACACGGTGTATGAACTCCAAACGTATTCCATATCCTAGGCTAACATCGTGGTCAGTTCGGCCCCGTATACTTGGGTGTGTGTAGAATGTATCTGATATCTGGGTATCAGAACTTTAATAATAATAATAATAATAATAATAATAATAATAATAATAATAATATGATAGACATCGTGGTACCATTAAGCCAAAACCTCAAGATCACTTAAGCACAAAAAATTAATAATAGCCTATGCACAGTTAGCAGACGAAATCAGGAAGATGTGGCGAATAAACTCAGTGAAAATTCTACCATTGGTGATGTCAGCAACGGGAGTGTTTCTAATGGGTCTGGTAATGGGTCTGGAGGAAATAAAAACAAGATGTTCGGGAAAGAACATATAGCCTACTTTCTCCTAAATGTATGGGTATTGTTATAACTCTCTGTCCTTATCATCTCCTAATTTCTTCCTATTTGAAGTGCAAATTGGCACACAGGATTTGAACAGTGGCGTTCAAACCATAGTTTATAATTTACCCCAGCATTTTGCAATTTCATCAGCAAACACTCCAAACACCGACTACTTACAATAATTGAAACTTCGTTGCTCTAATAAGGCCCATCTACAATGCGCAGTCGGCAGTCCGTAGTTGGTAGTCCTCGGTCGGCAGTCGCGATCGACTCCGTGTATACTATAGGCACCATACACAACATGAAGTTGCAGTTGGTAGCTGGCAGTTGGCAGTCGCGAATTTTATCCTTGACTGCCAACTACCCGACTGCAGCAATGTAATAAGCTTCGTTCGTAGTACAGTCAGAAACTGTTGCAAACCGTCAGACGCATGCGCATTCCCATTGTCGCGTTCGTAGTAGCGATCATCGGAGTTGCTGACTACTAGTTTGTTGTTCGTACAACGTTCTCAAACGACTGGAAACCAGCAGCAAACCGTTGGAAGAGTTTCTGATCCTACACGAAAACTCTTTCAGTCAGAGAGTCAGAAATATGCGCGCATGTCCAGCGCCACCTATGTTCGTTTCATAACAGCACTGACAATTAGGTTACGGCCGTCAGTCTACTATCTTGTCAAGTGCAGAATTACTGTAGTCTCCAATTTTGTTTCGAAAAATGTCTGATATCGAGTCCAGTGATTCAGATGAACTTCTCAATAGCGAATCGATCTCAAGTGATGATGACTTAGAGCTGCTTTTGGAAATTAGACGACATCCCAAAAACGAAGGATATTTTGAAGATACGATTCCGCAGTACAATAATAAGGAGTTCGTTGAACATTTTCGAGTTAGTAGAGAAGTAGCAGAAAACTAGCGGAACGTTTCTCACTATCACCATAATATCATCACCAAGCAGGTGAATTTGGAAAAATTACTGCACTGAAGTTTTTGTTGGTGTTTCTCTGCTTTGCTGGTCACGAATCTGCTGGGTTTCGGGATGTTTCAGACCGATTCAATGTAACGATTAGTAGCTTGCACAAGATTGTCCGAAGGATGACGTACTTTTTAAGAAATTTGTCGCCAGAAATTATCAGAAGGCCTACAACACAAGAAAAACATGAAATCCAAGCTCATTTCCAAGCAAACGGTTTTCCAGGTGTAATTGGAGTTACAGATGGAACGCATATTAGAATTGATAAGCCATCCACGGATCCATATTCCTATTTCAATAGGAAAAATTTTCTTTGCAGAATGCACTTGTAATCTGTGAAATTCTATTTGTGATTATTTATGAAACAGAAATTAACTTGTAAATGGCAAATGTTTAACTTGTAAAAAACTTGTGAGTTTTACGGTATAGGGCCAGGGTCAGTTTGTCAAAATATGTAATTTAAATAATATTGCAATTATTTATTAAATCAATTTCTTAGGCCCAGGTTGTTTGTGACCACCAGCGGAGAAGTCGAGATGTCTTCGTTGGATATCCTGGATCGGTCCATGATAGCCGTGTTTTTCGTACATCACAGCTGATATTTCCAACACTACCCTTTCGTAGTGGCAAAAACTCGAAACGCTTCAAAACAGTTGCCATTCACGCATGCGCATATGGTTTCCAAATACTACCGTTCGTAGTGGCAAAAAACTCGACACGCTTCAAAACAGTTGCCAACCGCGCATGCGCATATGGTCGATAAGTCGAACGATCACAAACTCCTTCTACGAACAAAGCTACAGCCAATCAGAGCAGATCAGAAACTGACGTCACGTTGTTGTTCTGTGTCGTATACGAATGATATAGGACTAAGTGAAGTAACTTCGCAACCCGTTAATTTATAGGCTAATCTTAAATACACGGCATAACAAAATAATCCATCTCCAAATCATCCATATTGCAAGTTTTGAGGTTATCAACAACGCCTCTGTGCACAAGGAATAAACGAATGTTACTGTATTATTACTCCTAGCAGTCGTTAAGACTGGGTTTACTAACTGGCCGGTATAGAGCGCTGCTCGAATCTATAGTTTCTGCATAGTACAACTGAAGGCTGGTAGATGTCACTCCGGTGGAGAATGTCGTTTTTATTTAATATATAATTTCCAAACGCTTTATTTTATAACGTCTCAGTACTCAAGAAACAATGAATATAAAAAAATCAAGCAAAAAAGTTCTACTCTGATAGGATTTGAACCCTGGCCAGCCACATGAGAGACGGGAGCTCTAACCACACAGCCAATCGTACACTCATAACTCACGCGTTATCGATCAAATACATATAACGTACTGTATTAGCAAATAATCACTTGGACTGAAGATTTCTTCACTGGAGTGTATTTCAAACTGAGTTCATTTCATATTAAGTTCATATAATTTTTATCAGTCGGTTATATTGCATGCAACATACTGAAATTAGTAAAATGTAGGTCAGAACGAGAGATCAGCTGCCATCTTGTCAAATAGCCGAGACGATTCAGATTTTTAAAGTCACTTCTAGATTCTAATATTACAATATAAACTTTTAATTTCGAACGAACCACGTCGCTTAGAACAGATTAAACGATTCTTGGTTCGATGTGCACAAGGAATAAACGAATGTTACTGTATTATTACTCCTAGCAGTCGTTAAGACTGGGTTCACTAACTGGCCGGTATAGAGCGCTGCTCGAATCTATAGTTTCTGCATAGTACAACTGAAGGATGGAAGATGTCACTCCGGTGGAGAATGTAGTTTTTTTTAATATATAATTTCCATTGCAAAACGCACCATATAACGCTTTATTTTATAACGTCTCAGTACTCAAGAAACAATAAATATAAAAAAAATCAAGCAAAAAAATTCTACTCTGATAGGATTTGAACCCCGGCCAGCCACATGAGAGACGGGAGCTCTAACCACACAGCCAATCGTACACTCATAACTCGCGAGTTATCGATTAAATACATATAAGGTACTGTATTAGCAAATAATCACTTGGACTGAAGATTTCTTCACTGGAGTATATTTCAAACCGAGTTCATTTCATATTAAGTTCATATAATTTTTATCAGTAGGTTATATTGCATGCAACATACTGAAATTAGTAAAATATAGGTCAGAACGAGAGATCAGCTGCCATCTTGTCAAATAGCCGAGACGATTCAGATTTTTAAAGTCACTTCTAGATTATAATATTACAATATAAACTTTTAATTTCGAACGAACCACGTCGCTTAGAACAGATTAAACGATTCTTTGTTCGATAATCGGAACTGGTGGGTCCCATGTTATGGATTATAAATTTTGCATAATTCACACGGCCGCCATCCTGAAATGGTACGTTTGATGACCTTGTAGTTTGGGCACAAGACGCGTCCCATATGAAGGCAGGTTGTTACCAAATTTGGTAAAGATCCGATGATTAGTTTGGTCGTAATGCATTATTAAGTTTTGACCATTCGATTGGCCGCCATTACCTTTTGGTAAAGATGGCGGCAATATAAAACATGACACTGAGGTGCCCTTTGCCAGTGCTACCTCCGTACCAAATTTCGTTCAATTCGGTTTAACCGTGTTCGAATTGATAGGGGGGGACAGACATTCAGAGTACACACACTCACTCACACAAACACACAGACTCACACGCATACACACACACAGACAGACACACTTTTTTTTCGCCCTGTAGTGATCTCATAAGTCTACTTTCATTTTTTGCAAAAATCGAAAGTAGGCTAATGAATCTTCCGATCGCCAGATTATAGAACGCAGTGCTGCTAGGTACATGTCACATTGCTCGACTATTTTTTATCCCAGTATTGATTGTTCAGTCAAGTCCGTTTCTTGTATATTGAGACTCGTCATATCAATGAAGAAGTAAAGATGATAAGAAGAAGAAGCAGAACTAAAAGAAGAAGAAAAGAAGAAGAATTTAACACATGGTACGGCCAGTGAATTAAAACTCAGCAATTTTTCTAGGTTTATGCCATCGTTTTAGAAGCCTTCATAGGGTGGTTAAGACTGCTTGAGCTTTTAGCTCTCGCAGTAAAGAGACGCAGATGTGATTCATAAAAAGGAAGGTAACGCGCAGTTCACTACTCCTGTGGGGGTCCGGGCACGGACACAAAGAGCCTGCTGATGAGCCAGCTTGGAGTTCCTAGGCGAAACCCCATACAATACACGGCAAAAAAACAAGAAATATTACTGAGTTTTATATAATTTAACACTTGATTAGATTCTGATTTTGGCACATAGTATTTAAAAGAAGTTGGTGATACGTCACCTGTGGTGAGCTGTGATTTGACGCGAGGTCACGGTTAGATACCGGAACGGCTTCATTTATTTGCTGCAGGTAAACTCAGTCGTTGCGCCAACATGCCAAAGTGCTTTGAAAGCTTTAAACAGAGCATAGGCTATGTTATTTGTAAACATTCATGTCGGTACAATGGGTTAATTCCCACTAATATTTTCGCTAAACATCAGTGCGGTGGAGACAGCCACAATCCCTCTAATGCTAACAAAGGTGGAATGTCGTACATCACAGGCTTACTTGCAGCGAGGAAACGGAGTAGCAGAATGTGAGTGTCTTCTTACGCTCGGCAACAAAAAATGAATTCAATTCAACACTGAATTTTAACTTACTTATTGGCTATCAGTATGGTACTTTTCCTTCCAGACGGCGCAGCGTGAGTTTGTTTCCCGGCACTACCTTGGAGGACCGTGGTGCACTCAGTCTCGTAAAAAAGCAGGGATTACTTAAACAACTTGGACCTAATTAGTTAGGCACACACCAGATCTGTTCCTTTTGTTGTTGGAATTCGTAGCTTCCCTGACGAGTGGTCATTATCCCAATTTGTCGGATAGTACATGTTGTAGTGTTCTGTATCTATATCCAGGAGGTCGAGATCGACTCTCACGGCCTACTAATTTTCAAATGTGTTAATTTTGTCAGGATTTTTAGCCTACTTTTCACATTTTGCAAAAATGTGGAAAAAGTAGACTTATGAGATCGATCCGGGAAAATGTGTGTCTGTCTGTCTGTCTGTCTGTCTGGCTGAAATTTGAACTCCATGTTGGATATTTTGGAAGGTATGAATGGGAGCTATTTCAAAATTGGCACACGTATAGACAATAATATTTCAGTTTAATTTCCAGGAGGCCATACATGGAAGTGTTGCCAAAATGATTAAAAACCTGCTGATAAGTCCAACTTTAAATACATGTATCTTCTATACTATCATTTGGATGTCAACCAAATTTCGTATGTTCTATGTGTACCATAACATATATGACTATGCGTATTCTTAAGAGCAACCAGGGCTGTCAACTGTTAATAAATGCTGTCTCTATTTGCTTACCCTTATATCAATATATCAGAAAGTATGCAAGCCAATAGCTCTAAACTTTGCACACGTATAGTGCCTGGTAATCTAGATAAATTTGTAGTAACTAATATATGTCAGTGCTGCCAACATGATTCTAAGCCTGCTGATTGGTCCAATTTTAAAATCCAACTTCTATACTAACTAATGGATTTTATTCAAAATTGGCACAACAGTAGATCAGATTATTTCAGATTATTTCTGATTAATACATGCATTACATTGTTGGCAACATGATTTTAGGCGCGCTGTTAGATCCAATGTTTAACTGCATGTAACGTCCATGCTATCCATTGGACTTGAACCAAATTTTGTGTTCTGTACCTTAAGAAATGGAACTAAGAATATATTCACTCACCAGGGTTCTATTAGGCTACATTATGCCAGGTATACAGTACTTCTAACTAATTAGAAATTTCTATGTTACCAACTTAATTTCGTCATTATTCTAGATAGATCCATATAGTTTAATCATTGGCATGCATCTTAAATTTTAAGAGAAGTAGGCTCTTTGTTCGTCACGGAACTTCTTGTTTTATTGGAAATATCAACGTACCGTATCAATATGTTAGCAAAATAATTCATTTAAACATTTATTGGATAGTTTCGAATTTTTACTTCATTATTTAGTATTCTAATTCAAAGCATGAGAAGGAACGCGGTATTATGAGTAGGGTATGAATCGCCTTTCACGCAAATGGCAAGGACACGAGACACAATAATATGATAGAAAGTTAATCATCCGCTAGCACAATACATTTGCACTGCTAGTTATCGTAAAAACACGGAAAATAAGAAATAAAGATCATTACATCCCGAACATACAGTACTCCAAAAAAAGTTTTGCATATTCCGATTTAGTGACTTTCTTATTTTGATATGTGTATGTAATCACATTATACACGATATATGCTGCATACAAAGATATACAGCACACAATCTGCTCTGCAAAAGAGGCAAAAACACACAACTAATAACAAAAGCGATAATGTGGGACTGAGCATACAAAACGTCCTATGCATGTTGGGGCATATCAATACCATTTATGGCCACAACGAGCTCTGTTCCAAATTAACCATTATTAGGCTATTTTCATTTTATGAAAAAAGAAGAAGTTCCGTGACGAACTAAAGAGCCTACTTTTCTTAAAATTTAAGATTCATGCCAATGATTATTCTATATGGATCTATCTAGAATAATGATGAAGTTAAGTTGGTAATATCGACATTTCTAATTAGTTCGAAATACTGTATACTGAACCCTTTATCCCCTGTTGGATAAATGATTCTATGTTTTATTTCTTCAATTAATAAATATTTCCACCAGCATCATGAAAGTAGCCAGACGGAGATGAGGAAATTTCAAGCATTTGTTGGAGACAGCGGGGACATACCTGAAGCAGTTTGACAAAAGGCTAAATACTTTAGCTGTGAAAGGAAATAGCCTAGCGATGTGTCAGAAGGACAGGTGTTGGCCACCTCAAAATAGAAGCGACGCGCAGTGAGACATGGTTCTGGTATGTTCATTGTAATATTCGCGCCTAGAAGAAATATGATGCAGTAACGTGAGTGGCTGATGAAGATAATAGACACTCCTACGACGCCAAGATCTGCTAAAAACCGCCAAATTACAGAAAATGTGGAACCAATGAGAAATGAATGCCTACGAGCGCGGCAAGACCAGCTTGGGTACGCGGTGGCTAGCATTCACGCGGGAAATCGCCTAGACAAAATCTCTACGATCGATTCTAGGATTAATGGGCATATTCTTGACCTGTGCAATGTTACGAGTTCAGTGATATTTATTTCAATCCTGTACCACCATTATTTCGAGAAATGTTTATATAGTTCCCCCCCCCCCCCCCCCCCCCCCCGTCAAGACCTAGGGCCAGTTCATTTATAAGTGGCGTGAAAAGCCAAGACAATGACTATTACTTTGTGCGTCTACGGACGTAGACTTTGATTTTGTGTGTCGTGGACACAGGTTGACTATTACTCTGTGCGTCGACGGACGTAGACTTTTTACTTGTGTTCGTCTGAGGACGGAACGTATTACATTTTGTGTGTCGTGGACACAGGTTGACTATTACTCTGTGCGTCGACGGACGTAGACTTTTTACTTGTGTTCGTCTGAGGACGGAACGTATTACATTTGTGTGTCGAAGACACAAGTTTATTATTAATTTTGTGCGTCTAAGGACGTAGGCTGTTATACTTTTGCGTGTCATGAGGACATGGCAGTTATTGTAAATGTGTTAAATTCAGTGATAGATAGTCACAGTACTATATTTTGTAGGGGCAGTATCGCCGATAATTCGCCAACAAACTGTTACGGGGAAAGTAGTACCTGGAACGGCGAATTTAGTAGTCAGATATCAAGTGTATATTAATCTAACTTTCTGAATCAGCACGAGAGATGACATCGATTACCATAGAAGAAGTTTGGAATTCTCAACACTCCGTCCAGATGGCTGAGATGAGATAAGAAGTATTCAATTGGGAGATGGCAGCTGATGTTCTTTGATGGGTGACTGAACGAGAGATGAGTACAATATAATATTCTTTATTATTTGATAAATTAACTTATGGTTTATGGGACATATTTTTGTAAATACTTTGCTTGTTTGATTAACGTAGTATTTTAGTTTTGGTCTGACACACCTTTTGCATGGAAACAGCTCGCATATGTTATTAGTGGAAGGTTCTTGTTTTTGTGTGTTGTTTTAACTAACGTAGCTATGTGAACGGCCGTGTTTGCATGTATGTGCTATGTGAACATAAACAGATATGATTGAACGTATTCTTAAGATCCACCAGGGCTGCCAACTGTTAATAAATGCTCTCAATTTATTTTATCCAAATACCAATATATCAGGAAGTATGCTAGCCGACAGCTTTAAACTATGCACATGTATAGTACCTGACATTCTATATTAATTTGGAGTAACTTATATACGTCAGTGCTGCCAACATGATTTTAAGCCTGCTGAGATGTCCAACTTTAAATACATGTAACTTATATACTATCATTTGGATTTCAACCAAATTTCGTGTGTGCTATGTGTACCATAACAGATATGACTATGCCGATTCTTAAGAGTAACCAGGGCTGCCAAATGTAAAACAATATATCATATTATTTCAGTTTTTTCTGACCAACACATGCATGACATTTTTACCAACATGATTTTCCGCACCCTGTTGGATCCAATGTTTAATTGCATTTAACGTCCATGCTATCCATTGGACTTTTTGTATTCTGTACCTTAAGAAATGGAAGTAAGAATATATTCAGTCACCAGTACTGTCAACTGTAGTGTTCTATTAGGCTACATTATTCCAGGTATACAGTATTTCGAACTAATTTGAGATTTCGATATTACCATCTTAATTTCGTCATTATTCTATAGAGATCCATATAGATTAATCATTGGCATGAATCTTAAATTTTAAGAAAAGTAGGCTCTTTAGTTCGTCACGGAACTTCTTGTTGCAAAATGTGAAATGTAGGCAAAAATTGGCCTGTGAGGTCACATTTTATCCGTGTGTATGTGTGTGTTTGTGTACGTGCGTATGATTGTGACCCCCCCATAATAACTTCTAAACGACTGGAATGATTTCAGTTAAACTTCGTAAGGTCATAGTACTATTTTGGCCGACCCTGACCTTCAAATTTTATTACGTCTCACCAATCCAACATGGCCACTGTGTTGAAATATTTCACCGGCATTGTATATCTCCGAAACTATTATAGATATCACCCTGAACTTTTGTACGGTGATAAAGAAGTTCACCTGTTAGACTTTCAAAACCCTGTTATCTACTAAACGAACATGGTGGCCAAGCAACGTTGAAACATTTAAATTGACTTTTCTCCCGACTTAACCATCCAAACGTAATGAAACTTGGCACATCAAATGTATAAATACATTGTAATGCATGGGCATCTAATTTAGTGTACATAACCTCAAGATGGCGGCAGTGCGAAATATTTCACCGGCTTTCTATATCTACGAAACTGATGTCACTCCGAAATTTTTTAGGGTGATAAAGGCCACTACTAGAAGTTCAGCTATGAGACTTCCAAAAACATGTAAAATACAAACGAACATGGCGGCCATGCGAAGGTGAAGCATTTTAATAGACTTAACTCGCGATTTGACTATCTGAGCGCAGTGAAATATGGTACAGTAAATGTTTATACGCAATTTAATGCACTGGCATCTAATTTAGTTCAATTGTTCACATAACCTCAAGATGGCAGCTGTGCGCAATTTTAAAATTAATGTTTTATTTCTTGTGTATTTATCCTGCGATCAAAGTGAAAGTTTGAATAATGAATCTACGAAAAATCGTCATCTAATAGTACGAAACTCTATGGCTTACATATATAAAAATTCAACACGAACCGAACTATTTTGACGGTTCTCAATATCTATTGATCTATGATAGCAATTAAACTGAAATTTTGTATGTTGATAGAGGCTATAAATATAAGTTCACCTATGGTACGTTCAATAACTTGGTGAGCACAAATCCAACATGGCGGTGACGCGAAATATAAAAATTTTAATCGACGTTTCTCGCGATTTAACCATGCGAGCGCAGTAAAACTTGGTACGGTAAATAATTATATAAATTTTAATCCACTGGCATCTAATTTGTTTCAATTGTTTTCATAGCTACAAGATGACAGCTGTGTGAAATTTTAAAATCTGATTTTCATTTCTTGCGTCCTTATCATGCGATTGAAGTTTGAATACTATACGTACACAATAATCTTCATATATGACCAGCCCAGAACAGAAGGCACCAGGCGATTTATCTACGCTGATGACACTGCAGTAGCCGTGCAAGGTCGTAGCTTTGAAGAAGTAGAACATTCTTTGTCCTGTGCCTTAGAAGAACTTGGTCGATACTATCACAGAAATAATTTGAAGCCAAATCCAGCCAAAACGCAAGTTTGTGCTTTCCACTTGCGAAATAAAGAAGCAAAGAGGACATTGAACATTAAGTGGCAAGGTGAAACAATCCTTTATTGTTTTACACCAAAATATCTTGGTGTCACCCTCGATCGAACTCTGTCTTTCAAGCAACATTGCTTGAACACCAAAAGTAAAGTATCTGCACGAAATAACATACTAAGATGCCTAACAGGAAGGACATGGGGTGCTCACCCCACCACTCTCAGAACTTCAGCCCTTGGACTGAGCTTCTCAGCTGCTGAGTATGCAGCACCAGTTTGGCTTTCTTCTCCACATTCCAAAGAGGTGGATATAGCTCTGAATGAGACTTCCAGGATTGTATCTGGGTGTCTTAGACCAACACCACTTCAGAAGATCTACCCTCTTATAGGAATTTCTCCACCTCATGTCCGAAGAATGGTAGCAGCAGCATCTGAGAAGAAACGGCAAGAAACCGATTCAAGGCATCCACTTTTCGGCCAACAACCATCCCGACAGAGACTTAAGTCCAGAAACAGCTATTTGAGGGGAGTAACAGCCCTCGAAGGCTCACAAGAAGCTGCCCGTGTGAAGATATGGAAGACAGAAATCACAGACCCAACTATTCCTTTATCAGAAAAAATGGCACCTGGTCACAACTTGCCATATGGAATTTGGAAATCATTGAACAGGCTGAGGACGGGGGTTTCACGCTGCAAGAACAATCTCAAGAAATGGAACATGCTCGTCAACAATGATGAGTTCTGTGACTGCAGAATTTTACAAGACCCACAACACCTGCTGATCTGCCCCTTGATGGAGGACATATGTTCAAAAGACGATCTTTTGGCTGCAAATGCTAATGCTATAACTGTTGCTACTTACTGGCAAAATCTAATTTGATTTGGACACGGAAAATAAAATAAATAAATCTTCATATAATAGTACATAACTCTAAGACCTGCATATATAGAAATCCAACATGGCTACCAACCGAAATATTTGGACGGTTCTCAATATCTACGAATCTATTACACCAATCAAACTGAAAATTTTTATGTTGATAGGGGCAATTAAGATAAGTAGGATACATGAAAATAGGCTGTATAGTTCTTCACGGAACTACTTGTTGATGTGTAACATCTTTTCACTCGGTATCTAGATATTTTTGCGGCTCTCGGTAGCTGGAAATTTGTGTGGGAGTGATTTTGGAAAAGGGATGGAAGTGGATGGGACGGAAGTGCAAGGGACGGAAACAATGAGCGCGCGCGGGGGCGGAGATTGGTACAATGACGTACTGTAGGCCATGTGACTATGTGGAATTCAAATCGCATACGGTTTAACTCAAGGTTTGGAGGCCCCATTAAAGAAATTCCTACCATAAATTATCTTCAAGTTGTCGTTCTTAGGTGTGAAAATATTCATTATATCATATTTGCTGAAAACAATTACGATTAATTAAATCTTCATACTTTTGTTGTATTCTTATTTAATATAAGCACTCGATACTTCGAGTGTTATATCGCATCAAACACTCCAACAACGTAGGAATTTAGTATATCAACACCGACTACTAACAATAATTGAAACTTCGTTGCTCTGAACGTAACACTGGGAGAAACGCATTTAATAAACCTACTACACACCTAATTTTTAATCGCGCCTATACTTGGCAGTGCGCTATATCGGGAAAAAGAGGCCATTTTCAATAACACCGCAGGCATGGGTTCACTAACTGGCCGGTATAAAGCGCAGCTCGCAACAAGTAGGCTGTGGAATGCTCCCGCATACAGTTGCAGGTAGATGTCACTACTGGAGATCCATTGGAGAACTTTGTTTTAATTACAGTAAATATATATATATATTCCATTGCAAAATGCACAATATAACACCCAATTGTGTAACGCCTCAGCACTCAAAAAATTATCTCTAATGTAAACACTCGAGGTACTGTCGGCCAAAATACAGCACTATGTGTAGTATATATAGCATACTGTTTATTTCAAGGTTTGAAGGCCCCATTAAAGAAATTCCTACAATAAATCATATTCAAGTTGTCGTTCATTGGTGTGAAAATATTCATTATATCATATTTGCTGAAAGGATTTGGCACAGGTGTTTTACAAGTAGTGCGCGATGTCAGTGGCCATGTGGCTATGTGGAATGTAAATCGCATACGGTTTAACTCAGGTTTGGAGGCCCCATTACTTATATTCCTACAATAAATCATCTTCAAACTGTCGCTCTTCGGTGTGAAAATATTCATTATTTCATATTTGCTGAAAACAATTCTGATTTAATAAATCTTACTACTTTTGCTGTATTCTTATTTAATGTAACCACTCGAGGTACTGTCGGCCAAAATACAGCACTATTATATCATATTTGCTGAAAGGATTTGTCACTGGAGTTTTACAAGTAGTTATTGCAGAAATAATAGTAATGAGAACTAACCGATGGTAATAACACGAAAAAATCCTTCATGTTTGCTGGCTCAGAGTAGCACTATGAGTTCATTCTAAAAAAAAAATGCGAGTAAGTAAAATGGAATTATTCGAATAACATGTCAGATGTTACACATCATATGCGACTACTGTAAGGCTCGTATTTTTTTTATTATTATTATTGTAATTAATTCTTGTTATTTCGAATTTTATACGAGCAGATTAATAATTGGTGTCATATAATTTATATGATGATTAAACGTATTCAAATATAAATTATTATGCCTCAGATTGATTCACTTTATTATTATGCATCTCATGAAGAATGGATGTAGGTTTTCATTTCGTAAGTTAGGGGACAGAGAAACTTGCAACACATGTTTGTTGGTTCTTGTAAACAGACACGGCGAGGTGTCGCTCGCATTTAGACTTGGAGTGAAGTGGATGCCGCAACTTTTTCCCGGAAGAGCTCACTTTGGAACAAGAAGACACGGGGTGTGACTTAGCCTTGTACTCGATATATTTTGGAACTATGGAAGAAGATCTGCGGGAGGAGAAGAAGACTGTCACATGATTATTATATCGAATCACGGCCGACATATTTGATCTGGAAAGAAGGAGGATTGCGTTACATTGGCAACATTACGCTGATTAGAAGAAGGAATAGACCTATTGAGGGAGTGTGGTAGATGGATGTACTCCTTTGATAGGGTCATTTACGAAGACTTATTATCGAGACTTATCTTGACAGTTCAAAACAATGAGGACACTTCCCATAAACGGAAAAAATTGTATTCTTAAGTCATTTATTCCATTTCAAAATTAATAAGTGATCAATTCACATATATTACAATGTTAGTACCTTGGGCTTTTCTGCGTGCTGAAACATGCTGCACCATAGAGTCAATATACGGCTGTGGCCACAGATTACCAACTACTACAGATAGCCGACAGCCATGCTAATTCTTGGCACCTAAGACTTCAGCGCTGTCTGGTGTTTGACTGCAGTACTAGTTGACGTGTAGCACGGCCGTGCGGGTAGCCTACCCCCACCTCTTCCCCTCGTTCCGCTAAATATTGTCGTCCTAAATGCTCTGCCCACTTCAATGTTCCGAAAATCACAATCTTCCCATTACTTATAGCACGTTCATAAGTGTGGAGATAATCATATGATCTACTAGAAATAAATCACATTCAAAATACCAATAACAGTTTTTTTTAATAATACCTAAGTGGGAAATTGTGAATTCCAGAACTCTGAAATGAACAATCACAGCATTTAGGACATGTTAATTAGTTATTGTTGCTTTAAGGGGCGGAACTACGAGCTTATCTGCCCCTATTTTAGGACATGACCTCATAAATAATTTACATGTTTACATTTCTTTCAGTTGCAATTGGAGCATATTGCATTGGTGACAAGAATTAGGCTACTAAAAGGCCTGCAGCATATTATTACTCACCTTAAAAAAACGGTCCCTTCCAATTAACCACAGTAGGCCCAATTAGGCCTATAACCAATTAGTTATTATAATAAACAACAAAGGAAAAGTACTGGGAAGGGAGAATATTCATATCTTTAAATGCTTCATGCTGTTAGCAATAATACTGTAGTAAAATGTTAAGAGAGAATGCTAAGGGAACAGGTGATGTAACCAGATCACACTAAAATTGTTTGTGCAATTAGTGCCAAATTCATTAGGAGACTTAAATTTCAGAAAAATAATTGGATATTACAAAATTTCTATACAGTAGTTCATTCACATTCCCTTTAAAATATATCCAGTTCACCAATTTTTGCAGGGTGAAATACAGTAAGTACATCAAAAAATAATCATCGCACACTAATACAGTAAATGCTGTGAAGGGGAAGGAGAAATAGGACTTTCAATGAAAAACAAGAAAAACACTCAATACTGCTATAAATCATCATGTTTTATTTAAAAAGTTGTCAACGAAGAAAAATAACAGCGAGAGTCAAGATCACACTTAGGAAAAATACAGTAATCAAATCTGGTCCTCCTAAAAGTACGTGTTAAGGCATGTTCCTTTCTTATTTCTTGCCAAGGCATAACAGTAGGCTATAGCGCAGGATAATGAACCTCTTCCCTCCTTTATGCCATGGCTAACACTGATGAACAGCAAATTCCTACAACACATGCAAGTTTGTGTGTTGAAACAGTAAACTTAATAAAAAATGTAATGCTTCAAATGGAGAACTTCAATTTGCTGATATGTGTATGGTTGCATCTACTATAACTACATTTTAAAAGAATATCTTATAGTAGAATCATTGTGTTGTTCATAATAATTCATTTATGGCTTTTGATAACATTCATTTAGCCCCGTGTATTTGGAAGTGTGTAGGATTTGTATGATAATCTGTGTTATTGTAGTATCTGTAGTAGTGTGTACTGCTCGGGTCTAAGCTGCATGAACCTGAGAGGAATGTGCATCGCAGACTATGAGAAGTGGTGTTGACGAGTGATGAGGTTCCTCGGTCCGTGCATAGTACAGAACCAAATACATTGGTCGGTGACTCACTCAGTCATTCCTAACACCACAGTGGTTTAAGCAACGGCCCTATGTAAGCATTATTGGAATAGAAAGGAATAACAGATACCACGGCGGGCTGTTGACAGACCCTTCTCTTCTCGCCTGACCCTTCCTTGCTCTTTCCCCTCACCCCGCAAGTTCACAGAGCTTGGACCCGAGCAGTATAGCCTACTTTTTGTAATTCAGGCGACAACTCGAAAGGAGACAGCCATAGTCTTAAGTTAGGATCAATCCCAGCATTAGCCTGGAGTGGAAGTGGGGAAACCACGGAAAACCACTTCTTGGATGGCCGAGGTGAGAATCGAACCTATCTCTTCTCATTTCTGGCTCACGAGGCTGGTTGTGAGTCGTTCCAACCCTCAGACCAGAATTAAATTACTTGGAAACTAGCCCAGGACCTCAGGAGTGGCAGCTACCACACCACAAGGTGGTATTATAATAACACTGAATGAAAGTAGAACGAGTGGTAACATTTTCTCTAAAGGGCAGTTGACCTTGTAGTTCCGCCCCTTGAAACAACAATAACTCACTACCTATAGGTGTATTTTCCAGAGTTGGAATCTGACAGTTCAGCACCACTGGGCAAAAACAGTGACGACTAGATCGCACGCATGGCTTGTTGCCATGGAAACTATACAACGCTGCCAATTTGAGCGATGCTATTTGACCACATGCTTGTCGCCGATCAGTCGCTTGTTTGGTTGCGTCCAGTGCACACTCACCTTGCTGCGTTTCATAATCTGTTGTTTTATGAGTTATAATTGTTTGATTTAATTGGTTAATTACTTTTTCGTGTAGGATTTATAACTTACTTATTTATACTTTATACTTCTCATTAGAGATAAATTTCATACTGTTAGTTACCATGCCAATAAGAGTTTGTTATCTAGACCTCATATACGGTTACCTAGGCAACAAATATTCATCATCATCATCATGTTTCTCAGTGAAGCGAACGAACTTCATCTGTATGCCTATTATTTGGAATGTTATTCGAAGAGAAAATTCTGTTTATTAAAACTGATTGAGACGAGAACCTTCATTTGACCCTCACAACTTGGTTAATACGGATGCGTGACTATCCCACTTTGCGTGACAAAATTCAGGGTTGCATATATGGCTATCACACTACCTATTAATGAATTATTGTTCCAGGCCACACCCATTGGTCTAGAGAAAGATTTATTGATGTGTGACTATTCGCACTGAGTGTGACAAGAACTTGGGTTGCACAGGCTGCACTATCTAAGTTAGTAATATTTGGTCGAGGCAAATATTTAAAAGTTGTTGCATCTAGACTGTCATTGAAGTTGCGATGGACTGTGGTGAAATCGTTAACATGATAGAGGGATTGGTATTTCTACGTTCAATATCTGCCATTGCTAAACTATTATTTGCTGGCTTATTCTCGTTGTAGTTGTTCGAATAGCTTCAAAAGAAATATATATATTCTGCACAAAGTCTTGACAGGTTTATCATTTCGTGTAGTTTTAGGAATGATTCCTTGCAAAAATCGAATTAATGCTCTCGTGTCCGAAAGGTTTCATCTGCATCGGAGTTGAATTATGAAATTGTTCCAACGTTAATTGTATCTTGAGAATCACCTGTTGCTGGTTATATTACTATGTATAACGTGGTTGTGACCATTAGGTTATCTAGTAACTTATCATGTTATGTGTACTACTTACAAATGCACATATTGGTTGTAGCATATGGACATTGTACAGTGATCAGAATGTTGTGAAATTGAATACGAGTATCTCAAAAATAAAGCACACAAATGTTTTCTAGTTATATCTTAATGCTGCAACCAATATGTGCATTTGTAAGTGCACATATCATATGTTCATAGATATTGGTCTCGCAACCATGTTATACATTGCAATACCACCAGCAATAGGTGATCCAGATACAATTATCGTTGGAACAACTTCATTTTTCAACTCCGATGCAGATGAAACCTGCTGGACACAAGAGAGCATAGCATTAATACGATTAAAACTTTTATGCAAGGAATCGTTCATTAAACTACACAAAATGATATAGGCCTATATATTAAGTTAAGAGCTATGTGGAGTAAATAATTATTTCTTTTGGAGCTATTTGAACATCTACAAAGAGAATAAGCTGGCAAATAATGGTTTAGCAATGGCAGATATCGAACATAGACATCTCAATTCCTCTATCGATGTTAACAAAATCACTACAGTCCATCGCAACTCCAATGGCACAGTCTAAATGCAACAACTTCTAAGTATTTTACACTCAAATACTATGGTATATCGCTGATCCAGTTTTGAAGAATTTGCTAACACCCAAAATACGAACCAGTAAGGAACTTTAAATTAAATTATTTTAAGGATATCAATTTCTCTTAACACTTGGTAACCTAGTTCATAATCCATTTACGCTGATGCTGAAGAAGGTACAGTACCGGTATCCATGTAATGCCAAAACATGTAGCCTACATCGTTTAATAAATATTACATCATAGTATTGACAAGGCGGTGGTTCATCAAATGTATCACCAGCCAATATGGTTAACTATTATCACAATAAAATGGTAAATATATACGCATTCTAATAAATTTGTCCATAATACACGCGTAGGCTATACTGGTCGACACAGCTGGAATTTTACTATATAAGTCGTGATCTAATAAAGGGTACGGTGGGTTATAGATAGCGGAGGAGTAAACTAAGTTACCGTACATAACTTCCAGATTCAATTTGTATCATTACAGAAGGTAGTTATTTTGGCTAATATCCTCAGCAGTCTATAACCCACCCACCTTTCTCTTTTTTTGACCACAACTTATATATATTCCACCTGTGTCAGCCATTATCCGCGTGAATTATGCACAAGTACAGTATTGCCAACCCCACGTATATGGTACCAATAATTACTAGATAGCACGGACCGACCTCATGACAGGTGTATTTTGTAGGCCTATCGTACATGTTGGCAACACGAACGTGACGTCAATGTATGCACCTAGGTAACAGTTGAAGAGACCTCATGCGCTTGAGGAACATGGCTGCCATCGTTGAATGGGCAAGAAACAAAAGCACAAACTTGTACTATAATGAGCCTCATTATATTTTCTGACATATAATATTTACATTTCGCCAGGGTCGAACATAAACATATTAACGAATCTTCTTTACACTGTTTTATGACTTAACATCCCTTCAAAACTGAATAATATTTATTTTAGTAAGACACAGAAGCTTATTTATTAATGTAATGGACACCTCAGATTGATGCAACCCATAAGATTGCCACTCTCACCTTTCAGTAAATAACTAAAATTTTAAATCTGCGACTAATTCACATGTGAGTCCACTTGGTACCATCACATCGATCACAAATACCCACAATCCCACCAAATTGCTTGATATTTGGCAAGGGGGTGGAGGTGGGAGGTATCCCTCCTCCAACATAAAGGAAAAGATGGAGCCACATATTAGGCTTGTACACATTATCCAATAAAAATTCATTAATTTCACTACCGGTAATTCATGGATTTGGACCAAGAGATCTTACAAAATTTATGATTAGGGAATATTTCTTCCCAATAATTTCTATTACACAACAATTCAAGGGTAACCCCAGCATATCTTCTAGATATGGTGAGTGGTTTTGTTACTGGTTCTGCTGGTATCATCCTTCTGAAAGATGTATCATCATTTCTAATTCTATTCTTACTCTTCTGCCAGAGAGAAACCGTTTTGCAACGCAAGAATACAGTGCTGTAGCTGCTGAATTATCTAAAAATAATTGTGGAATGATGGGAAGAAAAATAAATATAGCCTATTCTAAAATAACAACATACGCACAAAATGAAACCATTCTGATGAACTTAATAATCTTCAAATTAAGAGTACAAATGCGTTCACCATTTGGGGCTTCGTTCATTTGTATATTTTGACCAAAATTTAGACCTCTGAAATAAATTTTAATGTTGGACTTTGCCCCACAGAACAAGAGCACACAGCCACCCACAGGACCAGTGTGTGTTAAGATTTTAGAACCTGTAATTACAGTTCTACATCGCCTCCGTGGCTTAGGCGGCAGCACGCCGGCCTCTCACCGCTGAGTCCGTGGTTCAAATCCCGGTCACTCCATGTGAGATCTGTGCTGGACAGAACGGAGGCAGACAGGTTTTTCTCCGGGTACTCCGGTTTTCCCTGTCAAAATTTCATTCCAGCAACACTCTCCACTATCATTTCATTTCATCTGTCATTCATTTAATCATTGCCCCAGAGGAGTGCGTCAGGCCTCGGCAGCCGGCACAGTTCATATCCTCGCCGCTAGATAGGGGCTTCATTCATTCCATTCCTGACCCGGTCGGAGACTGGAAGCAGGCTGTGGATTTTCAATTACAGTTCTACATCAGTAATGGCATTACTACCTATTCTACCAACTGAATAGGTACTTGCCACAGCACCAGTAACTAACATGTGCAAGAACTGATCTTTTTTGAATACGGTACCAATAATAATTTGAAATTCAAGGAAGGGGAAAATATTAAAGATTCGACACGTTGTCAAGAATCATGACATTTTTAATCTACCGCAATGTAAAATGAATTATTAACACACCTCAAGAACTTGAGTACACACATGCAATAGGCTCATGGTACTGGACGTATCTCTGCAAGATGTAATCAAGTTGAAAACATTACGGTAACATAGACTCTTACCTGGTCATTTCTAAGGAGAGTAGGCCTAATTGCCACATTCCTCTGCTATTTCGAGAACAGCAATTTACGATTTGTTTGTTCACAGAATTTGGTAGGCCTACCTGTGGGATAAATAATAGTGAAAGTTAATTAATATGTCAAGTGGAATGTCACCTGTACACTGCGTCTAATATAAATTCAAAACTAGGCTACGGTATATTTTGCACACGCAGAAACACGTTTTTACTTAAATTCTTAAAATAAGCGAACTTACTAGGCGTAGCAGAAGAAGAACTGTTCACTTCTCATTACCACGAAGAAAATTTGATATAAGAAAGATGAGAAAGAACACAACATTAGCTTATTTAAATACGGCCAATATTGTTTACAACATGCAACACATATAAACAGAGCGACCATTATCATGATCAATGCCGCCAACCCAGTAGAAATAATTTTTATTTAATGATAAGTGCCGTAATTATCGTCTGTGAGCAAGATAATTACAAGGAAATGTCAATTAGGAATTATGAGTATATTTATTGACTAAATATAGTGATATGTTTGCAATTTAATTACAACGTTGTATCATGCATATGTTGGCAACACGATATACAGCGCTCCAAACGACTGACTGCCGTACTACACCGATGGTTCCAAATAAATCCTATCTGGTTGACACCCCCTGGCTATGACTGAGTGCGGCATTGCTTCCTCTTACTTGTGCCAGGCTTCTCTCCGTCTTCTTCCCTGTCGACCTCTCTTGGTCAACTTTTGTTCTCTTCCGACCCCGACGGTATGAGGGTATCTGAGGCCTAGGGAGTCTCTTCCTACTTACAATTTGTCACTTTATTTCATCTGGAACACTTCGACTACCCATTTTGTTTCAACAAATTCCTGAACTCGACGAAGTACGCACTTATCCTCAAAAATATCACAAGCTGCTCAGAGAATAAACCAATCAGCTTTTCCCAAACATCATTTCCCGCCTAAACAGACGTGTATCAAGTAGGCTGTGATAACATTTGAGCGCCGGTGCCAAACATAAAATTTTAAAAACACCATAAAAAAACGGGACTTTTCCTGAAAATTTCAGATAATTCAAGGGAAATATATCACTCTCTCACTCATCCTCACATTTTTCCTCAATAATTTTACACTGCACGTTTGATAGATCTTTATGAGGTTTATTGATATGCCAAATTTAAAATGTTACGTGCCCCCGTTTTCTCTTAGGATGGGGGTTTCCGTGCATACGAGTGTTAATTTTTGTGCCAAACGTTACTTAAAAATTGCCAATAACTTTCGTATTTTTCAACCAAGTTCCATGTGTTTTTGCTAAACGCCTGCTCATTCTCTGTAGGTTGTATTAATAATTACAACAAGATGTTCAGTAAAGAACATATAGCCTACTTTCTCCTAAATGTATGAGTATAGTTATAACTCGTTGTTATTATCAAAGAGTATAATAGAACTATTCTTTGTTGAAGACCTTAGAAAACGATTTACCTCTACCAAACGCCACAACCTAGATAAAAACTGCTACCATCATTGAAGAAAGAAAGAAAGATAAGAAGTATATCAAGAATGTTATGGATCTGGAGACATAATCGACCGGACTGGCTGCGTGGCTCAGCGGTAACGTTCTCGCTTGCTGGGCCCTAGGTTGCAGGTTCGTATCCTGGCGCAGTCAGCTGGCATTTGAGGGTGCACAAATGCGAGGGAGCCGTGTCAGTACATTTACTGGCACGTTAAAGATCCCCTTCGGGCCAAAATTCCGGCACCCCTGTGTCTCTAAAAGCAGCAGTAGTTAAAAGGGATGTAAAACCAATAACATTATTATTATTATTATTATTATTATTACATATACGACCTGCCGTGGGAAACATCCAACTTTGAGTTGAGGCATGCCATTACACGTCTGGTTGTGCATGGCTTTCACAACCCTAATTGAATTAACAAATCTTTCCATGACCCTACAGAGACGTGTGTATACAAACTATGTGGATATTTTCGATTGCTATTTGCCTGAAATAAAAGTAGTAATTAATAACCTGAACTAACACCAACGGCTTGAATTCAGTTACTATGTGAAATCGTTTTGTTCTTTACTTCAAATAACATTTTCAAGTAACGCAAAATAGGCTGTTACAAACCCTTTAAAATAAATAGTAAAAATGTATCGTAGTATCATCTTGTCATTCTTCAAATTCGATGCGCATAGAATGCCAATGGTATAGTAATCAATGGAGCCCCACGTAGACTAGTCGTGACATCTAGTGGTGAAATATCGAACAATATAATCCTAACAGAGCGAGTGCATTCTAGCGGCCATAAGAAGAAACTTTTCAATAAAATCTGGAAGTTAATAAGTAGGTCAGCGTGCAGTTACCTTTTTGGCAGCTAGATGTCTCGAGTAAATCTGCTGGCGAATTATGTTTTAATTAAATATATATTTTACACCATAATATGCACAATATAACGCTTAATTTTAAAAAATCTGAGTCATTACAAAACAATAAACATATAACATTTCAAGCAAAAAACCTAGCCCTGATCGGGTTTGAACCATAGGCATTTGAGCGATAGGCTAACGCTCTACCACTGAGCTAATTGTGTCAACGAATATCGTTCTATATAAAATGACTTACATAGAACTTGTTAGCAAATAATGATTTATACTAAACGATTTCATCACTGGAGTATATTATTTATATTTAAAGCATTTCATACAAAGTTTATTTATTTTGTATCAGTACGCTATATTGCATGCAATACTCAAATTAGTGAAATATAAGTCAGGCACAAGATATCCGCTGCCATCTTGTCTTATTACTGAATCGGCTCAGCTTTTTAAAATAACGTCTGCACTATAGTAATACAAAATAAACTTTTAATTTCGAACGTGCCTCTTCCTTTAGAACAGTTAAAACGATTCTCGGCTCGATAATCGGAACTGGTGGGTCCCATGATATGGATTATAAAGTTTGCATAATTCGCACGGCCGCCATCCTGAAATGGTATGGCCGACGACCTTGTAGTTTGGTCACAAGACGCATCCTATACGAAGGTATGTTGTTACCAAATTTGGTAGAGATCGGATGATTTGGTTAGTCGTTATTTGATTTTACGTTTTGAACGTTTGAGTGGCCGCCATTCAGTTTTAGTAAAGATGGCGGCGATATAAAACATGACACTGAAGTGCCCTTTGCTTGTTCTACCTCTGTACCAAATTTCGTTCAATTCGCATTCACCGTGTTCGAATTGATAGGGGGGGGGGCAGACATTCAGAGTACACACACTCACACACACACAGACACACACACACACACATACACACACACACATACACACACACACAGACTCACACACAGACAGACACACTTTTTTCGCCCTGTGTTGATCTCATAAGTCTACTTTCATGTTTTGCAAAAATCGAAAGTAGGCTAAAAATAGCGCATTACCAATACATTGAAGGCAAGTGGCAAAAGGTACTTTATAGGTTGTGTCCTTATTGTATTGACCAGCACTTTATTTCTTGCGGCTTCGGTGGTGTTGATGGTAACATGCTGAGCTTCTATGCCCAACACCGCGGGTTCTACCAACCAACCACCCGACCTATTGTACTTCTTGACTGTCTTAAGAGATACGTACTTTGAAAACTTCTAGTGACCTCCCAGGTTTGAACTGTTATTCTGTCTGTGGACTGTCTGTACTGACTTATGGTTGGTTCCTCAGTATAGGGACTGCGACAACGCGGTCATGTTACCCCGTGTACTTTGTGTGTGTTTAGAATCTGTCTGATAACCGGTGTTAATTGTGATGGCTGTATTAGTGTGTGTTATCTGTAATACAGGTAAGGACTGCTGACGATCAATTTCAAGTAGTTCCTACTTTTGCTACCAAATTCTACCGTCAACGATACCTAGCTGTGAACTTGGCTACCAGATGTCACTAAACCGGTACCTAGCGACGAACGTTGGATCTAATAATAATAATGATCGAGTGGCCTCCGGAGAGGCCTAGTGCAGGTCTTTTTAGTTGACGCTCGTGGGCAATCTGCAGGAAGTGATGATGAAGACGTCACAAACACCCAGTCCCCGAGCCATGGGAATTAATCCCAGGAGATTAAAATCCCTGATGGTTCGGCCAGGAATCGAACCCGGTGCATTCCTGACCAAAGCCTAGCGCGCTAACCATTTACCCACGGAGCCGGACATGTTGGAACTAATATAGCGTTAATCAAATCTAACCTACAAATTTAATTTCACAGAATTGTAGTTAGTGGAAAGTTCATTTACATGCCATAAATCTATGACATGAGTCCGCTGGCTTTACTTCCCCTGCAAAGGAAGGCATACTGAGGGATTTTAACGCTCTTAAGAAATCCGACGACTTCAGCCGGGTTTGAGCCCGCGATTTTGGGCATAGAAGCTCAGCATGCTACCAACAACACCACCGAAGCCGCTGTGTACTAAATTAGGTATTGGGACTTGTATCTTGTCCTTTAAGACTTGTGTAATGATTGTGGCTAAGGTCTTTATCACAGAGGTGATTCTTAGAATCAGATTCCATCACCATATACCAGGCTGTTCCAAATCCACGAGTTGGAGTATGAATACACGCGAGTACTCAGCAGTGATGTTCGGAGCACAGTTGGAGAAGGACTGGGGGTGATAGCCAATGCGTCGCTGGACGAAAGTCATAGTACTAGTCCATGCACTTCCAGCTAGTCTTGATGTATCCACCGCGAAGTGACGGCAGCCCCCCACATCAGAGCTGTATTGCATGTTGCAGGTTTAGTCACGTAAGGCGGCGAGTACTCCGCTGCTCACGAGCGAGTTGCTCGGCTGGAACAGCCTGCCATATACTGCAGTACACAGCTGACAACTCGTCTCTGCTACCTAAATTCACATCATGTATTTAACCAGCATCGCCGATCTTCGCCTGAGAACATCAACTCTTGGCATGACCAAGACCACGAGAAATTATCAACCTGAAGCCATGAACTGGGATCATATTCTACAGCGAGACTGTATTCTCTGTATTTTCCTTTGGACGAGTTAAATTCCAGTTTTTTTTTCATTAAATTAATTATAGGCCTATAGGCTATATCTCGATTATTCATTTGAGCCATCGTAACGTAACTTCTGTATTTATTATTATTATTAACGTAAAATTCTATTTCATTGCTGCTTCTTTTATATTAATACATTCACTTTGCTTTTTTGCTAGAATCTTCTCTCCCAGTAGTTGGATTTACATAGGGACATCCACTACTCCCATATCGATTGCTGATTGGTTGGTGACGCAGTCATGCCACGACCTGACCGAGAGAGTTCTCTGCTCTCTATTACTTATTATAAATTTGGTTTTTCAACATCAAGTTGCAACCTGGCGCCCATTTAAGGTCTTTATATATATATAATGGGGGACATGTGAGAAACCTCCCAGTAGGGTGTATTTGCATGTTATATTGGTATACATCCGGGTGTCTCCTGGGCAACGGACTAGGACTCTTCCTAGACGGCTGATTCTCTCAAACCAGAAGTAACAGAGTTATTTAAAATGACATCTAACAAACGGTTCTTTTCAGAACCAACTTTAACAGTCATTTCTGTTAACATTGAAGGAATATCATCTTGTAAAGAACAACTTTTGTATGAACTTTGTCACGACAAGCAGTGCGATGTTCTATGTGTTCAGGAAACACACAGAGATATGATGCAGAAACGCCCATCTGTTCCTGGCATGAAACTGATTGCTGAAAGATCACACGCTCTATATGGAAGTGCCATTTTTGCTAAGCCGAATTTGGATGTCAAAAGTGTCTGCCAGTCAGATGAAAACAATATTGAAATTATCACCGTGGAGCTAAGTAACTGTATAATCACCTCAGTTTATAAACCACCTGCAACAGAATATTCCTTCATTCGACTCCAAAATTTCAATAAAAGTAGAGCCTCCATTGTTATAGGTGATTTCAACAGCCACAGTCATGTATGGGGTTACGCACATGAGGACAAAAATGGTGAGGCAGTCCTTTCGTGGGCTGAACATTTTCAACTCGCCCTCATCCATGATAGCAAACTTCCTTCTTCCTTTAATAGTGGAAGATGGGGACGAGGCTATAATCCAGACCTCCTCTTTGTTAGTGAAAGCATTGTGCATACATGTACCAAAGCCGTGTGTGAACCAATACCTAACACACAGCACAGGCCCATCATGTGCCAAATTTTGCCATCAATAAGACCTCAAGAAGTTAGATTTAGGCGAAGATACAACTTTAAGAAGGCTGACTGGACAAGATTTTCAAACATTTTGGATGAGAACATTCTGAACATAGCTCCTGTCCCTGAAGAGTACGACAAGTTTGTAGACATTGTCCAAACCTCCTCAAGGGCATCAATTCCAAGAGGCTGCAGAACAAATTTTATCAAAGGCATTAAACCTGAAACGACCACTCTGCTTGAGGAATATTATAAGAAGTATGAACATGATCCTTTTAGCGAAGAAACATCAATAATTGCACAAAGCGTTCTTTCCTCAGTATCAATGACGAAAAGGAATGAGTGGATACAACTAATGGCAGACTGTGACATGAGCAAGTGTAGCCAAAAGGCATGGAGACTATTACGACGTCTCAGTAATGGTAACAATCAAGCCAGAACATTTGCTAATATAAAGGCAGATCAAATTGCCCACCAGTTGCTAGATAATGGTAAACTAACCCGATCTAGAAAGCTAGATAAGAAACCAATAGCACAGAAGTACAACCAAGAGAGCAACATCCTATCTTCATCATTTACTGAAGCCGAACTGGAATTAGCACTAAGGAAGTGCAAATTGGGAAAAGCAGCTGGACTAGACGATATTTGAGTTGAGCAGATCAAGAATGTTGGTCCTGTTACGAGGCGATGGCTATTGGAATTAATGAACAATTGTGTCCAAGAATGCAAAATTCCCAAAATCTGGCGAAAGGCTCGAGTCATTGCTATCCCTAAACTGGGCAATGATAGGTTGGATCCCAAAAGCTATAGGCCTATCTCCTTGCTCTGTCACCTGTACAAGGTCCTAGAGTGGCTCATCCTTCAGAGACTTATTGGAAAAATGGAGCCATTTCTTATACCATAGCAAGCTGGATCTCGAGAAGGGAAAAGTTGCACATCACAGGTATTAAACTTGACACAGTACATTGAGGATGGATTCGAAAAGCGGCTCATTACAGGCGCTGTTTTCATTGATCTCTCTGCAGCTTACGACACAATCAATCAACGGCTTCTTCTAGCAAAATTGTATGACATCACCAAAGACTTTCACCTAGTGTGCAACATTAGAAATATTCTCCAAAACCGTAGATTTTTTGTTGAATTCCAGGGAAAAAGAAGCAGATGGAGAACACAGAAGAATGGGTTACCGCAAGGCAGAGTGCTCGCACCACTGTTATTCAACACCTATACCAATGATCAGCCTTTACCTGAAGGTACCCAGTGTTTTGTCTATGCTGATGACTGTGCAGTCACTGCTCAGGCCAACTGTTTGTAAATGTAGAACAGACTTTGACTAAGGCCCTGAAAGAATTTACTAGCTACTACAGTGACAATCACCTGAAGCCAAATCCTGCCAAAACTCAGAGTTGTGTATTTCACCTCAATAACAAAAAAGCAGCTAAAACCCTACAAATCACTTGGGAAGGAATCCCTCTTCAAAATTGTCCGACTCCAAAATATCTGGGAGTAACTCTGGATCGTACGCTTACATTTAAGAAGCACTGTCTAAACGTGAAGCAAAAAGTGTCTGCCCGAAACAACATAGTACGGAAACTGAGAGGCACCACCTGGGGAGCTCATCCATGTACTCTGAGAACAAGCGCGCTAGCACTGTATTACTCCACTGCTGAATATGCATGCTCGGTGTGGCACAAGTCCAGCCATACTAGAAACATAGATGTGGCATTAAATGACACCTGCCGTATTATCACGGGCTGTTTAAGACCTACACCCATAGATAAACTTCACTGTCTCGCTGGTATTGCACCACCTGAAATCCGACGCGAGGTTGCTGCTAGATATGAGAAAAGCAAGGCTATGACTATGGAAACTCACCCATTGTATGCTTGTCAGCCAGCACATCCTAGGCTGAAATCAAGAAAGAGCTTCTTGAAAATCACTGAAGCTCTTAAAGGAACATCACAGCATGCAAGAATCTCAATGTGGCGGGGAAAATGCCAATATTTTAGAGAATGGATGGTCCCAAAGGAAGAGCTTCCCCCGGACATTCAGAAAAGTGGACAACATGGAAGGCTCTTAATCGGCTACGCTCCAGTACCACGAGATGCAAGACTAACCTGCAGGAATGGGGCCTTCCTGTGGAATCAGTTTACTGCGAGTGTGGTACTGAGCAGACCAATGATCATCTTCTACTGTGTCCTTCTTCTCCAGACACTTGCACCATTAAAGACTTAATGGGAGCTACTTCAAATGCACTCGTCGTGGCAAATTATTGGTCAACCGGTGTTTAATATTTCTATTGTTTCATTTTTCTATGTTTACTTTGTACTTCTGACACGATAAATAAATAAATATATATAATTTGTTGAGGCCATCTAGGACCACGTTAAGTCTTGCTACACTTGGCAATTTGTTTCGCTTTCCTCTGAGCCCAGAATTCCCTCATTCTCTGTGAGTGGGCCATCTTGCGCTCCGCTGTCCAGGTGGTACCTTGTCTTCTTTTCGGGTTCGGTATCTCGTTTCGGGTTAGCCCATTAGTCAGTATTTTTTTGCGGAAGAGATTTCTATTGAAGGCATCGTCGGGTTTTAGATGCGGCATTTAGAGGTCGTCTTTGGTATTCATAAACCAGGGCATTGTGGTTTTGGATTTGGAGTCAAAGAAATGAAAAATCTCTTTAGTCAGCCTGTTTCCGTCCATTCGTTTGAGATGACCGTAATACCGTGCCCGTCTTTTACGGATCGTTTCTGAAATTTTCTCTATTTCACTGTAGATTTCTTTGTTGGATTTCTTTAACAGTGGATGCCATTCTTGTAATTTGATCCCATTATACCTCTGACAATTGTGCGCTCTTTTTCTCCAGTTCTTCAAGGAATCCTTTATTAACATTTAGGGATAGGGTTTCGGCTGCATACATAACTACTGGTTTCGAAACATTTCATAATGACGTAGTTTAGTATTTTTGGACAGGCATTTTTTGTTGTATATTGAGCGCGATGTTTGATAGGCAACTTCGAGTTTGCGTACTCGTTCCTTGAGTGCTTCTTTGTCCAGTCCACTTTTCATGATGATCTCTCCCAAGTACTTACATTTTTCCACTCTGTTGATCTTCCCGTATTTTGTCTGCACTTTTGCTTTGATGTTAGTCATTACTTATGTTTTTTCGAATGATAGGCCTATCTGAAAGCCAGTTTGTTCAGCGATTTATTTTTAAAGGTCGATTTGCATCCTAGCAGTTTCTACGTCGTTCGACAGAATGACAATGTCATCAGCGAATGCTAGACAGTCGACTATAGTCCCCTTGGATTTTGTTCCCATTCTCAGAGGGCTATACTCAGTTTCTAATAATTTTGTTCGCCAGGTCCGAATGACTTTTTCGAGAGCGCAGTTGAAAAGCATTGGAGAGAGCCCGTCACCTTATCAGACTCCCGTTTAGACGTCAAAGGAATCCGACAGACATCCCAGGAACTTTACTTTGGATTTTGTTTCAGTTAGGGTGGCTCTAATTAATGCCAGCAGTTTCAGGCCAACCCCGAATTCGTTGAGGATGTTCAACAGAACTTCGCGGTCTCTCGAATCACAAGCCTTCTTAAAGTCCACAAAGACTGATGCGTACGATTTGGACCTGAGATTGCAATATCTAATGATCGTTTTGAGGCTGTGGATCTATTCAGCAGTTGAACGACCCTTTCTGAATCCCCCTTGGTATTCTCATATCTGATGCTCGACTTCGGCTTCTAATCGCTCCAGGATAGCAAGTGAGAGAATTTTGTATGTTACCGGTAGGAGGGATATTCCTCTGCAGTCGTTGACGTTTTTCATGCTGTCTTTCTTGTGTTACGGATGGACCAAGGCCGTTTTCCAATCTTCTGGTAGAATTTCTTTTTCCAAATTTGTTCTATTTGCTTCTGCAAGATTTCAACTGCTTCTTCAGGAGCATATTTCCAAAGTTCTGCAACTACAGAGTCTTCCCCGGGCGCTTTGTTGTTTTTTAGTCGAGTAATGTTTGATTACGTCTTTGTTGGGTGGTCTCGATTGTGGGCATCTGCGAATGGGTTCCTCGGTCTTGATGGGATTTTCGGGTTGATCGTAATTTAGTAAATTCTTAAAGTAATCAGCTAGGATAGTACAATTTTCTTCATTTGTGGTCGCCAGTGTACCGTGATTCCGCTGAAAGCTTAACGACGGAGGTTTACAACCCGTAAGTTTCCTTTTGAACGTTCCGTAGTACTCTCTGGTGTTGTTTCTTTTAAAGTCTTGGTCGATCTTCTAAATAAGTGACTTTTCATATTTACGTTCTCAGCTCGGATCACTTTAGCTGTCTGGACTCGTTGGGCTTCGTAGGTTTCCCAATTAGTTTGCGCTTGTGTTGAGTAATATTGTTTCCATGCATCGAGCTATTTCTTGAGAACTGAAACACATGTATCATTCCACCAAGCATGTTTCTTGCTTCTTTTAATTTCAGCAATTTCCTTGGCAGCCTCGATCAGGTGTTATTTCTTTGTGTTGTTAAAGTCACAGTCGATTGGTCGAGCCATTACCTGGAACTCAGTTACATTCTGTTTGAGTTTATCAGTGTCAAAGCGAATAATTTGTTTGGGCGTCTTGTTGGTGTTTGCAGGGACCTGTTTGAATTTAATTTCGGATATGTAATGGTCTGAGGCCACGTTTATGCCTTTTTAATCTTAACATTCATAATCTCAGGACTGTTTTTCCGAGAAATCGCGACGTGATCTATTTGGAACTCACCGATGGCGTCGACAGGAGATCGCCATGTTGTCTGCTTCCTGGGAAGATGGCGAAAGTGTGTCGACATGATCTGCAAGTTATGGTTTTCGCAAATCTCTCACCATTTAGATTGGTTCTTTTGTGGGCGGGATAGTTTCCAATGATTTTCCTATACTTGTGTTCTCGACCCAGTTGAGCATTGAAGTCCCCCATAAGAAGTTTAACGTGGTGGTTAGGAATTTTGACGAGCTTTTCATCCAGTAGGTCCCAAAAGTTATCCACTTCATCCGGGTCAGATCTGTTCTTGTCATTTGTGGGTGCATGTGCGTTAACTAGGCTGTAGGTTTTGTTGGCGCATTTGATTGTTAATATGGGTAATCTGTCATTTACTGGCTCAAAATTTGCGCCCGACTTAAGGATTCTGGTTCTCACAGCAAACGCTGTTCCAAGTATCACGAGAAATATTCACCACTATCTGAGGAGCTCAAAAGACTATGGAAGCAGGAAAAGGTCGTAATAGTCCCGCCGGTGATAATTTCTAGTTGGGATTACCTGGTCTTTTATTGCCACCTGAAACCCTTCTGTTTCTGTGAAAAGTTGTCCATATGTTTGCCAATATTACACGAAGCAACATAGAACTGTTTGATATTGGCAGGATATTTCACATGAATTTATTTCGACAGCCAGTTGTTCAACTTTTCTTGCTGGGTTGGTCGAACATCTGCAGGTTAAGCCCTTGGAACACTCAGCGTTAGGGAAAAGATATTTCTGTCTAGCTTGATGCAGTTCATCGTCTACTGCTCTTGTGTGGAAATATGCCCGTAGGAGGGTAACTTGCCCGATACACAAGTCCCGGACTACTGCTACACCTCTCCCTCCAAATGAAATCTGTGCTGGTCACTTATTATTATTATTGTGTAACAAGTTTGCCGTTTTATGGTGAGTATTTACAGGACTTTCTCTCTGTTTCAGGGAGAAATTGATAAATATACGACGATTGGAAGAACCGTGTTATTCCCTACGTCACCCCGGATCCGAATTCAGCCAGCACCCCTTCCCCCCTCGAAAAGTGTGGGGTATTGAAGAACCTTTTTAAAGCAGCAGTGCTGATAGAATAAATTGTTTCCTTGACCGAAATCACTCCTTTATGGGCCTCAACACTTAAGGCTTTTCCAGTTTGAAAGTGATACAGACTGAAGCGCCCACAACAGGGCTGGAACAGCGAGGACATCAGCTCCTCGTAACGAAGCTTAAAATACAAACATTGTATTACTTATAATTTGGAGGAGGTTAAAAATATTAAAATAGCTTACTATTACTACCAAAATCACATTAATTAACAACAAATATTATTACGAACAAAAGAGCCAAATTCGAAAGAGAATAAGTTCTCTTATTCAAATCATACCTGATAATTTATATTTATGACCCTGACCCATTCACACTTATAATGCGAATGGTGCGATCGGCAGCTACCACGTCATCAGCTAATATAAGTTTCAGCGTACTCTGCAGATCAAGCTCCCTTGGAGTTGCACATATCCCAGAATTCTCCACAAATTATGGCGTTTTTAGCCTACTTTCGATTTTTGCAAAAAATTAAAGTAGACTTATGAGATCAACACGGTGAAACCAAATTGAACGAAATTTGGTACAGAGGTAGCACTAGCAATGGCCACCTCAGTGTTATGTTTTATATCACCGCCATCTTGACGAAAACGTAATGGCGACCACCCAAATGTTGAAAGCTTAAATCAAATTACGACCAAACGAATTATCTGATCTCTACCAATTTTTGCAACATTATACCTTTCCATACTAAATATTTTCTGACCAATCTACAAGGTCATCAACCCAATAATTTGCGGATGGCGGTCATGTTTGTGTGCTAATCGATTCCCCCTATCTATTCAAACACTGTGAAACCAAATTGAACGAAATTTGGTACTGAGGTAGAACTAGCAAACGCCACCTCAGTGTCATGTTTTATATCGCCGCCATCTTGACGAAAACGTACTGGCGACCACTCAAATGTAGAAAACTTAAATCAAATTACGACCAAACGAATCATCTGATCTACCAATTTTTGCACCATTATACCTTATCATATTAAATATTTTTTGACCAATCTACAAGGTCATCAGCCTAATAATTTGCGGATGGCGGCCATGTTAGTGTGCTAATCGATTCCCCCTATCTATTCAAACACGGTGAAACCGAAACGAAAGAAATTTGTTACAGAGGGAACAATAGCAAAGGGCACCTCATTGTCATGTTTTATATCGCCACCATCTTGACGAAAACGTAATGGCAGCCACCCAAATGTTAAAAGCTCAAATCAAATTACGACCACCCTAATCATCTGATCTCTACTAAATCTTGCAACAGCATAACTTTATTTGGTAAGCATCTTATGACCAAACGACAAGGTCATCAGCCCAATAGTTTACAGATAGCGGCCATGTATGTGTGCAAATCGATTCACCCGTTCAATTCAGACACGGTGAAACCGAATTGAACGAAATTTGGTACAGAGGTAGCACTTGTAAAAGGCAACTCAGTGTCATGTTTTATATCGTCGCCATCTTGACGGAAACGTAATGGTGGCCACCCAAATGTCAAAAGATTTAATTAAATTACGACCAACCTAATAATCTCATCTCTACCAAATTTTGCTACAACATACCATTTTGTGGGAAGCATCTTTTGGTTGAAATACAAGGTCATCAGCCCAATAGTTTGCAGATAGCAGCCATGTATGTGCGCAAATCGATTCACCATATCAATTCAAACACGGTGAAACCGAATTGAATGAAATTTTGAACAGAGGTAGCACTAGCAAAGGGCACCTCATATTCATGTTTAGGATCCGTATAACACGTTGTATTTCAACAAGCTACTGTAATCAACATTCAATTAAACTCCTTGAAAAGGACAAAGAGTTATAACAATACCCATGCATTTAGGAGAAAGTAGGCTATATGTTCTTTACTGAACCTGTAAACGAGAGTGAAGACTCCCCTGTAAGATATCCTACTGTTTGGCCACCACAGTTAGGCAAATTGCGTATGTGGTCAGGAGAATTCCTAAACATACGCAGTTCTCCTGGTAAGCACACAATTTGCCCAACAGTTGTGGCCAAACGGTAGGATATCTTACAGGGGAGTCTTCCCTCACGTTTACGGGTCGGCGGCAAACTTCTATGAAGAAGGTATCCAAAAACTTGTGCCACGCTATGACAAATGCCTGCAAAAGATCGGCAGTTATGTGGAAAAGTAGTTTAAGAGGTGTAGAATGTTGTGCAATAAATAATTTTTCTCTATCTGTACACAATTTAATTTTATTACCAAACGGAACTTACTTTCTTGACGTGCATCAAATTTTTCTGTTATTTTTTCTCATAAAAATGCAAGTTGATGATTTAAGCTAATCTCATTCAAATTAGTTTGTCATTGAGCATAATTAACACTCCGAACAGAAAAGGGTTGCAATTCTACCTGTATAACATGCATTTTAAATATAGGACATCGCATACAAAGCCTAGGAGAACGACTTTCTCCCCAAATGTCTCAATGTGTTGATTTAATACCTTATCTAAATAATATTACATTTTGCAACGAGCCTATAATGGCAATAATTAAGACACGAGTATGTATATAAAACGAGCGTAAGCGAGTTTTATAATTTCCATACGAGTGTCTTAATTACCATTATAGGCGACTTGCATACGACTGTTTATATTCGACGATAATTATAACTTTACTAGCGGTCCCGTGCGAGAAATCTCACATGTTCATAAACCACACTTTCCCCAATAGGTTTTTAATGAGACACTTAAGGAGAAAGGTTATGTTTTTATTTCAACCAAATGATTATGGAACACTATTTACATTTCAGGATAAAGGAAAGACCTCAGAATGTAAATATGACATGAAACATGCGTCACAGCGGCCCGTGGACAATAATTATGGAGCGTATTTTCCTACATCAACGGTGTTTGCAAATCGCACACTTCGTACATTTTTTTTAAAGTCATTTTTTAAAGAAATTATATATATTTATGAAATTATAGTGCAATAAGTGACTGCTAATGTCTATTCTCTTTCATTTGAATGCTCATTTGTCACGATCGGTCGCTTGTGAGCGCCGCAGAAGGGATGCATACTACTGAAATAATATATACTAGATGAAACCCGTCAAAACATGACGGACAATGGAAAACAAATTTACTGAAGAAGCTTCTTATATAAGTTACATTCTTTGTACGATTACTTTTTAGCACTATTGCAACTTTAAGGGCGTCAAAAGATAGCACTCTCAGCATTGCAACATATTGCTGGTCATGACTGAAAACGTGATGAGGTCATCATCATCTTGCACAGTTTCCAGCCACTGGCCGGGTCTGTTTGGAACACAAGCCTCTCCAACGTCTTCTGTCTTCCCACCAACTCTCAGCCTCCACCCTTGTCCAGTCTTCTCCTCTCTTCTTCACGCTTTCTTCCACCCCCTTCAGCCACCTGTCTCTCGGTCTCCCTCTTGGTCTCTTTCCTTCCCACTTCGTCTCGTGTATCCTCCTGGGTATCCTCTTCTCCTCCATTCGTTTTACATGTCCATACCATCTAAGTCTAGATTTCTCTATACCTTCCTGTAATGGTTCCTCCTTCATTAATTCTCTGGTCCTCTCATTTCTTATTCTGTCCCTCTTTGTAGCTCCAATACTGCTTCTCAAGAACCTCATCTCAGTGGCCTGTATTTTGCTCTTCTCCCTTCCTTTCATAACCCAGGTCTCCGAGGCATACGTCAGGATAGGGACATAGTACGTCCGATATATGATCTTTTTGCTGTTCTGAGGGACATCCTTGCTCCATAACATGCTTCTCACACTCCTCCGGAATGCTTCTGCCTGTCTTCCCCGCTCATTTATTTCTCTACCGTTTCTTCCATTCTCTTGAATCAGGCTTCCCAGATACTTGAAACTTACCACTTTCTTCAGCTGTTCCCCACCAATTGTTATTCCCGTTGTGGTCCTTTCCTTCTTCCTTGTTGTGATCACCATCTCACTCTTATTTATGCTAAATTTCATCCCATATCCTTGTATTATTCCTTCCCACACGTCCAACTGTTCCTGTACCTCCTCCTCCTTGTTTCCACAAATAATCAAATCATCTGCAAACACCATTGCTTTCATCTTTCCTTCCCCAATTACTTGTGCCGCTCGGGTCATTATGTCATCCATCACCACAATGAAAAGTAACGGTGACAGTGCACTTCTTTGTTTCAGGCCGTTTCTCTGATCCACCCAGTCCGATCTCTCTCCTCCCACTTTCACACAGCTCACGCTTCCCTTGTACATCTCCTTTATCCTCCTTATAGTTCATTTTTCAACTCATCTATCCTCCAGGGACTTCCATACTTTGTTTCTGCATACACTGTCATATGCTTTCTCAATGTCCAGGAAGGCCATCAGTAGATCTGTTCCATACTCATAGTGCTGTTCTTGTAACTGACGTACAGCAAAAATCAAATCCACTGTGGACCTTCCTGCTCTGAAGCCATGTTGTTCTTCCCTCATCCCTCCTTCTATCCTTGTCCTAATTCTCCTTTCCAAAACTTTCTCAAACATCTTTGCACAATGACTCATCAGTGTTATTCCCCGATAGTTTCTGCATTCTGTTCTACTACCTTTCTTGAAGATCGGGACAATTATTCCCTTTTTCCAGTCTTCTGGGGTCTTCCTTTCCTTCCATGCTGCCTTCATCATTCGGTACAACCATTGTATCCCCACCTCTCCTGCTGCTCTCACCATCTCCACACTCAACTCATCCACACCCGGTGCCTTCCCTCCTTACATCTTCCTCACTGCATCTTCCACTTCTTTCCATGTTAAGTCCTTTCCTGTTTGCAGTTCATCTACTGTACATCTTCCCCGATTTCTTCTTCCTCGCCGTGGTTTCCATTTCGGTTCAGGAGTTCTTCAAAATATTCTTTCCACATTTTCTTTAGTTCTTCCCTATTTTCTATCCCTTGTCCCCTTTTGTTCACCATTCTAACATAATCCGTAGGATCCTTCCGCCTCTTATTCTTTACCATCCCATACAGGACCTTTTTTGTACCTTCACTATCCTGCTGGTCATGACTTAAAACGTGATGAGGTAAATAGCCCAATACGTTCAAGAGTTTCTAAGTCGTAGGATTTGAGCTCTCTGCCTAATATTACTGCACCTATTATATCCGAATCCAAGCAATTTCTTACATATTTCTTACAATTAATATATTACCATATATGAGTCCTTGGGAAACGTTCAGATTTCTAAGGAGCATAACTATGGCTCAAACGTTCGGAGTATGTGGAGGCGAATCACTTATTTCCAAGGAATTGAAAAATTCAATAATAGGGAAATGAAGTAGCTGGCTTTCATCTTCAGTATCCAATCTGTTAACGCTGATGTATGTGTTTGAACTACTGGATATAAGTTCAATGACTTTTAAATTAATATCATTACATTGTTGCAGCTTGGAAAATATTTTATATTCCAGCAGATCAATTTTACCCTCACAACAGTAAAGACCAAAGTAACCACGCATAGATTTTACGCAAGAGAAATACAATGTAGAACAATGTTTACATTTGATCGTCAAAGACCTTACAGTACACTGTACTGCATAATATCTGGAATTGTTTCTGAAATGGCCTATTTATATTGGATTTTAAATGTGGCTTCGTATTATTCGATAACACTATAGTGTCCTGCAATAACGGAGCCGCTAAATATTAAATGGCAAATAATACTTCCATTGCCGAAATCAACTGCGTAGTTAGACTCAGTACTCTAAACAAATAATCATTAAACAATTGTCTTATACAATGAAGTTCAACATGACCGTCCAGAGACTTTCATACTCAAGTTGGTTGGTGAGGAGAATGCGATGAGACTGATCGCTTAAAATAAATTCCTTATAATTGTTCCTGCCAGCGAAACTTTTTGCGATAGCTTGAAAACGCAGCTCAGAATGACGTTCTTCATTTTGTTATAAACAGTACGAAACTGCTCTAAATAAGCAATTTCCATCACCTGTTATAGGTTATGACAGTACATTTTGCAGGGGAACATAGAATCACTTCGCCAACTACTGGAACGACCATAGGACTATACTCAATACTCACTTCGGCAGTTACCCTAATGGAGGCAGTTTTTGAATTATATGTCCCGTGCATGTCAAACATCGTATTAACACATGGAGGCCCACCTATTCTTGTCTATCGCCCCGGAGACCCGGGTTACATTTCCTGCTCTGCCAAGAAATTGAATTCTGGTCTGAGGGCAAAAACGGGGCACATTCAGTCTCTTGAGGTATAACTAAGAAGAGGAAGGTTTAATTCCCACCTCGACAATCTTGGATGTGGTTTTCCGTGGTTTCCCACTTCCACTTAAGGCAAATACCGGGATGGTTCCTAACTTATGGCCTTGGCCGTCTCCTTGCCATTTACCACCTTAATTACAAAAACACACAGTAATGCAGCCATCACAATAACACAGGTTATGAGAGAAAATTTCCCACAGACACACCCAAGTACACGGGGCTGAGTGACCACGATGTCGGAGCCCTTCAAACGAATTATGTTTGCCAAGTGTCTCTTATGGCGAAAGCAATTGTGGACACGCGCGAGTGCCTGGAAAACTACTTTTTTCTTTAATAATTTAAGAGTATATCGACGATACATAATTATAACTTTTAGTCTAGGACGCTAATAACTTGACCACCGAAGCATTGGGAAGAAATTGCAATATTAAGGTACATAAACAACATAGCCTACACATTCAACTGTCGGTTAATGTTCCTCAAAATTTCCCTTCTGAAATATTCCCCTCCTTTATAATTCTCCATCACGTGAAAACGTGCCATGTCTTGGGTTATAAATACATCAATGCAATGGTGCTGCCATCTGCTGTCAGTTACTGGAACTATATGGGCGATGTACTGCCATCTGTTGTCAGTTATAGGAACTGATTGCAGATATTTAAACGGCGTACTGAGGACAACAGTTTGCTCTTTTGATCACATGCTGTAATGCAATGGTAAAACGGAAATAAAACGTATTGAGAGGGAATGTAGAAATATGTATCTTTTACAGACATAAAACCTTACTAATACTCCTTGATTAAACAATATTTCAGTAGTAAAAAAATATATATCGGCGAGGGCTGGTATCGAACCGGTGAACCTTGAAACCACAGTCAGTCGTCTTAACCACATAGCTACTCACGCACTCCTGTTCAGTAGCAGACGCAGCCATTCATTATCTTAAAAAGCTGCTGTCTAAAGGAAATGATCCATTTCATTATCCAAATAAATCAATGTTGCACATTCGTATACGTTCATACTGTTATTATATTTTATTGTCAGAACTTGGTTAATGTATGTTTTCAATTACATGGAAGCTTATTAAATAACTTACATTTTAATGGACTTCTCACCGCCATTTTGTCATGACCTCAGGCGGACTGTGCGCATGCGTGAGGGTCAAAAATTCTGCTATTTTCTATATTAATTCAAAAATATACCGAGAGGGAATGTAGAAATATGTATCTTTAACAGACATAAAACCTTACTATTACTCCTTGATTAAACAATATTTCAGTGGTAAAAAAAATATATATATCGGCGAGGGCTGGGATCGAACCTAGGAACCTTGGAACCACAGTCTGTCGCCTAAACCACATAGCTACACGCGCACTCTTGTTTTGCAGCAGACGCAGCCGTTCATTATCATCAAAAGCCGCTGTCTGAAGGAAATAATCCATTTAATTATCCAAATAAATCAATGTTGCACATTGGTATACGTTCATACTGTTATTATATTTTATTGTCAGAACTTGGTTAATGTATGTTTTCAATTACATGCAAGCTTATTAAATAACTTACATTTTAATGGACTTCTCACCGCCATTTTGTCATGACCCCAGGCGGATTGTGCGCATGCGTGAGGGGAAAGAATTCTGCTATTTTCTATATTAATTCAAAAATATACCGTAATATATTTGTTTATTTTATAGACACTCTGCAAATCTAGAGGCCAAGAGCTTTCGTTAGAGTGCTCTACTAAGTAAATCGGTTCTGTCGTTCTCTCAATCTCGTGGTAACAAAAACCACCTTACTGTTTTAAATATATAGATGATTATATGTTTTAATATAAATATTCATAATTATCTGTTGTGATTCAGTCCCTAGAATTTTGTGAACGGAGTGTAGCGCTGGGTAGGATATCTCTGTTTTCCAAGCTCTCTGACCGACCGACTCATGCGCTCTGTGTGCTTGGCAATGGATTTTGAGCGCATGCGCGAAGGTGCCCTTACCTAATTAGTCACACAACTGTTTCTTGAGCTCTGATTGGTGGGAGAAACTGTTTAATAATGAAATATAGTGTTATAATGAGCCTCATTATGATGCAGTTTTCTGACACATAATGTTTACATTTCGACATCGTCGAACATAAACATATTATTGTAATGCTGATAGATTCGGATAACAAATGTGCGAATGCGGATAAAAGTGGTGTGGATGAGAGGTGGATGCGGATAACAGTCGTGCGGATGCGGGGCGGATGGGAATAACAGTCTTGTGGATGCAGTTAACAGTCTTGCGGATGCGGATAACATTTTGGTTATCGGCGCAGGGCTCTATCTATGACCTGATCAAAAGCCAATGCGTCACAACGCCGCATACATGTCACACGTAACTGTGCGACTGCATGGAGCTTTTGATATTTAAGGTATGGGGAAACGATGATTGCGCTGCACTGGAGTTCGAAACAAAACACATATTTGACACATAGGTCCTTTTGCTATCGCTAAGTAAGCCTACCATTAGTTCGTTTTGGCAACTCAAACTAACACTAGGGGCGCTGCTGTCGGTCTGAATAAGTAGGGTTTAAAATACTCAATAACACGCGTTTGATATGGAACACTTTTTATTTTTCGGTTATAATCAGTAAATATGGTCTCTAAAGTAATGACAGTGTTATTTTTAATTGTATATATGTATAACTGCGATACACGTGATCTAATTTGTGTGTTCCACTGGATTTTTGGTGTCATTTGCATATTATCAAGCATCAGTTTTTATGGGTGATGTAGATCAGCTGATTCAAATTTACACAGAGCTACACTTTGGACATTATTTCGGTACTATTATGCGCAATATAATGTAAATGTCGATCCTGAGTCAACGCCGAGGACATTCAAATAGAGAAATACGGTACATAAACAAATAAATAACACACCGAAGCTGTGCTACTTTTATCATTCCGAGACTAGCATCCACGCAAACCATTCGCCACTGTTCCAAGCTCCGACTTATATCGTGAATTGATGTCAAACTGATGATCAGCCAGCCTTTCCGCCAAGCCTACACCTCGTAATCGCTAAGTTCTTCGATATTCGAGCTATTCCACTACGAGTCATATAGGCCTAATTTGCCTCCCCGTGGGCACTGTAGAATGAGTGATTCCGCTACCATTCAAATATTCAACACCAAACCCACCTTTTAACCATCCAAATCAAGCAATTCCTGTCGCCCCCCGAGTTTTAATACAAGTTAAACTCATCCCTTCTCCCTACCAAGCAGCCAATAATTAATTATTTAATTAATTATTCAAGTAACTTCAATCTTACCAGCGCGCCCATCGTAACAGCTGTTTTTAAACTGAATAACCTTCGCTGGCTTTACGTCGCAGGTCTTCTGTCTGTCTACCTCGACAAGTGTTAGATCCTTCACGGGGTGGAAAGGTATTATTATTAGGTATTAGGTATTATTAGGTATCATCACATTTCGGCTATTGCTATTTGCATCTTTTGGAAAGTGATGAAAACGTATGTCCGCAGCCCTCTTATACATCGACTTACAGCCGTAAACTGAGCAATACACTTTGCTTTTACTCATTTTTCACTCTATCCACGAGTAAAACTTATTACTTATGTATAAAGACACGAACAATTTACCACGATCTGTTTACCAATACAAGAAACCATATACAAACAGTCACCACGTGACAAATGTACCCTACTTGCTAAGTTTCTCATTTTTACCGCTAGATGTCATATCAGATAGCTGGAGTTGCCATTAGCATCATGGCTAACGTCATTTACTTTGGTTGAGGAATATACTTGTTAGAATTGACCGTGGTCTGATTATGTTCGAGCGCAGTGAGCTGGTATTTGAGGGTGAGCAAATGCGAGGAAGCCGTGTCAGTAGATACACTGGCACGTTAAAGATCCCCTTCTGGGCGAATTTCCGGCACCCCGGTGTCTCTAAAAGCCAGAGTAGTTAAAGAGGACGTAAAACCAATAACATTAACATTGTTGTTGTTTGAGTCTTCAGTCTTTTGACTGGTTTGATGCAGCTCTCCATGCCTCCCTGTCTTGTGCTAATCGTTTCATCTCTACATAGCTACCACACCCTACATCTGAAGCAATCTGTTTAACATATTCTAACCTTGATCTACCCCAACAGTTCTTGTCCTCAACCCTTCCTTCCATAACTAAGCTTGCTATTCCTCGTTGTCTTACTATGTGTCCTACTAACCTATCTCTTCTCTTCATTAGCAGTCGCCAGAAACATCTCTCCTCTCCCACTCGTCTTAATACCTCTTCGTTTGTCACCCTATCTACCCATCTGATCTTCATCATTCTCCTGTAACACCACATTTCAAATGCTTCAATTCTCCTCTTTTCTGCTACACCAATAGTCCAAGTTTCACTTCCGTAGAGCGCCACGCTCCAGACAAAGGCTTTCAAAAATGACTTCCTAATACCTAAATCTATGTTCGATGTCAACAGATTCCTTTTCTGTAGAAATGCTTTCCTTGCCTGAGCCAACCTACTTTTTATATCCTCTTTGCTTCGTCCATTACTGGTTATTTTACTTCCTAAGTAAGAGAAGTCTCCTACTTACTTCAGCTTTTCACCTGCCAATTTGATGTCCATAGAGGTTTCTGATTTATTTCGGCTGCATTCCAGTATTTTTGTTTTACATTTATTAATTTTCATCATGTATTCTTTTAAAACGGAGTCCATACCATTCAAAAACTCATTCAAATCCTCAGGGGTGTCGGCCAAGATAACGATGTCATCAGCAAATCTCGGAGTTGAAATTATTTCTCCTTGAATCGTCACTCCCACTTTAAATTTTTCTACAATTTCCTTCATTGCTTGTTCAATGTAAAGATTGAAAAGTATGGGTGATAAGTTGCAGCCTTGCCTTACACCTTTCTGAATACCAGCTACTCTCTCATGCCCTTCAGCTCGAATGACTGCTGTCTGGTTTCTGTATAGATTGTAGATCACCCTCCTATCCCTGTACGTTATTCCATTAACATTATTATTGATTATGTTCGCTTGACGAACGAAGCGTGTCATCCTTGTAAAAGCCCCCCTCCACCCCACCCCATTTAATTTTTTAATGAATAGAGCCCTGCGCGGACAAACAAGACGTTATTCGCATCCGCCCCACATCCGTACAACTGTTATCCGCATCCGCCCCGCATCCACACGACTGTTATCCGCATCCGCCCCGCAACCACATAACTGTTATCTGCATCCGCCCGCATCCACATGACTGTTATCCGCATCCGCCCCGCATCCACACGACTGTTATCTGCATCCGCCCGCATCCACATGACTGTTATCCGCATCCGCCCGCATCCACATGACTGTTATCCACATCCGCCCCGCATCCACATGACTGTTATCTGCATCCGCCCGCAACCACATGACTGTTATCCGCATCCGCCCGCATCCACATGACTGTTATTCGTATCCGCCCCGCATCCACATGACTGTTATCCGCATCCGCCCGCATCCACATGACTGTTATCTGCATCCGCCCGCAACCACATGACTGTTATCCGCATCCGCCCGCATCCACATGACTGTTATCCGCATCCGCCCGCATCCACATGACTGTTATTCGTATCCGCCCCGCATCCACATGACTGTTATCCGCATCCGCCCCGCATCCACATGACTGTTATCCGCATCCGCCCCGCATCCACATGACTGTTATCCGCATCCGCCCCGCATCCACATGACTGTTATCCGCATCCGCCCGCAACCACATGACTGTTATCCGCATCCGCCCGCATCCACATGACTGTTATTCGTATCCGCCCCGCATCCACATGACTGTTATCCGCATCCGCCCCGCAACCACATGACTGTTATCCGCATCCGCCCGCATCCACATGACTGTTATCCGCATCCGCCCCGCATCCACATGACTGTTATCCGCATCCGCCCGCATCCACATGACTGTTATCCGCATCCGCCCCGCATCCACATGACTGTTATCCGCATCCGCCCCGCATCCACATGACTGTTATCCGCATCCGCCCGCAACCACATGACTGTTATCCGCATCCGCCCGCATCCACATGACTGTTATCCGCATCCGCCCCGCATCCACATGACTGTTATCCGCATCCGCCCCGCATCCACATGACTGTTATCCGCATCCGCCCCGCATCCACATGACTGTTATCCGCATCCGCCCGCAACCACATGACTGTTATCCGCATCCGCCCGCATCCACATGACTGTTATCCGCATCCGCCCCACATCCACATGTCTGTTATCCGCATCCGCCCCGCATCCACATGACTGTTATCCGCATCCGCCCCACATCCACATGACTGTTATCTGCATCCGCCCGCAACCACATGACTGTTATCCGCATCCGCCCGCATCCACATGACTGTTATTCGTATCCGCCCCGCATCCACATGACTGTTATCCGCATCCGCCCGCATCCACATTACTGTTATCCGCATCCGCCCGCATCCACATGACTGTTATCAGCATCCGCCCGCATCCACATGACTGTTATTCGCATCCGCCCCGCATCCACATGACTGTTATCCGCATCCGCCCCGAATCCACATGACTGTTATCTGCATCCGCCCGCAACCACATGACTGTTATCCGCATCCGCCCGCATCCACATGACTGTTATTCGTATCCGCCCCGCATCCACATGACTGTTATCTGCATCCGCCCGCAACCACATGACTGTTATCCGCATCCGCCCGCATCCACATGACTGTTATTCGTATCCGCCCCGCATCCACATGACTGTTATCCGCATCCGCCCGCATCCACATGACTGTTATTCGCATCCACCCCGCATCCACATGACTGTTATTTGCATCCGCCCCGCATCCGCACGACTGTTATCCGAATTCGCTGACATTACAATAATATTTTCAATTAGATAAAATATGAAAGCAACACTCTTTAGTTTTGGGGAGAAAGTCGTTTCTTTACCGGTAGGCTGTGTTATGTTTTAAATGAATGTTATACAGTCAGAATTGCAACCCTTTCCTGTTCGGAGTGTTAATTATGGTTAATGACATAATTTGAATGAGATTAGCGTAAATCATCATCTTACATTCGTCATGAAAATAAAACATAACAGTAAACTATAATAATAATAATATCGTATGGCCTCGGTGCCGGGTGCAAGCTTTGTTATTTGACACCCAAAGGTAGCTTTCATGTCGAATTTCGTTTTTCCTTGAAGCACTATGAAAGTCAAGAAGGTTAGATATCTAAGCTCCTTGAACACTATAGCGCTTTCGAGTAGAGAAACGAGGAACTTTGTGTTGGCGGAAATTCCCGAGATTAATTTTGCCATTATGAACACGGCCTACTGAATTCAAATGGGTTCTTTGACATGCCAACATCGTATGACATGGTGTCGTAATTTTTTCCGCCTTTCAAAAATCACTTACCAGGAACGAAAAATATGATACGTCATAAACATCCGGGTCTTAGTAATGCTATTCAACAAGTTCGGATTGTATTCTAAAAATTATCTCCAAACATTATCCGCAGCTTATCCGCTATCCGTACAGCCATACGAACTATATCCGCATGACGAAAAAGTTTGCGGATATGCGCGGGTTTATCCGGGTACATCCGCATCCTCGCAGGGCTTTATTAATGAAACGTAAATGTTTTAAGGTATTCGGGCATACTACCGCTCCCTTATTGCAGTCGTAGTGAACACGCACGACTATACCGTGGGGTTGGTTGAAGCAATCATCACTCTCTAACCTATGTTCACTCTATCAATGTATTATATTCTTTTGAGCCAACATTTTGGAAACACCCAATATATTTCCCAGAAGAGATGAGATGTCGGATAATAATATACAGCAACGTCTACGAGATTTCCAAAGATCACGATCCCAAATTCTCGTGGGTGGCTGAACAGAGAATCCATTCTATTTCTGAGGATGAATGCAGGCTTTAGGGATTTATTTACGTGTTTCCTACACCCTGACACTTCTTCTGTGTGGAACCCTACTCAGGCGTGGAATATCGCTGCTCTGTGAGCACTTTGGTTTGGTATCACATTTATTAACATCACATTGAAATCTCTTTGCTCTTTGATGGAGTAATACATTTTCCTTGAAAGTGCTATACATTTTAAGGGGAGAATCTTTGTTTCGCTTCACTGTATTTCAAGATCAAAGCCAACTTGTGTTCATCTTAAAAAAGTACTTAAGATAAATACGAGAAAAAACATGTTCACTTTCAAAGATTATTTAATGACGTCAGTTTACCTTCGCAGCAGGTGGTGTTATTTCAAGTATTACATTTATTTATTTCTACCTTTATGACAAGGAAGCTGTCTTTTCCGTGTAATAGATTAGCATTGAAAACATCAACTCGTTGGATACAAACTGAATACACAGGGATATTAAAATTGGTTTTAAATAATAACTCAACATTGGTTCATAATTGGAGCACATGTAACCTCGCAAGCGTCATCTCCCACATTTCACTGACATCCACCGCCTGGACAGCTTCGAATTGTCCTGGAGATCACGTCACGCCAGCAAGCCAATACTGCAGTTGCTCAATATCAATAAGAACGAAGAGTGCTTCAGATACTTAGGCCACATAACCGGAAAATCAGAGGACTAGGAGTCACTTCTCGTGAGGCAGACCAAGTGAACGGTCACGAAGATGATGATGATGATGATAATTGTTGTTTTAAGGGGCCTAACATCTGGGTTATCGGCCCCTAATGGTTTGAGTGATAGTGAAAGATGAGATGAGAATGAAAACTATAACTAATACTAACTACAAACTTACATACTGAAAGAGGAAATAGTAAACAAATTAAGTAAGTACGGTATAAGGCAAATAAAGGACAGGGAAAAATGCCCTCAACCCTCGAATAATGAGGATTGAGGGACTCAGAAGGAAGGAGAGCCATGAAAGGCAGATAGGAAAGGGAAAGAGAAGAGGGCCCGCCCCAAGGTCAGAGGAAAATGGGGAACAATCGGACCAAGCTTAGGAATCCCTCGGGATCGCCAACTTCCAAACTCACCAGCCGTGAGCACTTGTGGGTGTAGCACTATCCTGGGTGCACCGGAAGTGGTGGGGCTACATACACCGTGCCTCCTTGAGGGCCTTGTGCAGGAGGCATTAGATAACATGAAAATAAAAAGAAGGCTGACCCCTTGAAGAATAAGGGTATCAGGAAAGATGAGACAAGGGACAATTAAGGCGGGATAGTCAAAGACTGCAGAGGCTTCGGACACCCCAATACCGTCGGGGTCGGAAGAGAACAAGAGTTGACGAAGAGAGGTCGACAGAAAAGAAGCCGGAGAGGAGCCCGGCACAAGTAAGTGGAAGCAATCCTGGACTCAGCTGGGGTCCCGTGGTCTCCAACCCACGTCCCACTAGATGTGAGCCCCTGGGGGCGGTCACGAAGAGCCTGATCGGACAGATACCACAGGATACCACCATGCCCTTTCGGAGAAATGGACTGAGAGAAAGAGAGTTGGTCAGACCGGAAGGAAAGCATATTTCATCCTCAAACTCCTTGAGCTATCTCAAGGGAGAGCAGCCTAGAACGGATGTCCTTCGCCGTCACCCCCCACGGTACATACACTCTACTGTCGTTGTTGGAGTCTTCAGCCCTTAGAAAAATATTATAAACACCTCAATGCTCCCTAGTCTGTTATGATTGTCTCACCCTACATCCGAGAGCCTTCCCTAACAATTCTTGTGCCCGATCCTTCCCTCCATAACTAAGTTTGCTAATGCTGGATACCTTAGTAGGCTATGTGGCTTATCTCTTCTTTTCATTAGTACTCGCCAGAGACATCTGCCCTCCCCATAGCTCTTAGCACTACCCAACTAACCTTCATCAGTTTCCTGTAACACCACATTTCAAATGCTTCTATTCTCCTGCTGCACCAACAGTCCAAGGTTCACGCTCCAGACACATGCTTCGACAATGTGACTTGGCAATGTCCACACAAACAAAACACAACAACCTCGTATGTCAACTCAAATCAACAAACAGAAAATACGGAAAGCTGACGCGAAGTACACACAACCCATTATCATTCCTTTGAGCTATTACAAATGAAGGCTCCGCGGGAAAAATGGGATAAGTCACATTCTGTAAATATTTCAAGAGAGCGAATTTAAACTTTCAACACTAAAAATAAAGACTTAAAGCACCCCAATTGAGGGTAAACAATATAGTTTTTTTTGCCAAATGTATTTCTTATAAAGGAAGCACATGTAAAACAAATAAAAACTGAAGTTAGATTATGAACAAAGTGAGAGGATGTGGGATGTTCTTTCCGTTTCCACTAAAAATAAAAAAAACTCTGTATCTCAGTGACATTCCGCTTTATTTGTAATTATTTTCAACTGATCTGTAGTGACGATGGCTGGCCACCACAATGCGACATAAACTCATTTCCGAAAAGGATGGACTTACCCCGTTCTTTCCGTGGGTTCTTCAAATATTAAATTACAAACTCACAAAACTAGTAAATTATTGACCAGTAAATAGCAAACATCCTTCCGACATTGAACTGTAAACCAAAAACATGTAATTAAAAGAAATGTTACCGCAATTTGGTGATACATTCATGTGTGACGAGGTCCAGTTATCGTGGCATATTCACCTCATTTTCATATCACTTCTCCATTTCAAGATATTTAAAACATCGAAGAAGGAAACACATTCAGTTTCGTCTTTGTAGAATAATAAAAGTTTTGACGACACAGCACCAGCTTGTCACTGGTAGCCTCATTAGAGTTTGGATATTGAGTTACGAGTTGGAAATTGTTATCCCGTACTTTAATATAGGCTTGGTCATAAGCCTAAACCACAAGGGATGTGAAGGATCAATTGAATGTACTTGTTCTTGCTTTATATTTCCATCATGAATTTCTTCCTCAAGATACCATTTAGAAGCTCACTCTTTAATATACCTGTACTTCGACTACTGTTTTACTCTTTTTTTTAGCAAACATTTGACTTGGTCACCGCTAAATAACTGACGATGCACCAACCCATAATTGAGTTGGATGGTGGACTCTTTGTACCTTAGGAAACTATTTTTCCTTAGAATTTGAAGCATGAACTGGGTCGTTTTAGGATTAAATTAAAGGTGGATATTGTGAGCTGCAGTAGAAGTGTGGCTATACAGGGTGTTTCGGAAAAAGTGTCCGATATTGCAACAGGGGTTGGGATGGGACAAAACAAGAAGAAATGTTTCTATAAACATATGCCCGGAAACAAATACCTGTTGAGACATGCGCCATTTTACCCGCATCGAGAAGGCGTTATGTTCGGTGGTGCAGGCGTCCTTCCGTTGAAGGTCTTTGCATGAGTCGGATGTTCAGTCATAGTATGCGGTTATGCTGGCTAGACTGTTGGTCCCGTGCTGTATGGATGACGTAAACAGTGCGATGGAGTATTCCTCGAGGGAAATGGCAAACTTGGTTTTTTGTTATGGATTAGAAAATGGTAGTAACATGGCCTCCCCGTTCACTGGACCGTAATCCATTAGATTTCTGGCTATGGGGACATTTAAAGACATTGGTGTATGTAACTCCCATCGACAATGTGCAGATGTTACAAGAGCGTGTGACCAATGAGAGTGCCCACATCCGCGAGCAGCCAGGCGTGATTTGACGAGTTGGGGATTCCTTGTGAAGAAGAGCCAAAGCATGTGGTAACCATGTGGAGCATCTCTTGTAACATGCAGATGGTATCCATGGACAGACCGGCTCAAATCATCACAGCTCCTGGTTGGTGGTGTGGATGGATGTTTGCCCGACGCGTGTTCTGTTAAACGTGTGTGACAGTAAAGCATTCATTAGAAGTAGCTGGTAGGAAGACGTCCATTGTCTGAAGTGTAAATACACAACACAAGTAATATGTCTTATATCTCAACAGGTATTTGTTTCCGGGCATATGTTTACAGGAACATTTCTTCTCATGTTGTCCCATTCCAACCCCTGTTGCAATATCGGACACATTTTCGAAATACCCTGTATAGACATACTGTATATCTTGGGTTAAAACACAAGCTAATGATTTAGGGATGGTGCTACAGTAGACAAACGCATGGCAACAGCTCAGTCGTTTATAATTATACCTTTCCTTTTTCTGTCTCTCTTCCTCTCTTTATTACCTTCTATTCTTCTTTATTTCATTCTCTCTAATTTAGTTCTTGGTCCCAGAACCAAAGATCTAAGGAATAAGTAGAGTGTCCTCGTAATATAATCGATAGCCTACTTTTAATCCCTGACACCATGTGAACAAAACAGTTACGGAAAGTCCATTATTTGTTTGAGTGTCAGTAAATTATGTTTTTATATTAGAGATACATTTTAAAAACCTGATTACAGAACGAAATATGGTACACACGATGTTTCTAGAATAGCCTAGATTGCGCTTGGGTGCTACAGATCAATACTCGCCTACCCACATTAGCCAGTGATTGAGCATTCACGTTTACACTGTTATGTGCTTGGGCAGTGTACAACACCAGTCAAAAGTTAAAAATCAGTTTGACATCTATTCCTATATTTACAGTATGATCGTAGTTGTTTTTTTTTTCTCTCTCTTTCATTTTGAAATACAACGAAAGAGATTTGTTTAGGTTTACAAATCCGATCTCCAGCCCTAGATATTCGAAGAAATGTTTAAGTAAACGAGCAAAAATACCCCATTCCAACCTGAAAACTCATACATAGTTTACTCATTACTTTAAAATGTTTCATGACACTTGGTGAAGAGTGAGGTTTTTCTTCTTTTAGAAACAGCCACTGCTAAACATTTAAGGATAGATCAATTTAAAAAATGCCCTTCCAAGTTTCTGGTTGTTGCAATTGGCCACCAGCACTGTATCTCTGTTGAGAGTGAAGAAATATTTAAGGCATCCTTCTAATCTTGTCTTTTCTTATTATTGTGATTAATGTTATCGTTATTATTATTGTTGTTTATTTTGCGCATGCGCTTACACAATCACAGCATATTTGCTGGAAAGAAATCATTTACAATCCCAGATACCGTATATATCATAAGGGGCAAATTCTTGGTGACTGCATTGAGTAGTAGCTTTACATTTCGCCCAAGAACAGCCTTACTACGCGACACGTAGTAAGTATGACTGTTTTCTCCATCAGTTTGAAAAGGCCTGGGTATAATTTCAACTCTGTGAGCGATTCCTAGTTGTTAGGAATCACGCCAGTGCTGGAGATGGTAATAGGGACTGTCCTGACTTGTGCCATGTGCCATTGCTTACTTATCAGTTCTGAAAGCTCTGTGTATTTTGACAGCTTTTCAATATGCTTTGTTAGCATGTTGCCACTGTTTGGGATCGTCACATCTATGAAGGTGGTGTGTTTCATGCATTTGTCAACAAGAACCAAATCAGATCTGTTGTGCACAGCTGACTGGTCTGTCAATACGGTTCGATCCCAGTACAGCGTAAAGCTCTCATTTACCAGTACACTTTCAGGAGTATATTTATAGTAGGGCACTTTCTCTTGGCTCAGCAGTTGAAGGTATATAGCCAGTTCTTGATGTACTAACTTGGCAACAAAATCATGTCTCTTCCTATATTCTGTCCCTGCAAAATGGCAACAACCTGATATAATATGCTGAACTGTCTCAGATGTTGGGCAACCGTATCTGCAATGGTCATCTTGCACAGATGCATCCTTGATAATGAACTTTAGGTAGTTCCTCGTGGGGACAACCTGGTCCTAAATAGCCATCGTAAAGCCTTCTGTTTCAGGAAACATCTGCCCAGAAATCAACCAATAGTTCGACGCTATCTTGTCAACGAGAGTTTGGATGACTTCATTGGGATGCCTTCCGTGTAGTGGCTTAGACAACTAGGCATTGAATCTATCCAAATCGAATCTATCCAAATCACTGCGCACCTGATTTTGAGTCTCTTGCTGACTTAAGAGTAGTGGAGTTGTATCGTCTGCTTCTGTGACAGCCTTGTGTAGCATCGAATGGTTCAATACAGAACAGAAGTATTTTCTTAGCTCATAGATCTGTCGAGCTACTTGGTTGTTTATAAGAGTTTAGTGCTTTTCAGTCGGTCAACACGAATGTACCCAAAAGAGATGGGTTATGCCCTAATCCTGAAATAAATTACATGAGATTAATAAAACCATAGGATGACCAGTTTCGATCGTCAAGCGATCATCATCAGATCCATTACACTTAGGCTACAAAATCTATGTTTGAAATACAGGTGAAAATATTTACAATATGTACAATTATTTAGGTGCCGGGACGTCCTCATAAGACCGTCAACGCTTAGTTCGAATGGGTTATGCTCCACGCGTGGCGAGGGCTAATCCACGGTCTTTAATAATTGTAGACCCACCTCATTCAATAACACACATCTTATCTAGGTTGGCAACACCTCACATAAACACATCGCTATCACTCCCCACAGCACGTAGGAGCAGGGGGGAGAAAGCAGGGAAAAACCAGTCGTTAAGATAACCACCGCAGTCTACTGCATAGTGAGTTCCAGTGAGCACGAAAACTGCGAGTAGCTGTTATACGGAAGACAATCAGATAAGTAGTTAGCCTAAAATTTTATAGTTTAACCATAGTTTACAACCATATAATCTCTCTAAAGTACAATCTACGGATAGCTATCACCATTTAGCATTTCACCTAACATATATACTGCATTTAGCATACACTGACAGTTGCAGTACCAATACTGCAACTAAATAATTGTACATATTGTAAATATTTTCACCTGTATTTCAAACATAGATTTTGTAGCCTAAGTGTAATGGATCTGATGATGATCGCTTGACGATCGAAACTGGTCATCCTAGTGTTTTATTAATCTCATGTAATTTATTTCAGGATTAGGGCATAACCCATCTCTTTTGGGTACATTCGTGTTGACCGACTGAAAAGCACTAAACTCTTGTTTACTAAGGCAACACTGAAAATATGGCTTCAAACACCACAATGTTGGTTGTTTATATCAACAATTCCTCTCTCACCCATATGTCTCGGTAACATCACTCGTTCCACAGATGTCCTGGGAGGGTGTTTTCGTGATTTGGTCAGTGATGTTCTAATTTTCTGTTCTAAAATTGCAATGTCAGTTTTACTCCACTTGATGACCCCAAAGGAGTAACTATGGATAGGGACAGCATAAGCGTTGATTGCCTTAACCAAGTTTTTACAGTTGAGGCTGGTGTTAGAAACAAGCTTAATTTTTCTGACAAATTCCTTCGTCAGATCTTGTTTCACTACTGAGTGTTCTATGTGTCTAGCTTGCTTCATTCCCAGATACCTTTAGGTCTCGTAGTGAGCATTGTTGTAATCTGCTGGACCTGAGCTGTTTCATATTCACCTTCCTGCAGCTTGCCTTTCATAACGTTCAGCATTTTACATTTCTCCAGCCCGAATTCCATTTTCACATACTGTGAAAAGGTTTCCACTATCTTCAACAGAAACTCTAGCTGTGCTCTGGTGGCAGCATATAGCCTTAGGTCATCCATATCCATATACTGTACAGGAGAAGGTTGAGCTTTGCAAGCTACCTGGAGTTCTTCTTGATACTGAAGCCATATTTTGTTGAATTAAGTTGGTTTGATAGTGGTCTCATCGCAAGACAGAACCATAATGGGCTCAAGGAGTCTCCTTGGAATATTCCCTTGTGGATTGGTATCATACTGGTTGCAATGCTGCCATTTGTAATACCAAGGCACATTACTGTACGCCATGTTGCCATGGAGTGTTCCAGGAAATATATAATCTGAGGATCAATCTTATACACTGACAAAATATGGATCAACGAATCATGGGACACGGAATCATAGGCCTTCTTGTAGTCAATATATGCCGTGAATAAATTTCTGGTTAGAAACCACTGAGTCAATGATAAGTATTTCTTAACACCCTTTGGAACCTTTCGTGCATCTTTTTGTTGTGTTGCTAGGATGTTATTTTTTACTGTGGGCATAATTATATCCTCCTACTAAGACAGGACGTGATGATTTTATACATCGTGGGAAGGCATGTAATTGGACGGTATTTTCCAGGATCTTGCATATTATGTGGGTCTTTCGGAAGTAGATGTGTTACACCTTGTGTAAGGAAATTTGGCATCTTCAGTGGATGAGCAACAACTTTATTCACCAGAGTAGACAGAAGATCGTTTACGCATCAGAATTTCTTATACCAGTAAATCTGTATCTGATCGAAACCGGCTGCTTTCCAGTTAGGAAGACCTTTAATGGTGGAAGAAATTTCAGTGGATGTTATTGGATCATATTGCTTCGGATTATATTCTTTAGAGATGTTTGTTACTTCCTGAACCCAATGAGAGTCTGAGTTAAAATTGGTGGCTTTGGATAGTTGATTGCTCCAAAACTCTTTAATTTCTTCTCTTGTTGGATAAGGAGCATTTGAGGATACATGGTTTTCGCTCAGTGCTCTCTATAATTTCTTCTCGCCTTTGACAAATAAGTTGTTGTCCTGTCTCAGTTTCCTACTGGCTCTGTATCTGGAAAGTCTGTTCGCTACCAACGCAAGTTTCAGTTTGAGTGTATCTAAACGCTGTTCGGCTTTTCTGTTTGGATCATCTCGGTCGGTGTGGATTTTGGACCGCCTCATTATTGCCTTATAGAGTCTCACCAGTCTTCTTGTGTGCGTTCCTCTGATAAACTCAGTCAAACGGCCAATATCTGTTCGCAATTTGTCGATATTGCCTATCGGACGTCTCTCCAACTTAGGAGTATCAGGAGCACATTTCTTAATGCAGGAATTATTCATTTCTATCAGTTGGATGCCCATAGTTCTGATAACTGTGACGGCTCCACAGTACAGAACAGTACGAAGAGATTCTAAGTCATTCACATCTATCAAGTGTTTGGGTAGGATAGCTTGATTCATGATATTTAAATTTTTTGATACCTTCCTAGACCTTGGGTCTGTTTGATTGAACAGAGCCATTGCCGTCAACGTTTCATCTGCTATGATATTGGCATGTGACTCATCTTCATGATGTGTATCTGGCTGTATGCCAATGACAGGTTCATTGTGTTCTTCTTGATGTTGTTCCTTCTCATGGAGCTCTTGTGCTAATTCACTTTCCAGATTAGTTCCTTGATCACAATCAAACTCTCTTCCGATCGCATGCTTGATTGTATTCAGTCTTGTTTCTTGCACTAAATTATTACGGGCTATCCCCCTATATTGGTCCACCACTCTCTGTTCAGTCACACGGAGTTCGGGGTATGCTTCATGGAAATCCTTGAATAATTTCTGCCTATATCCTGTTAGTTCTGTTCCAATGCGAGTCACCTTATAATAAATGCGCATTATCGTCTCGTTCATTGCGATTGATCATTTTAAGCACTTTCTTGGCAGACTTGCTTGGGTGAGAGCCGGAAGTGGTTCTGGCACAGCACTTTCAGCAAGCAAAGCACTTAACATTGGTAGGCTTTGTTGTAGTTGTTGGGCTGTATCTTCTTGTGCGACAGGAGACCGCCTCATCAGCATCCTGCCACCGACGATTCACTTGCTGTCATGTCCATCGCCGGCTCTAGACATGCCCTCAAGAATCTCAGGCAGCTGCCTTTCATTAATTTTAAAATTTATTTTCTCTATATTATGGGTGGGTGCGTTTTTAACCTACAGCCGGGTGTTCATCTTCAGCCGCTCCTAACATGGAGAACAGACGCTGTTTGCAGCCGCCCGCTACGAATCAGACAGTGCAGTTAAGTTTTTTTTATCAGGGTTTCCCTCCCCTAGGCAGGTTGCCTTCACCACGGCTGCGGAGTCCTGCCTACCCCATTTAAAGTATATCTCGTCATTTCTGGTTAGCACATACCTTGTCATTGCAGATTTCTCACAACTCACATTAGATAGGCTAAATGGTATACTTATCTCTCAGGAATATTGCTTATATTACAACATATGAAGTCATTTAAATGCAAATGATCAGCAGAGAAGGAATACGGTACCGTACTTACAAGTATATATGGAGCAAATACGTGTAACCTAATTTTGTAGGTTAAGCAGATGTACACTTCACCTTTCGTAATATTAACACAAAAACAGTTCGATTACCTCCACAATTTATATGAAGCATGTCATAAATGGGCTTGTAACATCCCAATTACACACAGAACCCATTTCGAGAAGGCATTTGGGGTTATAGGGCACTGTAACTAACGATGTAGCAATCACGACATGAATGTAAACAAACATATTGCAGTTGAATTTTCATGATTATGACATTGATATGTCCACAAGCACTATAACACACACTTGTTTTCGACAAGAATCCTTAAAAGTCACCATTGAAATCATAAACTAACCATATAAACGTGTAAAACTTACATAAAAAGCGGAAATGCGAGGAGCTCGAAATCAAGGACTGTACAGAGCATTCCACCGCCATTATTGTTATTATTTATAACAATAATAATAATAATAATCCTTATGTCACAGAACTTTCTATAGTACTCCCAGATATTATTATTATTATTATTATTTTTATTATTATTATTTATTCAATTCACCATTACAAACATGGGATACTCTAAAGCACGGGTTAAACCAAGTGCTTTACAACAATACATAAAAACTATAATACAAACTATAATACATATCATGTATATACAAAATATAAGAGTTCATAATCACTCATTCATTAGCAAGGAAGGATCGCACAATATTGCATGTGGACAATAGGACCGAATGCTGCATACTCTTGTAGATGGTCGGCGGAAGATCCAATTCTTTCAGACTCTTGTGGAGTGTGTGAGGTATGAGGCCGTTGACTGACAAGATTACAGGCACTATCCGGACGCAGTTCATCTTCCATATCCTCTTGATTTCCTCAGCAAGCTTGGAGATTTTTTCATTGTGTTTACGTTCGATGTTGGTGTCGTTGGGGACTGCTATGTCTATTATAAATGTAGTGCCATCAGCCTTATTTACTACTATGATGTCTGGTCGATTGTGATCTATTGTTTTATCTGTCACAATACCAGTGTCCCAGTATATTTTACACAGTTCATTTTCGAGGAGGGATGGTGGATGATACTTGTAGTAAGGGATATACTCCTCAGTTAATTTATATTTCTGTGCGAGTGCTTGATGAATGATGCCTGCAACCTGATTGTGCCGCTTTGTATATTCAACTGATGCTAGTATTGGGCAACCTGCAGTGACATGGTCAATGGTCTCGAGATGAATGGCGCATCGCCTGCATTTGTCTGAAATTACACTGGTATCTTTGATGATGTATTTCTTGTAATTTTTTGTAGCAATGACTTGATCTTGGATGGCAATTGCAAATCCCTCTGTTTCTCCAAACAGTCGACCACTTTGTAACCACATACACGATGCGTTTTTATCAATACTCTGTTGGGATAGGTTGCTGTAGTATTTTCCATGGAGGGTCTTTTCTCCCCATGCCTTTTCTTTTTCATGTAAGTGTAGTGGCTGGCTGATATGATCATCAGAGGATGTACGAAGGTTCAATACTGTGTGTTTATCAGCAAGTACAATGGCTTTATGGAGAATGCTGTTTTCCTTTCTTTGATAGAAATATCTTCTAAGGGTTTTAGTTTGGTTCTGGAGCAAAATTTGTAAATCCAGTATTCCTCGACCTCCCATCTTTCGTGGAAGAGTGACCCTTTCTTTACAGTCGTTTGGATGGTGTTAAGGGTAAGTAGTGAGAAGGGTCCTTGTTTTTCTCTGCAGGCTTTCCATTTCTGTTGCTGACCATTTCAGAATACCAAATGAATATACTAGGGTTGGTATAGCGTATGTGTTGATAGCTTTAATTTTGTTCTTTGCACATAGACTGGTTCGCAGCACTTGATGTAGTCTTGTGGTATATTTTCCAATCTTTGATACTTTTATGATCCAAAGTTGTATTTTGAGCAAATCCCAGATATTTGTAGGTTTCTATTTCAGTCATTCCTTCAATTAGAGATCCTTTGCGTATCTCATGTGGTTCAGAAGTTGCATATTTACCTCTTTCAATTGTCAGACGCTTGCATTTCTTCACTCCCAGCGTCATTCGGACATCGGATGAATATGAATCTATTATATTTAGCATGGCATTCATTTGAGTCTCACTGTGTGCATATACTTTGAGGTCATCCATATAAAGGAGATGGGATATTCTGTATTTCCTATTGTAGTATTTGATGTCAAATCCGAAACCGGTGGATTTTAGAATTTTAGAGAGAGGATTGATGGCTAAGCAAAACCATAATGGGCTTAGCGAGTCTCCTTGATAGATACCACGCTCAATTTTTATTGTGTCAGATGTGACACATTCATTGTCTGTCTTAGTATACAGTACTGTTTTCCAATTATCCATCGTGACCTCCAGGAAGTGAATTACAGCAGGGTTAATCTTATACATATGGAGGATTTCTTTCAGCCATGAATGCGGGACTGAATCAAATGCTTTCTGGTAATCTATGTATGCCGTATATAGATTCCTATGATTATGTATCGCCTGTTGTGTTATCACAGAATCAATAACTATCTGTTCTTTGCATCCTTGCGACAGCTTCTTGCATCCTTTCTGTTCCTCAGCCAAAATGTTATGTTTGTCGAGAAACTTGTATATTTCGTCCGCAATTATGGACGTAAATAGTTTGTAAAGTGTTTGGAGACAGGTGATAGGTCTGTAGTTTGATGGGTCTTTAGTATTTCCACTTTCTTTTGAGATTAGATATGTAATTCCAGCAGTAAGGAAATCAGGACATTCCTCAGGATGATGGATGAGGTAAGTAAATTGCTGGGCTATCTTCTGGTGCACGCACGTGAAATGTTTGTACCAACAATTGTGAATTTTATCTGTGCCCGGCGCTTTCCAATTCTGAGTTCTCCTTATAGCATCATACACATGCCATTCCTCAATGGTATCAAAATCCATTTCTTCATATACATTATTGCTATTTCGTTCTTCGTTGATCCAATTTGCATTTTCATTGTGCGGTGACTTTGCAGCCCATACACTTCTCCAAAAATCTTCCGTTTCTTGCGTGCTAGGAGATTCTCCTTTTGTCATGGATTGTTTGTTTCGTTTGATCATTCTGTAGAACTGACCTTCATTGTTGGAGAAAAGTTTGTTTTGTGTTTTCCTCGCTCGTGATTCCTTGTACCTCCTGAGTCTCGCTGCTTTTGCGCATAATTTTAGCTTTTGGTTGTCAATGTATTCCTTGATTTTTTCTGTGTGATCATATTCCTTTATATGGCTGTTGATTTTTCTGAATATATTTCTCAGCTTTCGATTGGTTTTGGGTTTCGTTTTATTGTTTGAATATGCTGTTAGTTGGCCTATGGTTTTCCTCAGTTCCTTGATGTCATTTTCTAATCGACGCTGCCAGGGTGGAATGTATTCTGCATCTGCACCTTTTCCACGAGAGCTTCCAGACAAAGGTATTAGTTTCTGGTTGTTCAGCCTTATCACAGTTACTGCTGCGCAATATACAAGAGAGTTTCTTTCTTCTAGATTATCGGATGTTTCCACATACTATTTTAGGATGTTATTTGTCATACTGACAAGAGATTTACTCTTTGATGTTTCTAGGAGTTTGGGCAGCTTTGGTCGATAGTCTACTTTAAGGCCCATAAATTCTGTCATTGCCTCTTTAAACACATGTTCAATAGAACTTGTTTCATCAGAACTCGAGATATTAGTAGGGATAGTTGGTTCAATAATTCCCTCTTCCCCTGTGTCATTTCTGCAGGTTACTTCCTGAACAGCTTGAATCATTAATGTGGATAGTAGTATAGGCGTAGGTATAGGACAAATAAATTAAGTGTGGTCAAAAGTGACCATTAAAATTCTATTAAAAAAATAATGGATAAAGTGACCTTAAACATCATTAAAAAATTATCGATCAAACATATGGTTATCTTAACCATTATAAATCTTCCAAACAATTATGGTTACAAGTAACCATAAAATTCAATCAATATTATGGTTGAAATTAACCATAAAAGGTAAACATTATTTCGTATTACTTTATGGCAGAACGTAACCATAAAAAACAACTAAAATTATGGTTAAAAATAACCTCTAAATTGCCAGATTTTTTTCTAATTTCTGGTTAAAAGTAACCATTAAACTTAACAAAAAATTAACCATGATAATTATGGTTAAAGGTAAACATGAAACACAATCAAAAGTTATGGTTATTCTATCTATAAAAATCAGCCGTAAAAAGTTATGGTTAACGTATCCATAAAATTACCAATGTTATGTTTAATAAAATATGCTTAAAAGTAACCATAAAAATGACTCTAATATATAAACGACAAAGTTATGCTTACCTCCACCTATAAAACGAAACACAAATTTATCCTACAAAGACCTAAAATAATGGCTAAAATTAACCATTGCAAATTCTAACGATTTTTTCCAAATAATGGCTTAAACAAGGCTAAAATTACCAGTAACTTTTTAAAAGATTATGGATAAAATAAGGGCTAAAGTTAAGGCTAAAATTTCTAATAACTTTTTTTAGAAACAATGGACAGAATAAGGGCTAAAATTAAGGCTAAAATTATTAGTAACTTTTTAACGAATTACGGATAAAATAATGGTTAAAACAAGGGTGTAAATAGCTATAAAATAATATGTACACTATTATATTTAGTACCCCCAAGGAAGTGTATCAATAATGTTGTCTTCTTCTTCCAGGATCATACGCTTGTCGTAGTCGACTTTAAATCCTTTGGCAATATTTTTATTTACAAGGCTTTTTGTTTTCTTATCTCTTGTTGTCATGTTATTGCTTATAACAACTTTATCTTTAAAACCTCCTATTAATTCTTTCATTGTGTTTATGTTGAGTTTTTTAGCATTCGTGTGGTTGAGAGTAAATCCTTTAATTTTGGTAACCTGTTTGTCTTTATATGTTTCGTACGCATAACTCTTAGGACCTGTGCTTATCCATTCAGTACCATGGTCATCTTTGCCAAATTCGTCAGTCCATTCACCAAGCATACATCCGGTCTCTACAGTATTTGTTCCATCATCTATGTAAACAATACTATCAGTGTCATAATAAACTACTGCCTTACCTAATCTATCAAGCATGTTGTATAACCTTATTCTCGCATTGGAAGTGGTGAAGGCTGATATAAATATGTTGGTATTTGTGCTGTCTTCCACATAGAAATCATTGTAGTGGTATGTTACCTCAATTACTTCATCATTGATATAAACCACATTAGTTATTTCTATCTTATCATCTAATAACAATTTGTACCACCTCTTAGGGTCATCAATGAACTCTGTTTGTGACATGTTTTGCCTCTGACCGAACTTTCCCCAAAGAGAATTTAAGCATATTTTAGCAACAACTCGTTTACCAGCGTTGGGTTTAATTTTGTCAATATCAAGCTTTATACCTTGATTTTTCTTATTACTCGGGCATATTCTTCTTTAGATTTGTAATCAACATTCCAAGGACTAGTTTCTAGCTTAATTTTCATAAAGGTTTTAATATAGTCCTTGAAAAGCTCATTACTTTTCTCTTCAAAATGCCATACTTCGTAAACTTCCTGTATTTTGTAGCCTTTCTCAAGAGCCTTATTAAGTTCGATTGTAGTCCAAGTTCCAAGAAGCGCCCTTTCTTTATCACTGTGGTTACAAGGTCCTACCTTTTCTTTCGCACATTTCCCGCACAGAGAGAACATCAGCTTATCTAGATTTACCGGAAGCACTGGATGATACAAACCTCTTGGAGGAAGCACCTTACATTTAACTAGGCCAAACCAGTCTTTATTGTATTTTTCTGGCTTAAATATTTTTTTAGGGTGACCTACAGGGTACCAGTCATAAAACATAACTGTTGGATATAAACTGCATATATCTATATATTTCAGCTTCTTACCAGAAACCTTTAACTTTGAGGCGTTTGTTCTACCACCGAAGAATGCGTCCCTGGGGTTTAGTGGCTCTACTACCTCTACAACATCTATGGTTTTATCTAGACTCCTTTTGTAGTCTTTAAAATTTTTCCATTTGCAGCTCCACATTTCAGAGCTTGTGTTCGCTCTATAGATTTTGTAAGTAAGTCATCCATAGTTTCATTGTTTACATTGTTGATAGTATCGCCTGAGTAGCAGTCGGGACAACCATGCCAAAAACAACCATGGTACTGGTACACAGTTTTAGTCTTATAGTTGTACCCATCGACTTTGGCTCTACAAATTGTGACTTCCCCACCATTTAATGCGTGTCGAACATTAGGAATCGAACTTAACCATGCTATAGAGTCCTTACTGAACATATCCTTTTTTTGCTCTTTTACTACAGCAATCGTGTCTTCTTTAAGGAATTTTGACCTGTAAATTGCCATCCAAACACTGGCAATAGTTATGTATTGGAAGGGGTCTATATTTGCTATTTCTAAAAATGACTGTCTAAAGGCGAGGCAACCTCGCCGTAATATATCGACATCAGAATGGCAATACTCGGCTAATTCTTTCTTAAAGTCAAACACGTAGTTTTCTTTCACTTCCTCAGCGTGCCATTCCAGGAATGCTTTTCTGCTATCAGGTTTCATTGTATCAACACCATAGTATTTAGTAGCTGGAATGGACCCTACGTAATTTTGATTTTCTTTCTTGTTGAAAAAGTGTGGAAAATACCCCTTTTTTTAGTTCTTTTAGTCCAAATGTTTTGGGAAAGGATGCAAGGCCTCCTTGGATAAAGTTTATGCTGTCAATTATTCTAAGCCTTAGGGCTGGTATTTTGAGCTCCATAATTTTAGACCCTTGGTAAATAGTTTTAATATTAATGCCATTATTGAGGCAATATTGTAAAATGAAATGTGCATCATAACCTTTTGCATTGTGTGCTATACACGTAAAACCTTTGTGGTTGTCTTATATTAGCCACTGACAAAATTCGTCATTTTTTAGGAAAGCCCGCCTAACACCATTAAAGTCATAAACGGATACAAAGTTTGGCGTGTGTACGCCGGTGTCTTGTTCAGCTTCGTAATCGAAAAAGTAGTATTTTTCCGTGTAAGTGCATCTTTTATGTTGCTTTTCTGCCCTTCCATTACAAACACAGTCTTCCTCCAGTATCCCCCACGGTTTTTCCTTTCTTGCATATAACATTGGTGCTGAGCTGTCTTTACGTACTGTTGGCAATTCCAACACATAGAGTACCCACACCTGTGGTTGTATATTTTTGCACATTTACCATTACATGTTAGACAATTGAGTTTTATTGAACAGGCAACTTCCTTTGCACATTTCTCACATTCAGTAAGTACAGTTTCGTGTAGGTTGTTGTAGTAAAACTTGTTTTCATTTTCTTTTTTGCACTCGCTTTTACATTCTGTGCACTTCAATTCGACCGCGTATTTTACAAATGTTTCACATTTCCTACACTGGGCAAAGGAGCCACCTAAATGTTCGATATTTATCCTAGGGCATATTTTGTTGCAGATATTGCACTTGTAAGCTGCCTCACACACTCTCTCATGGTTATCAACGCAATCTTTACCAAAACAATATCTATTGCACTTTTTACAGTATACTCGGGGTCGCATACTTTCTGGGAAATCATGTTTTGGGCACATACACAAATTACACACATTTTTATCTTTTTTACACGAGTGTTTGTCCTGATGATCGTAAGGTATATCACATTTTTTGCAGTAATATGAACTTCCATAAAAACCTCGTATATTATTAATGGAATCATAATGGTCGTTATGCAAGTACAAATAAATTGTTATCGCGTGATTTACACCTGAGGCCTGGACTACCTTGTTAAAATGGGCAGCCGAAACAACTTTAATCCGAACACCCATGAGATATGCAACACTTCTAATATCGTCTAAACTAAACCCATCTTCACAGTTCATTCCGAATCTTGTGCATAACTCTTTTGCTAATTCTTCCTGCAGGCCACGTCCTTTCCTAATGTAGGTAATTTCATTATCAGTTAATTTCCTGTCAAGTATATTTCTAGTTTCATAGGTTAGGGCTGTGATTATTGCTCTTGACCCGCACAGGTTATCGGTGTTGGTTATTTTGTTTATGCTTCTTTTAGCCATAACATCTTTAGCAATATTGACTATTGTCTTACCCTTTGCTCCTTTTCCTCTGGGTATTTTGTAAACCTCGAAGTGAAAAGTGGTATTGTTGATATCTACATTTTCATTAGATGTTATCATTCTTTCAATCTGGTCAAGTAGATGTGAAGCATTAACTTTTATTTTTATTTTTGATGAAATCATATGGTTAAAATCATTATTTTCTGCAACTACTTTCATCTGATCACCTGGCTTAGAATCAGTTAGTTTTCTTACTTCTTTAATGGCTGCATGCACACCTTTTCTGACCGCTTTCATTTGTTCTATTGGCTTTCCTTGCAAATCTTTTATGTGTATAGTATAAGCTGTCTGCCATACGTTAAACTTTTTGATCAGCACAGTACGAACACCTTGATGAATTTCGAAAGGTGACTTTTTAGCTACTGTTTCATTAAATATATTTTTCTTAAAAGGAAAAATTTGGCCCAATTTTTGCTTCACAATTTTTAAGTCCTTAGATTGAACAGGTTTTGGTTCCTTTTTAATTTCAAAGAGGTCTTGATCAAATCCAAAATGCCTGATTTTGTCCAAACGTTCCTTTTCTTCCGCTATCAAATTTAGCAACACTTTCTTTGAATTAATTACTGAGTAGCCCTTAATTTTGTTTTCTCTGGCGACTTGTTTTAGTTCACGAACGCTCTTCTTAGGCAGCTCTGATTCTTGATACGTAAACAAAGCACTATCTCCGGCATTACTCCAAGCACTGCTTACAGCTTCAAGAAGAGCAGCCTTTTTCATCTTGTATACTCCTTTTAGTTTGAGTTCCGTTGCCAGAACCCTTAGTTCCTTTACAGTTTCACCTATTTGGCGCTTAATATTTTGTTTTAAATCCATTTATTATATAACTTTTATAAATTAAAAATTTCATTTTTTTAAATAAAATAATTATAAGACATCACCTTTATGGCAAGTCGTTGTTGGAAACCAGTCTACCCTAATTAATTGGTAGACTGGTGTTAGAATGGCAGGGTGCATCTGGAATTGTTTGGATATGAAGGTGAATACTTTAAACAGCGTCAAACTTTTGTATGAATAAATGAACAGAATAATTACATTTTGCATTATAATTGTCACCCTAACAAAGGTTCAATTAGAAATAATATCTCATGAAAATCAGAATCAATTTGCTATGAACTATCTGCGTAATTTTGGATACTAATTTTTTTTATAGGTAATAAATGGAAGTAAATCAATTTCTCAAGACGCTCAACAGCATCAACGAACAAAAGACGTTTAAAAAGCTCAGTTAGTTAGAAATAGGGAACGAATACCTTATAACGAATGTAGACGGTATAAATACAAAATATGGAAATAAAACTTTTCTAGAACTTGATAGTGAATTTAAGGTTATATTGCCTGACAAATACAACAAGGTGCTAAGTTGTGGAAAGGAAAAAAAGAAAATGATAGGCCTGAAAATGATATATAAAGGCACAAAAGAAGTCTATGGTGGTTGCAAAGCGCACAATCTTGAATTCTTTTAAACAATTTCTTAAATTTTCGTAACACCCCGACAAATTTTTAGTAGAAAATTTATGGTTTTAATGGTTACTAACCCTTAAAATCAAATACCAAAATTAACGTAAAATTAAGAATTCCTTCGTAGCTTTATGAAAATTGTAACAGCTATCTATGTCATCACCATTAAGTTCAAAAAGATAATCTATACTATCCTCAGACAACTGATTTATAAATACTTCTACATCTTCAGTAGGATGTAGTAAAAACAGGAAGAAAGAAAGGGTTATTCGCTTTACTCGGGCGTCCATTTATATATACAGAAATATTATAATATAACATTTTCTTTATTAACCCAGCTATTGTGAGAATTATCAAAACCCAACCATTTGACATATGCCCGATTTCCTTTCTTTCTTAAAACTTTTTCAACAAGATATGCCTCTGGATACTTTGTTTTCTGTAATTCTTGCTCATAAAAGTTCCCCTTTATTTCTTCCGCATTTACATCTTTCAATTTGTACGTAATAGGGTCGGAATAAACGATATCTTTTATTTCAAATATTTCAGTCGACCAATTTCCTGTGTATCCTTTTTCGAATATACCTTTTAGTTTACTAATTCTGACGTGATCGCCAACTTTAAATTTCGCTTTTTCTTCCGCTCCTACGCTTACTGTGTAAACAGTTTTCAACAAATGTTCTTCATTAGCTTTGTTTACGTTTTTTTGGCTTCATATTTATAGTTGTGTGCGTCGTATTATTGTAGCCATTAATTAACTTTGGTAAAATGCCAACCCAGCAGTAGTTTCCTTGAATATCAAACTGCTTCCACATTTTCTCTTTTAAGGTCCTATTGAATCGTTCTACAACTGAAGCTTTTACTTCAGTAAAAGTCGAATAATGATTGATATTAAATGTTTTCATCAATTTTGAAAAATCTTTATTGTAAAATTCTTTACCGTTGTCTGTTTGAAGATTTTTGGGTTTTCTGTTTTTTAAAATACCATTAAACGCTTCAGCAACACTTTTACCCGTTTTATCTTTGACTGGTACACCCCAGGCATACTTTGAAAATACATCAATGACTGTTAACAAATACTTGTAGCCTTTATTAAGCTTCGATATCCCCTTCATTTTTCAGAGTCCATTTCTACCAAATCCGCTTGCCAAATGTCATCAATGCCGTGAGCTGTAACCCTCCTTCTCGGAAAATTCTTCCTCATGTGTTTATGAATTTCGTTTATAATTTCCTCCCGAATGCTAACGGGTGGTTCTCTAATTTGGGTAGAACCCCCTATTTCTACACTCTCATTAACTTTTTTTTTCTAACCTGCTTTTCTTACTCCCACACTCGGAACATAAACCTTCGATTCTAGTTCGACCATTTTTTGTCGAAAGGGTGTGAGGATGCAGTGTTTAAGTAAACGTTTTGCACTTTAAACACCAAATGTGATTATTCATTTATTAATTAATTAATTAATTAGTTAAAATTAATTATAAAATAAGCATTGGTTTACTCAGACACCCAACATTGAAGAACGCGAACTAACTTACAAGAAACAAGGGTCTACTCTTTGTTGAGGAAATTAACTTTTTTATATTTATATTTTAATTAATTAATTAATTAATTAATTAATGGAATCAATTACCGATATTCTGAACAGCAAACTTGTCTATAATAGCAAACAAGTGGTTATTGCTATTGATGAAAATAACGATTCATGGTTTAAAGCTAAAGATATTGCTTTAATATTGGAGTATAGAGATACAGATAAAGCAATTCGAAAACACGTTGCAATTGAAGACAAAGGTACATTCGACACCTTAAATAACCCCGACGTTTTGGCGGGGTTAAAAATATACAACCTCAAACCATATTTATTAATGAATCTGGTTTGTATTCCCTTATTTTATCATCTAAAAAAGAGGAAGCTAAAAAATTTAAGAAATGGGTAACGAAAGAAATCCTTCCATCAATTCGAAAGTACGGAGAATACAAAATTAAAGAAGAATATAAGAACCAACTAGTTGGGTTAATGCAGAAACTTCAAATAAAGGAAGCAGAAAACAAATCTCTTACCCCATTAGCCACACCTCTTGCACTTAAAACTAGTAAGAATAATTGTCTGCTTATTATAGATAAGCATGAACCAAACGAAAAGTACAGGTACTATGCAATAAGAGCGAAGAGACAACAGGTGAATCAAGCAATCAAAAAAATATGCAGGCGGCACCCCGATTGTGAGATCATCATCATCATCTTGTACAGTTTCCAGCCCCAGGCTGGGTCTGTTTGGAACATAAGCCTCGCCACTTATTTCTTTCTTCCCACCATCTCTCCGCTGTCACTCTGGTCCAGTTCTCGCCTCTCTTCTTGACACATTCCTCCACTCCTTTCAGCCATCGATCTCTTGGTCTTCCCCTTGGTCGTTTCTTCTGCATCTGCATCTCATGTATCCTCTTGGGAATCTTCTTCCCATCCATTCTCTTTAAGTGTCCATACCACCTCAGTCTTGATGTCTCAATCCTACCTTGCCAGGGTTCCTCTTTCACCATTTCCCTGACCTTTTCATTCCTCACCCTGTCTCTTCTTGTTACTCCGATCCTACTTCGCAGGAACTTCATTTCACCTGCCTGTATTCTGCTTATGTCTCTTTTCTTCATTGTCCACGTTTCTGAAGCATAGGTCAGTATCGGGATATAGTAGCTTCTGTATAACACTTCCTTGCTTTTTTGTGGGACATCTTTATTCCTCACTAAGCTCCTAATGCTTCTCAGAAATGCTTCTGCCTGTCTGCCACGTTCCGTAATCTCTTTGTCATTTCTCCCATTTTCCTCCACTATACTTCCCAACTACTTGAGACTTTCCACCTTCTTCAGCTGTCCACCTCCAAGTGTTATCCCACTCATTGGTCTGTCCTTTTTCCTGGTCGTTAATAGGATCTCACATTTACTGATGTTGAACTTCCATCCGTACTCTCCCACTGTTTCTTCCCAAGCCTTCAGTTGCTCCTGGATTTCATCCTCCTTGTTTCCCCAGACCATGAGATCATCTGCAAACACCATTGCCTTCATCTTATCTTCTCCTATCTTTCCTGCTATCCGTGTCATTACCTCGTCCATAACCACAATAAAGAGAAGGGGTGACAGCGCACTACCCTGTTTCAGGCCACTCATTTGTCTGAACCAGTCTGTTCTTTCCCCTCCAACTTTCACACAACTCACACTTCCACAATACATCTCCTTCACTCTGCCTACAGTCTCTTTTTCCACTCCCATGTTTTCCATTGCTTTCCAAACCTTCTCCCTACACACACTATCATAGGCCTTTTCGATGTCCAGGAAGGCCATCAACAGATCCTCTCCAAATTCGTAGTGGTGTTCCTGGAGCTGTGAGATAGTTTATGAAAAATATAATGATCCTAATAGCGTAAGGTTGTATGTGCTTATGAAAGAACAAATAAAAATTAGCTATTCGGGAAACCATTTCAATATTCCATTTACTCCTGATCTTCTTAAAGGAACAATAGAGATGTTGTATAAAAACCTGTTACATTAGACTGTTTTTAATGGATATTTTCTCCATTAAAAACTAAAACATTTTAACATTAGTGTTATTCGACCGATTCATCAGGATGAGGCTCATATGCATCAAGTATTACTTCACCAAACATCGTCACACTAACATTTATTGGAAGTTTTAAAATTACGCTGTCCATTTTATTTTTAAAGCATAAAGTATCACCAGATTTAACGTTGAAGGGCTTACTAGTATCTACCATAATTTTTTCTTCTTTGGAACGTGCAATATAAACGTCTAATACTGTTTTAATAGCGTCATCTGTATATGAAGTAAATACTTTATCTGGGTCTACGATACGAACAAATATTTTCCTAATCGTTGCGTTGTATGTAAAAATATGCTTAATTTTATATTTCTCTGCAAAAAGGTCCTTTTGTAATATTATCCTAACAAACACCTTTCTTTCTAAGTTGTCAACCTTTTCTGGTAATGTTGCTACTGGTGCAAGACTAGTAGTGGCATATTCCGAAAATATTTTTTCTATTTCTTCTTTCGTGAAGTAGTCCCCTGCAGTAGTAAGTGGTTTGAGCTTTTCTAAGAGATATTGCTTATTAACGACATATTTATTGTTGATTGGATCTTCAATATTCGCTATCCTCTTTCCCTGAAAATCAATCCATGTTTTTGAAACAAAAGAAAGCTCACAAAGGCGTTTATTTAGAGCCGTAACTAGCCTTGAAAATCGTTTTTCTAAATCATCCTTTGTGATAGCTTTATTATTTAATGAACTACTCTCTCCGTTTATAATTTTATTTCCAAATATGTCCATTTATTAAATCTATAATTTCGTTAAAATGAGCGGGATTAGGGGAAATTGGGTGCAGGCGGCACCCCGATTGTGAGATAGTTTATGAAAAATATAATGATCCTAATAGCGTAAGGTTGTATGTGCTTATGAAAGAACAAATAAAAATTAGCTATTCGGGAAACCATTTCAATATTCCATTTACTCCTGATCTTCTTAAAGGAACAATAGAGATGTTGTATAAAAACCTGTTACATTAGACTGTTTTAATGGATATTTTCTCCATTAAAAACTAAAACATTTTAACATTAGTGTTATTCGACCGATTCATCAGGATGAGGCTCATATGCATCAAGTATTACTTCACCAAACATCGTCACACTAACATTTATTGGAAGTTTTAAAATTACGCTGTCCATTTTATTTTTAAAGCATAAAGTATCACCAGATTTAACGTTGAAGGGCTTACTAGTATCTACCATAATTTTTTCTTCTTTGGAACGTGCAATATAAACGTCTAATACTGTTTTAATAGCGTCATCTGTATATGAAGTAAATACTTTATCTGGGTCTACGATACGAACAAATATTTTCCTAATCGTTGCGTTGTATGTAAAAATATGCTTAATTTTATATTTCTCTGCAAAAAGGTCCTTTTGTAATATTATCCTAACAAACACCTTTCTTTCTAAGTTGTCAACCTTTTCTGGTAATGTTGCTACTGGTGCAAGACTAGTAGTGGCATATTCCGAAAATATTTTTTCTATTTCTTCTTTCGTGAAGTAGTCCCCTTCAGTAGTAAGTGGTTTGAGCTTTTCTAAGAGATATTGCTTATTAACGACATCTTTATTGTTGATTGGATCTTCAATATTCGCTATCCTCTTTCCCTGAAAATCAATCCATGTTTTTGAAACAAAAAAAAAAACTCACAAAAGCGTTTATTTAGAGCCGTAACTAGCCTTGAAAATCGTTTTTCTAAATCATCCTTTGTGATAGCTTTAATATTTAATGAACTACTCTCTCCGTTTATAATTTTATTTCCAAATATGTCCATTTATTAAATCTATAATTTCGTTAAAATGAGCGGGATTAGGGGAACCCAAATTCGAAAACAACTTTAAAACAAGGACACATAAATGACCACATATATATTCATCAAACATTTGAATTCTTTCGGCGTTATAAAATAGGTTGCTAGCTCCCAAATAATTTACTAGTTTTTCAGGAACATTTCCACCAAATGAGTCAAAGACGAATTTTTGGTTACCCTTTTTAAAGTAACAAATCCAATGACTACCTGCATGATCCGACGTATCCAAGTTTACAATTCCTGATTCACAATCATTAGGTTTTGTAGGCAATTCATCGATCATAAAAACATTTCGAAAATGTTTTATGTTTATTTCGTGTATTATTTTAAGTATATCGAAATTACTTAAAGGGTGCTTATAGTTGGAAAGTATATCACTCAATATCGATGAAATTTCTCTTTTTTTTTTTTTTTTTTTTTAATTTTAGTTATTCCCAAACAACCTTGTCCAGTCTTTTTTTCGATCACCAGATTATGTCTAATTTGTTCAGCCAATTCCGCATCTTCTTTTTGCTTTTTATGAACAGCGCTTGTAATGGCTGCAGCGCCACCTGCCAGCGAACCAATGGCACCCAATGTAGCTAATATTAATGGCAAAAATCCTCCTTGGTGTTCATTAATTCCAGAACCTTCTTTCTTCCTACTGAGATATTCGAATATTTTCTTTACAATTGGAATGGGCAAACTTATAAGTAAGCTACCACCTTTTTGAATTTTTCTTGCTTTCTGCTTCTTTTGTGTATCTGTCAAGGACTCATCTAGATAGTCATGCTTTTTCAGATCTTCTTTGGAGAGTTTTATTTTAATAGCTTTGGGTTTTAGTTTCCCTTTTTGGGAAACGTTGTAATAAATACTAAATCCTTTCATTTATTTAATGAAAAAAATTATAAACAAAAATTTTACAAATTTATACTCAGACGCCCCCACCATTTTCATCTAACCCCATTCCCATTTTTCTTTTTCCATACATTATTCCAGTAACGGCTGTATCTGCTAGTCTCTCACTCAAGTTAGCATCTTTACTGAATATTCTCTCTTTTGCAGCCTTTTGTAATTCTTTATCTGCTTGATGTCTGTGCTCTAATTTTGTATGGTCGCGGTATGCTATATCATGTAATTTACATGCTTCGTCTAATGGGTTGGAACCCTGAACACCTTCGGCTAGTTGCTTGTCTAATGGATTACCAGGACCACAAAATTTATATCCCGGGAGTGTTAAGTCAATATTATTTTCACCTATTTTATTAATCATCCAATTAACTAATCCTTTTCCATGTTTTTCAGATTCCCAGAATGTATGGAGAATGTTATTTAAAAACCAAATTAGATATGGAATACCTTTAGGATTATCAACAATGAAGTCATTAAACTTACTCGTAAGCATCTTCGTTATTCCAACCTTTTCATTGTGATAGACGTTGTTTCCAGCATTTTCTTCGCCATGAATTACCATTAATCTGTCTATTAATTCCCTTACATCATCCATCCACACATATTCAATCGGTGCTTTTGAATATTTTTTTACAAAACCAAATCCTGATTTAGGAGGAGTGGTTAGAGATGCAGCTCTTTCTTTTCTACTAACTTTTTCTGAAAGCCATATATCCTTTATCAACGTATTATATTTTTTGCCAACACTACTTTTAGGTTTAGTGCTATTTGGGTCATTGTTTTGATACATAGCATTTGTAATTTTTAAAATAGTCTCATATGTGCTGCGGTCTTCGTCTGTATACTCATCATCGTTAGGTATATCATTTAAGGTTAAAAATAGCATTAAACCCTTTGTAGCTTTAAAATTCTTACCCTTAATTATAATATCGTCATTACTGAATTCAACTTTTGAGTCACCTACATAATAACCCTGATAGTTCTTATCATACCTTATTCCAAATTTAGGGTCACTAATTCTAGGTAAATATTTTGAAATTATTACCCCTAAGTGGACCGTAGAATAATCAGTTATGCCTTTCCTCTTAACATTTTCTTCACTTTTATCATACTCTTCATCGGCCTCTTGAAATAAACTCCTCCCCTTTTCTTTCTGAAGTTGCGACTCTAAATTCTTTCTGACCTTTCTTGCCGATTTTAAAGCTTCTTTTTGCTCATCAGTGACATCATATTCATCCAAGAAATGGGAACCTTCGGAATCTGAAGGAAAGTCTTCTTTATAGTCAATTCTGTAAGGAATTAATTGCTTCTCCACTTCTCTATTTCCTTCTATAGCTTTAATAACATTTTCACCGATGTCATTTAACTTGTTGCCTAAAACATTAACAGCATCGATAACAGGTTGATCTTCTTTTTTATACTTCTCATATTCCGTTATAGGCTGCTTCTTCCATATTCGAAATTCGTCTTTTAATTCTTCAAATTTCTTCCTATTCCTTCTTGCTTGTTGAACTACCTTTTGATCGTATTTCGCAAACATCTTTATTATAGGTGAAATTTAAAAAAAAATGACGTTTGATGCTAACATTGACGTTTGACATTTGACGCTGACATTGACGCGTACGTTGTACGCTGTACGTTGACGCTGACATTGACGCTGTACTTTGTACGCTGACGTTAACGCTGAACGTTAACGCTGACGTTGTACGTTGACGCTGACGTTGCAAGCTAACGATGTTGGTGTTAGAATACTCAACCCAAAACCTGCCAATAACCCTGGAGTAGTTACCCAACATTTAGAAACGTTTTAATTTTATTCCTATATTTACCATCGATAGCTTTGCGATTCATATCAATAGTAATAAAACCAAACTCCTCATTCCAACATTTGCTGCAAATATTCTTAAAGTCTTCAAATTTCATATCGCCACCAACAAATTCTTGATAAATATGATTTAAATTGGTATTATCTTGCCTAAATATGTTTAAGAAGTTTAAGTTATCACGAACTAATTGTTTTGGTATTTTTGAATACGTTTGAGCTAAGTAAAAACAGTCAATCCCTTTATGTCTTCCTCGTGTAAAATATTCTCGAACTATGTCTTGGTTTTCCAGTATGAAATCGTCGAAAATTACAACTGACCTATCTTCACATTTATCCAGGGGCATTATGCTTTCATCGTCATGAATAAATTGTGCAATGGACTTTCCTAACTTCTCTTCGATTTTATTACATTTTTCCATAAACTGTTGATACTTAGATTGATCTAAACTTTTAGAGAAGATGTAAAGGTTGTTTATTTTTTCCCAGTTTAACCATCCAGGTGCCAAAATATAATTGTCAATCATTAAGGTTGTTTTACCACAATTACTGGGGCCTATTATAGCACAACGAATGGAATTCGGAAATAATTTGCCATGTTTGTTCTTTACTTGCTTTTCTACAAGTCTTACTTATGGGTCCCAATCTACAACATTTCGTTTACTCATTTTCGTTTATTTTATTAATTAATGAATGAATTAATAAATGAAGAGAATTTTTGAACTAAGTGGTAAAACTTCGGTTTTAGAGAAAAGGTTCAATGTTCCATTGCGAGATGAATTTAGAAAAGTTGGATTAATAGGGTTTTACTCAACCTTCCTAACACCAAATATTACAACAAAAAACAATAAAGTACACTATGAAAAAGTATCAGGTACGATAACTGAAATGTTTATTGCACCAGGTCAATATAATGTAGAAAATTTACAAAAAGCTTTTCAAAGTCAAGAACCTAAGATTAATATTGAACAAAATAAAATTCTAAACAGATTGGAAATAATTAGTGATTATAAAATATATTTTGACCAAGAAGAAAGTATTGGTTCAGTTTTAGGTTTTAATAATCAAATTGTAGAACCAAAAACCAAAACACTTGCTCGGAACTTACCTAAAATAATTCCGTTCGAAAATATCCGCGTTCATTTCAATTTAGCGGATGGAATGTTTGTAAAAGACTCTGAGCATTTTCACCGTGAAACGAATATTTTTGCATCATTTAAACCAGCCCTAGAATTTAGTGCTCCAATAATTTATGAGCCGAATTATCCTGTATTTTGCCCAGTTTTCGATAAAATTCAGAATTTAAAAATTACTGTGACCAATGAAAATGACGAAGTAATAGATTTCAACGGCGCAACAGTTACTGTAATTTTAGAGATGAGTTAATTATTTCCTCTTCATTTAATTTTCTATTATTTTTCTTATAATAAATTAACAAAGTAGAAAGTTACCAGTGGCAGTCTTTTCCTGTAAATGAAAAGACTAAAAACAATTTAAATTTGCCAAACAAGGACGCGGAAATAGATATTAAAGTTGGTGATGGTTGGATTGATAATAATGCGCACCTGTATATTATTTTCGATGTAACTCATGCTGATGGAACTGATTACACTAACTATGAAGGAAAGTAAAATGTAAAGCTAATTGACAATTACCCCACTCAATATTGGAGCACTGTAACCATGAAAAAACGAGGACACACTATCTATCGAATTGACCATCCAAATATATCTTCAACGGTTCTGTTTAATTTAACAGCCTCTTATAGTGATAAAATGATATATTCAGGTAATTTTCTTAATAATGGTAAATTGCAGAAAAAATCAAATGAGTTAAGGTACCCTTTAAGTCTTCTTGGTGGCTTTTTTAAGGATTTTAAAGAGATTATGTGGGAAGGAGATTTAACTGTTACATTTACATGGAGTCAAAATGCAAACGATGCTTTGTATAGATGGTGGACTAAGAATCCCGATGGGGGCAATGCACCTGGAACTCTCCCGGAGGAAGGAAAAGTTACCGTAAAGTCAATGGAGATAAAAATTCCTGTTGTTAAATACGAACCAAATTATGAGCTTGAACTGAGAGAAAAAATACTGCAAGAACCACGAATACCTATATCATTCTTTGACCTTCAAACTCAAGAAATTTCAGGCCTAAGTGGGAAAAGGAATTTTGAAATAGATATTACTAATTACTACAATTCAATGGAGTTTGATCTGCCATATTTTATTTTTGTTGTGTTTCAAACTAATAGAAAAGGTAACCAAGATATGAATAGTTCCAAATTTGATCATGTTCAGCTTCAAAATATTTACGTGAAAAACGGAAGAAACGAAATGTTTCCGGAAGAAATGTGGAATATCAATCCTCCTAATACTTATCTAAATGCCTATTATGCTTTTAGGGACTTTAAGCGTATAACTGAGCTGAAGTATGATGTTGTTGTAACCCCCACAGAGTTCGTTGCTTCTTATCCTATTTATGTTATCAATATAAGTCGGCGTAGAAATGTAGTGACACCTCAGAAAACCAGTATGAAATTGGTAGCAACATTTAATGCCAATATACCAGAAAATACGCTTGCTTATATAATTATGTACGGTAAAAAGAATTTAACCTATGATGCTAAGCATGGAATAGTTACTGAAAACTTTTAAATATGAGAGTAGTTGTTATTCATTTTAATAAATTAGTAAGAGTTTAGTTTTTAAGTTCAATTGAACTTCAAAACTAAGAATAAAAAGAGAGTTAGTTTAAATTTGTTGAATTTGAAAGGGCAATTAAGTTTGCAGTAATTTCTTATTTAAAGATCAAAAAAAGCAGTTAATAAATATGGAACCCGATTATAATATAATGCCTTGCAGCCTGACAAATATTTTAAAAGGGGGTTGTGTTTCAAATACACCCACCAAAGTAAATAAGGAGCCTGAGTGTATTAAAAAGATAGTCTTCCATTACTACCGCAAGCTGCAAAATTTGCAACTGACAATCTTAAAACGCGTTAGTGATGACAGTGATTTCACGGAAATTGGTAATGCCATAGAGGAATTAGAAGAACAAGTGGAGAAACTAATAGTTTCGGCTGAGCACAGTGCTGAAGAAGAAGGAAGAAGTTAAAAATAAGTTATCAGTGAACTTGACCAGGAAACTCCGTTAGCCTTGATACACTCTTAGTCGATAAGATAACCTTGCTATCACTCTCTCAGTAACGTCCGCTCGCTCGCATGGAAGTGATGTGCTAAATTAAATATTACTTAGACCCCAGCTGTTAGTCTTGTTACACCGGAAGTACTAGTAGCAAAGCAAGAAACTACGTAGTATGTATGTGTAGCGCAATCTATTAGCAAACAATAAAAGCTCTTCGTAGTGCACTTCTCGTAAGAAATTGCACCACATAAGGCCGCATACACGCTTTTTAATCGCTTTCCTCGTAGCTCAGGAGGATAAGTGTCTGGTTTGTTGAGATTTGTTCGCTTAGAAACGGAGGCGCCCCGTTTTCTATGGTTCGAATCCCACTCAATCCTTTCAAAAAATAACTGAGTTAATGAAAGAGAGAAGGAAAAAGCAAATGCTCTCCAGGGTCTGTTAGAGGCATTCTGAGAGATGCAAAGTAGATGGGAGTGGCCACTCAAAAGGAAAGGAAAGAGAAGTTGGAAGGAGAAGCTGAAAAAGGAGAAAAAAATCCCTAGGGGGTGTCGACGAGGAGAAATTAGAAAACCAGCACTGGCTTCGAAACACCCCTGGGGGTTTCTCCGAAATGTCGGAGTTTTGCAAAAATTTTGTTAACTGTAATTTTCACCATTATTTTTTCCATAATTCTTTAAAAAGTCACTAGTTATTTTAACCATTATTCTATCCATTGTTTCTAAAAAATTCGTCAGAATTTTAGCCTTGTTTTTACCATTATTCTACGCATTGTTTCTAAAAAAAATCACTAGTAATTTTAGCCTCGTTTTAACCATTATTCTATCCTTAATTCTTTTAAAAATTTACTGGTAATTTTAGCCATTATTTTAGGTGTTTGTAGGATAAATTTGTGTTTCGTTTTATAGGTGTAGGTAAGCATAACTTTGTCGTTTATATATTAGAGTCATTTTTATGGTTACTTTTAAGCATATTTTATTAAACATAACATTGGTAATTTTATGGATACGTTAACCATAACTTTTTACGGCTGATTTTTATAGATAGAATAACCATAACTTTTGATTGTGTTTCATGTTTACCTTTAACCATAATTATCTTGGTTAATTTTTTTGTTAAGTTAAATGGTTACTTTTAACCAGAATTTAGAAAAAAATTCTGGCAATTCTTTTAATTCTGTTTTATGGTTACCTTTAACCATAATTATCATGGTTAATTTTTTGTTAAGTTTAATGTTTACTTTTAACCAGAAATTAGAAAAAATCTGGCTATTTAGAGGTTATTTTTAACCATACTTTTAGTTGTTTTTTTATGGTTACGTTCTGCCATAAAGTAATACGAAATAATGTTTACCTTTTATGGTTAATTTCAACCATAATATTGATTGAATTTTATGGTTACTTGTACCCATAATTGTTTGGAAGATTTATAATCGTTAAGATAACCATATGTTTGATCGATAATTTTTTAATGATGTTTAAGGTCACTTTATCCATTATTTTTTTAATATAATTTTAATGGTCACTTTTGACCACACTTAATTTATTTGTCCTATACCTACGCCTATACTACTGTGGATCTGCTTTCATTGTTGGATTCTGAAGCTAGAATTTTTTCTGCTTCCTCTTTAAGACTTTGAATCATTATTGCAGGAAGTCTATTGTTCCTCACTATTACACGTCTTTGGTCTGCAATTCTTTGTTCTGTAACGAAAGAGTAGTCAGGAAAATTCTCCACAAACAACTTGTGCAAATCTTTCCTATATGTTGTGAGGTCTCTCTCTAAGTTTGTAACAATAAAGTAGGAGCGCATTATGAATTTGTTCATCTCATCAGTCCATTTTAAGCGCTGCCTCAGTTTGCCTGCCTTAGTGGTCAGTTGAATGTTTGAAACACTTTCGACAGGGGGAGATGACGGCTGTTGGGTTCTCCTATCTGCGTTGTCGGCTGTAGAATTTTCGGGTGACCCGACATGTGCCCGCCTGTTCAGCATCATGTCACTGGTGGTTCGCCTGCTGTCACGTTCAGCACCAGCTCCAAACGTGCCCCGACGCACCTCGGGTAGCGTCCTTTTCCGAGGCTCATTATTCTTTGACATTTTCTCCATTATTAATGGGTTGCGTTTTATACCTACTGCCAGGATTTCATTTAGTCCGCCCCTAACATGGGGTACAGACGCCTTTCACAGCCGCCCCTAACATGGAGTACAGACGCTGTTGGCTAGTGCTTATGGCGGCACTGACTCGCCTTGTCACATTGCTGTCTTTGGATATATGTGGCATTTTATAGAGACTGTGGTGCCATCCACAGACCCACCACATCCTGTTAGCAATGCCGCTGTTGGTCCGGGACTGCTTATTCGTCAGGTTGCCCTGCTTATGTCGCAGCTACCCTCCATATCTAGAGCGCGATCCACTATCCGCCACCTGTGGACCCGTCCGGCCGTAGTCAGCTCTATTATTATTATTATTATTATTATTATTATTATTATTATTATTATTATTATTATTAGACTATTAGTATTAATGAAATAATTTTCTCCTTTAGTTTTGAAGTGATATCCCCAGCTTGTGTTGGCCACCGAACACATTGTCCCGTAAAAACCAGAATAGCCTATTGGATGAAAATTAAAATTGTTCTGATAAGAGGAATATTTTTGTTATATGTTCTTAGGTTCAATAATGAATATAAAATATGGACTGTCCTCTAGGGATACTTACCCTAGCAGAGGATGAGCATCAATCTTTTTGGAGAGCGAAAGATGTTCAGCGCAATGGAAGGATGGAATGGTTTTGTGGTGGGCTCGGGGAAACTAAACCACATGTCGTGCCAAAGAAGATGGGCAAACTGACATCCCAGAGGTGCGTACGCACGTATTTCGAGAGGAAATAAGTGTAACCGAATCCCCAAGACAGCTTACTTCACCCCTAGTTCCATCACGAAACCGGGAGAGTTGACTACACTACTAATAAGAAATCGAGGTAAAATCGAAACAGGCCGAGAGGTTGTATTGAAATAAAATCTTCAATAAGTACAATACAGAGAGGAATTTCTACAAACAGAATTATGAAGGCATTACTGCGTCAAACAACAGACTAAGTACGCAGATATGCGATGAGATAAAGTACTAAAGTACGGTAATGACATGGGAAAGACATAGATTAAACGGAGCTGAAGTATAGTCACATGGACAGGCAGAACGCTAGGAGAGTATTTTATTTTTATTTTATGTATTCAGTAGTGGTGAATTTAGGGCTCATGGCCCTCTTTTACACTTAACACGCAATATGCTACCAGTACATATGAGACAATTTTGGAAATACAAAAAATAATTATGATGATAAATAAAAAGTAAATTAATTATGCTAATACTAATATTAATTTTAAAAAGACACAAGAATAAAGATAATAATAATAATTATTATTATAACAATAAAAAATAATAATCACAATATCACAGACCTTTCTATTTTATTAACCTAGATGTTAGGCCCCTTAAAACAACAATTATCATCATCATAATCTATAGTATTCCTAGACATAATCCTAGCTAAGTCATACGTCCTATCATCCACCACTATTCACATGGGGTAATCAGCAGTATACAACAGGTAATCTCGGCATGCGGCCTTAAATTTCTTTATTGTTATAGAATTTCTGATATCGACAGTAGTTGAATTCCATAGTCGAGACCCAGCTACAGCTAAAGAGCGGTTGAACATGGATGAGTGGTTGATGGGGATGGCGAGGGAAGAGCCAGATCGAGTGCTTCGATTATGATATGAGGACAAGTAGGCCTAATTAATTTTGATGATATGTACGTGGGGGTGTTTTCATGCAGAAATCGATAGATGGATGTCAGCAAGTGAAATCTACGGCGTTCATCAGGTTTAAGCCAAGAAAAAGTACGGTAGCTAGGGGTTATGCGGGCATCGTATCTACGATTGAAAGCAAACCGATGTCAAGAGTTCAATGCTTGTAGAGGCTAGACGTCCGTTGAAAAGTATTTCGAGTAGGAAGACGTGAAGTTAAAATAATTAATCGTAGTGGAGGGAGGGGTACATATTGTAATAAGTCAAAATTGCAATAAATACGCATAAAATTAAACTCAAATATAATAGAGGAAATAAACCGGAACCATGTCGCATGGAATGAATTACAGATATAGGTGAATGACAACAAAAGATACGGTGAACGTGACATTGACATGTGTAAAGGTAACCGCGTTCAAACACGAGCTACACAAATGTGATCTTGAGAATACTACGGTTAGGGCACATATTATGTAGATCGCCTTGCTGGTACAAAATGAGATGAGGTAAACCAGGTTCGAGTTTAGCCCAGATCGCGTACGTGCCATTGCAAAGTACCGACTGAATTGGCTATATGGAACACATTAGAACAACGCAAAGTATTCATTATCACAGGCAATGCACGAATGAAGGCAGTATAGACACGCCATTCAGCATGTCATACGATGTTGGCATGTCAAAGAACCCATTTGAATTCAGTAGGCCGTGTTTATAATGGCAAAATTAATCTCGGGAGTTTCCGCCACACGGCCGACTGAATGCGAGCTCCGCTCATACCGGCCTAGACAATGAGACATTTTTCATGAAATCTTGTTAGTTACTCAACTGCTCACACAGCGCTGTTCACCAAGCATTGCACGACTAAGGCTTATCTCTACTTAGTGTAAAACGAAGTCCCCGATTCTTGGATATCACGGGTAATCTCGAGAACCACGGGATGGATTTTGATGCGGCTTTCACCATTCTGTACAGGTAATATCGAGGAAGATTTCTGTAGAAAATAATTTATTTATGATCAAAGGGAGCCAAGCAGTAACGATTTTAGATTTCAGTGAATAGGTCGAAGAAAGAACTTGACGTCCGTGCGCTTTTTAAGCTTACGCTGGACAAACCGTTAAAAATATCAATATACTATGAGTGTAAGAATTGTTCAGCATGAAAAGTTGTACAAAATAGTCCGCGTGAGCATATATCTATCTTCGATACATCGCCCACTATAAGTGTTTTTAGTTTGGACGGGAGAGGGATTTGGCTTGCACATCGCCATTCTTAAATTACGACTGACAGGAATTCCTTGCACATTCATAACTGTTCCCGGGCGAAGCCGGGGCGGGTTGCTAGTGACACTATTATATTATCATTATAATTCCTACAATATCAAAATGCAAATTATATCACGGTGGGTGAGTGGATAGCGTGTCGGTCTACTAACCCCAAGATTGCAGGTTCGCCCCTGACCGTGGTAAGTGATTTTTGAAAGGCGGCAAAAATACGATACGCATGTCATACGATGTTGGCATGTCAAAGAACCCATTTGAATTCAGTAGGCCGAGTTCATAATGGCAAAATTAATCTCGGGAGTTTCCGCCAGCATTTCCTCATTTCTCTACTAGAAAGCGCTATTGTGTTCAAGGAGATTAGATATCTAACATCTAACCTCCTTGACTTTCATAGTCAAGGAATTACGAAATTCGACATGCAAGCTACCCTCTGGGTGTCAAATAGCAAAGCTTGCACCAGGCACCCGAGGCCATACGATACTATTATTATTATTATCACAAAATAAATTAGCGTGCTAATAAATCTAAGAGAAATTAGACATACCTTGCACCTCGTTACAGTTGAATTCGATCAGAATCACTCGATTTTCGTTAAAGTTTATGCATTTTTCTGCTGAACGGTTTGGAAGTTTGGCAACAGGAAACTAGGACTGTTATTTACTTAAAATATTCATTTTTGTATTTTTGTACTATTTGTGTTCATGATTTCATTACATTGTCAGAATTACCAACAGTAGTGGCTACGCTGGCTAAAGAGCAGCGTTAGGCCATGGGGCCAAGCTCTTTGCTGACTCGGTAGACGCGTGGGTTCGAGCCCCACCGTTGGTCGTCCTTGAAATGATTTTCCGTGGTTTCCCATTTTTCAACACCAGGCAAATGCTAAGACGGTACCTTCTAACAGGTCACGGCCGTTTCCTTCCACATCCTTGCCCAGTTTCATTCATCTTCATCCATTCCATCTCTCATCCTGACGCGCAGGTCGCCCACGGACGTCGACTAGAAAGACCTGCACTCGGCCTCTCAGGAGGCCACACGAAAAAAAAAATTGTCAGAATTAATGCTTAAATTAGTAGGGTATACTATTCAGTGTACCTATTATAAATAAAAACCGTGAGGTTTTTCACCTCCCCATATTACGAAACCCAGTTGCCTAATACGGGGAAAGTGCACTTTTAAAGTTAACAATAATATCAGAGGGTATTACAACATCAAACATGCCCATATTTATAATATACATAGTATATCGCCTGAGGTTTACATTGGTAAGAAATCCAAAATTATTCCGTTCCTTCTTATGTCTAATGTGAGCCCTATAAAAAAAACTCCCCATATTTGGCGACTTTCCTCTACCCATTTTTAGAAGATACCTTATGCACTGGACAGTTGAATCCGTGATTAATTGTATAGGTAGCTTCGTAAGTCTCAGAACTTAGGAAGTCCTTTCTATCAGCGTTACTAGCAGCTTTCAAAGTTTCAAGGTAAGAAAGAAAATATTCCTCTAGCCAGTTTAGGCGACTGACATTTAATGAGAAAAAATGCCCTTTATCTGGATTTCTAGACTGAATATGATGATATGTGATGCTTAGGTCATACATAGCGAACCATTTATTAACGTTTTTCAAAAAAAAATATGGTTGCTTCTGCGTCCATGAATGTGTAAGCTTCCGGGTGCATGCCTATAGTTTCTTTCAGTGTACTAATGGCACCAATAACTTCTGACGAGAACACTTCCTTGGCACGCCGAACATTCATTTTTTTCAAATTTAGTGGGTTCGATGTGTTTTTTAGTGAGGTGCCTGACCGGTTTGACGATCTCACCCTTTTGCATTGTGTATAGTAATGACAAGTATTTCCCTGAAATTATTCCAGTACCATCAGTCATCTCTCGTTACAGAAACTGCGTTATAATGTTTTTTTTTAGAATGTGACAATGATCAAAACTAGGGAATACATTCCTAGACTCGTCGTATGGGTGATTGACCATTGGTTGCAAATTCCCTCCCCCTAAATGCCTCATCATTGTAGTGTTAGTTTTGTGATTATCAGAGACAGTTATTATAATTATGAAACCGCAATGTTCAACCTCGACAATAACGTCCAGCAGGAGTTTATGTAAGTCCCGTCCTGACAGCTGCTTCGTGAAAAAGAAGGCACACTGTATCTGATAATTTGTCGAAAGATCTCTTAGCACAAAACACAACACACGATTGGCTGCTACTTGTTCCCGGCTGTAATTTTCATCCTCTCTTTCCTTTAGAAGAGACAGTGCTGGATTTGTGTCCTTGTACCCGAAGAAGGTGCAAGGTATGTCTAATTTCTCTTAGATTTATTAGCACGCTATTTTATTTGGTGATATAATTTTAATTTTGATAATGCGGAAATTATAATGATAATAATTATATAGTGTCACTAGCAACCCGCCCCGGCTTCGCACGGGAACAGTTATGAATGTGCAAGGAATTCCTGTCAGACGTAATTTAAGAATGGCGAGGTGCATGATACACAAATCCCCCTTCCGTCCAAACTAAAAACACTTATATAATAATGTTATTGGTTTTACGTCCCTTTTAACTACCCTGGCTTTTAGAGACGCCGGGGTGCCGGAATTTTGCCCCGAAGGGGATCTTTAACGTGCCAGTAAATGTACTGACACGGCTCCCTCGCATTTGCGCACCCTCAAATGCCAGCTGACTGCGCCAGGTTTCGAACCTGCAACCTTGGGATCAGCAAGCGAGAACGTTACCCCTGAGCCACGCAGCCAGACTAAAAACACTTATAGTGGGCGATGTATCGAAGATAGAGATATGCTCTCGCAGACTTTTTTGTAGAATTTCTCACGCTGAATAATTCTTACACTCATAATATAATGATATTTTTAACGGTTTGCCCAGCGTAAGCTTAAAAAGCGCACGGACGCCAGGCTATTTTTTCGACCTTTTCACTGAAATCGTAACTTCTTGGCACCCTTTGGTCATAAATAAATTATTTTCTACACAAATCTTCCTCGAGATCACCTTTACAGAATGGTGAAAGCAGCATCAAAAACCATCCAGTGGTTCTTGAGATTACACATTTAATATACGTACTGTACAGCTGATTCATTATCGCGCCTATAATGGGATGGGAGTGCGCTCTACCGGCAACGAGTAGAAACTTTCCAATTACATGTTATACATGGGTTCTAACTGGGAATGTCAAGGCCGCCGTGTTCCGCCAACACAAAGTTCCTCATTTCTCTACTAGAAGCGCTATAGTGTTCAACGAGCTTAGATATCTAACCTCCTTGACTTTCATAGTCATTCAAGGAACAACGAAATTCGACATGCAAGCTACCCTCTGGGGCCCTGTTTCATAAAACTCACTGATAATATTAGCTAATAATATTAGTACTCATAATAATTTTTATTAGTTAGCCAAATTCTGTTTCATAAAGAATCATGAGGACTGATAAAATGTCTACTCATAATATTAGTGGGCTCAGCCTTCGTATCAGCATTTATGTGATATTACTTAAATATGAAACAATGTAACTATTCGGCAATACCGGTATTATGTTTCTGAACAATGGCTATTGAGATATTAACCCACATTGTGGTAATGTAGTTATTAATATAATATATATCCATATGTTTATACGGGAACTGAGCAAGCCTTCACGAACTGCTGCTGTACATATTCCCTTTACTGGGAAGTAGGCCTAGTCGTAAGGCATAAACTCAATTCCACGCAGGAATATTATCGAAACAGGCAAAATATCAATAAACCTTCCTTCCGTAATAAAGTATTATTGGTACGTGAAAATAAGTAACCATCTTGAGCTAGGTATTTGCATGGTCGAAGTAGCTGCATTGATAACGCGTTCATCTGTGAACCTAGAGGTCATAGGTTCGAATCCCGGCCGAGGTATATATTTTACTACCAGATTTTCGATTTAAACGATATTTACCATATCGATCTGACGCATTTTAACAGAATCCACATAAAATTACGTGTTGGTCTGTGAATCAAGAGGTCCGGGAACTGAGCACATTGCCTTGACTGGCAAGTAGGCCTTCAAGGCCACAGCCGCCTCCTTCCCTCTTCCTTGCCTATCCATCCATTACCTTCCCTCATGAGGCCCCTGTTCGCTTTGCAGGTGAGGCCGCCTGGGCGAGGTGCCAATCCCACCTCACCAGTTGTATCCCCTCCGATTAGATGTTCCCAGCTCTAGGACACTGCCCGTAGAGGCGGTAGTGGTGAGTTCACTCGCTGAGTCCGTGGGTTCCACCAACCTGGAGGGTAAACGACTAAGAAGAAGAAGATGGTTTTGAGCGGTGTCACGTCTATTAATATAGTTCATCCATATCGTATTCTTTATTCTGGCTACTGCTGGTGGAACCTACAAAACCTCTAATAAAATGAGTTCCGTATTATAAACTACAATATCTGTAAAACACTCCATTTTACAATAGATTATTATTTGTGCAAGCCTACATGAACTACTGCTATACACATTGCATTTACTGGCAAGTAGGCCTATTTAAAACTCAATTGCACGCAGGAACATTATCGAAAAAGGCAAAATATTAATGGAGCTTAATTGTGTAGGGTGATGCAGTATTATTGGTACCGTACGTGAAAATACAGCACAATGTTGTGCATGTCATGCGCGTGGTTGAAATAGCCGTGGTGATAGCATTTTTGTCTGAGAATCTAGAGATCTCGGGTTCGAATCCCGGTCAGAGTAGATATTTTTGCTGCCGGATTATCGATTTATAACAGAATCCACATGAAATTACGTGTTGGTCTGTGAATCAAGAGGTCCGGGAACTGAGCTACTGCTGTGTACATGGCCTTTACCCGCAAGTTTATAAGGAATTTGAAGTTATGAGTGGTGTCGCGTCTATTATTCTAGTTGATCCAAATTGTATTCTTTATTTAGACTATTGCTGGTGGAAGCTACAAAACCTCGAATAAAATGAGTTCCGTATTTTACACTACAATATCCGTAAAACACTCCATTTTACAACAGATTAATATTTGTGCCAATGATATTATAAAATACCAGTGTATCAACAATTTCACGTCAGTTTCTTCTCAAAAGTTACAAGTCTACAGGTATAAAATGTATTTCTCAAATTACTGTAACACAATCTTATTTGGCTAAATAAATATTCAGTTCACGGGAGGCCTATTCTCACCAATAATATAAATTATTAGTCTAAGCACACTTGCGGAAATAAAGCTAATAATATTAGACTATATTAATAGTCTTCCTTGTTTATGAAACAGTTATCTAATATTATTAGAGACTTTCACTAATATTTTGGCGTCATAAACTAATAACTAATATTATTAGCTAATATATTTATGAAACAGAAAACTAATAATATTAGTTAATATTATTACTGTATTGCTAATAATATTAGTGTAAGAGCTTTATGAAACAGGCCCCCTGGGTGTCAAATTACAAAGCTTGCACCCGGCACCTGAGGCCATACGATATTATTATACCAAACACCAAGACCTTATGATCAAAATTAAGAGACCCAACAAGCGAAATGCCAAAAGACAAAGTTTCTACTGATTGCTTCAGCAGCATAGTTGGTAGCATGCTGAGCTCCTATGCCCAAGATCGCGGGATCAAACCCAGCTGAAGTCATCGGATTTTTTAAGAGCGTTAAAAATCCCTCAGTATGCCTTCTTTCGGAGGAGAGGTAAAGGCGGTGGTCCCATGTCATAGATTTATGGCATGAAAAAGAAACTTCCACTAACTACACTTGTAGAAGCTAAAATTTGTAGGTTAGTTTGATAACGCTCTATTAGGTCCAATGTTCAGCGCCAGGTGCTGGCTGCGATTGCATCTAGTAGCCAAGTCCGAAGCTAGGTGTCGTGGACGGTAGCATTTGGTAGCAAAAGTAGGAACTACTTAAAAAATTGATCGTCTGCAGTCCTTCTACCTGAATCACGTAGTAGGAAGAAGTTAAGATAAAATAGACATAAATAAAAATGTCCCTAACTGACCATTTTGTGATGTGTTTTCCGTAAAATTTTGCTTAGCTCGAGATAAAATACACAAACACAGATAAAATGAAGATAAATTTCAATACAGTATGCACATCACTCCACAACGACAGAAGTAAACGCATGTGGAAAGGCAAAGTGGCCTCCATGCTAAACGTTTTTTTATCGTATGGCTTTTAATGCAGAGAGTGTCCGAGGACATGTTCGGCTCGCCAATTTGTAGCTACTTCTAAGCGGGCTCCCATTGGGTGAGCTACACGTACCGTCGCGTGTGGAGTGTTGTCTGGGGAGAAAAGTTTGAATGTAAGGACGAGGAGTTGGAAGGTAGCGGCTGTGGCGTTAGGGACCAACCCCGGCATTTGCCTGGAAGATGGGAAACCACAGAAGTCCATCTTCAAGGTTGCCTGCGGGGGAATTCGACCCTCCTCGCCTCCCGGATGTGAGCGACTGCCAGCAGTCATGCCGTAACGACCACGGCTAACTCACCCGGTATGCTAAACGATGACTTTATAACAAACGTCATGCCTGGTTGACGGACATACAATTAATAAGGGTACCAATAGAAATCAAATGAATGAAAGATCAACCAATGAGTGAATTTACCACACGCGCCAACTAACAAGCCGGGTGGTAAATTGAAATGTGAAATGGCAGATCGAGAAAATTATAAGTACAAATAATAAATATAATACACTGACCGGCAAAAAAAAGACGATCACTTGAAAAAATCTGATCGAAAATGGTGGCGCGCACATCTTTCCGCGGGAAACAGCTTCATGTCAATGAGTCGCTATTGTTAGGTGAAACAATGGCATGATGAATGGTTATGCATCCAGGAAAGCAATTAACCTTACTTCCATGCTATAAACCATGGCCGGCTCTACGGAAGGCCGCGGCGAGCGAAAATTGGCAACCTCGCAGTGAATGGCCAGTCTGCTTTGCCTAGCCCAATTAGTTACATGGAAAATGTGTCACGCGCTCGTGTTTTCTTCAAAATACTCTATGTAAATGAAATTATACCATTGATTATTACTGTATAGTGGCTAGCTACAATGCCAAAGGCTTGTGTTGTGCCGAATTGTAAGTCTAATTATCGTTCATCGATAAAAACTGAAGGGTTTGTGACAGTGTTTGGGTTTCCTAAAAATCCACAATTGAAAGCCATATGGGAACGTGCTATTCCTCGAGCCAATTGGGTACCTACGAAATATTCCTTCGTATGTATTAAACACTTTCTTCCTGAAGACGTAAGTTATGTTGAAAAATACAAGGATGGTGATGGGAATAATAAGGAATTCACACGGAAGAAGCCTGTATTGTTACCTCGTGCGGTTCCAAAGGTATTCCCAAACTTACCATCGTATTTGAGTAAGTGCTCCTCCAAGATAAGGAAATCTCCAGAAGAAAGAAGAGAAGAAGAAAAAGAACGGAAAAAGACTGCAGAGGAATGTGAGAAGTCCCTTGCTGAGGTAGCCAACAAAATTACGACTTTCGAGTCCTTTGTTTGTGATATACAAAATAAATTGGTGCAGCATAAAACAGACTGGTCTGTAAATACTAGTGAAAACTATTGTATTTTGTATAAATTAGATGTGTCAAACATACCTAAAATAAGGCCAAGTATAAGGGTAAACAATGATTTTACGGTCGAAATTCATATCAATGGAGGCGTAATTCCTATCGCTGTTGTTGTTCATTGTGGCTCTGTAATATTTCGAAATTCATTATTAAGTAAGTGGAGTCAGTTGTTCCAAGCAATAGAATTTTGCCACGACTTTTTCTTACCTGGAAGTTCTGTAAGTTCACTAGTCGTCCAGATTAATAGTTTAATAGATAACCTAAAAACTTACCTTGAAAACCAGGGAGACGAAACTTCAGAGATTCTGTTAAAAAAGTTCAATGTTTCTGCAAGATCAGTTTACACTTACTTTTTTAAAGAAACCTAGATATAACGTCACTACAACTCTAAATGCATTCCTCATTTATATGCAGTCTACAAAGTGTTATAACGCAATTAGATTTAACCATATGTTATCTCTACCTCATCCCCGAGTTTTACAAAAATTAACAACTTCCTTCGCCATATCCCCGAAAGCTGATGAAGAGAACAGTAACATTCTAAGTCACATTGTGATTTATCAAATTTAGAAAGGGTTGTAAATTTACAGATTGATGAAATACATGTCAAACAAACTTTAGATTAAGAAAAGGGCAATTATTTGGTGTTGCTGCAAATGAATCTGTCGATTTAGCTAAGACAGTTTTGGCCTTTCTCGTTAGTTCTGCTTTCGGAAATTTGAAAGAGGTTGTTGAATTAGTTCCAGTGAAACAATTAACGGGTTTGCGACTAGCTGATATTGCAAAAGGTGTTATCAGGCAAATACAGGATTGTGGCCTAAATATTCTGTCTATCATAGCTGATAATAATGGTGTGAATCGTGCTATGTTCAAAGAACTAACCAAGCATTCTGATAGTAATTACTGGTTCCATATTGATGGAAACCCCCTAAAAACCTTTGTTTTATATGACAGTGTCCATGTATTAAAAATATACGAAATAATTGGCTGAACTTAAGTGGCATTGATAAGTCATTTATTATTCCTGTATGGGAAGATTTTGACTCATTTTCAAATGTTTTAACTCATATGACTGTAACCCTGATTTTAAAGAGTTATATCAAGCATCATTTAGTGACATAAGAGCGATCTACAAAAAGGAATTCGATTTACTGATTAAGTCTGCACCACAGTTAGCATTTAAAAGTGTTTATCCAAATTTACTAGAACGCCAAAGGGTTTCTTCGGTTCCAAACGTGTTTCACGAATCGACAGTTTCTGCTCTAAACAAGTATCGTTATAAAGGTACTGCTTTTTTTGTCAGAGTATTCCTAATGTGGTGGTCCATTGTTAATATTAAGCGGCCTCTCACCCATGTTGTTAAACGTAATAGTCTTCAAATGCCTTTCAAAAATCCCGAAGACAAAAGGTTGGCTTTCCTAAAGGCATTCCTCCAATGGTTGTCCACGTGGAAAAAGAACGATGAAAATGATTCCTCAAAAAGAGTTGTTTAACCAATGAAACTTACAACGCTTTGTATGTAACAACCTATGTATTACGTGAGATTATTATTTATGCTCTACAGAATGTGAACCCCTCTTATGTGTTAAGTGGCAAATTTCAGAGTGACCAATTAGAATCCAGGTTTGGGCAGTACCGCCAACTAACAGGCGGCAACTATAATATATCAGTTACTCAGGTAATGGAGGCCGAATTGAAAATAAGGTTGAAAGCGTACTTGGCCTTCATTCAGCCAGGTATGGAGCAGTTACTTTTTCGAAAGAAATTATAATGTCCTCTTCCGATACAAATTCAGGAGAAAGTACAACAAGCAGCCTTTCGTCAGCTACTGTTGACGATACCTTTTACAGTATTTTAGAAGACAAGTACACTGAAAACATACAATTCGATGAGTCGGGTTTCATATATGCCTGTGGTTACATATCGTTCAAGCAATGTTCAAGAATAAAATGTGAAGAATGTTTGACTTCGCTTAGAAATAAGGAAAAGATAAATGACAGCTACTTCAATCAAATAAATAGGGGCGGACTTTCAGTTCCTGCAGATTTTATTTTATCAGTGTGTAAACATGTTGTTGGAATTACGCAGGCACTAATTCCTGATAAGTTTGAGGATCAATTTTTAAAATGTAAATGTAACAATCAACGCCAAGTAATTCAAAATCTTAGTCTACTCGGTATTTCATCAGATATTGAATTGTCAGAAACCGCCGAGAAAACCTGTACCTGTGGATGTAATGTTATGACAATAGTCACAAGTATTGTCTTAACAATGAGTAACATTTTGTTAAATAATTACAGGAAGTTGAGGAATGAACGGGTAACTTGCCATAGTAATCACAGAAAACTTGCTATTCTTTGTTAGAGGCCAACCTGTTGTATATTTTGTAAATGGTCAAATAAATATTGAAAGCAAATTGGTTTTGTTACTCCAAGTAAGCCCTACTCACTCTTGACAATCCTTTTACTTTAATGTTGAAAAGAACAAATATTATTTCGTTATTTCAATTTGTTTTCGTGGCGAAGCACACGCATCAACAGCTGGCCGGCTGCTATGGCCATCCCAGTTCAGAGAAGTGCAGCGTTGCAAGGTCGAACGCCGCGGCCTTCCGTAGAGCCGGCCATGTATAAACAGTAACTTATGAACTAGGCCTAGAGCGTTCATATTTATGATTTTAATGAAAGTAATGTTGAATTTCTTAAGTGATCAGTTTTCTTTGCCGATCAGTGCATATAAATAGATTACGTTGAAAGGGCCAAGAAAGTGGTTCAAATAACAATGGAGAGGTATTTTTATAGACGTTTTGTTGTATTACACTCGTAACTCAGCAAGCTTAACTCTCACACGTCCATCTTTCGATTTGGACCATTAATGTGTAATAATTTGATCAAATTGAGTCATTTACAGCGCTATAATTCTATAACAAATTTCCATGCCTGCTGTCAGTGAGATATTCTCACTTAAAGCTAACTTTGGTTACAAACATGAACAAAGGGTTAATGGTATTCTGTTCAGTTTTTATGGATTTAGGTTTAGGGTGCCTGAAACACTGAACTTAAATCTATACCTCTATATATATAAAAATAAAAGTTTGTCTGTTTTTTCTGATTTTCCACGTAAGTTTGAGTTATTAACGCGTTTCAGACTGCTTTATGACGGTTGCGCGCAAAAACAAAATTTTTGTCTGTCTGTCTGTTTGTCTGTGTACAAATTTGCACGCACATCACTCGAGAACGGCTGAGTGGATCAACGTAAAATTTGGTACAGAAGTCCATCAGAGGCACGAAAGTAATCATTGATGTAACTCTTCTCCATTCCTCGCATAAAAGTGGGCCTACCCCCTTAAAATGCATGCTGAAATGGGCGTAGAAAAACGAGTCAAAGCTCATTTTCAGCGTCTCAATGTGAGAAACCAAACTCGGGAGCCTTACGAGCCTCGAAAACTACATTTTAAGGTCCTAAAACCAACAGTTTTTGAGATATACACAGAAAATTAATTTCATTTATTAAGCTATTGAAAGAATGCAAGCCGGTAACCATGGCAACTCAATCTCAGAAGTCCATCTATTTCTGTTAAGACGCAATGCCAATACGTTTATTACAATACTGTGAACGTTCGCAAACGGCTATAAGGTTATCACGGAACTAATTTAAGCTGTAAAATTCATCAATACGTATATAATGCGCTTAAGGGGGCCAAGGGGTACTAAATGTCTATTATATCCCTATTTCTATATTTTTAAATTATTATTATGATTATTAATATATTATGGCGTACAAGGACGAGCAAAACTCATTTTCAGCCCCTCTGTGGCTGCGAGGCTACTACGTTTTAAGGATCTAAGACCACGTTTCTGAGATATTCCCAGAAAACTAATTTCATTTAATAAACTAATAAAGACCACCTCGTGGCGCAGTGGCTATAATTGAATCGGTCATTTCTAAAAGGCCCTTTCTGACATGTTACTTATTGCTGTACTAAGGGGCGTAACTACGAGGTCATCTGTCCCTTTTCTCACATGTTCGGTGAAAAAGAACCCCAATCCATGCTTAACTCATTTTCACCAAACATGTCAGAAAAGGGGCAGATGACCTCGTAGTTATGCCCCATAGAACAGCAATAAGTAACATGTCAGAAATGGCCGTTTAGACATGACCGATTCAATTGTTGGCTGTCACCCCCGAGGTACCGGGTTCGATCCCCGGCTCTGCGAAGAATTTAAATTTATTTGTATGGTCTGGTACGGGGTCTCCCAGCCTCGTGATGCAAAATGGGAACCTGCCGGATGCTATGGTAGGAGGAGGAATCGAAAGGAACTGGCCACCCTACCACACGCAAACTCCGGCCCGGGGTGCCTGGTTAGTGATCCCTTGACTTAGTCAGAGTCTCTTATTAGGGTCGCCTACATCCCTGGAGGGGATTTGGCACTCTTTTATTTTATAAACTAATAAATAGATGACGAGTACAGAAGAAGACCAAATCAGGAGCTGTAACTTATAGATATACAGAGAAAATCACAGATGTGGCCAGGAAGAGAAGTCTGGCTTTCTATGGACATGTCTCATGGATGAACCCAACAAGACTAACAAACCGGCTTCTCAACTACTGGGAGAAGAGATAGAGCGTGACACAGTCACTAACAGTAGTTAACAAGTATATCCAAGAATTGAAGATAATGAAAAGTGATATTAGAAGCCGATCACATCTCAGAAAGATACTTAAACAAAAGAGTTTTCAGGACAGACCACCCTGTAAGAAAACCGGCATCATCTGGACACATAGCCAGAGAATGTGCGAATATTGGGCAAACATCAAGTCCCTCGCCGAGCTGAAAATTTGAACGTCGTGGTCCTTAGCTGGCTCAACCGAAAGAAGAAGAAGAACAACAACAAGAAGAAACTAATGAAGTAATGCAAGCCGGTAACCATGACAACAGTGTCACAAAAATTGACATCCAGCTTTCCATCTATTTCTGTAAGAAGCAATGCCACTCAATTTATTAAATGTATGTTAAAGTTTGCAAATGACTATAAGGTTATCGTGGAATCAAACATAGACTGTAAAATTAAACAATGCGATTAAAGGGGTCAACGGGTACCCTAGAATTTTTACACGTGACCTACACATGCGATATGCGATATGTTGTACAGAAGGTCTACCAAACTGCAACATTATTTTCAAAAATTCCTGAATAGGAATAGTGTTTTTTGCAGCTTTTGGGAATTTGGGCCATTGGAGGCTAAAAATCCCGAATTTTCATGCACCACGAGCTTTTATAATTCATTAAAGGGGCTTCCTGGGGATGGGGACTTTTCCACAACGGCGAGGGTCAGTTTTAATTTGACATATATTGTGATTCGTCTACGAGGTTTTCATTATTATTTTCACGTCAGGAAGTACACGTTAGGTGAATTTAGTTTGAGAGCACATTTTAAGTAATCATATTTTTGTCGACAAACGGATTCATCGTAAAGATGATTTTGTGTGGTTGATATACCTTTATGTTTATGTACGCCTATAATTCTTGTTCGGGTGCTTGGAGCATCGTAAAATTAGGTATTTTAACCATGAGCCAATACACCAATCATTTATAAAACTCTTCAACGTATTTCTCATAGAAGGGTGGGTATAAGGAACAACTTTTCAAAATACATGCTAAAATAGGCGAAAAATAAAAATTATCCTAGAAGGACGACCAGAGCATATGTTGTGCTACTCAATGTGTGACACAAAACTAGGGAGTCTATAAAGGGTCTCCGAAATCCACATTTTACGGCCCTTAAATTAACAGTGTCTGCGATATACCCAGAAAACTAACTTCGTTCTAATAAACTTATGAAGGAATGATAAGCCCCTAAGCATTGGAACAGTATCTCAATTGATAACGTCTGGTTATTAATACCGAAGACTGTTCGAAGAGCGGGTACTTCTGCTAGTATAATATAAAAATCAATGTTGGTTTGCCTGTTATTTATAAAAATCTACATCGTTTCACCGATCTGAACCAAAATGTGTATACTTATCCTTTGGAACCCGACGAGTAACACTTTCTCCCTTTAAATTTCGGACAGACCAGTCTATTCCCTGCATTTAGGCCCTTTGGCACAAATCTAAACCGTTTCACCGATCTCATCCAAAATTTGTATACTTACCCTTTGGAAACCTGCGAGTAAGACTGTCTACATGAAATATCGGACAGACCACTCCATTCCCTGCATTTAGGCCCTTTGGCACAAATCTACACCGTTTCACCGATCTGAAACAAAATTTGTATACTTACCCTTTGGAACCCTGCGAATAAAACTGTCTACATGAAATTTCGGACAGACCACTCCATTCCCTGCATTTAGGCCCTTTGGCACAAATCTACACCGTTTCACCGATATGAACCAAAATTTGTATACATACCCTTTGGAACCCTGCGAGTAAGACTGTCCACATGAAATTTCAGACAGACCACTCCATTCCCTGCATTTAGGCCCTTTGGCACAAATCTACACCGTTTCACCGATCTGAACCAAAAGTTGAATACTTACCCTTTGGAACCCAACGAGTTTACATGAAATTTCGGACAGACCACTCCATTCCCTGCATTTAGGCCCTTTGGCACAAATCTACCCCGTTTCACCGATCTGAACCAAACTTTATGTATTTACCCTTTGAAACCCGACGAGTAACAATGCCTACTAGAAATTTCAGACAGACCACTCCATTCCCTGCATTTAGGCCCTTTGGCACAAATCTAAACTGTTTCACCTAATTACAACGAATTTTACATACCGTTTGAAACCCTGCTGGTAACAATGTCCATTTGATATTTTGGACAACCTTCGCCATCATCTATATTTTGAATAACAGACAAAAGGAACTTGGGAAACACGTTTTAAGGCCCTAGAACCATTCCTGTAGGCTACGTGGTAGTGTAACTGTAAGAATATTTTAATAAGTCTATTGTTGACTGACAAAGCGGGCTGCATCACGCCGCCACTACCGGTGTTCTGGAGCAAAATTGCAAAAATAATTGCATCTTGCGCTGCTTATAAATTGCAGTCACGGGGAGTAATTAGTACAAAAATATTCTTAGGCCCCTGAAAACAGTTATCGTCATGAAAAGATGATGCATCTCTATAAGTGCGATGGCGTTGGTGCAGTAGGCCTACATTGAGGGGTAGATCAGCTGCAATAAGCATTGGTGCTTTCAAATTTACTTTCATTTATTCCTATCCTTATCCTTCAGCGCTATGTGGCGCTAAATGAAACTGTTTTTACCTTAGGAGCTCGGGACAGCCAATGTTCTCCAAAGTGCTCTGATTATTTTCCTACAGCGCTATGCGACAACAAACGACACTATTGGTCTCTACTTTGTCTAATCTCTGAAGGAAGCCGCTGACTGAGAGCGAAGCGAGCATAGTGGCGCTAGGGTACCAGGTATGCGGTGCGACTATGCGCTCCTTAGCCTGGGGTATTAAATAATAAGGGGTATGTTTACATTAATTATTGATTTTTGATACTTAATAAGTAGTTAATTAGTTAATTAATTGGTGCGGCGCGAGTTACTGTCGGCCGCGGAGCGGCCGGCAGAGCGTCGTCGTTCTCGCAAATAAGGTGTTCTATGGAACTCGTTGATAATAATAATTCTCTACTTTTCTAACAACCAATGAGAAATAGGCCATAGACAGTGCCTTTTATTTCACTTACTCCTCTTTCTAATCATACGTTTCAATTCGTTTGTAAATTACATGTATTGTGTCAGTAATGTAGTTAGCAAATAGCCGTTTCCCTATTCATTATTATCATTATCATTACGGGAAACTGACGTGAATATTACGTCCATTATACCGTACTACGCATCACCCCCACTACCACCACAAAAGTTATATTTTTACATTTCTTTTTCTGTTAGTTAAAGTATAATGAGCCAGTTCTGTAGTATAATTCATTATCTATCTATCTATCTATAATATAAAAAAATTAATTGCTGTTCGTTAGTCTCGTTAAAACTCGAGAACGGCTGGACCGATTTGGCTAATTTTGGTCTTGAATTATTTGTGGAAGTCCAGACAAGGTTTAAATGGTGAATATATATGACAGTTGTAGCGCACGAAAAGATTCAACAAATGAGTGACGGCACGCGAATCGCTTAAACAAAGTCCCGTATGCGTTCATATACCATTCATCCGATTGCTATGAAACTTTGGTTGTGCTGTTGTGCACACTCCATGAAAGGTTTCTGACTTAGGAAATCCTTTTTACAATAGGTAGCGCACGAGTAGATTCAACAAATGAGCGACGACGGCCGAAGCGTTTCAACCAAGTCCTGTATGCGTTCACATACCATTCGTCCGATAGCGATGAAACTTGGGTGAGAGGTTGTGTACACTACAGGCAAGGTGTCTGGCTTAGTAAATCCATGTTATAATCGGTAGCGCACAAGTAGATCAACAAAATGTGCGACGACGAGCGAAGCGTTTCAATCAAGTCCCGTATGCCTTTATATACTATTCGTCTGATAGTGATGAAACTTGGGTGAGATGTTGTGTACACCTCAAAGAAGGTTTCTGGTTGAGTAAATCGACTTAACAATAGGTAGCGCACGATTAGATTCAAGAAATGAGCGACGACGGCCGAAGCGTTTCAACAAAGTCCTGTATGCGTTCACATACTATTCGTCCGATAGCGATGAAACTTGGGTGAGAGGTTGTGTACACTACAGGCAAGGCGTCTGGCTTAGTAAATCCATGTTATAATAGGTAGCGCACGAGTAGATTCAACAAATGAGCGACGATGCGCGAAGCGTATCAACAAAGTCCCGTTTGCGTTCACATACCATTTGTCCGAAAGCGATGAAACTTGGGTGAGATGTTGTGTACACTTCAGGGAAGGTTTCTGGGTTAGTAAATTCACTTTACTATAGGTATCGCAAAAGTAGATTAAACAAACGAGCGACGACGCACGAAGTGTTTCAACATAGTCCGGTATACGTTCATATACCATTCGTTTGATAGCGACTAAACTTGGGTGAGTTGTTGTGTACACTCCAGGGAAAGTTCCAGGCTTAGTTAATCCATTTTACAATAGGTAGCGCTCAAGTAGATTCAACATATGCGCGAAGGCGCGCGAAGCGTTTCAACAAAGTCCCGTATGCGTTCATATACCATTTGTTCGAAAGCGATGAAACTTGGGTGAGATGTTGTGTAAACTTCACGGGAGGTTTCTGGCTTAGTACATCCATTTTACAATAGGTATCGCACAAGTAGATTCAACAAATGAGTAACGGCGTGCGTATCGTTTAAAAAAAATCCGCATGCGTTCATATACCATTCATGCGATTGCAATGAAATTTGGACAAATGTTGTTTCCACTCCCGCAAAGATTTCTGATTTAGTAAATCCATTTTACAATTGGTAGCCCACGATTAGATTCAATTAATGGGCGATAGCGCGTGAATCGTTTCAACCAAGTCCCGTATGCGTTCATATTACATTCATCCGATTATCATAAAACTTTGGGGAGTTGAGCACAGTCCTGCGAAAATGTATGAATTTGTAAATCCGTTTTTCAATGTGTGGCGCACAAGTAGATTCAACAAATGAGTGTCGTCGCACGAATCGTTTAAGCAAAAACCCGTATGCGTTCATATGCCATTTATCCGATTGCGATGAAACTTTCATGAGTTGTTGTGTACACACCAGGGAAGGTTTTCACTTAGTGAATCCATTTTACAATAGGTAGCGTACGAGTAGATTCAACAAATGAGTGACGGCGCTCGAATCGTTTCAACAAAGTCCCGTATGCGTTCATATAGTCTACCATTCATTTCATTGCGATGAAAATTTGGTGAGTTGTTCAGCACGCTCCCATGGTTTTATTGAGATAGTAAATCAATTTTACAATAGTTAAGAGGTGTTTAACGGAAAAAGAACAAGTAGTTCCGTGAAGAACTATACAGCCTATTTTCATATATCCTACTGATGTTAATTGCCACTATCAACATACACAATTTCAGTTTGATTGCTGTAATAGATTCGTAGATATTGAGAACCGACTAAATATTTCGGATGGTCGCCATGTTGGATTTTATATATGTAGGTCCTAGAGTTGTGTACTGTTACATGCAGATTATTGTGAACGTGTAGTATTCAAACTTCAATCGCATAGTGTACCCAACTGTCATCATGCGGAACATGTGTTCGTATCCCAGCTAACTCACGGTCTTTCTAGGTATGGGACGTTCCTGCCAACCATACGACCACATGCTCAGGATTTGAGTCTACCAGGTAACTACTCTACATGAAATACACAACATATTCCTAAAAATCAATATTTACTGGTCTAAAATCATGGCTATACAACAAATACAAATAAAGGACAAATTATATTTAATTCCCACCAATAAAAATAGGGTTATTTTGTGAGTTTTCTTCATAAAATAGTGCTACACTGCACTCAAATCTAATTCTAGCATCCTATCATCGATACTTTCAGACTACCATGGGTTTCCATAGTGTTCATCATGTGATACAATTACTTAACTGGAGTATCATAACACAAAAGTCACATATCACCTCAAAATGACATTAATAAAACATTTCTCCGTTCCTTACGGCATTTACTTTAATTAGCATAAATTCATTATTTTCTGCATTAATTAATAAATATTTGTTGTGTCATGTGGATCATCTTCCTTCTTTCCGTCAATTATGAACGCTTTAAGAAAAGTGGTCCTTATCCCTTCCAAAATAAACATGGATAGAATATTTTATAGTTTCACCATACAACGATTTTTCTGGGTCTTGTCGTTCTTATATCGTTACAAACGTGTCATGTTCTTAGAAATCACATACCCGTCTGCATAACTTAGTGTGAACTGGCAAGAATGCATTCTAAAAAGATGCCTAACAATTTATTTGGTTCAGTGTTCCTCTTCAGAGAATAACTGGGCCAAATATTATCCGATTTCTTTGATCCAATAACGTATGTGTGTTGCAACACATCATTCAATTCAATTGGCATCAACAAACCACTCCTATCATAATTGCATATTGAAATATCGAGATTCTTCAGTGTCCTACTGTGACCCTCATTTAAAGGACTGGTCGACCGACCTTCCCCTTCCCCCAGCAGGCAATAAAATTCGTTCCAGCAGGCTAGTCAAGATGGCTGCCGCAGCAGTGGTCTATTCCCCCACTTCCCTCATCTGCTGTCAAGGTCAGATTTGTTTACAACTGCAGTACAGTAAAGTTACGCTAGGTGTGGCTCCTAAGTAATTGAGTCATTTAATTATTTAACACCTATAATTAGTGTATTGGGCTCAACTTGGCTCCTTATTAACATTCATGGCTGGGGATGACTTTGGTGATAGCCTTGCCGTTCTATGGTGAATACTGTGGCTTTAGACGCGCATCATAACGAAAATCCAAGATTTTCGCCAGCAGCTGTCACAATAATATATAAGGAAATCTGCGTTTCCTGAACGAAGAATATGATCCTTACCTCTCAGGGTAGATCATTCATATACATGCTCACGGAGTCTCAACGGATCTCAGTCGTGGCCATAATTCATGCAAGCGATGGCAACAGACAGGCTCTGTCCAATTCGCTGCGAATAATACAGTATGCTCAACGGCGATACTACTCGTAGATTTAGCCAACTTCTCACCTAACGCGCAAGCTATACTAGTTGGTCCCCGCAATTATTTATTACGTAAATCACTGGATTCTACGTTAATTCTGCACGCGATATGCGGCTTCAAACAATACTTCACATAGATGACTCAATTATTAAGGCACCCGCGCTCTTTCTGTAATAATACTTAAGCCAAAGCTCTAAATAGATCCTAATAACAAGGTATGAATTTACTGGCTTACTTTACTTTAATGGTCCTCAAATATAATCCTAAGGATTGACCATATCAAATATTCATTCAACATTTCACTGACACTGAAAAATTCTCGTATCTCGCTATATTCCACAATACTTTCTTACTGTTTACCAAAATACAGTATCTTTATATTAGACATGACACAATTTGAACATTATTTAGGCCAAAATGCCTATTACTTTACTGTTGCCGACCCCATATTATTATTATTATTATCATTCATTTAACGTTACCGTTACATTCATCACTATTTTTGGCCTGAATGGCCTTAAACAAATCACCTTCCACGCCATATTTTATTCAAGACGAGTGGTGAAAACTCGTTCAGTAAGTGACTGTGACATCTTAGTCTCAAAGTGATAAAATCGTTATATGGTGAACTATTTAGTTATAATAACATAATGAATTGGTACTCACTTTTTCTTTTCGCTGGATAGTGCCAGCAGCTCAACCTGCGACCCACCATGATGCTTGACTTAAGCCATCATGTTATAATTTTCACAACACTTAATTTCACATATTTTCCACCTGATAAACATACTCTTATCAGTGGCCTCATTCACTTTCACACAATGCATATTAATCACTATACACATGAACACTTTTAAATCACTATTACACAATTTATTTACACTTATTCACTATTTCACAGGTTGATCCTTAAATCGGACTTCTCCTACGCCTGATCTCAGAGATGCGATGCAATTACGCCAACCGCTGGTCTTCGTGAAATCTAACAGCGTTTACGGACGTTCGGTCCTCGTCACCTGCAACATCGTTCAGCTCACTGTCAAGATGAAGTGGCGATGCTTCCCCAAGCTCCCATCATTGTAGTGATCCTGCTGATAATGTCATATTCAACACTGACAGTACCTCCTGGTATGTGTAATGTTCACAAACATTATAAGTTATACTTTCGCTGTGGCGAATTTATATTTGCGTCAGATAATAGATAAATATCTGTATTAAATTAACTTCGACGCACTTCATGATTATACTTATGAAGCTGTATGACTTGCTTCCATTGTTCTTTTAACGGCTGAGCGTCGATACTTTAACATTTGGCGCGCTCACTAGCGGCGTATAAGTTACGTGTATACTGCTGAATAACGTGAGACGAACTGGTGAAGACTGGAGAACAACTGGCTTGGCTTGCCTTACTCCTCCTATATAAAGGTTTCTCGTATAAAATAGTCCACTGGACATGTGAGAGCGACTCCTATCTTGAAATAATACCTCTTCAGCCGAAATGACATATACACCTTGTTTATTTAGGTGTGGAGGTTTCATAACCGTTCGCGTGCCGGCGATCGCTTCGGCCAATTAATTATAATTAATTGCCTTAGTTCAGCGCGTGGGGACGCCATCGTGGTAATTCCCCCTTGCCTGGTCAGCAAATCACTCCTCTCGAGCGTAGGCTAGGTTGTAATTCGTTCATTTGGAGATACAGGCATTAATTTAGGTGAAAAATCACTCCTAAATTACCTCTCCATGAATATATTCACCTGGGTGTACATTTCACACCATCTCATTGCTCCACTTAGCGGTAATTAATTAATTTCCGTGTGCAGTCGTTCCCACCATAGCTTCCATCGTTGTCAAGTGGTGAATACCCGAGTCATTAATTTTGGGCTGTCTTCTATGTCCAGACGGAAATAGTCCGCTCGGCGCCTAGGGTTACCACCCACTTGCCAAGTGTAATTTGTAAAATGCCAAACTAGCCTCCTTCGTTCTTATATGCTTAGAAAACGTATATTTTCTTGCATTTGGTTGCAATTCTTTACCTTAAATTGCTATGATATTCACATATAGGTCGTGAAATCATGCTACATTATTATATCTCATTATATAACACATTGCTCTTCAGGTTCCCTAAAACTGTTCCCCCTCAGAGACCAATGGTTCGACTCTAGGCATAATCATGTGTCTGGTCTTCTCTGATGAGTTCGATGCCAGACTGCCGTGACTGATTGGGCACATTTTTCCCCTGCTAAGCTCGGAAAATTCACTTCACAAGTGAATTTTTCGGGCCCCTCAGATGGCATCGACTCCATGCAGTATTTACTTTAAGCGGTCAGTGCTCTCGGCAATGGGATCCCTCGTTCCCCATTCCACTCTGTCTGCCGTCTCGTAGACTCTTGTTCTGTCTTCTCAATTGTTCATTCATCTCCTCTAGCTCCGCAGCGGCTTCCCTCAACTGGTCATTAAGTTCCTTCAGTTGACAGCTGCATTCTCCCTTCGGATCCGTTGGGTCTGCGAGCTGGTCGCTTCGCTCCGTTCCTTCCTGGGACTGCAAGCTTTTCTCAAGATTCTTTCCGTGCATACGTAATGACTCCCCGTCCACTTGGGTATGCATTGCTTGCTCCTCTCTTGTATCATAATCCTCTGGTGGACTATACAACTTCAAATTAGCTGCTTTTACAACGACTTCTCTACCTGTTGCTTCGTCATTGGTCCGATATGCATTATTTTGCAAGTCCCTTATAATCAGGTAGGGTCCGTGATAGGCATGCTGAAATTTCTTATATTTCCTGCTCTCTGGATCTGAACTAGCGGGTTTCTTCAATAAGACGTATTCCCCCACGAGTAATGGTCTATGATAGCGTTTCCTCCTGTTTCTCCGCTGCCGTCTGTCTGCTTGTTTCTTGAGATACTCGAACGTTCTTTGGATCCTCAATTCACGTCCAGGCTGTGCATCGATGGGTGTCCGAATGACATTATTCCATGGCCTCTCTGGTCTTCTATCAAGATGTAGGCTCACTGGCACCTATCCTGTCACTTCATGCACGGTATTGTTGATACAATATTCAATAATCTCAAGTACGTCAATCCATTTCCAATTCTCAGTAGAGCAGTATATCTTCATGTACTTTTGCAGTTCCCTCATTACTCTTTCAGCCGAATTCGACTCCGGGTGTCGAACTGTGGATAAAATCTGTCTTATACCCAGATTTTCCAACTCCCTGCGAAATTGTACGCTGGTAAAACAGCTCCCATGATCAGATAAGATATTCTCCGGCTGCCCTAATATAGGAATGATTCTTTCCTTCAGCCTCTTGAGTACCTGTTTTGTACTGGTTTTCTGAATTGGACACAGGACTACCATTTTCGAAAACACGTCTAGTGCAACTAGGATGTGTCTATTTCCTCTTCTAGCTCTAGGAAGCGGCCCAAAGTTGTCCAATGCCAGAAGCTGACATGGCTTCTCTCGCAAGAGTGGTATAGGTTTCTGCCTCATTAAGTACGAGTTAGGCTTTACTCGTTGGCACATATCACATGTCCTGATTATATTCCTGACTGTCTCTCGAAGTTTTGGCCAAATAAATGCTTCTTTAAGCAGGGCAACAGTCTTATCTACACCGGAGTGACCAAAAGCTCGGTGTGCTAAACATACTAGCCTTCTCTGCAATGCTGGTGGTACAACAATCCTGGGTCTGGTGTGGTCTGAATCGCTCCACTTATGTAGCATCTGGTTAAACCATAGATATTCCGCTGATAGTGCTTCGGCTTCCACATACATCGGTGTTCCTCTGTCCAGATTTCCCTCGAAGTAATTAATCATCAACCGTATCCAGGGATCTTCACGTTGAAAAACGGTGATGTTCCTCAGATCATCCAAGGTCTTCTGGTCTCTATCTTCTATCTCGATAGCTAGAACTTCTTCTTCATCAGCTGTAGGGTATCTGCTCAGCAAGTCAGGTATAATATTGTCCTTCCCCGGGCAATACTCTATTTCCACTTGAAATTGCTGTATGTACAGGGACCATCTCGTCAGTCTTTGACTCGACAAGTCAGTTTTCAACAGGAACGTTAGGGCTTTATGGTCTGTTCTTAATATAATTCTAAAGCCGTAGACTAGCTTTCGCCAATACTGTAGGGCATACAGTATCGCGAGTAATTCGATCTCCGTGACCGTATAATTCCTTTCATTAGGTTTCAACCTTCTGCTTATAAATGCAATGTAAGTTTTCTCCTCTGGCCTGTCCACATTCTCCTGATATAACATTGCTCCGATACCTATAAATGATGCGTCAGTCTGGATAATAAATGTCTGAGTGTAGTCAGGATATCCCAATTTTACATAATCTAACAGCATCTGTTTAGACTTTACGAAGGCTTCCTCGCATTGCTCCGTCCAGCGCCATCTTCCTCCCTTCTTCAATAAGTCTTGGAGTGGTGCTACGGTCTCGGTATACTTTGGGCAATGGTTCGAAAAGAATCCAATAACGCCTAGATATTGCCTGACATTCTTTACCTTCGTTGGTCTCGGGAAATGTTTAATAACTTCCAATTTTCCCCGATTAGGTCTGACTCCTTGTGCATCTATCACATGGCCTAGAAATTTAACTTCTCTCTGAGCAAAGTTAGACTTCTTTATATTGACCTTAAAGTTAGCCTGACTTAGGTCATATAACAACTTGCGTAGATCTCTGACGTGTTCCTCAACTGTTTCAGATGTCAATAGTATATCATCTACGTAACATATGGTTGTGGCTTTTACTTCTTCAGACAGGTTCCGATCTAGCGCTCGTATCAACGCTGAACCTGCTGTTTTTAATCCAAATGGAAGACGTACATAAGAATAGGTATGCTGGTCAAATAAAAACCCAGTTAACAAGCTTGTTTTCTCCTCCAGAGCAAGATGGTGAAAACTTGCCGTCAGGTCAAGATTTGAGAACACAGTCTTTCCTTTGAACCTTCTGAGAACCTCCTTAATGGGCGGCACTTTGTCAAATTCCGGTATAACCTTGGAATTCAAATTTCGTAGGTCCAGGCATATCCTCACACTTCCGTCCTGTTTAGGTACAACTACCAGTGGGCTGACATAGGGTGTGGCTGTCTTCACAATGACGCCTGCCTCCAGCATTTCCTGTATTGCTTCTTTGACTTTTAAATAATGTTTCTCAGCTACAGGATACGGCTTCTGTTTAAATGGTGTCCAATCGCTGACTTGGAACGCATATTGGAAATTCTTGATCCGGCCAGGTCTCGAATCAAAGACTCCTTTATACTCAAATAGCAGTTCCCTTAGCATTTGCTTATGTTCTGGACCAATTTTAGCTTCCTCAATCTTCTCCTCCAGGCATTGTTCAAATTTTGGTTCGAGGTCCTTTTCAATGTCTGCGGCCAGTGTTGCCAACTCTTCCTCGATGTCTTCTGTTGTCGACACTGCATCCCCAGACATATCTCCGTATGTATGCCATACGTACTCTTCTGGTCTCGTTTCATTGTGCTTTAATGAGAGCTATAAATCTTCCTTTCCCTCACTTGCGCGAAACATAACAATGTCTTGCGAGAGATCTATAAAATCTTTATATTCTCTTATGAAATCCATTCCAACTATGAGGTTAAAAGGCAGCTTATTTACAAGTAGAAAGCTCTGTGAGAATGTAGAGTTCCCTATCTGCAGATCTAAAAATACTTGGTATCTGCATATCATAATTTTATCTGGTATGACACCTTTTATTTTCACGCTTGAAATAGGTATTTTCAATACGTGGATTTTACTCTGGATTTCATTATATAGTGCCTGTGTTATTAAGCACACTGTTGACCCTGTATCAATGAGACTTCTTATCTTCATGCCCGCAATGTTTACAATAATAATGGGTAGTTCCCTTCTTACATTGACCGTCCCTTCATCTAGGTCTTCGATAAGCTCCTCAGGTTTGGCAATCCAGTTGACAACATTTACTGCATTCCATCCTGAACTTATCTCTCTTTGGTCATTTAATTTTGGCGTTTTTTTTCAATTGCTCCATTCTTTGTGGAGTTCTTCTGCCTGTCTTCATACTGTTGAAGTTCCAGACTTTTGGCACCGTCATCACTTTTATATATGTCGAGTGACCTTCTATTTCTAATCGCTTCATCCCAATGAACTCGCGATTGTCTCGGGTCATCTCCGCGCTCTTCCATGTATCTTAAAGATGCGTGATAGCGTTCTTCCGCCTCTTCATCGAACCCGCGACTCTGCTCTTGGGATCTCCATCCTTGGTTGTTCCCATTTCGGCCGTAACTCCTTCTGTCATCAGGCTGCTGGTCTCTGGTACCGCGATGATTCCAGTTTTTCCTCCCTCGGTTTCCACGGTTCGATCCTCCTCGATATGCTGGCCTCCAATTCTGGTTTTCACGTCCTTCACGTTGCCAGTCTGATTTTTCAGTTTCGGTGCTCGTAGACTTGCTTTTTGTCTGCACCTTAGTCGGTTCAGTCGGTGTAGTCGTCATGTTGACTTGTTCCACGTTTCGACTTTGCGTTGTGTGCTGCACTGTGGTTAGATCGAGTTGTCTCAGCACCTCCTCCATATCGATCGCAGTTTTTGCGTTTGCTGAGATTAGTAGACGTTGTACTTCGTACGGTAGCTGCTTGGCTATCGCTATGCACAAATCTGACTCGCTTAGCCCTTCATCAAGCTCCCGGAAACGGCATAATTGACTCACAAAGAACTCTCCGTACTTTGATGGATTACTAGTACTGTAACGCCTGGAATACAGGTCCAATCTGAGGTTCTGTTGTATGCTCGCATTCCAGTATCTGCTTAAAAATGCTTGGCGAAATTCATCAACGGTGTCGAATGTGTACCGAAAACTCCTAAACCATAAGGCACACTCGCCTTCAGTTAATTTTTCAATCGCTCTCAGCCTTCGCTCTGGCGGTACTTTCGCGTCATTCAAGTACTCGGAAACTTCTTTAAGCCAGTACTTGGGTGTCATGTTAGAATTACTCCCAGAGTATTTCTTTGGTTTCTCATCACTAGCCCTTACAACTGTGACTATTTGATTTTGAACAGCATTTTCATGCGTTGTTGACATGGCAATTGGCATACCAGGTGTGGTATACGGGCTGTCATTTGACATGGCTGCATTCTTTGGAGTAGGCTGTATTTCTATATCTGCCCATTTGTTTCTCCTATTCTCGTCTACACTTCCTTCGCTAGACCTAGGATTCCGCAACATGGATTCCTCCTGCGCGATCATTCGAGTCTCGATTTGGCTGTCCCTATTTTCTGCCCTTTACAAACGAGCTAATACCCCTCGTTCTATTTTCTCTAGGCGATCTCGGTTTCTTTCTGCCATAGAAAATACCTTTTCCTTGTTATCTTTAAGGTTTTCCTTCAGGTGGGTAATTTCCCCCGCTAGACTTTCTCTTACTTCGGCAAGAGTCTTATCGCTGGCTTCAGTCTTTAAGCCTTCTCGAAGTTCTAATTCTTCTCGTAAGCCTGTAACTTCCTTTTGAATGTGACCTTGTATATGAGAGATTTCAGTCCTTATTTTCGTGATTTCTCCCTGGTCCTCATCCTGCCTTTTATGAATAACTGCTAGGTCACTCTGAGTTTGTTCCAACTCTTTCTGCACCTTCCCGACCTGTCTCTTCTTATTTGACATTATCTCCTTATTCTCTTGATTAGAAGTTTTTATTTCCTGGATTTCCTTGCATTGATCAAGGATATTCTGATCTTGTTTTCTCAAGGCTTCGTCTACCGCCTTGGCGTAACCTGCCATTCGCGTATTCCATTTTACATCGCTATCCTCGAGCCTTTGATCCACGGTCTGAGTGAACGTATTAAATTGCTCTAGTTGACGTTTAGTATTAGCTTCATTCTGACTCTGAATGTCTTTAAGCTCCATGGACATACTGCTTAAACTATCGTTAATCTCACGCTGTGACTCTCTGCACGCTTGCAGATTATTCTCAAGTTTTAACTCAATAGACTCAAAGCGTTTATCGTTATCAGCTTGCATTTCTGAGACCACGCTAACAATATTAGCTCGATTATTCTCTAATTGAATATTTACTTCGGCTTGACTAGCCTCTAGTCTAGTGTTTACTGTGACCAACATCTGGCTCACCTCAGTCTGATTAACCTCTAATCTAGTGTTTACTGTGGCCAACATCTGGCTCACCTCAGTCTGATTATTATCCAATTGAGTATTGACTGTAGCCAATCTCTCTGCTATTTCATCCTTAAATGCTTTAGATTCTTCCTTACTCTTAGCATTAGTATTATCAAAATGTTCTCTCAACTCAGCAATACACCTGAGTACTTCCTCAGTTACAGCCATCCTGTATTTCTTAATTTGAGATTCAGGTAGGCCGCAGCTGAACATGCCGGCGCGTTCTATTGGAAAGGAAAGGATTCCGATCCCACGACAACAACAACAACATATCACAAAGTGCCAAAAACCACCTATGGAATGGGTATAGACCCTCGTACCCGTCTGACAACAGTATCTGACGTCTGAATATCATCTAGAAAGACTCACAATCGCTCAAACAAAGTTTGAGGAAAAATATTATTTTTATGGTTTTCCCCATGAAAGCCATGCTATTATTATGGGGTTTTCTGAATCCCATAAGCCATCCACGTACTGGGCGCCATGATAAATGAATTATCATGGGAGGTGGTCTTCGTTATGACATCGCAGTAACCATCCAAGGTCTTGGTTGTACTGTCGAATGCCCCACTTGGGTCTCGCCATGATAATGTAGAAGGGATGACACGCTTTGGCCGGTTTGTGCAATGCCAAGATCACTCATATTGCACTGACGCAGGCGGTTCCATAATGAATTAATACCGTCCCACATTGCTTGGGCCATGATAATTAAAGGGGGTTGTGTGTAAGCTACATTTACATTTAAGCATGTCTTATGGAGGATTATCAACATTTATTTTACGTGATGGCTTATTAACAAATGGGATGCGGCCTTTTCCTATTCTGTCCTAATTTCTATGCTGTATTTGCTTCTTCCATTAATATCTTGGCCGACTTTAGTAGTACCGGTGACTCAATCCTAGTACCGAGACATGTCCTCCATGTACCCAACTGTCATCATGCGGAACATGTGTTCGTATCCCAGCTAACTCACGGTCTTTCGAGGTATGGGACGTTCCTGCCCACCATACGACCACATGCTCAGGATTTGAGTCTACCAGGTAACTACTCTACATGAAATACACAACATATTCCTAAAAATCAATATTTACTGATCTAAAATCATGGCTATACAACAAATACAAATAAAGGACAAATTATATTTAATTCCCACCAATAAAAATAGGGTTATTTTGTGAGTTTTCTTCATAAAATAGTGCTACACTGCACTCAAATCTAATTCTAGCATCCTATCATCGATACTTTCAGACTACCATGGGTTTCCATAGTGTTCATCATGTGATACAATTACTTAACTGGAGTATCATAACACAAAAGTCACATATCACCTCAAAATGACATTAATAAAACATTTCTCCGTTCCTTACGGCATTTACTTTAATTAGCATAAATTCATTATTTTCTGCATTAATTAATAAATATTTGTTGTGTCATGTGGATCATCTTCCTTCTTTCCGTCAATTATGAACGCTTTAAGAAAAGTGGTCCTTATCCCTTCCAAAATAAACATGGATAGAATATTTTATAGTTTCACCATACAACGATTTTTCTGGGTCTTGTCGTTCTTATATCGTTACAAACGTGTCATGTTCTTAGAAATCACATACCCGTCTGCATAACTTAGTGTGAACTGGCAAGAATGCATTCTAAAAAGATGCCTAACAATTTATTTGGTTCAGTGTTCCTCTTCAGAGAATAACTGGGCCAAATATTATCCGATTTCTTTGATCCAATAACGTATGTGTGTTGCAACACATCATTCAATTCAATTGGCATCAACAAACCACTCCTATCATAATTGCATATTGAAATATCGAGATTCTTCAGTGTCCTACTGTGACCCTCATTTAAAGGACTGGTCGACCGACCTTCCCCTTCCCCCAGCAGGCAATAAAATTCGTTCCAGCAGGCTAGTCAAGATGGCTGCCGCAGCAGTGGTCTATTCCCCCACTTCCCTCATCTGCTGTCAAGGTCAGATTTGTTTACAACTGCAGTACAGTAAAGTTACGCTAGGTGTGGCTCCTAAGTAATTGAGTCATTTAACTATTTAACACCTATAATTAGTGTATTGGGCTCAACTTGGCTCCTTATTAACATTCATGGCTGGGGATGACTTTGGTGATAGCCTTGCCGTTCTATGGTGAATACTGTGGCTTTAGACGCGCATCATAACGAAAATCCAAGATTTTCGCCAGCAGCTGTCACAATAATATATAAGGAAATCTGCGTTTCCTGAACGAAGAATATGATCCTTACCTCTCAGGGTAGATCATTCATATACATGCTCACGGAGTCTCAACGGATCTCAGTCGTGGCCATAATTCATGCAAGCGATGGCAACAGACAGGCTCTGTCCAATTCGCTGCGAATAATACAGTATGCTCAAGGGCGATACTACTCGTAGATTTAGCCAACTTCTCACCTAACGCGCAAGCTATACTAGTTGGTCCCCGCAATTATTTATTACGTAAATCACTGGATTCTACGTTAATTCTGCACGAGATATGCGGCTTCAACCAATACTTCACATAGATGACTCAATTATTAAGGCACCCACGCTCTTTCTGTAATAATACTTAAGCCAAAGCTCTAAATAGATCCTAATAACAAGGTATGAATTTACTGGCTTACTTTACTTTAATGGTCCTCAAATATAATCCTAAGGATTGACCATATCAAATATTCATTCAATATTTCACTGACACTGAAAAATTCTCGTATCTCGCTATATTCCACAATACTTTCTTACTGTTTACCAAAATACAGTATCTTTATATTAGACATGACACAATTTGAACATTATTTAGGCCAAAATGCCTATTACTTTACTGTTGCCGACCCCATATTATTATTATTATTATCATTCATTTAACGTTACCGTTACATTCATCACTATTTTTGGCCTGAATGGCCTTAAACAAATCACCTTCCACGCCATATTTTATTCAAGACGAGTGGTGAAAACTCGTTCAGTAAGTGACTGTGACATCTTAGTCTCAAAGTGATAAAATCGTTATATGGTGAACTATTTAGTTATAATAACATAATGAATTGGTACTCACTTTTTCTTTTCGCTGGATAGTGCCAGCAGCTCAACCTGCGACCCACCATGATGCTTGACTTAAGCCATCATGTTATAATTTTCACAACACTTAATTTCACATATTTTCCACCTGATAAACATACTCTTATCAGTGGCCCCATTCACTTTCACACAATGCATATTAATCACTATACACATGAACAATTTTAAATCACTATTACACAATTTATGTACACTTATTCACTATTTCACAGGTTGATCCTTAAATCGGACTTCTCCTACGCCTGATCTCAGAGATGCGATGCAATTACGCCAACCGCTGGTCTTCGTGAAATCTAACAGCGTTTACGGACGTTCGGTCCTCGTCACCTGCAACATCGTTCAGCTCACTGTCAAGATGAAGTGGCGATGCTTCCCCAAGCTCCCATCATTGTAGTGATCCTGCTGATAATGTCATATTCAACACTGACAGTACCTCCTGGTATGTGTAATGTTCACAAACATTATAAGTTATACTTTCGCTGTGGCGAATTTATATTTGCGTCAGATAATAGATAAATATCTGTATTAAATTAACTTCGACGCACTTCATGATTATACTTATGAAGCTGTATGAATTGCTTCCATTGTTCTTTTAACGGCTGAGCGTCGATACTTTAACATTTGGCGCGCTCACTAGCGGCGTATAAGTTACGTGTATACTGCTGAATAACGTGAGACGAACTGGTGAAGACTGGAGAACAACTGGCTTGGCTTGCCTTACTCCTCCTATATAAAGGTTTCTCGTACAAAATAGTCCACTGGACATGTGAGAGCGACTCCTATCTTGAAATAATACCTCTTCAGCCGAAATGACATATACACCTTGCTTATTTAGGTGTGGAGGTTTCATAACCGTTCGCGTGCCGGCGATCGCTTCGGCCAATTAATTATAATTAATTGCCTCAGTTCAGCGCGTGGGGACGCCATCGTGGTAATTCCCCCTTGCCTGGTCAGCGAATCACTCCTCTCGAGCGTAGGCTAGGTTGTAATTCGTTCATTTGGAGATACAGGCATTAATTTAGGTGAAAAATCACTCCTAAATTACCTCTCCATGAATATATTCACCTGGGTGTACATTTCACACCATCTCATTGCTCCACTTAGCGGTAATTAATTAATTTCCGTGTGCAGTCGTTCCCACCATAGCTTCCATCGTTGTCAAGTGGTGAATACCCGAGTCATTAATTTTGGGCTGTCTTCTATGTCCAGACGGAAATAGTCCGCTCGGCGCCTAGGGTTACCACCCACTTGCCAAGTGTAATTTGTAAAATGCCAAACTAGCCTCCTTCGTTCTTATATGCTTAGAAAACGTATATTTTCTTGCATTTGGTTGCAATTCTTTACCTTAAATTGCTATGATATTCACATATAGGTCGTGAAATCATGCTACATTATTATATCTCATTATTTAACACATTGCTCTTCAGGTTCCCTAAAACTGTTCCCCCTCAGAGACCAATGGTTCCACTCTAGGCATAATCATGTGCCTGGTCTTCTCTGATGAGTTCGATGCCAGACTGCCGTGACTGATTGGGCACAATAGTTAGGACACAAGAAATAACAAGGAGATTTTAAAATTTTTCACAGCTGCCATCTTGAGGTTATGGAAACAATTGAAATAAATTATATGCCAGTGGATTAACATTCGTATAAGGATTTACTGTACCAAGGTTCACTGCACGCGGATGGTTAAATTGCGAGAAACGTCCATGTGAATATTTATAATTCGCGTCACCGCCATGTTGGATTTGTGATCACCAGGTTATTTAAAGTCCTATAGGTGAACTTAAGTTCATAGCCCCTATGAACATTAAAAAATGCAGTTTGATTGCTAAAATAGATTCGTAGATATGCAGTATCGTCTAAATAGTTCGGATGGTCGCCATGTTGGATTGTTAAATGTATAGGCCATAGAGTCATGTACCTTTAAAGGAAAATTATTGCGTAGGTTCATTATTCGAACTTTCACTTCGATGGCATGACTACATCACAAGAAATAAAAACTTAATTTTAAAATTCGCACTGCCGCCATATTTAGGTTATGTAAACAATTGAACTAAATTAGATACCAGTGGATTACAATGTGTATAAATATTTCCTGTACCGGGTTTCAGTGCGCTTGGAACATTAAATCGCGAGAAAGGTCTATTTAAAATTTTCAAATTCGCTTGGATCCATGTTCGTTTTGTAGTTAACCGGTATTTGAAAGTCTTATAGATGGGCTTCCAGTAGTGCCCTTTATCTCCGTACAAATTTTTAGGGAGATACCGCTAATAGTTTCAGAGATATAGAATGCCGGTGAAATATTTTGCACATCCGCCATCTTGTGATTATGTAAAAAATTGAACAAAGTTAGATGTCGGTGCATTTCAATGTATATAAACATATACTGTACCACGTTTCATTGCGTTTGGTTGGTCAAATCGCGAGAAACGTCTATTTAAAGTCGCATATTCGCTTGGCCGCCATGTTGGTTTTGTAGTTACCAGGTTTTCAAAAGTCACATAAGTGAACTTATAGTAGTTCCCTCTATCACCATAGAAAATGTCGGGGTAATATCGGTAATAGTTTCGGAGATATTGAATGCTGGTGAAATATTTCGCACAGCCGCCATGTTGGATTGGTGAGACGTAACAAAATTTGAAGGGCACGGTCGAGGTCGCCGGGAATAGTGCTATGAACTTTCCGAGTTTCATTGAAATCGCTCCTGCCGTTTAGATTTTATTAGGGGGGGGGGACACACACACGAATCACACACACACACACACGCACACACACACACGGACAAAAGGTGATCTCATAAGCCTATTTTTTCAAAATTGAAAATAGGCTAAAAACAATATTGGGAATCCAAACGCACTTCAACATATAAAGTTACAATTCCAACACTTAATTTGATTGGCATTGCAACGCATGCCGGGTACAGCTAGTCATCCATAAAACATATAAATCCACCGGGCGAAGCCGGGCACTACAGCTAGTCATTCATAATTATGTTAACTCGGAAACTTATTTGAAGACTCCACTCACCGATACCCAAATGCGAGGCACGTCCAGAATGTAATTTCTGTTTCTATAATGTGTTCCCGGTATAGTTACAATCGCGGTTCGGCACATGTGCGGTAGCTGCTCGGAGTTTGGGAGAAGGAGATGGCGCCATTTCGAGATCGCTGTCTCTTATTTACGCTTTATAGTGCTTGGCTAGAATGGCGAAGTTGATTTTAAAATCCCGTCGCTTTTGAGATTTGATCTGACATTCGTTTTCTGAATGCCAAGAATACTAAACCAGTCGACGTTGATCGACAGATTTGCGAGGTGTACGGAGAAAATTCGATGAGTGATTCAATAGTAAGGCCATGGATCCGACAGTTCAATGAAGGAGGTGATCAAGTTCACGATGACGAACGAAGTGGGTGTGCATCGTTGGTTAATGAAGACTTGCATAGGCTATATTTTTGCACCTGAAAACGGTCCTTGTTGGAGAGAAATGCAACAACGATTACGAGCTCTAAGTGCATGCTACTACATGGTTGACAACACAGGCGACACAAGACCACGCTATGACAAGTCGGAGCTGTGTTTACGATTTGTCGCCTAGTTTGTTTTGTAATACATAGTCTGTATCTGTGCTCGTTTTGTTTTTATTACCAAACTGAACTTTCTGGACGCATGGCGATGTCCATCCTAGCGTATCACATGTGTTTTAAACAGCGTTGTCTTACTCATCCTCACGTTAAATTGTTATCATCGCTTAAATGAAACATGAGTTTAGCGCTAGTTCTTGCATCAGATGAAACTCTCGCTTTCCATCTCGTAGCATAAGCGCCAGCTGGTCTATAAGTCATTTTTTACACGATACAAATTCACAAAGCAAAACAAAACGGAAACGAAAAACTACAGCTTACCACAATATTATATGCAACACCCACTTCTGCTCACGGAATACAGCAGACAGAGAATAGAGAGCAGGAGTAAAATATTTCCATTATTGACACATCGCTTCGTAATTTGATCTATTCAATGCAGAACAGTATTATTCTTTGTTATGAAATAACTGAATAGTCTAGCATGACCTGTGTGGAGTATTTTGTATCCCACATGTTGGCAACACTGATGTGACGTCAATGTATGCGTCTCGGTAACGGCTTAAGGGAACACACATGCGCCTCTTTCGGTATCAGTTGAACAACGACAAATATGGCTGTCGTCGTAGAGTGAGCAAGAAATGAAAAGACACATATTTACGTAATTTCCTCCGTAGCGTAGTGGTCAGCATGGTTAGCTGCCGCCCAGGAGGTCCTGGGCTCGATTCCCGACTCTGCCACGAAATTTAAAAGGTTGTATTAGGACTGGAACGGGGTCTACTCTGTCTCGGGTGGTCCAAATGAGTAGAGGGGGTTTGATTCCCACCTCAGCCATCCTCGAAGTGGTTTTTCGTGGTTTCTCACTTCCTCTTCGGGCAAATACCGAGATGGTACTGTCCCCGTTATCAGGATAGTAGGCTGTCAGATATCCGCCCCCTCAATCGGATTGCCAATAATCAATCGCACCGGCACAGCTACATCAATGAAAATGGCACTGACAGATACTATCGAGATTAGAGCACAATAGTTAACAAGAAATTATTGTGGAACACACCAAAATATACGGGGGTTCATAACCTGACCTTGAGAATTCTGATTCTGATTCTGGTACTGGTTATTTCGATTGTAGTTTCTATTATAACCATTGTTATAGTATCTACCTCTTCCGTTGTTATAATTCCCTCTATTATTAATCCAGCCTCGTCTTTGCTGATATGGACGGTAACCTTGGGATCTGTTGTTGCGGAAATAATTATTCCTGTGAGGACCTACATTTTCAGTTTTTTTTCATCAGGCTTATCAGTTTGCTGCACTTGATCCATGTAGACCGTATTAACGTCTTTGAATTCGTGCCTCTGACCTTTTTGTACCAAATTTGGCATTGGACTCGTGTAGTCAAGCCTTCTCAATAATTCGTCCATACTGGTCAAATCTCTGATATTTGACGATATGATCAGTCTTCTTACTTCCACAGGCAGCATACGTGAAATCGCATCTATCAACTGCTCTGTTGACAATGGGGGTTGCAAAAATCTCAAGCGTGATAGCTGACTCGTGAAGAAATCAGCGTACCGTGTTGGAAGAGTACCTGAATACTTCCTCGAGTATACCTCAGCTCTTAATGAATTCTGAGCGTCTATTGACCAGAATCGTTTTATCAGTGCCTCTGCAAATTCGTCAAAATTGCTGAAAGTGTACCGAAATGCTCAAAACCATTCAAGGGGTCCTCCAGCTAGAAATCTTTCTACGATTCTCATCTCTCTCTCTCTAGGAATGTGGGCTTCTATGAAATAGTCTTTAAGATTCCTGATATATTCGATCGGTGTGAGACTATCAGTGTTGCTAAATTTTTGAGGTTTGTCTTCAAAATTCCGGATGACTGTCACATTTCTCGGATATGAATCCATATAATGTTTCCCACTATCACGATACTTCCATTCAGGTTCAATATTTCTATCCTCTTCTTCTTCCCTGAATCTGGATATACGTTCCTCAGGACTAATATCTCTCTCTTCTGTAGCGAGGTTACATCTTCTCACGTAATTTCTATCCTCTTCACCAGTCAATCCTTCAATATCCTTGTCTGTGATTTCCGTGATGACTTTCCTAATCAACTCTTCCTTATAGGTTTCCATCATGCTAGCTTCTCCTAGTTTCAAATTCTGCAGTTTGCTCGTAGTTTCATTAACATCAGAGACAACCTTATGAATCTGTTCCTCTAACGCAGTTTTTAATGCTTGCACGTCCTGACCTATTTGAGTTCTATCCTCTACCTGCTTTTCGGATAGCGAATCCATCCTTACATTCAAGTCTTTCCTAATCTGAACTACTTCATTATTAATGTCTACTTGTGTACTGGCAAGTTTTCTTTCAATTCGCTCCTGAATCTGATCGACATGTTCCCCACTTGACCTGTTCCATTCATCTTTCCACACCGTTACATTTGCAGTTAACATTTCCGCGATATCTACTTCAATGTCCTCCTTAAGTAAACGATTGTGATCTAATACTTGGGTTCTCATGACCTCTACATCGTATTTTAAACCAGCTAAAGAAGCTGTTGTCCTAACAGACTCGTCAACTAATCGAGTTGTTAATGCACTAATGTTACGAGTACGAAGTGTTTTTGAACTTTCAATTTCCTCTCTAACTTTGTTAACATCAGTCTGAACTTTAGCAATGTCTACAAAAACAGTATTGACTTCTACTTGTATCTTATTGATATCGCTTTGCATATCATTAACATCTGAATGAATATTATTGATGTCAACTTGGACATTTGACACATCAGTTCGAGCATTTCTAACCTCTCTTTGAATTTCCTCTACTTTGTCTTGTACAGTAGCAACATCATTCCTAACAACAATTACCTCTGCTCTAGCACATGAAATATCACCCCGGACATTAGCAACATCAAGATTCAACATAGTAAGATCTTTCTGTACCTTAGAAACATCAATTTTAACATCAGAAACATCTTTGTGAATGTCACTTACAGCATTCTCGATTCCCTGGGTATTGATCTGTAAACGCGACACATTATTTTCTAGGTTTGCAGAACTGGTCTGAAGAACTTTCAAACTTTCATCCATTCTACTAGCATTCTCCTCCATTCGACTAGTATTCCTAGCTTCCATCTCCTTCATACTTTCATCCGGCCTAATAGACAAATTAGCTGACAAACTACTAGAATTCTCCTCCATTCTAGCAGACATATTACTAGCATTCTCCTCCATCATCTGCTTCATACTGCTATTCATGCTAGCTTTCATCTCCTCCAACATCATTCTTAGACTCTCATCTGCCATTTCAATAATATTTCAATAATAAACTGCTTTAGGGACATACATCAAACAGAGCAAAATAACAACATCTGAGCAACATTTTTCACCATATATAAGTTTTGAGCAATTTTCTGTCTTAAATCTAACTTATAATTACCTTATAATTAACCTTCGTAGACACTTCATGTTGAAATAAACTCCCGCACATGTTCAAGTTTCTTTGGTTCATTTTAAAATATCCTAACACAAATAATTTACATTTACAATCCAAATAGTTTAATTTTATCTTTAATATGACTAAACATGTCATAAGCCGGTCAAATAAAATAAGATTCCAGATCATAGGAGATTTTTCTAAGTTTCCAGCCTATTTAACCTCTCTCAAGTTGTATAAGATCTGATCTTTTCTGAGTGTAATTTTCCTAATACAACACAACATTTAATCCCTATATAATCACACTCTCAAATTCTACAATTGGCTAAGACATCTAACAAAGAATCAACATCTTTATTTGAGTCTTCACAATCCCTTTGGCATCGATAACTTGGTAATCCAATGTTATTCGAACACTCCACAAAAATTGCGGTGCCAATTCTACTGCAATAACTTGGTAATCCAATGTTTTGCTGATCGTGCCCCACGTTTTAGGGTCGCCAATCCTACTGTCCCCGTTATCAGTATAGTAGGCTGTCAGATATCCGCCCCCTCAATCGGATTGCCAATAATCAAACGCACCGGCACAGCTACATCGATGAAAATGGCACTGACAGATACTATCGAGATTAGAGCACAATAGTTAACAAGAAAATTATTGTGGAACACACCAAAATATACGGGGGTTCATACTTACCTTTACTTACCTCTTAAATTTATCTCGGGGACTGGGTTGTCAACTGGATCACTTAAAGTATGCCCTCACAATAACCTCCACCACGATATTTAAAATGAACCACAACGAAGACGAGAAACTTTAAACTGCACAATAATTTATTTCACATAAAGAATGAATTTAACAAAAATAAACAACAAAATCCACGTGGCAATCAGAAGCCATCGACCACATAACCATGTCCTCCTGTAGGACTGGCATACTCTACATACAATGTTTCAGCTTTCTCAAGCTCAAAATAACGTAATTATAAAAATGCACTTGGAATGGAAACGGGATTTGGGACGAGACACATATCAATTGTTTTGCGTGTTTATATACTTCACATTTTATTATAGCCACAAGGCTATTATGTAAACGTCCTTGGCCTCTATCATACAGTTGTCCGGGCCAGCTGCAATGCACCTGCATCGTCAAAGTGGACTCACCTGTCCGTTCAACCCTAGCATAAGCGAGTTACATCAGAGCTTAGCTCTCCTTTCAAAACACGTTAAATGTCCACATCTCAACTGAAATATTATCACGCAAATGTTTTAAATGCTCCATTCAAACACCAGTGGAATACTCTAATACTCCCAAATCATGTTTAATTGTTCAATCCACTTGCTTAATTAGCGTTGTTTAGAGTATAAAAACAAAACTCCAAATTATATAAACAATTCATGCTTTTGGGCTAATGCCGTGTGTATTTTTAATTTAAACCATACGTTTCGGAGAAACCTTGCCTCCTTTTTCAATGGAAATAAACAATGTGGCCAAAGAAAGTATATCAATGAGATTACAAAAAATATAGATAAATTCCTCTGTTCGTCACCAGAGAGCAGCTGCCAGAAATTACTGTATGGACCATGGTGGAACGGCGGACAAAGTAGTAAGTAACCAGAAGGTAAAGGGGTCGGTGTGAAAATATAGAAACTCCTCGAAGAATGTGGAGGGGGGGGAGGGGGGGGGTTAGATGGATATAAGGAAACATAAACAAAAGGGAAGTGTATCTGAACAATACCTAACGTCATACAGTCAACGGCGAAAAAACAGATGGAAACTCCTCCAGTGACGAACTAAGGAGATCAAATCCAGGCTCTGAGCCCTAGAGGGAAAATGTACAATTTTAAATATGTGAAGAACAGAGAGACTGAGAGGAACTATCTCCCTAGATCCTTAATAACTGGTAGCCAAGTGTCACTTAGCTGATATCCAGTGTCTCTGTTAAAATTATTGGGATTTTTACGAATTTCAACTGCCTCCCTTATAATTCTAGACCAGTTGTGCTTAACAAGGGCAAGCGCATGAGCATCCTTGAAACATACATCGTGCCCTGAAGACAGGGCATGTTCAGCTATAGCTGATTTGTCAGGTTGGTTTAGACGGATGTTCCTTTGATGCTCTTTGATGCGAGTTGCAATGGAACGTTTTGTTTGTCCAATGTAGACTTTTCCGCAAGTACAAGGGACTTCATACACCCCAGGTTGTAGTATTGGAGACAATTTATCTTTGTTTAATGCTAAACGTTGACCAATTTTCGTCATAGTGCCGAAAACTGTTTTTATCTTGTGCTTGCGGAGAATCTTAGCAACGCGGTCAGTGGTGTTGTGAATATAAGGGAGGTAAGCAGTTCCTCTCACGTCGGAGCTCTGAGAAGGTTGTCTATCCCTCCTTCTGGGATGTAGGGACCTATATATAGTGGATTCATTATAGCCATTACCCTTAAACATGGTTTGTAAGGCATGTAACTCTTCCTGAAGAGTTGATGCCTCACAAATACGTTCCGCTCTTTTGGCTAGAGTTGTTATAATTCCTTGTTTTTGTGCTGGGTGGTGGTGGGAGTCCGCATGTAAATAACGGTTAGTGTGAGTTGGCTTACGGTAGACGCTGTGCCCCATGGAGCCATCCGCTTTCCTCCTCACAAGAACATCCAAAAAAGGTAAGTATCCACCTGACTCTAGCTCCATTGTGAAGTGGATTGAAGGATGAAGCTGATTTAGGTGGTTCAGAAAGTGGTTCAGTTTCTCAGAACCCTCCTCCCACACCACGAACGTATCATCCACATACCTCCACCAAATCACAGGTTTGAAAGACGCCGAAGATATAGCCTCCCCCTCAAAATGTTTCATGAAAAAATTTGCCACGACAGGCGAGAGTGGACTTCCCATGGCCACACCATCAGTCTGCTCGTAATATTTACCATCCCACAAGAAATAACTGGAACACAAGCAGTGGTGGAATAATCGGGCAATGTCCTCAGGAAACAAATCCTTGATGAGTGACATGACCGAGTCCACCGGCACTCTGGTAAACAAGGACTCTACATCAAAACTCACCAAAATAGCATTTGGTTGAACGGCGATGGTTGACAATTTTTCGACGAAATGGGTTGAATCCCTAATGTAGGACTGTGTGCGCCCCAAATGCGGCTGAAGCAACTTGCTGAGATATTGCGCAAGAGCATAAGTTGGAGAACCTATTGTGCTAACAATTGGTCGAAGAGGGACGTCTTGCTTATGGATTTTTGGAAGACCATACAATCTCGAGGGAACAGCATCTCTCGGAATAAGACATCTTCCCTCTTCTTTTGGAATAGATGACAGTTTAACAAGCTTAGCAGTGGCATTGGATACACGAGTGGTTGGATCACGAGTGCACAGTGTGTAGACAGGATCAGATAAAAGAATCGAGATTTTACTTTTATATTCAACGGTATCCATCACCACTGTCGCATTTCCCTTGTCAGCATGAAGAATAGAAATGGTGTCATTATTTCGTAGTTCCTTCAATGCCTTTCTTTCACCCCGAGTTAAATTGGGTGCGGGTACTTTCGAGGATCTTAATATCCTCACTGGCTCAGAGCCTGGATTTGATCTCCTTAGTTCGTCACTGGAGGAGTTTCCATCTGTTTTTTCGCCGTTGACTGTATGACGTTAGGTATTGTTCAGATACACTTCCCTTTTGTTTATGTTTTCTTATATCCATCTAACCCCCTCCCCTCCCCCCCCTCCTCATTCTTCGAGGAGTTTCTATACTTTCACACCGACCCCTTTACCTTCTGGTTACTTACTACTTTGTCCCCCGTTCCACCATGGTCCATACAGTAATTTCTGGCAGCTGCTCTCTGGTGACGAACAGAGGAATTTATCTATATTTTTTGTAATCTCATTGATATACTTTCTTTGGCCACATTGTTTATTTCCATTGAAAAAGGAGGCAAGGTTTCTCCGAAACGTATGGTTTAAATTAAAAATACACACGGCATTAGCCCAAAAGCATGAATTGTTTATATAATAATCCGGGCCGTGAAAGCCTTAATATGCAAAACTCCAAATGTTAATAACAAAAGTTCATTAATTATTTATAACAATAATAAATTGTTTATAACAATGTCAAACGACAATTGAAAATTTTATACACGCATCTATTAATCCCTTTCATTTCAAATTATTTAACAAAGATGTTTACATAATTATTTACAATATTATATTGTTTATATTATTTATATAAGAAATACATTAAACCACACGTTTATCCGGTTGATAATTACTCAAATCGTGGTGATATAATCGACCAATGAAGGTTAGTTATATTTAAATGTCAAATTCAGGTTTAATAAGGTTTAATAATAATTATAATTATTTGTGACGGTAACCTCCATTCAAAATCTTCATCTCAAATTATTTAACACTCTTGTTAACTTTAACAGTATCTTCACATGAATAACTTTCAAAGAACCAGGACAATACATTCAGCGGAAAAATACTTCGCTCAAAACGCACAAAATTGCTCAACAATAGGCCCAGAATTCATCATATATCTTCATATATATGGCATCAAAATCTTCCAAATTACATACAAAAACCTCCACTCATAAATTCAACAACTTCATTTATTACTGTGGGAACCTCCTTCATTATTCAAGGGCATTACTCATCAGCGACTTTTACAGGTCCACTGAACTAACGATTATACATCCATTGTTCCTCTTCAAAAATTCTTATATTCATCAATTGTATTAATGTCTGTTATTATTTAACCTTCGTGGGTTTCATTCATGAATCGATATGAAGTAAAAATTTGCCAATCACAAATAAATTTAATAGCAAATACGATTAGACACTCCTCCCTGGTCTACCAAAATTGAGATTAATATCTTCAAAGTAACGCAGTATAAAAATACTATCTTCAATCCAAGTTCATCTAAACTGCATAAATAGTCGAATAGAATACAATTAGATTGTGGAATGCAAACATTATTGTTCCAATCTATAATTGAGAAAAACTCCTATCAAAAGTTCATTACTATTGTGTATTCAATAAATCGTAATCAAAGTTCATTTTTCATAAAATTGTCTATAATGCAATGATAAATGTCTATGTTGCAATCATGTTCATAAGACGACTAGTATTTCAAAGATCGTCGATAACGTATTAGATTTTAACGCTCTAAAATCATTTAATCATTCTTCTTTCTTGAGGATGACAGAAAATTGGTCAAAGTAATTTACTGAATAGAATTACTTTAATAAATTGACACGCTGTCTGACTTCAAATCTGCCATAGCAAATCGTTAACTTTACAAATCGTGACTACAAAAATATGCAAATTACTGAAAGAATCTAAATTATCAGTCTCAACTGATCCAAAATTATTTAAGTATGCCAATGACATAACAATGTCTCAACAAATCGTAGAAAAAGGCATAAATCATCGAAGTGTACTGAGTACAGAAATGTTAATCAAGAAAATGGGGCAAAAGATAGGACAAAAAATATGGGAAAAATGGTTGCTCAGATATCGCTACATGACTCAAATAATACAAGAAACGTTCACGACTACCTTATCTGTTGATTGAAGTTCTAGAGGAAAGTTTTCAAAGAAAACTGCTGTTGGTTCCATTTCACCAGCGTGAAGATGTGCTCCGACCTCGAACCTGGAATCAGCGTCCTCGGAGAATCGAACTGCTTCCTTCTCCGGAAATTGCACTGCTCCATGTATACGAAAGACATCCTTCTGGCAAAACTCTTCTTTATGAGCCGGGTCCACCCTGGCCTCTCTTGAAAGTTCCCTGAAGTTCCAGTCGTAATTCGCCATGAAGTTTATTGCAGTTATTTCCGCAGAAATATTCATAATCGTGGAGTATGATGATATTTCCACTGTCATTTGATATAATTCAGCGATGGATTCACGATGCATGAGTGTAGTTGGATGTTCACTACATGCTTGCTTTTGTAGAATGACGATTAACGAAGTTCCATGCTGTTACTTCACTCCATCGATATATGTCCCAATTGCATTAAAGCCTTAGCCTTCCATCTCAACTTCTGTTATAATCATTGAAAGCACTGCAAGATTATAATGTTCCATAGTAGAATGTATCGTTGTATTACCAAACGTATTCTTCAATATCACGGTTGCGATATACGTGTCAGCCGTAGTGTATAATGTGGTAATTTAAAAGTGCCTCTCAGGTGGCGAGAAAATCACTTTTGTCTGCAGCCTTAAAATGCCAATATCTTTCAAAGTATACTCGTGAAATTGTTCAAATCTTCTACACACCTCAATGTTGTACTGCCCAATTGAATTATAATAAAGGCAGAAGTTTGTACAGCAGCCCAGGGGTATGCACCCCTTGGAGACCATCCCCCCAGCATCTGGCTAAATCCCCTAAAATGGCAACCCTTGGAAAGCCGGGGCAACATCCATTAATACTGTAAGGACAGCTTGCTACTCCATAAAGCAGCTCAAGCCTTACGTAATCATTACACTCAGCGACATAGTACTAACTGGGGCAGCATGCCAACACAATGCTGACAGCAGGACGTCAAAAGGTATAAGAAGGCGTCCTAATGAGGTCAAAGGATCTCTCCATTGTCAGTGCTTCATCGAGACAGCCGGAGGCTACGCTGGTGTCAACCGAGGTGAGTCAGTCAATCGTGTTCAGAGTTCCTACTTATGTAACCTGCAACCCACAAATTGTATCACATTATAAACATAATTTCATTCCCTACAAGGGACTCACACAAAGAATCACAGACCAATAAAACACTTGGTCCACACTCTACACTAGCATTACTGTTATACGCCTCTTTACATCCCAACGCCCTTCCTTATTCCCGTCACGTAAAGACGTGACAGACGGTAAGCCATTAGCGCTAACTCAGGTACCTTTGTGTCTCTCGAGCCGGCTCGGCTGCAAGCAAGCAGCGCGTGCCACTCGGCTGATACGAACAGTGTCAGTTACATAACAAGCAGTCAGCTGAGCTGAGCGACCAGCACAACGACCCTTTGCAGTGGGTCCCATCCCTCCAAACACTATTACATTATTCATAGGAACGCCCCCTAGTTCCTAGCACACCACAACACTCTACACTGGTCAGCTTACCCTGACAAGGGAAGCTACCCTTTTAGGCACCACTTTATAAATTAGTACAACAACTCTCCCTTTTAGATCCACCCCCAAATAAGGGATCTAAAACAAGTTAACTCTTTATATCTTATCTGGTAGAAACGTTAATGTGAGCGTTTCAACTTCACCTAGTTTCGAACAGCGTAAAATGGAACTGCTCCGTGTTCGTTCGATGCGCCGGGCTTTAACCACACGCTAAAGATGACTTGCTTCACTTATTCACTCGAAAATGACTCTATGACATCTGAAATATATATGCGTTATCAGAATATCAGAAATGAGATATCTGAGCGGTATGAGAGCTCCTCTATCCTGTGCACGACCTTTCATCAACTTCTTAAGGGGCGTATCCATCCCTTCCATAGCCTGTTGCTCCGTCATTGCTAGAAGTTTTAACTTTGGCTATACTTGACGGATTTTCAAATTTCAAAAACTCAAAATTAATTTCTTCAAAATTCCAAATCAATGCCATAACTGAAAATAGTTTTCCACAAATCTGCATGCCAAAAGTAATTACATATCGTAGTTTCAGCAATCTCCGTCTTCCTTCCAAACTATCGTTCATTGGTTCGAGTCTCTCCTCCAATAGCGTAACTTCTTCCTTAGCACAATACCTTGTTTCCTGCGACTGCGTCGTAAATCTCAGATCTTTCTCGAACAAAATCATGACGTCACCGAGAATCTCGGCTCAACCAGCCTACTTGCATGAATTCTACGTCATCCGTGCCTACGTCATGAATATCCACGTCACAACTATGACATCCATAACTTTATTCATTTATGCCAATACAGCCATCGTGGTCTCAATATAATTCAATTTACGGGGGCAGTACCTACTGTAAGGGCACGACCGCCTGCTTCCCTCTTCCTTGCCTATCCATCCCAATCTTCCCTTCCCATCCCATCCCTCATGAGGCCCCTGTTCGCTCTGCAGGTGAGCCCGCCTGGGCGAAATGCTGATCACGCCTCCCCAGTTGTATCCAATACGACCAAGTGTTCTCAGCTCTAGGACACTGTCTGGAAAGGCGGTAGTGGTGAGTTCCCTTGCTGAGTCCGTGGGAACCACCAACCTGGGGGATAAAATTGACTAAACCAATTACGTAATTTAGCACTGATTTCCAGTGCAATAGTGGTAATGGACGGTAATTTCAATTGGTCATATCCCCTGAATATAAAACACGTGTTTTTGCCACTACATACATCTTTCATTACAATATTTGCGCCTGGCCCTTGGACTCGCCCTCATTCTAACGTTAACCTGGGAAAAAATGGAAACGCACGATATCCGTCGAAAATCATCGTGATCTAGTAAACCTTGAATTTGTGGTACTAGCACACTCATGGAACATGAAGGCCTACTCTAGATCTTAGGGCGCGCACACGAGGCGGAATATCAGGTCCAAGGAAGTATCAGAAAGTTATAACATTTATATCTATAGAGAACTTATTTTCCTCTAATAAGAAGATGGTCAACAACGCATTATTACGTTCAAACATAACTTCAATGTTTATTTTCGGTAACAACTTTATTGGCATAATAACCGCATATATCTCGATGAAGTAATCTACGATGATATAAAACACTCGCACTGTATTTCAAAACACACGGTCCTGTGTTATCTTATATACTAGCCCGGTAACAGTTATGAGTGCAAGGTGATAGGCTACTTTTAACCGAGGTCTTATAATATTTCCTTGTATACGACATTAGTCGCTTTTCCTCCAGCAGTGAACACGCAATACAGACACGCAAAGCTGTCCATGAGAAAATCATTCTCACTGAGATCAACTCCAGTCATGCTGAGTGTCTGACCTTGTGCTTTGTTTATAGTCATGCCAAAGCAGACTCTTACTGGGAATTGTACTCGTTTGAAATTTTAAGGCAAATCTGAAGGAATCATAGGGATTCTGGGAACTAAGATTGTTTCTTCTGTACCACAGCTAGTTAAGATAGTTGCTTCAATGAAACAGTTTTCAAAGTTTTCACTACCAATCGCGTCCCATTGCATAACATTGGCAGGTGTAAATTATGTAGCAATATAATAGGCACTCCCACTTTTAAAATAAGCTTGTGTGGTGGCAAGCCAGAAGGAAGTAAAGAATTTAGGAATTCTGTAGGGTTATGAACAGCTTCTTCACTATCGACTACAGCGTCTACTGAGTAATATACTTGAGACTGGGCAGTGAATTTGGAGAACACCAAGTCATTAATTTTCACAACTTGATCGTTTGTCGGCGATAATATTGCACTTTTTTTAAACCATGAATGAGACTTGTTAGATAGGTCATGGATTTGAGGATAAACGCTATATATCAATTCTTGAATGCTGCTTACTAAAACACAGAAATAGGTTCGGAGGGAATTTTTCCCGTCAATGACCGGTAAATCTCCATTTCCGAATCTAAGTAACACATTAGCAAACAGACTATGATCTCCTGAGGATAAGAGTACTCTCATGTTAGTTTTGAGTGCCAATTTTGTTATATCCGGCCAGATGTAAGATCGTTTTAAAGAAGCGTTCACTTCGTCGGATCTCGTTCCTCTGGTAACAACTGGTAAGATTTGACAAAAATCTCCAGCGAACAAAACTGTGCAGCCACCCATAGGGTGTTCCGATTCCTTAGATCACGCAAGGCCCTGTCTACAGCTTCAACGGAAGTTTTGTGTGACATTGTAGCCTCATCCCATACAACTAAATAACAGTTTTGGATTAAACTGGCAGTGTTACTTTGTTTTGAAATATAACACACGCTTCCATCATTACTGCTGACTTTCGAAGGAAGTTTAAATGTTGCATGTGCTGTTCTTCCCCCTTCCAAAAGAATGGCTGCAATTCCAGATGATGCGACGGCAAGAGCAATATTACCACAAGACCTCAATTTGGCGAGCAACAAATTAATCAAGAACGTTTTGCCAGTGAATCCGGGGGCAACAAAAAAAAAAAAAATCTTACCTTCCTTCTTAGTGATACTATATGATGCCTGATGGTGGCAAAAGCTTGTTTCTGATCGTGGCTCAGACGGTGTTCTTCTTCAGCAACGGTTTGAAGAAGCCGAGGACGAAGTCTTTCTACTTCTTGTGACAATCAAGGAATTATTTGTTGCTCTGTTTCATTGTTACGTGAAAAGCGCTTTTTTTTTCGATGTCAATGAACTATGACCTATATCCGTTTTACATCTCGGCATTATGGCTTAAAATCACTGACTGGACTATTTATTATAGCGAATTCTTGTCAGACGTAATTTAAGAATGGCGAGGTGCATGAAACACAAATCCCCCTTCAGTCCAATCTTAAATTGACTGTGTATTTTGCGGAACGGAAAGTTCACAGGCGAAATTAAGAGTTACACTTCCAGGGAATGGCGAGGTGCATGAAACACAAATCTCCCTTCATTCCAATCTTAACTTGACTGTGTATTTTGCGGAACGAAAATTTCACAGGCGAATTAAGAAACGCAGAGTTGCACTTCCAGGGAATGGCGAGGTGCATGAAACACAAATCCCACTTCCGTGCAATCCTAACTTGAGTGTGTATTTTACGGAACGGAAAGTTCACAGGCGAAACGAAGAAAATCCAAGTTGCACTTCCAGTGAAATTCCAAACCCAACCAGCCTTCTCTGAAATCTTAACTAAACGCGACTCGACGGGTTCCTGCTGGCTGTATCTGGGGTAATAGGTTTTCTCGCTAGTTTGGCTGTAACAGGGGTGATAGACTCGTAAACTCTCGCCTCAGTATTTAAATGGAAATGGTTGGAAGAAATGAAAACGTAAGAACACTTATAGCGGGCGATGTATTGAAAATAGAGAAATGCTCTCGTGGACATTTTTGTAGAACTTTTCATGCTTAGCAATTCTTACACTCATAGTATTTAGATATTTTTAACGGTTTGCCCAGCGTAAGCTTACAAAGCGCTCGGACGCCAGTTTTTTTTCGACTTTTTCACTGCTCGGCTTCCTTTGATCATAAATAAAATATTTTCTACAGATATCATCCTAGAGATATCCTTTACAGAATGGTGAAAACCGCATCAAAATCCATCCAGAGGTTCTCGAGATTACCCGTGAGATCCAAGAATCGGGGACTTTGTTTTATACTAAGTAGAGATTTATTGAAAACAATAGTTTGTTACATTTACATTACTTCTCCTGCCTTTCAAGTTTAAATTCTTGTTATTGTCCTGATAGAAAGATATTACTTCATTACAGCATATTAAATACCTGTTTCCTATTAAGCTGAATAATGTTAGAAGTATGCAATAGCAGATAATAATTAAAAAAATGTCTTCGCATGTCTTACAGTTGATGGAGAGGAATATTGCCCAAGAAACTGTTGACGATATCCTGTCAAGGGGTGGAGGTGTTTCTTTTCGGATTATTTTCCAGTTTAAATTCAGGAAATCGTTTGCAGAATCTCCCAATTGATTATCACCACCGAAGAGATTCTAGAAGTAGAAGCTCCTCTGCATTGGAGTGTTTGAGAACTCGTATGGAGGTAGGTCACACTGATCCAAGTCAACATGTTGATTTGTATTACTTATCACTATGCCATCTATGGAGTACTGTAGTTTGGATTTACGAATCCACTTTCTTGTGTGTACCGACTCTTTGAGTTCGTTGCAGTCAATTGATTCATGTTTCCTGCAACACCCCTAAGCGGAAACTTAAACTTAAACTTAAACCTGCAAAGTTGAAAGATGTCGTAATCTTGGCAAGAAAACGTGTAGTGTAGCGAATCCACGACCTACTAGCCGGGTTGTGCCGTGCTGACACGGTAAGGCTTTACAATATATGGTTGAATAATTATTACTGAATTATTGTAGCGTCAAGCATTAGTCGTGTAATTGTAAAGACTACGGTACTTAAAATAGACTGATTCCAGTGATATGTTGTGGAGTTGGAGTTGGTCGTTTATGATACGGTGAGTAATCGTTCAGTTTAGCCCACGAATTTTTCGAAGTATTCGAATAAATCGATGGTTTTCAAAATCGACGAATTCGCCAACTCTCAGTCCACATATCCCCATCACTACTAATAATGCAGCACGTACTACTGAAATCCAGTAGGAAAGTATTGTCCATTAAACGAACTGCATTACCACGAGACAAACATTAAAGTGCCGTAATATGTTTTTCTTCACGTTTTGAGAAAACCACTTGGGGATTATTGGCTACTCCTCTCATTATGTACAGTTTATAGCAGCCAAGAAAAATTACGATCGTTCTTTCTATCTCATGTAATGCCACTGTCGATATTGCATTAGAAGTCCAACTGGTGCTAACGGACATAAGTTACGACTCCAGGCGATGATAGAAAGATGAGAGATTAAATTGGGATGGAGCTCTGCAGTTACGAAATGAAACGTTTACGACTCACTCACTTTATGGCCACGATATTTTCGAGTTTCGTTTTGTGAGTTTAACCTGACTGAGCATTAAATCACTTTAATACTGCACTATCTCTCCAGATGACTTGACAGCATTTTAATGCTTTTTCTCCTCAACTTGCATGTACCCATCATTCTAGAAAATTAATAATCATTTCTACAAGATTTAGTGACATGAAACACAGGCTAGAAGGATTACGAAAGGAAGCAGAGGCTGCAGGACTCAACATAAATGTTGATAAGACCAAGGAATTGAGAGTAAGTGCAAAAATTGAAGAAACGTTGGTTGTAGCAGGAGAAGAGATTGAGGAGGTTAAAACATTTCCTTAATTGGGAAGTGTAGTGACAAGAGAAGTAGGAGCAGAAGAAGATGTTAAGAAGCAAATGGAGCATCTATGCAGCTGTTTGCGGTGTGGAAGAATAAAAATATTGTTAGGAAGACGAAAATTAAAACCTTCAATACAAATGTTAAGTCAGGCTTTCTATATGCTTGTGGAACTTGGAAGGTTACATGAATTATCACTAATCTTCTGCAAACATTTCTAAACCATTATTTACGAATGGTCTGAAATAATATCCAACGAAAAACTATGGAGAATAACAAATCACGTTCCAGTTGTAGTGGAAATCAAGAGGAGAAAATGGAAATACATAGGTCATACTTTGAGGAAGCCAGTGGGATCTGTAGAAAGAACAGCATTGGAATCGAATCTGCTAGGTGCACGGAGGAGAGGTCGTCCTAGGAAGAGATGGAGGAGGACTGTAGAGGAGGAGGCACTTGAAATTGGGAAGACCTGGAAGGAAGTTAAAGCATTGGCAAGTCGACGACCGCAATGGAGACGTTTCACGGATGCCCTATGTTCCAGTGTGATCAAGAGGAATTAAGTAAGTAAGTAAGTAAGTAAGTAAGTCTATAGAGAACCACTAATGCAGTAGGAGCCAGACGTAACAAATGTAACTGACTGACTTTTTGTAGCTTTTCAGTCGGTCAACACTATTGTGCGCAATGAATGGGTGGGGTACAAGATACAAATATATAAATACACTCCTCGAAAAAATATTACATGTATTTGTTAATATTCACAATTAAATTAAATATTAAATACACCTATTAACTAATACATGTAATTTATTTCCAGGAGTGTATTTATACATGTGTATCTTGTACCCAGTCCATTCATTGGGAACAATCGTATTGACCGACTGATAAGCTACAAAAAGTCAATCTGTATAGGCAACACTGAAAAAAGAATGGCTTAAAATCTCTAGAAATGGTACTGAAGCATTCCAACTTTTCCCTTACCGGTAACTTCCTTCTTTTATCTCCAGCTGAAGGTAATTTGATAACACTGTGATAGATACTTGTTTGGATGATTCTTTAAACACCTAATTGATTGCCTACTTATTTAATAGCAACCTGGCTCGTTGATACATTGTTGCATAAGATATATATTTCATTGCCTCCACTCTTGATCATCATCTAGGTGGACCGGGTTCGTTTCCAGGTCAATTTATGTTATATTTTCGAAGTAAAATATCAGGTCTTGTCGTTCTGATTCCACGTGAAACGGAGGTCCCGTGGCTCATAACCACGAGATTAACCGTAACGTAAAAATACAAGCCTCCTTTCTTACTTTCTTTCTTTTTTCTTTCTTTCTTTCTTTCTTTCTGTCTTTCGATCAGGTGGCTTCAGTGGCGTAGCCTAGTTGGTAGTATTCTGAGCTTTTATGCCCAAGATCGTGGGCTCAAACCAGGCCGAAGTCGTCGTTTTTTAAGAGCGTTAAAAATCCCTCAGTATGCCTTTCTTCGAAAGGGAAGTAAAGCCGGCGGTCCCATGTTATAGATTTATGCCATGAAAAAGAACCTTCCACTAACTACACTTGTGGAATCTAAAATTTGTGGGTTAGTTTGACAACGCTATATTAGTTCCAACGTTCGCCGCCAGGTGCTGACTGCAATGGCGTTTAATAGCCACGTCCGCAGCTAGGTGTCGTGGACGGTAGCATTTGTTAGCAAAAGTAGGACCTACTTGAAAAAGTTAATCGTCTGCAGTCCTTCTACCTGAATCACAAATAACACTCGCTAATACAGTCATCACAATTAACACCGGTTATCAGGCAAATTCTACACACACCCAAAGTACACGGGGCTACATGATCGCGTTGTCGCAGCCCCTAAGCTAAGGAACCAACCAACCTTTCTTTAGATCTCTATTGTGTTTACTGCGGAGCTCGTCATCATCTATGGAGCTCTGCAGTTTGCACCACAGGATGCACGAATCGTGTGTACCGACTCTTTGAGTTTGTTGCAGTCAATTGCTACGAGTTTCCCGCTTCTCCCACTAGTAAAGCGAATCCACGACCTAATAGCCGGGTTGTGCCGCGCTGACACTCGAATCACCTTCCAAGCCACATTGAAATTGCGGGAAATGAGTTAGCGGATCAAGCTGCAAAAGAGGCGGTATCACTACCACCTCGACCAATGGAGGTACCTGCTAGAGATATTCACTCTCAGTAACGCCGACAAGTGCTCTCTTTCTGGGAAAGTCAGTGGCTAGCTGACCCACTGCCCAGTAAACTGAGAGCGATCAAGGGAACTACTCGTGTGTGGCGGAGTTTTTTCCGGTCATGGAGGCAGTCCGTCATGTAGGCTAAGGAAGGTCATGCAAGAACCACCCATTCGTATATAATGAGAAGGGAGGACCCCCCACTTTGTACCTGTGGAGCCGTTTCCACCGTTGCCCATATTTTCACCGAGTGTGTGGGTGGATCTAACTAATCTAAAAAAAATGGTCTGCAGAATACACTCGAATTTATAGCCGATGACGTGGTGGCTGCTGATCTCGTCATCCGCTACATAATGGTTAGGGCCATCAATCAAAATTATCAAATGTATATTTAGGCTATTTGAAGAACTTGTCCCTTTTTGAATTGAAATTCTAATTTAGTTTATCCCACATTTTACTATGTTATTAGATAATTATTAGTTTATTTCTATTTTTTATATTAAGCTGTATTCCTATTTAGGCATCCATCTTCGGTGGCGTAGTTGGTAGCATGCTGAACTGCTGTCCCTAAAATAGTGGGTTCAAACCCGGCCGTAACCTTCGGACTTTTTAAGAGCGTTAAAATCCTTCAGTATGCCTTCCTTCGGAGGGGAAGTAAAGCCGGCAGTCCCATGTCATAGATTTATGGCATGTAAAAAGAAAGATCATTCCACAGACTAAACTTGTGTGAAGCTACATTTCTTGGTTAGATTTCGTTGGAGCGCTCTATCATAGTTACAACGTTCACCACTAGGTATCATTGAAATTTGGTAGCTAAAGTTGGAACTACTTGAAATTGAACGGAACTTGTAGCTCACCCTATTAGAGTCCGCTTGAAGCAGATACAGCCTCTGGCGAGCCGAACATGTGCTCGGACACTCCCGGCACTAAAAGCCATACTATAAATAAATAAATAAATAAATAAATAAGTAAATAAATAAATAAATAAATTCAAATTTAATTCACCTAAATTTGTATTTATTAACTGTGTTACGAGGGGCAGACGACAAGCACCACATGTATTCATCAGTCAATTCCTTAGTAGCCCAGGCATATTAAGTTTGAACCTAAAAAAATAATAATAATAATGTAAAGCTGAAATTTGGCATAGATGTTCCCTAGTTCCCTAGTAACAAATCCTGAAAAGTCCCCATCTCTGCGTTGTCCGCGTCATAGTTTTTGGAGAGATCAAAAGGGCTTAAATGGGGCCTAAGTGCCAAAAACAGAATTTTTGCTTCCTGCGTTCAAAATATTGATCCAAAATCAGTTCTATTGAGCTCTGATAGTAATAAGAGAAGGACTGCGTTAAATATAACGCTCTTATTGGTCGTAATTATTGCCATACATTTAAACAGATGAGTAATCCAACACTTTTAGCTCAACTTGTCTCACGAAAATTTACCTAATTTGTCATTAGCCGGGACTTATCGTGTAAACAGCTGCTGATAGCGACTAAAGACCCCAAGTAAAAGTTGTAAAGCACACTTGTAGCTTTAAAACGATACATTGCCCATGTTCATCCGACAAACAGCAGCAGAGATACAGTTACAAATATAAAAGTGCAAGTGTTCAGTCGCTTTCCGAACGAACGCCCATTTACGCTGGTGTGCACCATCTATTCACCTTTGCTGACACCATTTTGTATCTTTGATCAAGAGCTTTTAGGATGGTATTCCTTTGAATCCAGGTAAACTAGCAGAAACAGTTTGCATAGAACAAAACGAGTTTAATGCAGTTAGCAGTTAAATGTACATTCAGAATATGCATAATGCAAATAAGAACAAAACAAAGCTTAAAAAGCTTTCTTTAGACAAAGAACACTTGCAAAACAAAGCTTACATCGGAATCAATCGTCCTCTTCATCGTCTGAGTCATCAAATGTGACGTTGCCACACGCTTTTCCACTGCAGTGTCCACACATCAAGGAGCATTCTAAACCGAAACGTACACACTCACACCAGCTGCCACAAGAGATCTTGCTGTTGCAGGACACCAAATTGAGGAGATGATCTGGAGCAGCTGGAAGATGAGTTGTCACTGGTACTAAAGCTGAGTGCTGGATTTTCCATTCCCATTGGTCGGGTCCAAAGAAAATGCTAACTATTCCTGAACTTGCAAATATACCCGCTGTGAATGTTGTTTGCATGCCGCCGAAGTCGGCGGAAGTGAAGCCAGCTGAAATGATGCTGTGACCGGTTGTTGGGCAATTTTTTGGCTGTATTTCACTACCCGAAGTTCGTCGAGACTTTTGCACTCCAATTTGGCACTGTCGTAGAGACAAATGGCGAACTTCTCTACAGCTGATATTATGGCCTTTTCATCTGGAGCCGTAGAGACGAATACCTTCGTTTCCTCGTGTAAAGATGCGGAATCCTTCAATATTTTCCAGGCTTGCTGTTTGATGTACTCTACCCACAGCTTTTCTGTGCGAGATTTCTGGCTCATTGAAGAAAATGTCATGAAGCGACTCTTTGAGACGTTGAAGGCAAGTCGTTGGCGGTCCCTTCTTGGAATGCGGTAAAAAGTGCCTGTATTTCGTCCTTGTCATCCTTCAGCCCGTCGTTCATGTTGTGTAACATTGTCCCGACAACCTGTTTTGTCAGGAAATGCGCTCTGTGGGCCCTAAAACTTGCACAGTTTCGCGTTATTGGTACATTTTAAATTGAAGGCATGACGTAATCATTAACAGCGAGCTAATTGCAAACCTACCTAGAATATGCGTGTCCAGACATCAAGTGAATCACTGACGATTTAGCGTATATTTCCACCCAGAGCTCCTCCAAACCGCTTCCATTCATCACGTAGCCGATTGCCCGAAGAAACGACATCAGAAGGTGAAATCCGCCTAGACGAACAACCACGTTTTTGAGTTCCCCTGAAGTGTTCGATACGACTATCTCTGCAACTTTCGCGTATAGGGGCTGGTCAAAGGTTACGAAACAAGTGTTTTCTTTCAGTTCCGCGCACTCTCTTGCAGCAAACTTCAACGCGGAATATATAGTTGATGGATAGCTCGGTTCCAACTTAATGAACGGCAGGGCATCAACTGACGTTGTCTGGGAAGCTGGTTGAGCATGAGCAGACAGTGACGTCTTCATAAAGCCGTTCCACGAAGCGGGTAAATTAATACCTGACCACCGTCCAGATAACCACAAGGAGTCCACCATCGACGCAATAGCCACAGAGTTTAGGGCTTCCACAGTTAACTTCTTAATCTTGACGTCCTTTGAACCAGGAGAAGATGGTTTCCGATACCACCAAATGTTGAACTTTCCCATCGCCGCAATCACACCAGAATTAGGAACTTCTCGTGTACGCGGGAGTGGAGATATTTCACTGTCAGGTACTGGACCTGTGCACTTGATGCCTCCCATACAGTGAAATGTGTTTCGCCTGTTTAATGTCCGTATGTTATAGTCAGCGTTGTCAAAGCAAAACTGCGTGAACGCTCCAGCATTCGGGATTGGACGTTCTTCACGAAGCGCTGAAACTTCGTACCTGTGGACTTCCGCCACATTTACTGAAAATCCAAGACTGTTTAGAAGCTGAGTTAATTGTTTCGAGTATTGTTGGCCTGCTCTGACAGGCCGAGCGCTGTCATCTAGAAACGCGATCGGGTGCCTTTTCAACAGCGGTTATGCTTTGGGATCGTAACTCGGTAACCGTTTCTCGCGTAGACATGGGTAATGTACCAATGTAAAGCTAAATGTATGCTTTATAACTTTCATTCAGGGTCTTTAGTCAATATCAGCAGTTGTTTAAAAAATAATGACCTGCTTATTAAAAATTAACCAAATATTCGTGTAAAAATTAGGCTAAAAAGGTTAAATTAGTCGTTTTTCTCCTTCATCAATAGCAATAATTAGGCCTTACTGGTTCATTTTTAGCCTATTTTCAATTTTGAAAAAATAGGCTTATGAGATCACCTTTTGTCCGTGTGTGTGTGCGTGTGTGTGTGTGTGTGTGTGTGTGTGTGTGATTCGTGTGTGTGTCCCCCCCCCTAATAAAATCTAAACGGCAGGAGCGATTTCAATGAAACTCGGAAAGTTCATAGCACTATTCCCGGCGACCTCGACCGTGCCCTTCAAATTTTGTTACGACTCACCAATCCAACATGGCGGCTGTGCGAAATATTTCACCAGCATTCAATATCTCCGAAACTATTAGCGATATAACCCTGACATTTTCTATGGTGATAGAGGGGACTACTATAAGTTCACTTATGTGACTTTTGAAAAACTGGTAACTACAAAACCAACATGGCGGCCAAGCGAATTTGCGACTTTTAAATAGACGTTTCTCGCGATTTGACCAACCAAACGCAATGAAACTTGGTACAGTATATGTTTATAAACATTGTAATGCACCGACATCTAACTTCGTTCAATTGTTTACATAATCACAAGATGGCGGATGTGCGAAATATTTCACCGGCATTCTATATCTCTGAAACTATTAGCGGTATCTCCCTAAAATTTTGTACGGAGATAAAGGGCACTACTGGAAGTCCATCTATAAGATTTTCAAAAACCGGTTAACTACAAAACGAACATGGCGGCCAAGCGAATTTGAAAATTTTAAATAGACCTTTCTCGCGATTTAATGTTCCAAGCGCACTGAAACCTGGTACAGGAAATATTCATACACATTGTAATCCACTGGTATCTAATTTAGTTCAATTGTTTACATAACCTCAAGATGGCGGCAGTGCGAATTTTAAAATGAAGTTTTTATTTCTTGTGATGTAGTCATGCGATCGAAGTGAAAGTTTGAATAATGAACCTACGCAATAATTTTCCTTTAATGGTACATGACTCTATGGCCTATACATTTAACAATCCAACATGGCGACCATCCGAAATATTTAGACGATACTGGATATCTACGAATCTATTTTAGCAATCAAACTAAATTTTTTAATGTTCATGGGGGCTATGAACTTAAGTTCACCTATAGGACTTTAAATAACCTGGTGATCACAAATCCAACATGGCGGTGACGCGAATTATAAATATTCACATGGACGTTTCTCGCAATTTAACCATCCGCGTGCAGTGAAACTTGGTACAGTAAATCATTATCCGAATGTTAATCCACTGGCATCTAATTTATTTCAATTGTTTCCATAACCACAAGATGGCAGCTGTGCGAAATTTTAAAATCTCCTTGTTACTTATTGTGTCCTAATTATGCGATTGAAGTTTGAATACTACACGTACAAAATAATCTGCATGTAACAGTACATAACTCTAGGACCTACATATATAAAATCCAACATGGCGACCATCCAAAATATTTAGTCGGTTCTCAATATCTACGAATCAATTAAAGCAATCAAACTGAAATTGTGTATGTTGATAGTGGCAATTAACATAAGTAGGATATATGAAAATAGGCTGTATAGTTCTTCACGGAACTACTTGTTATTAATTGCTAAAGCTCGCGAGAACTAAATTTGGATCAATATTTTGAACGCAGGAAGCAAAAATGCTGTTTTTGGCACTTAGGCTCCATTTAAGCCCTTTTGAACCCTCCAAAAACTATGACGCGGTCACCGCAGAGATGGGGACTTTTCAGGATTTATTTCTAGGGTACTAGGAAACATATATGTCAAATTTCACCTTTTTTTTTTTTGAGGTTGGCCGTGTTTTTTGCATATAATGCCTGGGCTATAGCCATTCGTGGAAAGTCTCTTTTACTGAAATGAGCACTTTGGTTTTAATTCTTAAACCTAACAATGCTTATTCATTCAACTACAGCACTGAGGTAATTACGTTGACATTGATGAGAAAACAACTCCCTTGTTAACAATTCTGATGTCCGCACCTCTTTCGTCTCAAAGTATGATTGACAATTCCCAGCAGCTGAAAATGGTACAGAGTTTGATGGTACAACCCAGATGAAACCTGAAGATTGCCCTCGTTGAATTCAAACGTCACTACCCTATACATGGAAGAATTTCTGTAAGTAAACCAACTCAAGGTTATCGATTCAATGCCTCAAAATATGGAACATACTATAGAATCTGAGCCTCATAGGCAGATGAAGTCTTGCCACCATGGGGGAGTGGTTATCCTGTCGGACTGCCAACCCCAAGCTTTCAGGTTCGTTCCTGTCCGTTGTAAGTGATGTTCGAAAGGCGGCAAAAATCACGGTATGCATGTCATACGATGTTGGCATGTGTAATAACCCATTTGAATTCAGCAGGCCGTATTCATAATGGCAAACCTAATCTCGGGACTTTCCGCCAACACAAAAAGTTCATCCTTTCTCTACTAGAAAGCGCTATAATGACAAGGAGCTTAGATATCTACCCTTCTTGATTTTCATAGCGCTCCAAGGAGAGACAAAATTCGACATGCAAGCTGCCCTCTGGGAGTCAATTAACAAAGCATGCATCCGGCACCCGACGCCAGATGATTTTATTATTATTATTATTATTATTATTATTATTATTATTATTATTATTATTATTATTATTATATTTATTATTACAGTATAGTCAGATGAATATAAAATATTTTTCAACTGGGCTACTAAAATATAAGTACACTCACAGAATCACTCGACTCCGGAACACAGATACACGGTTTGTAAATGTGTCTTTCCGATGTGATCCGGAAGCGAAAGGGAACAATTAATGACTGTGGAATGTCGCACATCACTTACGGTATAGTAGTAGTGTTCGGTTGAGCCAAGAATGGGTCTGTGACTCCTGGCATTGCAACGAATAACGTTAAGATAACCGTGTAGTGTAATTTGATGAAAAAATGCATTTCTAGTTTTCAACGTAATACAATTCATCGTTCTTTTACGAATAATTTGATGTATAATTTACTGTAAATCGTTTACATTTAAGCCTTGAAAATTAATTTTGGACTAAGTACCGCACAGCTATTGCTCTGAAAGTGCCGCATCCACTTTCACTTCAATACTTTCTTACTCATTATATTCTCATTTTTTCACTTAGGTGAATGTAATTTAATCTTGGTTAAGATTAGCTTCATACAGTACGTTGTATGTTTAGTTTTTTTGATATTGCTGTTGGTTTATTTACTTTCCTGGCAGTGGTGTTTTTAGCCTACTTTCGATTTTTGCAAAAAATGAAAGTAGACTTATGAGATCAACACAGGGCGAAAAAAGTGTGTCTGTCTGTGTGTGTGTATGTGTGTGTGTGAGTCTGTGTGTGTGTGTGTCTGTGTGTCTGTGTGTGTGTGAGTGTGTGTACTCTGAAAGTCTGTCCCCCCCCCCTATCAATTCGAACACGGTGAATGCGAATTGAACGAAATTTGGTACAAAGGTAGCACTAGCAAAGGACACCTCAGTGTCATGTTTTATATCGCCGCCGTCTTGACGGAAACGTAATGGCGGCCACACAAATGTTCAAAGCTTAAATCAAATTACGACTCACCTAATCATCCGATCTCTACCAAATTTTGCAACAACATACCTTTATGGGGGGAGCATCCTTTGACCAAACTAATAAGTCATCAGCGTAATAGTTTGCGGATGGCGGCCATCTTTGTGTGAAAATCGATTCCCCCTATTAATTCGAACACGGTGCAACCGAATGGAACGAAATTTGGTACAGAGGTAGTACTAACAAAAGGCACCTCAGTGTCATGTTTTATATCGCCGCCATCTTGACGGAAACGTAATGGCGGCCACACAAATGTTCAAAGCTTAAATCAAATTACGATTAACCTAATCATCCGATCTCTACCAAATTTTGCAACAACATACCTTTATAGAGGAAGCATCCTTTGACCAATCTAATAGGTCATTAGCCTAATAGTTTGCGGGTGGCTGCCATCTTTATGTCAAAATTGATTCCCCCTATTAATTCGAACACGGTGGAACCGAATGGAACGAAATTTGGTACAGAGGTAGCACTAGCAAAGGGCACCTCAGTGTCATGTTTTATATCGCCACCATCTTGACTGAAACGTAATGGTGGCCACACGAATGTTCAAAGCTTAAATCAAATTACGATTAACCTAATCATCCGATCTCTACCAAATTTTGCAACTACATACCTTTATGGAGGGAGCATCCTTTGACCAATCTAATAGGTCATTCGCCTAATAGTTTGCGGATGGCGGCCATCTTTGTGTCAAAATTGATTCCCCCTATTAATTCGAACACGGTGGAACCGAATGGAACGAAATTTGGTACAGAGGTAGCACTAGCAAAGGGCACCTCAGTGTCATGTTTTATATCGCCACCATCTTGACTGAAACGTAATGGTGGCCACACGAATGTTCAAAGCTTAAATCAAATTACGATTAACCTAATCATCCGATCTCTACCAAATTTTGCAACTACATACCTTTATGGAGGGAGCATCCTTTGACCAATCTAATAGGTCATTCGCCTAATATTTTGCGGATGGCGGCCATCTTTGTGTCAAAATCGATTCTCCCTATTAATTCAAACACGGTGAAACCGAATGGAACGAAATTTGGTACAGAGATAGCACTAGCAAAGGGCATCTCAGTGACATGATTTATATCGCCGCCATATTGACAGAAACGTAATGGCGGCCACACAAATGTTCAAAGCTTAAATCAAATTACGATTAGCCTAATCATCCGATCTCTAGCAAATTTAGCAACAACATACCTTTATGGAGGGAGCATCCTTTGACCAAACTAATAGGTCATCAGCCTAATATTTTGCGGATGGTGGCCATCTTTGTGTAAAAATCGATTCCCCTTATCAATTCGAACACGGTGAAACCGAATGGAACGAAATTTGGTACAGAGGTAGCACTAGCAAAGGGCACCTCAGTGTCATGTTTTATATCACCGCTATCTTGACGGAAACGTAATCGCGGCCACCCAAATGTTAAAAGCTAAAATGTAATTACGACCAACCTAATAATCTAGTCTCTACCAAATTTTGCAACACCATATCTTTATGTGGGAAACATATTCTGACCAAACTGCAAGAACATCAGCCCAATAGTTTGCAGATGGTGGCCAAGTATGTGTGCAAATCGATTCCCCCTATCAATTCAAACACGGTGAAACCGAATTGAACGAAATTTGGTACAGAGGTAGCACTAGCAAAGGGCACCTCATATTCATGTTTAATATCCCTATAGCACGTTGTATTTCAACAAGCTACTACAACCAACATTCAATCATACTCCTTGAAAAGGACAAAGAGTTATAACAATACCCATGCATTTAGGAGAAAGTAGGCTATATGTTCTTTACTGAACATCTTGTTTTTCTTGAGTAGAAGTCAGAAAGTGTATATGAAACGTAAATTCTTTGGCAATAGACATGCAGTAAATATAGTATAGACAGTGAACAGTGATTCTTTGTTGCAGTCACTTGTTAGTGTTGATTCTAACCCAACTTCTCCATGCGGTATTCCTGAAAATAGTTCTTAGCCATCAAGTGCATCCAAAAGAAAACTTTCTAAAGATCAATTTCATGATATGGATAGTATTGAGTTTATATCACATTCTAATACAGGCAATGTAATTAAAGATTTAAAGTTCTGTCAGATTGTATACAAACACATTGTGTAAAGTTTGTAAAATGAGTGATAGTTTATCAGTTGTGAAGGATGTTTGTGTAAGGAAAGGTGTGTCCTCCAAGTTAATTTTGAGACCTTCAAATTAGGGGTAATACAGGCAGTACTTACATTTAATGATGGTGTGATTTCAAGGAATCATATATTAAAGGAAATGTGTGGGATAGTTGGGAGAAAATGTCTAAAGTCATTGAAGTACATCGACCAGAAGCGTTTATATTAAGATGATAGAGCTGCTGAGGCCATGCAAAAGGAATTAAGAGCCAAGCAGAGGTTCAAAAGGAAGTATACAAAGGGAGGGGATGAATCCCAGGATGATTATTTTCCTGGGATGTACTGAGATTAGACTCCAGACTCTGTCATAATGTTTTTTGAGATTTTCTCAAAAACTATATTTTTTGAAACACATGTACCTTTTTCTCAGAACTGGGTAGGTCTATCAAGCTAATATTTTGTATACACAACATAACCATGCCTTTGAGTATTGTTGACTAGGATTATTCAAATTGATCCAGTAGTTTCTGAGAAACAGTAATTAACACCACCAAATTTTCATGAAAAATGTATTTTTTTTGTTACAAAATTCCAAAATTAATAATTAAGAACTTGTTTAACATAGAGTTAAGATTCTAGTCATCATAATAGAGCAGGGTAATAAGTTTATCTGTGTAAAATTATATCGCCACATAACGATTAGTTTCTGAGAAAAAGGTACATCAATATAGGCTTTTTTGCAATTTTATTTACATTTTTCAGTGCATTATTATTGCCCTTAATACAATACCGTACAACTGTGCTCAATGTAAATTACTGTGTATGCTTATATGTCTATCTTATACAAATGACACAAATTTCAAAATTCAAACTTGAAATAGTTGTGAAATATTAAGATATTTGTAACGAGGTGCGTTATTTGCCAGTTTCTCATTACACGGTTACGTTAATAATGTATCCCTAGAAGTAAATCAGCTGTTAGGGGCACTGCATGAGGACTCCAACATCGCCTTGGTACGAGTTTAGCAGACTGTGCCACTCGCATGGTGTTTTACTACGACCAGCTGTTAGGGGCACGGCATAAGGACTCCAACTTCGCTTAGTTCAGGAGACTATGACACTCGCATGATGTTTCACTACGCTCAGCTGTTACGGGCGCGGCATAAGGACGCCAACATCGCTTAGTTCAGGAGACTGTGCCACTCGCATGGTGTTTTACTACGATCAGCTGTTACGGGCACGGCATAAGGACTCCAACATCGCTTAGTTCAGGAGACTGTGCCACTCACATGGTGTTTTACTACGATCAGCTGTTACGGGCACGGCATAAGGACTCCAACATCGCTTAGTTCAGGAGACTGTGCCACTCACATGGTGTTTTACTACGATCAGCTGTTACGGGCACGGCATAAGGACTCCAACATCGCTTAGTTCAGGAGACTGTGCCACTCACATGATGTTTTACTACGATCAGCTGTTACGGGCACGGCATAAGGACTCCAACATCGCTTAGTTCAGGAGACTGTGCCACTCACATGGTGTTTTACTACGATCAGCTGTTACGGGCACGGCATAAGGACTCCAACATCGCTAAGTTTAGGAGACTGTGCCACTCGCATGATGTTTTACTACGATCAGCTGTTACGGGCACGGCATAAGGACTCCAACATCGCTTAGTTCAGGAGACTGTGCCACTCGCATGATGTTTTAATACGATCAGCTGTTACGGGCACGGCATAAGGACTCCAACATCGCTTAGTTCAGGAGACTGTGCCACTCACATGGTGTTTTACTACGATCAGCTGTTACGGGCACGGCATAAGGACTCCAACATCGCTTAGTTCAGGAGACTGTGCCACTCGCATGGTGTTTTACTACGATCAGCTGTTACGGGCACGGCATAAGGACTCCAACATTGCATAGTTTAGGAGACTGTGCCACTCGCATGGTGTTTTACTACGATCAGCTGTTACGGGCACGGCATAAGGACTCCAACATCGCTTAGTTCAGGAGACTGTGCCACTCACATGGTGTTTTACTACGATCAGCTGTTACGGGCACGGCATAAGGACTCCTACATCGCTTAGTTCAGGAGACTGTGCCACTCACATGGTGTTTTACTACGATCAGCTGTTGGGGGCACGGCATAAGGACTCCAACATCGCTTAGTTCAGGAGACTGTGCCACTCACATGGTGTTTTACTACGATCAGCTGTTGGGGGCACGGCATAAGGACTCCAACATCGCTTAGTTTAGGAGACTGTGACACTCGCATGGTGTTTTACTACGAACAGCTGTACGGGCACGGCATAAGGACTCCTACATCGCTTAGTTCAGGAGACTGTGCCACTCACATGGTGTTTTACTACGATCAGCTGTTACGGGCGCGGCATAAGGACGCCAACTTCGCTTAGTTCAGGAGACTATGACACTCGCATGATGTTTCACTACGATCAGCTGTTACGGGCGCGGCATAAGGACGCCAACTTCGCTTAGTTCAGGAGACTATGACACTCGCATGATGTTTCACTACGATCAGCTGTTACGGGCGCGGCATAAGGACTCCAACATCGCTTAGTTCAGGAGACTGTGCCACTCACATGATGTTTCACTACGATCAGCTGTTACGGACACGGCATAAGGACTCCAACATCGCTTAGTTCAAGAGACTGTGCCACTCACATGATGTTTTACTACGATCAGCTGTTACGGGCACGGCATAAGGACTCCAACGTCCCTTAGTTTAGGAGACTGTGCCACTCACATGGTGTTTTACTACGATTAGCTGTTACGGGCACGGCATAAGGACTCCAACATCGCTTAGTTCAGGAGACTGTGCCACTCACATGATATTTCACTACGATCAGCTGTTACGGGCACGGCATAAGGACTCCAACATCGCTTAGTTTAGGAGACTGTGCCACTCACATGGTGTTTTACTACGATCAGCTGTTACGGGCACGGCATAAGGACTCCAACATTGCATAGTTTAGGAGACTGTGCCACTCGCATGGTGTTTTACTACGATCAACTGTTACGGGCACGGCATAAGGACGCCAACATCGCTTAGTTCAGGAGACTGTGCCACTCGCATGATGTTTCACTACGATCAGCTGTTACGGGCACGGCATAAGGACTCCAACATCGCTTAGTTCAGGAGACTGTGCCACTCGCATGATGTTTTACTACGATCAACTGTTACGGGCACGGCATAAGGACGCCAACATCGCTTAGTTTAGGAGACTGTGCCACTCTCAAGATGTTTTACTACGATCAACTGTTACGGGCACGGCATAAGGACTCCAACATCGCTTAGTTCAGGAGACTGTGCCACTCGCATGGTGTTTTACTACGATCAGCTGTTACGGGCGCGGCATAAGGACGCCAACTTCGCTTAGTTCAGGAGACTGTGCCACTCTCAAGATGTTTTACTACGATCAGCTGTTACGGGCACGGCATAAGGACTCCAACATCGCTTAGTTTAGGAGACTGTGCCACTCGCATGGTGTTTTACTACGAACAGCTGTTACGGGCACGGCATAAGGACTCCAACATCGCTTAGTTCAGGAGACTGTGCCACTCACATGGTGTTTTACTACGATCAGCTGTTACGGGCACGGCATAAGGACTCCAACATCGCTTAGTTCAGGAGACTGTGCCACTCTCAAGATGTTTTACTACGATCAGCTGTTACGGGCACGGCATAAGGACTCCAACATCGCTTAGTTCAGGAGACTGTGCCACTCGCATGGTGTTTTACTACGAACAGCTGTACGGGCACGGCATAAGGACTCCAACATCGCTTAGTTTAGGAGACTGTGCCACTCTCAAGATGTTTTACTACGATCAGCTGTTACGGGCACGGCATAAGGACTCCAACATCGCTTAGTTTAGGAGACTGTGCCACTCTCAAGATGTTTTACTACGATCAGCTGTTACGGGCACGGCATAAGGACTCCAACATCGTTTAGTTTATGAGACTGTGCCACTCTCAAGATGTTTTACTACGATCAGCTGTTACGGGCACGGCATAAGGACTCCAACATCGCTTAGTTCAGGAGACTGTGCCACTCACATGGTGTTTTACTACGATCAGCTGTTACGGGCACGGCATAAGGACTCCAACATCGCTAAGTTTAGGAGACTGTGCCACTCGCATGATGTTTTACTACGATCAGCTGTTACGGGCACGGCATAAGGACTCCAACATCGCTTAGTTCAGGAGACTGTGCCACTCGCATGATGTTTTAATACGATCAGCTGTTACGGGCACGGCATAAGGACTCCAACATCGCTTAGTTCAGGAGACTGTGCCACTCACATGGTGTTTTACTACGATCAGCTGTTACGGGCACGGCATAAGGACTCCAACATCGCTTAGTTCAGGAGACTGTGCCACTCGCATGGTGTTTTACTACGATCAGCTGTTACGGGCACGGCATAAGGACTCCAACATTGCATAGTTTAGGAGACTGTGCCACTCGCATGGTGTTTTACTACGATCAGCTGTTACGGGCACGGCATAAGGACTCCAACATCGCTTAGTTCAGGAGACTGTGCCACTCACATGGTGTTTTACTACGATCAGCTGTTACGGGCACGGCATAAGGACTCCTACATCGCTTAGTTCAGGAGACTGTGCCACTCACATGGTGTTTTACTACGATCAGCTGTTGGGGGCACGGCATAAGGACTCCAACATCGCTTAGTTCAGGAGACTGTGCCACTCGCATGGTGTTTTACTACGAACAGCTGTACGGGCACGGCATAAGGACTCCTACATCGCTTAGTTCAGGAGACTGTGCCACTCACATGGTGTTTTACTACGATCAGCTGTTACGGGCGCGGCATAAGGACGCCAACTTCGCTTAGTTCAGGAGACTATGACACTCGCATGATGTTTCACTACGATCAGCTGTTACGGGCGCGGCATAAGGACGCCAACTTCGCTTAGTTCAGGAGACTATGACACTCGCATGATGTTTCACTACGATCAGCTGTTACGGGCGCGGCATAAGGACTCCAACATCGCTTAGTTCAGGAGACTGTGCCACTCACATGATGTTTCACTACGATCAGCTGTTACGGACACGGCATAAGGACTCCAACATCGCTTAGTTCAAGAGACTGTGCCACTCACATGATGTTTTACTACGATCAGCTGTTACGGGCACGGCATAAGGACTCCAACGTCCCTTAGTTTAGGAGACTGTGCCACTCACATGGTGTTTTACTACGATTAGCTGTTACGGGCACGGCATAAGGACTCCAACATCGCTTAGTTCAGGAGACTGTGCCACTCACATGATATTTCACTACGATCAGCTGTTACGGGCACGGCATAAGGACTCCAACATCGCTTAGTTTAGGAGACTGTGCCACTCACATGGTGTTTTACTACGATCAGCTGTTACGGGCACGGCATAAGGACTCCAACATTGCATAGTTTAGGAGACTGTGCCACTCGCATGGTGTTTTACTACGATCAACTGTTACGGGCACGGCATAAGGACGCCAACATCGCTTAGTTCAGGAGACTGTGCCACTCGCATGATGTTTCACTACGATCAGCTGTTACGGGCACGGCATAAGGACTCCAACATCGCTTAGTTCAGGAGACTGTGCCACTCGCATGATGTTTTACTACGATCAACTGTTACGGGCACGGCATAAGGACGCCAACATCGCTTAGTTTAGGAGACTGTGCCACTCTCAAGATGTTTTACTACGATCAACTGTTACGGGCACGGCATAAGGACTCCAACATCGCTTAGTTCAGGAGACTGTGCCACTCGCATGGTGTTTTACTACGATCAGCTGTTACGGGCGCGGCATAAGGACGCCAACTTCGCTTAGTTCAGGAGACTGTGCCACTCTCAAGATGTTTTACTACGATCAGCTGTTACGGGCACGGCATAAGGACTCCAACATCGCTTAGTTTAGGAGACTGTGCCACTCGCATGGTGTTTTACTACGAACAGCTGTTACGGGCACGGCATAAGGACTCCAACATCGCTTAGTTCAGGAGACTGTGCCACTCACATGGTGTTTTACTACGATCAGCTGTTACGGGCACGGCATAAGGACTCCAACATCGCTTAGTTCAGGAGACTGTGCCACTCTCAAGATGTTTTACTACGATCAGCTGTTACGGGCACGGCATAAGGACTCCAACATCGCTTAGTTCAGGAGACTGTGCCACTCGCATGGTGTTTTACTACGAACAGCTGTACGGGCACGGCATAAGGACTCCAACATCGCTTAGTTTAGGAGACTGTGCCACTCTCAAGATGATTTACTACGATCAGCTGTTACGGGCACGGCATAAGGACTCCAACATCGCTTAGTTTAGGAGACTGTGCCACTCTCAAGATGTTTTACTACGATCAGCTGTTACGGGCACGGCATAAGGACTCCAACATCGTTTAGTTTATGAGACTGTGCCACTCTCAAGATGTTTTACTACGATCAGCTGTTACGGGCACGGCATAAGGACTCCAACATCGCTTCGTTCAGGAGACTGTGCGACTCACATGATGTTTCACTACGATCAACTGTTACGGGCACGGCATAAGGACTCCAACATCGCTTAGTTTAGGAGACTGTGCCACTCGCATGGTGTTTTACTACGACCAGCTGTTACGGGCACGGCATAAGGGCTCCAACATCGCTTAGTTCAGGAGACTGTGCCACCCGCATGATGTTTTACTACGATCAGCTGTTACGGGCACGGCATAAGGGCTCCAACATCGCTTAGTTTAGGTGACTGTGCCACCCGCATGGTGTTTTACTACGATCAGCTGTTACGGGCACGGCATAAGGGCTCCAACATCGCTTAGTTCAGGAGACTGTGCCACTCACATGGTGTTTTACTACGATCAGCTGTTACGGGCACGGCATAAGGGCTCCAACATCGCTTAGTTTAGGTGACTGTGCCACCCGCATGGTGTTTTACTACGATCAGCTGTTACGGGCACGGCATAATGACTCCAACATCGCTTAGTTCAGGAGACTGTGCGACTCACATGATGTTTCACTACGATCAACTGTTACGGGCACGGCATAAGGACTCCAACATCGCTTAGTTTAGGAGACTGTGCCACTCGCATGGTGTTTTACTACGACCAGCTGTTACGGGCACGGCATAAGGGCTCCAACATCGCTTAGTTCAGGAGACTGTGCCACCCGCATGATGTTTTACTACGATCAGCTGTTACGGGCACGGCATAAGGGCTCCAACATCGCTTAGTTTAGGTGACTGTGCCACCCGCATGGTGTTTTACTACGATCAGCTGTTGGGGGCACGGCATAAGGACTCCAACATCGCTTAGTTTAGGAGACTGTGCCACTCGCATGACGTTTTACTACGACCAGCTGTTAGGGGCACGGTATAAGGACTCCATTATCGCTTAGTTCAGGAGACTGTGCCACTCACATGATGTTTCACTACGGTCTGCTGTTACGGGCACGGCATAATGACTCCAACATCGCTTAGTTCAGGAGACTGTGCCACTCACATGATGTTTCACTACGATCAACTGTTACGGGCACGGCATAAGGACTCCAACATCGCTTAGTTTAGGAGACTGTGCCACTCGCATGGTGTTTTACTACGATCAGCTGTTACGGGCGCGGCTTAAGGACGCCAACTTCGCTTATTTCAGGAGACTGTGCCACTCGCATGGTGTTTTACTACGAACAGCTGTTACGGGCACGGCATAAGAACTCCAACATCGCTTAGTTCAGGAGACTGTGCCACTCACATGGTGTTTTACTACGATCAGCTGTTACGGGCACGGCATAAGAACTCCAACATCGCTTAGTTCAGGAGACTGTGCCACTCACATGGTGTTTTACTACGATCAGCTGTTACGGGCACGGCATAAGGACTCCAACATTGCATAGTTTAGGAGACTGTGCCACTCGCATGGTGTTTTACTACGATCAGCTGTTACGGGCACGGCATAAGGACTCCAACATCTCTTAGTTCAGGAGACTGTGCCACTCACATGGTGTTTTACTACGATCAGCTGTTACGGGCACGGCATAAGGACTCCAACATTGCATAGTTTAGGAGACTGTGCCACTCGCATGGTGTTTTACTACGATCAGCTGTTGGGGGCACGGCATAAGGACTCCAACATCTCTTAGTTCAGGAGACTGTGCCACTCACATGGTGTTTTACTACGATCAGCTGTTACGGGCACGGCATAAGGACTCCAACATCTCTTAGTTCAGGAGACTGTGCCACTCACATGGTGTTTTACTACGATCAGCTGTTGGGGGCACGGCATAAGGACTCCAACATCGCTTAGTTCAGGAGACTGTGCCACTCGCATGGTGTTTTACTACGATCAGCTGTTGGGGGCACGGCATAAGGACTCCAACATCGCTTAGTTCAGGAGACTGTGCCACTCGCATGGTGTTTTACTACGATCAGCTGTTGGGGGCACGGCATAAGGACTCCAACATCGCTTAGTTCAGGAGACTGTGCCACTCGCATGGTGTTTTACTACGATCAGCTGTTACGGGCACGGCATAAGGACTCCAACATCGCTTAGTTCAGGAGACTGTGCCACTCACATGATATTTCACTACGATCAGCTGTTACGGGCACGGCATAAGGACTCCAACATTGCATAGTTTAGGAGACTGTGCCACTCGCATGGTGTTTTACTACGATCAGCTGTTACGGGCACGGCATAAGGACTCCAACATCGCTTAGTTCAGGAGACTGTGCCACTCGCATGATGTTTTACTACGATCAGCTGTTACGGGCACGGCATAAGGACTCCAACATCGCTTAGTTCAGGAGACTGTGCCACTCGCATGATATTTCACTACGATCAGCTGTTACGGGCACGGCATAAGGACTCCAACATCGCTTAGTTCAGGAGACTGTGCCACTCACATGGTGTTTTACTACGATCAGCTGTTGGGGGCACGGCATAAGGACTCCAACATCGCTTAGTTCAGGAGACTGTGCCACTCGCATGGTGTTTTACTACGATCAGCTGTTACGGGCACGGCATAAGGACTCCAACATCGCTTAGTTCAGGAGACTGTGCCACTCACATGGTGTTTTACTACGATCAGCTGTTACGGGCACGGCATAAGGACTCCAGCATCGCTTAGTTCAGGAGACTGTGCCACTCGCATGGTGTTTTACTACGATCAACTGTTAGGGGCACGGCATAAGGACTCCAACATCGCTTAGTTCAGGAGACTGTGCCACTCACATGGTGTTTTACTACGATCAGCTGTTACGGGCACGGCATAAGGGCTCCAACATCGCTTAGTTCAGGAGACTGTGCCACTCACATGGTGTTTTACTACGATCAGCTGTTACGGGCACGGCATAAGGGCTCCAACATCGCTTAGTTCAGGAGACTGTGCCACTCACATGGTGTTTTACTACGATCAGCTGTTACGGGCACGGCATAAGGACTCCAACATCGCTTAGTTCAGGAGACTGTGCCACTCACATGGTGTTTTACTACGATCAGCTGTTAGGGGCACGGCATAAGGGCTCCAACATCGCTTAGTTTAGGAGACTGTGCCACTCACATGGTGTTTTACTACGATCAGCTGTTACGGGCACGGCATAAGGGCTCCAACATCGCTTAGTTCAGGAGACTGTGCCACTCACATGGTGTTTTACTACGATCAGCTGTTACGGGCACGGCATAAGGACTCCAACATCGCTTAGTTCAGGAGACTGTGCCACTCACATGGTGTTTTACTACGAACAGCTGTACGGGCACGGCATAAGGACTCCAACATCGCTTAGTTTAGGAGACTGTGCCACTCACATGGTGTTTTACTACGATCAGCTGTTACGGGCACAACATAAGGATTCCAACATCGCTAAGTTTAGGAGACTGTGCCACTCGCATGGTGTTTTACTACGATCAGCTGTTACGGGCACGGCATAAGGGCTCCAACATCGCTTAGTTTAGGAGACTGTGCCACTCACATGATGTTTTACTACGATCAGCTGTTACGGGCACGGCATAAGGACTCCAACATCGCTTAGTTCAGGAGACTGTGCCACTCACATGGTGTTTTACTACGATCAGCTGTTACGGGCACGGCATAAGGACTCCAACATCGCTTAGTTCAGGAGACTGTGCCACTCACATGGTGTTTTACTACGAACAGCTGTACGGGCACGGCATAAGGACTCCTACATCGCTTAGTTTAGGAGACTGTGCCACTCACATGGTGTTTTACTACGAACAGCTGTTACGGGCACGGCATAAGGACTCCAACATCGCTTAGTTTAGGAGACTGTGCCACTCACATGGTGTTTTACTACGAACAGCTGTTACGGGCACGGCATAAGGACTCCAACATCGCTTAGTTCAGGAGACTGTGCCACTCACATGGTGTTTTACTACGAACAGCTGTTACGGGCACGGCATAAGGACTCCAACATCGCTTAGTTTAGGAGACTGTGCCACTCACATGGTGTTTTACTACGAACAGCTGTACGGGCACGGCATAAGGACTCCTACATCGCTTAGTTTAGGAGACTGTGCCACTCACATGGTGTTTTACTACGATCAGCTGTTACGGGCGCGGCTTAAGGACGCCAACATCGCTTAGTTCAGGAGACTGTGCCACTCTCAAGATGTTTTACTACGATCAGCTGTTACGGGCACGGCATAAGAACTCCAACATCTCTTAGTTCAGGAGACTGTGCCACTCACATGATGTTTTACTACGATCAGCTGTTACGGGCACAACATAAGGATTCCAACATCGCTAAGTTTAGGAGACTGTGCCACTCGCATGGTGTTTTACTACGATCAGCTGTTACGGGCACGGCATAAGGGCTCCAACATCGCTTAGTTCAGGAGACTGTGCCACTCACATGGTGTTTTACTACGATCAGCTGTTAGGGGCATGACATAAGGGCTCCAACATCGCTTAGTATAGGAGACTGTGCCACTCGCTTGGTGTTTTACTACGATCAGCTGTTACGGGCACGGCATATGGACTCCAACATCGCTTAGTTTAGGAGACTGTGCCACTCGCATGATGTTTCACTACGATCAGCTGTTACGGGCACGGCATAAGGACTCCAACATCGCTTAGTTTAGGAGACTGTGCCACTCGCATGATGTTTTACTACGATCAGCTGTTACGGGCACGGCATAAGGACGCCAACATCGCTTAGTTCAGGAGACTGTGCCACTCACATGGTGTTTTACTACGATCAGCTGTTACGGGCACGGCATAAGGACTCCAACATCGCTTAGTTTAGGAGACTGTGCCACTCACATGGTGTTTTACTACGATCAGCTGTTACGGGCACGGCATAAGGGCTCCAACATCGCTTAGTTCAGGAGACTGTGCCACTCACATGGTGTTTTACTACGATCAGGTGTTAGGGGCATGACATAAGGGCTCCAACATCGCTTAGTATAGGAGACTGTGCCACTCGCTTGGTGTTTTACTACGATCAGCTGTTACGGGCACGGCATATGGACTCCAACATCGCTTAGTTTAGGAGACTGTGCCACTCGCATGATGTTTTACTACGACCAGCTGTTAGGGGCACGGTTTAAGGACTCCAACATCGCTTAGTTCAGGAGACTGTGCCACTCACATGATGTTTCACTACGATCAGCTGTTACGGGCACGGCATAAGGACTCCAACATCGCTTAGTTCAGGAGACTGTGCCACTCACATGATGTTTCACTACGATCAGCTGTTAGGGGCACGGTATAAGGACTCCAACATCGCTTAGTTCAGGAGACTGTGCCACTCGCATGGTGTTTTACTACGATCAGCTGTTTCGGGCACGGCATAAGGACTCCAACATCGTTTAGTTCAGGAGACTGTGCCACTCACATGGTGTTTTACTACGATCAGATGTTAGGGGCATGACATAAGGACTCCAACATCGCTTAGTTTAGGAGACTGTGCCACTCGCATGGTGTTTTACTACGATCCGCTGTTACGGGCACGGCATAAGGACTCCAACATCGCTTAGTTTAGGAGACTGTGCCACTCTCATGATGTTACTACGATCAGCTGTTACGGGCACGGCATAAGGGCTCTAAAATCGCTTTGGTACGAGTTTAGGAGACTGTGCCACTCTCATGGTGGTATACTACGATCAGCTGTTAGGGTCACGGCATAAGGACTCCAGCATTGCCTTGGTACGAGTTTAGGGGTCTGTGCCACTCTCATGGTGTTTTACTACGATCAGATAAAGAATACTTGGTGGCAGTTGAAAGCTGAGGAACTTCAGAGGCTATCTGATACTCGTGATCTGAGGTACTTCTCTGCTGGGATTAAGGAGAAATATGGCCCACTTCGTTCTTCATCAGGTACACTGAAAAGTGCTGACAACTCTGCCACTCTTACTGACAGCCATGATATCTTAGAGCGTTGGAAGGAACATTTCTCCATCCTTCTAAATCGTCCTTCAACAGCTGCTGAAGACTTCCTTCGTGATTTGCTGAAATATCCTGAACAACCATGGATGGCTGTACCTCCTTCTTACACGGAATTCAGTGTAGCTCTCAATCAACTGAAACCAAGAAAGGCAATTGGCCCAGATAACATCCCACTGGAATCAATTCAAGCTGGAGGTCAGTCCCTGAAAACGCGGATTTTCACTCTTATTCTCAAAATTTGGGAATTATGAGAGGTACCTGGTGACCTAAAGAACGCCACTATCATCACAATCTTCAAGAAAGGTGATCGTAGTGTTTGTGGCAACTATCGCGGTATATCGCTACTATCTACTGTGGATAAAATTCTCGCCAGAATTTCACTTAACCGCCTTCAGGTTATCTCAGAAAAGTTCCTCCCCGAGTCCCAGTGTGGATTTCTATCTTCCAGAAGCACAATTGACTTGATTTTCTGCGTAAGACAACTACAAGAAAAATGTAGTGAGCAACAGAATCAACTCTTCTCAGTTTTTATGATCTGGAAAAGGCCTTTGACTCAGTTCCAAGATCTGCTATGTGGGTGGTGATACAACGCTTTGGCTGTCCTCGACGCTTTGTTGATCTAATCCAAGCTCTCCTTGATGGCATGACCGTTCAGGTTTGTCAGCAAAATAAGATCTCAGACGAATTCCTATCACTCATGGACTGAAACAAGGCTGCATACTTGCTCAAACACTGTTTGCATTGTATTTGGCTGCAATGCCCTATAAATCGCCCACAAACATCCCAGGTGTAGATGTCAGGTACCTTTTTGATGGAGGGCTCTTCAACCTAGCTCGATTTCGCTCCAAGAAGCTAACTCAGGTTACGAAGATAATTAATATGTTGTATGCAGATGATGCGGCATCGCCTACACTCACGCCAGTGGAGTTGCAACAGACTGATAATTGCTACAAGAATGCATGTGTTCGTTTTGGTCTCACCATTATTGTTCAGAAGACCAAGGTTCAGGCACAACCCTCACCAGGCACTTCCCATCCGCACTTCAACACTTCTATCTCAGACACTCCATTGTTGCAGGTAGACCACTTCTCGTATCTGGGCAGTTTGCTATCTGTACACGGCAATTGTGGGTAGGATGTTGAGAAGAGAATCGGTGCTGCCCATGCGGCATTTGAGCGACTATCGCACCGGGTCTTCTTGAATAAAGATCTGAGCGTGAAGACGAAGCTCATGGTGTACTGTCCCCGTATATTCTAGAGGCGGTCTGTTGGATATCCGAAGCACCAGCTGGATTCGTAGACCCTGACTGCTCCGGCGCATAATACAAGTCAAGAATCTACCTCCAACTAGACCCTTGCGAATATACGTGGCGGAAATTACAATACAACTGTGAATTAGATGAAAATTACACTTAGCTCGCAGGAAAACACCTACCTTATTCTCGGGGATCTCGTTGTCAGCCTCTCTGGATCTAAAATGGGTTTCACAGTTGCATCTCCTTATATCTAAAATAATTCATGACGACACGGCTTCTAATAAAACTAAACGATTTAATAACAAAATGTAAACTAAGGCTAAACATTCACACAATAAAATAAAATAACACACTCCCATTCGCTCATCTCTACACTCACGCCACTGAAAGAACTGCGTTCTATGAACATTATGACAAAATTTGGTGTAGCTTGTGTCCATACATCAAGCTGTACAACAATTACACACCTCTGTGTATTTACATTCTTCTGGCAAGCTCCCAAGAACATATGGGCGCTCGGCGCACGCGACCCTTGCCACGTGTCCGATGACATAACATTCACCGCTACATTCCCAGTCTAGCTGGTTTAAAAAAGAAAGAGCGCGAGCCGTGCGGTACGCAACATCTCTCCCCATTTGTGCGGCCTGGCCGAGCTATGGCCTTGGCTAGAAACGAGTTTAAAAGAAGTCCTCGCTATTCCTGCCTGGTCCACAAATATGCTCTCCATAACAATAAAAGCTGTGTTAAAATAAAGCAATTTCACGTCAGACAAATACGTGAACGGTACGCAAATCCTACATGCTACTGGCATAAAACTTCTATACACACTCTCGTTCATACTCTCGCATTGCGACGTCCCAATGGAGTTCATTTCATTCGCACTGAACAAGAAACAAACCACATACAGTCACATACCCATTCATACTCTAACCTCTACGTTAAACAAACTATAAATTTCCTATTCCTAACATGTTATACACTCGATTGGCAAATAATAAAGATGAACACTAAATGCATTTATAATGACGCTTATAGCACCAGCTATAGTCGTTACAAAGTAATAGCGTCTAAATACACTCGAGCCTGCGCTATGATCTAGCAGTTATGTCAAATACAGTGAACTGTGATCCTTAATATCTTCTACATCACCAGAAATAACCACCACCAGTCTCTCCTATCTGATCTGGTGTCAAAATAGTTTTAATACATTCGACCACTGAAGGTGAAACATACGCCGTTACATGTTTGGGCTTAATAATCTCGATAAGAGCATAGCATAACAGCTGACATCATCACTTTCCCGTTCCAATTTCAACCGTGACCCTTCCTGTCGTCTCTAAATCCCACGTCGTGTATAACAAAATAAGGAGTGCTCTCTACTCACACTTTAATGCCTTGCCAATCCTAGTCATGCCCACGCAATGACTGTAGCATAAAATGCGGAACACCTTCGCAATAACCTCGTATGCCAACTACATACGGAAATACACAAAAAAAAACAATATCAAAGGGTTATCAACTCCACTTCTTTCATCCTGGCATTCCTTACAAAAGGGCATAATTTCACAGCGTTGTCACCACAATCGCTGGTCTCATGAACAATAACAACAATTGTTAAATTATTAATTTATACATCTTAACGACCTCTGGAATTTACGATACTGACCTCCTCACTTAATACTATTGAAACGATACTCAGATAAGTATAAACTCTCGTGCATACATTTAATAAAAATACTACATCTCATCTTCACACATCTGGGTTCGACTTTAATCGAGGAAGGAATATTATGTCTACAACGTGACATGATATTATTCCTCGTAAATATTTAATCACACCATTACATCTATGTGTTTGAGTCCAACAAGAATCTATCACAACGAGGATATCGAACGATAACTACCCTAACGTCGGATGATAATTAATCTTCTGAAAAGATTCTAGCTTCAAGTAAATTAAATTACTGAAAGTTCAAAGCTTTCTTCAATAAAAAACATACAGTTAGTCATATTCGTATTCTCATCATTCAGAACGAATGTCTATGAGTTCTGACGATAATAATTGTGTCCACGTTAAATGTTTCTTTTTCACAATGTGACATGATATTTCACAATATATCACTACCAAGATCTTCTTTCTTGACGTTTCTTCTCGACGGATAAAATGCCCAAATTAAAATAATGAAAATTAATTTAATGGGTAACATAGACGAAAATGTCTATCACCTGCATTCAAAGTGAATACAAAAACGTCGAAAATAAATTACTATTCCTTAAAGGAAATGACGAAAGCTTGTTCCACGAACAAGTACATAATCTCAGTTCAGAAAATGGATTCCTAACGAACGAAGTTAATAGTGTCGCAAGACGATCACTATAATAAATTTCGAAGAATAAAAATGCTATACATGGAGTACATGAATACAGTATCGAAATATGGATAAAGGATTTGCTCAGAAAATGTCACTACAAGCTCTAACTACAAGGTTAGTGAACACTGCTACCTGGTCTCGAAGTCTAGAAGATCAAGATAGAGTATAACAAAATACTCTGATGTTACATCTGCCAAAGATCTGGGCTGGATCCTAGCTCGTCTCCACGAACTCGTGACCTCAGGAAAGGAATGAATTCCCCCACTGGAAACAGCAAGCTCCGACCGGAATCGAACTGCAGGCCTCCAATCATCATCTTCCTTATGACCGGGATAACCCTGGACCTCTTGATAATCTTGATGTTTCTTCTATCTCCGTCACAGCACAGTCTCATCATAACAGTGAGTAGCGTCGAAAGTTCTGCTTTCCACTTCAAAAGGCATTTGAAGAGAAAGTCTTGGACCTCACTCGTATAACGAACATTCATATAGATGGAATCTGAACCTCGTTTTGTAGTCTCTGATGTTAATGTTAAGCTCATGTTCGACAAGAATGCACTAGAATAGAGTTGTGCATCAATTCTCATGATCGCTCACTAAATAGACATTCACGAACAGTCTCCTCTAACGAAGCTCCATCGTTGACTATATTGCTTCAATCTGCTTATACTCCTGGCGCACATAATAATTTAGTCCATAATAATCTTCATAATAGTAGACTGAATATTGTTCTTCACTATGGAATACATTTCCATCCTAAGTGTTGTAATACAGTCCCACACAAGCAATATTAATATGCACTCGTACTCACTTGTGGCTGTCGCCTGAGCTGCAGTCGCTCGGACAAAGTGCCTTATAGCGCTGGAAAGAAACACTTTTCTCGCGCTTCACAAAACTGCTTATAATTGCTGAAATACTTCTCTCAAACTTCTGAAAGTTCGTAATATACAATATCTGCTAGTCAGCTAATATATGTAGTTGAAATAAATTCTCTGAAGCCGATCAGACCGAAGTGATTGCGGTATATGTGTTCCTCGCAACTTCACCTAGATTCAAAGCGCGGTCGTCTCCTAATTCCGCCCTTGCTTATGCCTTGTCTCCACGAGTCACCTTCTACAACCTCGGTGAAACACTCGGAACTCCTTTCTCTTCCAATTACACACGTCTGACCTCTTCGACGTTCAGATACACAAGAGCCCCAGTGCTTGGCGTCTCCCCTCCAAGTCTACCGATTTTAGCCGCCTTTACGAGTTCCCTCTCGAATTCGCGCGGGCTCTAGCAAATCGCTTATTTCTTCCAATAGCGACCTGCTATTGACTTATAAAATATTTCCAATATTTTATTATCATATTCTTCTCTTTTCTAATATATAAATTCATCCTCTAAGGGCTTAAATGAATTAAATATCCATACAAATTTAGTTGCTGGAACTCCCGTCTTCTCTAAAACTTCTTCATATTGGCTGTAAGCTCATATCCAATGGGATAATTTATAACAATATTTAAACAAATCATGGGAATATTCGCTGTTGCTAGGTCGATTCCAAGCTTCTAGGAACTTCCATTGCGCAATACAATCACGTGACGGAATTTCCCTCCTTGCTCGACGTCGCCTCACGACTGGTTTCTGCCAAGTTCCAGCCATCATATTCCTTGGTTAAATTTTATCATGGGCTTCGAAATAAAATGTATTATTCCCATTTTCATCCATTATAATTCATTTTACGGGGGCAGTACCAAGCTGTTGTCATCTCAACATTGTTGTATGGCTGTGAAACCTGGACCCTTTATCGACATGATTTCCGAAAGCTTGAGCGCTTCCATCAACAGAAACTTCGATTCATCCGTAAGATAAAGTGGGAAGACCACATCTCCAATCTTGATGTTCTTGTGAAAGCGCTTGCTAATAGTATAGAATCATCCATCATTGGACATCAACTTAGATGGATTGGACATGTCCATCGGATGGATGATACGAGACTACCACGCCAGGTTCTGTATGGTGAACTCACCTCCGGCACCAGACCTCAAGGAGGCCCTAAGAGACGTTACAAGGGCCAATTTAAGCAGAATATGAAGTTCACATGTCTCAATGCACAAACCTGGGACCAGCTTGCTAAAGACCGTTCGACTTGGCGCCAGACCATCCCGGCTGCTGTCAAAATGTTTGAAGACGAACGTCGTAGAATTGTTAAGGCCAAGTGACAAGCACGAAAGCTCCGTGCAGCACAGCCACGCCCTTCACCAACAGTTCTGTTTTATCTGTGTGGACGTTTGTTTCATGCACGCTTTGGGCTGTTCAGCCACCGCAAAAATGCCCACAGACCTCAACCTTAGATTATTTTAGACTGTTTTGGAAGAAGATGTATACTCGGAAACGAGTTAAAGCCGACGACGACGACGACTACGATCAGCTATTAGGGGCACGGCATAAGGACTTTATCCTCGTTTAGGTACGAGTTTAGGAGACTGTGCCACTCTTATGGTGTTTTACTACGATCAGCTGTTAGGGGCACGGCATAAGGACTCTAACATCGCTTTGGTACGAGTTTAGGTGTTGTAAGGTATTTATTGTATTTCAAAAATTGTTTCACATTGCATAATTAAGTGTAAGATAGGGCCACGAGGCCTAACTTCGCCACTACTAAAGACATAAAATAAATAAAGCTTTCCAATCGGTCAACATAACTTGTGTCCATTAACCGGGAAACGAGTATTCATATGCCCAAACCTGAAACAAACAAGACATTATTACTAAATAGCAGGATTTTAGGTATATTTCATTAGAAAGCAACTGTTGCAATGGGTACTGCGCTCGAAATTAGGTCTAGTCAAGACGATATCACTGGACGAGGTACGAACCGAGAGCATGAGAGGAAAATAGTGTGTAAAATTTTCGAGATATGAATCTTATTTACACTCAGGAAAAGAGATTATTTATCAACAAGCCATTGGTAAAATTTTAGCCACAAGAAATATTTGTATTTGGAGAAGGAATGGAAATTTTATTACTTCATACATTTTAACCAAGCATAAATGTCTTGAGACAAGTCCAGCATAGTGCACAGTTTTATCAGTGTTAGCTGCGAGAAACCTGTTTTTGATACGAGGGACATGGCAAGTATAAGCAGAGGTCGAACGCGAGCCAGAGGAGAGAGAAGTGGGGACGACGCGTGATCAGCGCACGCCATAAAGAGTCGACAGCCAATTAGATAAAATATTGATTACAGAGGAACTGATAAATATTAAATATAATATTTTTATATTATAAAGGATTGTGACATATCAAATTCACCAGGAAGGAAAAAGGAATTTAATTGGCAAGACTGAAATTATATTGGATAATTGAGAGAGGAGATATAAGCGAAGGAGTGAATTTTCAGACCAGAGTGAGGCTAGTTAAGTGAATTTACGAGGGAAATCGAACGGAGGAGGCTAGCGAACGCCAAGTAACGAGGCTCTTCCTATCTGAACTTTCAAGGAGATAACACGATCAACGAATCACTCTCTAATCTACAAGAGGTAAAGACTTGGAAAACATTAGACTACAAGATGAAGAAATATAGTAGAGACATAGAACCACAAGTATAAATAAGCTGATAATAAAATTGAGAAGAAGTATTTAGCAGAAACACCGCGAGATATAGTCGTGAAACTATACTTAGTAACAGTACATCGAAACTTCGAACACAAGACTACGCAGAAGAGAAGCCAAAGGCATTGTCATACTTCAAAGAAGAAACACATCACACTATTCAATATGTATAAAGAATTAGGTCGAAGGGGAGAGATTACGACTACTTATTATTTAGAAGGAAGGAGAATGTTTTAATTCTTCCACTATGAAGGGAAAGTAAAGCTATACTAACAAGCGAGATCCAGATATGACCATGACAACGTAACTAATGGGAGCGAGCTGCGTCAATATCTGCAGTTCGTTCGAATAAACGCAACAAGCTACTACAGTGGAGAGAAATGCACAAGCTGAGGTGATTTCTCCTATTAAGAAAGCACATTACATTACTACCGACATCCAAGAACATCCAGAGATGGTCAGAAAGAAGATGTACCCGAGAATGAAGCGTGAGGAGTATCTAGGTCATCGGGCCGAGAAGAGTGAAACGCTGCGGAGGAGCAAGGTCAACGGCACGGACGGGGGGGAGACTGACAGTCGATTCCCAGCTGATTACCGGTTTTACTCACCCCATTGCTGTGCAACAAGCCCAGCGGTCTACACGGAAGCGGTGTGACTCATGCAGACCAGATGGCAGGCAAGTGTCACATTCCCGAAGGCGCGTGGGAGAAATTCCACAGATACCAACTTCATCAGACGTTACCAGCGGCCACAGTTTTGAAGGTAGACAAGTGCAATTTTACACACCTATGTAGTTAGAACTTGTGCACGATATTCCAGTATAATGACCAACATCTTACCTTATATTCATAGCCCATGTTATTATTTTGTCTAGAATTTAGAATTTTTTGTAGAAATCTTCATACGTCATTTGGACGTATTTTGAACGTTTATTGATGATATTCGTCACCGTAATTATTTTGCAGTTTATTAGAAGGCTTAGAATTTTTGCTTGAAGATAAATCCTTTGCGATGACAGAGTATATTTCGTAGATATTGTTGTAACATCAGAGAAACGGTAATAAGTATGTTAAATAAATATTGTAACAGTGGACAGAAAGTAGTCATGATTTTTGACAAGCGTAAATTTGTACATGTGATACAAGAGAAGGAGAGGACAAGATGATCCTAAGTATGTGAAGCTAATTCGTCTCAGGAACGAAATTATGATGCATAAAACAGTAATTATTGACAGGAGTATTCAATATTTGCATTGAAGGAACTCCATTGTCTCAGAAGATGATACTGTAAAACAGAGAAGTTTATTTTGAACGTAAGAACAGTATGCGTAAATTTTAAAGGCATAACTGAATGATGAAAACGAAATTATAAGGTATTGTAGATCAATATTTGTTATAAAAAGATCTTGTAAAATGAAAGGAAGGATATTAAGTATCTAGTGTAAGGAGAGACGGGAGGTAAAGATATTGTTATTTGAATAACAAACGCGAACAGACTTAAGATTCAGTGCAAAGCTAGAAATTGTAACAGAAGTGTATTTAAAGAAGAGAGAAGAAATACGGCATGATTTATGGAATCGAGAATGTGAAGAGATTTGCGGTAATAATATTTTGTGAGAGATGTATAGATGAAATATAGCACGGAATTGTATAATCGATAGAAGATTATGTCGGAGGAGGAGTAATGAATTCATGAAAGGTGTTACATTCGTATTGTCTAGTAGTAATTCTGTATTTCTTACTTTGTTGAAAGTATTTGATATGGTTCATAGCAGTTTGTGAAAGTGCTAAGAGGAGAATATATACGACAAGTAATTATGTCGAAGGAAGAGTAATAAGGACGCGATAATATGTTTATGAAGCGTGTGAGATAAAGAATTTATGATGGAAGGATGTGAAATACTATGTGTTAGTTAAGTAAAGCCGTAATATGTATTTTTGGAGAATCACGAGTGTGAGCAGTGAGGGTTAATGCCATGCACACTTATAGTTTTATTTTGGAAGCTTATCTGAAAATCATGCGTCGCAAGTTTGTAATATTATTGATTATTAAATACCGGATTTGTATATCTAAGTGAATAGTCATGAACTTAACAGTTTGTAACAATAATTCACATTGGTTATAACAATGTAATACAGGATTCGACAATTTTATTGTGTGATATACGAGAGAAGGAGGTAGGAATGAACTCTATACAATTGGAGACAAATATAAATAAATCGTGCAGGACGCGATAGTGTATATATGTGTATATAAACAGTATTATTATTATTATTATTATTAATTATTTTATTCAGATTTGTAGATTTGACGCTATATTGCAGAGACTTGAACGACAGTATTAAACAGGGAACATGTTTGTAGAAGTTGAACGTTAAAGTGAAGTACAACAGAAGTAGAACTACAGCATTTGCATTGTAATAGTGTTGTTTGTTTGCAACATCATTCAAGGAAAGATATTATTTTCACATAATTTGTGTGTGATACACATGAGACTCATTTTAGTCATATTAAGCCTAGAGAAGGGCAGCTATTTTATTTTGAGTATTTTTATTTTATCTTTCAACAAGTTATGGACATTTATGTAATGTCATTTTTATTTAATAAATGGCAAGCGTTTTATACACTTGCTACGTTTTTATAGAGCTGATTCTTATTTCAATGCTCAATTACGCGATAACGATACCGCTAGCTAGATGCAGACAGTCTATCGACACATTTACCTTAATTACCCGAGAGTCGAGTTGCTCATTAGTCCTCTATTTTTCTTTTTTTTCTTAAGCTGATCTGTATGCAAGTAGGTGGCAGTATAGTTAGGTGTGCATTATGTGTGTTCAGGGGTTCCTAGTCATTAGTCCGGTAGAACATGTTCAATTCTTAGCCGGGTATTGACATCCCTACGATCCTTTTTCCATCTGCGCGGATTTGGGACTGTGACCTCGACGAATTCGGGCGCAGTACCATGTTTCAACTTCCGGAAAATTTCGACATATCTTCGCGTTTCACATCCCCTAGACCCCAAAACCACTTTCAGATCAAATGTTTATATATATATACGTAGCCTACTGTATATCACTTTCTTGTGGACATGATAACTACCGCAATTTTCCACTAATCACTTTGATTTTTTTAATATAATATTTATCCCTATAAAATCTCGGTCGAGTTCGTTAATGGGAAAAATCGGTCAGAGGGGGTGAAAATGGGGGACTTTTTTCGAAAAATTAAATATATTGCTATAACTGTCTTAATATGTGACATATCGAATCCATTCAAAGTTCATACTATGTGTCGGATAAGGGCCAAAAATTTATGTTTGAAAAGTTTTTTGTTAGCACCAATCATTGACCAAAGGGGTGGGAAAAAGTGGGTCTATTGAGAAACATTAATCATATCTCCCTTAATAGGCACCATATCAAAACCGTACAAATGGGCAATATTCCCCTAATAATTACGTAAAGATTTTGTCTGAAAGAATTTTTATATGACCCACCATTACGCCAAGGGATGAGCAAAATGATTTCGGAATTGAAAGAAAATGCCAAGAGCCATCAGAAGTTGACGTGACAACACTAATAAATTGATAAGGGATGATCCATCAGAGGTTGCCATGACGACGCCATTACACAAGATCACATTGAGTATTCCATCTGACTCTGTGGGAAGCGGCATCGGTGACGTAACAGATAGCATTCTGAACTTCTATGCCCAAGGTCGCGGGTTCAAAGCCGGCCGAAGTCGTCGCATTTTCTAAGAGCGCTATAATTACCTCAGTATGCTTTCCTTCGGAGTGGAACTTCCAACGTTCGTTGCGAGTTGCTGGTTGTGGTGGCATCTAGTAGCCAAGTTCACAGCTAGATGTCGTTGACAGTAGTATTTTGTAGCAAAATTACGAACTACTACTTGAAATTAACCGTCTGCAGTCCTTATCTGAATTACAGATTAATACAGCCATCACAATTAACACCGTATATCAGACAGATTCTTTACACACCCAAAGTACACGGGGCTACATGACCACGCTGTCGCAGCCCCTAAACTGAGGAACCAACCAACATCTCTGCGGGAGATATAATTTTGCGTGAAGAAGTAACAGACTGTTACATAGTTACACATCAGTGTCGAAACCTTGCATAAGGACAGTGTGACCACAAGTATAACAAGAAGTTCCGTGACGAACTAAAGAGCCTACTTTTCTTGAAATTTAAGATTCTTGCGAATCTATATAGACCTATCTAGAATAATGACGAAATTAAGTTAGTAATATCGAAATTCCTAATTAGTTCGAAATATACCTTATATAATGTAGCCTAATAGAGCAGTACAGTTGGCAGCCCTGGTGAATGAATATAGGCTAATGTTAGTTGCATCTCTTAAGGTACAGTATACAAAATTTGGTTAAAGTCCAATGAATAGCATGCACGTTACATGCACATAGACCTTGGATTTATCAGCGCGCGTAAAATTATGTTGGCAACAATGTCATGCATGTGTTGGTCAGAAATAATCTGAAATATTATGATCTCGTGTTGAACCAATTTTGGATGAAATCCATTTGTTACTATAGAAGTAACATGTATTTTAAAATTGGACCTATCAGCAAGCTTAGAATCATGTTGGCAGCACTGGCGTAGGCCTATATTAGTTACTCTAAATTAATCTAGAATGCCAGGTACTATACGTGTGCAACGTTTAGAGCTATTGGCTTGCATACTTTCTGATATATTGATATTGGGGTAACAAATATAGAGACAGCACATATTAACAGTTGGCAGCCCTGGTTACTCTTAAGAATCGGCATAGTCATATCTGTTATGGTACACATAGCACACACGAAATTCGGTTGAAATCCAAATGATAGTAGAGAAATTACAAGTATTTAAAGTTGGACCTCTCAGCAGGCATAGAATCATGTTGGTAGCACTGACGTATATAAGGTACTCCAAATTAATCTAGAATGCTAGGTACTATACGTTTGCACAGTTTAAATCTGTCGGCTTGCATACTTTCTGATATAATGGTACATGGAAAAAATGAATTGAGAGCATTTATTAACAGTTGGCAGTCCTGGTGGCTCTTAAGAATACGCTCAGTCATATCTGTTTATGTACACATACCACATACGAAATTAGGTTGAAATCCAATTGATAGTGTAGATGTTATATGCATTTAAAATTTGGACTTATCAGCAGGCTTATAATCATTTTGGCAACACTGCCATGTACGGCCTCCTGGAAATTAAACTGCAATATTATTATCTATACGTGTGCCAAGTTTGAAATAGCTCCCATGTATACCTTCCAAGATATCAAACATGGAGCTCAAATTTCAATTGCGATTTTTCAGCAGTTGGTAGCACTGACATCATTTTCAAATATGGTTGTGAGATATTCAGGTATAGATCTTTACTCCCACCAAATTTTGTTTTGATTACTGCAGCCGTTTAGGAGTTGATAGGGGGGGGGGGCACACACACACAGACAGACAGACCGAAGGACAGACAGAAAGACCGACAGACAGACAAAAGGACAGACAGACAGACAGACAGACACACATTTGCCCGATCTCATAAGTCTACTTTTTCCTCATTTTTGCAAAATGTGAAAAGTAGGCTAAAAATGTACCCCAAATGACGAGAAGTTTACCGTCCCCGTAAGGCAATAAAATGTTAAAAATAACAAGAAGTTCCATGACGATCTAAAGTGCCTACTTTTCTTAAAATTGAAGATTCATGCCAATGATTAATCTATATGGATCTATCTAGAATAATGACGAAATTAAGTTGCTAATATCGAAATTTCTAATTAGTTCGAAATACTGTATACCTGGCATAATGTAGCCTAATAAAGCACTACAGTTGGCAGCCCTGGTGACCGAATATATTCTTAGATCCATCTCTTAAAGTACAGAATACAAAATTTGGTTGAAGTCCAATGGATAGCATGGACGCTACATGCAGTTAATCATTGGATCTAACAGCGCGCGGAAAATCATGTTGGCAACAATGTCATATATGCAATGGTCAGAAATAATCTGAAATAATATGATCTATTGTTGTGCCAAATTTGAATGAAATCCATTAGTTAGTATAGAAGTTACATGCATTTTAAAATTGGACCTATCAGTAGCCTTAGAATCATGTTGGCAGCACCGACCTATATTAGTTACTCCAAATTCATCTAGAATGCCAGGTAGTATACGTGTGCAAAGTTTGGAGCTATTGGCTTGCACACTTTCTGATATATTGATATTAGGGTAACAAAAATTGAGACAGCACATATTAACAGTTGGCAGCCCTGATTGCTCTTAAGAATACGCACAGTAATATATGTTATGGTACACATAGCACATACGAAATTTGGTTGAAATCCAAATGATAGTATGGAAGTTACATGTATTTAAAGTTGGACCTCTCAGCAGGCTTAGAATCATGTTAGTAGCACTGTCGTATATAAGTTACTCCAAATTAATATAGAATGTAGGTACTATACGTGTGAATAGTTTAAAGCTGTCAGCTTGCATACTTTCTGATATATTGGTATTTGGATAAAAGATATTAAGGTCTTAAGAATACGCTCAGTCGTATCAGGTTATGTACATATACAACATACGAAATTTGGTTGAATTCCAATTGATAGTGTAGAAGTTACATGCATTTAAAAATTGGAACTATCAGCAGGCTTATAATCATTTTGGCAACACTGCCATGTATGGCCTCCTGGATATTGAACTGCATTATTATTATCTAAACGTGTGCCAATTTTGAAATAGCTCCCATTCATACCATCCAAGATATCCAACATGGAGCTCAAATTTCAATTGTGATTTTTAGCAGTTGGTAGCACTGACACCATTTTCAAATATGGCCGTGAGATATTCAGGTATACATCTTTACTCCTACCAAATTTTGTTGCGATTGCTCCCGCCGTTTATGAGTTGATAGGGGGGACACACACACAGCCAGACAGACAGAAGGACAGACAGACAGACAGAAGGACAGACAGACAGACAGTCAGACACACATTTGCCCGATCTCATAAGTCTACTTTTTCCTCATTTTTGCAAAATGTGAAAAGTAGGCTAAAAATATGCATAAAGAGACGAAAAACAAAGTTAATTAAGCTCCAATTGTAAATACTTTCTCGCAACAAATGGAGTCTGATCCTTCTACGAAAACCTACATATTCAGCCTATTTTCGCCTATACCCAAGTTTGTCCGGTGAAATCCACCTCTGGGCCCAAGGTTGCAGGTTCGTATCCTGGCGCAGTCAGCTGGCATTTGAGGGTGCGCAAATGGGAGGGATCCCTGTCAGTAGATTTACTGGCACGTTAAAGATCTCCTTCGGGGCAAAATTCCGGCACCCCGGCGTCTCTAAAAGCCAGAGTAGATAAAAGGGACGTAAATCCAATAAAAAAAAGAAAGACATCTACCTACGCCGAGAGGAATTTTTAGGTTACTTTTCACATTTTGCAAAAATGAAGAAAAAGTAGACTTATGAGATCGGGCATATGTGTGTCTGTCTGTCCTTCTGTCTGTCTGTCTGTCTGTCTGTCTGGCTGGCTGGCTGGCTGTGTGTGTGTGTCCCTCCTATCAACTCCTAAACGGCTGCAGCAATCGGACCAAAATTTGGTAGGAGTAAAGAGCTATACCTAAATATCTCACGGCCATATTTGAAAATTATATCAGTGCTACCAACTGCTGATAAATCGCAATTGCAATTTGAGCTCCATGTTGAATATCTTGGAAGGTATGAATGGGAGCTATTTCAAAATTGGCACACGTATAGATAATAATATTGCAGTTTAATTGCCAGGAGGCCATACATGGCAATGTTGCCAAAATATTTATAAGCTTGCTGATAGGTCCAAATTTTAAATGCATATAACATCTACACTATCAATTGGACTTCAACCAAATTTCGTATGTGCTATGTGTACATAAACAGATATGAATGAGCGTAATCTTAAGAGCCACCAGGGCTGCCAACTGTTAATAAATGCTCTCATTTTTTAAAATCAAAATAGCCATATATCAGAAAGTATGCAAGCCGACAGCTTTAAACTAGGCACACGTAGAGTACCTGACATTCTATATTAATTGAGTAGTCCGTTTGCAAAGGCCGCTAAGTGCATTATAAACGAAACCGAGTAAATGACGAAAAACTGCTACGACCAAACTAATTAAGCTAATACCATATTTCTTACCGCTGAAAATCAACATAAAAACATTTATTATTCAGTTAAAATCTGTGAAATCTATGGTTGGATCTTCTGTCCTAAAACACAAATTAAAATATTGACTTCCCGGTTTTTGCACACGTATTGTGCAGTTAACGACATTTGCACCCGTGACGATGAGAGTCGTTAATGAAACTTAGGTTGCAAAACCCGCAATTTAATTTTTTTAAGAATGACATTTGGATGAAATTTTGAATAAAGAACTATTTTATTTTCAATTTGGTCTATTAGGAAATATATATATTTTGAAAAAATAGACCACGTCGGGTGCGATAAAAGGAAAATTATTTTTTTTAAAATACAACTTAAACACCCTGCAACGTCATTTATACAGCATAAAAATAGAAAAATTAAGAAAGTGCACATAACAAGAAAAATTGCCCTTAAGTTAGGTCAGGTCATCCTCGACACCGCCCATAAGCTCAAAATCTGCTGGTTCTTCGTCTTCTTCCTCTTGAGGTCGGACGATATTGTTGCGAATGGCTTCTTGCTCCTGGAAGACCTCACTGAAGAATTTTAGGTTGTCATTCGCTGGCCAGTTTTCACCGAAATAGAGCTCTAAAAACCGTCAGACGTCTTGTAGTTAAGTTTCTTTCAGTGCAACACCTACTTGAATTGGTGAGGGACCCGGATGTTTGTTAATATTCGTTCCAATTTCATGCTGCTCTTTCCCTCACCAAACTCAAAATTGTAGAACGGCTCCACTTGGACCAGACATGTTATTTTTTTGTTTTGCCAATTCCGAACACGATTTTCTTCGCTTTTTGGAATTGGAATTGTTCACTACCCGTTTTTTTACCGTACCATCCACATACGCTTTCTAATCCCTAACAGGACATTCACCTTGTTCCAGGCGAACTACTCAATGTGCTTGATGTATCCGGAAGGATTTTCAAAGACACTCACTTTGCGAAGTTGCCGTTCAATATTTCCAAAAACTCTGTCAGGTGAGATAAATGAGCGGCCCACAATTGGGATCCATAGCTGTATTTCCTCTAGACATGCGGGAGCTGCTAGTAGTAACCAGAGAGATAGCATGCTGATCATATTCTTGTTTTTGTTCTGACCCCCACAGCCATCAGAGAATAACCCGAAATATTTTGAACCTTAAACATTTATGCTGGCCAGTTTGTGAAGAAGTGTCGACGCTATTTGGTTTGATCCTTTGGTAAGTTGATATTCTAACCAGACGTAAGACGTTGTTCTCAACTCCAATATCAACGGGTTAAACTACTTCAACTTGCACTATTTTTCCCACTACCGGTACTTCTGCCGTTTCTGTTCTTCCCTCCGTATTTGGAACATCCACAATAGTATTACAGTCCACAAATGCAATAACTGCTTCACTTAAATCAACAAGATCACTCATTTTTCTGGCTTGAAATGCCCACAACCAAGAAACAACCTGTCAATCAAATGTGCTTTTACACGGTGTATTTCGACAAGGCAGCATGTCATTGTTGCGTACGCTTCCTCGATAGTGCAGCCAACTCAAATCTGAAACACGAAACTATCCTTCCCGATCTAAATAAATAATTATTTATTGTAAAGAAATTATGTGGGAGGAATATTGGCGGTTCTTGTACCAGTTAGCGTGTTTTGCAGCCGTATGTGGCAAGGCAGACGCCATACATATGGAACTTAGCGGTCTTTGGACACGCGGAACATTAAACTGGCTTTGCAACCATAGTCAACATGCAATTAGCGGTTTATGCAAACGAATGCGATTTTTGTTGGCCATTTTCAACAGTTTTCAGCGGGATGTGCACCCTGAAACTTATTTCATCGTGTAGCTAGTTAAAAGACGAACGTGACGGTATGCTCAACTCAAAATCGACAAAAAGTGCACTTAGCGGCCTTTGCATCTGGGCTACTCAATTTGGAGTAACTTTTATACATCAGTGCTACCAACATGTTTCTAAGCCTGTAACATGTAACTTCTATACTATCATTTGGATTTCAACCAAATTTCGTGTGTGCTATGTGTACCATAACAGATATGACTATTCCGATTCTTAAGAGTAACCAGGGCTGCCTTCTGTTAATAAATACTGTCTCTATTTTTGTTACCCTAATATCAATATATCAGAAAGTATGCAAGCCAATAGCTCTAAACCTTGCACACTTATAGTACCTGGCATTCTAGATTAATTTGGAGTAACTAATATAGGCCTACGCCAGTGCTGTCAACATGATTCTAAGCCAGCGGATAGGTCCAATTTTAAAATGCATGTAACTTCTATACTAACTAATGGATTTCATTCAAAATTGGCACAACAATAGATCGTATTATTTCAGATTACTTCTGACCAATACATGTATGTCATTGTGGCCAACATGATTTTACGCGCGCTGTTAGATCCAATGTTTAACTGCATGTAACGTCCATGCTATCCATTGGACCTCAACCAAATTTTGTATTCTGTACCTTAAGAGATGGAACTAAGAATATAGTCAATCACCAGGGCTGGCAACTGTAGTTCTCTATTAGGCTACATTATGCCAGGTATACAGTATTTCGAACTAATTAGAAATTTCGATATTACCAACTTAATTTCGTCATTATTCTAGATAGATCCATATAGATTAATCATTGGCATGAATCTTAAATTTTAAGAACAGTAGGCTCTTTAGTTCGTTCCGGAACTTCTTGTTATATACACAATGGGGTACTTCGACGTTCGAAACATGTCATCATTCATCAGGGAACACTAGCGGCTTCGGTGGCGTAGTTGGTAGCATGCTGAAATGCTGTGTCCAAGAGAGCGGGTTCAAACCCGGCCGAAGTAGTTGGATTTTAGAAGAGCGTTAAAATCCTACAGTATGCCTTCCTCCGGAGGGGAAGTAAGGCCGGTGGTCCCATGTCATAGATTTATGGCATGTAAAAGATCCTTCCACTAACTAAACTTATGGGAAGCTAAATTTCTAGGTTAGATTTCGTTGTAACGCTCTATCAAAGTCCCAACGTTCACCGCTAGGTGTCAGTGATATCTGGTAGCGAAAATTGGAAATACTTGAAATTGAACGGAACCTTTAACTCACCCCATGGGTGTCCGCTTGAAGCAGCTACAGCCTCTGGGGAGCCGAACATGTCCTCAGACATTCCCGGCACTAATAGTCATACTCTAAATAAATAATAGGGAACACTGGCTTCTACCACCTCAATAAAATAAATAAATAAATTATTATTATTATTGTTATTAGATTTTATAATTTTTTTATCATTCGTTATTTCAATACATACAATATAAGGGCAAGCAGGCATTTTATTGACACGGAGCGAAACATTTTGGTGGTAATAATAATAATAATAATAATAATAATAATAATAATAATAATAAGTAATAATAATATAATATCGTATGGCCTCGGGACCCGGGTGCAAGCTTTGTTAATTGACTCCCAGAGGGCAGCTTGCATGTCGAATTTCGTCGTTCTTTGAATGCGATGAAAGTCAAGGAGGTTAGCTATCTAAGCTCCTTGACACTACAGCGCTTTCTAGTAGAGAATGGAGGAACTTTGTGTTGGCGGAAAATACCGAGATTAATTTTGCCATTGAACACGGCCTACTGAATTCAAATGGGTTCTTTAACATGACAACAACGTATGACATCCATGTCGTGATTTTTGTCGCCTTTCAAAAATCACTTAACACGGCCAGGGGCGAACCTGCAAGCTTGGGGTTGGTAATCCGACACGCTAACCTCTCACCCACCGTGGCAAACATTTCGGTGGTAATCATTATGATTTTGAGGGCGTAACATCCAGAAAATAAATGCAATAAAGGGGAAAAAAGGAATTGTTCTGACCTCTCGAAAAATGAGGATAATGGGAGAAAGGAGAGAGAACTCGTTTCATTTAGGGGAAAGGGCAGCGTGGTCATTTTATTCCCATGTACTTGGGTGTGTTTTTCTGTGGAATCTCTCTTATAACCTGTGTCATTGTGATGGCTTAAAGTGTGTGTGTGTATTTTTAATTATCGCTTGCATTAAAAAGGAGGCGACCGTGGCGTGCCGTAGGAATGAACCAGGCATTAACCTGGAGTACAAGTGGGAAACCACGAGAAACTACTTCTGAAATGGCTGAAGTGGCAATCGAACCCATATCTTCACACTTCTCCCTCATGAGGCTTAGTGTACCCCCTCGAACCTTCATATCTTGGTTGAGCCGGGAATCGAACCCAGGACTAGAGTTAAATACGAGGCCAGAGAAGGCAGCCAACAATAAGAAGTGCCAACTTAACTGTTAATAATTTTATTAATGCAGCCAATGGCCATTTATTAGCCTACTTTTCACATTTTGCAAAAATGAGGGAAAAATAGACTTATGAGATCGGGCAAATGTGTGTCTGTCTGGCTGTGTGTTCCCCCCCCTCCCCTATCAACTCCTAAACGGCTAGAGCAATCGAAACAAATTTTGGTAGGAATAAAGATCTATACCTGAATATCTCACGGCCATATTTGAAAATGATGTTAGAGCTACCAACTGCTGAAAAATCGCAATTGAAATTTGAGCTCCATGTTGGATATCTTGGAAGGTATTAATGGGAGCTATTTCAAAATTGGCACACGTATAGATAATAATATTGCAGTTTAATTTACAGGAGGCCATACATGGCAGTGTTGCCAAAATGATTATAAGCCTGCTGATAGGTCCAATTTTAAATGCATTTAACTTCTACACTATCAATTGGAATTCAACCAAATTTCGTATGTGCTATGTGTACTTAAACAGATATGACTGAGCGTATTCTTAAGAGCCTCCAGGGCTGCCAACTGTTAATAAATGCTCTCAATTTTTAAAATACCAAAATCCCCATATATCAGAAAGTATGCAAGCCGACAGCTTTAAACTATGCACACGTATAGTACCTGACATTCTATAATAATTAGGAGTAACTTATATACGTCAGTGCTACCAACATGATCCTAAGCCTGCTGAGAGGTCCAACTTTAAATACATGTAACTTCTATACTATCATTTGGATTTCAACCAAATTTCGTGTGTGCTATGCGTACCATAACAGATATGACTATGCCGATTCTTAAGAGTAACGAGGGCTGCCAACTGTTACTAAATGATGTCTCTATTTTTGTTACCCTAATATCAATATATCAGAAAGTATGCAAGCTAATAGCTCTAAACTTTGCACACGTATAGTACCTGGCATTCTAGATTAATTTGGAGTAACTAATATAGGCCTACGCCAGTGCTGCCAACATGAATCTAAGCCTGCTCGATAGGTCCAATTTTAAAATGCATGCAACTTTTATACTAACTAATGGATTTCATTCAAAATTGACACAACAATAGATAATCTTATTTCAGATTATATCTGACCAATACATGTATGTCATTGTTGCCAACATGCTTTTACGCGCGCTGTTAGATCCAATGTTTAACTGTATGTAACGTCCATGCTATCCATTGGACTTCAACCAAATTTTGTATTCTATACCTTAAGAGATGGAACTAAGAATATATTCAGTCACCAGGGCTGCCAACTATAGTTCTCTATTAGGCTACATTATGCCAGTTATTCAGTATTTCGAACTAATTAGAAATGTCGATATTACCAACTTAATTTCGTAATTATTCTAGATAGATCCATATAGATTAATCATTGGCATGATTTTAAAATTTTAAGAAAAGTAGGCTCTTTAGTTCGTCACGGAACTTCTTGTTTTATATTCAAGATGGGTCAGGGAAGGGGTTTTGGCAGGAAATCGGCCGTGGACCTATTGAAAGGAACCATCCCGGCGTTTGCCTGGTGGTGAAAATGGAATTCCACGAAAACCATTTTCAGGACTTTCGAGATGGAATTTGAAATCACGCTTTCCCGATTCCAGCGAGACACGAGTTAGGGTGTTAGCGTGGCCTCGAATAATTTGATATGAACTAATCCAATGTTGTCGCAACTGCGAAGAAATAAAGCACACACCACGAACAGTATCAGAGCCGCCACTGGTAAGCGCCAGTTAGTACCAACATTATAGCTACCCAGAAATAAATCTTTAAATATTAAACTGTCACGTAAATTGTTTTTATATAAGTAATATTTTAAGTTCCATCAATATTTGTTCTCTTCGATAATGTTCTAGCATGGAAATGTATTGCAAATTCCATCTGAATATTTTGAGGTAAAGTTCATGCGTGCAGCAATTTATGGAGGCTTATGCCAATTCCCGTATCAACACATTGGTATTATGTTGATAACCGCATCATCGCAATGTGATATACTATCAGAAAAGCCATATATATTGGTATTGCGGACTAGTTATTATGTATCATATGAATTTTAAAGTATAATATCATTTAAATACCGATACGAAGAATGAGCCCATGTGGTTTATGTTTCGACCAGTTGACACCGAAGTTCGCATGACACAGCCGCCAGCATTCACCCGTCAACATTCAATTTCGACCAATCACCAGTGGCGACTGGGGTAGGAAATCAGTTGAGTGCTGTATCCTCTATATTCTCCCCCGTTTGATTTGAGCGTTTCCCTCTAAAATGCTATCGCAGAGACTAGAAGGTGCCACCTGCCACGTTCTCATTTTGTGTGACTGTCGCGAATCTGGGAATAGTAGTTCCTGGAATGGGAACTATGGTTGCACGAGGTTGGCAACGATCAACCTACGTCACCACGACAATCTGTGTGGTCGCTATGGCGGCGATTGTTCTCTGATCTGTAATGGAAAAATATGTGTAGTAGAATTGCAATGCTTATGTAATAAATGTATGTCACTCGTTTAGTACGATTACAGACTGCAACATCTGTTCAGCTCAGACCCATTCAAAGGGTTTACCCTCTAGGGGTCTCGTCCGACTGGGTAGAAAAATTTAAGTCGTCAGATTAACTTGATGCTTCCCAGGTCAAATCCTCGAGTGAATGAATACCAAGGACTACCAGCAGAGGAAGGCCAATCAAGATGCCTGTAAGACTAAATTTATAATTGTTGAACATATTGTTCATTTATTTTTCATTGTATTATATTTTTTCCCATTTTTTTCCCAATTGTGTGCATTGTGGAATTGTTGTATAGATATTTTTTCTCTGTGATTTTGATTTGTTTTCCATCAAAATCAGGTGGGAGGAAGATGTCGTGAATCTAGGAATAGTATATGTTTTTTCCATTTTTAGCCTATTTTCAATTTTGAAAAAAATAGGCTTATGAGATCACCTTTTGTCCGTGTGTGTGTGCGTGTGTGTGTGTGTGTGTGATTCGTGTGTGTGTCCCCCCCCTAATAAAATCTAAACGATTGGAGCGATTTCAATGAAACTCGGTATGTTCATAGCACTATTCCCGGCGACCTCGACCGTGCCCTTCAAATTTTGTTACGTCTCACCAATGCAAAATGGCGGCTGTGCGAAATATTTCACTAGCATTCAATATCTCCGAAACTATTACCGATATCGCCCTGAAATTGGGTACGGTGATAAAGGGTACTACTAGAAGTTCACCTATGAGACTTTCAAAAACCTGGTGACTACAAAACCAACATGGCGGTCAAGCGAATTTGAGACTTTTAAATAGACTTTTCTCGCGATTTAACTATCCACACGTAATGAAACTTGGCACAGCAAATGTTTATACACATTGTAATGCACTGGAGTCTAATTTAGTTCAATTGTATACATAACTTCAAAATGGCGGCTGTGCGCATTATTTCACTGACATTCTATATCTCCGAAACTATTACAGATATCACCCTGCAATTTAGTACGGTGATAAAGGGTACTGATACAAGTTTACCTATGTATATTTCATAAACTTGTAAAGTAGAAAACGAACATGGCGACCAAGCGAAGTTGAGACTTTTAAATAGACTTTTCTCACGATTTAACCATCCAAACGTAATGAAACTAGGTACAGCAAGTGTTTATACACATAGTAATGCACTGGAGTCTAATTTAGTTCAATTGTTTACATAACCTCAAAATGGCGGTTGTGCGAAATATTTCACTGACATTCTATATCTCCGAAACTATTACAGATATTACCCTGCAATTTTGTACGGTGATAAAGGGCACTGGTACAAGTTTATCTATGTATATTTCATAAACTTGTAAAGTAAAAAACGAACATGGCGACCAAGCGAATTTGAAATATTTTAATAGACTTTTCTCGTGATTTAACTCTCTGAGCGCAGTGAAATGTGGTACAGTAAATGATTTGGCAGATTTTAATGCACTGCCATCTAATTTAAATCAATTGTTTACATAACCTCAATATGGCGGCTGGGCGAAATTTTAAAATTAAGTTTTTATTTCTCGTGTCGTAATCATGCGATCGAAGTGAAAGTTTGAATAATGAACCTAGGCAATAATTGTCATTGAATGGTACATCATTCTATGGCCTATACATATAACAATCCTAAATGGCGAGCTTCCGAAATATTTAGACGGTTCTCAATTTCTATGAATCTTTTACAGCAACCAAACTGAATTTTTTTATGTTCATAGAGACTATGAACGTATGTTCACTTATAGGACTTTCATTAACCGGGTGAGCACAAATCCAACATGGCGGCGACGCGAAGTATAAATATTTAAATGGACGATTCTCGCGAATTAACTATCCGAGTGCTGTGAAACGTTGCACGTTAAATGCTTATACAAATGTTGATCCACTGGCATGTAATATATTTCAATTGTTTGCATAATCACAAGATGGCTGCTGTGCGTAATTTTAAAATCTCGTTTTTACTTCTTGTGTTCTAATCAAGCGATTGAAGTTTGAATACCACACGTACACAATAATCTTAATGTAATAGTACAAAAATAAAAATCCAACCTGGCGACAATCTGAAATATTTCGACGGTTCTCAATATCTACGAATCTGTTACAGCAATTAAACTGAAATTTTGTATGTTGTTAGAAGAAATTAACATGAACAGGATATATGAAAATAGGCTGTATAGTTCTTTACGGAACTACTTGTTTTCAATTGTGTTCATTTTGGAATTGCTGTATGGATATTTTTTTCTCTGTGATTTTGATTTGTTTTCCATCAAAATCAGGTGGGAGGATGTCGCGAATCTGGGAATAGTAGTTCCTGGAATGGGAACTATGGTTGAGCGGGGTTGACAACGATCAACCTACGTCACCACGACAATCTGTGTGATCGCTATGGCGGCGATTGTTCTCTGATCTGTAATGGAAAAATATGTGTAGTAGAATTGCAATGCTTATGTAATAAATGTATGTCACACAACGAAATGGATTATGGCCTGTACCTAGTAATCGAACAGATACGCGGGTAGCGTAATTCGACAGTGACAGTGCTGCCCCTCTGGTCTTGGCTGTTGTCCTAACAGCACAACGTAAAAGATGGGCACGCATGCGCAAAAGGCAAAGTTCGCTTTTGCTTGTAATAAACTTAGAAATTCTCGCTGAGCTGCGATCTGCACAGCCAGTGCCTGGCGTGGAGTGGAATGCAGGACTAGATACCTCGTTGTGAGTGGAGTTGAACTATTTCCTGGTCTTTGGCTGACGTCTAATTAACGCACTATATTTGATGGTAGATAACATTATTAAAGTAATTTATTTTCAAATAAATGTGCTGCAGTACGTCATACATATGGTGCGGCCGCCGATGGCAATCACACAATCCGTTCTGTTGCCGTTCGTGATGAGTTGTATCCCAAGGAGTAAGTTGGCATTGATAAAGATAAACACGTTTTGAATGCCGAAGGAATAAAAGTTGTGGGCTAAGTTACTCTAGGAGTAGATGGCCATCACTTTTATCCAGATATTGGAAAATAGACTTTTGTGGAATGTAGGCAGTTTAGCTCTGTACGGAACATGTTGTTCATCATCATCATGACCATCTAAAGTTAGGCCTTGTCGCTGCAACCACATTTGTCTTTCACTCGCTGAACGTTTTATGTCAGCGTACTTCTTAAATTGAAGTCCATGCATCACAGAATCCAGATGAGCGTTCCGCGGTCTTCCTCTTCCTTTCTTCCCCAGAACTTTTCCTTCCAGTATGGTGGTCAGGAACTCATTATGACGTAAGGTGTGGCCAAAGAATTTCGCTTTCCTCTTTTCTATAGTTGTGATCAATTTCCTTGTTTCATTTACTTCCTTGAAGACCCATTCGTTCAGGCGCGGATCTAGAGTTTGGCTTTTGGGGGGGGGGGGGGGGGGTCAGAGAACCAAAATTGTTAAGAAAAATGGTACGGTAACATTAAAACCGCGATCACAAAATAACCAAACGTACAAAACCTGACCAATTTTATTTTATTTGGATAGAAATTTGATGCGTTTAGCGCACCAAAAATATTCGTACAAATTGCAACGGCGTGTTTTGCAACTTTCACATCGAGCTTCGAAAACAGTATCAAGGTACGTTAGTTTCGGCAAGTCGAGTTGGTACCCACAAATGGAGAAAGTCACAGCTTAAATTGCCATCCAAGCTTGCAGTTTGGACGTCGGATAAATGTTTTGGTTCGAAAAAAGCCCCAAATTCCTATCCGTGCATTGCTGCACATTCATCGTGACATCACTATAAACATCGATTCGGTAATCACAAGGTTTGCTAAACATAATAGACGAGTTGATTTTGTTATATAAATAATCGTGTTTTATAACAGGTATGAAGTTGTAAATACGTACAGTAATGAATAAAATGAAGAAACTATTTTTCAGTTAAAATTCGTTAAGTTTTATTTGTCTGGTTATTGTGTTTTCGTTTTTTGAGTTTGCGAAAGAAATTGGTCTCCGTTAGGGGGGGGGTCATGACCCCCGAGACCCCCCCCCCCCCTTGAATCCGCGCCTGCATTCGTTAATCCTTTTCTCCGTCCAGCTTATCTTCCGCATCCTTCTCCACATCCACATTTCCGCTGCTTCCAGGCGTTGTATGTCCTGTTTCCTTAGAACCCAAGTTTCGCATCCAACATGTTGCTGCATACGATAATTCTCGACATCTAGTAACCAACCACTGGTGAGGAGGGCGGATAACCTTGATTTTCCACCCCTTAACACAACCACACTACGAAGGCATTATTATCCACGAGACCAGATCAAGAAATGAGATGACAAAGACATTGCCTTAGAGTTCTGTCTTCTCCGCTGTAAATACGCTAATGGAATTATCCGATGCCTCTCTGCCTCCTGCTAACTGCTCCTCTTGTTACATAGCCGTTTAATTAACATCTCCTTGGTAGGTACATTTTCCTCTTCAAATTAAGACATGGAATTATTCATCTCCCTTTGAATCCTAACTAGATGAAATTTTTGGGCTCAACTTTTCGAATTCTGCCCAGTGTAGTTAACCAACCCGGACTACTACAGAAAGACACGTGCGTTAGAATCCCAACGCGAGTCATTCTTAAAATGAGAGCGAAAACAAAGTGACTATCCTACCACACCTAAACGCCAGCACAGGATAGCAATCAGGGGCTCTAATTGGGTCTTCTTGCCGTTAATGTTCTGATATAATGCGGCTGGATGTTCTAACAGACCAAGTATATTGGTCTTGTAAAAGTGAAAAGTTCCTATCCTCAGCTGCCGATCCCGTGGTCTGTGAGTAGCACACCTGCCTCTCGCCCGCAAGCTCCGGGTTCGATTCCTGGCTCCGCGGTGGATTTTACAAACTGATGTAAGGGTGGAACTGGGTTCACTCAGCCTCGCGGGGACAATTAGGTAGCTATAGCTATATGATCAGAGAGGCAGCTACCCATTCAAGGAAGCTAAGATTAACGGCCGAGGGGACCCGTCGCTATGAACATGCGTCACCCCGCAATCTGCAATGCAAATAGCACAGCAGTGGTCGCATGGTAAGCCAAGACCCTCATTGGGCTGTAGTGCCACGGCTGCTTGTTATAGATGTTTCGAATTGAAGCCGTATTGGCGATCTACTCGTCCTTTCCACTTCCTGTTCTGCTCTGCCATCTAACGGAGATTTAATTAATTTTGTCTTGAAAGAGAGAGCATAGCGCCGAACATCTAGGTTATTGATCCTTAGTGAAATGAAATGAAATTAAATGAAATTAAATGAAATGAGAAGGTAAAAACAAACCACTGCATGGAGTGAGGATGAAGCAGACAGTGAGCCTTAACAATGATGCCTTAACCTAGATAAAATAGACTTAAGGTGAAACTCAGCAATTTTTCTAGGTTTGTGCCGTGTCTTGTGTGGGGTTTCGCCTAGGACACCAAGCTGGCTCATGAGCGGTCTCTTGGTGTCCCCGCCAGAATCCCCACAGGAGTAACAAACTGCGCGCTATCTCCCTTTTTTTTGAGGCGCACCTGCGCCCCTTCACTGCGAGAACTGAAAGCTCAAGGAGCCATGACCTCCCTATGAAGGCTTCCAAAAAGATGGTATATTGGCTTTCACGGCCAGTGAAATAAACTCAGCAATTTTTCTAGGATTTTGCCGCGTCTCATAAAAAGGGAGGTAGCGCGCTTTTCGTTACTCCTGTGGGCGTTGGGATGGGGTCACCAAGAGCCCGCTGGTGAGCCAGCTTGGTGTCCTAGGCGAAACCAAACACAAGACACGGCACACACCTAGAAATATTGCTGAGTTTCAATTCACTGGCCGTGAAAGCCAATATACCATCTTTTTAGAACAAAGGTGTTAGTTAATACCTACAATAAAACAGCACAGCATACTGATCTTAAATAGCCTATACTTAGTGAAAAGTAAAGAACTTAAGATAGAAGCCACTCTCCCTCACAAACCGTATGACGAGGTCTGCTGACGGCCCGTCATCGCATAAAATGAGGTAGAGGGTGTTAGACAGTTTAGGATTTCTTTGTGGATCGGCCATGTTTATACGCTCATAAGAACATGTGCCTCAATAAGGTGCGCTTAGCATGCACAAATAAATGGAGTTTTCTTATATTTTACTTACTTCAACCAAGAGGCAAATATGGCTAAAGCCCTGCGTGGATGCGGACATAGTTTGCATGGCTGTGCGGATAGCAGATAGGCTGCGGGTAATGTTTGGAGAAAATTTGCGGATTGCTTTTAGAATACAATCCGAACTTGTTCAATATAATTACTAGGACCCGGATGCGGATAACAGTCATGCCGAAGAGGGGCGGATATGGATAACGTTTTTTTTATCCATGCTGGGCTCTAAATATGGCCAAGTTGATCTTCTGATGGAGCTGTTGACGTGAAGGACGTATTAAGGGGAGCCAGAACAATAGGGATGTTTATATTATAACTGTGCATGTCATTAAGTCTTGTACAACAATTAGGCCTACATACATTTCCAAGGACACACACACATATTGCTATTAGAAGCAAAGTTATATTCAAAATTGTTAACGGGGTTACATGACCACGTTGTCACTGCCCCAAAACTGAGAAACCAACCAACAGTTTTATCAATTTTGCAGAATTTTTCTCCTTGCTTTGTGCTGACCTTCACCGTTTCCCACACATCTCCCATGTTTATAAGAATTTCTGGACTTTTCGTTTCCCCTTAGCTACTAGGGTGAGAAATCAGTAACATTATTACTGACGATGAGTCTGAGGGACTCCATAAAATTAATTTCAAATTATAGACAGCTAGTATAAGTTTTAATGAACAAAGTATTAACACTCATTTTAACACGCATTGAATGAAACGTTTTAGTGTAAGATTCCTCAAGACGTACTCTTTGGGCTGTAATAGATGACTGTTTTTTTGTGTCTGTTGAATTTTCACATTCTTTCCTATCGAGTAAAAACTTAAATGTGCAAAAATTAATAAGTTTGTTATTTTTGTTTTAAGGGGAGGAACTAAGAGGTCATCTGCCCCTATAAATTAATAGATACTACACACTTAACCGTAAGGAATGATACAGTGAAAATACAACTTATATATGCCTTTTTTATACCTGATAAGAAACTGACACGTACTTCATCACACACTGTTTTTCATCGCTATCACTGTATGTATGTATTCTTTATTGTCAGACAGATAGGCTTCACTAGTGACAATATAATAATTAACAATAAAATTTACAAGTATAAACAAAACGAAAACAGCAAACACGAACAAAAATAGAAATACACTATTATATATCAACAACCACAACCATACAGACACGCACTCAGACATCCTATCTCCTGCATTCATTCATACAATCCCTTTGTTCAGGAAACATAAAAAAATTATTACAGAAAAATCAAAACTATCTACAGTAAACGGAAAAAGGCAAAAACATAAAATAAAAGATAAGAAGAAAATGTTCAGAAACTGGGGGAAAAAGCAATACAAGAGTGACATTCGAGGATCTAGATAACAGCAAACAAAAAATACATTACTTCAGTCGCTCGTACAATGAAAAAAATCAACCACATATTCCATCAATCAAACGCAAATAGAAAAGAACACAAATACATACAATATTTTACAGCCCACTTGAGATGTTTCTCATAACAGTTGACAGAGGGTCGAAGTGAATATCAGTAGCACTTTTACTCTCCATCAAGCTGTATGATGACTGCAACCGGAAAAGACATGCATTTTTGTGTACAATAATTCTCGATCTGACCCCATCGAACGTGAGCTTCCATCTGGTGGTTCTCTGAGGGACGTGAAAACCCAAGTCAGCTAGCAACTGATTATAGTCAATTCCGCCATTTACCAGCTTCCAAAGGAATCTCACGTCACCCAGTGTGCGCCGACTGCTGAATGGTGTAAGACCGTACACGTTGCAATAACTGTCATACTCAGCTCTATGGTACGATCGTACACCCCTGAAAAAGAGCCATTTAACAAATCTCTTTTGCACACGTTCGATGGCGTCAATTTGTATTACTGTGAAAAGGATTCCAGATAACACTACAGTATTCTAATTTAGACCGATTGAGTGACTTAAATAATTTGGATCGAGTTATGTCCGAAAAATAATTTAAACAATTTCTTTTTAAATATCCCGAGATTCGGAAACTTTCACGACATATTTTTGAAATATGTTCATCGAACGAGAAATTATTTGTGATTGTCACCCCTAGATCCTTAATGGTTGACACTCTACCTAGCGTTTCATTATTGATACAATAATTTGGGTAGGAGGTTACGTTTCGATGAAACTTTTCAGTATTCAGTTTCAGTTTGCATGTTTCACACCATTAACTGAGTAGGTGTAGGTCTTCTTGCAACAACTCACAGTCATTTATAGTTCTGATGGGCATATACAGTTTAAGGTCATCTGCATACATCAGGAACCTAGAATAATGAATTATACGAGGGATATCATTCATAAAATGTATAAAGAGTACAGGGTCCAATACAGAACCCTGAGGGACACCGGAAGTAACGTTAACAGGTTTAGACTTTAAAGCCGGCCCCATGGTGTTGGGGTAGCACGCCCGCCTCTCACCCGGAGGCCCCGGTTTCGATCCCCGGCTCCGTCAGGGATTTTAAAACTGACGTGAGGGTTGGAACGGGGTGCACTAAGCCTCGTGAGGACAATTCAGTAGCTGTCTGACAGTGAGACAGCGCCCCGATCACGAATACCAAGATTAACGGCCGAGGGGACCCGACGTCACCCCAATATCTGCAGGCCAAATGGCTGGGCAGCGGTCGCTTGGTCGGCCTTAGCCCGACATGGGCTGGATAGTGCCAGGGGTTGACTTCTTTTATTATTTTTAATTGTAACTGATTGGGTTCTATTTGAGAGGTAGCTTTTGAAGAAACGTTAAAAATTACTAGTTATACCAAAGTTTGAAATTTTATGAAGCAGTAGGTTGTGATGTACGCTGTCGAAAGCCCTACAGAAATCAGTATAGATAGCATCAGCACTACCACGGCTATTCATAAAGGTGGATATATCATGACAGCTAGGTTGGTAGCATTGGATCGCCTAAGAAGGAAGCCGTGCTTAAGGGTGCTCAACACATCGTTAAAGTCTCCTCAAATTGAGCATCGGCAACATTTACTGTCTCCCAAGATGGTCCAGGTTTCGTGTCCATTTCGATTTTACTCACAACATAACATAAAAAGCATAACAAGCAAGCTCTACGCGTGGGAACTGATAGCTTCACAACTCGTAGTAATGACGCTCCTACTGACATGGAGTCTATGAGATTCATCCACTACTTCAGACACTGTTATCTCGGTTGCACAATATTTCTCAATAATGACCAGCTGCACTATTGCGTAAGATGTTGAAAGACGAAGGTACCAGGAAAGACAAGCAAGTAAATTGAAAAGTGTGAACGGAAGCGACTGATTTATCTCCCGGAGTCTGCTAAGGGTTAAAGTGGGTGTTAAACGTTGAGCTACAAAATTAAACTCGCTTAAACCTTTTTAGGGGCAGATGACCACATAGTTCCGCCCCTTAAAACAACAATAACTAACTAACCTTTGTGGCTTAAATTATCCTTTCTATGAAATGTTATCTATCTATCTATTATATAAAGCACAAAGTTTGTCTGTCTGTCTGTCTGTTTGTCTGTTTTGTATACAAATCTACACCGTTTCACCGATCAGAACCAACATTCGGATACTTATCCTTTGGTACCCTGCGAGTAATACTGTCTGCTTGAAATTGTGGACAAACCACTCCATTCCCTGCATTTAGGCCCTTTGGCACAAATCCACACCGTTTCACCGATCAGAACCAAAATCTGTATACTTACCCTATGGAACCCTGCGTGTAACACTGTCTGCTTGAAATTGCGGACAGACCACTCCATTCCCTGCATTTAGGCCCTTTGGCCCAAATCTACACCGTTTCACCGAACTCAACCAAAATTTGTATATTTACCCTTTGGAACACTGCGACTACCACAGTCTGCTTGAAATTGCGGAGAGGCCACTCCAACCCCTGCATTTAGGCCGTTTGGCACAAATCTACACCGTTTCACCGATCTGACCCTAATTTTACATACTTACCCTTTGGAACCTGACAAGTAACACTCTTCACTTTAAATTTCAGACAGACCACACTATTCCCTGCTTTTTGGCCCTTTGGCACAAAACTACACCGTTTCACCGATCTCAAATAATTACCCTTTGCAACTCGACGAGTAACACTGTCCACTCGAAATTTCGGACAGACCACTCCATTCCCCGCATTTAGGCCCTTTGGCACAAATCTACATCGTTCACCGATCGAAAAAAAAACGTGTATACTTACCCTTTGGAACCCGATGAGTAACACTGTCCACTTAGAATTTCGGACAGACCACTCCATTCCCTGCATTTACGCCCTTTTGCACATATCTACATCGTTTCACCGATCTGAACCTAAATTTGTATACTTACCCTTTGGAACCCGACGAGTAACACTGTCCACTTAAAACTTTGGACAGACAACTCCATTTCCTGCATTTAGGCCCTTTGGAAAAATCTACCCTGTTTCACCGATCTGAACCAAATTTTACATACTCACCCTTTGGAACCCGACGTGTAACACTTTCTACATTAAATTTCGGATAGACCATTCCATTTACCGCATTTAAGCTCTTTGGCAAAAATCTACATAGTTTCACCCATCTCAACCAATCTTTATGTAAGTTACTTACGCTTTGGAACCCGACGAGTAACACTGTCTGCTTGAACTTTCGGACAGAGCACTCCATTCCCTGTATTTAGACCCTTTGTCACAAATCTACATCGTTTCACCAATCTGGATCAAAATTTGTATACTTACTCTTTGGAACCCAACGAGTATCACTGTCCACATTAAATTTCTGACATACCTCTCCATTCCCTGCATTTAGCTCAGGAATCCCTAGGGGTTGCCAGCTTCCTAACTCACTCGCCATGAGGCCTTGAGGGTGTACCAGAAATGGTGGGGCTACACACACCCTGCCTATTTGAGGGCCTTGAGCAGAAGACAGGAGATATAATGAAACGGAATAGAAGGCAGACCACTCAAAGAATGAGGGCATCAGTAAAGATGAGACAACGGCCAATTAAGCGGGAAATTGAAAGACTCCCTAGCCCTTGGATGCCCTAATACAGTCGGGGTCGGAAGAGAACAAGAGTTGACCAAGGGAGGCCGACAGGAAAGAGAACTGAAAGGAGCCTGGTACCAGGAAGTAGAAGCGATGTCAGACTCAGCTGGGGTCCAGTGGTCGCCAACCCACGTCCCACAAGTTGTGAGACTCTGGGGGGGGGGGGTCAGTTGTGAGAATAGCTTGCTTATTCATCGCGAGGTGACATGAGAGGACTTTCCAGAGCTGTCTATACTGATGCCAGCACAGGGCCGTTGCTCAAGCCACTGTGGTGTTGCGAAAGAGTGAGTGATTCCCCGGCCAATCTAAATACGACGGGAATCCCCGAACGTGTGTCATCATATTTCGTCATCATCTACGATCATCTCAGGTTCGTGCAGCTTGGACCCATTTTCTTTGCCGAGCAGTACGCCATAAGCTCTTTCACTAGACGCATCGAGTACAGGCCTAAGCCAGAAAATAAGGTTGAGACTTTGGAAGACATCGAAGCTAGACATCTGAATTACCTATATCAGATGTAAATTACACCATGTTCGTTTAGTAGTCATTTTTAATTACCTTATTATTATCATCATCATAAGTGCAAATGACCTAGATGTTACGCGCATCATACCACAAATCACCGCCGCATAAAGTCTTTCTCGACTGTGATTTTTTAAATATTTTTTTATTACCATTGTGTACATTATAAGTTGAAGTGTCAATTCAATACAGGTAGTAGTTTCCCTCATCATCCTCATCATAAGGGCAAATGACCTAGATGTTACGCCCATTACACCATTAATCACCACACACAATAAGTCTCCCTCGCCTGTGAATTTAGAAATAGGTATTTCTATCACGGTAGTTTGTAAGTTTGACGTGTCAATTCAACAGTAGTTTTCATTATCATCCTTATCAAAAGGGCAAATGACCTAGATATTACGCCCTCATTGTCTTTGGGGGGGGGGGGGGCAAATGACCTAAATTTTATGTCCATTATATTTCTAAGGAGACTTTGATACATTATCATCATTCCACCGGGCGAAGCCGGGTATTACTGCTGGTATATTATATTTACGTATCCAGATACATTGTTAAATAATGTTCATCCAATGTTCAGCTGCAAGAACAGCTTTATCATTGGCCTGCAAAACATCTTCTTTAGTGCACGGTGATGGTAAATTCTGGCAAACCAGAAGGTGTTCTTCATCCTGTAGTAGTCCATATGAAAAGTTGAAACTATTTCTTTTGTTTGTTCGGAATAAAAATGAAATAATAACGCTTAATTAATTAATAATGTGGAGAATGTGTTAGAAAAATCAGCTGTTGGAGATCGAATTCTAAAAATGGGAAGAGCATGGATTAACGACAAATACCTTCAACAAGAAGTGCACCTCCTGGAATATCAAAATAAGGCATTATAACACTGTCGTAAACACGGTATGTCTCTTTGCAAGTGAATGCCTCTCGATGAGCTAAAGCCTCAAAAAACTAGATGTCCTGGAATGGAGAATCCTGAGAAAAATCATGGGTGCTGTTCAGACTGAAGACGGATGGAAAGGTTCTTTTCTGCACCTTGTCCACAAGAACGATATCTGGCCGGTTTGCTGGTATGGTTTTATCAGTAATAACTGATCGGTCCTTTAACAACTTATGACTAGGATTTTCCAAAACGGCGTCAGGAACATACTGATAGTAAGGCAAAGTATTTTCAGATATTATTATTATTATTATTATTATTATTATTATTATTATTATTATTATTATTATTATTATTATTATTATTATTATTATTGGAACTTTGGCAGCAGAGGTGAAATGCTGATCCTAGAGGAAGATGGATGGCTAGGCTGATACCGAGTTTGATTGAGTGGATAACCAGGAGACATGGTGAGACTCGATGTTGACTGGCCATGGATACTTTCGGAGTTACCTCTATCGGATGACCAAAGTAAGGAGTTCTCTCAGTTCTGTATGCATTTACTGAGAAAATAATCCAGATGTATATCATACGTTCTTCGTCTGCGTTCGATGGACGACGGAAAGACAACACCTTGAAACCGACGTTGGTTCAATAACTCCAGACAACGTCGTCGAAATTATGCTAAGGAACCAGTACCCCTGGGAAAATGTTGCCTTCTTTGTCGAAACTGTTCTCCATAATATGAAGAAAGAGGGCGACTTACATGATTTAAGGGAGTAAGGCTGCGATCTACGAATTACGTATGAATAGGGAAGTAAGAAGATGTTCGAGAAGCAAAGAAAACGATACCATTCTGAAGTAATATGTTAGTGGTTCCGGGATGGATTTTGTCAAGAGGAAATGGTATGGCTTTTAGTGGGTGAGAATCCCACACGCCTGAAGATCCTTCTCAAGTGTCTTATGTAAGACATTCCAATTCCCTAGTAATATATATATATATATATATATATATATATATATATATTTATTTATTATTATTATTATTATTAGTTTACAGTTTGTTTATTTAAGCCAATTTTTACATTTGTTGGTCATGCCAAGCTCACGCTTGTCGGCAGGTGCCAATTATAATTACAATACAGTATGTATATATATATATATATATATATATATTAACGAAAACAATTAAATTTACACATATGCAGTCCAATCTCTCACCTTCCAATTATTTTATACAGTGCCAGTAATAATAATTCACAAAAATATTCAATCACCTCATAACAATTATGGTTAAAATAATTAGGCTATAATATGTTAATATTAATACACTAAGGCAATTGTAGAAAATTATATTTTTTTCTTTCTACCTTAATACAACAGTTATGTCGTTACTAGTTTAAAAACTTTACTTAAAACTCAAAATACAAATGTTACTATCATATGCAATTAATTTCCCTTTCATGTTGCCACAGTCTATGAATAGGAGTCTATTAAATTAAAATCAGTTGTCCAATTTACATATACAAGCAGTTGTCCACTTAGTTTAAGGAGTTATTTAATATCCAATTTCTTATTCCTTTTCTTGTTTTTGCCATATTCTCCAAGACCAGCAGTGAATATGGTAGCTTGTTAAATAGAAATGGCACCATGTAAGCTAATGATCTTTTGCCAAATTCATTATTTGTTTTAGGAATTACAAAATGTGAGTTCTTAAATCTTGTTTCCTTTTGATGTTTTAAATGTTCTTTGAAAGTATTATTAAAAACTAGCAGGTACCCGCGGCTTCGCTCGCGATCAAGACAATGGGGACGATGCATTATTGCTGGTTTATTCTATTACAGCAATCGCGGCTAGAGGTGGGTAGATTCAAATTCTGAGAATTCTGATACATTTCTTATATAAAAACAAGTGTCCTGACTGACTGACTGACTGACTGACTCATCATCGCCCAGCCAAAACTATTAAAGTTAGAAACATGAAATTTTGGGGATATGTTCGTGGTAAGTCGAAAATGCGCACTAAGAAAGGATTTTTGGATATTCATGTTCTAAAGGTGTCTTAAGGGGGTACACATGCATTTCATTGAATAGCAATATCTCCGGCTTGGTTTCATTGAGGGACGTGATACTCGGCATATAAACGTCTCATTAAAAATAAGAAGACATGTGTCTGAGGGTTTTTCGATGTGGTGTATATTATGAGGTGAAAGGGGTGAAAAGTGGGGGTTGAAGGGTTCCTAACGGAGCGTGTATCTCTTAAACGACATAGGCGAGGAGTTTGAAACTCAGCGGAAAAAAACAGCTAAAAAGTAAGTAAATAGGTGTTTGACCGTTTTTTCATAAATCGAATTTAAGGGGCCCATGGGGAGGGGTGAAATTCTGAAAAAAGAAAATTGAAAGATACAAAGTCCTGACACACTTATCATCGCCCAGCCTAAATTATTGAAGTTAGAAACAAGACATTTTGGGGATATGATCATTATATGTCCAAACCGTCCACTAAGGGAGGTTTTTCGGATATTCAGGTTCTAAAGGGGTGTTAAGGGGGTAAACCTGCATTTCATTGAATAACAATAACTCCGGATTGGTTTCATTTGTGGATGTGATACTCGGCATATAAACTGATCATAAAAAATAAGAAGACATGTGTCTGAGGGTTTTTCGATGTGGTGTATATTATGAGGTGAAAGGGGTGAAAAGTGGGGGTTGAAGAATTCCTAACGGAGCGTGTATCTCCTAAACGACACAGGCGAGGAGTTTGAACTCAGCGGAAAAACATCAGCCTAAAAGATAAGTAAATAGGTGTTGACCGTTATTTTTTTCATAAATCCAATTTAAGGGGCCCGTGGGAATGGGTGAAATTCGGGGGGGGGGGGGACAGGAAAGAAAGTGTCCTAACTGATTGACTGACTCTCTCACTCTTCAATCTCAGGAAGTGAAAACTGCTTAAAAATAAGTAAATAAGTGTTCGACAGTTTCTTTTTCATAAATCAAATTTAAGGGGTTCATGGGGAGGGGTGAAATTCTTGGAGAAAAAAATGAAAGAAAATGTCCTGACTCACTCACTCACTCATCATCGCCCAGCCAAAATTAATGAAGTTAGAAACATGACATTTTGGGGATATGTTCTTTGTATGTCAAAACCGTACACTAAGGGAGGATTTTCGGATATTCAGGTTCTAGAGGCGTCTTAAGGGGGTTGAACCTGCATGGGTAGGGGTGAAATTCTGCGGGGGGGGGGAACAGGAAAGAAAGTGTCCTAACTGATTGATTGACTCACTCACTCTTCAATCTCAGGGAGTAAAGGCTGCTTAAAAATAAGTAAATAAGTGTTCGACAGTTTCTTTTTCATAAATCAAATTTAAGGGGTTCATGGGGAGGGGTGAAATTCTGGAGAAAATGAAATGAAAGAAAATGTCCTGACTCACTCACTCACTCATCATCGCCCAGCCAAAATTAATAAAGTTAGAAACATGACATTTTGGGGATATGTTCGTTGTATGTCAAAACCGTACACTAAGGGAGGATTTTCGGATATTCAGGTTCTAGAGGGGTCTTAAGGGGGTTGAACCTGCATTTTATTGAATAACAATATATCACGAGTGGTTTCATTTGTGGATGTGATACTCGGCACATAAACTAATCATTAAAAATAAGCAGACATGTGTCTAAGGGTTTTTCGATGTGGTGTATATTATAAGGTGAAAGGGGTGAAAAGTGGGGGTTGAAGGTTTCCTAACGGAGCGTGTATCTCTTAAAAGACATAGGTGAGAAGTTTGAAACTCAGCGGAAAAAATCAGCTTAAAAATTAAGTAAATCGGTGTTCGAACGTTTTTTCATAAATTCAACTTAAGGGGCCGATGGTGTGGGGTGAAATTCTGCGAAAAAAGGAGAGAAAGTGTCCTAACTGACTGACTAACTTACTCACTCATCAAACTCAGGGGAAAAAGACAGCTTAAAAAATAAGTTAATAGGTGTTCGAGCGTTTCTTCATAAATTCAATTTAAGGGGCCCATGGGGAGGGGTAAAATTCTGGTAAAAATAATTGAAAGAAAATGACCTGATTGACTCACTCACTCATCATCGCCCAGCCAAAATTATAGAAGTTAGAAACATGAAATTTTGGGGATATGTTCATTGTATGTCGAAAACGTCCACTAAGGAAAGATTTTTGGATATTCAGCTTCTAAATGGGTGTTAAGGGGGTAAACCTGCATTTAATTGAATAACAATATCTCACGAGCGGTTTCATTTGGGGATGTGATACTTGGCATATAAACCAATCATTAAAAATAAGCTGATACATGTCTAATGATTTTTCGATGTAATGTATATTAAGAGTAAAGGGGTGAAAAGTGGGGGTTGAAGGATTCCTAACGGAGCATGCATCTCCTAAACGACATAGGCGAGGAGTTTGAAACTCTGAGGAAAACAATCAGCTTAATAATAATAAATAAATAAATAAATAAATAAATACATAAATAAATAATTTAATAAATAGGTGTTCGACCGTATTTTCATAAATCCAATTTAAGGGGCTCATGGGAGGGGTGAAATTCTGGAAGAAAAACGTCCACTAAGGAAGGAATTTTGGATATTCCCTCTCATCGACCAACCAAAACTATTAAAGTTAGAAGAATTATATTTTGGGATTATGTTTGTTGTGCGTCGAAAACGTCTACTAAGGAGGGATTTTTGGATATTCAAGTTCTAAAGGGGTGTGAACGGGGTTAAACCTGCATTTCATTGAAGAACAATATGACACGACTATGACGCGAGCGAAGCGGCGGGTACCTGCTAGTACAGTATATAGATATGAGCAGCAAAGTGGGAATTTTATAGAGTTGTGAACGCATTTGAAAATTTTAGTTTTGGTTTTGCCATCTTCTGCTGAGACATAACGATTTTGTTGTCCGGATACTCGCCAGCACGCCACATACAGTTGTCCATGGGAAATAATGGTTTTGTCTAAACGTACACCTGGAATGGCAAATCTATCTGAATATGGGGAATTAAAAGTATTTTTCCTTAAGCTATTCTGGGTATAATTTTTCCACACTTATTGATGATTTGAACGTCAACATGTCGCTATTAATAGACCTATAGTAAAATATCTCTCACGTTGGTCGCTGATGTACATTATGCAGTCTCTTCCAGTGTTACATCCCAGGGATTGAAATTCTCCAACAACCCTTTTGCCTCACATGCCTCTCTAAGTAATTAAAATTCCCGATTGTTGTTGTTTGAGTCTTAAGTTTTTTGACTGGTTTGATGCAGCCCTCCATGCCTCGCTCTCCTGAGCTAATCGTTTCATCACTACATAGCTACGACACCCTACATCCGAGGCAATCTGTATAACCCTGGTCTACCCCTACAGTTCTTGTCCTTGACCCTCCCATCCATAACTAAGCTTGCTATTCCTGGGTGTCTTAATATGTGTCGTACCAACCTATCTCTTCTCTTCATTAGCAGTCGCCAGAAACATCTCTCCTCTCCCACTCGTCTTAATAGCTCTTCATTTGATACCCTATCTAACCATCTGATCTTCATCATTCTCCCGTAACACCACATTTCAAACGCTTCAATTCTCCTCTTTACTGCAGCACCATTAGTCCAAGTTTCACTTCCTTATAGTGACTCAAAAGCTTTCAAAAATGACATCCTAATACCTAAATGTATATTCGATGTCAAGAGATTCCTTTTTGTGTAGAAATGCTTTCCTTGCCTGAGCCAACCTGCTTTTTATATCCTCTTTGCTTCGTCCATTACTGGTTATTTTGCTTCCTAAGTACCGGTAACAGAAGTCTCCTACTTCCCGTAGCGTTTCACCTGCCAATTTGATGTCCATAGAGGTTTCTGATTTATTTCGGCTGCATTCCAATAATTTTGTTTTACATTTATTGATATTCATCATGAATTCATTCGTCAAGACGGAGTCCATACCATTCAAAAACTCGTTCAAATCTTCTGGCGTATTGGCCAAGATGACGATGTCATCAGCAAATCTCAGAGATGAAATTATTTCTCCTTGAATCTTCACTCCGACTTTAAATTGTTCTCCAATTTCCTGATTATTGTGTTTTTAGAGATCTTTGAAATGCGTTGCCCTCGCACATGGTGTAGATACATTGTCAAAGGAAAACATTCCATGTTACGAACATGGGCCGCAGAACCTGTACCGAAAGCCTATTCTGGACAGCAGTTCCTTGAACTCAGATTTGCCAACATTTTATTGTATCTTTCCATGTGGTATGTCTCTGTACCTCAACATACAGAAGAGTGCTTTAAAAATCATGTCTTGTGTAAATTTTGGAAAATGTAGTGAGAGTGGTTTTTGCCGGAGTGGATACTCGCTAGTAGAAATTCTTTTCAGTAAAATAGACTGGTTCACAATTTGGTAAGTGCACATTGGGGTATGTGACGGCGGGATGCCTTAAGTGTTAAGGAAACGGCAATAGCCGCCTAAGAGCTTCGTTGCTATTGAAATTATTACCAGACCGATATTTGTACTTAACTATACGGGATTTGTGAGCCCAGTGTTTATGAAATTGAACGTAGCTATATCGCTACCTTTATTTAATAGCCGCTACTGTAGTGTTTAAAAATTAAAGGTGGTATTAGAAGGCGCTTCCCCTAATATTTTTTACCCCTGGCACTACAGCCCATGAAGGGCCTAGGCCTATCATGCGACCGCTTCCCAGCCATTTGGCCTGCAGATATTGTGGTGACGCGTGGTCAGTGCATAGTGTCCTCTCAGCCGTTAATCTTGTTCTTCGTGACCGGCACGCTGCCTCACAGCTACTCAATTGTCCTCACGAATCTGAGTTCAGCCCGTTGCAGCCCTCACGTCAGTGTTTAAAATCTCTGATGGAGCCGGGAATCGAACCCGGGGCCTCCGGATGGGAGGCAGGCGCGCTACACTGTTCTTATTGTGTTTATATATATCTTGAAAAAGATAATAAATGAATTGGCATTGCCTCCTAGAGGGACATATAGAAAATCGGCCATTTGGCCTGCAGATATTGTGGTGACGCGTGGTCAGTGCATAGTGTCCCCTCTGCCGTTAATCTTGTTCTTCGTGACCGGCGCGCTGCCTCACAGCTACACAATTGTCCTCACGAATCTGAGTTCAGCCCGTTGCAGCCCTCACGTCAGTGTCTAAAATCTCTGACGGAGCCGGGAATCGAACCCGGGGCCTCCGGACGGGAGGCAGGCGCGCTACACTGTTCTTATTGTGTTTATATATATCTTAAAAAAGATAATAAATGAATTGGCATTGCCTCCTAGAGGGATATATAGAAAATCGGATGTCATACCTTGAGGTAGTGTTGCCATGGAAACGGACTTGCGATTAGTTCATCAATCAGAGCGAAGATAGTTTTCTGCGAATATCTTTGAAACTGTTGGTTTTAGAGCCTTAAAATGTAGTTTTCGGTGTCCCGTAGGGACACACCGAGTATTGTTTCTTGCATCGAGGGGAGTAAAATGAGCTTTGTCCGGTCTTTATGCGACAACTTCGATATTTTGTCCTGGTTGAGTATTTTTGGTGACTTTTCAGTTATGTTGCCCATTCCACGGGAACAATGATTTATTTCCGGACAAAAGGCAGCCTATATGTTATCCCATGGTATAAGCTGTCTCCATTTCAAATTTCATCCAAATCCGTCCAGCCGTTTTAGTGTCAAGAGGTAACAAACTAACACACACACTCACACACACACACACACACACACGGACACACAGATTTTCACAATTATAATATGTATAGGGATATAGGGATATGTTCCATAATTATCATAAAATGTATTAGGCCCCTACAAGGCATTATCTGACAATTGGAGAACAATATCCCTGGTGGGTGTAATCCATGTATTTGACCATGTCATTCAAAGAATTTTAGGAAACGTGTTTGAATGCTGGCAATTCTATTAATATATGTATTTGAAGCACGTCCCCAAGCCTTTATTTTATATCGAATTATACTTTCCACTAATCCATAGTATGAATAGACTAGTAGTAGTAGTAATAGTCGTAGTAATATAATAATCAAGTTAATGCGGCTCGGGTACTTGGTATGGCTTGAGGGTGGTGCTCGCAGCCTCAAAATGGTTCAGAGCGCCTGGTCTAAATTAATAATTTATCACAAAGTTAACAATATCTAAAGAACTAGAGCTGCTAGAATAAAACGGACAGCAGCTTTTGAATTAGCAAGGCAGATATACCTACAGTATAATCAGTTTTAAAATTCTGGACACTACCCAAAAATTTGCCTTTGTTCCCCAGTGTAATCCATGTAATATGCTGTTCAGTAGTTGAACAAAGTGGGAAAAATATTGATAATTATTTTATTTCGCAATTGTATAGAATTACACAGGTTAAATTTGCCATCAAATGATCTCCAAAGTTGTTACTGTTAGGCTATTTTATTTAGGATCTTGGGCATCGTGGTCATAAGACTGTGAACCTCAAAAGGCCGTCCATATCCAGTCGTTGACCGGACTGAACATCAAGGGCAAAGAGGTGAACATTTCAGTTCACCGCCTTGAACCTACCTATCTTCTTGCGCATCTCGACCAAGAGGGCTATACTCGTATTTCACTTATTATCATCCCAGTGTGAATGATTCGGCTGAATCTGATCGAATTTTGTTACAACAGCATCAGAGCAGCCGCAGTGGATGAACGGTCCGCTTTCCAGCGCGAATCTTTGACATGGTAGGTGTACACTGAGATGGAAACTACATAGTGTCTCACGGATATCATGTCGTGGATTTTATTACTCCATGATATGATATAGTATTTTTGTGATTCTTTGTTAAATATCAATAAAGTGTGGTGTGACAACAGTTGTTTCTGTATTATGGAACTCGTAGGAGTTTACCAAACCCTACATGGACATGTGTAACAAGTCTTATTACTGTGTCTGTGGATCTTTCATACATTATTCAAATCGTACATCTTGTCTTTGCAGCCACATTCATCTGTCAATTGCTGCTCACTTCTTTGTTTCTTTTTAATTCCTTTAAAGGACTTGGGACATCTTGGTCATCATCCTTGTATACTTATGTGTGTTTTGAACGAGTCTGACAACGTCTATTTAGGCTATGTAGTGACTGTAGCTCTAGTAGTACTAGTAGTGTGTGTGAATGAAAATCCACAGCCTGCTTCCAGTCTCCGACTGGGTCAGGAATGGAATGAATGAAGCCCCCAGCTAGCGGCGAGGATATGAACTGTGCCGGCTGCCGAAGCCCGTCGCACTCCTCTGGGGCAATGATTAGATGAATGACAGATGAAATGTAATGATAGTGGAGAGTGTTGCTGGAATGAAATTTGACAGGGAAAACCAGAGTACTCGGAGAAAAAAATGTCTGCCTACGTTTTGTCCAGCACAGATCTCACATGGAGTGACCGGGATTTCAACCACGGACTCAGCGGTGAGAGGCCGGCGTGCTGCCGCCTAAGCCACGGAGGCTCCGTAGTGTGTGTAGCTGTGTTAAACACAGGGATGAGGTTGGTGTTAGTTATTGTTGTTTTAAGGGGCGGAACTACGAGGTCATCTGCCCCTCTTAACACAGATTAAAGAATAAAAATTTGGAATTAAATTAAAAATTTTGAGGTGGACGCCTGGATTTAAAAAGACCAAAAATTAATAAAACAAAAGCAAAAAAAATAATAAAAATTAAAAACTATAAAAATAAACAAATATTATGGAAAAGCAAAACATTATCATTCAAAAACGAACAAGTCGTTGAGTCAATTTATACTGGAAAATTTAGATTGATGGCCCTGACCAACTCTCATTTATAAAGCGGATAACGTGATCAGCAGCCACCGCGTCATCGGCTAATATAAGTTTGAGTGTCATGTGCAAACCAAGGTTTCTTCGTAAGTCAGCAAGATCCTCACACTCGGTGAAAATGTGGGCCACGGTGAAAACGGCTCCACAGGTACAAAGTGGGGGGTCTTCCCTTCTCATCAGATACGAGTGGGTGGATTTTGTATGACCTATCCTTAGCCTACACAAAGTGACGGACTCACTCCGCCACACGCGAGTAGTTCCCTTGATCGCTCTCAGTTTACTGGGCAGTGGGTCAGGTTGGTGACCTGCAACTTGAGGGCAGGTACTGTCTCGGCATTTTCCTGGAGGGAGTGTGGTAAAACCCGGGAAATTACAACACTCAGGATAGCCACTGACAAAGCTGGGCTTCAAACCTACGATCTCTAGACTTTCTGCAGCTGCGGCCATGGTGCACGATTTAACGAGCACTGCCACGCCGCGAGGCTTCTTATCAACACAAGTCTTGGATTTTAAACTGTCCATTACAGAATCAAATACTTCTATCTTGGTCTTCCCCTGTCCTTCTCCCCGGGAGGTGTAATAGTGTGTAGTCTACTTTTACTTCAAACGAGGATTGGGAAGAACCTTTATACGACTTGCGAGACTCCAGAATACAGCAATCTCAGAATCTCAAATCCAATACGGAATATTTTGCGATTTGGCAACACAGCTGGATTTTTTTTCTTCAAAATGTATTAACAAACTAATAATTTTAATACAGCTAAACATCATCTCTTCCGTAAAACACTGAAAATACTCACGTCTCCCCATCACGGCGATACAGCGTCTCCCGCAGTTCATAGAGCAGAGGGCACCACTTTTCTCTTCATCTCTTGATGAATGCAGTTGTGTCTCTTGGTACCGGCTGTCATTACTGAGGTATAAGTGGTGTGAGTAATGCTGTTCAGCTGACCCAATTCCCAGTAAACTGAGAACGATCAAAGGAACTTCTCGTATGTGGCGTAGCTCTTTCCGATCACGGAAATATTCCATCAATTTGTGTAGGCTAAGGATAGGCCATGCAAGATCCACGCACTCGTATCTAATGAGAATAATGAGAAGGGAAGATCCCCCACTTTGTACCTTTGGAGCCGTATTCACCGTGGCCCACATTTTAACCGAGTGTATGGATGTTGCTGATCTACGAAAAACCCTTGATTTGCAGATAACACCAGGGCTGGATTTACCAATAGGCCCCATAGGCCCCAGCCTAGGGGCGCACCATGCTGAGGGGCGCAAAAGTAATCCACAAATTTTTAAATCTTGTTGTTCTTCAAAAAGTTCGTTTTACAGTTCAAAAATAGACTAAACAGAAATTATTTATGATTTTTTAAACCAATTTCGTATAATTTTATGATTTAAATTAATCTTTCCAAAATTTTGACACTTTTCCAATTTATATTGTGGCCACAACTTTCCAGCAAACATTTTGCAACAGCAGATTTTTTGACTCCAGCTTTAGAACAGGAATGTTGTATGATTTATTATGAGATAATTTAAGTCTTGAATATTAATTGTCTATCAGTTTAATTTGAATAATTAATTGTGCATAGTTGTAGGTTGTATGATGTAGTGTGTATGTATATCTGAATATCTGTAAGTGTATCTGTTAGGTAGTCAGCCCAAAGGCTGTTTGGATCCTCAAAAAGTACCGTCATTAGGTTATGTGGGTAGATACCCACAAAAACCCAAGCCAGCGCTATATTGATGCGTACTAGGCAAGATGAGTAGTGTATAATTGAGTCTTAAATGGTTTAAACTTATTTTAATATCTCATTGGCCTTTTAATTTATAGTTTAATAAATTTAGAAACAGTTGATTCTCTCATTTTGATTTATTTAATTGATTTACTTCCCGATACATTAGAATAAAATAAAAATTACCTTCACTAAGACCTTTCTGTGGTCTAAATTCTTCCACCTTCACGATGGTATGAAGAGGGGGTGGCAAAAACCCACGGGCCTAGGAGTGCATAAATTCTAAATCCGGCCCTGGATAACTCTCGATCTTACTTAAGCCAATGCTGATCCCGTCTGCTTTATACGTGATAGCGGGTTAATACAAGTGTGTATTTGCTAAAAGAACTTGTTCATTTTTATTTCAATTTCTAAATTTCGTATTCCGTATATTTTTAGCCTACTTTTCACATTTTGCAAAAATGAGGAAAAAGTAGACTTATGAGATCGGGCAAATGTGTGTCTGTCTGTCTGTCTGTCTGTCCTTCTGTCTGTCGGTCTGTCTGGCTGTGTGTGTGTCCCCCCTATCAACTCCTAAACGGCTGGAGCAATCGAAACAAAATTTGGTAGGAGTAAAGATCTTTACCTGAATATCTCACGGCCATATTTGAAATTGATATCAGTGCTACCATCTGCTGAAAAATCGCAATTGAAATTTGAGCTCCATGTTGGATATCTTGGAAGGTATGAATGGGAGCTATTTCAAAATTGGCACACGTGTAGATAATAATATTGCAGTTTAATTTCCAGGAGTCCATACATGGCAATGTTGCCAAATTGATTATAAGCTTGCTGATAGGTCCAATTTTTAAATGCATATAACTTCTACACTATCAATTGGAATTCAACCAAATTTCGTATGTACTATGTGTACATACACAGATATGAATGAGCATATTCTTAAGAACCACCAGGGCTGCCAACTGTTAATAAATGCACTCCCTATTGTTTTTATCCAAATACCAATATATCAGAAAGTATGCAAGCAGACAGCTAGACAACTTTAAACTATACACACGCATAGTACCTGACATTCTATATTAATTTGGAGTAACTTATATACGTCAGTGCTACCAACATGATTCTAAGCCTGCTGAGAGGTCCAACTTTAAATACAGGTAACTCCTATACTATCATTTAGATTTCAACCATATTTCGTGTGTGGTATGTGTACCATAACAGATATGACTATGCCGATTCTTAAAAGTAACCAGGGCTGCCAACTGTTAATAAATGATGTCTCTATTTTTGTTACCCTAATATCAATATATCAGAAAGTATGCAAGCCAATAACTCTAAACTTTGTGCACGTATAGTACCTGGCATTCTAGATTAATTTGGAGTAACTAATATAGGCCTACGCCAGTGCTGCCAACATGATTCTAAGCCTGTTGATAGGTCCAATTTTAAAATGCATGTAACTTCTCTACTAACTAATGGATTTCATTCTAAATTGACACAACAATAGATCATATTATTTCAGATTATTTCTGACCAATACATGTATGTCATTGATGCCAACATGATTTTACGCGCGCTGTTAGACGCAATGTTTAACTGCATGGAACGTTCATGCTATCCATTGGATTTCAACCAAATTTTGTATTCTGTACCTTAAGAGATGGAACTAAGAATATACTCAGTCACCAGGGCTGCCAACTGTAGTTCTCTATTAGGCTACATTATGTGAGGTATACAGTATTTCGAACTAATTAGAAATTTCGATATTACCAACTTAATTTCGTCATTATTCTAGATAGATCCATTTAGATTAATCATTGGCATGAATCTTAAATTTTAAGAAAAGTAGGCTCTTTAGTTCGTCACGGAACTTCTTGTTGTTTATTGTCATACACTGAAGAAAATGGAAATTGCAACACCATGAAGGCATTGGGCGTTTGTGCTGATTTTCAAGATATGGAACGATCAAAGCTTCAGACCCATTGGATTGTTGCTACAGGTCTCCCTACGTGATTGGTCGCGGAGCAATCAACTCCAGTATACGGACTCTGGTGTAGCGTAGTTGACTTGCAGTCTGTGCAGTGAAGTGTTCCCCATCAAACATGCCTCGGCGACAGAGAAGAGCACGCTATCAAGAACTGTCTCCATTTGAGAGGGCTCGGATAATTGGGTTGTGTGAGGCTGGATTATCGCTAAGGACTGTCGCTGCACGTGTTGGCCGACAGGCATCTACGGTACAACGTGTTTGGCAGCAGTGGTCAAATGAAGGTACCCACACTCGTAGACCTGGTACAGGCCCAGCGCGACAGACAACTGTGAGAGAGGATCGCCGCATCATTCGGAAGGCCCGGATGGAACCCCTTGCAACAGCAGCGCACTCCACGTTACAAACAAACAGTTGGTAATCGTCTGCGTGCAGCTGGCTTACGATCCCGTGTCCCTGCAGAAGGAGTTCCACTGACCCCACAACAGCGACGTGTAGGCCTAAGGCTGGCCTGGTGTCGAGAATGATCGACGTGGGTCGACGAATGGCATAGGGTCGTCTTTAGTGATGAATCGCGCTTCTGTCTTGCCCGCAGTGATCGCCGGAATCGTGTGCGCCAACGTACCGGGGTGAGGGGCCGCCCAGACCTTATTGTCGAGAGGCATACAGGGCCAACACCAAGCATTATGGTCTGGGGAGCTCTTGGCTTTAATGTGAAATCACAATTAGTGCTTGTTGAGGGCACTATGATTGCTCGACAGTACGTTGATAGGGTACTCAATCCAGTGGTTATCCCTATGATGCCGAACATTGCTAATGGGATGTTTCAGCAGGACAATGCCCGGGTTCACACAGCACGCATCTCCAGAGAAGCCCTCCACGACATCACAACCTTAGAATGGCCCGCCAGATCCCCGGACCTCAGTCCTATTGAGCATGTGTGGGACATGATGGGTCGACAACTGGAAAACCGTCCTCAGCCACCCACAACTCTGGAACAGCTCACCCATGCAGTGCAGCAAGCATGGGCCACAATTCCTCGGGAAGCGATCCAGGGCCTTATTGACTCGATGTCTCGTAGAATTCATCAATGTATTGCAGCTCGTGGTGGGCACATTCTGTATTGATTGTTGTCCAAACTTGCGGTCGGAGGAACCTGAAACTGTAATCATCGAATCACAACCGAACACTCGTCCTGCATGTTCAATTGCAGCAATATTGCACCACTCCCTTAAAACATGTATATTTACAATGAAATAATGAAAGAATGCAACACAGTAACCATGGTAACAGAATCTCACAGGTCCATCTATTTCTGTAAGACGCAATGCAATTCCAATTATTACATTACTGTGAAAGTTTCCAGACGGTTATAAGGTTATCACTGAACCAAATTAGGCTGTAAAATTCATCAATACATACAGTATATTGCGCTTAAGGGGGTCAAGGAGCACTCTAGAATTTTTTTCACGCAATTTTCACGGGTGAGTGTGGTACGAAAGGTCATTTTCACCCGACTATAAAGGGTCTCCGAAAACCACATTTAAAGGCCCTTAAATTAACAGTGTCTGTGATATTCCCAGAAAACTAACTTCGCTCTGATATACCTATGAAGGAATGACAAACCCCTAACCACTGCACCAGTAGCTGAATTGATAAAGTCTAATTATTCATACTGTTACGTGCAATGTCCGTACCAACGTTTTTAAATATGTATCTCCCCTATATGTGACTTCCCGACCTTTAAAACGCCAGCCTGATGGCTTGGTTTCGCTTGTGAACACGAGATGGTAGTATCTATCGGACTTCGACGTCCCTAGCCGGAGTTGTACCTTCTACCGCTAGAGTGTGTTTGTGGTTCTTTCTTTATTCGTGTCAGAAGTATCGACTTTACACATAGATATTTTAAAATACACGATATATACATTGCTACTATACAAATATACAGATATACACATATAAACAATCCTACTGAGCAACAAAATCGGAAGCTAGATAATTCTTGCCCAGTATTGGGCGACGTCAATAGCATTAGAGGAAGCTGCAACCAAGTCTATCATAGTGCACTTTGAGGGACATAAAACACACTGACATAAATGTTGGATCGTTTGCTGCTTTCCACAATCACAGAGTGATGAGTCGCTTGAGAAACCCCACTTCCGAAGATTTACTTTTGTTCTGCCGACTTCTGTACGGAGTCTGTTAAGGGATTTCCAGGTTGTCCACCTCTCCTGGTGTCCACATGGAAGACTTTCCTTCGGCTCCATCCAGTTGGAGAGATGGCTGGTTCTTTCTTTCCACATCTTGATCCTAGCATTCTCCGCTTTCCCCTCAAGGTTAACTGATGTGCGGAGAAAACTTTTTCTGGATTTCAGCCTCCGGGTGGCTGGGTGGTATCCATAGAGGGGATGTGCTTCTGAAGTAGATGATTGGAGCCTTTCTTTGTTAGCTGCTACCTCCCTACGAATCTCACCAGGAGCAATACCAGCTAGAAGTTGGATCTTCTCAATGGGTGTAGGTTTCAGGCATCCAGTAATGATCCTGCAACTTTCGTTGAGACCGATGTCGACTTGCTTCGCATGGGCTGACCTGTACCAAACCGGGGAGGCATATTCACCTGCAGAGTAGCATAAAGCTAGAGCTGATGTTCTGATTGTTTGTGGTTGTGTTCCCCAACTGGTTCCTGACAATTTGCGTAGAATGTTTTTTCTAGCAGCTATCTTTTGTTTTACGTTTTGGCAATGTTTCTTGTATGTTAGTGTGCGGTCCAGCATAACTCCCAAATACTTTGGTGTAAAGCAATGTTCCAGTAAGTTCCCTTTCCAGATAACTTTGAGTTTCTGAGATGCCTGTGCATGCCGCAGATGGAACGCGCAAATTTGGGTCTTAGCTGGATTTGGTTTCAGTTGGTTTTTCTCATAATAGGTACCTAGCTCTTATAATGCAACAGTTAAAGAGGTCTCGGCTTCATCAAAGGTATTAGTCTGAGAAGTAAGTGCTAGGTCATCGGCATAGATAAAGCTTTTAGTACCTTCTGGCAATGGCTGGTCATTTGTGTAGATGTTGAAAAGAATAGGAGCCAGTACACTGCCTTGAGGGAGTCCATTCCTTTGATTTCTCCATCTACTTCGGCGTCCTTGGAATTCAACAAAAAACAAGATGTTCAGTAAAGAACATATAGCCTACTTTCTCCTAAATGTATGAGTATAGTTATAACTCGTTGTTATTATCAAGGAGTATAATAGAACTATTCTTTGTTGAAGACCTTAGAAACGATTTACCTCTACCAAACGCCACGACCTAGATAAAAACTGCTACCATCATTGAAGAAAGAAAGAAAGATAAGAAGTATATCAAGAATGTTATGGATCTGGAGACATAATCGACCGGACTGGCGGCGTGGCTCAGCGGTAACGTTCTCGCTTGCTGGGCCCTAGGTTGCAGGTTCGTATCCTGGCGCAGTCAGCTGGCATTTGAGGGTGCACAAATGCGAGGGAGCCGTGTCAGTACATTTACTGGCACGTTAAAGATCCCCTTCGGGCCAAAATTCCGGCACCCCGGTGTCTCTAAAAGCAGCAGTAGTTAAAAGGGATGTAAAACCAATAACATTATTATTATTATTATTACGACCTGCCGTGGGCAACATCCAACTTTGAGTTGAGGCATGTCTTTACACGTCTGGTTGTGCATGGCTTTCACAACCCTAATTGAATTAACAAATCTTTCCATGACCCTACAGAGACGTGTGTATACAAACTATGTGGATATTTTCGATAATATAATCCTAACAGAGCGAGTGCATTCTAGCGGCCAGAATAAGAAACTTTTCAATAAAATCTGGAAGTTACCTTTTTGGCAGCTAGATGTCTCGAGTAAATCTGCTGGCGAATTATGTTTTAATTAAATATATATTTTACACCATAATGTGGACAATATAACGCTTAATAACATTTTCAAGTAACGCAAAATAGGCTGTTACAAACCCTTTAAAATAAAAAGTTAAAATGTATCGTAGTATCAACTTGTCATTCTCCAAATTCGATGCGCATAGAATGATAATGGTATAGTAATCAATGGATCCCCACGTAGACTAGTCGGGACATCTAGTGGTGAAATATCGAACAATATAATCCTAACAGAGCGAGTGCATTCTAGCGGCCAGAAGAAGAAACTTTTCAATAAAATCTGGAAGGTACCTTTTTGGCAGCTAGATGTCTCGAGTAAATCTGCTGGCGAATTATGTTTTAATTAAATATATATTTTACACCATAATTTGCACAATATAACGCTTAATTTTAAAACATCTGAGTCATTACAAAACAATAAACATATAACATTTCAAGCAAAAAAACTAGGTCTGATCGGGTTTGAACCATAGGTATCTGAGCGACAGGCTATCGCTCTACCACTGAGCTAATTGTGTCAACGAATATCGTTCTATTTAAAATGACTTACATAGAACTTGTTAGCAAATAATGATTTATACTAAACGATTTCATCACTGGAGTATATTATTTATATATAAAGCATTTCATACAAAGTTTATTTATTTTTTATCAGTACGCTATATTGCATTCAATACTCAAATTAGTGAAATATAAGTCAGGCACAAGATATCCGCTGCCATCTTGTCTTATTAATGAATCAGCTGAGCTTTTTAAAATCACGTCTGCACTATAGTATTACAAAATAAACTTTTAATTTCGTACGTGCCTCTTCCTTTAGAACAGTTAAAACGATTCTCGGCTCGATAATCGGAACTGGTGGGTCCCATGATATGGATTATAAAGTTTGCAAAATTCGCACGGCCGCCATCCTGAAATGGTATGGCGGACGACCTTGTAGTTTGGTCACAAGACGCATCCTATACGAAGGTATGTTGTTACCAAATGTGGTAGAGATTGGATGATTTGGTTAGTCGTTATTTGATTTTACGTTTTGAACGTTTGAGTGGCCGCCATTCAGTTTTAGTAAAGATGGCGGCGATATAAAACATGACACTGAGGTGTCCTTTGCTAGTGCTACCTTTGTACCAAATTTCGTTCAATTCGCATTCACCGTGTTCGAATTGATAGGGGGGACAGACATTCAGAGTACACACACACTCACACACACACACACAGACTCACACACACACATACACACACACAGACTCACACACACACATACACACACACAGACAGACACACTTTTTTCGCCCTGTGTTGATCTCATAAGTCTACTTTCATTTTTTGCAAAAATCGAAAGTAGGCTAAAAAGCGACGATTTTCCAGAAGAGTAGCTATCATCTTGGTTACTTTGATGTCTGTAATCATTCTGTAGAGCTTGTGTAATAATATCCTGTGATTTACCGTATCGTAGGCGGCGGTGAGATCCACAAAAGCCACACCAGTGATCTTCTTCTTCTTCTCAAATCCATCCTCAATGTGTTGAGTTAGATGTAGAACCTGTGCTGTGCAGCTCTTTCCTGGGCGGAAGCCACACTGCTGAGGTATTAGAGCGTGGTCTACTACTCCAATTAGGCGGTTTAACAGCATCCTTTCCATTATTTTGTACAGATGGCAGAGTAAGGAGGTTGGTCTGAAATTTTTTGGACCTGAAGGATCCTTTCCAGGTTTCAGAAATGCAATCACTTTGGATTTTCTCCATATTTTAGGAATTTTCAGAGAAGTAAAACAATTGTTGAAGAAGTTCAGAAGCCATCCCTGTGTGGTTGAACTGAAGTGTTTTATTTGCTCTATTGTGATGTCGTCTAATCCTGCCGCTTTTCCATGTTTGGCACATTGAATAGCTTTCTGTAATTCCTTTATTTCAAATGGCCGGGAAAGGTTACTGGACTTCATTTCTCCATTTTCCAGGATATTGTGTTCCATTTTCCTTATTGGGCGATTGGTTTTCCCATTGGTGACAAGCTGATTTGCGATTTGGTTTGCCGTAACATTTGCATGGACTGGTACCTTGGTTGGATCGTTGCTAAGTCGTTTTAGAAGCTTCCAAGCCTTTCTGCTGTCCCTTGACATATCTGTTTCCTCCATGAGTTTGATCCAAGCATCTTTCTTTGCCTCTGCAATTAAGGAAAGCAGTTTCCTTCCAGCTGACACAGTGTCTTCACTTAGTGGATCTTCCTGAAACAGTGAAATATATGTGTTCATTTGAGCAGCCGTGTCTGAAGTTAGGCCTTGTATACAATTAACTCTGCAGCCTCGTGGTATGGAAACGCGGGAAGCTTCCTTCACTGCTTCAACAAACTGATCATACCCCTCTGGTGTTGGCTGGATATCTGATATTATTGTATCAAGAGTTGAGCTGAACTTCTGCCAGTGTGCTTTTTTGAAATTATACCTCCTTCGAAACGGAACCTTTATTGGCCGAATTGCTGAGAAGAGTTGACACATTATGGGTCGGTGTTGGGTATTTGGAATAGGATTACACATTGTTTGTGGTGCCTTCTGGTATCATCCTAATCGAGTCATATTTGAAGGATATTGTATTCTACGTAATTGAACAAAAGACTGTATATACATGATACCGCCAAATTAATTACATAATATGCACATTGTTGCTTGATGTGTCAAGCTGTGATTGGACAATTACATTAACATGAATGCAATGCTGTTTTTGACTTGGGATTCTCCGCCATCTTGTGAGATTCATTGTCTGCCGTAAAGAAAACAACAAGCCGGCTGCTGGTCAAAGTGTATCTCTCCGTGTGCTGGGGGCCGTGGCCCCTAGCCGCTACGAAATGTGGATAAATGCTAAAAGGAATTGCATGAGCTCTTAAGGCTGTATTTCGCCTTTTCGCATTGAAGATGAAGAATGAAAGTGATATATTATCGCAACTTGCTGCAAACGAGTGCTTGTCACCTAAACGACGCATGTGCCGGGTTAGCCATTTTGAGGCACATTTAGTGCCGTATAATATTTTTAAAATTCTGTGTTAATTATTTTATTTTTATTGTGTCTCCTCAGCGAAGTTTTTAAGGTACGTAATTATTTATTAGTTTATATATTTTGTTATGGAGCTCTGATATTGGCCTTATATTAATGTATTAATTCTGTATTTTGTTTCACCTGGTAGGCCTAATTTTTCTCTTTTACTAATGTTACCAGTTATGTAAATTTTATTGTTTTCTTCGTACCTCTGGAGACACGCTTCTAGTTTATTTTACGTTGTAAATTTGTATTTATTTAGATTTTGGTAGTCTTTGGGATAGCCCTATTATTTATTTATTATACGATCCGTTGCAGTCTAAAAAGCCTCATGTCAATAGTGTTAAGACGTAATTCTTTCCTCTCTTTTTGTTCTCTCTGGTGATTTTAAATTTATTTTATGCTAATTGTTTGCCGTAATTCGATCGGACATGCGGTCGTCTGTTTTGGTGGCCATGTTTGTTTTTGTTTTTCCCGAGTGCATTCTGGTCTTGGGAGGGAAGTCTCTAGGCGTCGAGCGGGAAACTCAAACGTGTTGTGGTGTTAGCTTAATATGTTTTTTATTAACCTTGTTGGTTTAACTTAGTGTTTTTGGTGATTGTTCCTGTGTTTTTCTCCGTCACGAATGTTGTGGATTTCGTAATTGATCTTACTTTATTTTATTAATTTAATTTTAAATTTTTCGTTTTGCATCGTGGCCTTGATCTCTGCATGTCGGGTCGGTATTGCGTACTACTATTTTATCAAGCCCTTTCTAATTTGGTAATACCTGTATTCCTGTTTTTTTTATCTTTTGGGCATTATTTTTTTTTAATGTTAAATTAAATGTTTTCATTTAGCTCAGCAAGCATATTAAACCGTCTCTTGCCTACTTATGTAAATAACTTATGTTGGCCTTAAGCCATATGCATCACCAGAGAGAGGTTGTTGTCGCCATAGAGTTTCTTCTTTTTTTAACGACTTTGTATAAATTTTATTTCCTTTGCCCCTTTTGGGAATTAAATTTTATTTTAAATACTAAGCAACTGTTGTGGCATTATTTCGTCGGCGACAATTCTGTCAGTTATCGGAGGGTGTCTGTAGACGAGCCTGTGCCTTCCACTCCTCTCCACCTTCCTTCCGCCGTTATGTGTCCTTCTGCTGGGGCATGTCATCTGGAGGTGATTTTGCTGTTGAAGCGATACGGACCTGGCCATCCCGGTGTCACATTGGTAGCAGATCGCGCTCGTGTTCGCTTCTGCAGCCATCCCCTCCTCCTTTCCCGCAGGCTCGTTTTATGGACCCTTCTGGTGCTGATGGAGCGGATGTTGATGGGATCTGTCATGTCAGTGCACTCGATGTTGTTTAACGCTAATCCTTGTCGTTTGTTTGATTTCATGTTTGCCTCTGAGTATCTATGTGGTGATATGTAAGTGACCTGTTCCAAGCGAGGTGTCTGTGCTGGTTTTTATCCTGTTTGTGATGCAACATTCCCGGTGAAAATTGAAGCTTGGTAAGGGACTGGCATGTGTTCTTGGCATGGGAAATGTGGATTTGTTAGTATTCTGATAGCCTACATGCTGCGAATGAAGACATCGAGGAGCCCTGTCTGAAGCTGTTCGCCATGTGGTTTGCAGCAATTTTTTGTAATTTAGCTTCCTGTTCTCGAGCCAAGCAAGCGATGGAGTCTGCAGTTCTGGGCAGCATTGTGCATGATTTTGTTTGTCGAAATTTCAGTTGTCGAGGCAGTGTCGGTGTTTAAGAAGACTGTTGTGTTCCTGTATGTCTCTTTTGCATGGAATTTTGTTATGAAATGCTGTCCTCGTGATATTTTTATTATGGAACTGTCACGCCTATTGGTGTTGTTGAGAAGTGTAGTCCGATTAAAAGGGCTAAACTATGCAATTCTGCCCTCCATATGTCCCTACTGTGATGCCAAAAGGCACATTTTACGCGCATGTCACTATTATTTGGCTAGAAATTCTTCCTAAGTTTATTAAAGGTAAGTGCTTGTTTTGAGATGTTTTTATCGCTGTGTGCGATTTGTAATTTTTTGTTCATACACTTACTTTATGCTGCAATCGTTCTGGGATAAGTGTGTATGTTGTGCAAATCGCGTCTGAATGTATGTGTAAACATTAGATTTTGATTTAGATTTGCAGGGTGGGGTAATTCAGGCGTTGTTGTGTTTGCTAAAGTAAGTCTAGGATCGTATTTTTATTAGTTGCTTTCCTTGTAATTTTGAACTAAGCATAATATGTAGGTCTGTTTTACGTGGAGATATCTACTGTCTGGGGTTAGCTAGGTTTGAAGTATGGGATTCTTTCTTGGTTTGATCCCTGGGCAGGCTGTATATAGGGCTTGCACGATCCGAACTGGCTTGGTATGGGACTGGTCTGTTCGGTGACATGCAAGTATGTGTCATGTAATGAAATTGTAAGGGTATTGTGTTTGTAATTGTATTTGTTTGTGTTATGATATCTCTACGACTACAGAGCTTGCATATTTGAGTATTAATGGGAATTATTTTTGTGGGTGGTAAAAATTATGTATTGCTGTTATTGGAGTATATTGTGCGATGAATATGTTGTTGTGAATATGAGGTCTCAGTTCGTGAACAGCCATAATGTAATGTGCTTTTCTGCTTAATTAGTTAATATAGGGTCGTCAAAATGTACTGGGGTTAAATTTCTGTTGGACATTGTGGTCATCAACTGCTGTAAGTCAGCTTGTTTTGCTTTTAAAGCCAGTAATCTGTTGTTGCTGGAAATCAGGGTCATCAGTTGCCTCTTGTTAACTGTAAATGACATAGGCCTTCTGTTTTAGTTATTGCTATGGCAATCTCGGTTATCAGCCACTGTAATTTGAGTAAAATTTTCTGCTTTTGACTGGTAATTCTAAATTTTTTCTGCTTAAATCGTTAGGAATGGTGCGTTAGTGTTCCCTGTTTGCCTCGTCTTTCGACAAGAGCGGCTTGTTTTCTCATCTAACCGTATTTTCAGGCCATGTTAGGCATCCTTTGGTTGTACGAGTTCGTGTCTTAAACCTGAACGAGGAAACCTCATTGTACCTCGTGTACTGTTGAACTTAGTTCTTTTTATGTTGGATTTTTCTCACCAAGGCGGATTTCGACTGTATAGTCATCTGGTGTCGAACCTCATTTTCGTTCCTTGTGTTAGTGTATTGGTGTTTGGTTTTCTGCGCTGCCATTTCCTCTTCGTTTTTGTCGTTACTGTAACTGCGTTTGTATTCCTCATTGTCCCCATGCCAAGTAATGCGTGCGATCACGAACCAACAAATGTAGAGGCATACATGTCAGCTTAATTAATTTTCTTTCTCTGAAACCCTAAGGCCAACTAAATATCCAGAGTGCATCTGTCACACATAAAACGAGGTGGAGAGGTTTGTAAAGAGGAAATGCTACCATAAATTTTGTAAACCGATTTTTGTATAATTTAGAGTATCCCTAACTTTCATTGAAGCCTTCAGGCATCTGTTCCTTCTGTAATTTTGAATTGGGTTTTAAAAACTCTAGTGGGATACAACTTGTAACTGTTGGGTAATTCCCATTTTATGGTAAATTGTAAAATTGAAACTAATTTTGATGTTTTCATAGAAGATGGTAGCATGTAAGTTGGACTCGGTGGGAGACCTAACTCATGGTGATCTTGTATACCTGTTTCCTTGGGAATTTGAGTGGTCATTCCTCTACCGTAGCTCCTGCTAAATGTATAGTCGTTCAACTCGCATATTATTGAAATGTACTACTAGTCTGTAAAAAGGTAATCTTGCTATTTAATTAAATATTTGTGAGCACGGATCTAGGGCATGGTCAGGATTTTCCTTCTTCATTTAAATTCAACTTTGTTTCCCTTTTATAAAATGTAGTAAGAATTAGTAATTTCTGTAAACTTTTTTTGAAATAAGATTAACTTCTGTTTTGTAAATGGCTACCCACGCGTCGCATGATATCTGGCACATTGCTTCCACCTACTTCGTCTAAAGCCAACAATATTGGACTTATTGAAAATGTATCTAACGTGTCTCGGACTATGAAAGCACTGCAGGTGCTGGTGTTCTGCGTTTATGAAGACTTATGGACACAGTGAAGCTGTTAACTAAGTGGTTTGCGAGGTGATCAATTATCCCTTCACTGATAATCTGACCTGCACTCTTCCTAACCAAAACGATGCGTTTTTATCCATCAATTGGAGTTAACTGGTGAACATTATCTTCTGGAAACATGCTTGGTGAATCGACTAGTTATGGAGTACTGCCTATGCCTAGGCATATTCGTGAACGGCGTTCACGCTTAAGGGAGGCGGACTGTTACGTGCAATGCCCGTACCAACGTTTTTAAATATGTATCTCCCCTATATGTGACTTCCCGACCTTTAAAACGCCCGCCTGATGGCTTGGTTCCGCTTGTGAACACGAGATGGTAGTATCTATCGGACTTCGACGTCCCTAGCCGGAGTTGTACCTTCTACCGCTAGAGTGTGTTTGTGGTGCCTTCTGTTATCATCCTAATCTAGTCATATTTGAAGGATATTGTATTCTACGTCATTGAACAAAAGACTGTATATATATGATACCGCCAAATTAATTTCATAATATGCACATTGTTGCTTGATGTGTCAAGCTGTGATTGGACAATTACATTAACATGAATGCAATGCTGTTTTTGACTTGGGATTCTCCGCATCTTGTGAGATTCATTGTCAGTCGTAAAGAAAACAACAAGCCGGCTGCTGGTCAAACTGTATTTCTCCGTGTGCTGGGGGCCGTGGCCCCTAGCCGCTACGAAATGTGGATAAATGCTAAAAGGAATTGCATGAGCTCTTAAGGCTGTATTTCGCCTTTTCGCATTGAAGATGAAGAATGAAAGTGATATATTATCGCAACTTGCTGCAAACGAGTGCTTGTCACCTAAACGACGCATGTGCCGGATTAGCCATTTTTGAGACACATTTAGTGCCGTATAATATTTTTAAAATTCTGTGTTAATTATTTTATTAGCCTACTTTCGATTTTTGCAAAAAATGAAAGTAGACTTATGAGATCAACACAGGGCGAAACAAGTGTGTCTGTCTGTGTGTGTGTATGTGTGTGTGTGTGTGTCTGTGTGTGTGTGTGTGAGTGTGTGTACTCTGAATGTCTGTCCCCCCCTATCAATTCGAACACGGTGAATGCGAATTGAACGAAATTTGGTACAAAGGTAGCACTAGCAAAGGACACCTCAGTGTCATGTTTTATATCGCCGCCATCTTGACGGAAACGTAATGGCGGCCACACAAATGTTCAAAGCTTAAATCAAATTACGACTAACCTAATCATCCGATCTCTACCAAATTTTGCAACAACATACCTTTATGGGGGGAGCATCCTTTGACCAAACTAATAAGTCATCAGCGTAATAGTTTGCGGATGGCAGCCATCTTTGTGTGAAAATCGATTCCCCCTATTAATTCGAACACGGTGCAACCGAATGGAACGAAATTTGGTACAGAGGTAGTACTAACAAAAGGCACCTCAGTGTCATGTTTTACATCGCCGCCATCTTGACGGAAACGTAATGGCGGCCACACAAATGTTCAAAGCTTAAATAAAATTACGATTAACCTAATCATCCGACCTCTACAAAATTTTTCAACAACATACCTTTATAGAGGAAGCATCCTTTGACCAAATAACTAGGTCATTAGCTTAATAGTTTGCGGATGGCGGCCATCTTTGTGTGAAAATCAATTCCCCCTATTAATTCAAACACGGTGAAACCAAATGGATCGAAATTTGGTACAGAGGTAGCACTAGCAAAGGGCACCTCAGTGTCATGTTTTATATCGCCGCCATCTTGACAGAAACGTACTGGCGGCCACACGAATGTTCAAAGCTTAAATCAAATTACGATTAACCTAATCATCCGATCTCTACCAAATTTTGCAACTACATACCTTTATGGAGGGAGCATCCTTTGACCAATCTAATAGGTTATTAGCCTAATAGTTTGCGGGTGGCGGGGCCATCTTTATGTCAAAATTGATTCCCCCTATTAATTCGAACACGGTAGAACCGAATGGAACGAAATTTGGTACAGAGGTAGCACTAGCAAAGGGCACCTCAGTGTCATGTTTTATATCGCCACCATCTTGACTGAAACGTAATGGCGGCCACACGAATGTTCAAAGTTTAAATCAAATTACGATTAGCCTAATCATCCGATCTCTAGCAAATTTAGCAACAACATACCTTTATGGAGGGAGCATCCTTTGACCAAACTAATAGGTCATCAGTCTAATAATTTGCGGATGGCGGTCATCTTTGTGTGAAAATCGATTCCCCTTATCAATTCTAACACGGTGAAACCGAATGGAACGAAATTTGGTACAGAGGTAGCACTAGCAAAGGGCACCTCAGTGTCATGTTTTATATCACCGCTATCTTGACGGAAACGTAATCGCGGCCACCCAAATGTTAAAAGCTAAAATGTAATTACGACCAACCTAATAATCTAATCTCTACCAAATTTTGCAACACCATATCTTTATGTGGGAAACATATTCAGACCAAACTGCAAGAACATCAGCCCAATAGTTTGCAGATGGTGGCCAAGTATGTGTGCAAATCGATTCCCCCTATCAATTCAAACACGGTGAAACCGAATTGAACGAAATTTGGTACAGAGGTAGCACTAGCAAAGGGCACCTCATATTCATGTTTAATATCCCTATAGCACGTTGTATTTCAACAAGCTACTACAACCAACATTCAATCATACTCCTTGAAAAGGACAAAGAGTTATAACAATACCCATGCATTTAGGAGGAAGTAGGCTATATGTTCTTTACTGAACATCTTGTTTTTATTGTGTCTCCTCAGCGAAGTTTTTAAGGTACGTAATTATTTATTAGTTTATATATTTTGTTATGGAGCTCCGATATTGACCTTATATTAATGTTTTAATTCTGAATTTTGTTTCACCTGGTAGGCCTAATTTTTCTCTTTTACTAATGTTACCAGTTATGTAAATTTTATTGTTTTCTTCGTACCTTTGGAGACACGCTTCTAGTTTATTTTACGTTGTAAATTTGTATTTATTTAGATTTTGGTAGTCTTTGGGATAGCCCTATTATTTATTTATTATACGATCCGTTGCAGTCTAAAAAGCCTCATGTCAATAGTGTTAAGACGTAATTCTTTCCTCTCTTTTTGTTCTCTCTGGTGATTTTAAATTTATTTTATGCTAATTGTTTGCCGTAATTCGATCGGACATGCGGTCGTCTGTTTTGGTGGCCATGTTTGTTTTTGTTTTTCCCGAGTGCATTCTGGTCTTGGGAGGGAAGTCTCTAGGCGTCGAGCGAGAAACTCAAACGTGTTGTGGTGTTAGCTTAATATGTTTTTTATTAACCTTGTTGGTTTAACTTAGTGTTTTTGGTGAATGTTCCTGTGTTTTTCTCCGTCACGAATGTTGTGGATTTCGTAATTGTTCTTACTTTATTTTATTAATTTAATTTTAAATTTTTCGTTTTGCATCGTGGCCTTGATCTCTGCATGTCGGGTCGGTATTGCGTACTACTATTTTATCAAGCCCTTTCTAATTTGGTAATTCCTGCATTCTGTTTTTTATCTTTTGGGCATTATTTTTTTTAAATTTTAAATTAAATGTTTTCATTTAGCTCAGCAAGCATGTTAAACCGTCTCTTGCCTACTTATGTAAATAACTTATGTTGGCCTTAAGCCATATGCATCACCAGAGAGAGGTTATTGTCGCCATAGAGTTTCTTCTTTTTTTAACGACTTTGTTAAAAAATTTATTTCCTTTGCCCCTTTTGGGAATTAAATTTTATTTTAAATACTAAGCAACTGTTGTGGCATTATTTCGTCGGCGACAATTCTGTTAGTTATCGGAGGGTGTCTGTAGACGAGCCTGTGCCTTCCCCTCTTCTCCACCTTCCTTCCACCGTTAGGTGTCCTTCTGTTGGGGCATGTCATCTGGAGGTGATTTTGCTGTTGAAGCGATGCGGACCTCTCAGAAAGGTAAGTAGGGCCCATCCACCCTGGCCATCCCGGTGTCACACATACCAAGGATAAATCAGTCATAGCATTCATGATTGATATTTTGCTAAGTGTACTCTTTACAACTAGAATATTCGCTGGCGAAGCCGCGACGCGTAATGCTAGTATATATTACTGTATTTCAGTAGTATAGATCCCTCCTGCGGCGCTTACAAGAGACCGATCGTGACAAATGAGCATTCAAATGAAAGAGAATATACATTAGGAGTGACAAATTGCACTCTAATTTCATAAATATCTATAATTTCTTTAAAAAATGACTTAAAGGAAATATACGAAGTGTGCGATTTGCAGATACTGTTCCTCTGGGAAAATACGTTACGTAATTACTGTCTACTTCACATTTTGGGCACTGTGACGCCTCTTTCATAACATTTTAACATTATGAGGTCTTTCCTTTATCATTTTGCATAGATTTCAGAAACAGTAATTGAACTTAAAACTATTAAACGTTGATTCTCATACAGGTTTTTCTTCTGCTTTCTAATTTCATAAATCTCGATTTTTGTAAGAAGTGTGCGATTTGCAATACGGTTGCTGTAATTATAAGTTGTCGTCCAAAACCTTAAAACTATTAAACGTTAATTCTCTTACAGGTTTTTCTTCTACTAAAAACCTATTGGGGAAAGTGTGGATAAAGAACATGTGGGATTTCTCGCACGGGTCCGCTAGTTAGTTTTATTATTAGAACTCTTTTCATATTATTGGACATCTACCTCAAAAATATAACTTAAGAAAGTTTATATTCTCAGCTGTGTTACGAGGGTCATGTGATCTCGCTGTTCTGCCCCCTTTCTTCTTCTTCTTCTTCTTCTTTATGTGCCATCTCCTCTCAGGAGGTTGGCAGCCATCATAGAGACTCTTGCTTTAGATGATGCAGCACGAAACAGCTCAATAATGGAACAATTGAACCATGTTTTCAGATTATCGATTCAAGAAATGCGTCTTCTTCCTGGTCTTCTTTTGCCTTGTAACTTTCCTTCAATGACCAGCTGCAGCAGATGATATTTCTCTCCTCTCATCACATGACCCAGATACTGCAGTTTTCTAATTTTGACAGTATTTAATATTTCCATTCTCTTTCCCATCCACCTCATCACCTCATCACTTCATCGTTGGTGACTTTATCTTTCCAACTCAGCCTCAGTATTCTTCTGTAGGTCCATAGCTCAAATGCCTCCAATCTGTCCATTTCTCTTTTTCTTATGGTCCAGGTCTCAACTCCATAGAACAAGGTGGAGAAGACATAGCATCTCAGAAGTCTAAATTTAGATCTAAATTAAGGTCTCTGCTACAGAACACTCTCCTCATTTTATTGAATGCATTTCTGGCTTGACCGATCCTGGCTTTATCTCCTCAGTACAGTCAATGTAACAGTTCACATTTGTTCCTAAATACTTGTACTTTGTCACTTGCTGTCCTGTCTCCCCATTGATTATCAAGCTCTCTTGATGTTGTGTTCGTGATACTACCATAAAACATGTGTTACTGACATTAAGTGTAAATCCCCATTGTCCACTCGCCTCCACGACTTTGTTAGTCAGTCGCTGTAAATCTTGTAGACTTTCTGGGAATAACAACGTGTCATCTGCAAATCTTAAGTTGCTTTCTGACCCTTAACCCTTGATAAGAGGCATAATTATTTATTTATCGTATGGCTTTTAGTGCCGGGAGTGTCCGAGGACATGTTCGGCTCGCCTGAGTCTGTAGCTACTTCCAGCGGACAACCTAAAGGGTGAGCTACAAGTTCCGTTCAATTTCAAGTAGTTCCAACATTCGCCACCAGATATCAATGATACCTAGTGGAGAACGTTGGAACTTTGATATAGCGTTCTGACGATATCTAACCGAACAATTTTGCTTTACACAAGTTTAGTCTGTGAAAGGATCTTTTACATGCCATAAATCTATGACATGGGACCACCGGCTTAATTCCCCTCCGAAGGAAGGCATACTGAAGGATTTTTAACGCTCTTAAAAATCCGACGACTTCGGCTGGATTTGAACCCGCTATCTTGGGCACAGCAGTTCAGCATGCTACCGACTACGCCACCGAAGCCCTCGTGAAATAATATAACACGAGGACTAGCGCCGGGTCATTTTGACCCATAGTGTGTCACTCCCTTTTTGTCGTAGACGTACGGATGTTAATGAATTAATTTTACACCTGGAGTCTTCCTATGAACTATTCCCAATATAAAATGATTTTTATTTTAATTTTTCATATTTAACATGCAGAAAATGACAATAATTTACGTAACGGTATCATTGGCCTTGATAATGGCGGCAAAGCAGTCATCTCAACTTTTTTGAACTAAGGAGCTGGTGACCAAGGTGTCCCTAGATCCTAAACAGGGATGAACAAGAATGTGAGCTATGTGATTGTGCTGCACCAAAATAGGTGGATTTTCTCCCTTATTTTTTACAGATTGTTCCGACTAACGTAAGCCGAAAACTGTCACGCGAGGACTGGCGCCATGGGTAAATCTGACCCAACCGTAAATAATATAGAAATAACTTGATTGTTCAAAAAGCTATCAACATGTTCCTTTTGCAGGGTGAAGTTAAAGACTAGGAAGGAAGGTACTGTAAGCGACAGGAAATAAGGGCTGACCAAAACGAAAATGTAGAGCATTATTTAAGCTTCGGGTCAAAATACCCATGCGCCAGTTCTCGCGGGTTAGTTAGTTAGTTATTGTTGTTTTAAGGGGCGGAACTACGAGGTCACCTGCCCCTCTTAACACAGATTAAAGAATACAAATTTTGAATTGAATTTAAAATTTTGAGGTGGACATCTAAATTTTAAAAAGACCAAAAATTAATAAAACAAAAACAAAAATTAAATGAAAATAAAAATTATAAAAATAAACAAAAATTACGGAAAAACAAAAACATTATCATTCAGAAACGAACAAGTCGTTGAGTCAATGTTCACTGGAAAATTTAGATTGCTGGCCCTAACTCACTCTCACTTATAAAGCGAATAACGCGATCAGCAGCCACCGCGTCATCGGCTAATATAAGTTTGAGTGTCATCTGCAAACCAAGGTTTCTTCGTAAGTCAGAAAGATCCACACACTCGGGTAAAATGTGGGCTACGGTGAAAACGGCTCCACAGGTACAAAGTGGGGGGTCCTCCCTTCTCATTAGGTACGAGTGGGTGGATCTTGTATGACCTATCCTTAGCCTACACAAAATGACGGACTCTCTCCGGGCCCGAAAGGAGCTCCGCCAAACGCGAGTAGTTCCCTTGATCGCTCTCAGTTTACTGGGCAGTGGGTCAGCTAGCCACTGACTCTCCCAAAAAGCCAGAACTTGTAGGCGTAACTGAGAGCGAATATCTCTAGCGGGTACCTCCATTGGTCGAGGTGGTAGTGATACCGCCTCTTTTGCAGCTTGATCAGCTAACTCATTTCCCGCAATTCCCATGTGGCTTGGAAGCCACAGAAAGCTGATTCGAGTGTCAGCGTGGCACAGCCCGGCTAGTAGGTCGTGGATTCGCTGCACTAGGGGGTGTTGCGGGAAACATGTAGCAATTGACTGCAACGAACTCAAAGAGTCGGTACACACGAGAAAGTGGATTCGTGCATCCTGTAGTGCAAACTGCAGAGCTTCATAGATGGCAACGAGCTCCGCAGTAAACACACTACAGGCCTCAGGCAAACAGATCTTGGTATTTGCTCCATCAATAACGTAAGCACAACCCACCTTCTCGTCTACCTTCGAACCATCCGTGTAGAGAATTCAGTACACAGGTGGGTGAGTGGTTATAGTGTCGGACTACCAACCCCAAGATTACAGGTTCGCTCCTGACCGTGGTAAGTGATTTTTGAAAGGCGACAAGAATCACGGCACGCATGTCATACGTTGTTGGCATGTTAAAGGACCCATTTGAATTCAGTAGGCCGAGTTCATACTGGCAAAATTAATTTCGGGATTTTCCGCCAACACAAAGTTCCTCATTTCTCTACTAGAAAGCAGTATAGCGCCAAGAAGCTTATATAGGCTATGTAACCTCCTTGACATTCATAGCGCTCCAAGGAGCATTAAATTCGACACGCAAGCTGCCCTCTGGGTGTCAATTAACAAAGCTTGCACTCGGCAGCCGAGGCCACACGATAGTATTATTATTATTATTATTATTATTATTATTATTATTATTATTATTATTATTATTATTATTATTATTATTATTATTATTATTATTATTATTAGCTTCTACGCCGGGCTCGTGGTGTTGGGGTAGTGCACCTGCCTTTCGCCTGGAAGCCAAGGGTTCGATTCCCGGCTCCGTCAGGGATTTTAGAAACTGACGTGAAGGCTGGAACGGGGTGCACTCTGCCTCGTGAAGACAATTAAGTAGGACTGACAGTGAGGCAGCGCTCTGGCCACGAAAACCAAGACCACGCGTCACCCCAATATCTGCAGGCCAAATAGCTGGGCAATGGTTGCTTGGTAGGTCTAGGCATTTCATGGGCTGTAGTGCCTCGGGGTTCGGTTTGGCTATTGTTAGAATTAGATTAATAATAATATCGTATGGCCTTGAGTGCCGGGTGCAAGCTTTGTTATTTGACACCCAGAGGACAGCTTCCATGCCGAATTCAGCCGTTTCTTGGAGCTTTCTAGTAGGGAAAGGAGGAACTTTTGTGTTGGCGGAAAATACCGAGATTACTTTTGTCGTAATGAACACGGCCTACTGAATTCCAATGGGTTCTTTAACATGCCAACAACGTATGACATGCATGCTGTGATTTTTGTCGCCAGGAGCGAACCTGCTAGCTTGGGGTTAGAAGTCCGACACGATAACCACCCACCCACCGTGGCTATTGTTAGTACAATACGTTGGAAGTCTCCTTCGTGGCCACTCAATTTGTCGTCAAATCTTAAATGTCGCTAGTTAGCTTACTTCCGATTTTTGCAAAAAAAAAAAATGTAAGTAGACTTATGAGATCGACTCAGGGAGAAAAATTGTGGGTCTGTCTGTGTGTGTGTGTGTCTGTGTGTCTGTTAGTGTGTGTATTCTGAATATCTGCCCCCGACCCATCAATACGAACACGGTGAAACCGAATTGTGTGATATTTGGTACAGAGGTTGCACTAGCAAAGGACACCTCAGTGTCATGTTTTATATCGCCGCCATCTTCACGGAAACGTAATGGCGGCCACCCAAATGTTAAAAGCTTCAATCGAATTACGACTAATCAAATTATCCGATCTTAACCAAATTTTGCAACATTATACCTTTATGTGGTAAACATCTTTTGAGCTGACTACAAGGTCATCAGTCCATTACTTTCTGGATGGTGGCCATGTATGTGTGCAAATCGACTCCCCCTATCAATTCAAACACAGTGAAACCAAATTGAACGAAATTTGGTGCAGAGGTAGCACTAGCAAAGGGAACCTCAGTGTCATGTTTTATATCGCCGCCATCTTGACGAAAACGTAATGGCAGCCACCCAAATGTTAAAAGCTTAAATCAAATTACGACCAATCTAATCATCTGATCTCTACTGCATTTTGCAACAACATACCTTTATGTAGTGGGCATCTTTTGACCAAACAACAAGGTCATCAACCCAATGGTTTGTAGATAGCGGCCATGTATGTGTGCAAATAAATTCCCCCTATCAATTCAAACACGGTGAAACCGAATTGAACGAAATTTGGTACAGAGGTAGCACTCGTAAAAGGCAACTCAGTGTCATGTTTTATATCACAGCCATCTTGATGGAAACGTAATGGCGGCCATCCAAATGTTAAAAGCTTAAATTAAATTACGACCAACCTAATCATCTGATCTCTACTAAATTTTGCAACAACATACCTTTATGTGAGAAGCGTTCTTTGACCAAGCTACAAGCTCATCAGTCTAATAGTTTGCATATGGCGGCCATGCATGTGTGCAAATCGATTCCCCCTATCAATTCAAACACAGTCAAACCGAATTGAACGACATTTGGTACAGAGGTAGCACTAGCAAAGGGCACCTCAGTGTCATATTTGATATGGCCGCCATCTTGATAGAAACGGAATGGCGGCCACCCAAGTGTTAAAAGCTTAAGTCAAATTACGACCAACATATTAATTTGATCTCTACCAAATTTTGCAACGACATACTCATTTGTGGGAAGCATCTTTTGACTGAACTACATGGTCATCTGCCCAATAGTTTGCAGATAGTGCCAATGTATGTGTGCAAATCGATTCACCATATCAATTCAAACACGGTGAAACTGAATTGAATGAAATTTGGTACAGAGGTAGCACTAGCAAAGGGCACCTCATATTCATGTTTAATATCCCTATAGCACGTTGTATATCAACAAGCTACTACAACCAACATTCAATTATACTCCTTGAAAAGAACAAAGAGTTATAACAATACCCGTGCATTTAGGAGAAAGTAGGCTATATGTTCTTTACTGCAGATCTTGTTTTGCCATCAGATGAGCTAAATGCAGGAATGTGGCAGCAGCTAGCACTCCGCTAGGTCCCGGAGCCGTTATCTCTGGAGCGCAGCATGGAAAAGTAAAGTACTGAGTGTTGAAGAACATGTCCCTTTCAGTGTGTTAATTAAACATCGCCGGGATTACATTACACTGCAGCACAAATAAACTCGCTTGGTTAACGAGATCCTTTACAGGTCACAACTGACTGTACTGTCTCATGGCCAGCACCCTAGGGGCTCACGGGCTGGCGACCACGGGGCATTGCTGCCGGGCTCCTCTCTCTACCTATCAACTCTTGTTCCCTTCCGACCCAGACGGTAATAGGGTGGGTATCGACTTTCATAGTTCCATGTCGTATCCTTCCCCCGAGGTGTCAGACCTCAAAAGGCCCTTGGATATGTACTACAGTCACAAATCATGCAAGCTGGCTGCGTGGCTCAGCGGTAACGTTCTGTTTTTCTGTGCCCAACGTTCCAGGATCGAATCCTGGCGCAGTCGGCTGGCATTTGATGGAGAGCAAATGCGAGGGAGCCGTGTCAGTAGATTTACTGGCATTTTAAAGATCCCCTTCGGACAAAATTCTGGCACCACGGTGTATCTAAAAGCCACAGTAGTTAAAAGGGACGTTAAAGTAATAACATTATTATTATCAAGTTATGCTGATGAGTTTGGGAGTTGGCGACTCCGAGGGAGTTAGTTTTTCCCTTTTCCAATATATTTATGGTGAACCCTCTCCTCTTTCCCACCCCGTAAGTCCCCTTCATGGCTCTACTTCTTTTCGAGTGACTCAATCCTCATTCGTCAACGGTTGAGGGAATTTTTATTCCCTGTCTCTCATTTCCCTTTTTAAGTATTTCCGTTTGTGCTAATTCTTGCTTCAGTGCGTACGTTAGTTGGAATTTAGTTATTGTTGTTTTAAGGGGCGTAACAGCAAGGTCATCAGCCCCTATATTGTGTAGTTTGAAGTCGGTAGTTAGTTTTAGCTGTAGTTTTCATTTCTGGCTGTAGCCCTGGAGGCATCGGCTCGATTCCCACCTGAGTCATCTTAGAAGTCGTTTTCCGCGGTTTCCTACTTCTCCTCCAGCCAAAGTGCCGAGATGGCTCCTAACTTAAGGCCACGGTCACCTCCTTTCCAATCCTTGTCAATAACAACTGATATATTCAGATCTGAGTTCAAAATTAAAATTATTAACAGTTGGCAGTCCTGGTAGCTCCGAAAATATGCAAAGGTATATCTGATGAGCCACACATGAAACGTACGAAATTTGGTTAAAATCCATCCATGTGGCTGAGAGCTTAAACAACCGAATAACTTACCTGACACCAACCTCATTAGAGAAGTTATTGAGAGATAAATCAAGACAAAAGCGGCTTCAGTAGCGTAGTTGGTAGCATTCTGAGCTTCTATGCCCAAGATCGTGGGTTCAAACACAGCCGAAGTTGTCGGATTTTTTAAGAGCGTTAACAATCCCTCAGTATGTCTTCCTTCGGAGGGGAAGTACAGCCGGAGTTCCCATGTCATAGATTTATGGCATGGAAAAGAACCTTCCACTAATTACACTTGCGTGAATCCAAAATTTCCAGGTTAGAATTGATAATGCTCTATTGGTTCCAACGTTCGCCGCCTGGTGCTGACTGCGATGCCATCTAGTTAGTTAGTTAGTTAATGTTGTTTTAAAGGGCGGAACTACGAGGTCATCTGCCCCTCTTAACACAGATTAAAGAATACAAATTTGGAACTGAATTTAAAATTTTGAGGTGGACTCCTGAATTTAAAAGGACCTAAAATTAATAAAACAAAAACATTAAATAAAAAATTAAAAATTATAAAAATAAACAAAAATTACGGAAAAACAAAACATTAACATTCAAAAGCAAACAAGTCGTTGAGTCAATTTATACTGGAAAATTTAGATTGCTGGCCTTAACCCACTCTCACTTATAAAGCGGATAACGCAATCAGCAGCCACCGCGTCATCGGCTAATATAAGTTTGAGTGTCATTTGCAAACCAAGGTTTCTTTGTAAGTCAGCAAGATCCACACACTCGGTGAAAATGTGGGCCACGGTGAAAACGGCTCCACAGGTACCAAGTGGGGGGTCTTCCCTTCTCATCAGATACGAGTGGGTGGATCTTGTAGGACCTATCCTTAGCCTACACAAAATGACAGACTCTCTCCGTGACCGGAAAGAGCTCCGCCACACGCGACTAGAATACGTTAACAGTAAACATTCGGGTCCTAGAAATGATATTCAACAAGTTCGGATTGTCCTGTATTCTAAAACCTATACGCAAATTTACTCCAAACATTAGCCGGAACTCATCCGCTACACACACAGCCATGCAAACTATATCCGCATGGCGATAAATATTGCGGATATCCACGCAGGACTTTACCCATGGCATTCCTGAGATACACTTTGATCCTCTTGAGGGACGAACAGCAGCGGTCTGGTTCAGCGGTAGTCATAGGCAGGGTAACAGTTGAACGCACTCTGTAAATGACGGGCTTACGTTTCCAATGAGAAGGAAACTCGGAAGTTTTTACAGCTCCACCGATATTTCGAAATTCTTCTCTTCGATATAAACATTTTCTAGTGATAGTATTTGGTCTGTTTACCATCTCTTGATGAATGCAGTGTATCGGAATGTTTTCTTATTTTATTTTTATTCACATCTACTATTTAATTTAAACACTTTCACTATTACGTACCTTTTATTGGAATAGTTAGTTTTTGTTGTTTTAAGGGGCGGAACTACGCGGTCATCTGCCCCACTTAACACAGATTAAAGAATACAAATTTGGAATTGAATTTAAAATTTTGAGGTAGACGCCTAAATTTAAAAGAAACAAAAATTAATAAAACAAAAACATAAAATTAAAAATTAAAAATTTAAAAAATAAACAAAAATTACAGAAAAACAAAACATTATCATTCAAAAACGAACAAGTCGTTGAGTCAATGTATACTGGATAATGTAGATTGCTTGTCCCAAACCCACTCTCACTTATAAAGCGGATAACGCGATCAGCAGCCACCGCGTCATCGGCTAATATAAGTTTGTGAGTGTCCTTTGCAAACCAAGGTTTCTTCGTAAGTCAGCAAGATCCACACACTCTGTGAAAATGTGGGTCACGGTGAAAACGACTCCCCGGGTACAAAGTGGGAGGTCTTCCCTTCTCATCAGATACGAGTGGGTGGATCTTGTATGACCTATCCTTAGCCTACACAAAATGAAGGACTCTCTCCGTGACCAGAAAGAGCTCCGCCACACGCGAGTAGTTCCCTTGATCGCTCTCAGTTTACTGAGCCAGAAGCCAAAAAGCCAGAACTTGTAGGCATAACTGAGAGCGAATATCTCTAGTAGGTACCTCCATTGGTCGAGGTGGTAGTGATACCGCCTCTTTTGCAGCTTGATCCGCTAACTCATTTCCCGCAATTCCCATGTGGCTTGGTAGCCACAGAAAGGTGATTCGAGTGTAAGCTTGGCACAGCCCGGCTAGTAGGTCGTGGATTCGCTGCACTAGGGGGTGTTGCGGGAAACATGTAGCAATTGACCGCAACGAACTCAAAGAGTCGTTACACACGAGAAAGTTGATTCGTGCATCCTGTAGTGCAAACTGCAGAGCTTCATAGATGGCAACGAGCTCCGCAGTAAACACACTACAGATGAATGCTATAACCACACTAACAATGACAATAACAACTGACTCTCAACTGCCAACTTACTAACTACACCTTACTAACTAATATTATACATCACTCCCCCTCAATAGCGTCTTTTTTTTACTGTACCTACGTACTTCCACAAAATATTCCTAGGGTACTACTCAATAATGTTTGCAAATTTTGCTGGAAATCTCACAACACGTCCTGATTTTGTGGTTTTGCGAGGCACTTGGGGACAGTTCGTATCATACTTAACTGGCAGCTGATCTGATATTTGTGGGTCTTCTTGTGTACTGCTATCAGCAATGAAGTAAGCTGGTTTGAGTCGATCGATAGAAATGTTGAACAGTTTGTCCTTAATCCTCAAATTGAAAAATTTTGGTGAACGTTGAACTACTTCATAAGGTCCTTCATTTGGTTGTGTGAGTTCACTCTTCACCCTATCGATTCTGACAAACACATAATTTGAACTTTGGGATCCTTGTGAACGAAAGTATTTTCTTTGGCCGTGTGAAAGCAATCTGCTGGCTTCAAGCAATTCATCCGTTTCTTCAGTTCAGTGACGAATGTTGGAAGGTCAGTGTCCACTGTGGTATGAAGTTCCTCAACAAAATCTCCAGCCAACTTTAACGTATTGCTATAGACCATCTCCGCCACTGTTGAATTGCTTTCATTCTTGAAGGAGCAACGAAGACCAAGTAGAATCATTGGCAGCATATCACTCCATTTAGCTGTACCATGGGTTCGAATGTCACTCTTCAGCGTACGGTGAAACCTTTCGATTTTCCCATTTGCCTGTAGGTGGTATGCAGTCGTTCTTGTCAGTTTACAACCGCAAATCTTAGTCAAAGTTAGTTAGTTAGTTAGTTATTGCTGTTTTAAGGGGCGGAACTACTAGGTCATCTGCCCCTCTTAACATAGATTAAAGAATAAAAATATGGCATTGAAATTAAAAGTTTGAGGTGCACACCTCAATTTCAAGAGACCTAAATTAAAAAAGCTAAAAATTAAATAAAAATACAAATTAAAAAATAAAGAAAATTACGGAAAAACAAAAAAATTATCATTCAAAAACGAACATGTCGTTGAGTCAATTTATACTGGAAAATTTAGATTGCTGGCCCTAACCCACTCTCACTTATAAAGCGGATAACGCGATCAGCAGCCACCGCGTCATCGGCTAATATAAGTTTAGTTGGTTACTTATTGTTGTTTAAGGGGTGGAACTACGAGGCCATCTGCCCCTCTTAACACAGATTAAATAATACAAATTTGAATTAAAAATTTGGAGGTGGGCACCTAAATTTAAAACGACCAAAAATTAATAAAACAAAAAAAATATTAAAAATAAACAAAAATTACGGAAAAACAAAACATTATCATTCAAAAACGAACAAGTCGTTGAGTCAATGTTCACTGGAGAATTTAGATTGCTGGCCCTAACCCACTCTCACTTATAAAGCGGATAACGCGATCAGCAGCCACCGCGTCATCGGCTAATATAAGTTTAGTTAGTTACTTATTGTTGTTTAAGGGGCGGAACTACGAGGTCATCTGCCCCTCTTAACACAGATTAAATAATACAAATTTGAATTTAAAATTTGGAGGTGGGCACCTAAATTTAAAATGACCAAAATTTAATAAAACAAAAAAAAATTAAAATAAACAAAAATTACGGAAAAACAAAACATTATCATTCAAAAACGAACAAGTCGTTGAGTCAATGTTCACTGGAAAATTTAGATTGCTGGCCCTAACCCACTCTCACTTATAAAGCGGATAACGCGATCAGCAGCCACCGCGTCATCGGCTAATATAAGTTTGAGTGTCGTCCGCAAACCAAGGTTTCTTCGTAAGTCAGCAAGATCCACACACTCGGTGAAAATGTGGGCCACGGTGAAAATGGTTCCACAGGTACAAAGTGGGAGGTCTTACCTTCTCATTAGGTACGAGTGGGTGGATCTTGTATGACCTATCCTTAGCCTACACAAAATGACGGACTCTCTCCGGGCCCGGAAGGAGCTCCGCCAAACGCGAGTAGTTCCCTTGATCGCTCTCAGTTTACTGGGCAGTGGGTCAGCTAGCCACTGACTCTCCCAAAAAGCCAGAACTTGTAGGCGTAACTGAGAGCGAATATCTCTAGCGGGTACCTCCATTGGTCGAGGTGGTAGTGATACCGCCTCTTTTGCAGCTAGATCCGCTAACTCATTACCCGTAATTCCCATGTGGCTTGGAAGCCACAGAAAGGTGATTCGAGTGTCAGCGTGGCACAGCCCGGTTAGTAGATCGTGGATTCGCTGCACTAGGGGGTGTTGCGGGAAACATGTAACAATTGACTGCAACGAACTCAAAGAGTCGGTACACACGAGAAAGTGGATTCGTGCATCCTGTAGTGCAAACTGCAGAGCTTCATAGATGGCAAAGAGCTCCGCAGTAAACACACTACAGGCCTCAGGCAAAGAGATCTTGTTATTTGCACCATCAATAACATAAGCACAACCCACCTTCTCCTCCAACTTCGAACCATCCGTGTAGAGAATGCCTGCGTCCGGAAATTGGTGAATTATGCTGTGGAACTGCCTCCGATAAACGGAGGCATCTGTGTTCACCTTAGGACCTCGGTGCTGATCTAACCGAATTTCCGGACGCGGGACTAGCCACGGAGGCACCTCGCTAGGTGTCCGGATCATACAGGGACCTACAGCAACTCCTATTTCAGTACACGAGATATCAAGTCTAATACGAACTGGCCGAGTGGCACGAGGCCGGTTGGCGTACCCCTGGTGGTTTTGGGTACCGAAGAGAGCTTGATAGATCGGGTGTTGCGGCATTTGACGCACATTGGCAGCATATGTTAAAAGCATATGTTGGCGTCTATAATCTAAAGGTGGAACACCTGATTCGGCGAGTAGGCTGGGTATCGGGCTGGTCCGGAAGGCACCGGTAGCCAGCCTAACGCCACTATGGTGGATACTGTCCAGCATTTTCAAAGTTGCCGGCCTCGCTGAACCGTATGCCGCAGAACCATAGTCTAGCCGGGACAGGACGAGGGCTTGGTAGAACCGTAGCAGCACCGCACGGTCAGCCCCCCACGTAGTGCCACTAAGAAACTTGAGCATGTTCAGTTTCTTGAGACACGTCCCTTTTAGTTGCCGTATATGGAGCTGCCACGTTAATGTGCTGTCAAAATGGAGCCCTAGGAAGCGATAAGTGTCAACCAACGGCAACGCAGCATCCCTGAGATGTAGTTCAGGGTGTAAATGTAGCCTCCGGAGCCGACAAAAATGGACGACGGAAGTTTTCGCTGCTGAAAAACGATAACCCCGGTCGTAAGCCCACCCGTCGACCCGGTTAATAGCTAGCTGCAATTGCCGTTCCACGACTGCCATACTTCCAAAGCTGTAATGCAGAGCTAAATCGACTACACACAGCGATGGAACTACCGCGGACCCGGCGGTGGCAACAATGCCATTTATGGCAATAGCGAACAAGGTGACACTCAGCACACAACCCTGAGGAACTCCATTTTCTTGAGTATAGTATTGCGATACTGTCCTAGCGACTCTTTCACGGAAGAGTCGGACAGACATGAAATTCGCAATGAGAGTCGGTCGATTTCCATGGAGTCCCAACTTGTGAGGGGTGTAAAGGATCCCGTAGTGCCATTTGGTGTCGTAGGCTCTCACGAGGTCAAAGAAAACAGTGACTAGGTGCTGCTTTCGGAGAAATGCCTCCTGTATGGCACTCTGAAGTCACACCAGATGGTCAGTGGTGGACCTATGAGAGCGAAATCCACACTGGTACTCAGACAGGAGACCTCTCTTCTCCAAAACCACACCAGTCGACGGTTCACCATCTTCTCCAGCAGCTTACATTGGCCATTGGTCAGACAAATGGGCGTATAGCTGCATACAAACTTGGGATCCTTTCCAGCCTTAGGAATCGGTATCACGATCCCCTCTCGCCATTGAGATGGAAACTCCCCTTCAATCCATATACGATTGAAGAGGATCAACAGTTGTATTATACTGGAATCGCACAGATGTTTTAACATTTGGTTATGTATGTTATCTGGTTCAGGAGCCGTATCCCGGCAAGGTGCAAGCGCACTGCGCAGTTCCCATCCAGAGAAAGGTACATTGCAGAACTCCGAAGGAGTAGTCGAAAAGGACAAGGAGTGAGTCTCTGCCTCCTGTTTCAGAGTCAGAAATGTAGGATCGTAACTGCTAGAGCAGGATACGTGGGAGAATTGCGATCCAATACTGTTGGCAATTGCGAGACGGTCCGTGATGATGTCTCCATTGATGGATACTCCGGGTATCGACAATGATGTCAGGAATCCGGAGATCCGACGAAGCTTAGTCCACACTTGAGATGAAGGAGTATGCGCCGTCATAGACGACACATACTTTTCCCACGTCGTTTTCTTACTCTCCCGAATCAGATATCGGGCTCTAGCACGCATCCTTTTGATGGTGATAAGGTTGGCCCTAGTGTTTTGCCTCTGATTGCATTTGAAAGCACGTCGACGATCTTTAATGGCTGCTGCAATCTTGGCTGTCCACCAAGGGACAAGCTTCCGGCGTGAGTTGCCGGATGAGGAACGTATTGTTTCCTCAGCAGCAGCCGAAATACCATTCGTTATGTGAATGGTATGATCGTCGACACTCTCAAAGGTATCTTCGGCAAACACCGCACGTGCCGTGCTGGTTGGCCAATCAGCCCGACGGATAAGCAATCGACCGTGGCTAACATCCAGATAATGTGAAGCACGTAAACTCGCACAATGCAAGGTGTGTACTGTAAAGAACTAACTAACTAACTAACCCCGTGGCACTACAGCCCTTGAAGGGCCTAGGCCTACCAAACGACCGCTGCCCAGCCAATTGGCCTGCAGATTTTGGGGTGACGCGTGGTCAGCGCGTCGGGTCCCCTCGGCCGTTAATCTTGGTTTTCGTGACCGGGGCACTGTCTCACTGTCAGACAGCTACTCAATTGTCCTCACGAGGCTGAGTGCACCCCGTTCCAACCCTCACGTCAGTTTTAAAATCCCTGACGGAGCCGGGGATCGAACCCGGGGCCTCCGGGTGAGAGGCAGGTGCTCTACCCCAACACCACGGGGCCGGCGTACTGTAAAGAAGATCTGTGCAATGAAGAAGGATTCCTATGCCATCCAAATTTCATACTCATAGAATGTGGTAGCCGTTACCATTATGATGACGTCCTCATTCCAGTTGACATGTGACGTTTTGCAGCGACTCCTGAAATAATATTATAGCTTAATTTGAATAGCACATACAAATAATAACAAGTAGTTCCATGACTAACTAAGCCTATTTTCGTACACGCTACGCTATATACGTTAACTGCCTCTATCAACATACAAAATGTCAGTTTAATTACTGTAATAGATTCGTAGATATTGAGAACCATCTAAATATTTTGGATGGTCACCATGTTGGATTTTTACTATGTGGGTGTTCAGAGTTATGTACTGTGCCCATTCAACAATGAAATATGCAAATCACAGTTTGCCAGCAATGCTCAATCGGGAGTTTCGGGGTTCATGGTTTGTTCTCCCACTCTGTGACCTACACACTTTGGATTAAATAGAGGATACACTTCCAAAAATAAACAAAAATCAACTCCTACTATTAAAACATTTAATTATCCAAATATATGGCGCTACAAAAAATTAAACAAATAAAATACTGACCCTTCACTTCATACTTGTTCAAAGTTGAACAAGGAATTCATATTAAACAATTATAAAATCATAATAATTGGTTTTCCAAAAACCAACAAACTTCTATTAAGTTTCACTTCCATATAGTGTCAATTCAAATTCTTTAAAATCAAGAGCTCCAAACGGCTCGGTAATGTTTACCTACACTGTGTTATCAATTTAATACACATCCATTATTATTTACATGAGTATATCTTTTAATCATAAATATCAAAATTTACCAAAGTATTGTTAATCATCACTTAATTTTGGGCTTTCACAATGTTCATATGTTACCATCCCTCTCTCTTAAGTTAACAACTCACTACTGTTATTGGGAAAAACTTGCGTACTCCCGAGCTACAGAAGACTACTTGAACACGTCAAAATTAAGATCACTCCCGGAATCTAATGTCTTCAATAGAACTCGTGAATCGCTAAATCATGTAATCATAAAGTTAGGGATTTATCATTTCTGTCTGAAAAGACCATTATATTATAAGAAAGCCACGATCTGAACTCTGCAAGCGATAATCATTTATATAAAGGGACCTCAGTTCAAAGACCGGGTCGTTAAAACAAACTCTCAACACTTCTCTGTATTATAACTCAAACAGACCATTCCCCGACCTACCGCGATACATCGAGGGTAAGGGTCTAGCCTTAACTACTTAGCGTGATTTATTGCAGGGAGACAGAGAATGCTCAGTCTCACTTCTACAAGAGACTGGCTACCATCAGCTTCATACAGCTGTTTCAAATGTAATTCTCTGAATGACCAGGCTTCTAATACTGATTCTTAAAACAACTTATTTAGGCTCAACAGACCTATTCTCTTGGCTTCGGTATATAATAATTGTGAAGTGTCCTCATTTGTGGGTAAGAATAATTCAATAATACAATCACTATTTAGGGGCTTCAACACGGAAGACTCTGGGTTCGATCCTTTCAAATGCCTCGGGAGCAATATCCCAAATTGGAGGACTTATAACATTTGCGGCTTATGGCAGGCCTTGCCTATTACCAGCGCTCATAATACAACATAATTAGCACCCTTTTTACCATACAACACACACTGCCTCGTGATCACTATCACAACTTTTGAGGGCTTATCCCAGTTCAATTACCACGACCAACTGTCCCTCATAATTAGTTTTACCGAGCATTTCAACGCATTCCTAGCGTGACAAATTACTTCAATGCGCTACATGGCGCTTATACATTTATTAGCCAAGTTGCCTTCAAAGAACTAATAAATTCAAAATCTACGTTTGATCTACATCTCAAAATATATATTACTCTTCTCCCTTGACAATAATCATTTTTACCATAAGAACAGGTATTCATTACATGTATTAATTCATTTAACGGAACTCGGAAGCTACTACTTTCAATATATAATTCATCATAATATTCATTCATTTATATAATTATTATTATTATTATTATTACGCTTGCTTTCTCATATTTATATCATTTATCAATTACACTGATATTTTACTTAATACATTCCCCAAGAGTTTCATTTACATTTCACATATTTATTATATTTTTCTCAAATTAATTGTTCAGATCGCGCTATTATTCTTTTACCTGTTATTCAACATCCCTACTCTCTCTCCCATGAGGATTATACACAAATCTTCCCAAACACATAACATAATGAAATAGTTACTCACATGACTGTACGGTCAGCGACCGAATCCTCCAGCGATGGAACATTTTTGCCCACTCACTGCTTTTTTTAAGCCATTTCCATGGATACACTTACACTCAATGACACTTCTTTAACAACACATAAAATATTTACCTTAAGGGACACTAGGGCTGAGTTTTTAGGCAAAAAACACAAAATAACTGTTTTTTGTTTTTTCCATATATATCTCTTATGGACCCCTGTGGATCATTTCAGTAAAACAATTTTCATTCACCGCCATTTTTAAATGCTCAGCGACATTTTTAAATCTCCTCTGCCTAAAAAGAAGATGGAAGGCAAATCATAGAAAGTAGGCTATACTTTTAAAACTAGAAATCCTAGAAAGTCGTAGGTTAACTCAAACGAAAGGTCTCCATGCTCTTTATCTCTACAACAAAACATTGTATTTTTCACATTTTCCCCACAAAAGTTTCATTGGGTGAGCCAAACTGGTTAATATAGTATGCGATTTTATAAAAATGCTTTTATCTCCAAACATCGTTTTTAGGTAATCAAAATGCTCCATGGGCATGAGGTATTCACCAATTTTACTTAAAAAAATCACTGGATATTCAGAAACACATGTGTTGCAAGATAACATTGCAATATCTCCAGCCTTTTTGTAAATTACAGACCAAAAAATTAAAAAACTATGAACAATTATCAAAATTCATAAGACATGATGGCACATAAAGAAAAAACTAATCTGACAGCATACATGTGTCACTTTCCTGAAATGTCTCAATGTTATAATATTTAGAATAGTTTTATGTATATGTAATAAAAATATCAAGCATTTTACACAATTGCTAATGCGCATGGAGCATTTTGATCACACGGTATATTTTAATAATATAATTAGTAAAAAATCAATTACATTTCATCCAATTGTTTTCAAATTTTGTATGTGACTTAGTGTTACTACTCTATGTATGCAGTTTAAATTTCAACTCATTCTGATAATAAATGTGGAAGTTGAAAAACTCAGCCCTAGTGTCCCTTAATCACTTGTAATATAATGGATACCATTTTGTATTCGTTTCACTTAACCCAATATAATTCACTAAAATATTACACTCAAAAATTCACTATATTTACATTACATAACCATTTTATCACTTGGGCGTTAATTATTCGCCTTACATACGTGATTTCTTTTCCTTCCCGTTTCCAAGGGTGGCACTTATAGAACGTAAGCTTCCTAATCTGACGAGATGATGGAAAGTCTCGATCGAACTACACCTCACTGGAACGGCTGATCTCCAAATCCGGGTTTTGACTATCGGCTTTTATAAGTTTACTGCACGATGTCGTTTCTTGCTAGACGCTAACTGGTTCGTCTAGATAAAAGTCTGTCCTTAATGTATTACTATGACGGCACCTCGAATAATTTATCGGTGACCTAGTAATTTCCTTGCATTAATTGCTATTACTTTAATTCGTAGCTTATTGGAGTCCTTCCCAATGTTTACTGTTCATTTGTCTATCTTGACAAAGCCTGGAACTACAATCCCTAATTTTTATCGTCCTGCGCTCTAGTCTGTACCTTTCCGGAACACTAGGCGTTACTTATTTTGTTCGACCCTGATCGGGTTCCTATCACTTCCTTGGGTACTTCGAAACCTTATGATGCGTTGTTTCTTTAACTGAACTATTATTCGAGTACCTATCGCCTGTTATTTCTTCAAGTTCACAGCCTAACTTTGACTGTGCTAATGAACTTAAACGATAATTGTTTCTGCGTGCAGCGTCTACGCGCTCACTAAAATAACTTGTTATACTTTGCTACACAGTATTTCGCTCTCGGGCGTCTTTTATAACTGAATATACTTTGATGCAGCCCTCCTGTACTAGGAGTTTACTTGTAGCTTATCTTGTATTCGATGCTTCATCGTGCAGCGTCTCGGCGCTCACGGAACTGGATTGTTGGTGAAACAGTACGACCCGACTCAGCGGTCGTTCAAGACTGAATTTACGATGATAGTGACACAGTGTCACGCCCGCAGGCTGACAATAACTGCATGCTCCTCCTGGCACTCCAGGGTTTTTATACAAATCGGCGGCAAAAAGATAACATCCGCGTCTTCTTCAGCACTAACTTTTGAAGTAAGCGTCGTATAATTTTGAAAAATATATATCTGGAACGCTCTTGTTCTAAACGTCAACTGGTTTCTTTGATCATGATAATCGATCGCACAATTCCAAGATATTAAATGATTTTGCTCTTCAGATACGTGGGTGTTGCGGTTTATTTTTCTATCCCTATCAACTCTGGTCTCGGGGAATTTTTAACTACGTCATGCCACGTCGGCACTTCTTTCCTGTGCAAATATTATAAACTTTTTCCCCACACTAAAATCTCTATTCCAGAATGGTCCACAATGATGTGTTTCTTTTATTAATTAAATGCTCGCAAATGGCTTATTTCTAATTATTTTTCTTCTTGCGCAATTGCGAGGTTGTCATTTTATAGCTGAGTAAGGTCTATTTCCGAAACCTCTTCTCTCTTACACGCAGTGGAAAGTTTTTATCGTTCTATTAATAATCATGAGTCGGCTCCTTATCGATGCGTCAAGCAATGTCTCACGTCCACATGACTCGTGGTCACCTATTCTTGCGCCACTATATAACAGCCCACTCCTAAAATCTTTCTAAGTCATTCTAAAGACTGTATTATTTCCTCCCTTTTCTGCCAATAAAATATGGATTCGAACCTTGAACCAATAGCATATGGGTTCAGTACTATTACATGATTATTGTGTAGGTGTAGTATTCAAACTTCGATCACATGATTAGGACACAAGAAAGTGGATTAAAATGTGTATAAGCATTTACCGTATCAAGTATCACTGCACTCTGATTTTTAGATCGCGAGAAACGTCCAGTTAATTACTTATAATTCGCGTCGACGCCATGCTGGATTTGTGCTCGCCAGGTTATTGAAAGTCCCATAGGTGAACTTATGTTCATACTATGAACATCACAAAATCAGTTTGATTGTTGTAATAGATTCGTAGATATTGAGAACCGTGTAAATATTTCGGATGGTCGCCACGTTGCATTGTTATATGCATAGGCCATAGAAATATGTACCATTAAATGAAAATTATTGCATAGGTTCATTATTATCAATAAATGATAAAAATGGTCCGGTTAGCTCAAACAATGCCAGCGTTTCGCCCCAGTGTGCCGTTGGGCTCGTCAGTTGGTACAGACACACCTACCAATACGCGTGGCTAGCACATACTGAGAAGGCCATACAAGACCCAAAATACAAGCAGTATTGACGTCACGAGCATGCCAATGTGCTACGGGAGTAAAACTCCCTTTCATAAAAACAAAAGCCTTACCTTGGCAATCCAAATAAGGTTTTGAATATTCCCGAAGGGAATATTCAAAACCTTATTAGGTTCATTATACAAACTATCGCATGATTACTACACATGAAATGAAAATTTATTTTAAAAATTCGCACAGCAGCCACCTTTAGTGTGCCATTTACGATGTCATGGTCCGGCGTGAGTGTAAGGAGAGCGCGCTCGTGGCATCAGCGAGTCAAGGTCTAGCTGCCAACTCAACACAAGCTTTGAACCGGCCACATGTTCCACGTGTAGCTAGCGGATATTGAAGGAATATTCGTTATAAGGTTTTGTTATAGAAGAAACTTATATCAAAGCTTCAGTATTGTATGGGGAGTGATATGCTTGCTTACTCAGGATATTCTATTGGAAATTACAAACCTTCTGGAGGGTTCTATAAATATAGCCAACGATATGGAAGATCAGGCATTACGTAATGCGAGTTGAATGATCGATATGCACCCGTGAGCCGGTATAAAAACCGGCCTTGACACAGGTCAAGTCCACAGTCGGACATAGTCTGACCCGTCATCGAACCACGAAGTTTGTGTGTGTCACCGATATAGTTGAATACGACGTCAGTATGAGCGAGTGCTCCTTCGAACTAGGCAATTAGTGCGACGTTACTCTGTCCGTTTGGACATAGCCTAGGTGCGACGTTGGTGGTGACATAGCCATAATTTACAGTGCTTCGAACTTATAATTCTGCACCCGATAGAACACATCACGACATCAAAAGGTATGAGAGTGCGACTTGTATTTTACAAGTATTTCACTGTGGTTTTGTGTATAGTCCCCACTACAAACAACAAACTATTAAGAACTGGGACCAGCTCATACGTTAGCAATCGAACATTTGCAAAAGCTAACAGGCTACCTTCACAACTTATATTTGTATACGGGGAAATATCAGGCCCGATTTCACCTATATTAACAAATACATTATCACCCGGAATTATTGTTATTTGCCTGTCCTGTCAGACCAGAGGGGTCATAACAGTGAACTCCATTATTAAACATGAACATTACTAGCAGCATGCCTTATGCGCATGGATACCAGTCCCAAGATAGGGTAATTTCATTACCCCAGTCCATGGAGTTGACTAGCGGCTAGAAGGCAGGATGTGAGGAGACCAGACCAGGATGTCCTTAGGAACGAGGAATAAAGCCACCTGCGGCTGAGGTCCGTAGGCCAAGAAGAATGCTGCATCATACCCCAATGCCCTGCGTTTCAACTTCTCAGGTCCGTGGTGCGTGGAGTCGACCTGCACCGGGGGAGTTGAACGCGACATCGTGCCCCATGTTATACTTTTCAGAACCGTGGTGCGTGGAGTTGATCTGCATCGAGGGAGGTCTGATTGCCACGGAAATATGATAACGTAGACTTCCGCAAGGTTAAACATTTCAGAGAGCCATGAATATTCCTCCGTTGTCATAGACCAATTCACCTTCTTTATAAAGTAACTCTTGTACAGTTAGAATGGTTGCATATTTTTAGGCGTAATTTTTCCATATAGTCAGGGTAGACTTGCGGCCGGGGTGCAATCCTTAATGTTTCATTTTTGCAGTAGATAATATGAGGATTCCTATCCTAATTCATAAAGCAGCAGATTTTCAATGATTAGATGCATTAAATAATTTTTATTCTTAATGACAGAAAAATATGATGTCTCATAATAATAATAATACTAAGAAGAAGAAGAAATATTTTTTCTGAATAAATATTAATCTTGAATTCTATAAAATAATAATGATGGAAGTGATATTCCAAATGAATAATAGTCATGAAAGCTACTGATAAAATATTGAATAATAATTACTCTTAATATCCATTTTAATGCTTAATATTTGTTATCTTTTAGGATGTTGAGAATAGAAGTTAAACTGCTAAGGCACTTTGTAAAAGTTGTTTAAAGAGGCCTAGATCCTCGTGTTAAGTGGAGATTTGAGGAGTTGTATCCGAAATCCACCAAAAGCTGTAATTTTTTTATAAAATAAAATAAAATGTTAGTTGCGGGAACTGTCTCCTGTCCCATAATGCTTCTGTGTATCCCAAATCCTAAAGATTTCCCTGTGATGTGATAGCTCAGATTATTACAAGCAATATTGTCATGCAAATTTTATGGTCATATTAATTCATGGTTATTGCATTAGGTCTTTAAAGTTATGAAGGAATATGTCTAGCTAACTCCATGAAACCAGATATTATTATTGTTCTCAATGGTTTGCTATAAAATAAACTGCTGTGCCCAAGTAATAGTCATCATGACATTTTACATAACTGCGTTAAGAAGTGTGTTTATTAAATAATTGAATGAAGAATCGTGTGTGAACTAATCCGTGCTAATGTCAGAACTATTTGTATGTAGTAAAATATAGTAACTATGCAATATAATAAGGAAAAATTATTTTATGTCATCTCGACTTGTATAAATTAAAGGATGAAGTGTAATTCATAAACATAGTCAAGATATGGACAATTTTAAATACGACTATGGTTTATTTGCATATAAGGAAGACATAAAATCTGCTATTGAATTCGTGTGCTATTTTTGTGCTTCTGCAAGAATGCTGGGATTTAATGAATATATATATATATATATATATATATATATATATATATATATATATATATTGTGAATTGGTTCGTCTTGAAACATGGTCTTCAATTCTCAATTGCATGTCATGTCTTTCCTTTTTCCTTTACGAGCGGCATGAGCACAGTGTTGGTAATTATCGCGCAAACCCTGAACGCCCTGAGAGAGATCTCGCGCTAACACTGTGTTCACTGCTGTCTCGTATTTGGTTGTCTGTCGCTCCAGGTGCACAGACGGGCACATGAGGAAGAGAAAGAAATGGCTTCGAACGTGGGGTCGAGAAATATATGTCTTCGAGTTAGGCATTAGGCCCGGTTTCGGTCCACGCGTAAGGTTAGAAAGGTATGGCTTTTATGGTTAGGAAGAGATATTAGCCAATCTGAAGGAGTACTTTCTAGCTCACTTGTATGAGTGTTGTTTTTTTTATTTGATCCAGTTGTTGCTTTAGGTTTTTGTTTAGCGACATGTAATGGAGGTTGAGGACATTTTTATTTTTTTTATTGTTACCGTGTCATTTAAGCATATTAATTTTTACGTTGTCGGAAGAAAATTCATGGCTCTGAAATGTTACAGTCTACTATTAGCTCTAAGTTCCTCGAGTGTCTGGTGATGGTTCTTATCACTAACTGCCATTATTATATTGATTGATTATGTGGGAAACGGAAATGAAAACTTTATTATTGTCTATAAATGTAAAATGGCAGAGAACTCTTTAATTTTAGATTCCTTAGAAACAAAAATGAGCCAAACTTCTGATGCTCTCTCAGCGGCAGATTAAAATGTCAAAACTAATACAAAGACATTGGAAAATAAAATTGCTGCTACCTTAGTAACTCTTCAAAACCGTTCAAAAAACTTGAAGGTAAATTTTCTGACTCCCTTCAAAATACTTCTGTATCCCTTGTAACTAAAATTACGGAATCCCTTCAAACTAAAATCCAGCATAGTTCCAAAGAACTGGAAGGTAAAATTGACAATATTTCTAATTTGTTGGAAGAGAAAATTTTGGAAATTCTAAATCTTTCGAACAACAAATTAAATCCGTGGGAGCCAATTTAGAATGTCAAATCGTTGATAATTCTGCTGCACTCACTATAGTAGAAAATCGGGTTAAAAGTAATTACCTATCTCATGAAAAGCAAACTAATTCCATTGATAAGAAAATACAGAAAAGTTCTAGTACTTTAGAAGCTCATATCGGCACAGTGGAGAGTCGGGTTCTCGAAAAGTGTTTCATGCTAGAGGAAAACATGGCAAAGACTCATGAAGAGATAGAGCAGTTAGAAGAGGCGATACTTAGGAGGGCCCGTAAATACGTTACGAAGTTAGAAAATGACGCTAGCTGTATGGAAGAGAGATTAGAAGGCAAGATTAATAATGTCACTGATAGTCTAGTAACAGAAGTACAGTCTAGATTTCAAAAATTCCATTTTTGAAAACATGCAGAAACAGGTAATGACATGTGTTGCTAAGGAAGTGGAGGATGATCTGAAAGACGTTCATAAGGCCATTAGAACATGCGATTACAATCTTAGAAAGATGTAGGCGTGATTCATAAGGATATAGCCAAAATAGGAAATATCGTCACAAAGGATTTAGGTAAAAGAGTGTCCAATACAGAGAAAATCTTAGATCGCTTAGAAGCTTACAACCAGTGTATTCATGACGATTTTAACAAGATGAAAAAGATAATTGAACCCGAAACAGTTACTACCACGGAATTGCAGACTGCTCAGGAGCAGATGAAATCCGAACTGGTCGAACTATTGTAGGCCGAAGTTTTAGAAATTCAGCCAGAACAGTTAAAAACCGAAATGTTAGGGCACATCCAAGCAGAGATTTCCAAAATTCAGCCTGGTCAGTTAAAAACCGAAATGTTAGGGCACATCCAAGTAGATATTTCCAAATTTCATCCCGAGCAATCGAATACCGAAATCTCCCAAATTAAGGCGGAAATTTCCAAATTTTTCCCGGATCGCTTGAAATCTGAAATTTTATAGTTGTTAAGAAGGGATAGTTCCAAATTTTCAAAAGAACGATTAGCATCCGACAGCATGGAGCAGGAAAAGGTAGAAAGTGTGAAGATGCCATATAATGAGATGCAAGCGACTATTTCTACACTAGAAACCAAAATTAAATCTATGGAAACAGAACACCAATCAGGAATAGGATCAAAGGATTCAAACATGGCCAATATGAGGACACCGTATTCTCACGTTGGTCCAACGCATGGTCGTGATTCAGTGATGACAGTCATCAAGACCGAAGATGAAAAGCCATCTAAGTTTACTGGTGTAGGAGGTACCATTACCCCCAGTAGAATTTATAAAAGAAGTCCAGGATTATTTGTCTGAGATGAGGATTTCTACAGCTAGGGAGGCAAAAGTGATAGGCAAACTGCTTGACGGTCCCGCACTTTTGTGGTTTCGAGCTTTTAGATACACCATGACGGATTTTGAAGATTTTTCAAGAAGTGTCTTAAAGAAATTTTGGTCCCCAGAAATCCAGCAGGATATTCGTTCCGAGGCATACTCGAAGAAGTTTTCGAATACACAACCTACACAATATTCGAGCTACTTCTCAAGTCAGTTGTAGAAACTTAAATTTTTGCAACCACCCTTGCCAGTGTGTCAATTAATCACGGCATTGACACGTCAATTCCCATTAGAGGTCCAGCGAAATCTCATAGCGGCTGGAGCCGAAAGTTTGGAAGACATGGATGAAGTTCTCCAACGATTGGATCATGTCAGCAACCAACATCTTAGGGAGATAAACGTCAGGTCAGATCCTCGGACCGCTAATTTGGTAACGACAGACAGACATTGCCAAAAACAGAGAAATGATACCGAGAGGAATTCCCCACCACGTGATCATCATGAGGGAAGACCGCGACAAGAATCCTATGGCGGAAGATACCAAGGATATTTCCAGTACGAGAGAAGAGGGAGATATCGCCGTGGGAGACAGAACGACTCTCGATGAAGTTACACGAATTGGAGGAACGCAGACGAGAGGAATGGTCGAAGATTCCCGAATCAGGAAAGGAATCAGGGAAATCAAAACTCCAGGGATGACAACAATCGCCAGTACTATAAAAGAGAGGCATAAAGAAAGTCAGAAGTACTTAGGGGAGCATACCCAGTTGAACGAGACGGAAGAGCCTAAACCTGGAACATGGAAGGAAGGCCAAGGAAAGGAGAAAGCACTGCTTTGCGGAAGATTGATATAGAGCAGGAGGATGTTTCACACCGATTGTCTTATGGAAAACCACTGAAGAGGATTTGATGAAGGAAGAAATTAGATGGATCCAGATCATCGAATAAGAAGTAGATGATAGGGCGAAGGACGCCATCTTTGACCCAAAGGAAGGAATGCATGACCTGGAGATATTTATGGCATCTTTAATGCAGCCAGCTTGAGATGGCATCATGCCGAATAAGAAGAGGAAACATCGAGGGAGAGATGAAAAATAAAAACTCGAAGATTTTTTATTTTTGAAGAGGTAGGCGGCGTATGTGCCCATTTACGAAGTCGTAGTCCGGCGTGAACTTAAAGAGAGCACGCTCGTGACGTCAGCGAGTCAAGCTCTAGCTGCCTACTCAACGCAAGCTTTGAACCGGCCACATGTACCACGTGTAGCTAGCGGATATTGAAGGCATATTCGTTATAAGCTTTTGTTATAGAGGAAACGCTTCAGTATTGTATGGGGAGTAATATGCTTGCTTATTCAGGATATTCTATTGGAAATTACAAACCTTCTGGAGGGTTCTATGAACATAGACAATGATATGGAAGATCAGGCATTACGTAATGTGAGTTGAATGATCGATATGCGCCCGTTAGACAGTATGAAAACCAGCCTTGACACAGGTCAAGTACACAGTCGGACATAGTCTGACCCGTCATCGAACCACGAAGTTCGTGTGTGTCACCGATATAGTTGTATACGACGTCAGTATGAGCGAGTGCTCCTTCGAACTAGGCAATTAGTGCGACGTTACTCTGCCCGTTTGGACATAGCCTAGGTGGACGTTGGTGGTGACATAGCCATAATTTACAGTGCTCTGATCTTATAATTCTGCACCTGATATAACACTTCAAGACATCAAAATGTATGTGAGTGTGACTTGTATTTTACAAGTATTTCACTGTTGGTTTTATGTATAGTACCCACTACCAACACAAGCTGTTAAGAGCTGGGACCAGCTCATAAGTTAGCAATCGAACGTTTGCAAAAGCTAACAGGCTACCCTCACAACTTAAATTTTTATACGGGGAAATATAAGGCCAGATTTCACCTATATTCACAAAGACATTATCACCTGGAATTATTGTTATTTGCCTGTCCTGTCAGACCAGGGGGGTCATAACAGTGAACTCCATTATTAAACATGAACATTACTTGCAACATGCCTTATGCGAAAGGATACCAGTCCCAAGATAGGATAAATCCATTACCCCAGTCCATGGAGATCACTAGCGGCTAGAAGGCAGGATGTGAGGAGACCAGACCAGGATGTCCTTAGGATCGAGGAATAAAGCCACCTGCGGCTGAGGTCCGTAGGCCAAGCAGAATGCTGCATCATACCCCAATGCCCTGAGTTTCAACTTCTCAGGTCCGTGGTGCGTGGAGACGACCTGCACTGGGGGAGTTGAACGCGACATCGTGCCCCATGTTATACTTTTCAGAACCGTGGTGCGTGGAGTTGGTCTGCATCGAGGCAGGTCTGATAGCCACGGAAACATGATAACGTAGACTTCCGCAAAGTTAAACATTTCAGAGAGCCATGAATATTCCTCCGTTCTGATAGATCAATTCACCTTCTTTATTAAGTAACTCTTGTACAGTTAGAATGGTTGCATCTTTTTAGGCGTGATTTTTGCATATAGTCAGGATAGACTTGCAGCCGAGGTGCAATCCTTAATGTTTCATTTTTGCAGTAAATAATATGAGGATTCCTATCCTAATTCATAAAGCAGCAACTTTTCAATGATTAGATGCATTCATTAATTTTTATTCTTCATGACAGAAAAATATGATGTTTCATAATAATAATAAGAAGAATACGAAATATTTTTCCTGAATAAATAATAATCTTGAATTCTATAAATAATGATGGAAGTGATATTCCAAATGAATAATAGTCATGAAAGCTACTGATAAAATATTGAATAATAATTACTCTTAATATCCATTTCAATGCTTAATATTTGTTATCTTTTAGGATGTTGAGAATAGAAGTTAAATTGCTAAGGCACTTTGTAAAAGTTGTTTAAAGAGACATAGATCCTCGTGCTGAGTGGAGATTAGAGGAGTTGTATCCGAAATCCACCGAAAGCTGTATTTTTTGATAAAAAAAATAAAATGGGAGTTGCGGGAATTGTCTGCAGTCCAATAATGCTTCTGTGTATCCCAAATCATAAAGATTTCCCTGTGATGTAATAGCTCAGATTATTACAAGCAATATTGTCATGCAAATTTTATGGTCATATGAATTCATGGTTATTGCATTAGATCTTTAAAGTTATGAAGGAATATATCTAGCTAACTCCATGAAACCAGATATTATTATTATTATTGTTCTCAATTGTCTGCTATAAAATTAACTGCTGTGCCCAAGTAATAGTCATCATGACATTTTTACATAACTGCGTTAAGAAGTGTGTTTATTAAATAATTGAATGAAGAATGGTGTGTGAACTAATCCGTGCTAATGTCAGAACTATTTGTATGTAGCAGTGGCGTAGCGTGAACTTTTGAGTTGGGGACGCCAAAGTTTATAACGACAGTTAAACTAAGGGACAAATCAAAAAGCTAATATGAAAGATAGTGTCACATACCGTACCTCAAACAGTCTTGTACATCAGCTCCATTCGTCTTTTCTTCTTTTCTGCGAAAATGTCTATGGAGTGTTCAAAAAATGCGGGCTCTGATGAAAGCTCACCTAATAATTGTTTTTCAATAGCCAATGAATTTAAACACGACAAGCGACTATTGCTCATAGAATTTCTAAGGTAGGTTTTAATTTTTTTCAGCGTGCTCATGCTGCGTTCACTACTAGCTGTAGTTGTTGGAAAAGTCAGTACTAAGTATAGTATTGTAGTTACTTCCTGATATATGGAGTCAAGACCGTTCGTAAGAAAATATTTTAAAAGATTTTTGGAGCTAAATGCTTTGTTTGATCTGCATAAACAATGTGAAGTTCATTTAGTAATTGGTTAACATTAAAGAATGGTTGCTGTTTTACCAAAATATCTAATTTGCTCTGGCGGAATGTTTCGGTGTATTCTTTAAACTTCTTTTCTTGTGCTAACTCAATGAAATTTAGATGAGTAAGATCTTCAAATCTACTCTTCATTTGAGCTGTTAGTGAATCTACTATTTCAAAAGTCAACACTCTCAAAGTGTTCTTTTTCTTGCCATCATACATTACGTTTTCATTCAACTGGATGCTTATTTTGAACGCATCTGTCAGTGAAAACTTCATTTCTTAAGTTTGATATGCTTTTGACGACAGCCTCTATCTCATTATGGCAAGTTACAATACTCACTGTCGATGTTTGTACAGTAACAATTTGAAAATATGATCAGTGTAAATGAAACAAGCTTCGATTACACATAGCAAATATACAAAGGTTGGGTTATCCATATGTCTTTTGAGACGAATGGCACAGTTCACACGGTCGTCGTCCCATTCACAATTTTCATCATCAATAATTTCATCAAAAATACAGTGCAATCCTTGGAAATGTTTCATAATGCTGAAAACTGCCCTCGAATGAAAATTCCATCTCGTATTGCTAGCTTGTGGAAGCTTAAATCCTCTTTCGGTCAACAAAACTGTCCTTTTAGAAGACTTCCTGAAAAAAACTGTGAAAAGCAGTCAAGGCACAGACAAACAAACGAAACTGTTTTATTGTTTTTGAGCCATGTAGAAGTACCAAATTTAATTGGTGGGCGTAACAATGGATGAAAAGAGCATATGGGCAAAACTGCTTCACTAGCTTTTGAACTACTCCTTTTCTGCCTGGCATTAAAACTGCGTCATCAAATGTATGGCTTACGACTTTTTCTCCATTTACTTCCCAGTATAGTAAAACTTTGTGCACGACTTCCGACAATCCCGGAGCTGGAAACGTCATAAAAGGCGACGAATCTCTCCTCTATTCTATCATCCACACAATATATAAATAGTATGCTCATCTGGCTCTTACACGATACTTTTATTGTCACATCTGCTTGTATGGAGAGAAAGGGGACTTCATTTATTTCTGATTTGATTTCTTCATATAATGCAATTGTTGTAACTTCAATCAAGTCATTTTGAATGTCTGGAGATGTTCCTTTTAATAATGATGATGACTGTGAATGGTCTCCAACTATCGATTCATTTTGAGCGAGCAGAATCAACAATTGTAAATAATTCCCTTAACTTTCATCTTCTCTATGCCCACGGAAGGCTAGTTTTTGTGTACTGAGAAATACTACAGATTGAATGAGTCGTCGCAAATACCGTACTGCCTGTTTGAAGACACGATCTCATTATGTTTTACTGCTTGTAGTCGAGCGGCTTCAGATAATTCATGCTCAATGCGAGTTTTACTTAGCAGATGAAATGCTGCACAATGTAACAAATGGTGTTTTGAAGACTGGTGTTCTACAGCTTTTAAAATTAAATTACTCAGGTCCGAAATTCCTTCTGTTTACCATTCAGTATATTTCGCCCCAAACATAAGGCAAACGTAACAAAACCTTTTTTTTTAACACGCCAAGTTAGCCAAGAAAACCTGTCATACCAAGAAAGCTGAAAACCCCGTGTGCGATTTTTACCAACTTCTTTAATTGATAAATTTGGCATTGGTCTTTTTGTTTTTAATTCTCATCGCTGTTCATATGGTAAAATGCTCGAAGGAGTTTCCTTTAAAAATTAATAACATTAGAGTCAGGTGAACTTACTTCAGTCATATTGGCAGTATTAAACACACACACGCACAATTAAAAGTAACTGCACTTCTACAGTTCCTTCGTTCGAAACTAGCACTAGCGCAGCGATCGGGCTGACGCCCGTCAAACGCCAGCGTACGGTAGCACTTCTCTTCCGGGAAGCATGATGAACTCGCGCATGCGCTGCAACGTGGCCTGGCCAGGATGATACATAGCTCTTGACGCCAAGAAGCGCTGGCGTACGTTGAATGAAGAAAAGCAATGCACAGCAGTAGACCACAGCTGAGCTAAGACTAGTTACATGGGGGGGAGATAAAATAACATAAAATAAGGTAGCGCCATGTAATATGCTAACGCTGCATTTATAAAATAAAAACAATGTTATATTTTACTCATTAATGAATACACATTCTAAATTTTTAATCAGGGAACGCCCGGCGTATCGGCGTATTACAGCGCTACGCCTCTGGTATGTAGTAAAATAGAGTAACTATGCAATATAATAAGGAAAAATTATTTTATGTCATCTCGACTTGTATAAATTAAAGGATGAAGTGTAATTCATAAACATAGTCAAGATATGGACAATTTTAAATACGACTATGGTTTATTTGCATATAAGAAAGACATAAAATCTGCTATTGAATTCGTGTGCTATTTTTGTGCTTCTGCAAGAATGCTGGGATTTAATGAATATATATATATATCTATATACAGGGTGTATTTGATATGATGGAAGTCCTTTAAACTGGTGATAGAAGATGGTATTCTAAGCAAATATCTTCATGAAATTAAGTCGGATCTTAATTAGTGTAGGTGGAATTAAATCACAAAAATCGTCGGTCAATGTCTTGGAAACGGGCTTTCACTTCGTTCCCCTCAGCAGCAGAGCTGACTTCTCCCCGTCACCCTCCCCTCCTACGCTGAGGAATGTTGACAAGAGTCTGGAGTCGAGTGACCTCCTCGCCTTGTCTGCCAGTGACATTGAAATACTCAAACCGAGCCTATGAACAGCTGATTCACACCTTCATGGGGAGTGGCTACATGACTAGTGATGGTGGATCTGTCTAGGATTTTGCCAGCTTCATGAACTATGCATAGAAAATAGAAATCCTAAAGATTTGGTAAATTAATTTAAGGAACTGTTGGTCTATCATTGTGTGAAGATAGTGCAACAACTGTAATAAACATATTAATAATACTAATAATAGTAATAATAGGCTTTTAGACACACCAACTTCTTTTACGTTTCTTTTTGGTATGTCGAGTTGCCAGACTTTAATGTACGTAGGATTTCTTGTATGTGCCATGAAATCCATGGAGATGATCGTATTAGATCCCATTCATTTACTACATGACTGAACGTAGATCGCACCCTCGGGAAGGCTAGCACTCCACCACCAGAACTACACATGCTGACTCTTATTATTATTATTAGACTATTATTATTATTATTATTAGACTATTATTATTATAACACTGTATTATAACAATGTATTTGTATTTTATTTTCATTTTCGTGTATTTTCATATGTATGAACATTGTTGATTGACCAATAAATCAACCCCCCCCCCCCCCCCCCTCTCCAGTTAATGGCCACCCGAGAGCTGGAGATGGGATGGGACAATTCACAATATGAACATGTGGTACCGTACTAGTATTAAATCTTGGAAGTAGGTTTCCATGGGTTCCCACTTCTACCCCAGGCAAATGTCGGGATTGTTCCTAATTTAAGGCCACGGCCGCCTTCTTCTCAATAATCATAACCGCTGGCAGTGCAGTCCATGAAGGGCCTAGGCCTACCAAGCGACCGCTGTCCAGCCATTTGGCCTGCAGATATTAGGGTGACGCGTGGTCAGTGCATCGGGTCCCCTCGGCCATTAATCTTGATTTTCCTGACTCGGGCACTGCCTCACTGTCAGACAGCTACTCAATTGCCCTCACGAGGCTTAGTGCACTGCGTTCCAGCCCTCACGTCAGTTTCTAATATCCCTGATGGAGCCAGGAATCGAACCCAGGGCCTCCAGGTGAGAGGCAGTTGCACTACCCCAACACCACAGGGCCGGCGCCTTCTTCCGAATCCTCACCTGAATTACAAATACCCACATTAAGTTACTACAGAAACCACAAAACACAGGTTATCACACAAATTCTACCCACACCCAGCTACATGGGGCTAAATGACCAAAATCGCCAAGCCTCTCAAACAAAACATCAAGTATTTTACTTCCGTCCTAAATGCCTAGTTCGGAACAGACTACGGGATGTCGGAATTTTGTCACACTGCATTTCATTAAGTGAATGTTTTTGTATTTTCAGAAACTAGTCAACAGAAGGTCCGGCACGGACGCCAATGATACATCAGGGCTGAGTATCGAAATTATTTTATACATGAACATCAATCAATGAATTCCACACTTACAAAGTAGGCTTCACAATACTACCGGTCCTAACGTCCCAAGCCATTGCGTGCGTTGTCAACAACAACAACAAGAACAACGGCAATGCACATTTTCTTAGGAGACGGTAGCGCTTATCCTCATAACAGCTGATAGCCTACCACCCCTCAAGTCAACCGGTAAGGTCAATGCTCCGATTACGTAACAACTTCCCCTTCGCGCGTCGTCTCTCCTGGCTCCGCCTCGTTTACCCCAGCCTGCCGCTCCACTTTCTGCCTGATTAGTTTCTGAAATAACTAAAAACATTGACTTTTTAATGATTAATTATCAATTTCAAGATAGGTGACAAATTTTTTACCTAGAAAGCTTAGAATAGTCTCTTCTATCACCAGTGTAACGGACTTCCATCATATCAAATACACCCTGTATATATATTTGTGAATAGGTTCGTCTTGAAACATGGTCTTCAATTCTCAATTGCATGTCATGTCTTTCCTTTTTTTTTACGAGCGGCATGAGCACAGTGTTGGTAATTATCGCGCAAACCCAGAACGCCCTGAGAGAGATCTCGCGCTAACACTGTGTTCACTGCTGTCTCGCATGTGGTTGTCTGTCGATCCAGGTGCACAGACGGGCACATAAGGAAGAGAAAGAAATGGCTTCGAACGTTGGGCTCGAGAAATATATGTCATCGTGTTAGGCATTAGGCCCGGTTTCGGTCCACGCGTAAGGTTAGAAAGGTATGGCTTTTATGGTTAGGAAGAGATATTAGCCAACCTGTAGGAGTAATTTCTAGCTCACTTGTATGAGTGTTTTTTTTATTTGATCCGGTTGTTGCTTTAGGTTTTTGTTTAGCGACATGTAATGGAGGTTGAGGACATTTTTATTTTTTTATTGTTACCGTGTCATTTAAGCATATTAATTTTTACGTTGTCGGAAGAAAATTCATGGCTCTGAAATGTTACAGTCTACTCTTAGCTCTAAGTTCCTCGAGTGTCTGGTGATGGTTCTTATCACTAACTGCCATTATTATATTGATTGATTATGTGGGAAACGGAAATGAAAACTTTATTATTGTCTATGAATGAAAAAATGGCAGCGAACTCCTTAATTTTGGATTCCTTAGAAACAAAAATGAGGGAATCTTCTGATGCTCTCTCAGCGGCAGATTAAAATGTCAAAACTAATACAAAGACATTGGAAAATAAAATTGCTGCTACCTTAGAAACTCTTCAAAACCGTTCAAAAAACTTGAAGGTAAATTTTCTGACTCCCTTCAAAATACTTCTGTATCCCTTGTAACTAAAATTACGGAATCCCTTCAAACTAAAATCCAGCATAGTTCCAAAGAACTGGAAGGTAAAATTGACAATATTTCTAATTTGTTGGAAGAGAAAACTTTGGAAATTCTAAATCTTTCGAACAACAAATTAAATCCGTGGAAGCCAATTTAGAATGTCAAATCGTTGATAATTCTGCTGCACTCACGTTAGTAGGAAATAGGGTTAAAAGTAATTACCTATCTCATGAAAAGCAAATTAATTCAAATGATAAGAAAATACAGGAAAATTCTAGTACTTTAGAAGCTCATATCGGATCAGTGGAGAGTCGAGATCTCGAAAAGTGTTTCAAGTTAGAGGAAAACATGGCAAAGACTCATGAAGAGATAGAGCAGTTAGAAGAGGCGATACTTAGGAGGGCCCGGAAATACGTTACGAAGTTAGAAAATGACGCAAGCTGTATGGAAGAGAGATTAGAAGGCAAGATTAATAATGTCACTGATAGTCTAGTAACAGAAGTACAGTCTCGAATCTCTGTAGATTTCAAAAATTCCATTTTTGAAAACATATAGAAACAGATACTGACATGTGTTGCTAAGGAAGTGGAGGATGATCTGAAAGACGTTCATAAAGCCATTAGTACACGCGATTACAATCTTAGAAAGATGTAGGCGTGATTCATAAGGATATAGCCCAAATAGGAAAAACCTAAAGAGGTAGGCGGCGTATGTGCCCATTTACGAAGTCGTGGTCCGGCGTGAACTTAAAGAGAGCACGCTCGTGACGTCAGCGAGTCAAGCTCTAGCTGCCTACTCAACGCAAGCTTTGAACCGGCCACATGTTCCACGTGTAGCTAGCGGATATTGAAGGCATATTCGTTATAAGCTTTTCTTAAAGAGGGAACGCTTCAGTATTGTATGGGGAGTAAAATGCTTGCTTACTCAGGATATTCTATTGGAAATTACAAACTTTCTGGAGGGTTCTATGAACATAAAAATGATATGGAAGATCAGGCATTACGTAATGTGAGTTGAATGATCGATATGCGCCCGTGAGACAGTATGAAAACCGGCCTTGACACTGGTCAAGTACACAATCGGACATAGTCTGACCCGTCATCGAACCACGAAGTTCGTGTGTGTCACCGATATAGTTGTATACGACGTCAGTATGAGCGAGTGCTCCTTCGAACTAGGCAATTAGTGCGACGTTACTCTGTCCGTTTGGACATAGCCTAGGTGCGACGTTGGTGGTGACATAGCCATAATTTACAGTGATTCGAACTTATAATTCTGCACCTGATATAACACTTCAAGACATCAAAATGTATGTGAGTGTGACTTGTATTTTACAAGTATTTCACTGTGGTTTTGTGTATAGTCCCCACTACCAACACAAGCTGTTAAGAACTGGGACCAGCTCATACGTTAGCAATCGAACATTTGCAAAAGCTAAGAGGCTACCCTCACAACTTAAATTTTTATACGGGGAAATATAAGGCCAGATTTCACCTATATTCACAAAGACATTATCACCTGGAATTATTGTTATTTGCCTGTCCTGTCAGACCAGGGGGGTCATAACAGTGAACTCCATTATTAAACATGAACATTACTAGCAACATGCCTTATGCGCATGGATACCAGTCCCAAGATAGGGTAATTTCATTACCCCAGTCCATGGAGTTGACTAGCGGCTAGAAGGCAGGATGTGAGGAGACCAACCAGGATGTCCTTAGGAACGAGGAGTAAAGCCACCTGCGGCTGAGGTCCGTAGGCTAAGCATAATGCTGCATCATACCCCCAATGCCCTGAGTTTCAACTTCTCAGGTCCGTGGTGCGTGGAGACGACCTGCACTGGGGGAGTTAAACGCGACATCGTGCCCCATGTTATACTTTTCAGAACCGTGGTGCGTGGAGTTGATCTGCATCGAGGGAGGTCTGATAGCCACGGAAACATGATAACGTAGACTTCCGCAAGCTTAAACATTTCAGAGAGCCATGAATATTCCTCCGTTCTGATAGATCAATTCACCTTCTTTATTAAGTAACTCTTGTACAGTTAGAATTGTTGCATCTTTTTAGGCGTAATTTTTGCATATAGTCAGGATAGACTTGCAGCCGAGGTGCAATCCTTAATGTTTCATTTTTGGAGTAAATAATATGAGGATTCCTATCCTAATTCATAAAGCAGCAACTTTTCTATGATTAGATGCATTCATTAATTTTTATTCTTCATGACAGAAAAATATGATGTCTAATAATAATAATAAGAAGAATACGAAATATTTTTCCTGAATAAATAATAATCTTGAATTCTATAAATAATGATGGAAGTGATATTCCAAATGAATAATAGTCATGAAAGCTACTGATAAAATATTGAATAATAATTACTGTTGATATCCATTTGAATGCTTAATATTTGTTATCTTTTAGGATGTTGAGAATAGAAGTTAAATTGCTAAGGCACTTTCTAAAAGTTGTTTAAAGAGGCCTAGACCCTCGTGTTGAGTGGAGATTAGAGGAGTTGTGTCCTAAATCCACCGAAAGCTTTTTTTTTTGTAAAAAAATGGGAGTTGCGGGAATTGTTACCTGTCCCATAATGCTTCTGTGTATTCCAAATCCTAAAGATTTCCTGTGATGTGATAGCTCAGATTTTTATGGATTATTACAAGCAATATTGTCATGCAAATTTTATGGTCATATGAATTCATGGTTATTGCATTAGATCTTTAAAGTTATGAAGGAATATGTCTAGCTAACTCCATGAAACCAGATATTATTATTATTATTGTTCTCAATTGTCTGCTATAAAATTAACTGCTGTGCCCAATTAATAGTCATCATGATATTTTTACATAACTGCGTTAAGAAGTGTGTTTATTAAATAATTGAATGAAGAATCGTGTGTGAACTAATCCGTGCTAATGTCAGAACTATTTGTATGTAGTAAAATAGAGTAACTATGCAATATAATAAAGAAAAAATATTTTATGTCATCTCGACTTGTATAAATTAAAGGATGAAGTGTAATTCATAAACATAGTCAAGATATGGACAATTTTAAATACGACTATGGCTTATTTGCATATAAGAAAGACATAAAATCTGCTATTGAAATCGTGTGCTATTTTTGTGCTTCTGCAAGAATGCTGGGATTTAATGAATATATATATATTTTTTGTGAATTGGTTCGTCTAGAAACATGGTCTTCAATTCTCAATTGCATGTCATGTCTTTCCTTTTTCCTTAACGAGCGGCATGAGCAGAGTGTTGGTAATTATCGCCCAAACCCAGAACGCCCTGAGAGAGATCTCGCGCTAACACTGTGTTCACTGCTGTCTCGAATGTGGTTGTCTGTCGCTCCAGGTGCACAGACGGGCACATAAGGAAGAGAAAGAAAAGGCTTAGAACGTGGGGCTCGAGAAAGATATGTCTTCGAGTTAGGCAAGAGTTAGGCCCGGTTTCGGTCCACGCGTAAGGTTAGAAAGGTATGGCTTTTAAGGTTAGGAAGAGATATTAGCCATCCTGTAGGAGTACTTCCTAGCTCACTTGTATGAGTGTTGTTTTTTTTTATTTGATCCAGTTGTTGCTTTAGGTTTTTGTTTAGCGACATGTAATGGAGGTTGAGGACATTTTTATTTTTTTATTGTTATCGTGTCATTTAAGCATATTAATTTTTACTTTGTCGGAAGAAAATTCATGGCTCTGAAATGTTACAGTCTACTATTAGCTCTAAGTTCCTCGAGTATCTGGTGATGGTTCTTCTCACTAATTGCCATTATTATATTGATTGATTATGTGTGAAACGGAAATAAAAACTTTGTTATTGTCTATAAATGAGAAAATGGCAGCGAACTCTTTAATTTAAATTCCTTAGAAACAAAAATGAGGGAAACTTCTGATGCTCTCTCAGCGGCAGATTAAAATGTCAAAACTAATACAAAGACATTGGAAAATAAAATTGCTGCTACCGTAGAAACTCTTCAAAACCGTTCAAAAGAACTTGAAGGTACATTTTCTGACTCCCTTCAAAATACTTCTGAATCCCATGTAACTAAAATTACGGAATCCCTTCAAAATAAAATGCAGCATAGTTCCAAAGAACTGGAAGGTAAAATTGACAATATTTCTAATTTGTTGGAAGAGAAAATATTGGAAAATTCAAAATCTTTCGAACAATAAATTACATCCGTGGAAGCTAACTTAGAATGTCAAATCGTTGATAATTCTGCTGCAATCACGTTAGTAGAAAATAGGATTAAAAGTAATTACCTAGCTCATGAAAAGCAAATTAATTCCATTGATAAGAAAATACAGGAAAGTTCTAGTAATTTAGAAGCTCATATCGGATCAGTGAAGAGTCGGGTTCTCGAAGAGTGTTTCAAGCTAGAGGAAAACATGGCAAAGACTCATGAAGAGATAGAGCAGTTAGAAGAGTCGATACTTAGGAGGGCCCGGAAATACGTTACGAAGTTAGAAAATGAGGCTAGCTGTATGGGAGAGAGATTAGAAGGCAAGATTAATAATGTCACTGATAGTCTAGTAACAGAAGTACTGTCTCGAATCTCTGTAGATTTCAAAAATTCCATTTTTGAAAACATGCAGAAACAGGTACTGACATGTGTTGCTAAGGAAGTGGAGGATGATCTGAAAGACGTTCATAAGGCCATTAGAACATGCGATTACAATCTTAGAAAGATGTAGGCGTGATTCATAAGGATATATCCGAAATAGGAAATATCGTCACAAAGGATTTAGGTAAAAGAGTGTCCAATACAGAGAAAATCTTAGATCGCATAGAAGCTTACAACCAGTGTTTTCATGACGATTTTAACAAGATGAAAACGAAAATTGAACCCGAAACAGTTACTACCACGGAATTGCAGACTGCTCAGGAGCAGATGAAATCCGAACTGGTAGATCAAGTGAAGGCCTAAGTTTTAGAAATTCAGCCAGAACAGTTAAAAACCGAAATGTTAGGGCACATCCAAGTAGAGATTTTCAAATTTCATCCCGAGCAAACGAATACCGAAATCTCCCAAATTAAAGCGGAAATTTCCAAATTTTCCCCGGATCGCTTGAAATCTGAAATGTTGGAGTTGTTAAGAATGGATAGTTCCAAATTTTCAAAAGAACGATTAGCATCCGACAGCATGGAGCAGGAAAAGGTATAAAGTGTGATGATGCCATATAATAAGATGCAAGCGACTATTTCTACACTAGAAACCAAAATTAAATCTATGGAAACAGAACACCAATCAGGAATAGGATCAAAGGATCCAAACATGGCCAATATAAGGTCACCATATTCTCACGTTGGTCCAACGCACGGTCGTGATTCAGTGATGACAGTCATCAAGACCGAAGATGAAAAGCCATCTAAGTTTAGTGGTGTAGGAGGTACCATTACCCCCAGTAGAATTTATAAAAGAAGTCCAGGATTATTTGTCTGAGATGAGGATTTCTACAGCTTGGGAGGTAAAAGTGATAGGCAAACTGCTTGACGGTCCCGCACTTTAATGGTTTCGAGCTTTTAGATACACCATGACGGATTTTGAAGATTTTTCAAGAAGTGTCTTAAAGAAATTTTGGTCCCCAGAAATCCAGCAGGATATTCGTTCCGAGGCATACTCGAAGAAGTTTTCGAATACACAACCTACACAATATTCGAGCTACTTCTCAAGTCAGTTGTCTAAACTTAAATTTTTGCAGCCACCCATGCCAGTGTGTGAATTAATCACGGCATTGACACGTCAGTTCCCATTAGAGGTCCAGCGAAATCTCATAGCGGCTGCAGCCAAAAGTTTGGAAGACATGGATGAAGTTCTCCAACGATTGGATCATGTCAGCAACCAACATCTTAGGGAGATAAACGTCAGGTCAGATCCTCGGACCGTTAATTTGGTAACGACAGACAGACATTGCCAAAAACAGAGAAATGATACCGAGAGGAATTCCCCACCACGTGATCACCATGAGGGAAGACCGCGACAAGAATCCTATGGCGGAAGATACCAAGGATATTCCCAGTACGAGAGAAGAGGGAGATATTGCTGTGGGAGACAGTACGACTCTCGAAGAAATTACACGAATTGGAAGAACGCACACAGAGAATGATCGAAGATTCCCGAATCAGGAAAGGAATCAGGGAAATCAAAACTCCAGGGATGTCAACAATCGCCATTACTATAAAAGAGAGGCATATAGAAAGTCAGAAGTACTTAGGGGAGCTTACCCAGTTGAACGAGACGGAAGAGCCTAAACCTGGAACTTCGAAGGAAGGCCAAGGAAAGGAGAAAGCACTGCTTTACGGAAGATTGACATAGAGCAGGAGGATGTTTCACACCGATTGTCTTATGGAAAACCAGTGAAGAGGATTTGATGAAGGAAGAAATTAGATGGAACCAGATCATCGAATAAGAAGTAGATGACAGGGCGAAGGACGCCATCTTTGACCCAAAGGAAGGACTGCATGACCTGGAGAAATTTATGGCACCTTTAATGCAGCCAGCTTGAGATGACATCATGCCGAATAAGAAGAGGAAACATCGAGGGAGAGATGAAAAATAAAAACTCGAAGATTTTTTATTTTTGAAGAGGTAGGTGGCGTATGTGCCCATTTACGAAGTCGTGGTCCGGCGTGAAGTTAAAGAGAGCGCGCTCGTGACGTCAGCGAGTCAAGCTCTAGCTGCCAACTCAACGCAAGCTTTGAACCGGCCACATGTTCCACGTGTAGCTAGTGGATATTGAAGGCATATTCGTTATAAGCTTTTGTTATAGAAGGAACTTATCTCAACGCTTCAGTATTGTATGAGGAGTAATATGCTTGCTTACTCAGGATATTCTATTGGAAATTACAAACCTTCTGGAGGGTTCTATGAACATAGACAATGTTATGGAAGATCAGGCATTACGTAATGTGAGATGAATGATCGATATGCGCCCGTGAGACAGTATGAAAACCGGCCTTGACACAGGTCAAGTACACAGTCGGACATAGTCTGACCCGTCATCGAACCACGAAGTTTGTGTGTGTCACCGATATAGTTGAATACGACGTCAGTATGAGCGAGTGCTCCTTCGAAGTAGGCAATTAGTGCGACGTTACTCTGTCCGTTTGGACATAGCTTAGCTGCGACATTGGTGGTGACATAGCCATAATTTACAGTGCTTTGAACTTATAATTCTGCATCTGATAGAACACTTCAAGACATCAAAAGGTATGTGAGTGTGACTTGTATTTTACAAGTATTTCACTGTGGTTTTGTGTATAGTCCCCACTACCAACACAAGCTGTTAAGAGCTGGGACCAGCTCATAAGTTAACAATCGAACATTTGCAAAAGCTTACAGGCTACCCTCACAACTTAAATTTTTATACGGGGAAATATCAGGCCAGATTTCACCTATATTCACAAAGACATTATCACCTGGAATTATTGTTATTTGCCTGTCCTGTCAGACCAGGGGTTCATAACAGTGAACTCCATTAATAAACATGAACATTACTAGCAGCATGCCTTATGCGCATGGATACCAGTCCCAAGATAGGATATATCCATTACCCCAGTCCATGGAGATCACTAGCGGCTAGAAGGCAGGATGTGAGGAGACCAGACCAGGATGTCCTTAGGAACGAGGAATAAAGCCACCTGCGGCTGAGGTCCGTAGGCCAAGCAGAATGCTGCATCATACCCCAACGCACTGCGTTTCAACTTCTCAGGTCCGTGGTGCGTGGAGTCGACCTGCACTGGGGGAGTTGAACGCGACATCATGCCCCATGTTAAACTTTTCAGAACCGTGGTGCGTGGAGTTGATCTGCATCGAGGGAGGTCTGATAGCCACGGAAACATGATAACGTAGACTTCCACAAGCTTAAACATTTCAGAGAGCCATGAATATTCCTCCGTTCTGATAGATCAATTCACCTTCTTTATTAAGTAACTCTTGTACAGTTAGAATGGTTGCATCTTTTTAGGCGTAATTTTTGCATATAGTCAGGATAGACTTGCAGCCGAGGTGCAATCCTTAATGTTTCATTTTTTCAGCAAGTAATATGAGGATTCCTATCCTAATTCATAAAGCAGCAACTTTTCAATGATTAGATGCATTAAATAATTGTAATTCTTCATGACAGAAAAACATGATGTCTAATAGTAATAATAATAATAAGAAGAAGAAATATTTTCTGAATAAAAAATAATCTTGAATTCTATAAATAATGATGGAAGTGATATTCCAAATGAATAATAGTCATGAAAGCTACTGATAAAATATTGAATAATAATTACTCTTAATATCCATTTGAATGCTTAATATTTGTTATCTTTTGGGATGTTGAGAATAGAAGTTAAACTGCTAAGGCACTTTGTAAAAGTTGTTTAAAGAGGCCTAGATCCTCGTGTTGAATGGAGATTAGAGGAGTTGTATCCGAAATCCCCCGAAAGCTGTATTTTTTATAAAAAAAATAAAATGGGAGTTGCGGGAATTGTCTCCTGTCCCATAATGCTTCTGTGTATTCCAAATCCTAAAGATTTCCCTGTGATGTGATAGCTCAGATTACTATGGATTATTGCAAGCAATATTGTCATGCAAATTTTATGGTCATATGAATTCATGGTCATTGCATTAGATGTTTAAAGTTATGAAGGAATATGTCTAGCTAACTCCATGAAACCAGACATTATTATTATTATTATTATTATTCTCAATTGTCTGCTATAAAATTAACTGCTGTGCCCAAGTAATAGTCATCATGACATTTTTACATAACTGCATTAAGAAGTGTGTTTATTAAATAATTGAATGAAGAATCGTGTGTGTGAATTAATCTGTGCTAATGTCAGAACTATTTGTAAATAGTAAAATAGAGAAACTATGCAATATAATAGGGAAAAATTATTTTATGTTATCTCGACTTGTATAAATTAAAGGATATAATTCATAAACATAGTCAAGATATGGACAATTTTAAATACGACTAAGGTTTATTTTCATGTAAGAGTGACATAAAATCTGCTACTGAATTCGTGTGCTGTTTTTGTGCTTCTGCAAGAATGCAGGAATTTAATGAATAAATATTTATTTTGTGAATTGGTTCGCTTTAAAACATGGTCTTCAATTCTCAATTGCAAGTCATGTCTTTCCTTTTTCCTTTACGAGCGGCATGAGCACAGTGTTGGTAATTAACGCCCTGAGAGAGATCTCGCGCCAACACTGTGTTCACTGCTGTCTCGCATGTGGTTGTCTGTCGCTCCAGGTGCACAGACGGGCACATAAGGTTATGTAAACAATTGAACTAAATTAGATCCCAGTGCATTAGAATGCGTATAAACATTTTCTGTACCATATTTCACTGCGCTCAGATCGTTAAATCGAGAGAAATGCCAATTAAAATGTTTCAAATTTGTTTGGACACCATATTTGTTTTGTACGTTACAAGATTTTGAATGTTACATAGGTGAACTTGTTGCAATGCCTTTCATCGCCGTAAAAAATTCAGGGTGATACCGGTAATAGTTTTGGAGATATGGAATAGTTAGTTATTGTTGTTTTAAGGGGCGGAACTACGAGGTCATCTACCCCTCTTAACACAGAGTAAAGAATACAAATTTGAAATTGAATTAAAAATTTTGAGATGGACACCTATATGCATAAATACCAAAAATTAATAAAACAAAAACAAACAAAAATAAATTTTAAAAAAATTACAAAAATAAAGAAAAAATACGGAAAAACAATAATATATCATTCAAAAACGAACAAGTCGTTGAGTCAATTTATACTGGAGGGGGTGGGGGGGGGAGGGCTTGCAGTACGCATGCGCGGCCAGCCTATTCCCACTCTTTCCGTTTCTTTTCAGCGCTAGCTATAGTCAAACGTTACTAATCCCTGCGATCAAATAATATCAAGTGAGACTACAGATCGCAATATAAGGTACACCACATCGCGACCGTTTGACCTTCGACACAGCACAGACAGTACAGGAGGGAGTAAGACGAGAAAGCGAGCGAGAGAGAGAAAGACATATAGTCTTCCCCCACTATGACTGCAAGGCCGTCCGCCCCAGAAGCACTCCGGAGTGCAGCCTGTGTGCCAGCGCGCCCGGAGTGCTGTTTGGACACCTCTGCCCTAAACTAAGGAGCCAACCAATTCTGATTCAGTATCAACACTGGTTACAACATTGCCAACGTAGCGGCTCTGTTTAAGTCTTGATATCTGTTATTTACTATATTGACAATGTTCCATTGCCTTGTCCAAATGGTAATCAAGAACTGCTCCTAAAAGGAAAGGGCTACATTTTAATCGAAATACCACCCTCCGATGCCGAAATACCATTATATTCTTCCTGTCATTTGGATCACTCCAAAAGAACATAAGAAAATCCCTATCTTCTTGACGAACACTTATTTGTAGAAAATACTTTTCTACATCAGCTATCACCCCAAATCGACCTTTCCGAAATGTTAGTAATAGGGAAGGAATTTGTTCAATCAGAATGGGTCCACACACCAAACAATGATTGAGAGTTATTAGTTATTGTTGTTTTAAGGGGAAGAACTACGAGGTCATCTGCCCCTTTTAACACAGATTAAAATACACAAATTTGGAATGGAATTTAAAATTTTGAGGTGGATACCTACATTTGAAAAGACCGAATATTAATAAAACTAAAAATTAAATAAAACTAATAATTATAACATAAACAAAAATTACGGAAAAACAAAACATTAGCATTCAAAACCGAACAAGTCGTTGAGTCAATGCTGGCCCTAACCCACTCTCACTTATAAAGCGGATGACGAGATCAGCAGCCACTGCATCATCGGCTAATATAAGTTTGAGTGTCATCTGCAAAGCACCATTTCTCCGTAAGTCAGCAAGATCCACACTCTCGGTTAAAATGTGGGCCACGGCGAAAACGGCTCCACAGGTACAAAGTCGTTCTCATTAGGTACGAGTGGGTGGATCTTGTATGACCTATCCTTCGCCTACACAAATTGATGGAGTTAGTTATTGTTGATTTAAGAGGCGGAACTACGAGGTCATCTGACCCTATTCATCGTCGTCGGCTGTAACTCGATGCCGAGTACACATACTTCTTCCTGCATAGAGTTTTTCAGACCAGCTTGTGGATGTGTTTCTGATGACTAAAGAGGCCAATCCTGGCATAAAACATACGCCCATATAAATTGCACTCAATGGTAGGGGAAGGCAAGCCTCCGTGGCTTAGGCGGCAGCACGCCGGCCTCTCACCGCTGGGTCCGTGGTTCAAAACCCGGTCACTCCATGTGAGATCTGTGCTGGACAAAACGGAGGCAGACAGGTTTTTCTCCGGGTACTCCGGTTTTCCCTGTCAAAATTTCATTCCAGCAACACTCTGCACTATCATTTCATTTCATCTGTCATTCATTTAATCATTGCCCCAGAGGAGTGCGTCAGGCCTCGGCAGCCGGCACAGTTCATATCCTCGCCGCTAGATGGGGGCTTCATTCATTCCATTCCTGACCCGGTCGGAGACTGGAAGCAGGCTGTGGATTTTTGGTAGGGGAAGGGCGGGGTTGTAATTGACGAAGCTTTCTTGCTTGTCGCTTGGCCTCTCCATGTCTGCGACGTTCTTCTTCAAATAAGTTGACAGCGGTCGGTGTAGTGTTTCGCCACAGTAAACGGTCCGCAGTAGATGTTTCCCATGAGTGGATATGTATATCAGTCGTCGTCATGATGTCTTTTAGCTGGTCTTTAAAACGCTTAAGAGGGGCCCCATGAGGTCTAGTGCCGGAGCAAAGTTCACCATAAAGGAATTGACGTGGAAGCCTGGTATCACTCATACGGTGAACATGGCCTAACCATCTCAGTTGATGAGCGATGATAATTGCCTAAATTCTATCGAGTTGCGCTTTCTCGAGAACTGCAGTGTTGGTCACGTAGTCCTCCCACTTGATATGCAAGATGTATCTTATCTTTTGTTGGTGGAAGCGCTCAAGTTTCTTGATATCACGGCGATAGGGTGTCCAAGTTTGCGTTGAGATGACGACAGCTATGTACGCCATGAGTTTGGCATGCATCTTTAGGTCTTTATTCATGAAGACTCTGTGCATTAAAGGGACAAATGCTGCATGGGCAGCCGCAATTCCTTTGTCAACATCCTGTTCGCAGGTGCACCGTTTAGACAAGATGCTACCAAGATGTGAACAAGAAGTTCCGTGACGAACTAAAGAGCCTACGTTTCTTAAAATTTAAGATTCCTGCCAATGATTAATTTAACTAATATGGATCTATCTAGAATAATGACGAAATTAAGTTGGTAATATCGAAATTTATAATTAGTTCGAAATACTGTATAGGCCTACCTAGCATAATATAGCCTAATAGAGAACTACAGTTGGCAGCCCTGGTGACTGAATATATTCTTAGTTCCATCTCTTAAGGTACAGAATACAAAATTTGGTTGAAGTCCAATGTATAGCATGGACGTTACATGCAGTTAAACATTGGATCTAACAGCGCACGCAAACTCATGTTGGCAACAGTGACATACATGTATTGGTCAGATATAATCTGAAATAATATGATCTATTGTTGTTTCAATTTTGAATGATATCCATTAGTTAGTATAGAAGTTACACGTATTTTAAAATTGGACCTATCAGCAGGCTTAGAATCATGTTGGCAGCACTGACGTATATTAGTTACTCCAAATTAATCTAGAATGCCAGGTACTATACGTGTGCAACGTTTAGAGCTATTGGCTTGCATACTTTCTGATATATTGATATTAGGGTAACAAAAATAGAGACAGCACATATTAACAGTTGGCAGCCCTGGTTACTCTTAAGAATCGGCATAGTCATATCGGTTATGGTACACATAGCACACACGAAATTTGGTTGAAATCCAAATGATAGTATAGAAGTTACATGTATTTAAAGTTGGACCTCTCAGCAGGCTTAAAATCATGTTAGTAGCACTGACTTATATAACTTACTCCAAATTAATATAGAATATCAGGTACTATACGTGTGCATAGTTTAAAGCTGTCGGCTTGAATACTTTCTGATATATGGGTATTAGGATAAAAATGAATTGAGAGCATTTATTAACAGTTGGCAGCCCTGGTGGCTCTTAAGAATACGCTCAGTCATATCTGTTTATGTGCTCATAGATCATACGAAATTTGGTTGAAATCCAATTGATAATGTAGAAGTTATATGCATTTAAAATTTGGACCTATCAGTAGGCTTATAATCATTTTGGCAACACTGCCATGTATGGCCTCCTGGAAATTAAACTGCAATAGTATTATCTATACGTGTGCCAATTTTGAAATATCTCCCATTCATACCTTCCATGATATCCAACATGGAGCTCAAATTTCAATTGCGATTTTTTAGCAGTTTGTACCACTGACATCATTTTCAAATATGGCCGTGAGATATTCAGGTATAGATCTTTACTCCTACCAAATTTTGTTTCGATTGCTGCAGCCGTTTAGGAGTTGATAGGGGGGGGGACACACACACACAGCCAGACAGACAGACAGCAGACAGACAGACACACATTTGCCCGATCTCATAAGTCTACTTTTTCCTCATTTTTGCAAAATGTGAAAAGTACGCTAAAAATGATCAACCTGCTCCCCTGTTGAGTCTAAGATGGAGATATTGAACTCAGGAAGAGGTAATCCTGGGGCAGGTTGTGCAAGTACCTTAGTTAGTGATTGTTGTTTAAAGGGGCGGTATTTTCTTTGCATTGATGGTAAGACCAAAGTGATCACACGCAGTGCTAAAGCGACCGACTGATTGTTGAAGCTCTGCAGGTGTCGGAGCAGGAGATGCGGTGTCATCGGCATACCGCAGTTCTGTCACCTGGGTAACTTGGGTATGTCTCTGTGAACGAAGTCTTGCCAGAATAAAAAGACCTCCATCGAAGCGAAACTTAATCTCTATGCCTGGGTTGTTGAAAGATGATTCATACTCAATCCTTCAGTATCGCAGTGTTTATATGCAAGAATCTTTATCAAGGGGTCGCGCTCAGTTCATAGTGTGATATACGTTCGCCTAACAACATGCTCTACTGAGGGAAGGGTCATAGGATTAAAACTATAATTAAGAAAGGAAGTGACAAGACGTAAAATAATAACATAATTTAATGACTAATGGTGCATAAATTAATATAAATGACAACAATATTATTCCTCCCTGAATCTTCCCATGACAGAAATATATATAACGTTGAGAGATCAGACGGATCTCCTCCTCATAAAAAAATGTGGATCCAAGTTCCACCAACTTGCATCAGGATTTTATGTACGCGTAATGACTAACTACGAGGGATGAGTACTTGGATGACTGTTCGTTTACATCGGGTAACAGCCACGGTGCTTACGAACAATCATCTCGTAAATCAACGTCTACGGATATAGGACACAACACTAATAAAAACCTTTAAATTAATGCTGACACACAATCTAATATCTAATATTTACAGGAATCTCCCTCGAGACCCTCTCCCAGTGAGATAGCTCATCTGACAACGAGCTTGCCGGCAAGGCCAAAATGCTCAAACAAACAAACAAGGAAAACACAGCGCCGCACGTGACCACTCGGAGTCACTGACACAAGACTAAAAAAAATAAACCAACAACAAACAAAAACACATGCCTCACGGCTGACATTATTTTACAAGAATAGAAAAAATTGCGATAAGATAACGCTTCGGAGATTATAATGATTCGTAGGAAACTCCCATTTATTTAAACAATTTTTTATCATCGATCAGTTCTTATTCTGTATTTCAACAATTAATACGGAGCCAACATGTACTCCACTAATGACTTCGATGCAATCTGTTCAGCCCGCCTTGTGAAAACAGGTTCCCCCCTTCCTCTCAACTCTTGTCATCATCCAGCCCCAGTGTGTAAAAATAACTTGACCAACTGTCCCGTTATCTCGTAGAATCAACAGCAACAAATCTCAACCATATGCACATATGGCAAGACATTAATCGATATAGTCACATACGCCCTCGCAAGGTCACAATATGGACTCGGCACCAAGCTGACAGAAATCAGTCTACGCTGAAATTCCCGCTTGTAATGACCAATAAAACACACACACACACTCATTGCTGGGAATGACAAAACACTTTTCACACAGGTCGGTTGAATCAGATGCTCACAAATTATTTAGGAATATTAAAACCTATGAGAGAGCTAAATGCTCTTCACCACAACTCACATTGCTCCAAAGGCAATAAACTTAATGAATCTGATCAATAATAAACACTACAAAGATCAATTTACCCACTAATCTACTTTATGATTATATTATTTCAGTCCTACTTCTGAAACACAACATATCTCCGAGAGACGTTTCTTAACCGCATTGCGTAAACATATGCGAACACGGTCGTCCACATAGCCACGTTAATTAAAACAAACAAACAAGGACCTACGTCTACGAACAATTGTGCGAGCTGTTTCCATGCAAAATGTGTGTCAGACCAAAACTAAATACACTACGTTAATCAACACAAGCAAGATATTCACAAAAAAAAATGTCCCATATACCATAAGTTGATTTGTCAGATAATAAGAATATTATTCAGTACTCATCCTCGGCCAGTCACCCGTCAGCGGACATCTGCAGCCATCTCCCTACTTAATGCTGCTTAGCTCGTCTCGAACATCTCAACGGAGTGTTGACAGTTCCAAACTTCTTCCTAGATATGCGATGTCATCTATCGTGCTGATGCAAAAAGTTATAGGTTATTACACACTCGATTTCTGTCTACTAAATTCACCGTTTAGGTACTTATTTCCCCAAAACAGTCTGTTGGCAAATTGTCGATGATACTGGCCCTACAAAATTAGTACTGTGACTATCTATCACACTGAATTTACAACACATTTGTCTTAATAAAAATCTGTGTCCTCATGACACGCAAAGTACAAGTGCCTACGTCCTCAGACGCGCAAAACACAAGATGTCAACTTGTGTCCTCCGACACACAAAATAACGTCTGCCTACGTCCTCAGACGCACAAAATGTAATGTAATGTCTTGGCTCTTCACGTCACTTATAAATGAACTGGCCCTAGGTATCGATAGAGGGGGAAAATATATAAAAATTTCTCAAAATAATAGTGGTACAGGAATGAAACAAATATCACTGGACTCGTAAAATTGCGCAGGTCAAGAATATGCCCATTAATTCTAGAATCGATCGTAGAGATGTTGTCTAGCCGATCTCCCGCGTTAATGCTAGCTATCGCGTGCCCCAGCTAGACTTGGCGCGTTCATAAGCATCCATCTCCTATTGGTTCCACTAGTACGTTACCTTCGCGGTTTTTATCAGACCTCGGCCTAGTAGGAGTGTCCAGTAGTACCATCAGCCACTCACGTTACTGCATTATATTTTTTCTAGGCGCAAATAGTACAATGAACATGCCGCAAGCGTGTCTCACCACGCGTCCCTCCTATTCTGAGGTAGCCAGCACCTGTCCTTCTGAATCAACGATAGGCTCTTTCCTTTCATATTCCTTAAGTATTTAGCCTTTTGTCAAACTGCTGCAGGTATATCCCCACTGTCTCGAAGAAATGCTTGAAGTTTCCTCATCTTTGTCTGGCTATTTCATGACACTGGTGGAAATATTAATTAATTGTAGAAATAAAACATCGAATCATTTATCCATCCGAGGATAAAGGGTTCACAACTCCTTCACTCACAAAAATTCGAACTTAGGATAAAGTCGATTTTTTTAAAAAGACTTCCGTAGGCCATTTTGTTTTATTTCAGAATCACCCCTTTTCTATTACTTGGTCTAGCCGCTCCTGCCTTGAATGGCATTTACTCGTTTTATTTCCTGCTTGGACCTCACCCTCTGAGTCTGTTTGCGTGATGCGCAGATGCCTTAGGCAACACTCTGCCCGTCTCGTTAATGTTTGTCAACACCACCTCCACTTCCTCCTTCACGTGCCGTACTCAACTGCCCCCCGTCCATTTGGTTGATATAGGACGTCCATATATTTAAACTGCATCATTATTTCGGCGCTCCCATGGTTCACTTCTTCGATACGTCTTTAAATTGGCTGCATTGTAGACCGACATTGTTCCTGTGCTTAACTCTTTCACTCTGTACGCATTGTTTCCTAGGTTTCTTACAATAGAATAGGGTCCTACGAACTTTTCACAGAATTTGCTGAAGATCTTCTTCTCTGGATCAGATGTAGCGGGTCGTTTCACCAAAACGAACTGGTTGATTTCTAGATCACGGTGAAATCTCTTATTTCTCACTCGCCGTAATCTGCGATCTGCTTGTTTTCTCATGTAGGCTCTCGTTCTCTCTATTCGCAGGTCAGGTGCTATCATGGGATCTTGTGGGCAGTTAATGATGCTTTTCCACGTTCTCACTGGATACTCGTTTTTGTGTAAGACCATAGGGATCTGTCCTGTTGACTCGTGCCTGGTAGAATTCATGCATGTCTCCACATCCTTAATTTTATCCACCCACTTATGATGCTCATTGGGAATGAAGATTCTCAAGTACGATGTCACGGATTTTATTGCACGCTCACTTGGATTAGCTTGGGCATGTCGGATACTGCTTAAAACGTGTTTTATACCCATGTCCTCCATTCCTTTCTTGAATTCGGCGCTTGTAAAATAGCTACCGTGGTCTGATAAAATAAACTCTGGTTTTCCCATAGTTGGAATTACTCTAATGCGTATGCGGCTTAGTACTTGCTTAGATGTTGTTTTCTGGATGGGACACAATACTACGAATTTGGAGAATACATCCAGACAAACTAATAAATGGCGGCACCCTCGCCTCCCTTTCGGAATAGGACCGAAACTGTCGATTGCCAGCATCTCGCACGGCTTCTGAGGTAACAGTGGTTTAGGATACTGCCTCATTAAATAGTTATTGGGCTTTGTCCTCTGACAAGGATCACAAGTCGTAATGACGTCACATATGGTTGTTCTCATACGTGGCCATGTAAATGTCTCTCCTATTGTCGCTTCGCATTTGTCTAATCCGACGTGTCCATAACTTTCGTGAGTATGCCATGTCAATCCTCGCTGTAAAGATGCAGGTACTAGTATGCGTAACTTGGTGTGGTCATTATCTACCCATTTGTGCAGCAAATTGTTGACATAAACGTATCTTCCTTCATTGGCTTTCGCTTCTCGAAATGCAGGTGTTCCTGTAGGTAGCTGCTTTCTAAAGTATTGAATTAATAGCATCATCCATGGTTCCGCTTCCTGTTCTCGCTGGATCTCACGCAACTCCTCCAAGAATTCCCGGTCCTTCGGTGTTAACTCCAAGTGTTGTACCATCGCTGTTTCTTCAACATCAGGCTCTGGGTTCCTGCTGAGCGCATCCGGGATCTCGTTCATCTTCCCTGGGCAATGTTCAATCTCAATGCTAAACTGCTGAATATATATAGACCAACGTGTCACCCGTTCGCTTGCCATCGACGTCTTAAACAAGAATGTTAGTGCCTTGTGATCGGTCCTGACAACAATGGGGTATCCATAAATTATTCGTTTCCATTGTTGCAGCGCATGAAGGATGGCCAACAGCTCTAGTTCCGTTACAGTATAATTGCGCTCGTGCTTACGCAATTTTCGGCTGACAAATGCCAAATATGTTTTATGTTGCAGGTTAGCTGGATCTTCTTGGTAGAGCATGGCACCTATACCAATTAGTGAAGCATCCGCTTGGATTATAAATTTGTGCTTGAAGTCTGGATATCCTAACTTAATGCAGTTTTCCAGTAGCTGTTTTGTTGCTTGGAACGCCTTCTCACACTCCGCATTCCACAACCATTTATTATTCTTTTTTAGCATTTCCTGCATTGGGGCTACAGTCTCCGTGTAACCTGGACAGTTTTCCTTAAAGAATCCCGATACGCCTAAGAAAGCCCGAATGTGCTTGACTCTCGTTGGTGTAGGGAAATTCTTTATCGCTTCGATCTTAGCTGGGTTTGGCTTCACTCCCTCCTTGTCAATGATGTGACCCAAATATAAGATCTCGCTCTTGAAGAAATGCGATTTCTTCAGGTTTACTTTGAAATTTGATGCATTAAGGTTGCCTAATACAGTATCTAAATTTTCCATGTGAATTTCAATGTTGTCGGATGCCAGCAGAATGTCATCAATGTAACGCACCGTCATCTCCTTAACCTCCTCGGTTAGATTCCGATCCAGGGCTCGGATTAAAGCACAGCCCGCAGTTTTGACTCCGAAGGGCATTCGGACGAAGTAGAACGTTTGGTTATCGAATAAGAAGCCAGTTAGAAGCTGTGACTTCTCATCCAATTCAATATGGTGGAAACTGGACGTCAAGTCTACTGATCAATAAATGCTCTTGTTCCTAACGCCTTTTAGTACGTCTCTGATAATTGGCGCTCTGTTATACTCAGGAAAAATGAGTCTCATGTTGAGATTTCTGGCATCTAAACAAAGTCTAATAGATCCATTTGGTTTTGTGACTGCCATAATCGCATTTAGATAAGGTGTAGGTGTCTTCCTTATCATTCCAGCTTGTAACATCTCATCTATAATGACCTTGACTTGACCACGATATTTTTCCGGAATTGGGTACAATCTACTTTTGAAAGGTGACCAATCCTCGACTTGCATTGAATATTTGAAATTTATTATTTTCCCAGGTACTGTATCGAATACTGCTTTGTGCTTCCTTAAAATCTCTTCCAATTGTTTTCTATGTTCACCCCCAAGTTGAATGTCATTGAGCTGCTCCTGTAGTAACTCTTCAAATTGTGCATCACTGTCATCTCCTTCTGTTAGTAAAGACCATATCTCCTGGGATTCACTCTCCTCATCTAGTTCCACAACAGCTCCTTCTATGATGTTATCTTCTGCCTTTCGTATCTCCTCTTCCGTCTCTTCCGATATTGCTTCCTATGCCCAAGAATTTACATCTCTTCCGGTAGTGATTTCATCCATATGCAATTCCACGTTCTTCAGTTGATCTTACTCTCTAAAACTGACTGTATTCTTGTGCAAATCTATCACTGCTTGATAGTCACAAATGAAATTTGCACCAAGAATTATATTAAAATTCATCTTTGCCATGATAATGAACGTTTGCCCAAAAGTGTGTTCCAATATGTTCAACTCTAAGAATGCCTGACGTTTACAAGTGACGGTGCGTTCAGGAATAACACCCCTCACTTTTAGTTGCGGTACGGGAATCACAGGAATATTCTGACTCCGTCCCAACTCTCGAACCAAGGCCTCCGATACCAGACTGATCTGCGACCCCGTATCCAATAAACATCTTATATTAATTCCACCAATACTCGCGTAAATAATGGGTAACTGCCTAATTTCATCGTTCCGTGGTTTCACCGTCTCCTCCAGGCAATCTTCTGGCAAAGCAATCCATTCTTGTATGTTCGCTACTATCCATCCATCTTCAACTTCCGACTGTTGCGTTTGTAGACTGTCTCCTTTATCCAAATTTAGTTTTTTTTTAGCTCCACTGCGACTTCCATTATCCTTTTGTCGCCCACGCCCCTGACATTCGTCTTGTCTCAGTAGACTTCCAGCTTCCTCAGTATGTGTATCTGGATTCTTCATGTTCCCAATGGCTTTTTCCCATCGTCCTTGCTCTCCACCTTGACTAGCGTGTAATTCCTCTAGGTAATTTTTTGATTGAGCGTGCCTATCATCCCAGTCATTTCGATAATTACGTGCCTCTCCTTGATTTTGATCTCTCCTTCCTTTCCATCTTTGATTAGCATTGTAATCACCGTATCTTCCATAAGGCCCCTCATTTCTTCGATTTTCACGCCATTGCTGATACCCTCTCTGTTGATATCTATTGTTGCCTTGATATGACCTATTGTTATAATTATTCTCGTTACGCTGGTACGGTCTGTTTTCTACCTCTTCCTGGTTTCGCCTCGGTGTGGATGTGCTTGTATTTGTACCCTGCGTTTTAGTGTTCATCTGTTTCGGTTTTATAACCTCTGTCGTATTTACTAACTCCAGTTGTCTTCCTCCTCTATAATGGTTATGAGATGTAGTCTCATCTATCTGGCGTAATATCTGTTCTGCATGTAAGGCCGTACTAACGTTCGCTGCGACTAATAATTGTTGCACGTTGACAGGTAACTGCCGCGCTATAGTCATCACCAGATCCGCTTCATTCAAAGGGTAATCAAGATCGCGAAATTTTAGCATTTGCATGATAAAGAAATCGGAGTATTTTGTTTGCTGGGTAGTTTGGTACTTCCTAGAATAAAGCTCCATCCTTAAACTCTGTTGCAGTGCCGGAGACCAATATTTGCGCAGAAACGCGATTTTGAAATCTGCCATAGTTCCAAATGTATATTTGAAGCTTAAAAACCATGTAAGGACATTTCCTGACAAAAATCTCTCCATCATCCTTAACCTACGTGCTTCAGGTACCCCAGTATCATTGTAATGATCTTCAATTTCTTTAATGAATGCTTTAGGTGTCACCCCTGAGTTCTCCGTGTACTTCTGCGGTTTATAATCGTTCGATCGAATTACTTGGATAAGTTGTGTGGGCTGATGACCGTCATGTGGCGGGGAACTCCTTTCAACATTCTTGTGAAATCCCTCCGTGTTTGTCGTTAATGGGCTCTCTGTCTGAGTTTGACTTCCTGCTGTGCTTGTCGCCTCCGGGCTACTTGAGTCATCCTGCTTATCTTTAGTCGTTTTAAATATCGAGGATTGTCCCAGCGACCTTAGTTCAGCTTTAATGATCCTGTCTGTTTGTTCTTTAAGTATACTCTTATTTTCCTGTTCTAATGCTTGAATACGAGTATGATTTTCGCCTACTGTCTTAATGATGGTTAATCTTTCCTCTTTAGAATCGATATTCATTTTTCGCCAATCTTTTCTTATTTGCTCCTTAATTGTGCTTACTTTCTCCTCAATCTGGCTTTTAGTGTCATCCTGATTGCTTTCTATCTGGCTCAGCCTATCTTCCAATCTCGCGCTATTATCGTCGATGGTACTCTTTAATTGATCCTGATCCGCTTCTAGGCTTTTCCATTGCTCCGCTGGTTTTATTTCGAGACGGTCCATATCTTTAATTATGCCGGATATATTTTCATCTACCGCTGATAATTGTTGCTGATTGACCTTGCCGCTTTTTTCCATTTCCTTAAATCGTCCTTCCATCTTATCCTGAGCTATCTTGACCTTGCTCGTACTCATAGTGCATGTTAGTTCAATTTCCTCTAATTTACCTAAAACCGTTTCATCCAGAATGCTAAGTTTTTGATCAAAAATAATTTCCATTTTCTTAATCTGATCTAATTGTTTTTCATTGTTTTTACTAACATCTAGGGCCAGCAATACCATTTGTTGATTAGTGTGATCCTTCATCTCTGCGGTTAACGAAGCTAATTGGTTCGTGTTTTTAACATTCTGCGCCTCTAACTGCGAATTGATAGTGTCTTTGATTTCACTTTTTAATAATCTAGCTTGTTCCGCCTGATATTCATTTTGTTCAATCCTACTGTTGTTTAATTGTGTCCGCAATGATTCACTTTGTTCAGATAGTTTAGTGTTTAGTGATTCACTTTGTTCGGATAGTTTAGTTTTTAGTGATTCACTCTGCTCAGACAATTTGTTTATAGACTCACTTTGTTCTAACATACTATTGTTTATTGATTCACTTTGTTCGGATAGTTTAGTGTTTAGTGATTCACTTTGTTCGGATAGTTTAGTTTTTAGTGATTCACTCTGCTCAGACAATTTGTTTATAGACTCACTTTGTTCTAACATATTATTGTTTATTGATTCACTTTGTTCTAACATACTATTGTTTATTTGTTCGGATAATTTAGCGTTTAATGATTCACTCTGTTCAGCCAATTTAGTGTCCAACAATTCCTGTGTCCTCCTAGCAGCATTTTCAATGATTTCTTGAATCTGTTGCACTGTTGCCATGTTATACACTTTATATGAGACATTAGGGAAATGGCATAAAGCAATGCCCCCTGACACACACATACAATCCTAATGCACATTTAATTCCTTTACCCTACTCAGTTCATTTATAATTTACATTTAATCCCACTAGTCAATCGCATCTCTGAGTGGTTCTAATTTTACTCAATTTAATTTAAACCCAAACACATATTCAGTCATTAAATTGTTATCCTGATCTGATATTAACAACAGACACATTAACCAAATATTAATTGTCTGTTTAAACGCCACTGGCCTTCCTATTACCTTCATGGAGTTTGACTTTCTATCACAAATCTAGTTTTAACTTTTATCATTGGGCGCCCGATATCACGTATATTACTTTTACTTTAATTCAATAGACAAAAATGTGAACCGTATTTTACATTGCAAACTCCTGATTTTAATTTATATTTCACACAGTTGGCAGTATCCTCTTCGCCTCAATTACTTTTAATAAAATATCACTTTCCGGTGATTAAAATACTGTCATATCTGCCTCCACTTGTGGCATGCCAGTTTTACTTACATACGCCAACTAAATGTGTTCCAGCAGCGAACCAGCAACAAAAATACACCTTCATTGTTGCGTCAACTTGTAATCCCAACTACGCTTACATTGACATGTGCAATTTCTTTGCCGCTACACCACAGTGAACCGCCCCACGCTTGGCCGCCAGTTTACCTCCTATGAATCCTTCAGTATCGCAGTGTTTATATGCAAGAATCTTTAACAAGGGGTCGCGCTCAGTTCATAGTGTGATATACGTTCGCCAAACAACATGCTCTACTGAGGGAAGGGTCATAGGATTAAAACTATAATTAAGAAGGGAAGTGACAAGACGTAAAATAATAACATAATTTAATGACTAATGGTGCATAAATTAATATAAATGACAACAATATTATTCCTCCCTGAATCTTCCCATGACAGAAATATATATAACGTTGAGGGATCAGACGGATCACCTCCTCATAAAAATGTGGATCCAAGTTCCACCAACTTGCATCAGGATTTTATGTACGCGTAATGACTAACTACGAGGGATGAGTACTTGGATGACTGTTCGTTTACATCGGGTAACAGCCACGGTGCTTACGAACAATCATCTCGTAAATCAACGTTTACGGATATAGGACACAACACTAATAAAAACCTTTAAATTAATGTTGACACACAATCTAATATCTAATATTTACAGGAATCTCCCTCGAGACCCTCTCCCAGTGAGATAGCTCATCTGACAACGAGCTTGCCTGCAAGGCCAAAATGCTCAAACAAACAAACAAACAAGGAAAACACAGTGCCGCACGTGACCACTCGGAGTCACTGACACAAGACTAAAAAAAATAAACCAACAACAAACAAAAACACATGCCTCACGGCTGACATTATTTTACAAGAATAGAAAAAATTGCGATAAGATAACGCTTCGGATATTATAATGATTCGTAGGCAACTCCCATTTATTTAAACAATTTTTATCATCGATCAGTTCTTATTCTGTATTTCAACTATTAATACGGAGCCAACATGTACTCCACTAATGACCTCGATGCAATCTGTTCAGCCCGCCTTGTGAAAACAGGTTCCCCCCCTTCCTCTCAACTCTTGTCATCATCCAGCCCCAGTGTGTAAAAATAACTTGACCAACTGTCCCGTTATCTCGTAGAATCAACAGCAACAAATCTTAACCATATGCACATATGGCAAGACATTAATCGATATAGTCACATACGCCCTCGCAAGGTCACAATATGGACTCGGCACCAAGCTGACAGAAATCAGTCTACGCTGAAATTCCCGCTTGTAATGACCAATAAAACACACACACACTCATTGCTGGGAATGACATAACACTTTTCACACAGGTCGGTTGAATCAGATGCTCACAAATTATTTAGGAATATTAAAACCTATGAGAGAGCTAAATGCTATTCGCCACAACTCACATTGCTCCAAAGGCAATAAACTTAATGAATCTGATCAATAATAAACACTACAAAGATCAATTTACCCACCAATCTACTTTATGATTATATTATTTCAGTCCTACTTCTGAAACACAACATATCTCCGAGAGACGTTTCTTAACCGCATTGCGTAAACATATGCGAACACGGTCGTCCACATAGCCACGTTAATTAAAACAAACAAACAAGGACCTACGTCTACGAACAATTGTGCGAGCTGTTTCCATGCAAAATGTGTGTCAGACCAAAACTAAATACACTACGTTAATCAACACAAGCAAGATATTTACAAAAAAAATATGTCCCATATACCATAAGTTGATTTGTCAGATAATAAGAATATTATTCAGTACTCATCCTCGGCCAGTCACCCGTCAGCGGACATCTGCAGCCATCTCCCTACTTAATGCTGCTTAGCTCGTCTCGAACATCTCAACGGAGTGTTGACAGTTCCAAACTTCTTCCAAGATAAGCGATGTCATCTCTCGTGCTGATGCAAAAATTTATAGGTTATTACACACTCGATTTCTGTCTACTAAATTCACCGTTTAGGTACTTATTTCCCCAAAACAGTCTGTTGGCGAATTGTCGATGATACTGGCCCTACAAAATTAGTACTGTGACTATCTATCACACTGAATTTACAACACATTTGTCTTAATAAAAATCTGTGTCCTCATGACACGCAAAGTACAAGTGCCTACGTCCTCAGACGCGCAAAACACAAGATGTCAACTTGTGTCCTCCGACACACAAAATAACGTCAGCCTACGTCCTCAGACGCACAAAATGTAATGTAATGTCTTGGCTCTTCACGCCACTTATAAATGAACTGGCCCTAGGTATCGATAGAGGGGGAAAATATATAAAAATTTCTCAAAATAATAGTGGTACAGGAATGAAACAAATATCACTGGACTCGTAAAATTGCGCAGGTCAAGAATATGCCCATTAATTCTAGAATCGATCGTAGAGATGTTGTCTAGCCGATCTCCCACGTTAATGCTAGCTATCGCGTGCCCCAGCTAGACTTGGCGCGTTCATAAGCATCCATCTCCTATTGGTTCCACTAGTACGTTACCTTCGCGGTTTTTATCAGACCTCGGCCTAGTAGGAGTGTCCAGTAGTACCATCAGCCACTCACGTTACTGCATTATATTTTTTCTAGGCGCGAATAGTACAATGAACATGCCACAAGCGTGTCTCACCACGCGTCCCTCCTATTCTGAGGTAGCCAGCACCTGTCCTTCTGAATCATCGATAGGCTCTTTCCTTTCATATTCCTTAAGTATTTAGCCTCTTGTCAAACTGCTGCAGGTATATCCCCACTGTCTCGAAGAAATGCTTGAAGTTTCCTCATCTTTGTCTGGCTATTTCATGACGCTGGTGGAAATATTAATTAATTGTAGAAATAAAACATCGAATCATTTATCCATCAGAGGATAAAGGGTTCAATACATCATGGCAGCCATGTACAATGCAAAGAGTGTCGGAGCAAGCACACAACCTTGTTTCAAACCGTGTGTGCTTGGAAACAGATCGGATACAGAGTTACCATGAAGAATCTTCCCAGACATTCCATCACGAAGAGCTTGAACTAATTCCACATAGCGATCTGGACATCCAAAGTGCGCTAATACTTTCTACATAGCAGATCTTGATACTGAATCAAAGGCTTTTTCCAGGTCATAGAAAACTAAATACAGAGGCTCATGTTGCTCTCTGCACTTTTCCTGGAGTTGTCTGGCACAGAATATCATGACTGTTGTGCCCCTGGATGTTCAAGAAAACACATTGAGACTCGGGAAAAATCCTCTCCGAGATATTTTGGAGCCGGCTTAGTAGAATTCTTGCGAGAAATTTATCTGCAATGGATAATAGCGATATACCACGGTAGTTCCCACACACACTATGATCGCCTTTCTTGAAGATAGTGATGATAGCATTCTTCAAGTCACCAGATACTTCTCCAGTTTCCCAAATTAAGAGGATAAGTGTAAAAAGTCAAGTCTTCAAAGCCATACCTCCACTATGTAACAACTCCAGAGGAATGTTATCAGGACCAGGAGCCTTTCTCGGCCTTAGTTGATTGAGTGCTTTGGTGAAATCTCGGAATGTCGGCGGAACCGACATCCATGGATGTTGGGGCTGCTGAGGGACGTTGAGAAGAAAGTCCTCGGCAACATTGGAAGCACGGTTTAGAAGTGCTGAGAAATGTTTCATCCAACGCTCCAAAATTTTTCCATGATCAGTTAAAATGGCGGACTTTTCAGCAGTTTTCAATGTACCTGATGATGATCGGATTGGACCGTATACCTCCTTTATGCCTGCATAGAAGTTTTGCAAGTCACGGCCATCAGATAATCTTTGCAGTTCGTCAGCTTTTCACTGCCACCAGTTGTTCTTTATTTCCCTGATTTGTGCCTGACATTTCCCCTTAAATTGCACGAATTGCGATTTTTTCACACTGGAAGACGGATCTTGAAGAAAGGATAGAAGGGCTTCCTGTTTGGCATTGATGAGACACATCATTTCATCATTATTTTCATCAAACCAGTCTTGTCTTTTGTTCTTCACAAAACCAATTGTCTCCTCAGATGACTCAGTGATGACCATCTTCAGCGTGACCCATTCCTGTACTACACTATTTTTAGCCTATTTTCAATTTTGAAAAAATAGGCTTATGAGATCACCTTTTGTCCGTGTGTGTGTGCGTGTGTGTGTGTGTGTGTGTGATTCGTGTGTGTGTCCCCCCCTAATAAAATCTAAACGGCTGGAGCGATTTCAATGAAACTCGGTATGTTCATAGCACTATTCCCGGCGACCTCGACCGTGCCCTTCAAATTTTGTTACGTCTCACCAATGCAAAATGGCGGCTGTGCGAAATATTTCACTAGCATTCAATATCTCCGAAACTATTACCGATATCGCCATGAAATTGTGTACGGTGATAAACGGTACTACTAGAAGTTCACCTATGAGACTTTCAAAACCTGGTGACTACAAAACCAACATGGCGGTCAAGCGAAGTTGAGACTTTTAAATAGACTTTTCTCGCGATTTAACTATCCACACGTAATGAAACTTGGTACAATAAATGTTTATACACATTGTAATGCACTGGAGTCTAATTTAGATCAATTGTTTACATAACTTCAAAATGGCGGCTGTGCGAAATATTTCACTGACATTCTATATCTCCGAAACTATTACAGATATCACCTTGCAATTTTGTACGGTGATAAAGGGTACTGATACAAGTTTACCTATGTATATTTCATAAACTTGTAAAGTAGAAAACGAACATGGCGACCAAGCGAAGTTGAGACTTTTAAATAGACTTTTCTCACGATTTAACCATCCAAACGTAATGAAACTAGGTACAGCAAGTGTTTATACACATAGTAATGCACTGGAGTCTAATTTAGTTCAATTGTTTACATAAACTCAAAATGGCGGCTGTGCGAAATATTTCACTGACATTCTATATCTCCGAAACTATTACAGATATTACCCTGCAATTTTGTACGGTGATACAGGGTACTGGTACAAGTTTATCTATGTATACTTCATAAACTTGTAAAGTAAAAAACGAACTTGGCGACCAAGCGAATTTGAAGTATTTTAATAGACTTTTCTCGTGATTTAACTCTCTGAGCGCAGTGAAATGTGGTACAGTAAATGATTTTGGAGATTGTAATGCACTGCCATCTAATTTAAATCAATTGTTTACATAACCTCAATATGGCGGCTGTGCGAATTTTTTAAATTAAGTTTTTTATTTCTTGTGTCGTAATCATGCGATCGAAGTGAAAGTTTGAATAATGAACCAAGGCAATAATTGTCCTTGAATGGTACATAATTCTATGGCCTATACATATAACAATCCTAAATGGCGAGCTTCCGAAATATTTAGACGGTTCTCAATATCTATGAATCTTTTACAGCAACCAAACTGAATTTGTTTTATGTTCATAGAGACTATGAACATATGTTCACCTATAGGACTTTCATTAACCTGGTGAGCACAAATCCAACATGGCGGCGACGCGAAGTATAAATATTTAAATGGACGATTCTCGCGAATTAACTATCCGAGTGCTGTGAAACGTTGCACGTTTAATGCTTATACAAATGTTGATCCACTGGCATCTAATTTATTTCAATTGTTTGCATAATCACAAGATGGCTGCTGTGCGTAGTTTTAAAAACTCGTTTTTACTTCTTGTGTTCTAATCATGCGATTGAAGTTTGAATACCACACGTACACAATAATCTTAATGTAATAGTACAAAAATAAAAATCCAACCTGGCGACAATCTGAAATATTTAGACGGTTCTCAATATCTACGAATCTGTTACAGCAATTAAACTGAAATTTTGTATGTTGTCAGAAGAAATTAACATGAGCAGGATATATGAAAATAGGCTGTATAGTTCTTTACGGAACTACTTGTTGCTAACTGGTTGACAAGCCAGCTTATTTGCAATTTCATTTCTGTAATCTGTAGCAATTGATTTTACTTGCTGTTTAAAAGTGTCAAATTTCTGTCTGACCATATTAACACAGATTAAAATTTACAAGTTTGGAATGGAATTTAAAATTTAGAGGTGGATACCTAAATTTGAAAAGACCGAAAATAAATGAAACAAAAATAAAAAAACAATAATTATAAACAAGATGTTCAGTAAAGAACATATAGCCTACTTTCTCCTAAATGCATGGGTATTGTTACAACTCTTTGTCCTTTTCAAGGAGTATGATTAAATGTTGGTTGTAGTAGCTTGTTGAAATACAACGTGCTATAGGGATATTAAACATGAATATGAGGTGCCCTTTGCTAGTGCTACCTCTGTACCAAATTTCGTTCAATTCGGTTTCACCGTGTTCGAATTGATAGGGGGAATCGATTTGCACACATACTTGGCCACCATCTGCAAACTATTGGGCTGATGTTCTTGCAGTTTGGTCTGAATATGTTTCCCACATAAAGATATGGTGTTGCAAAATTTGGTGGAGACTAGATTATTAGGTTGGTCGTAATTACATTTTAGCTTTTAACATTTGGGTGGCCGCGATTACGTTTCCGTCAAGATAGCGGTGATATAAAACATGACACTGAGGTGACCTTTGCTAGTGCTACCTCTGTACCAAATTTCGTTCCATTCGGTTTAACCGTGTTCGAATTGATAAGAGGAATCGATTTTCATACAAAGATGGCCGCCATCGGCAAAATATTAGGCTGATGACCTATTAGTTTGGTCAAAGGATGCTCCCTCCATAAAGGTATGTTGTTGCTAAATTTGCTAGAGATCGGATGATTAGGCTAATCGTAATTTGATTTAAGCTTTGAACATTTGTGTGGCCGCCATTACGTTTCCGTCAAGACGGCGGCGATATAAAACATGACACTGAGGTGCCCTTTGTTAGTGCTACCTCTGTACCAAATTTGGTTCCATTTGGTTCCACCGTGTTCGAATTAATAGGGGAAATCAATTTTGACATAAAGATGGCCGCCACCCGCAAACTATTAGGCTAATAACCTATTAGATTGGTCAAAGGATGCTCCCTCCATAAAGGAATGTCGTTGCAAAGTTTGGTAGAGATCGGATGGTTATGTTAGTCAAATTTAACTTAAGCTTTGAACATGTGTGTGGCCGCCTTTACGTTTCTGTCAATATGGCGGCGATATAAATCATGACACTGAAATGCCCTTTGCTAGTGCTAGCTCTGTACCAAATTTCGTTCCATTCGGTTCCACCGTGTTCGAATTAATAGGGGAAATCAATATTGACATAAAGATGGCCGCCACCCGCAAACTATTAGGCTAATAACCTATTAGATTGGTCAAAGGATGCTCCCTCCATAAAGGAATGTCGTTGCAAAGTTTGGTAGAGATGGGATGGTTATGTTAGTCAAATTTAACTTAAGCTTTGAACATTTGTGTGGCCGCCATTACGTTTCTGTCAAGATGGCGGCGATATAAAACATGACACTGAGGTGCCCTTTGCTAGTGCTACCTCTGTACCAAATTTCGTTCATTCGGTTCCACCGTGTTCGAATTAATAGGGGAATCAATTTTGACATAAAGATGGCCGCCATCCGCAAACTATTAGGCTAATGACCTACTCATTTGGTCAAAGGATGCTTCCTCTATAAAGGTATGTTGTTGCAAAATTTGGTAGAGATCTGATGATTAGGTTAATCGTAATTTGATTTAAGCTTTGAACATTTGTGTGGCCGCCATTACGTTTCCGTCAAGATGGGGGCGATATAAAACATGACACTGAGGTGCCTTTTGTTAGTACTACCTCTGTACCAAATTTCGTTCCAATCGGTTGCACGGTGTTCGAATTAATAGGGGGAATCGATTTTCACACAAAGATGGCCGCCATCCGCAAACTATTACGCTGATGAGCTATTAGTTTGGTCAAAGGATGCTCCCCCCATATAGGTATGTTGTTGCAAAATTTGGTAGAGATCGGATGATTAGGTTAGTCGTAAATTGATTTAAGCTTTGAACATTTGTGTGGCCTCCATTACGTTTCCGTCAAGATGGCGGCGATATAAGACATGACACTGAGGTGCCTTTAGTTAGTACTGCCTCTGTACCAAATTTCGTTCCATTCGGTTGCACCGTGTTCGAATTAATAGGGGGAATCGATTTTCACACAAAGATGGCCGCCATCCGCAAACTATTACGCTGATGGCCTATTTGTTTGGTCAAAGGATGCTTCCCCCCATAAAGGTATGTTGTTGCAAAATTTGGTAGAGATCGGATGATTAGGTTAGTCGTAATTTGATTTAAGCTTTGAACATTTGTGTGGCCGCCATTACGTTTCCGTCAAGATGGCGGCGATATAAAACATGACACTGAGGTGTCCTTTGCTAGTGCTACCTTTGTACCAAATTTCGTTCAATTTGCGCTCACCGTGTTCGAATTGATAGGGGGGGACAGACATTCAGAGTACACACACTGACACACACACAGACTCACACACACACATACACACACACAGACAGACACACTGTTTTTGCCCTGTGTTGATCTCATAAGTCTACTTTCATTTTTTGCAAAAATCGAAAGTAGGCTAAAAATCAACAAAAATTACGGAAGAACAAAAAAAACGAACAAGTCGTTGAGTAAATGTTCACAGGAAAATTTAGATTGCTGGCCCTAACACACTCTCACTTATAAAGCGGATGATGAGATCAGTAGCACCGCGTCATAGGCAAATATAAGTTTCAGTGTCATCTGCAAACCAAGGTTTCTTCGTAAGTCAGCAAGTTCAAAACACTCGGTTAAAATCTGGGCCACGTTTAAAACGGTTCCTCAGGTAAAAAGTGGGGGTCTTCCCTTCTCATTAGGTACGACTAGATGAACTATACTTAGCCTACACAAAATAACGGACTCCCTCCGTGACCGGAAAGAGCTCCGCCACACGCGAGTAGTTTCCTTGATCGCTCTCAGTTTACTGGGCTGTGTGTCAGCTAGCCACTGACTATCCCAAAATGCTTGTCGGCATAACTGAGAGCGATTATCTCTAGCGGGTACCTCCATTGGTCGAGGTGGTAGTGATACCGCCTCTTTTGCAGCTTGATCCGATATTTCATTACCCGCAATTCCCATGTGGCTTGGAAGTCACAGAAAGGTGATTCGAGTGTCAGCGCGGCACAACCCGGCTAGTAGGTCGTGGATTTGCTGCACTAGGGGGTGTTGCGGGAAACATGTAGCAATTGACTGTGACGAACTCAAAGAGTCGGTACACTCGAGAAAGTGGATTCGTGCATCCTGTAGTGCACACTGCAGAGCTTCATAGATGGCAACGAGCTCCGCAGTAAACACACTACAGGCCTCAGGCAAAGAGATCTTGATATTTGCACAATCAATAAGGTAAGCACAACCCACTTTCTCGTCCAACTTCGAACCATCTGTGTATAGAATGCCAGCGTCCGGTAATTTGTGAACTATGTTTTGGAACTGCCCCTGATAAGCGGAGGCATCTACACCGAGGTCCTAAGTTGAATACGGACGCGGGAATTGCTACGGAGGCACATCGCTAGGTGTCCGGATCATACAGGGACCTACAGCCACACGAGCTATCGAGTCTAATACCCACCGGTCGAGAGGCACGAGGCTGGTTGGCGTACATCTGGTGGTATAGGTTACTGAAGAGAGCTTGATAGCTCAGATGTTGCGGCATTTGACGCACATTGGCAGCATATGCCAAAAGCGTATGTTGGCGTCTATAATTTAGAGATGGAACACCCGATTCGCCGAGTAGGCTGGGTATCGAGCTGGTCCGGAAGGCACCGATACCCAGCCTAACGCGACTATAATGGATACTGACCAGCATTTTCAAGGTTGCCGGCCTTGCTGAACCGTATGCCGCAGAACCATAGTCTAGCCGGAACTAGACGATGGCTTGGTAGAACCGTAGCAGCACCGCACGGTCAGCCCACCACGTAGTGCCACTCAGAAACTTGAGCATGTTCAATTTCCTGAGACACGTCGCTTTAAGTTGCCGTATATGGGGCTGCCACGTTAATGTGCCGTCAAAATGGAGCCCCAGGAAGCGATACATGTCAACCAACGGCAACGCAGCATCACTGAGATGTAGTTCAGGGTGTAAATGTAGCCTTTGGAGCCGACAAAAATGGACGACGGAGGCTTTGGCTGCTGAAAAAAGTAATCCACCCCACCTGTCGACCCGGTTGATAGCTAGCTGCAATTTCCGTTCCACGATTGCCATACTTCCAGATCTGTAAAGCAGAGATAAATCGTCTACATACAGCGTGGATCCACCGTGGGCCCGCCAGCGGCAACTATGCCGTTTATGGCAACCACGAACAAGGTGACACTCTGCATTGAACCCTGAGGAACTCCATTTTCTTGGGTATAGTATTTCGATAATGTCCTACCGCCCCTTACATGGAAGAGTCGGACGGACATGAAATTCGCAATGAAAGTCGGTAGATTACAACGGACTTCCCAGGCGTGAAGGGTGGAAAGGATCGATAAGCGCCATGTGGTGTCGTAGGCTTTCTCGAAGTCAAAGAAAACCGTGACTTGTGCTGATTTTGGAGAAATGCCTCCTCTATGACGCTCTCAAGTGGCGCAAGATGGTCGGTGGTGGACCTATGAGAGCGAAATCCACACTGGCACTCAGACAGGAGACCTCTCTCTTCCAAGAACCACACCAGTCGACGGTTTACCATCTTCTACAGCAGCTTACATTGGCCATTTGTCAGACAAATGGGCCTATAGCTGCTGACGAGCTTGGCATCCGTTACAGCCTTAGGAATCAGTGTCACGATCCCCTCTTCTCATTGGGAAGGAAACTGCGCTCCAATCAATATACGATTAAAGAGGATCAACAGTTGTTTTATACTGGATTCGCACAGATGTTTTAACATTTGTTATGTATGTTATCCAGTCCAGGAGCCGTATCCCTGCACAGTGCAAGCGCAGTGCGCAGTTCCCATTCAGTGAATGGTGCATTGTAGGATTCCGAAGCAACAGTGGCAAATGACAAGAGGTGAGCCTCTGCCTCCCGCTTCTGAGTCAGAAATGTTGCATCGTAACTTCCAGAGCAGGATACATCAGAGAAGTGAGATCCAACACTGTTGACAATGGTGAGATGGTCCGTGATGATGTCTCCGTTGAAGGAGATTCCGGGTATCGTCAATGATGTCGGGAGTCCGGAGATCTGACGAAGCTTAGTCCACACTTGAGATGAAGGAGTATGCGCCGTCATAGATGACACATACTTCTCCCACGTCGTTTTCTTACTCTCCTGAGTCAGAAATCCGGTCTAGCACGTATCCTTTTGAAGGTGATAACTTTGGCATTAGTGTTTTCCCTCCGATAGCATTTGAAAGCACGTCGACGATCCTTAATGACTGCAGCAATTTCGGCTCTCCACCATGGGACAAGCTTCCAGCTGGAGTTGCCGGTTGAGGAAGGAATTGTTTCCTATGCCGCAGCCAAAATACCATTCGTTATGTGAATGGTATGACCTTCGACAGTCTCATAGGTCTCTTCAGCAAACACCACCCTTGCCGTGAAAGTTGGCCAATCAGCCCAACGGAGAAGCCATCGGCTTGGTAATTCGACGGCTGTATCGGAAGAGTAACGATAATCGGGAAATGGTCACTATTACAAAGGTTGTCGTGTACACCCCACTCTAGCAGAGGAATCAGCACACGACTACACAAGGTGAAGTCGACACTCGAAACAGTGCCCTGTGCAACAGAGAAGTGCGTAGGTTCCCCTGTGTTCAACAAACACAGGTCCAGCCGCCTGATCAGTCTCTTAAAATCTCTCCCTCTACCGCTAGTGATAATGGACCCCCAGATAGTGTTGTGGGCATTAACATCTCCCTGAAGTAGAAATGGTGGGGGAAGCTGAGAGACTAGATCCACCAGCTGGTTGTAATCCAGTTGAGAATCAGGGGGGATGTACACGTTACATACTGTTGCCATTATTGTCAACGAAGTACGAACTTCAACTGCTTCTAGCTGTGAGCGCTGCGGCAAGTCTTCACTAAAGAGGCTAGAGTGGACGAGAGTGTAGACGCCACCGGCCGCCACAGCTCCATCCACCTGGTCTTTATAGAAGAGTTTTAAGTGACGCATTGTTGTCTCATGTCCAGGACGAAACCTGGAATCTTGGAGACAGGCAATGGTTGCCGAAGACGAATATATTAGTTAACGTAACTCAGTGAGATGACCAGAATAGCTGTTACAGTTCCATTGTAATAGTGCCATTGTGTGGACTTAAGTAGAAGTAATCTTCTACATAAGCTTCACCGTTTGCCACCCTTCCCCTTCTCTAGGTGGAGATGATGGGATAGGAGAGCACACCTCAATCTCCACATCTCCGTCCGTAGACGAAGATAATTGAGGGAGCGCTCTCTTGGAAAGTGCGCAATGTTCGTCGGACTTACACATTCTCGCTCTTGAGGATGAGCGAGAGCAGTGTCCAGAGGCCTGCTCACGGTCCGAAGATTGTGTGTCCGTCCCCGACACGTCCAGATGGTTTTTTTCTCGACTGGCGCTGACGTCTGTTTGGGGAACTGGGTGCCCCTTTCCTTTTTGACGCCAGATTCTTGCTAATCATGGCTGCTCCTGCTGGCACCGCTCAACTGATGGTAGTGGGAGCGGATGGGTTAGCAGCCTTGTTAGCAGGAGAGTTAGAGACACAGCGATGCACCGTGTCTCTCTTCTCCGCCGGTGATATTTTCCTCTTATGCGGGAGTTCCTCCACACTAACGCGTTTGGCTTCTGCCGGCTTCGCTCCCATGATGGTTGTGGGAGCGGACGATCCAGCAGAAACTGGTACCATCCCATCTGCAGAAGGGCGAGAGAGTGGGCGACGCACCGTCTCCCTCTTCTCCCCTATCTTTTTCGTATCAGGTAGGCTGGAAGGAGGACCAGCTCCGGTCGGCAAAGTCTTCTTTCACCCTTTAGCTGGGGAAGACTTGTTCGCCGATCGTTTCGGAGTAGAAGAGGGCTTCTTCTCTAATTTCGCCGGTTTAGATGGCATCACCGGAGCCTTCTTGTCCGTGGCCGAAGAAGATTGTGGGACCTCCTTCGGGTTGACAATTTTCGCTGGTACAGCGAGGAGTGACTAGTACTGCTGAATAACCGGACCTGGAGTATACTACTCTGGGAGCTGTGACAGCAGGGGTGAATGAGGGCGACGCTGCGGCCGCAAACGGCACCCGACATTCGGGGGGATTCATATCACGGTGCCTATTACGAGCGTCGTGATATGAAAGCCGATCCAATGTTCTGATTCCTTGGATCTTTGCTTCTTTACAGAACTCAGGGCACTGCTTCGATCGTGAAGAGTGACTTCCATGGCAGTCTGGACAAATCGGGGGAGGCCTGCACCTCTCATCCTCATATGTCCCCTTGCCACACTCGCTACACACGGCCTTGGCAGTGCACCTGGCAGAAACATGCCCGAATGTCTGACATTGATAGCAGAGCATAGGTGGAGGGATGCACGTTCGAACCTCACAGTGGTGTGTGACCTTCATCTGATTAGGTACAAAATGGAAAATAAATGGGTAATAAAAGCACCGGTATCGACGCTGTCCTCTCCAATCTTTCGTGTGATGCGCCTAATCTTGGTGAGGCCTCTCTTCCCCAGATCCCGCAACAATTCCGCATCGCTATTTAAAATGAGGTCACGATGGAAAATAACTCCACGGACTCATTTAGCGTTTCCTGTTTTGAGACCTTAACGGGAATTAGGTCGAATTGCGTGCATTCCAGCAACGCTTCGGTTTGCCTTCGGTCAACGGTGTGCAGCAGGAGTTGCCCATACCGGAGCTTGGAAATCCCGTTAAGATCTCCAAATTTCCCCTCAATTTCCTCGGAAAATATTATTAACTTCACCAGTTTGAAATCGCTCCCGTCTGTCTTGGTAGCGAGAAGACTTGTCAACGGGGAATCTTTGATTAAAGGCTTCATCCCAAGGCCTATACACCGTGGGATTAGCTCGACACTCTAAAGACGGCTTTTTAAGGGGGCCACCCTTGATGAATTTTTGGGCCTCTTACGCGTCATCCCGGATTCATCCTCCCCGAATACTACCTACTCCAAACGAGGGCCATCACTGTGGGTGCCACCTAGTCAAGGCAATACCTATTTGGCGATAGTAAGTACAAGTTGGTGGCCCTTCTCCAGGCAGCATGCACGTTTATTTCTAAGGGTCAAACCAAAACTGGGACGGAAGTCGAAAACGACCTTAATAAGGCCCTCCTATTAGTCGCCTTTTACCACAGGCAGGGGATACCGCGGATGAATTCTGCCCTCCCCATCCACAGGGGATCTTCCAAATCAAAGTCAGTCATGTTAGTAGGTCTCGTCGGCTCTATTAGTCGCCTCCTACGACAGGCAGAGCATACCGTAGGTGTATTCTAACCCTCACCCTCTTGTTAGGAGAGGCAGGCTTTCCTCTTTCCATAGTAATGAAACTTCGTATGCACCTCATCATTTACAGTAATACCTCTTTGGAAATAATCTCTAATTTGAAGCCGTCTTTCATCTTTGGACATATTAACACCTGCGTCTGAGATTCCAATGGCATCTAGGTTCCAGTGGTCGTTAATCTTATTAACAAACAGAGCTTGTAACTTCTACTGCCAAGTTAACAGAATATGTTTGTGGATTTTTCCACATTAATGTCCAGCCTAAATTTGTTTCTACAGAAACCAAACCAGAAGATAGAACTTTAATATTTCCTCTCAGAAGTCTGCCCGCTACATCCGCCCCAATCATCAAGCAAGCCCAGACTCTTCCCCAATACCTGTTATGCTGATATTCCCTTCCTCAAGTTCATTCAACCGAGGTCCTTTCTTCACCGAAAGTATGCCATTACATATCAAAACCTGATCAAATACATTACTTCAATATTACATTGATATTTTCCACCCAGGGTTTCAATTTCTACTTTGTAACATAAATGTTCATTAACTTTTGTTTCCACTCCACAAAGAGGTCATGTTTAATTGTTTCAGTTCTCAATGTAGTGTAACCTAATCTTTTAACAATGCCCTTCTTAATCCAGGAGGACTCGCTGTGCGGACCGCACATTTAATTGTTCATCCATACCATGCATATGAGTCTGCATACTTCTTTCTGCATGGTGTGTAATGTTTCGTTATTGAAAACATGGATCCGAAGAAAATATAAATAATTGATCAACTTCTCCGGAGTGTAGAAGAAGAACCTGTGTACCGAGCTCTTCAACGAGAACAGAGTACAGCGAGACTTTTTTTGTTTGAGGTTGACGATTCTATTGTGTACCATTTGATGATACCCAGATATCTGATGACGAGCACCCGCCAGTGAATGATTCACTGAATGTAAGTGAAAATGAAAGCCTTCAGGTTAGTTTTAGCCTATTTACATCGTAAGGAATATAGGCTTATTATGATATCACCTGTTGTAGAATTTGGTCTACCTTATAAAACAAAATACTCTCAATGGGCTAGACATACATAGAGCTATGGTCTGATATTTCGATGCATTGTGTAGTCTACATAAATATTAATTTTAGCATTAATATCACCCTCAAATTCTGTGCGGTCGGAAAGACCGCGCGTGAGTCCGGGAGGAAAATTATCAGTACTCCAGGAGGAACTCTGTGATCCTGAGTCGATTAGCCTAAGGCTCTAGCAGAGAAGGAGCAACCAATACCTTTCAACTTTACTACCAAAGTTTGTAAAAGAACTTTAGGAGATTTAGAAATACAGTATCATTCAGTGAATTTGTCTTTTGTTCGTCTTTCCCTCTGAATTGTTGGAATTCAACATATATATGAACATGGAAATCTTTTGTAAATCAGGTCGCATCAGAACATAGTGGCTATTTCTAGGGCTTTACAATAATTATCGACACAGTGTCCTTTAAAACATCCACCCTTCTCCTTTAGTACCTTCTGTTTCTCAGATAGACCTAATGTTTGTGCTTTATAACAATTCATGGCATCATGTTGACCTCCACAATAAATACAGTACCCTCTCCTCTCCGCAACTGGGTTAGTGTTTAACACGTCAGCTGCAGTAGCAATTCGGTTGACAATTTGGGTTGGTCTCTGTTCCTGTTATTATCTTTGATTCCAAAACCTTAAATTGCTAAACTGATCCGTTCCTTGGCTTCCACTTCCCCTTTCAGAAATAGATTGTCTAACCTATCTGTTGAATCACCTGTGTTTGCAAAGTTGGATCCTTTTTGCCAAGCCCCCAAGAAACTCCTCAGGCAAGCATGACTCTACCAAAGAATACAGCATAGATGCACACTTATCTGTTGTAACACCTAAGGTTTCAAGAGACCGTAATGTGATTCCAAATTATCATAAAGGCTTTCTTAAGAACTAAAGGTAATAACTCTCTTACATAAACTTTAACTAAAAAATCATCCCTACCGAACCTGACCTTTAAACATTCTACAGCCTTCGCATAATTTTCCCGAGTAGGTGGAAAACTCTCATGATTTCTCGAGCACGAGACCCTTTCACAGTAGCTTGCATTAAGTAATGAAACTTACCTTCCGGTGCAATATCCGGACCCTTATCTATCTTTTCAAATTGACCCCAGAACTGTAGTCACTGGTTCACGTCACCATCAAACTATAGTTAGTTAGTTATTGTTGTTTTAAGGGGCGGAACTGTGAGGTCATCTGCCCCTAACCATCAAACTTTCTTAGTTATAAATTTGGTAATTTGAATTTTCTCTTGCTCACAAGATCTACACTGCTACAATCACTGTTGTCTTGAGCGGTGTTTCCTGGAGATATAATATATTCAACACTCACCTCTATATAAAGAATAGGTGGAAAACTCTCATGATTTCTCGAGCACGAGACCCTTTCACAGTAGCTTGCATTAAGTAATGAAACTTATCTTCCGGTGCAATATCCGGACCCTTATCTATCTTTTCAAATTGACCCCAGAACTGTAGTCACTGGTTCACGTCACCATCAAACTTTAGTTTAGTTAGTTGATAGTCATCGGTAAGTCTACACTCGTCGTCCAAATCCTCTTGGCCGTCGTCGAATTTTAGACTTAGGACCCTACCATCCAGCTGCAGGAGCTCTTCATTCTTCATCCGAAGTAAAGGAAAGGAAAAATGAACTTTTCTTTTCAAGAGCTGTCATTAGGACGTCATCAATTTCACCTTTGAGGTTAGTCAACTGCCCCATAAAGGCAACCCGTGTTACCTTACGTAGCTTTACTGCTCGTTCCAGTTCACGTTGGGTTAAAATATCTTGATATGTGTCCGGCATACCATCGCCACTTTTGTTATTATTACGCTCACACGCATGTCGCAGATTCTATCTTCTATAGGAGAATTTATTTATTCATCAGCTGGATGCCAAGACATTTTCTTTTAACCCGTTCAAAAGATGACAAAGGAACAATTGACAACCAGAATGCAGTGCTTCTTACCCCCTAAGATATGACACAACAATTAAATTCTTGACATTTATTTCAGTATTTGTTAAATATAATTGACTTATTGAAATATTTAGATTCTTTGCTTCTCCGTGTGAAGTGATATATAACAACCTGGCAGCCAGATGGGATGCAATCCAGCTGGCAGTGATAACAGCATATTCCAGATTATAGGAAAAGGGTTGAATATTTTTTCACATAATATTGTAAGAAGGACTGATTGATACATAAAGAACTCCATAGCCTTAAATTAATACAATCAAAACATTCTTGATGAAATTCGCAATTAGCGGTTGAGTGTCAAGTGTAATAATTTGGCAACGTTACAGCAGGTATGTCATAGTGATTTCTCCTCGCGAGCGTCTGTGTGCACAGACCGAATGTAACGTGACTGTTACTTATAGTAAAGCCATCATTACCTCCGACTTCCGTTTCAGTGTTACCCTAGACTTATCTAGCGGTCAGAAGGAAAATTACTTTAACTAGACAATCACAGGCAGCCATTCAAACTGATATATCACGACAAATTGACTTTCATTCGCGATGTCGCGATTTAGCGAACGAAACTCTAGCCTAACACTCAAACGTCAAGTCGGAAGTAATGATGGCTTTACTATTGACGTCAGAAAAGTTGGATGGCGCAGCCACGCGGTAGAATGTTGAAGCTGTAACATTGTGACTGGTGAGGATTATTTTCATGGTGAAGCATTGATGTCGTGATGGAAACATAAAGGAATTTGTCAAATACGAGGAGGTACTGCTCTGTATACGGTTGCAAATCGTATAAAATGGGTACGAAATCTCCTCACTACATTCCTGTACAAAAAGTTCAGAGAGAAAGATGGGCTTCGGCGCTGTCAATTGAAAAACGTGTTACACGTTACATGACAGTGTGCAGTCTGCATTTTTGTGAAGACGACTTCTTTCCACAGCGTAAGTACCGGTACTGTTAATTATTGATAGTTATTGTCTCTAATTTGTATTCACAAGGATTTAGCTACATCAAAAATACTGATAAACTTGTAGCCTAATACTTCTGTGCCGTACATTGAACCGAATGTAATCCGCTCTTCGTAAACTTATTTTAGGGGTTCTTCCGATTGACAATAGTCGAATGGTTAGAAAACTTAAGAAAAATGCTGTTCCTAGCCTTAATTTGCCAGAGAATTTATATTCTTGCCTTTGAACAGCAAGTATGTAGCTCAATATTTGCAATATTTTAAGTATGATTTGGCTTAAATTGTGTTTTTGTCTATGATCTCCTTACTGTTGAATTTAGTTAATTAATGTGTAAAATCTTAGTTTTACGTACGGTACCGGTTTGGTGACCTATCATCCCAGGCAGGCCGGTAACACCTATACTATTCAGGCAGATAGGTCACTTAGTCGTAATTTAGAAGTTATAGTGATGTTAAGTATGCATATGCGGTAATGTAGCAGGAGACCTGATCGGCCTAGGCTTATTCTAACTTTAATTAGTTCCCATTTCAGGGTTTTTCAGTTTTGAGTGCGAATTGTTGGTTTGAAAGTTGTACAACAGTAAGGGTAATAATGATGATAATTGTTTTTTTAAGGGACCTGACATCGAGGTTATCGGCCCCTAACAACACAACAGTAAGGAGAGTATGTTTTGTATAGGTTTTAATTGGTATTATGGTTTATGTCGAGCTGGGGAGCGAATTTGATTTGGCTTAAGGTGTAGTTTTTGATCTGTTCCGTTTGCTTATTACAAGTTCAAATGGAGACTCCAGCTTTGTTAAATATCTAATTAAATATATTGATAAAGAGGATGTCTCCATTTTAACTTGCCTGTGGCAAGAGATTAATAAATTTGTATTCTTGTCTTTGAACAGCAAGTATGTAGGTCAATATTAGCAATATTGAAGTATGATTTGAGCATCCCAAGTAACGCTTCTTTGAACCCAAAACATTCATGCAAATTCAGGGTTGCTGGATTCAATTTATTATCAGGAGTCGTCCTTTGTGTTATGTGATATTGATATATATATTGTGAAATTAATAAAAACATCGATACCGCTAGGCTCCCAAGTACAGGCTTCATATATGTAACAGCAGACAGTAAATTAACTATCTACAGGTGGGTAATATTTTTAACTGGTAGTCTAGTAATTAAGCACTGCATTTAAATTGATTATAAAAACATTTCTACCAATGAAAGAAAATATGCAGTCTTTGCCATCATAAATTAGAAGCCATAACAAACGCACACCCTATCACTGTCTCGCTTACTTCTCGTCACTATCTCGCCGCCATATTGCAAACAGCTGACCGCAAGCTCCTCCCCCGTTTCGGACGTCAATAGATCACCACGGCGTGATACATGCAGCGTTTGGGCAGTCTAGTTCCCCTCTGCCAGCCAGAAGGGAATTGTTATCTTGAGTAGGTTAATATGACCCAGTATTAATGGAAGCATATATTACTAATGAACACTAACAGGCTGTACGTGTACCACAAGTGTTTTAGGAGAAACATCTTCCATACTACGAGGTAGTAAACGAATCACAAGTTGAATTCTGACAACTTGATGAGACTTGTAAGATATAAGAAAGATGGATTTAACAGGCACATGTCTGTAGGGAGTTTTATTTAATGTCGTAATGCGATTACTGGAGGCTAGCGCGAAGATGAAGTGATTCTGCTCTCCCAGTAAACGTTCAGTGTAAGATTTCATGTTGAATACTCCCGCGACGTTGAGAGGGTTTTCTCTGTCAAATAGCCGCTTGTCTATTGTTGCGAAGTAGTGAATACTTAACAAGTGTTTATGCCAGAGACTTTGTGATGAATGTAGACGGAGGCACGACGGCCATTTCTTTGGTAATAATAATAATAATCATAATGGAATTTGGACTGGATAAGTGTCGAGCACTCAAGGTAAACAAGGGTAAACTACAGGAAGACTCGTATGAACTGGAAAATGGAGAGGAAGTTAAAGCAATGCTAGCGGAAGAGACCTACAAATACGAGGCACGTCCAGAAAGTAAGTTCCGTTTTGTAATAAAATTAAATTGTGTACAGATACAGAAAAAGTATTTACTGCACAACATTCTACACCTCTTAAACTACTTTTCCATGTAACTGCCGAACTTTTGCAGGCATTTGTCATAGCGTGGCACAAGTTTTTGGATACCTTCTTCATAGAAGTTTGCCGCCGACCGTAAACGAGAGTGAAGACTCCCCTGTAAGATATTCAACCGTTTGGCCACCACTGTTAGGCAAATTGCGTGCTTACCAGGAGAACTGCGTATGTTTAGGAGTTCTCCTGACCACATACGCAATTTGCCTAACAGTGGTGGCCAATCAGTAGGATATCTTACAGGGGAGTCTTCACTCTCGTTTACGGTCGGCGGCAAACATCTATGAAGAAGGTATCCAAAAACTTGTGCCACGCTATGATAAATACCTGCAAAAGTTCGGCAGTTATGTGGAAAAGTAGTTTAAGAGGTGTAGAATGTTGTGCAATAAATAATAACCTGTATCTGTACACAATTTAATTTTATTACCAAACGGAACTTACTTTCTGGACGTGCCTCGTATTTAAGTACTGTATTAAACAAACGAGGCGGATTGATCATGGGCAATCAAACAAGAATTAACAGATGAATTTGTCACTAGAGTTAGGCAGCTTCTGAAAACCAGCCTTAACAACAAAAAATTGGTCAAAGCTGTTAATACGTTTGCAATTTCTGTGCTCTGCTGCTCATTTGGTATCATAAAGTGGAGAAAAACTGACACTGTAGGTCTTGTACTATAACAGAGAACGCTAATGACGAAAGCGCTTAACCATAACCCCAGGTCATCGGTAGAGAGGATGGCTCTGACAAGATATCCTTGATATCGGGAATCTATTGCCACGTCAGGTAAATACTCTGAGGGAGTATAACAGCGTAATTTATATTTAACACATGAACATGAATAATTATTTATAATCCAGAGTCTAAGTACGTAGAGCGCAACACGACTCAAAACAGCGCACCATCGGTCATCAAAACAACTAAATGCAATTCTCCTTGGAACATGAATCCGCACATCTATGATTATTTTGAATCCACATCGTATTATCTCTTTGCATATCGTAATTGTAATAAATTATGAGTAGTTATTGGGGTTTTAATGGGTGGAACAGCGAGATCATCTTCCCCGAACGGACCCAATGCAGTTTTAAGAAAGCAATGGTGTTGAATTAAGAGTATCTCAATAATTAACCATTTACTTCTAAAAAACACAACCAATTGCGCATTTGTAAGAACACACAACAGACACAACCACATCGTACTTCGTCTTCTTCGAGCATACAATAGGATAGAGAGGGCGCTGCCAGCGGATCATGGGGCCAGAATAAAATCAGCTGATGTTGTTAAAATATGGCGCCTAAGACCGAGCTGTAAACGTGAGCGGGAAGATTATACCTAATTATCATCGATATACGAGATAATTATTGTAGTATAATATATTACAAATATTATAAAATACGTATTGTCCTGAACGCAAGAAGCTGAATGTGAAGAATTATAGCAAAAATGGTTATATCTTGCGCTGTTTACAATTGAATTCAAAAGTTTGAAAAAGGTAGCAGCATATCTTTTAACAGGTATTGCTTTCTTTAATTGTTATGGATATTTTGCTGACCGGTACTACTCATTAGGCTTCATTAACACATGTATTATAGGAATCTCCGTTTCGCGGGCTTATAGGTCGTGTTCCAAGGACATTTTGTCGTCCTATAAGCCCGCGAAACGGAGATTCCTATTTCAACGCCGGTCGTGAAAGTCTACATTTTTACATGTATTATAGTTTGATATAGTCTGAGCATTCAGACATGTTAAACAATTTGTGACGAGTGAGTGATAGTGACTTATTGTGACTGATAATGTAGATGTTAAGCCCCTTGAAACATTCATGTTCATTCAAAACTGTATATACTGTACTCTTGGAAAATAAAGCATAATCACAAGACTCAAGTTTTCGGGGTCATCATTGGTTCTTGTGAATGTGTAATAGCGATTTAGTGCTTCAAATAATTTCTAGGATTTATAAGGTATACAAGTAGGAGGAGAAAAATGGAGATAGTCTCTGTTTTTAACTATCTTGGCTAACAGATTTCTGCCGATGGTGACTGCAGTCATGAGATCAAATGACGATTGCTACTTGGTAGACAGGCATTTTCAAATCTGGACAATATCTTAAGCAGTAGAGACCTAACCTTAACAACAAAGATCCGTATAGTAAGGGCTATGGTTTTTACAGTTGTGATGTACGGATGTGAGGCCTGGACCATAAGAAGAGCCGAACGCCGTAGAAGAGATTCCTTCGAATTATGGTGTTGGAGAAAAGTTCTTAGAGTTCCATGGACTGCGAAGAGGACCAATAAGTCAGTTTTACAGCAAATTAAACCAGTGTGTTCCTTGGAGGGCTTAATCCTGAAACAAGAACTGGGCTACTTTGGACACATCATGAGAAGACATAATTCATTAGAGAAGACCTTAATGCTGAGGAAGATAGAAGGCACAAGAAGAAGAGGGAGGCAAAGAATGAGATGGATGGCATCACAGAAGCACTAACTTCCAGCTTGGAAAATCTTCGAGAGGCAGTGCAGGACAGAAGAAATTGGCGTAGTCGAGTACATGGGGTCACGGAGAGTCGGAATCGGCTAAACGAACAGAGAGAGAGAGAATATTTAAAAGCCATGAAAACAACAGGATCTACTAATAAATGAAATTAAAAACTCAATCAAACACACAATAATTAATAACAATCCACCCTTAAAATTGGTTCACACGCAACGTGAACATACTGACACTGACTAGCATGGCGTACCATGTTGACATGGCATGACAGCTGTCAACCAAGTGTTGTGACTACAATGTCACTGAATCAAATGTATAAAAGTTTCGGATCACACACGATCCCTAAATAACAAAATAACAATACAAGAATTTAATATTTATGAGCGACACGCGTTTTAAGACTAGCTCAAGTAATGAGTACATTGACGGGCGTTCATTTCCGACCAAAACAGTCGGTTCGGTTATGAACTCCGTACTGCGAAGACGAGTAACGGATATATGGGAACAACAATTACATAATTAATACACTACTGACACACTCTAACCTTAAAAGAACACACCCAAATGCACGTGTGTATTTTTAAAACAAGGGCTGCGGAAATCACCGTCTAATACCTCAAAACAATAGGAAAACACAACGTGACATGAGCAAGCTTGGCCGGTTACCAAATTATCTACAATGAATACAATGACCTAGGAATATAAGCCAACAACAACAAATACAAATTTATAAATCACGCCGAAAGTTGGCGTTTAAACACATGAGCAAATAAGTCGTAAACATGATATGAATCCTCGGATCGACAGTATGGCATCTCCCCAATTTAAACCAAATCAAATAACAAAAACTCATCAGGCTTTAAAGCAAACATTTACGTGTCATAATAGGGCTGAAGACAGCCAGGTCTGTTATCGAATATCTGAGTAAGTGGCCGGTTCATTTTCCCCTAGTAGTAATATGTGTGTCACGCTAAATATAGATTCTGGCCCAAAGCCAGCGTCCAGCGACCTTTTGCCTACACGGCAACCTGTTAAACGCGTAAACACATTTATTGCACAATATCTCAGAACACCCTCTCAGGGATTTTCAAGAACAACAATCTCCTGGTCAAACTAAGCCCCTTGGGTAACTAATTTGCCGGGATGAGTGCTGCAATCAGGAACAGGCCTCGCCTTTCCTCGCAATCACACTAACACCAAAGTATACGTGAGACACTCACGATGATCTCGTCGCAGCATATGAACCAGCACACCCTTCAGATAAATGACATAAAATTGTCAACATGACAATAAAGAAATAATTACTGGAATCAGAATTAGCCTGAGTTATCAAAGCAACAAACACACTAAATTCCCCCTAGTCTAGTTTTTACCTTGAAATTAATTAAGTCCATTTATCACTGTCGTTCCTGCGTTCATATTCGTGACTATAACTTTTATTTATATGTTAATCGTATGCGGTCACTTCGCAATACAAATTACATATCCATCAACACAATATTTAAATTACAAAATTATTGTACAACACAATTGTCACGCAATGCCAACAATTACAACACGCATGTCAGTTATTAAACAACCCCTAAATTTAAATTAAACCACAACAAATAAAAATCTGTACAAAATTCCTCATATCTCTCGCGACTCCCCTTCGTCCAAAATCAAATAAATCAATTTTCAGTACTCATCACTTAAACAGCTTTTCCAGGGGTTTCCCGCCCCACCGTCTCCCATCATAGGCCATGTTAGCCCATAACAATTATAGCGATGGAGGATGAATCTGGATGCCTTCGATCCGTGGTCGTCATATTGCTGGTTGAAAACACAATTATATTAAAGTTTAATACTGTTAGCTATCTGCTATCTGAGTATTTTATTTCCTCATAGAGTCCTATGCAGAATCGTAGATTTGCCCTATTTTATGGCTATTTGCCACCTCACAATTTATGAATTTATAACTTAGTTGTCGACACACAACTAGAATTTTAACATGGACCGTCATTAAGACGTCTTAAAATTGACTGTCGAAGAATAATTAGGAGTGAACACGCTTATAGCTCAGACACAGTTAATATACAGAAATCGTCAAAGTTCCCGTGGTGGGAGAAATAGCTCCGAAATATTTTTAATAATGGGCCTATAATTCTGTGTGACCTCTCAAAAAGCTTGTAATTTATCACAGGTCGCGAATCTGCCGCCGTGCACACAAACTGATTGCTAGACTTTCTTATAACAGACTTGGCGCGCGAAACACCCTGACGCTATGTTCTGGCGTCCTCGTTTCTCATTCGTCGGTTAAGATAGCTTCGGAGTAGCGACCTTCCAAATACCGCCCTTATTTTGACGTCATGACTCTTCTCCTCTCACTCACTCCCTGTCGTTGACAAAGCACCCTGGCTTGGTAATGGGTCACGTACGCATCCGCGTTATACCTGCCTTCTCAGAAGAATAAAAATAGCGTTGATTGTGAAACTGTTGATAGCTTCCTCAGAGCACGTAGCCTTTTCTGCCAAGTTCAGTTTGCTTGCTACATAAAATTTATTCAAATATCCAGCATATCATGTATTTAGTATTTCCAGCATTTTAATAAATATGAAACATTATTATTGGACACAATGATAAGGGTTCAAAACATTCTGTATGAACTAAATGTGCAGGCCTGTGCAATTTATAACTTGAGTGTAATGGTGGTTCTTAGGGCAGGCCACAAAGGTCAGCTACATAAAATATTGGTGCTATCAAATTTGCATTGATGATAGTTAAATTTAGGTTAATGGATCCGATCGGCTGATTATCGTCCAACTTTCTTCATTTATAAAGCATACCCAGCATAATAGATGCATACATGTTAATAGTATGCTTTGTCAAGTGTTTTTATTTTAGATATGTAAAAACATTACAAATATAATCAAGTCAGACAATTATTACGGATAAAATTTATACGTAAAATATTTTATTCACCGTCTTTAATTTCCTAACCGTGTACACACGTCACCGTATGCATTCCAACAGTGCTGTCAACCCACCAAAATATCATATAGGCTATAGCGATGATACTTCACGCTTATCATACAAAAAAGAACAGCAATATTCAGAAGGAATTGTAGTTATCGCCAACTTAAACAGAAATAATTGGTTAATCACAAGAAATACGTTTGAATCGGGATTTAAAGTCACTTCATAATGCTATTCTTATGGGAGACATTTTTGTTTTGCCCAACATCAGCTGATCGTATTTTGGCCCCACGGTCGACCTGTAGAAGCATAGCGGGCGTCCTCTCTATCCTATTGTATGCTCGAAGTTCGTCTCCAATAACAGCTGAACTAAGATTCTGACATTTTCATTCATACCAATCCACTGCAAGTGTCGCCTGCTTGACGGATGAGAGCACGGTTTCAATTAGAGTTTCTAATATAGGGAATCATTTACATAACAAGCTTGCCACGGTGGGTGAGTGGTTATAGTGTCGGACTACTAAACCCAAGATTGCAGGTTCGCTCCTGACCGTCGTAAGTGATTTTTGAAAGGCGACAAAAATCACGACACTCATGACATACGTTGTTGGCATGTTAAAGAACCCATTTGAATTCAGTAGGCCGTGTTCAATGGCAAAATTAATCTCGGGATTTTCCGCCAACACAAAGTTCCTCCATTCTCTACTTGAAAGCGCTGTAGTGTCAAGAAGCTTAGATATCTAACCTCCTTGACTTTCATAGCGTTCAAAGGAACGAAGAAATTCGACATGCAAGCTACCCTCTGGGTGTCAATTAACAAAGCTTGCACCAGGCACCCGAGGCCATACGATATTATTATTATTTACATAACAGCAGAGAATGATTACATCCGTATGAAGTAGCCTACATAAACATTATTGAAGCAATCCAAACGCTTACAACGAGAATCGGCCGGCAATTATGGCTTTAAATTTGGTAGATGTCGAGAGTGCAAGTTTCAATTCCATCTGTCAGTTTTGTCAACTTCATAACCATCCATCATGGCTCCACAACTTCACAACCATCCATTACCGCTCCACAACTTCACAACCATCCATCACGGCTCCACATTCTCACAACCATCCATCACGGCTCCACAACTTCACAACCATCCATTACGGCTCCACAACTTCACAACAATCCATCACGGCTCCACAACTTCACAACCATCCATCTCGGCTCCACAACTTCACAACCATCCATCACGGCTCCGCAGCTTCACAACCAACCATCACGGCTCCACAACTTCACAACCATCCATCACGGCTCCGCAACTTCACAACCATCCATCTCGGCTCCACAACTTCACAACCATCCATAACGGCTCCACAACTTCACAACCATACATCACGGCTCCACAACTTCAACCATTCATCGAGACTCCACAACTTCACAACCATCCATCACGGCTCCACAACTTCACAACCATCCAACACGGCTCCACAGCTTCACAACCATACATCACGACTCCACAGCTTCACAACCATCCATCATGGCTCCTCAACTTCACAACCATCCAACACGGCTCCACAACTTCACAACCATCCAACACGGCTCCACAACTTCACAACCATCCAACACGGCTCCACAGCTTCACAGCCATCCAACACGGCTCCACAGCTTCACAACCATCCAACACGGCTCCATTGTCTGGTTAGTAAATAGCATCTCCAAAGTTTCTTTGAAAATTAGATTTAAATATTTACAACATTTATCCGATCATTTTTAAGCGTATGGCTTTTAGTGCCGGGAGTGTCCGAGGTCATGTTCGGCTCGCCAGAGTTTGTAGCTGCTTCTATGCGGACATCCATGGGGTGAGCAACAAGTACCGTCGCGTTTGGAGTGTTGTCTGGTCAGGAAAGTAAGGACGAGGAGTTGGAATGTAGCGGCTGTGACCTATAGTTAGGGACCAACCCCGGCATTTGCCTGGAAGGAAGATGGGAAACCACAGAAGACCATCTTCAAGGTTGCCGGCGCGGGGATTCGAACCTCCTCGCCTCCCGGATGTGAGCGACTGCCTGCAGTCACGCCGTAACGACCACGGCTAACTCACCCGGTATTTAATCAAATTATTTGTGAGGATGTACATTTTATTTTATTTTAATATTGCATGAACTCTGAAGAAGATATCGTATATCGATACTAGTACTAATATTGAAATAGAATTTGTGTTGATAGGAGGAGCATTTTACTTAATTAATGCTCTGAATCACATAAATGAATTATTGCAAGAGAAGTGTGGTATGAGGATAAATAAAAATAAATCCCGTTAAAAATCCCTCAGTATGCCTTCCTTTGGAGGGGAAGTAAAGCCGGCGGCCCCATGTCATAGATTTATGGCATGATAAAGAACCTTCCACTAATTACACCTGTGTGAAGCTAAATTGGATAGGTTAAGAATGTAAACAACGCTCTTAGGTTTCTACGTTCGTTGCCAAGAGCCGACTGCGGTGGCGTCTAGTAGCTAAGTTTTGAACTTGGCCTAGTAGTCGTTGACGGTGGCGCTTGGCGGCAAAAGTAGGAACTATTTGAAAAATTCTCAGTTGCAGTCTGTAATTAAATTAAAAAAACAGATGACACACATTAATACAGTCAACAAAATTAACACCGGTTTTCAGACAAATTCTACACACACCTAAAGTATACGGGGCTACATGACCGCGTTGTCGCAGCCCCTAAACTTAAGAACCAACCAATCAAAATAAATCCAAAGTAATGGCATACACTAGGGATGGCGACCAAATAGTCAATGTGCTAATGGATGGTGAAAAACTAGCCCAAGTAAAGGATTTCAAATATCTGGGGAGCTTGATCACATCAAATGGAAAGTGTACGAGAGAAGTTGGTTGATTGGTTCCTAAGTTTAGGGGCTGCGACAACGTGGTCATGTAGCCCCGTGTACTTTGTGTGTGTGTAGAATCTGTCTGATAACCGGCGTTAATTGTGATGACTGTATTTGTACCGTCAGTAGCGCAGTGTTAGGTCATGGGGCCAAGCTCTCTGCTGACTCGGTAGACGCGTGGGTTCGAGCCCCACCGTCGGCCGTCCTTGAAATGGTTTTCCGTGGTTTCCCATTTTCAACACCAGGCAAATGCTGGGACGGTACCTTCTGACAGGCCACGGCCGCTTCCTTCCTCATCCTTCTCCAATTTCATTCACCTTAATCAATTCCATCTCTCATCCCGACGCGCAGGTCGCCCACGGGCGTCGAATAGAAAGACCTGCACTAGGTCTCTGAGGAGAACACACGAGAAAAAAAACTGTATTAGTGTGTGTTATCCGTTTTTTAATTCAAGTAAGGACTGCAGACTTTTGATTTTTTCAAATAGTTCCTACTTTTGCCGCCAAACGCCACCGTCAACGACTACTAGTTCAGAACTTCTACCAGACGCCACCGCAGTTGGTTCTTGCCAACGAATATAGGAACCTAAGAGCGTTGTTTACATTCTTAACCTATACAATTTAGCTTCACACAGGTGTAATTAGTGGAAGGTTCTTTAACATGCCATAAATCTATGACATGGGACCGCCGGCTTTACTTCCCCTCCGAAGGAAGGCATAGGCTACTGAGGGATTTTTAACGCTCTTAAAAATCCGGCGACTTCGGCCGGATTTGAACCCGCGATCTTGGTCTTAGAAGCTCAGCATGCTACCAATTACGCCACCGAAGCCACCTTACGAGAGAAGTAAATGCTCGAATCGCACAGGCAAAAGAAAAAAAGAAGTCTTTACTAACATCCAAGACTGTTAACTTAGAGGTGCGAAAACACTTCGTGAAAAGTTTTGTATCGAGTATTGCAAGTTATGGCTCTGAAACATGGACTCTGCGACAAGCAGATGTATCAAAACTTAGGGCATTCGAGATGTGGTCCTGGCGACGACTACTAAAGATACCTTGGACTGTTAAAATCACGAATGAGAATGTTCTCAAAAGAGCAAATGAGACACGTACCTTGGTCGAATCCTTAAACGGTAGAAGGAATAGGTTTGTTGGCCATTTGATTCGTCATTCTGACTGGTGCACCACACTCTTCGAATGGAAGCTAGAAGGAAAGAGGAGTCGAGGAAGACCAAGGACTCAATTCATAGACAGTATTAAAGGCAAGCACACTTATTGCCATTTGAAACTACAGGGCAGAGAAAGAAGACGTTTTGGAAGACATGCATGTTACCCACCAACCTAGCGGTTGAGGATAAGAAGATGACTCCCATCCCGACCTTTCCTTAGCAGCCACCCAGTTGTATCTGATGATAAAGTGTGTCCAGCTACAACACACTCTCCTTGTGCTAGTAGAGGAATGATCCCTCGCAGAGTGCGTGGGTGAAGTCGAGCTGGGAAGGAAAGTGATCAATTTTAAAATAAATATTTAAATAATATGTAGTAACATTATCTCTTTAAAAATTTGTTTCGCAGTTCGATGTGCCAACGAGGACGGTATAAATGTGATATGAACATGGGTACTTGCTAATGCTTCCTGACGAAACGCGCAAATGGAGGATTATTCTATTGGAGTGGAGTGGAGCGGACACTTTGTAGCTTACAGTAATCCAGTGCTGCACTTCTCCAGGGAGCAATACTGATAGAGCTGCAGCTCTCAGGACGTCGTGTGAGACAAAGGTTATAAAGACCCTATCCCTACTGAACGCTGACTGTTCGGAGATACTGGACAATTGGAGCTTTAAAAAATACGTACCTTCCATAAGTGGCGGGTAATGCTGATAATGACATTAATAATAATTATTATTGTTATATATTTAAGAAAAGCGCACACTGTGCAAAATGATACATAAATTACTCTTGACCTTATCATGTTATTGAGATGTCCTGTTTGGGCAGTTTTAAGCATGATATCGCTCACAATGTTTATCGCACAATTTGCACACGCAGGATTCTTCTAGTTGATGAAATCGTAGGTTCCGATATAGCTTGTGGTGAAAGCCGTGCGTTGCAAATCTTGTCAGTATGTGTCATAATTTGGCTGCTTTCATTCCGATGTTGTCATAGCGTCTGTTGTTTAAAATTCTTCCCATATGCCATTAGTTTTCTCCTTTAACAGGTGTAGTGTCTTTTCGTAAGCCTTAGTATTTGATAGCCAGAATTCTGCTCTTATGTCCTCAACGAAGAAAGTTTCTTTCGTTAACACATATGTTAGCCTCGATGGTGCTGAGTTCCCTACTCCTAGAATCCGTTTTAGGTAACGGGCTTTGACCTTCTGAATTGTTGATATATTTGTGATTGTTAGTTTGTCCCAGATGATGTTGATCCCATAGGTTGCTATTGGTGCTATAGCCGTCTTGAACAGTGTTAATGCAGTGGCTATTGAGATTCACTATGGTTGTTGGATATGAAAAATGACTTTTATTTCGGCAGTGGCTCTCTCTAAAACATGGAAATTGAAGGATGATAATGTTGTTTGTAAAGTAACTCCGAGGTATTTAAATTTTGAGACTACTTCTAAAGGTTTATTGTGTAGTGTTATTGTGTTTCTTAAAGCATGTTTCCCTCCTCTTCTAAAGGTCATTTCTTTGGTTTTACTTTGGTTGATTTGTAGTTCATTTTTGTCAACCCATGCGATGAGTCTGTTTAGGACATCATGAAGCTCTTCTTTATCACTTGAGCCAATTGCCATGTCGTCCGCATATAGTATAAGTGATGCTGAAGTGTGTCTGGTTATGTCCGAGACGTCTCCAGTCATGTTATTGAACATTATTGAACATTACTGGGTCGCCTTGTAGGACTCCATTTGTCTGTATAATGCAATTGGATATAGTTGTGCCATCTGATATTTGGATGTGATTGTACATTACGATGTTGGAGAGAATAATTGTGAGTGGATGATTTTCTCCTATCATGTGTGTAAGTTTCCGAATGAGTATCTCTCTGTTCATAAGATCAAAGGCCTTACTATAATCTATAAATACTAGAAAGTATTTCTTCCCCATGTGTGTAAGCGAATCTTGAGCTTGGTCTATTAGGTAATTGACGGCCTGCAATGTGCTTCACCCTTTTCTGAAACCAAATTGATTTTCTGATAATAATAATAATAATAATAATAATAATAATAATAATAACAATAATATAATTGTTGTTCTTGTTGTTTCATTTAGATATTTATGCCACTGTGTGGCCATGTAGCCGCGTGTACTTAGATGTGTGTGTAATTTGTCTGATAGCATGTCATTGTTATGGCTGTACCAAATTGTGTATGTGTAACTGGGGCTAAGAATCCAATATGAGGTGACCGTGGCCTTAAGGCTGGTACCGTCTCTGGAGTGAGAAGTGGGAAACCACGGAAAACCGCTTAGTTTGGCTGACGTGGGAGTCAAACTCATACCCAGCCCTAATCATTTATCTTGATGAGCCTGAGTGTAGTTCTTCCCAGTCTTCAGATAAGAATTGAATGTCTTATTAGCAGAGCGGGAGATCAGGTATTTACCACGCAACAGTCGGTCTACCAGAGAGGAATGTCACATCCAGATGCACAACATGTTTCTGTAGCAAGAACAATAGTCAGACTCCCACTTACTATACAGAGTAGAACGCGGCGTGTTCTCCAGCAATCCTTTTAGGTCTTTGCCATGCCTGTTCCAACGTTTGGCCTATGGGCATAGGGGTGATGGGACATCGTGCGAGATGTGATACCCCAGCGGTGGTCCGGGCACGGCGCAATGATAGCCTGCAGAGCAGCCTGACTTGTTGCACCTAGGTGAAAGCCCGTAACAAATACGCCTCAATATCCTAAAAGGATTGCTATGGCCGTGAAAGTCAATACGTCATAATTACAATGTTGCCATACTTACGTCAACACCATTTCTTTGGATCGCCAATAGTACAGGACAGCTCCACCGAAAAAAAAAAACTTATGTTCCAAAAACTGTGCTATGGTTGGCTTTTTGTAAATCGTTAGAAAAGCACAAAAAAGCTTAACTCTGAATTTTAGAATAATTTGCAAGATCATTTTGTCGGAGAACTCAAAAAAAAAACATTGAAAAGCTTTTTTCTCTGAATCGACGTACTTTAAAGAAAAGTTTTTTAAACAAAAAATATAGAGGACATTGTCACCTACAATTCGTCACATTGAGGTCATGGCATACGTTTTGAAATGCAGATGCTAGGTGGCGCCAAAGTTTCCAAAAAAGTGTTTCTTCACGTTTTTCCTAGAAAAAATGTTTTGTTGACAAAAGAGCGAATCAGAAATTTGTTCCTCTCAAAATCGTCTACAACGTTTATTGAATAATTGTTTTCCTCCGCCTTACCGTTCCAAAGTTATAGTCTGCTGAAGTGTGAAAATTGTACTATTCAGATGGCACAAAGGTTAATATGTGTACAGTTATGATTGATACGTTGCGATTGAAATATATATGATTGTTTTAGCTAATTAACAAACACAGCCCGCGTCCTGTTTGACCGAGCCTTAGGCAGCTGTCCGACACCGATCCCTCCGCAGTAACAACAGTAGCCTTGACTACGCAGCGTTGCATTTGCTGCGCTATAACTTTGGAACGGTAAGTCGGAGGATACAAACGTTTAAATAAATGTAGCAGACAATTTTGAGAGGAACAAATTTCTGATTCACTCTTTTGTGAAAAAACTATTTTTTCTAGGACAAAAAGTGAAAAAACACTTTTTTATAAACTTTGGCGCCACCTAGCTTCTGCATTTCAAAACGTATGCCATGACCTCAATGAGACGAATTGTAGGTGACAATGTCCTCTACATTTTTTGTTTAAAAAAACTTTTCTTTAAAATACGTCGATTCAGAGAAAACCGCTTTTCAATGTTTTTTTTGAGTTTTCCGACAAAATGATCGTGCAAATTTTTCTAAAATTCAGAGTTAAGCTTTTTTTGTGCTTTTCTAACGATTTACAAAAAGCCAACCATAGCACAGTTTTTGGAACAAAACCATTCCAGCTGTACTGTACTACAACGTATAGGCAGTACCTGTCCGTGCCGAGAGGTTAGCACGACATTGGTTTTCCAAATGACGGCCAAAATAAAAGGTACACAAATGGATATGTAAAAATTGGCTATTGTTGTTGTTGTTGTTTGAGTCTTCATCCTTTTAACTGGATTGATGCAGCACTCCAAGCATCCCTGCCCTGAGCTAATCGTTTCATCTGTGCATAGCTATCACACCATACACCTTAAACATATTCTAACCTTGGTCTACCCCCTACAGTCCTTATCCTCGATCCTTGCTTCCATAACTAAGTTTGGTATTTCAGTTTGTCTTAGTATGTATCCTACCGACCTAACTCTCCTGTTCGTTAGCAGTGAAGAGAAACATCTCTCCTCTCCCACTCGTATTAATACCTCTTCATTTGCTACTCTATCTATCCATCTGATCTTCATCATTCTCTTGTAACACCACGTTTCAAATGCTTCTATTCTACTCTTTTCTGATGAGCCAACAGTCCAAGTTTCACTTCCATAGAGCGCGAAGCTCCAGACAAAGGCTTTCAAAAATTATATATTATCTATAAATTTGATGACAACAGATTTATTTTTTGTAGAAATGCTTTCTTTTTCTGAGCCAATCTACTCTCCATATCATCTTTGTTTCGTCCATCGCTGGTTATTTTGCCTCCTGAGAAGAGGATATCTCCTACATCCTTCAGCTTTACACCTGCCATTTTGACGTCCATTGGGGTCTCTAATTTCTTTCGGGTGAATTTGATTATTTTTGTTTTACAGTTATTGATTATCATCATGAAATCTTTCCTCAAGACAGAATCCATACCATTTAAAAACACATTCAAATCCTCTGGTGAATCAGCTAAGATACAAATATCATCAGCAAATCTCTGTGTTGAAATTTCTCCTTGAATATTCATTGTTACGTTTTCTTTCTGTAATTTCCTTCATTGCTTGATCAATGTATAGATTTAAGAGTAGTCTATGGGTGATAACTTGCAGCCTTGCCTAACACGTTTCTGGATACCAGCTATTAATGGTAGACAAGTTTCAGCCATCGAATATGTGTCAGGGATTCCAGCATGTAACAAAAAAAAAGAAAGAAAAAAAACTCAACCCCTGGCACTATACAGCCCATGACGGGCTAAGGCCGACAAAGCGACCGTTGCCCAGCCATTCGGCCTACAGATATTGGGGTGACGCGTGATCAGCGCGTTGGGTCCCCTCGGCAGTTAATCTTGGTTTTCGTGATCGGGGCGCTGTCTCACTGTCAGACAGCTACTCAATTGTCCTCACGAGGCTGACTGCACCCCGTTCCAACCCTCACGTCAGTTTTAAAATCCCTGACGGAGACAGGGATCGAATCCGGGGCCTCCGGGTGAGAGACAGGCGCGCTACCCCAACACCACGAGGCAGGCGCAGCATGTAACTGCCAAGATAATTGGTTTAGGGTAATACGACAATAAGTTCAACATATTAAGGCAGATGACCTCGTAGTTCCCCCCTTAAAACAACAACAACAACAACAATACTAATTTGATTTGTAAGTCTTTCAGTTGTATTGATTTAAGTTTGAGGGAGAGTTCTGTCTTTAAATATTATCCAGTAGATAGGTGGTTCAATTCTTTTCAGTACTACTTCTTATTACTTCAAATAGGCTATAAGTTTCCACTGTTCAATTTTTAGACACCACAATTCATAGCTTGTGCAGAATAGTAGGCTATATGATAGAAAATCCAATACAGTCGAGTTTAATCATATAAACTGCTTGTACCGAGAATCATGTTCGTAAATTAGGCGTGTTATCAGCTAAATCTGGTGGAGAACATTTATAGCGCAATATCACTGCACGTTGGGCTTCAGTCTCGTAACTTTAACAGTTTCCCGTGCAATGAGCCCATTCGCACGAAGATTAAACCATTCACTGTTGCTGATCCGCTACTCCAGAGCAAGACTCCAGGAGCGCTGCCTAGTTCTCACTCAAAATCACATGCTTCTGTTTTACCTTATTTTGAACATAATTTCAATTCAAAAACTTTCGTGCTTACAACACCAAAAATTCGGGTACCTCTACATGAGATGCGAACACTGAAATTAGCCAAAATACTTTCTGTAATGCGGCTTCGGTGGCGTAGTTGGTAGCATGCTGAGCTCCTATGCCCAAGGTCGTGGGTTCAAAACCGGCCGAAGTCGTCGGATTTTTAAGAGCGTAAAAAATCCCTCAGTATGCCTTCCTTCGGAGGGGAAGTAAAGCCGGCGGTCCCATGCCATAGATTTATGACATGATAAAGAACCTTCCACTAATTACACTTGTGTGAGCTAAATTATAGATTAGATTTGACTGCCGCTCTAAGGTTCCAACGTTCGTCACCAGGAGCCGACAGTGGTGGCATCTAGTAACCAAGTTCAGAACTAGTTGGTCGTTGACGGTGGCGTTTGGTAGCAAAAGTTGTAACTACTTGGAAATAGAATGTCTGCAGTCCTTACTTGAATTAAAAAAAAAGTCCTCTCGGCACGCTGGAAGGCGGAGGTAGATTTCACCGGACAAACTTGGGGATAGGCGAAAATAGGCAGAATATGCAGGTTTTCGTAGAAGGATCAGACCTCATTTATTGCGAGAAGGTATTTTATAATTGGAGCTTAATTAACTTTGTTTTTCGTCATTTTATGCTTATTTTAAACATTTTATTGTCTTATGGGAACGGTAACCTTCTTGTCATTTGGGGTCCATTTTTAGCCTACTTTTCACATTTTGCAAAAATGAGGAAAAAGTAGACTTATGAGAGCGGGCAAATGTGTGTCTGTCTGTCTGTCTGTCTGTCCTTCTGTCTGTCTGTCTGGCTGTGTGTGTGTGTCCCCCCCCCCCCTATCAACTCCTGAACGGCTGCAGCAATCAAAACAAAATATGGTAGGAGTAAAGATCTATATCTGAATATCTCACGGCCATATTTGAAATTGATGTCAGTGCTACCAACTGCTGAAAAATCGCAATTGAAATTTGAGCTCCATGTTGGATATCTTGGAAGGTATGAATGGGAACTATTTCAAAATTGGCACACGTTTAGATAATAATATTGCAGTTTAATTTCCAGGAGGCCATACATGGCAGTGTTGCCAAAATGATTAAAAGCCTGCTGATAGGTCCAACATTTAAATGCATATAACTTCTACACTATCAATTGGATTTCAACCAAATTTCGTATGTGCTATGTGTACATAACCAGATATGACTGAGCGTATTCTTAAGAGCCGCCAGGGCTGCCAACTGTTAATAAATGCTCTCAATTTATTACATCCAAATACCAATATATCAGAAAGTATGCAAGCCGACAGCTTTAAACTATGAACACGTATAGTAACTGACATTCTATATTAATTTTAAGTAACTTATATACATCAGTGCTACCAACATGATTCTAAGGCTGCTGAGAGGTCCAACTTTAAATACATGTAACTTCCATACTATCACTTGGATTTCAACCAAATTTCGTATGTGCTATGTGTACCATAACAGATATGACTATGCGTATTCTTAGGAGCAACCAGGGCTGCCAACTGTTAATAAATGCTGTCTCTATTTTTGTTACTCTAATATCAATATATCAGAAAGTATGCAAGCCAATAGCTCTAAACTTACATTTTAGATTAACGTGGAGTAAATTACATATGTCAGTGCTGCCAACATGATTCTATGCCTGCTGATAGATCCAATTTTAAAATGCATGTAACTTCTGTACCAACTGTTGGATTTCATTCAAAATTGGCACAACAATAGATAATATTATTTCAGATTATTTGTGACCAATACATGCATGACATTGTTGCCATTATGATTTTACGCGCGCTGTTAGATCCAATGTTTAACTGTATGTAACGTCCATGCTATCAATTGGACTTCAACCATATTTTTTATTCTGTACCTTAAGAGATGGAACTAAGAATATATTCAGCCACCAGGGCTGCCAACTGCTCTATTAGGCTACATTATGCCAGGCATACAGTATTTCGAACTAATTTTAAATTTCGCTATTACCAACTTAATTTCGTCATTATTCTAGATAGATCCATATTAGACTAAGCTTTGGCATGAATCTTACATTTTAAGAAAAGTAGGCTCTTTAGTTCTTCACGGAACTTCTTGTTATACTTGTGGTCACACTGTCCTTATGCAAGGTTTCGACACTGATGTGTAACTATGTAACGGTCTGTTACTTCTTCACGCAAAATTATATCTCCCGCAGAGATTTAGGTTGGTTCCTCAGTTTAGGGGCTGCGACAACGTGGTCATGTAACCCCGTGTACTTTGGGATGGCTGTATTTGTCTGTAATTCAGGTTAGGACTGCAGAGGGTCAATTTTAAGCAGTAGTTCCTAATGTTGCTACCAGGTACTACCGTCAACGACACCTAGCTGTGAACTTGGCTACTAGATGCCACCGCAACCAGCAACTCGCAACGAACGTTAGAACTTGACCTCCAAAGAAAAGCATACTGAGGGATTTTTAGCGCTCTTAGAAAATCCGACGACTTCCGCCGGCTTTGAACTCGCGACTTTGGGCATAGAAATTCAGCATGCTACCAGTTACGTCACCGAAGCCGCTTCACACTTAGTCAGATGGAAATACTGAATCTGATCTCGTGCAAGTGCGTTGTCATGGCAACGTCTGATGGCTCATCCCTCATCCATTTAGTAGTGTTGCCATGGCAGCCTCTGATAGCTCTTGGCATTTTCTTATAATTCCGAAATCATTTTTCTCATCCCTTGGCGTAATGGTGGTCATATCAAAAATTCTTTCAGACAAAAGTTTTAGGTAATTATTATGGGAATATTGTCCATTTTGTACGGTTTTGATATTGTGCCTATTAAGAGCGATATGATTAATGTTTCCCGAAAAAACCACTTTTTCCCACCCCTTTGGTCAATGATAGGTGCTATAAAAAGACTCTTCAAACATAAATTTTTGGGCTTTATCCGACACATAGTATGAACGTTGAACGGATTCGATATTTCACATATTAAGAGAGTTATAGCAATATATCATTTTTTCGAAAAAAGCCCCCCATTTTCACCCCCTTCGACCGATTTAGCCCAGTAACGAACTCGACCGAGATTTCATAGGTAAAAATATTCAGTAAAAAATTGAAAGTGATTGGTGCAAAATTACGGCAGTTATCGTGTCCACAAGAAACTGATATACATATATATATATATATATATACATAAATTATATATAAACTTTTGAACTGACGGGGGTTTTGGGGTCTGGGGGATGTGAAACGCGAAGATATGTCGAAATTTTCCGGAAGTCGAAACATGGTACCCATTGCAATAGTTAGCTTTCTAATGAAATCTATCTCTGGTTGGTTCCTCAGTTTAGGGGCTGCGACAACGCGGTCATCTAACCCAGTGTACTTTGGGTGAGTGTAGAATCCGTCTGATAAATGGTGTGAATTGTAATGGCTGTATTAGTCTTAATTCAGGTAAGGACTGCAGACGGTCAATTTCAAGCAGTAGTTCCTAATGTTGCTACCAGGTACTACAGTCAACGACACCTAGCTGTGAACTTGGCTACTAGATGCCACCCCAACCAGCAACTCGCAACGAATGTTGGAACTTCCCTTCCATAGGAAAGCATACTGAGGGATTTTAGCGCTCTTAGAAAATCCGACGACTTCGGCCGGCTTTGAACCCGCGACCTTGGGCATAGATGTTCAGCATGCTACCAGTTACGTCACCGAAGCCGCTTCATACTTAGTCAGATGGAAATGCTGAATCTGATCTCGTGCAAGTGCGTTGTCATGACAACGTCTGGTGGCTCATCCCTCATCAATTTAGTAGTGTTGCCATGGCAACCTCTCATAGCTCTTGGCATTTTCTTATGATTCCGAAATCATTTTTCTCATCCCTTGGCGTAATGGTGGGTCATATCAAAAATTCTTTCAGACAAAAGTTTTAGGTAATTATTAGGGGAATATTGTCCATTATGTACGGTTTTGATATTGTGCCTATTAAGAGAGATATGATTAATGTTTCCCGAAAAAAACACTTTTTCCCACCCCTTTGGTCAACGGTTGGTTCTATAAAAAAACCTCTGCAAACATAAATGTTTGGGATTTATCCGACACATAGTATGAACGTTGAACGGATTCGATATTTCACATATTAAGAGGGTTATAGCAATATTTCACTTTTTCGAAAAAAAAAAGCCCCCCATTTTCACCCCCTTCGACCGATTTAGCCCAGTAACGAACTCGACCGAGATTTTATAGATATAAATATTCGGTAAAAAATTCAAAGTGATTGGTGCAAAATTATGGCAGTTATCGTGTCCACAAAAAACTGATATACATATATACATATATATACATATATATATATACATACATACATGAATTATGTATAAACTTTTGAACTGACGGTGGTTTTGGGGTCTGGGGGATGTGAAACGCGAAGATATGTCGAAATTTTCCGGAAGTCGAAACATGGGACCCATTGCAATAGTTAGCTTTCTAATGAAATCTACCTAACAGATAGCACACCCTAATACAGCAATCACAATTAACTCCGGTTATCAGACAGTTTCTACACACACCCAAATTTCACGGGGCTACATGACCGCGTTGTCGCAGCCCTAAACTGAGGAACAAACCAACCACAACTTTCTGTAATGTTGACATTAAATCTGGAAATGATGTAGTTTACTGCTCCGTTATCTATAACCCACCCGCCGTCCCCTTTCTGGATCACGAATTAACTTATATAGTAAAATTCCAGCTGTATCGTCCATTATGTGGGTGAACTATGGACAAATACAGTATTGCCAACCTCACGCAGACAGTACTAATTATATAGGTGGTATTGTGAAATAAAGGAACGCCATAGACCAATAACTACGCACAGTGGGAATTGTCAAGCATATGACCGACCTTATGTGGTGGTGAATTTAGTACCTTATATGTTGGCAACAGAAATGTGACGTCAATGTATACGCCTAGGTAACAGTTGATGACACCGCATGCGCCTGACCAACATGGCTGTCAACTTTGAATGAGCATGAAACAAATTTAACCAAATATCTACGTAATTTATCACATATTTCCAGGTCACTAGAACACCAGTTATCAGACAAATTCTACACACATCCAAAGTACACGGGGCTATATGACCGCGTTGTCGCAGCCCCTAAACTGATGAACCAACCTACCAACCTTTACCTTCAAACAAGATGGCGGGTACAGAAGGAGAGCTTATGGAGCACGCCGCATGCCATGGCCCATATGATGGTTTCCTTCCAACTGATACATCGTCGTCAGAAGCATTTATAGGCTATTATAGGTTATTATGATGACTTCATCCTTTACATGCCTACAAACAAATACGGTATACTACTGAATAAGCTTCTTCTCGTCATTCACCTTGAAATAAAACCTCTCGGGAAACTATGTACCGTAGGAAGTTGGTAGGTTGGTTGGTTCCTTAGTTTAGGGGCTGCGACAACGCGGTCATGTAGCCCCGAGTGCTTTGGTTGTGTGTAGGATCTGTCCGATAACTGGTGTTAATTGTGATGGCTGTATTAGTGTGTGTATTTGTTTTTTTTAACTCAAGTAAGGACTGCAACTTTGAATTTTTCAAATAGTTCCTAATTTTGCCGCCAAACGCCACCGTCAACAACTACTAGGCCTAGTTCAGAACTTAGCTACTAGACGCCACCGCAGTCGGCTCTTGGCAACGAACGTAGGGACCTAAGAGCGTGGTTTACATTCTTAACCTATACAATTTAGCTTCACACAGGTGTATTTTATATTTTGAGATTTGTGATTTATACTATTTACCTATGACTTATGATTGCCAGTTTTGTTTGGAAGGTTCTTTAACGTGCCATAAATCTATGACATGGGACCGCCGGCTTTACTTCCCCTCCGAAGGAAGGCATACTAAGGGATTTTTAACGCTGCAAAAAATCCGACGGTTTCGGCCGGGCTTACCGTAGGAAGTAATGAAACATACACTATTTTACTGTTCCTGGAACAATGTACTGTATGTAAATAGCCAATGACCATAAAAACAGCGCTAAATTAACAGCAGTAAAATATACACATTTGATAGATTTATCTTCAATATATGTATAAGATCAGATATGTATAAGGACAGACCAATGAGTGGGATAACACTTGGAGGTGGACAGCTGAAGAAGGTGGAAAGTCTCAAGTACTTGGGAAGTATAGTGGAGGATAATGGGAGAAATGACAAAGAGATTACGGAACTTGGCAGACAGGCAGAAGCATTTCTGAGAAGCATTAGGAGCTTAGTGTGGAATAAAGATGTCCCACAAAAAAGCAAGGAAGTGTTATACAGAAGCTACTATATACCGATACTGACCTATGCTTCAGAAACGTGGTCAATGAAGAAAAGAGACATAAGCAGAATACAGGCAGGTGAAATGAAGTTCATGCGAAGTAGGATCGGAGTAACAAGAAGAGACAGAGTGAGGAATGAAAAGGTCAGGGAAATGGTGAAAGAGGAGCACTTGCAAGGTAGGATTGAGACATCAAGACTGAGGTGGTATGGACACTTAAAGAGAATGGATGAGAAGAAGATTCCCAAGAGGATACATGAGATGCAGATGCAGAAGAAACGATCAAGGGGAAGACCAAGAGATAGATGGCTGAAAGGAGTGGAGGAATGTGTCAAGAAGAGAGGCGAGGACTGGACGAGAGTGACAGCGGAGAGGTGGTGGGAAGAAAGGACTAAGTGGCGAGGCTTATGTTCCAAACAGACCCAGCCTGGGGCTGGAAACTGTACTAGATGATGATGATGATGATGATGATGATATGTATAAGATCAGGTTTGTGTCTGGATATCTGGACTTGCCACCTAAACAACTTTGCCGTTTTTCACGACATTTTCCGGGCACCCATTTCATCAATAAACTATAGGTTTACTATATGATGTTGCTATCGGCCACTGGGCAATTCGGAAAATGATTTGGAACAGCACCAGGTATGAGTCTTGGCACTCTCAATGGGAGTGTTACTTCTTGACCATCTACACAATGGAATAGAGTATTCTGTCTGAAGCCTTAATCAAAAAATACAGCTCACAAACCTGCAATTTGCAAAATAATCATACTAAGTAATATTTATTGAAGTTACAGTAGTATATGATTGAGTTTTTCTAACTCGGTGTACCACTTGAGCACAGCTTCGTTTCAAACACGTAAGCTCATGGATTGCTTATATTCGATCGAAGATTTCACTTCCTCAAGCACTTTCTTTGCACTAGAACTGAACCACATCAAGTAGTACTCGTTTGGACGTTAACTGTTAATTTAACTCAGTGGAATGACCGCATTCCGGCTGTTAAAACAAACACCAAGACATACCGTGCAGCCATCTATTGACTGTCTGTCACCCTGCAACTTTCGGCACAGCAGGCAAGAACGTTACCACTGAGCCACACCCTTGCAAGACTATTTGCTATTTTCAATGGAACAATCCTTATACGCACTGCCAGGTGCAAGCTTTGTTATTTGAGACCCAGAGGGTAGCTTGCATGTCGAATTTCGTTGTTCCTTGAAGCACTATGAAAGTCAAGGAGGTTAGATATATAATCTCCTTGAACACTATAGCACTTTCTAGTAGAGAAATGAGGAACTTTGTGTTGGCGGAAACCGGTGAAACTCCCGAGATTAATTTTGCCATTATGAACACGGCCTACTGAATTCAAATGGGTTCTTTAACATGCCAACATCGTATGACATGCGTGTCGTATTTTTGCCGCCTTTCAAAAATCACTTACGACGGCCAGGAGCGAACCTGCAAGCTGGGGGGGGGTTAGTAATCCGACACGATAACCACTCGCCCACCGTGGCAAGCTACGCACTTACATACTACTGTAAGACACCAACTTTTCAGAGTAAGAGGTGGGGAACTAAAATCTACATAAAATTGATATCATGAATTTCTCACAGCGTTTCTACGGACATCGTACTTATTGGTTAATTCAAACGATGGATTGAACAATATGTTTTGTAACAATAAAATACTTCTACAGTACAAAAATATCAGCGTTCAAACCTTAAAGTTTCGTCTCTTTGCTGTAACATGCGTGTGAAAAGATCTCTATGCTCTGCGAGTCACGTGCAGGATATGAGAGCATTCTTTATTTAACGTGCCAGTAAATCTACTGACACGGCTTCCTCGCGTTTACGCACCCTCAAATGTCAACTATCTGTGTTAGGATTCGACCCTGCAACTTTCGGCACAGCAGGCGAGATCGTTACCGCTGAGCCACTTCTTTGGAAGACAATAATATCCAGTTGAGTAAGACTTCAAAATATGACCACAATCGGGATTCGAATCCAAATTTCCTGTTTTCCGAGCAGGTCATATTTCCAGTTCAGGTGAAGAAGGCACTAGCACTCAGCGCTATCTGTGTGTCAAGGTTGGAAACTCACTTAGGATGGAAATAACTTCAGCTCTGGTATTGTCTACGCCCTACGGTTACCCTGAGAACTTCCATCTAATTCGAAAATTCGAAACCTGGTCTGTCTGCACCTGTATGAATGTATTACTTTCCTGCCGGAGTCCCAGTAGTCAGTTGTTGTCGTTGATTCATTAGGAGTTTGCGATAGCGTGGTCATATAGCCCCGTGTGTGTTGAATCTGTCTGATAACCTATGTCATTGTGATGGCTGTATTCTTGTATACTGTATATTTAATAATAATGTTATTGGTTTTACGTCTCTTTTAACTACTCTGGCTTTTAGAGACACCAGGGTGCCGGAATTTTGCCCCGAAGGGAATCTTTAACGTGCCAGTGAATCTACTGACACGGCTCCCTCGCATTTGCGCACCCTCAGATGCCATCTGACTGCGCCAGGATACGAACCTGCAACCTTGGGCCCAGCAAGCGAGAACGTTACCACTGAGCCACTGGGCTAGGAACTAGGTAGGAGGTGACCGTAGCCTTAAGTTATGTACCTTCTCGACATTCACCTGGAGTAGAACTGGGAAACCACGGAAAGCCACTACTAGGATGACTGAGGTAGAATCGAACCCACCTCTTCTCAGTTCTGGCTCACGAGACGGAGTGCCCCCTGACTAGAATGGCCGGCAGTCAAACCTGGACCTCAGAGGAAACTGCGCCACGGAGACCATCAACCTCAGGGGTAACAGCAACGACAACACGGGGAGGTAACACTATTTTGAAACACCATGTACATGACATTACCTCACCTCTCGAGAAGTGAATAGCGAAGGAATGATATCGCACATCAGGAACATAGAGCAGATGTGGGGGATGGAATACGTGCCGTCCAAAGGAGCAGAGAATATTGACAAGCGCGCGCGAGAGAAAGAGAGAGAACATATCAAGAGAAGTTTACGCAAATGAAAGCGAATCTCGGTGGCAGCGACGGGTGGTCTAAATGGGTCTTGATGTCAGAGTGGGGCCAGGAGAATTTCCAATAATGTTACTCCACTGGACATGAATTTCTTGCACATTACGCTACAAAAGCTCAAAAGGATTGTAGTCTCATTGGAAACAGCTGCTGTTTGTACGTGGACTTCACATGGTAGCAAATAGTTTGTAACAAGGAAACATCGCAATAATGAATCTCTCTGAAACTATGTATACGTGTTGATCAGACCTGTGATGGTATTTCATCCCAACCAACGCTAGGGAGTGTGAAATCGTATCGCCGCAAAAGCTAGGCAGGGCCATCCACACAGCGCTCTAAGCCAGTGCTCCGAGCACTTTGGTGGAAGGTAGTGGTGGGAAAAGCTTGGCTGGTTGAGCGCGCGGTCTGGCCGCCGCGCCGAAGTGAGCAATATTCGCCTCAACGTACATTTGTGAGCGTTTATTTTCGGTTCTTAAGTTTACCAAAGTACACATCGTGCAACGATGAGCGATAGAAACTTGCGCAATTGTTTACGAATAGCTGTGTCCAGAAATATTGTACCCAATTTGGAGAAGATTGTTTCCTCCAAAACTAAAAGCTCATAAAATCGACGGAGCGAAAGTTACTCAAGGTCTGTACTATCTGTCCATATTGGTAAAATGTTGTTGAATTCTTCTCTCTAATATGTTCACATTTCAGTTTGGAATAAATCACAATATTCTTTACTTAACACTTGCGTTCCATTCCTGCACATTGCATATATCGGAGTGCCAATCGATTTGTATATGAGATATATTTATTATAAAATAAAACACCCCTATCAATATGATGTCAACAAACCCACAAAAGCCGTCAGCCGCACGACTGTACGTACGTATTGTATCTAGTTAGTTAGTTAGTTATTGTTGTTGTAATGATGATGATGATGATAATTGTTGATTTAAGGGGCCTAACATCTAGGTGATGGGCCCCTATTGTTGTTTTAAGGGGCGGAACTACGAGGTCATCTGCTCCTCTTAACACAGATTAAAGAATAGAAATTTGGAATTGAATTTAAAATTTTGAGGACACCAAAATTTAAAGAGACCAAAAATTAATAAAAATAAAAATTATAAAAATAACAAAATTTACGGAAAAACTAAAAATTATCATTCAAAAACGAACGAGTCGTTGAGTCAATTTACACTGGAAAATTTCGATTGCTGGCCCTAACCCACTCTCACTTACAAAGCGGATAACGAGATCAGCAGCCACCGCGTCATCGGCTAATATAAGTTTGAGTGTCGTCTGCAAACCAAGGTTTCTTCGTAAGTCAGCAATATCCACACACTCGGGTAAAATGTGGGCCACGGTGAAAACGGCTCCACAGGTACAAACTGGGGGGGGGGGGGTCTTCCCTTCAAATTAGGTACGAGTGGATCTTGTATGCCCTATCCTTAGCCTTCATTGCTCTAAGTGGGTCAAGTAGCCACTGACTCTCCCAAAATGCCAGAGCTTGTAGGCGTAACTGAGAGCATATATCTAGTCACTGTAGTGGTGGTAGGGAAAGGAGTGCTAGTCTGACTGCCCAGAGCTCCCCGAGAATTGGATGGCCCTGAGCTAGATCAATTGAAAAGCCCGGCGCAATTTTTCAAGAAACTCTACAGAATATGTCAAAGAAGTAAGGGTAACATACAGTAGGCCTACGTACTGAAGTAGAAATGATAACTGGTTGCGTTACTGGACTTCTCTCGGTAAATTATGTACACTACGGAGAATGCAATAAACTATACAGGGTCATCGAAAAATAATGCCAACATTTCAAAAAATTATTGCACCGAAACCCTTTATGTTAAACGTGTAATTCTTTCACTGTACGCCAGCTGGTTAAAGTAAGTTTTGTTTTCGAGGGGACGTGACCTTGCTATGCGCACACTTGATTCGCAGTAGCCAAGGTCGGCCGGGGGCGCGGGCGCCAATGACTGCACCGCCCGACAAACTGCACCTGATTACAAAGCTGTCATTCGATGGTTTAATCAGTTTTAGGGAACAGGGACTGTAGAGAAAAAATCTAGGCCAGGCCGACCACCAACATCAGCATTGAACGCACGCTTTCCCAATGGCTGGACTGGTACGTGCAATCATTTCAGGAGTAACTGTATACTTTTAATGTGCCCCCAGAAAAAAAATCCAAAGGGGTGAGGTCGGGATTTCATTGGCGCGCGCGCCCCCGGCCGACCTTGGCTACTGCGCATCTAGTGTGCGCATAGCAAGGTCACGTCCCCTCCAAAACAAAACTTACTTTAACCAGCAGGCGTTCAGTGAAAGAATTAAACGTTTAACGTAAAGGGTTTCGGTGCTATAATTTTTTGAAATGTTGGTATTATTTTTCGATGACCCTGTACTATTTACGTGAGTTATTAACCTAACTTATTGTTTTGTATGGCAGAGTTACTGTGAGAATAAATATCATTACGATATAACAAAATATGTATATACATCAAGGAAGTGAGGTTCAGAGGAAGTTCATCATTCTTCAGCACCAACATCATCACCGGGTGCATCATCATCCCCAGTTGAAACTATCTGGTTGTAGAACCACAAACAGGCTGCTGGAACGTACTTCGAACTTATATCTTTAACATCCTTTGCCTCATTTGTATTGACTTTTTATACACTGCGGTGTAGAAGACTTGATGCGTCTGGTAAGGAAGTAGTTGTTTTCTGCTTTCTACAGAACAAAGATATATCTTACCATGGTGGTCGCAATGACACTGCACGTTGCTGTTGTAATCAACGTATCTACAGTGTATATTTTGACACTGCACGCCCCGTGGTGTTGTGGGTAGCGCGCTTGTCTCTTACTCGGAGGCCCCGGGTTCGATCTCCGGCTCCGTCAGGGATTTTAGGAACTGACGTGAGGGCTGGAACGGCGTGCACTCGGCCTCGTGAGGACAATTGAGTAGCTGTCTGACAGTGAGGCAGCGCCCCGGTCACGGAAACAAAGATTAACGGCCAAGGGGAACCGACGCGTTGACCACGCGTCACCGCAATATCTGCAGGCCAAATGGCTGGGCAGCGGTCGCTTGGTAGGCCCAAGGCCTGCATGGGCTGTGGTGCCAGGGGTTATTTATTATATTTTGACACTATCAACGTTGCACCTTTACCAGTACTGACTGTTTTTTAAGAAGGTTTTGAGGTGAGTTGTGTAGTCCAAAACATTGTTCGTGTTAGATCATGAACCACGGCACGTTAATCTTGTGGAAAATACAGGGCGCCAAGGAATTTTCTCCGCAGTGCTTACTTGTTGCTGTAAAAGCTAGGATCAGCAGTAACACTGTATCAAAACAAACAAACAGTAAACGTTGTACTCACCACAGCTATTCATAACCGATGCAGGAAGTGTTGGAAGACAGACTTCAACACGTCTACACATATTGTCGAAGACTTTCTTGAGCTAATTTGCGTGTTGACTTTCTTGGACTACGCATCATTATATCGGAGTTTTCATCAAGTTTTTCGTCTGTTAAAAGCGTAGGTCAGCCTGTTCCCGGTACATCGTGAACTGAGCCAGTCACACGAAATGTAATTATCAAATCCTGAACGGTATCACTGTTTGGACACTTTGAATTAGGAACCCGCACCTGAAATTTTAGTTTTACATTTTCTATAAACCGTTCGCCTTCGCGAAAAACGTATTCCATCCAAAAAGCTCTCTCTTCAGTACTGTAATAAACAATAATACCACCTCTATACTGATGCCGGCCCCGTGGTGTTGGGGTAGCGCGCCTGCCTCTCACCCGGAGGCCCCGGGTTCGATCTCCGACTCCGTCAGGGATTTTAAAACTGGCGTGAGGGTTGTAACGGGGTGCGCTCAGCCTCATGAGGACAATTGAGTTGCTGTCTGACAGTGAGACAGCGCCCCGATCACGAAATCCAAGAATAACGGCCGAGGGGAACCAACGGGTTGACCACGCGTCACCGCAATATCTGCAGGCCAAATGGCTGGGCAGCGGCCGCTTGGTTGGCCTAGGCCCTTCATGGGCTGTGGTGCCAGGGGTTATTTATTATATTTTGACACTATCAACGCTGCACCTTTAACAGTACTGACTGTTTTTTTAAGAAGGTTTTGAGGTGAGTTGTGTAGTCCAAAACATTGTTCGTGTTAGATCATGAACCAGGGCACGTTAATCTTGTGGAAAATACAGGGCGCCAAGGAATTTTCTCCGCAGTGCTTACTTGCCGCTGTAAAAGCTAGAATCAGCAGTAACGTTGGCAGCACGGCTGCCACTTGTATCAAAACAAACAAACAAACAAACAAACAGTAAACGTTGAACTCACCACAGCCATTCATAACCGATGCAGGAAGTGTTGGAAGACAGCCTTCAACACGTCTACACATATTGTCGAAGACTTTCTTGAGCTAATTTGCGTGTTGACTTTCTTGGACGCAGCATTATATCGGAGATTTCATCAAGTTTTTCGTCTGTTAAAAGCGTAGGTCAGCCAGTTCCCGGTACATCGTGAACTGAGTCAGTCACACGAAATTTACTTATCAAATCCTGAACGGTATCACTGTTTGGACACTTTGAATTAGGAACCCGCACCTGCAATTTTAGTTTTACATTTTCTATAAACCGATCGCCTTCGCGAAAAACGTATTCCATCCAAAAAGCTCTCTCTTCAGTACTGTAATAAACAATACCACCTCTATACTGATGCCGGCCCCGTGGTGTTGGGGTAGCGCGCCTGCCTCTCACCTGGAGGCCCCGGGTTCGATCTCCGGCTCCGTCAGGGATTTTAAAACTGACGTGAGGGTTGTAACGGGGTGTACTCAGCCTCGTGAGGACAATTGAGTAGCTGTCTGACAGTGAGACAGCACCCCGATCATGAAAACCAAGATTAACGGCCGAGGGGATCCGACGCGCTGATCACGCGTCACCCCAATATCTGCAGGCCAAATGGCTGGGCAGCGGTCGTTTGGTCGGCTTTAGCCCGTCATGGGCTGTATGACTTTTGACCTGTATACTGATGCACTCTTCCAATAATCTATCTGAACGCTCGCTTACTGCAATACACATTGGCGATTTCGACACCCCACAAACCACACGTGTGACCTTCACTGGGTCACTTAGGACCACACGAAATCACAACTAGCCTTCCTGTTGGCCCAGTATTCCTTCGTTCGCAACGAGTGGGTCTGTTTCCGCTGCTCTGACCATTGGTGTTGTGTAGTCTTCTTCTCTTCTTCCTCGAAACCCCGCGTCTGAGTGATTTTTCGGATTTCCTTCCGGTCATGTAAGTTTGGTGATCCTAATTCCTTTAAGTCTTTGTCTGTAAATTTATACAAATTCGGTCTAGTAGCCTTATTCTTTAAGAAAGTAGGCTATGTATTTTGTGTGTCGGTCTGTTCGGGTCAATTCTTTCTATGTGTCCCATAAATTGAATTCTTCGCATTCGCATTGTGATTGTGATTTTGGATCTTTTTTTGTATATTATATCTGTATTAGGCTTTGGATAATGTACACCATCTTTTGTTCTTGGTGAAAGGATTTTTCTCATTATTTCACGTTCTTTCACTTCTATTTGGTGTTTTAGTGTTTTGTGTTGGAGATTGAGTGTCTCTGAAGCATAGAGAGCTTCAGGTTTGATTACAGTTGTATAGTGGCGAATTTTACAGTTCCAGCAGATGCTCTTTTTGTTATAAATATTTTTTGTTGATTGAAAAGCAGTTTCCATTTTCTGAAGCCTCGATTTAATTGATATCCTTTCGTTACAGTTTGCTGCAATCCATTCACTTAAATATTTAAATTCGTTCACTCGAAAGATTTTGTTGTTGCCAATTTGAAGTTCATTTTTTGCGGTTTTGATGTCAGTCATAAATATTGTTTTTCAAACGAGATTTGTAATCCATTTTCGCCACTTATTCTTGTAGTAGTTCAATTTGCTTTTGCGCTTACAGCACTTCTTAGAGAGCCTACGGTTCGTGCCGGGGGAGGGAGTCCTTGTAGCACTGCGATTGACTGGAGTCCATATGATAACTCGGTACGGTCGCGCATGTGGATATGGGAACAAAATATCATTAGGCTACAGGTTCTTTTCCCGATATGTCCAACTTCTGTGATCAGATTGAGGGAGATTTGGAGACACACGCTTGTGATATTCCCTTGCAAAGGAACATGAAGTACCAGTACTAGACACGAGCTTCCCAGATTTTAAGGCAAAGGACACATTTCTTAGCCAAATTCTCACATTTTTCTTCACATAGTTCGATATGATTGATTATTGTTGTTGTTGTTGTTGTTTTAAGGTGCGGAACAGCGAGGGCATCTGCCCTTTTTAACATGGAAAATTGATACAAAGATTTAACATTTATAAATGGAAAATCACCAAAAATAATCAAAACATTAAATTAAACTAATAATAATTACGTTATAGTTAAAAACAAAAATATACAGAAAACAAAAGGTCATAAATTGAACAAAGAGCAAGGTGTTTGAGTTAACACACAGTTGTCTTGCAAACCAGGCAAGATCCACACACTCGGTAAAAATGTGGGCCACGGTGTATATGGCTCCACAGGTACAAAGTTGGGGGTCTTCCCTTCTCATCAGGTACGAGTGGGTGGATCACGCATGACCTATCCTTAGCCTACACAAAATGATGGACTCTCTACGTGACCAGAAAGAGCTCCGCCACACGTGAGTAGCTCTCTTTATATCTCTCAGTTTACTGCGCGTTGGTTGTCTGAACACCACAAGGGAGGGGTGGTCAGGTTGTTCTGTTACGATCTAATAAGATTACTAAAGGAATTAAGATTCAAACCAACGATTCTTCTATTTATATCTATTTACAATAATGACGTTTCCAACATAATTTCTGAACACTGATGTTTAAAATTTACTTACCTGAATGATTGATGCCTAATACAGCGATATAGTGTCCATAAATTGCAACCATGGCTTTGTGGAAGTCCAGATAGAATCGATGTGAGAGACGGTAGAACACACCGACTGTTGTAAGTGAAATATCCGACCTATTGCAAGGATAGGTGGATAGTGGAAGACACAAGAGAATTTACGTTAGACGAAACGAATAATAAATAGATTTAATAAACTCATACCGGTATGTACTTTACTCAATGCCAGATAACTACTAATGTACTTTACAGGACTCATTTTATGTGAGCTGTTTATATCACTAAGAATCATCAACTGTGTGAACCTTAAAGAAGGACAGCAGATATGTTCGAAAATATATTAATACAATTGAACAGTTTTATTTCATGTATTATCTACCCAAATATGTTGCAGGCTACCTTATGAACATTCATTAAAATTAGGGCCCCTCACATCTGACAAATGTTTAATTTTATCCTTTTGCGTCTGTTGTTGTTGTTTTCTTTGAGGGGCTTGGACATCGTGTTCATTCAGCCCCGTGTACTTACAGTAGGTGTATATATGGAATTTGTCTGATAACCCATGTAATTCTGGTGCCTGCAGTAGTGTGTATTTGGAATTCAGTGGATTCAGTGAAATATATACATGCTTATACATGAATCAGAAAAATTCTAAATTGTTTGTAATTTAAACTGCTTGAATTTGTCTACTCCAGGTTGTTCTAGCACTCTTTCGAAATTAATAAGAACACTTGCAACACTGTGTGACCTCATCAGCTATCAGCTTGCCAACATGAAGAAAAGGAGGAGGGGTTTCGCCAATCTTTCCTCGGTTGGAAAGGCTTGTTGCTATTATTCCACAGTGTAATGTATATTCCCCTATAATGGGAATAGGGAAATACTCTACGATCTACCGTAGGAGGTTGTTTAACTTTTTCCCCTACAATCAATAATCAACCTGCATTTCAGGAATTTATTTTTGAACACTGCATAGTCTCATTTACACTTCCATTGCTGGGCCAGAACACGAAATGTGACATTGCGGAAGCTAAAAGCATCGCAGTGGTGGTGAAAATACGTGACAGTTTTACGAACAAAGCTTTCATAGCAGAATGAGACAGTTTGTTCATCATCTCCATTCAAAATATCAACAGGCGATTTTCATGACATTCACCCGTACGTTTATCGTGAGATATTATTTTAAACAACAAGTTAAAGACTTGAAACGACACTCTTGTTAAATTGCACATTTGTATTTAGTCCCGAATAGAAGAATATCCTCTCCTGCGTTTATGCACTGCTACACGCCATATTCCCGCCTCGTCTCACTGCTTTAGTGCCGCTGGTCTGCACTAGAGGGACGCACGCGGTGCCTATAGTGTGTTGGAAATTATTTCCTTGAATGGATTATTGAGAGTCTACGGTCAAACTGCCAAGGGAGTGTTATATACGATATTTGGTTAGACCACTGTTCCTAAAAATGACTCAATTATATATTTTATGGCATACATTGAACATACAGTGAAACCATTGAATGTTATGGACGTTAAATGCAGTTAAATATGGAACTTGTTAACGTGCGTAGAATTATGTTGGCAACACTACGTGTTGCTCAAAACATATGTGAATATTAAGTCATAAGAATGTGCAGATTTCCAAACTGATTGTGTGAACAGATTCTACAATGTTGAGTCTAGGGCTCAAATGTTCGTAGATTCATCAGAACGTGAGTTGTTTGTTCTCTAAACAAACTTTTGAAAATACCAGTCGCACCTGTTGGGGATTACATGAAGCACAATAACCCGAAAATCGTAATTACATGAAGTTACGAACCTCGACAGTAGGCTACAATGTAGGATGGTGTATAACAGTGGCGTTTTCTCCAAACCACGGGGTAAGCACCGCTTACCTAGCATATTCTCATAAAAATAAAGTTTATATTACGACTTTCTAACACGCGAGGAACAGGAAAATCGAAGCTTTGAATGAAGTTCCTCGTTCTCTACCCCAGTTTTTCACGATCGCCCACCACTACTTTGTAGAGAAATTGGAAAGAGCGCGGCTGGTTACTATGACAACGGCTCTTGTGTACCTCTATAGGAGCCTTCCGGCGCTTCTGGCCCAAACACCGCTATGGCCGATGGAGTGGTACACTAAGAATGTCAGGTCGTCCTTGATTGGCTAAGGCAGGGGGTGTGGCGTTCCATAGCCACATGGCTGTCGTCAAGACAAGTCAAAGCTGGTAGCAAGGTCTGCTTCGTTTCCTACAGCTTATCAAGCTTACCCTCGTGAGCATGGAACACCAGCACTGCTTGTTATTTGGCGCGCTTCTTCAGCCACCAATGATGAGTGCGTTAGTTGCAATTCTGCTTCGTCCGGTATAGGCTACTCACAACTGTATGTTTTTGAGTGCAATTAGCAAAATTTAGTATACGGTACCGTAACTAGATATTATTATGTTTGCGTATATAGTGCGTTGAACAAATTACCGTACTTCATAAATTATCATGTTTATCGAGTAGTAGCCTACGTAAATATCCTTTTAGTTTGTAGTTCGTTGTGTAAGTTACGATTATCATATTTTAAAGTAAGAGTGTTAATCGTTGAGAATGTGTGCGTGTGTTTATTATAATAGCAGCCAAATAAGAAAAGAGTTAAATTAATATTTGTTACATGTTGGAACATTCTTTGCTATGGAAAATTATCCTGTATCTAGAGTAGACACTGCCAGTGACTGTATAGTGTGTGATATCTTAACACGGATTTTAGTACCCGTCCTTTCGAACAGAAACGGGATATTATAAAGCGGGGAAGGCCAACACCGAACATTAATATCAGTACAACTGGTAAACATTATTTGAGGCATTTTCATACAAATCACTACGAGAAACACACTTGGTTAGCGGGATGTAGTGACACAAATAAATTATTTTGTTGGCCTTGTCTCCTTTTCGGAACGGAAAAGAATGTATGGAGTAGGACTGGATACAATGACATGGGGAACTTCCATAAAGCCGTAAAGAAACACAGTTTACCACAAAATCATTTGCAGGCAATTGTTTCAGAAAAAACATTCGGCAAAGTGAGAATAGATTGTTTACTAGATCAGCAGAAGGACATTCGAAACCGCCTACACAACGAATTGGTACTTAAAAACGGGATATTCTAAAGCGTTTTGTAGATGTTGTGTGTTACCTAGCGAAACAAGAGCTCCCATTTAGAGGCCACAATGAATCAAGTGAGTCATCGAATCAAGGAAACTATGTAGAGCTAGTTAAACTCGTTAGTCAGTATGATTTGCCACTCAAACAACACTTAGAAAACTCGTCCGTTTTTACTGGGATGTCAAATATCATTCAGAATGATTTGATTGAAGCTGTATCAAAAATTGTTGGCCTAGAGATAAGAAATGAAATAGGTAAAGCTAAATATGTTTCTATAATTCTTGATGAAACTACAGACTTGAGTACTTTTTCTCAGTTGCCATGTGTCTTTCGGTATGTAAGCACAGATTGTAAAGTTGAAGAAAGATTCATGGGTTTCACATACGTTACAGAAAATCGTACTGCGGCTGCTTTGTACAATATTGTGCAGACTTTCGTTGAAGAATATGACTGTAAAAGTAAATTGATAGCACAAAGTTACGACGGTGCTGCAGTTATGGCAGGTCATTTAAATGGTCTACAGAGTAAAGTTCGAGACACTTATCCACACGCTATTTTTGTTCACTACATGGCTCATAGATTAAATTTAGTGTTGACCCTGTCATCGTGTGCAATTAAAGAATGCAGAATATTTTTCAGCACAATAAATGATTTAGCAACTTTCTTTTCTAAGTCATCAAAACGAACGAAAGCACTCGATGAAGAGGTAAGCAGAAGGTTGCCTCGATCTTCAATTCGTTGGAATTTTCATTCCCGATTAGTACGTACAGTACATGACCATCGAATCGATCTGATTGCCTTGTTTGATAAGATAACTGACCCTGATGAAAAATGGGACCAGGAATCGATGACAGCTGCCAATGGTTTTCAGGTATTATTGAAGAGCTTCGAGTTCAATTTTCTTTTGAATGTTTTCGCAGATATTTTCCCGCATAGTGAGGTTTTATTTGGGATAATTCAAACAAAAGCTCACGACGTTGGATACTGTAAGGATAAAGTAAATGAGTTCACTACCCTACTGCAAACTAAACGGGAAGATTACTGCAAATTGTGGGACTTAACAAATAGCGATATCGAAGTGCAGGAACCGAGCAAGAAACGCCTAAAGAACAACGTGGACGCTAAAACATCTTATTGAAAACTATACTTTGAAATCATAGACACGTTAGTGCAGCAATTAAGTAATAGGTTCAGAAGCTTAGGATCTCTGCAGTTTTTGGAACTACTAAGTCCTAAGAATTTTGTAACTTATAGGAACACTTTTCCTGAGTCTGGGCTTCAGTCTCTTAGGAGTATATATGCTAACTTTTTTGACTTCGTTGCTTTGAGAGCTCAACTCATTCCCGTATATCAATCAAGCGAATTCAGTGGGAAAAGTGCACAAGAACTTTCAAAATTCAATAGTTTGAATGACTTAATTGGGGTGTATGGGGAAGTTTTTAACCTATGCAAACTAGTACTAACAATTCCGGCGTCTGGTGCATCAGTGGAAAGAACGTTTTCTACCATGAAACGTATAAAAACCTTCACCCGAAACTCAATGCATCAAGAAAGACTTTCACATCTAGCGCTTCTTTCCATTGAAAAGGAGTTGTTGTGCAGCCTACAGGGGAATACTGATTTTTACGACCGCGTAATTGATGAATTCGCAAAGAGGGAGAGAAGAATTGAACTTCGCTACAAGTGATCCGCCAAGGTAAACAGTGACATTAATTAATTTTGTACTATTTGGTGCATGGATATTTCAAAATTAAGACTGCACAACAGGGATGGCAAATGCATATTCACTTCACTTCTAATTTCTCGTCCGAGAAATCGCTTGCTTATAAGAAATGATCTCGATAATTTAGTGAATGTTTTACTTTGAAATGCATATTTTTCAAATTATTTGAATAGTGTTTTACGTAATATATTTTTGCATTAATGGCAACTTCTTTTCTAATGCAATAACCAACAACTATTTCTTAACTAATGTGATACCGGTAAGTCTTTAAAATATTATTCAAATTATACGGATGTACATTTAAAATGATCTATCCTTTACACCTACTATTTGAATATAATGTGAATGATATTCAGAGAAACTTTTCGGGTTATTGGTCTACTCTGAAGATTCCTACGCCGGCCGTGAAAGCCTACTTCAGTATAATTTGAGGGATATTTGCAAAGAAATATTAACCGAATATGCAATATAATGTCATTAGGTTATCTATTACTAGGAGCATGTTTATTATTTTAATGTTCACTTAGGTCCCATAATAGAACATAATAATGTTATTGGTTTTACGTCCATGTTAACTACTGAGGCTCTTAGAGACGCTGGGGTGCCGGAATTTTGCCACGAAGGGAATCTTTAACGTGCCAGTAAATCTACTTACACGGCTTCTTCGCATTTGCGCACCCTCAAATAGCGACTGACTGCGCCGGGATTCCATCCCGCTATCTTGAGCTCAGCAGGCGAGAACGTTGCCGCTGAGCCACGCAGCCAGTCATAATAGAAAATGTACGGGTAATAATCTGAACGTTTAGCTCCTTTGACCAAGAAATGCGAACAACAAATACACAAACTACCACACTGTTCAATCGTCCAATAACACACGATCAGGAAAGCTCGCCAAACCTGTTGTTGAATAATTTACTCCGCACTTAGTATAGTTACATGGATGTGCATGCCTGAAACTGAAAAGGGAATAATGAGCTGTGCTGTATTATAATTTCTTCATTTTTTTTTAATGTGAAGGTCTCATAATTATGTGTGTACGGTAGAGTAGGTTGCTACTTCAGACATCAACCTCTACGTTGACGAGGGCGTCGCTAGAACCCAGTGCTGAAGTTGCTTTAAGGTGCAAGCCTATACTTTCAGTCTTCTTCACAGCTTAACCTCGATAAAATACCACGCCACGCCACTGGTGTATAAGGTTCATTTTTGTAAAGTTTCTTCCATAGAATATAAGCAAAGTGAAAACTATTCTGTTGGACTTCATATGCATATAAAACTGGGAGATATGCCCAGTCATAAGAAAAGAACGGAAATAAGAGCAGTGATTGATTATGTATCAAAATGTATGGTTTATTTTTCTCACCTTCCAATCACGGACTTTTCTTTAGATGTATAAATACTCATTTATTTGAGGAATTGATTTGGGAGCAATGCTTCCATCACTCCCATGGAATAATCACCCGTGAGACAAGTTAAGTTGGGAGCAATGCCTCCATCACTCCCACGGAATAATGACCCCTGATATAAGTTAAGTTGGGAGCAAAGCTTCCTTCATTCCCACGGAATAATCACCGGTGAGATAAGTTAAGTTGGGAGCAATGCTTCCATCACCCCCACGGAATAATCACCCCTGAGATAAGTTAATTTGGGAGCAATGCCTCCATCACGTCCACGGAATAATCACCCGTGAGATAAGTTAAGTTGGGAGCAATGCATCCATCACTCCCATGGAATAATCACCCCTGAGGTAAGTTATGTTGGGAGCAATGCTTCCATCACGTCCACGGAATAATCACCCGTGAGATAAGTTTAGTTGGGAGCAATGGTTTCATCACTCCCATGGAATAATTACCCGAGAGATAAGTTAAATTGAAAGCAATGCTTCCATCACTCCCACGGAATAATCACCCATGATGTAAGTTTAGTTGGGAGCAATGCTTCCATCACGTCCACGGAATAATCTCCCGTGATGTAAGTTAAGGTGGGAGCAATGCTTCCGTCACGCCCACGGAATTATCTCCCGTGATATAAGTTAAGTTGGGAGCAATGCTTCCATCACTCCCATGGAATAATCACCCGTGATGTGAGTTAAGTTGGGAGCAATGCTTCCATCACTCCCATGGAATAATCACCCGTAATGTAAGCTAAGTTGGTAGCAATGGTTCCACCACTCCCATGGAATAATCACCCGTGATGTATGTTAAGTTGGGAGCAATGGTTCCATCACTCCCATGGAATAATCACCCGTGAGATAAATTAAGTTGGGCAGTGCTTCCATCGCGTCCATGCAATAATCACCCATGAGACGAATTAAGTTGAGAGCAGTCCTTCCAACACTTCTATGGAATAATCACCCATGAGACGAATTAAGTTGGGGGCAGTGCTTCCATCGCGTCCATGCAATAATCAACCATGAGACGAATTAAGTTGAGAGCAGTCCTTCCAACACTTCTATGGAATAATCACCCATGAGACGAATTAAGTTGGGGGCAGTGCTTCCATCGCGTCCATGCAATAATCAACCATGAGACGAATTAAGTTGAGAGCAGTCCTTCCAACACTTCTATGGAATAATCACCCATGAGACGAATTAAGTTGGGGGCAGTGCTTCCATCGCGTCCATGCAATAATCAACCATGAGACGAATTAAGTTGAGAGCAGTCCTTCCAACACTTCTATGGAATAATCACCCATGAGACGAATTAAGTTGGGGGCAGTGCTTCCATCGTGTCCATGGAATAGTCACCTTTGAGTGAAATTAAGTTGCAAGGTGACACAAGTAGACACTCCATAGTCTCCATTCCCGAGACTGTGATTTCTTCCAAGGGTGTGAGAGCGAGTGATATAAATTGCAGCGGTCGACAACGTGCCAACTAGTTAAAGAATGTTACCTCAAACATTCTCTAAGAGGATGAAATTCCAGCGAAGCAGACTTCGAAACTAAACCGCGAGCACATCTTCTACTCGCTCGAGTTAAGATGAAATGACATATGAGGAATGCTGGACCAAGAGAAACTTGCGGAGGAGAGAAACACGATCTCAACGTACGGCAGTCATGCGAATAATTATCGGTATGCACAGTAAATGGCGCTAAAACCATGCGTGAACAACGCAGAAGAGAGCATTGAAAAGTAACAGGAATAGACTGGAAATATGTTAGTAGCAATTAGTAGTTCCCATTCTACGGGTCCCCCAAACTCTGCATTCAAATAAATAGATTGTCGATATAATGGTCTAAATAGCTATAACTAGAATCACTTTTCAGTCGGCCAACACGAGTGGCGGGGAGTACCAACAGTGCCTAAAATAAATGCATGAATTATTTATTCACATAATAAAACACAATTCAGGGAAATACTTTTTAACATAAAGGTTCTTGCAGAAGAAACGAGATAGTGCAGTGGTGGAGGATGGACAGAAGAGAGCAAGGCGCAACGCTCGGAAAGAATGAGGAGGAATGGAAGAATAGGAAGCAAGGAAGAACGATGAGAGGGAAATGAAGTTATATTTGCGTGGCCCTTAGTTTTGGCCGATTCGCAAGGGGAAGAAACACTAATCACACAAATTCTTCTCCTTCGTCTCCGAAAGAAAGTGCATGATCCACATAGCTGTGATCTTGACATTGCTGCATGAAAGACCTCTTCTGATGTGCAACAATGCCATCTTCAGATATCCTTCAGCCACGAGTTCCTTCGTTTTACAATAGACCTTTTTCCATGATATTTTTTCATCAATAATTAGTTGCAATAAGTGGTATTTTTCACCTCTCATAACATGTCCCAAGTATCTTGTTTTTCGTTGTTTTATTGTAAGCAGTATTTCTCTTTCCTCTTCCATCCAATGGAGGACCTCGTTTTTGGAAACTTTCAGTGTCCATGATATACGTCTGTACAGATATATTTCAATTGTCTCAATTCGTTTCTCAGTATTTGGGTCCAAAGTCCAACTTTCACAGCCGTAAAGGAGGACAGAGAAAATGTAGCAACAGAATATTCTGATTCTTAGTGGTAAGCTGAGGTCTGATTGTATGAATAATTTTTTCATGTCCAAGAATTGTTTCCGGGCCTGTTGAATTCTCGATTTTATCTCTCTCTTAGAGTCACATTGACTGTCCAAAATAGTGCATAAGTATTTGAAGGAGGATACTTGCTCAACTGCTTTTCCTCTTATTGTAAGGTTTATTTGGATGCTCCTTTGAGAAAATACCATAATCGTGGTCTTGGAAGTGTTAATAAATAGGCCGGATTCCTCGCTACAGTGAACTAATTGGTTTTATCATGCGTTGAAGGGCAGGTAGCTCTTCTGCTATGGCGACAGTGTCATTCGCATATCTAATGTAGTTAATAACTTTTCCATTTATCGTGATCCCTCCACAATCTTCCGCCAGTGCTTCCTTGAAGATTGCCTCAGATGTATTTATTTACTTATTTATTTATTTATCGTATGGAATATACACCTATGAATGCTCAAATCAACATTAGATGGCAAAAACCTCAAGATCTCGTCCAAATACAAATACCTAGGGATGCCATTGCAACCCACGGCTAAATGTTTTACTAAACGTGTAACAGATCGAGCAGCCCAAGCAGTATTGGCTATGCTGGACATAAGAAACATCCGACTACTCAGCCTAGATACGGCCATGAAATTATTCAATGCAAAAATTATGCCAATCCTTACCTACGGGATAGAATCGATATGGAATAATCTTACGGACAAAAACCTAGAGTCACTAGAAGAGGTGAAGTCAGCATATATGAAAAGAGCATTGGGACTGTCCAGCAAAATCAAGACTGGTATAGCTTCTAGCAAGAGAGACGTTTCTAATTGAAGACATCAGGCTGCAATTTATGTTACATCACACCAGGGCTTTTGAATACCAGCTACGAATCATGGAAGACAAAAGAGCATCTGTCTGGCCTGAGTTCTGCGGCACCGATACCATGACGAATCGGGCATGGACGGCTCCGAACAACATGATGAGCCACGTCGTAACTAGACTGTCTACACACGACTTCCACCATCCAATATGCCAAAACAAGAATTACCATGACCCAATGCCAGCGTGTGTATGTGAATTATGCAACCAAATCTGTGAAAGATACCTCATAGAACTGTGTACAAAAATACTAATATCAATAAGCGAATACGCAAATATGTGAAAATGTTATACAGTATGTACTGTAATCTTACATGGCTATCAAGCTGCAATTATTAAATTAGTATACACATCAGTAAAATATAAATCGTAATATGAAATAGAGAACAGAGTACTACAAAGATAACTCCATATAACTTCTGGTGTAGCGTTCAGGAAGTGACGGAATTCTCCAATATAGGCCCTCTTGGTGCACTCCATCACTATAGCCTATGCCAAACAGATTGGATTTCAGCTCCACAGTCGCATCTTGGGGATTGCATTTTCCTCCACTTGAAGAGAGCATCAGCACATCTACCATGGCTCGTACGGATGTGATTCAAAGTGGACCAAACCGAGCGTGGTTGATCGAATCCTGGAGGTTTTCTTGTCACGATTGCCTCAGAATTAATATTGAACAGTAGAGGAGATAATACACAAATGGGGGTCACTAAATTGTTACTCCCCACCCGATCTAATTGGTACACTCGAGTTGACCGACTGAAAAGCGATTCTATCTATAGATTATTTACACAACACTCAAAACTAGCTTCTAATAATTCACACAATATGACACAGCAATTTCAAGCTGCAAACATTTAAGCCATTAGGCATAAGATAGCAAATTGGACTTACTACGTTGCAATAATTTGCCCCGACTTGAACCAAAGCTACCAACGTTGCTCCAAATATCAACACACTTCCAGTGCTTCCAGCACTACCACCCTATACTAATTGAACGTTTTATCAACTTTCCCTGTGACTGGTTCAACAGATCATGAAGAAGAAATGCACACCATCTGTAATTAACGAAAATACGGAGGAAGATATCTCGATGTTTCGCCCCTCGAAACATCGATCGCCACCAACACAATAAAATGAAATGTTGTGTAAAAACAAATCACCTAGGCTATACCGTATTAATTTGATACTTCAATGACCCATTATTACGTTACTATCCTGTTAAGGTCATTGAACCGTCTTCTGTGGCCTCGAGGTACGCATTGGAACTCCGGTCTCAAAAGCATTGGCTTCGATTCTAGACTCACTTCTCAGTCAGGAAATGTAATTCTTGTCTGAAGGTTGGAACGAGGTTCACACAGCCCCGTGAGGTAATACTGAGAAGAGGTGGGTTCAATTCCAACACCAGTCTTTCTAGAAGTGGTTTTCCGAGATCACCCACTTCTATGTCCAGGCAAATGCCCAGATGGCACTTAATTAAGGCCAGAGCCGGCTTCTTCCCATCTTACCCCCATTATACACGCCAAAATAACAAAAGGAAGTTATCAAACAAATACCCAAAGTACACGGGGCTGCAACAACTGATTTGTTTCCTGGAGATTTATTTTGAAGTTGTTCGTGTCTGCCCATATTCCAAGTTCAAGGACAGCCCTTTAGAGTTCTTCTATATCTGCTGATCTTAACGTCATGTCGTCTGCACACATAATCAGCGTGGTCGACTCTTCTCTGATGATGTTAGTGGTGCCTGCTGTCATGATCGTGAAATAGTAATGGACTGCATAGCCCCATTTGTTTAAACTATTTACCCAGAGAGATCTCATCGAATATATGCATATAAATATATTTTAATAATAACAATGTTATTGGTTTTACGTCCCTTTTAACTACTCTGACTTTTAGAGACGCCGGGGTGCCGGAATTTTGCCCCGAAGGGGATCTTTTACGTGCCAGTAAATCTACTGACACGGCTGCCTCGCATTTGCGCACCCTCAAATTCCAGCTGGCCACGCCAGGATACGAACCTGCAACCTTGGGCTCAGCAAGCGAGAACGTTACCGTTGAGCCACGCAGCCAGTCCAAAAAACAAAACAAAATATATTTTAAGATGTACAGTACTCTATGGGTGCAATTCACCAATTATGCTATCAAATTTCCTGATAACAGTTTCCCTGTTGAAGTCACAAGCTCTGCTGTAGTCGGGGCCGATAACATACATGTTAATTATCATCATCATAATCTATTAATCATCATCATCATCATCATCATCATTATCATCATATTCTAATGGAGTCAAGAAATACTACATGGTATTCTGTCTAACGTGCTTTAGGGAGTCTTCTATCAGGTCAATCAGAAGATGTACAACTTCTTATTCACACGTAAACCCGCTTGTTCACTTGCCACTTATTTATAAGTTCTTTAAGGGGGCGGAACTGTCAAGATATCTGTCCCGTAAGAATATAATCAAAATAGTTTTCAACACAAAGTGCTATATTGTTTGTTTTAGATACATCGGTGGGCTGATTAAGGGGTACAACACAAAATGTACCCTCGAAATAAATACATTTACGTAATATTTACTTATGGACAAGGTGGACCACTACAATTAATAGAACGTTTAATTATCACGACGCAACAAAATGGAGGTATTTGCTATGATTAAAATGATGATGTCCCTATTCTTATACTATGACCGTGACCAAGAAACCCTCCCTCTTTCTTATCTAAAACAAGATGGTTACTTCCGATTTGCCAACTGATGGATGGTTCCTCAGTTTAGGAGCTGCGACAACGCGGTCATGTAGCCCCGTGTACTTTGGGTGTGTGTAGAATCTGTCTGATAACCGGTGTTAATTGTGATGTCTGTCTTAGTGTGTGTTATCTGATTTTAATTCAAGTGAGAACTGCAGACATTCAATTATTCAAGTAGCTCCTACTTTTGCTACCAAAACGCCGCCATCAACGGCAACTAGTTTTGAACTTGGTTACTAGATGCCACCGTAGTTGGCTCCTGGCAACGAACGTTGGAACCTAAGAGTGTTAGGCAAATCTAACCTATACTTTAGCTTCACACAAGTGTAATTAGTGGAAGGTTCTTTTACATGCATTTCCAACTGAGATAGACCTTAGAGAAACCCCCGTATCCCTTAGTCGTCAGGGGGCGTGGTGGCTCAGTGGTCAAGTTAGTTATTGTTGTTTTAGGGGGCGGAACTACGAGGTCATCTGCCCCTCTTAACACAGATTAAAGAACAGAAATTTGGAATTGAATTTAAAATTTTGAGGTGGACACCTAAATTTTAAAAGACCAAAAATTAATAAAACAAAAACAAAAACATTAAATTAAAAACTATAAAAATAAACAAAAATTTCGGAAAAACAAAACATTATCATTCAAAAACGAACAAGTCGTTGAGTCAATTTATACTGGAAAATTTAGATTGCTGGGCGTAATCCACTCTCACTTATAAAGCGGATAACGCGATCAGCAGCCACCGCGTCATCGGCTAATATAAGTTTGAGTGTCATCTGCAAACCAAGGTTTCTTCGTAAGTCAGCAAGGTCCACACACTCGGTGAAAATGTGGGCCACGGTGGAAACGGCTCCACAGGTACAAAGTGGGGGGGGGGTCTTCTCTTCTCAGTGGGTGGATCTTGTATGACCTATCCTTAGCCGGAAAGAGCTCCGCCACACGCGAGTAGTTCCCTTGATCGCTCTCAGATTACTGGGCAGTGTGTCAGCTAGCCACTGACTCTCCCAAAAAGCCAGTGGTCAAGCTGTTGGCCTCTCACCAAGGTGGACTGGGTTCGATTCCCGGTCAATACATTTTCGAGGTGAAATGCCATGTCCTGTGGTTCGGATTCCACGTAAAAAGGAAGCCCCGTGGCTCATAATCACAAGATTCACGGTCACGTAAAACTACAATCTTCCTTCCTTCCTTCCTTCCTTTGTCGTCAATGGCCCCTACCACACAGCAGATATGCCCTAGAACCTAAACTACGAGCTATGGGATTGACTGTTGGAATTTCGGCCAACTTTACACATGGAAATAGGGATTGGGAGTTAGAAATGCCGTGTATGTTCTAAGATAACGGGTTGATGCACCGATGACTTTCTGTGTTACTTTTCTCTTTTCGTATGGCTGAGGTTGTTGAGGTTATGTTTTCTATGGAAACTATCTAGGAACAACTTATATAGAAGGGTAGCTGCCAAATGGCACGGTATGTTGTTGAATGGTCATATCGTGTCTCACTCCAGTTAACATGTCGTAGCCTACACATCTACGGGCACACATATTAATAACATTATTGAGACAATAGTTGGTTTACGTCAATGATCTCAAAAACAACAATAGCAAATACCTAATTATAATAATGTCTAAACACTTAGGTCTCAGAAGCTCAATGTGCTTTAAAATTCAGCAATTCTTCTAGGTTTGTGCCGTGTCTTGTGTGGAGTTTCGCCTAGGACATCAGGCAGGCTCATCAGCGAACTCTAGGTGTCCCACTGGAGTAGCGAACTGCGTGCTACCTCCCTTTATATAAAGTATACCTGCACCAGTGGGGGTCCGGGAGGGGACGCCAAAAGCCCGCTGATGAGCCGGCTTGGTGTCCTAGGCAAAACCCCATACAAGACACGGCACATACCTCGAATAATTGCTGAGTTTTAATTCACTGGCCGTGAAAGCCAATATACCATCTCAATGTGCTTTGTTTACGGTTAAATAGGAAACCTGACAAATCCTAGTTTAAATGATACCCATATCAGGTTGACTATATTGTTCTATTATTACCAGCATTGCATCGCAGACCCAAAGAGTTCTCTTTCTGGTGAAACTGAAGACTGAGCTATGTCTAGTTATACAATAGGAGCTCCACGAACTAGGAGGGGGAAGTTAGCAAGTCACAACAATTGAGGTAATAAGTTCCTTGAATCCTCTTTACTCCAGGACAAAAAGAAACAAGAAAACAAACTCTCCATGATATTCCGGTAATTCATTCCCAGTCTAATTGCATTCTCACTGTAATTATCTCGTAAATCAGCGCTGCTTCTTCCTTCGTTATCGTATATCTAGCGCTGCAGCTGGTGCTAAAACATACCAAGTCAATACTTTGAAATGGAAATACAGTACACTCATATAAAATACGTGGTACAGCTGTGTTATGGTGATATTTGTTTTAAGGAACGCAACTACAAGGTCGTCTAACCATTACACTTGCTACCAACAAATGCAACCTACAAGCTAGAAGAAGGATATGACTAAATCACGAAAGTGAAATAATGAAGAGGAAAAAAATGCCTTCAACTCTCGAAAAAAAAAAGGACTGACGAGCTTGGAATGAAGTAGAGCCATGTAAGGCAGATAGGAGGGAATAAAGGGACGGCGGCAGACCCCAAAGTCGATGAAACATTTGAAGAAACGGGCCCAGGTAAAGAATCACCAACTCCCGAGTTCACCAGCCGTGAGGCCTTTAAAGTAAAGCACTCTCCTGGCTGCACACATCTACACACGTACGAAACTAGTTATCCAACTAAACCCCCCCATTTGTGCGAGAAGTGTTTTATTCACTGTATAAATAATTCATGTAATTATTCCAGGTACTAGTATATTAATAGTACATTATGCAACGAGCCTATAATGGCTATAATTAAGACACGAGTATTTTTTATAAAACGAGCGTATGCGAGTTTTATAATTTCCATACGAGTGTCTTAATTACCATTATAGGCGAGTTGCATACGACTGTTTATGTTCGACGATAATTATAACTTTATTATATGTTTTAACATAAATATTCATAAATATCTGTTGAGAGTCAGCTACTGGAATTTTGTGATCGCAGAGCGAGCGTTGGGTGTTATACCTTCGTCTTTCAAGAGCTTTGAACGGCCGACGCATGCGCTCTGTGGGCTCTCAATGCCATATGCAGGCCATATGTTTACATCAGCCGTCCCTCAGTAATATTGTCACCGCAGTCATTTGAAGACAATGCTCTGTGTAGAAATTAGTATTGGTGATTTTAAGGTACAGTGCTATTTCTTGTCTCATATTCGCCAGTTTATTTACGCGAACATATGGACGGTGGGTATTCCATTTCGGTAATTTATTATAGTTCGATGTTGTGTTTATGTCCGACATGTTGGATTTTGAGCGCATGCGCGAAATTATCGTTTCCTAATTGGTCAATGAACGAGCTCTGATTGGCTGGAGAAACTGTATCGTAATGAAAAACGGTGTTATAATGACCATCATTATGATACAGTTTTCAAACACATAATAGTGAGGGTCGAACATAAATGTAACTTCCCACCCAATCTAACTGGGTACACTCCGGTTGACCGACTGGAAAGCGATTCTAAGAATTTCTTTTGTCACCACTAACTGAAGGTAATCAGCCAAGTGTCTGCACAAAGGAACAAGGGGGCAGTTTGTATCAGTTGCGCTTTGTGTATACAGAGTGATTCTATATTTATTAGTTATTGTTGTTTTAAGGGTCGGAACTACGAGATCATCTGCCTCCAGGGTGATTCTTATTAACATTTAAAACTCTCTGTACCGACGTAGATGGCATTGAGACAAGTAATTTGATAAAGGACACTTAGGGTCGCAAGTGTCCGGAAATACCTTAAAAGTGAACCACAACTGTTAAACATATGACGTCATCAGGTGACGGCTCAGGTCGAGCGGTCAGGTCCTTACACTCTTATTACGCACACCAAAGCATCCAAAGCAAACGTTGAATATCGTATCACTCTGGCTCCGTGTCTGCGTGTGCTACTTGGGCGCGTGGGGTTCGATGTTCGAATCCGGGGCCTATTCATCATCTCTTTTTGTTTTCTCTCTTCTCCTTTCAAGTGGAAGCTGATTGTTAGTTGACATTAAGAACGCTTTGTATTTCGAATGTGCTCGCAAGCGTTCTGGAATTTTACACTGGATTCGGCAGGGTGGGGCAAATTTAGTCAATCGACAAGAACTGCTGTACCAGATAACAACGGTTTGATAGTTCTTAACCACACAGTTCAATTCAGTACGTCAAACGACAGTTGAAAATGAACCGCTTTACATTCAATGAGCTTGCACACATGCACCTATGTTATGGTGCTGCAAATTCGAACGCACTTGCTGCAAGGCGGCTGTACCAGCGCGTTCTGCCTTCACACGTGACCTTCGTAAACGTGGACCGACGAATTCGTGGAACGGGAACTGTGCGCGTAAGTAAGCAATGCATCCTAAGTGACTTTTGGAGTTCACTCTAACGTGTTTTGTAACTGGGTTGTTGTCTAAAGCCCCATAAGTTTACCGCATTCTTGATTTCTGATACGGTCACCGTACGTATGGGTTTTTACTATTGAATTCCTCCTTTCAGGGTAACGGCCGTGCACGCAATGTTGTGCCTCGTGCGAGAGTAAGGAACGAAATGGAAGAAGATTTATTGGCGCATGTTCAGCAACATCCCGAAACAAGTACACGCCAAGCCGCGGGCTAACTTGGTGTTTCCCAGTCAACGGTATGATGGCGTGTGTGGAATCAAAGCGGGCTCAAAGCTATTACAAAACGAAGGTTCAAAAGTTAGACGAAAGGAACTATGCGTCTCGAATGGAATTTTGTGAATGGTACCGTCAACAAACCCAGCAGAATTCCAATTTTTCTCCTCTTGTAATGTTTTCCGATGAAGCTAAATTTAATTAGGATGGGATATTTAATTCAAAAAATAACATTTATCGGTCCAATGCAAATCCACATCAAATTTATGAGCAGGGTCGTCAAGAAAAATGTAGCGTGAATGTATGGGCGACCGGCTAATAGGGCCTTACATTTTAACTAACCATCTAGATAGCCGTACCTATAAAATCTTTTTGAGAGAGACTCTACCAGAGCTGATTGATGATTTTCCGTTGGAAGTAAGGGGTAACATGAGGTTATATTATTGTTGTTTTAAGGGGCGGAACTACGAGGTAATCTGCCCCTCTTAACTCAGATTAGAGAATACAAATTTGGAATTGAATTTAAAAGTTTGAGGTAGACGCCTAAATTTTAAAAGACCAAAAATTAATAAATCAAAAACAAAAAATTAAATAAAAATAAAAATCATAAAAATAAACAAAAATTACGGAAAAACAAAACATTAGCATTCATAGACGAGCAAGTCATTGAGTGTTCACTGGAAAATTTAGATTGCTGGCCCTAACCCACTCTCACTTATAAAGCGGATAACGCGATCAGCAGCCACCGCGTCATCGGCTAATATAAGTTTGAGTGTCATCTGCAAACCAAGGTTTCTTCGTAAGTCAGCAAGATCCACACACTCGGTGAAAATGTGGGCCACGGTGAAAACGGCTCCACAGGTACAAAGTGGGGGGGTCTTCTCTTCTCAGTGGGTGGATCTTGTATGACCTATCCTTAGCCGGAAAGAGCTCCGCCACACGCGAGTAGTTCCCTTGATCGCTCTCAGTTTACTGGGCAGTGTGTCAGCTAGCCACTGACTCTCCCAAAAAGCCAGTGGTCAAGCTGTTGGCCTCTCACCAAGGTGGACTGGGTTCGATTCCCGGTCAATCATTTTCGAGGTGAAATGCCATGTCCTGTGGTTCAGATTCCACGTAAAAAGGAAGTCCCGTGGCTCATAATCACAAGATTCACGGTCACGTAAAACTACAATCTTCCTTCCTTCCTTCCTTTGTCGTCAATGGCCCCTACCACACAGCAGATATGCCCTAGAACCTAAACTACGAGCTATGGGATTGACTGTTGGAATTTCGGCCAACTTTACACATGGAAATAGGGATTGGGAGTTAGAAATGCCGTGTATGTTCTAAGATAACGGGTTGATGCACCGATGACTTTCTGTGTTACTTTGCTCTTTTCGTATGGCTGAGGTTGTTGAGGTTATGTTTTCTATGGAAACTATCTAGGAACAACTTATATAGAAGGGTAGCTGCCAGATGGCACGGTATGTTGTTGAATGGTCATATCGTGTCTCACTCCAGTTAACATGTCGTAGCCTACACATCTACTGGCACACATATTAATAACAATATTGAGACAATAGTTGGTTTACGTCAATGATCTCAAAAACAACAACAGCAAATACCTAATTATAATAATGCCTAAACACTTAGGTCTCAGAAGCTCAATGTGCTTTAAAATTCAGCAATTCTTCTAGGTTTGGGCCGTGTCTTGTGTGGGGTTTCGCCTAGGACATCAGGCAGGCTCATCAGCGAACTCTAGGTGTCCCACTGGAGTAGCGAACTGCGTGCTACCTCCCTTTATATAAAGTGAACCTGCACCAGTGGGGGTCCGGGCGGGGACGCCAAGAGCCCGCTGATGAGCCGGCTTGGTGTCCTAGGCAAAACCCCATACAAGACACGGCACATACCTCGAATAATTGCTGAGTTTTAATTCACTGGCCGTGAAAGCCAATATACCATCTCAATGTGCTTTGTTTACGGTTAAATAGGAAACCTGACAAATCCTAGTTTAAATGATACCCATATCAGGTTGACTATATTGTTCTATTATTACCAGCATTGCATCGCAGACCCAAAGAGTTCTCTTTCTGGTGAAACTGAAGACTGAGCTATGTCTAGTTATACAATAGGAGCTCCACGAACTAGGAGGGGGAAGTTAGCAAGTCACAACAATTGAGGTAATAAGTTCCTTGAATCCTCTTTACTCCAGGACAAAAAGAAACAAGAAAACAAACTCTCCATGATATTCCGCTAATTCATTCCCAGTCTAATTGCATTCTCACGGTAATTATCTCGTAAATCAGCCCTGCTTCTTCCTTCGTTATCGTATATCTAGCGCTGCAGCTGGTGCTAGCACGTACCAAGTCAATACTTTGAAACGGAACTACAGTACCGGTACACTCATTTATAATATGTGGTACAGCCGTGTCATGGTGATTGTTGTTTTAAGGGGGGACCTACACCTTCGACAGGAACGAAATAGTGAATTTTTAACATTTATTTTCTTTGCACTGATAAACTGTTTGGAGTTGTCACTTAACACAGTCTACATACAATACAATTTTAACACAGACCAACTATTAAATATTTAGCAAATTGCATCATCATGGATATAATTATGTGCACACAAAATGGCGGCTGTATATTATACACAAGTATGGGGTTTCCTTGGTAACTCTCGGAAATATTGTTACATTTTAATTATTGTTTTTTTTAAACTGGTCCTAGATGTCATGGCAACCAAATGTACTACAATGATTGAAATATTACAAGAAAAAATATTATTTATAGATTTTTAAAATAATGGGTCTAAAAATCTATAAAATTGTCATAGTAAATAAGTTATTATTAATAAACTATAATGGTTAGGGCAACCATTCTAGTACATATTGTTGATAACTATTGTAGAAAAGTGACTACAAAACTTCACTGAAATATCTTTGTAAGTTCATGAGTTATTAGGGAAACGGAATGAAAAATATGAACTTAAGGGAAATGAGCGACGAAAGTTTCACATGGTTGGGATGTTCAAAAATTCCCCTGCCGCATAAACTGGTCCTTGCTCACCGGATTTCGCAGTGTTTTCCTCCAGTCATAGTCTCTTATTTCTTTTAAAACTAGTTTGCTTTGCTAATGCTAACGAAGAGAAGAGATAGGTTGGTAGGACACCTAGGAATTGCAAAGTTCGTTATGGAAGAAAGGGTCGAGGATAAGAACTGTAGGGGTAAACCAGGTTAGAATATGTTAAACAGATTGCCTCGGATGTAGGGTTGTGGCAGCAATGTACAGATGAAACGATTAGCTCAAGACAGGGAAGCATGGAGGGCTACATCAAACCAGTCAAAAGACTGAAGACTCAATCAACAACAACAACAACAACAACTATTAGACCAAAATATTCCAGGTATATTTTGTGCAAAATTTATAATGCCAGGGCTATCAACTTAATTCGATAGATAAAGTGAATATTCTAAAAGGGTCAATTTTGAGGAATGGAGATTGCTCATTATAATGGGAGTTGACAGGAAATTAATTTTCACAGGGAGATGTCAGTCATATCGTACTTTAACTATAACTTCCGTTTTATTCGAGATATTAAACCAATTCTTTCACTGAATGAAAGAGAAATTGTTGTTCTATTCTAATATGATATTTTTGAAAAATTTCATTTTTTGGAACTTAAAGGTGTTGGTCCCCCCTTAAGGAACGCATCTACAAGGTCGTCTAACCATTACACTTGCTACCAACAAATGCAACCTGCAAACTAGGAGAAGGATTTGACTAAAACACGAAAGTGAAATAAAGAAGAGGAAAAAATGCCTTCACCTCTCGAAACAAACAAAATAAAGAGGACTGGCGAGCTTGGAATGAAGTAGAGCCATGTAAGGCAGATATGAGAGAATAAAGGGACGACGGCAGACCCCAAAGTCGATGAAACATTTGAAGAAACGGGCCCAGGTAAAGAATCACCAACTCCCGAGTTCACCAGCCATGAGGTCTTTAAAGTATAGCACTCTCCTGGTTGCACACAACTACACACGTACGAAACTAGTTATCCAACTAAACCCCCCATTTGTGCGAGAAGTGTTTTATTCACTGTATAAATAATTCATGTAGTTATTCCAGGTACTAGTATATTAAATGTAACTTCCCACCCAATCTAACTGGGTACACTCCGGTTGACCGACTGGAAAGCGATTCTAAGAATTTCTTTTGTCACCACTAACTGAAGGTAATCAGCCAAGTGTCTGTACAAAGGAACAAGGAGGCAGTTTGTATCAGTTGCGCTTTGTGTGTACAGGGTGATTCTATATTTTTTAGTTATTGTTGTTTTAAGGGGCAGAATTACGAGGTCATCTGCCCCCAGGGTGATTCTCATTAACATTTAAAACTCTCTGTACCGACGTAGATGACATTGAGACAAGCAATTTGATATAGGACACTTAGGGTCGCAAGTGTCCGGAAATACCTTAAAAGTGAACCACAACTGTTAAACATATGACGTCATCAGGTGACGGCTCAGGTCGAGCGGTCAGGTCCTTACACTCTTATTACGCACACCAAAGCATCCAAAGCAAACGTTGAATATCGTATCACTCTGGCTCCGTGTCTGCGTGTGCTACTTGGGCGCGTGGGGTCCAATGTTCGAATCCGGGGCCTATTCATCATCTCTTTTTGTTTTCTCTCTTCTCCTTTCAAGTGGAAGCAGATTGTTAGTTGACATTAAGAACGCTTTGTATTACGAATGTGATCGCAAGCGTTCGGGAATTTTACACTGGATTCGGTAGGTTGGGGCAAAATTAGTCGATCGACAAGAACTGCTGTACCAGATAACAACGGTTTGAGAGCTCTTAACCACACAGTTCAATACAGTACGTCAAACGACAGTTGAAAATGAACCGCTTTACATTCCATGAGCTTGCACACATGCACCTTTGTTATGGTGCTGCAAATTCGAACGCACTTTCTGCAAGGCGGCTGTACCAGCGCGTTCTGCCTTCTCACGTGACCTTCGTAAACGTGGACCGACGAATTCGTGAAACGGGAACTGTGACTTTTGGAGTTCACTCTAACATGTTTTGTAACTGGGTTGTTGTCTAAAGCCCCATCAGTTTACCGCATTCTTGATTTCTGATACGGTCACCCGTACGTATGGGTTTTTAGCCTACTTTTCACATTTTACAAAAATGAGGAAAAAGTAGACTTATGAGATCGGGCAAATGTGTGTCTGTCTGTCTGTCTTTCTGTCTGACTGTCTGTCCTTCTGTCTGTCTGTCTGGCTGGCTGTGTGTGTGTCACCCCCCCCCCCATTCAACTCCTAAACGGATGCAGCAGTCGAAAAAAAAATTGGTAGGAGTAAAGATCTATACCTGAATATCTCACCGCGATATTTGAAAATGTTGTCAGTGCTACCAACTGCTGAAAAATCGCAATTGAAATTTGAGTTCCATGTTGGATATCTTGGAAGGTATGAATGGGAGCCATTTCAAAAAATTGTCACACGTATAGATAATAATATTGCAGTTTAATTTCCAGGAGAACATACATGGCAGTGTTGCCAAAATGATTATAAGCCTGCTGATAGGTCCAAATTTTTAATGCATATAACTTCTACACTATCTATTGGATTTCAACCAAATTTCGTATGCACTATGTGTACATAAACAGATATGACTGAGCGTATTATTAAGAGCCACCAGGGCTGCCAACTGTTAATAAATGCTCTCATTTTTTTTAAATCCAAATATCCATTGATCAGAAAGTATGCAAGCCGACAGATTTAAACTATGCACACGTATAGTACCTGATATTCTATATTAATTTGGAGTAACGTATATACGTCAGTGCTACCAACATGATTATAAGCCTGCTGATAGGACCAATTTTAAAATGCATGTAACTTCTATACTAACTAATGGATTTCATTCAAAATTGACACAACAACAGATCATATTATTTCAGATTATTTCTGACCAATACATGTATGTCATTGTTGCCAACATGATTTTACGCACGCTGTTAGATCCAATGTTTAACTGCATGTAACGTCCATGCTATCCATTGGACTTCAACCAAATGTTGTATTCTGTACCTTAAGAGATGGAACTAAGAATATATTTAGTCACCAGGGCTGCAAACTGTAGTTCTCTACATTATGACAGGTATACAATATTTCGAACTAATTAGAAATGTCGATATTACCAACTTAATTTCGTCATTATTCTAGATAGATCCATATAGATTAATCATTGTCATGAATCTTAAAATTTAAGAAAAATAGGCTCTTTAGTTCGTCATGGAACTTCTTGTTATTATTGAATTCCTCCTTTCAGGGTAGCGGCCGTGCAGGCAATGTTGTGCCTCGTGCGAGAGTAAGGAACGAAATGGAGGAAGATTTATTGGCGCATGTTCAGCAGCATCTCGAAACAAGTACACACCATGCCGCGGGCCAACTTGGTGTTTCCCAGTCAACGGTATGATGGCGTGTGTGGAATCAAAGCGGGCTCAAAGCTATTACAAAACGAAGGTTCAAAAGTTAGACGAAAGGAACTATGCGTCTCGAATGGAATTTTGTGAATGGTACCGTCAACAAACCCAGCAGAATTACAATTTTTCTCCACTTGTAATGTTTTCCGATGAAGCTAAATTTAACCAGGATGGGATATTTAATTCAAAAATTAACATTTATCTATCCAATGCTAATCCACATCAAATGTATGAGCAGGGTCGACAAGAACAATATAGCGTGAATGATTGGGCAGGTATTTTGGGCGACCGATTAATAGATCCTTACATTTTACCCAACCGTCTAGATGGCCGTACCTATGAAATCTTTTTGAGAGAGACTCTACCAGAGCTGATTGATGATGTTACGTTGGAAGTAAGGGGTAACATGAGGTTATATTATTGTTGTTCTTTGCAGAACATCTGTGTTATCTGACTGAATACATGTATTTTTTGTGTTACTAAATGCTTGATAATTTCCTTGTGTTTCTGTTTCTTCGAATGCAACAAATGTCATTGACGAAGAAATCCAGGGTATTTAGATAAAGGAGAATGAAAGAATACTGAAAGGACTGTACTGTGCTGAAATGTTTAAAATAAAGGCTTGTTTGTTTTATGTTTTTTCCTTTTGTTCCTTGTTGCTGTGGCTCGTCTTTCTTAGCAGCATTAGTACGATGAAAAAAAACTTCCCGCGTTACGAAATGAACGGTACATGTTATTCCAGTTTTTTTTTCACCAACACAACAGGAAAATCCTTTTTCTTTTCGATGAAAAAAGAAGTAAATGAACAGGAAAGAAAGGAACAGAAATTTCGTATTTCTTGTTTTCTCCACAAAATAAAACACTATATGCGAAAATAAAACGTACGTAGCCTAATGTAACTTAGCGTGAATACACGGAATGAAGCAGTCCAGTTCGTAATTCATAGTTTTTATTTAAAAAATAGTTAACTTTCTAATGAAATCTACCTAAAGCAACTACTGATGTGTTATTGTGCCGTTTTTCTGTAACAGAACAGTGTTAGACTACGCACGATTACAATTCCGTTTTATGGCACAAAACGCACTTTTTCCATTAATACTACAGAACAGGAGAACAAGCCTTTTGGTAACTTTCAACAAGGTATATTAATGAAAATATAGTATTTATGATTGACAAACCTTTCTCGGAGTTGTTGGGTGTCGTTTCACATTCTCAATTGCCACTGCTGCACAGGAAATAATTACTTTTAACGTAAATAAAGCATTATTGGTAGTGTTCATTTCAACAAGGTCGGCAATTTTACTATCATACCGGACACTACGTCATACCCATGTGACACGTTGCCAACATGAAAAATGAAATAAAAGGAACCATTGGCCTGGATAAAGATTATTGATGCGTGACTTCCCCCACTGTGCGTGACAAAAACCAGGGGTGTTATCAATCCTCCATTGGTCTAGACGAAAATATTGGTCTAGTCAAAACCATTGGTACCGAATGCGTGGGGTTGGCATTTTGACTCCTTCACAAGCATTCACAAAGATGGTCGTCAGAGCAGCAATTTCAGCTATATAAGTCTTGCTCCTATTAGGGTGGGATGGTGGGTCTACGGCAGCGGACGAGTGAATATCTATTACTATATCATCTCCAGATACCATTACTACAGTTATTTTAGCCACCTTGTTTAATTTTCCTCTTGTCTCTTCAAATTTTGCAATGAAATAAGATCACGGAAGAAAGTGGTAATTGCTGAACATTGCGTAGGCCTACATCTGCCTAACAACAAAAGTGACGATACGTGATTTAATTAGGCAAAATAAGACAACACGTGTTTTCCTTTTTCTGCCTGTGATGTTTATTAACTTTAAATGAGTTACCCAACAACAACATCACACACAGTTGTGTGTCACTCTGTGATTGTATTGTAATAGGGTTATTATGTTGGGCGCCACTCATTTAAATGAGAAAATGTAGAACACGAGATCTCTCTCCTCTCAGGGTGTAGGCAATGAAGCTTTCTTATGGCAATACACACCTTTCTTGTGTAACAAAATGTAAATGAATGAAGAAAATAGTAAAAAATAATGCCACAGGATACGATGAAAGGAAAATAAATTAACTATATTCAGACAAATAAACGAGAACACTAGTCGGAAAGAAGTAAAGCTAACCAAGGCTATGATAGGAGTGTAATTGGATGTGCTTTCACCTTAATTGCAGGAGTAAGTGATTTCCATTTATTTGGTAATGAATAATAGACTACGTCGATATTTAATTTCAAGTAACCTGTAAGCTTGCAGTATATCTTCCGTATTCCTTTAAAATAATCCACTTATTCAACTTTCCTCTGTCATAGATATAGGCCTACCGTACTTCATTGCTCTCAACAGAATACAACAATCATCCATAACCAATTGTATGCGAAATTCCATGGACTAAGAAGTTCGTACACCGCCATCTAGATCACACTAGATTTCCAACCTATGTTTCATTAGTTCGACATGGTCCGTGTCGCTACTTTATGCCATCGTTGAGGTATATTGAGAGCTGCTAAGTTACAGCGGATCCGGTCTTCAAATAATCCTTCTTGCCATATAATCACTCCGAATGAAAGGAATATATTTATATCAATGACTTTATACACCGTAGTGATACTTGCTTCATTATGACCTCAAGACCATCAGTCAATAGCCTGGCTGGTTATTAATAATCCCTAACTTGCACTTTCCGACAAAATTACATAATTTAAAACATACCTGTCCCTTTTACTTATAAATAACATAATATATGAAACAATAACGCAGACGACCATAAGTGAAATAGTGAATTACTTGATATAAAAATAACATAATTAAAATAACGATAATAACAGATGAGGGGTGTCTGAGTTGATCCAAGATCTGTCACATGCCCACAGCCGTTTGTGGGTTGTAATGTTTAACAACAAGAAAGTTCGGTGATACATGCGCAAAACACTTGAAAGACGAAGAGAGAGAGAAAAGAAAGCTGATGGATAGGGCCCGGAATCGAGCCTCGAACCCCACGCGCCCGAGTCGCACACGCAGATACGGAGCCAGAGTGATATGACATTCAACGTTTGCATTGGGTGCTTTGGTGTACGTGAGTGTGGGAATACACTAAACAATTACCGTTACTTCACGAGAAGACACTTTCTAAGGAGTCATTGAACAACTATTTATTCTCATACAAAACATTACATTACTGACTTCAACTATGGTTGTTCAAAGAATAACGAACACATAACTTATACATAATCGATAAATGTCAGTTCGAGATATTCTAGTCTTTTCTTCGCATGAGGGTGCACGGGCTGACCGCTCGAGCCGTCACCGTCATTATGTTTAACAGTTGTGGTTGACTTTTAAGGTATTTCTGGACACTTGCGACCCTAAGTGTCCTATATCAAATTACTCGTCTCAATGCCATCTACGTCGCTACGTTAATAAGAACCACCCTGTATACAGCCTGGGGTCTTCGCTGCTCCGATCACTACCGAATATCTACCATCTGCTTTGGCTACTTCGGCTGCCTTCTGTTGGGGCTCCCAAGGGCGCATCGAGTGCCAAGCAGAGAGAGAGAGAGAGCCTTTCATTTAGTTTCACCATAGTTCGTCAAAATGTTAACATACCACTAAAGGCTGTTAACGGACCAAACTATAACTCTTTGTCCTTTCCAAGGAGTATAATTGAATGTTGGTTGTAGTAGCTTGTTGAAATAAGTGTCATACGCAGTGGCGGCTCGTGAATTTTACCGAGGGGGGACTCAACCGTTTAAGATGTAAACCGTTTTTGTCATGTTTTTCCAGTAATTGACAGAGATGATATCATACATGAATTGTGTTTTTCCTTCTCACATACTTTTGTAGCTTGATTTCCTTATTTCGTTTGGACTAGGTACTACTGTTTTTAAAGAAATAACAAAGGTATTAAAAAAATTTGCTCCCAATCAATGGAAAAATAAGAAAACCGTACCCAGCTCAGGAAACCATCAGGGTCGCCAATTCCCAAGCTCTCTAGCCATGAGCCCTTGAGGGTGTATCCCCACCACAAGGGTTCACAACTAGGTCTAGTGGGACTTGGGTTGGAGACCATTGGACCCCAGCCGAGGCGGTTATTATTTCCACTTGTGCCGGGCTCTTCTCTGTCATCTACCTGTCGACCTCCATTAGTCAACTCTTGTTCTCTTCCAACCCTGATAGCACTAGAGCATCCAAAGTCCAGGGAGGAATTCATTTTCCTGCCATAACTGACCCTTATCATCTATCCTGATAGCCTCATTCTTCGAGGGGTCAGCCCTATTCTTTTAGTTTCATAACTTATAATGCCTTCTACACAAGGCCCCAAAGGAGGCAGGGTGTGTGAAGCTCCACCACACGTAATGCACCCTGGATAGGGCTACACCTTCACGAGCTCAGTTTTTGAGCTCGAGAGTTGGCGACCGTGATGTGTTCCAGAGCGAGATCCATTTTCCCCTTTTTGCATTGACTTTGGGGTGGACCCTATCTTCTTTCCCTTTTCTACCTGCCTTTAATGGCTCTAGTAGTTCCCAAGTACATCAACACTCATTCTTCGAAGATTGATTCTTGTTTTAAGGGGGATGAACAGCAAGGTCATCTGCCCTTCGAAGATAGAGGGCATTTCTTTTCCGTCATTTATTTCCCTTATTTGTTTCTTTCTTTTATTATTGTCGTTTTCTTCTTCTAGAACATAAGTTAGTTGTAAGTCAGTAATTAGTGAAGCCTAGCTGTAGATTTCATTTCATCATAATTTCTCACCATCACCTAAACCACTAAGGGTAGATGACCTAGATATTTCACCCCTTTAAACAACAATTATCTCCATCATTGAGGGTGTATCGATATCTAAGGTGCACCGTGCCTGGTGGGACAACACACACCCTACCTCCTTTAGGGCCTCTTACAGAAGGCATAAAAAAGGACAAAATGTGGTCTCATCCTACAAAAATTAGGGCATCAGGAAAGAAAAAGACAAGAGCCAATTAAGGCAGGGACAATACAAGACATCCCAGGCCTCCGATACCCTAATAACGTTGGGGGTAAGAGTTGACATGAAATATATAAGAGAGGAGCTCAGCTCAAGGAAACTCAGCTGGGGTTGGGGTCCCATAGTTGCCAACCCATATCCCACTAGTTGTAAACAATTTGATAATAATTTATGTGATCTGAAGCTCTCAGGAAGAAAATGAAGACTACAAGCAACAAAGGGATCAGAAGGTAACCATTTGCTTCCTCTCTTGTCACCTTCTCTGGAAATTCCACATAACCACTTCTCTCGCAATGAATTGTCCGATTATATCTCATGAAATGAGATTCCCCGGTATTCTAACTTGCCCAGTTCTGATTTACAAAAGGGCACGCAGCAGTAAAACATTATAAAATCATTCAGAATACATTCCAACTTCGCCATTAACATCAATACAAAACTTATGTCTGGCACAGTGACTTGGTGCTGCTTCCTAGCGCCTTTATTTGGAAACGAGGTTGTACGCATAAATCGTTGAATGGGCAGGCAGTTTAAAGCTCATTGGCCATGAGGGAAGCTATCCAGTGGCTGCATCAGACCGGCATCAGACTCACGCTGACTGAGTCCACACACTTCGTGACGTAGCGCGTGAGGGGTTGGAGGGGGGATACCTGGAGGTATTCGTTGTCATGGCAACGTAAATTACAAAGCGGGCGACTTTTGATGAGTCCTCATGAGTATACGGTGCGCTCTACCGACGAGGAGAGGAACTACACACATTGTGTCACAATAGCAAAACATTACTTGCGAGGAGAGAGATCATTGGGGCTGATGAGGAGGGAGTAGGGTGGGAGGGCGGCGTCCTTGAGTCCAATATCACCGGCCACCCCTGGTCATACGGATATTAAACATGAATATGAGGCGCCCTTTGCTAGTGCTACCTCTGTGCCAAATTTCGTTCAATTCGGTTTCACCGTGTTTGAATAGATAGGGGGAATCGATTGGCACACATACATGGCCGCCAGCCGCAAATTATTGGGCAGATGACCTAGTATTTTGGTCAAAATATTCTTCATACATAAACGTATAATGTTACAAAATTCGGTAGAGATCAGATGATTAGGTTGGTCGTAATATTATTTAAGCTTTTAACATTTGGGTGACCGCCATTACGTTTTCGTCAAGATGGCGGCGATATAAAACATGACACTGAGATAACCTTTGCTAGTGTTACCTCTGTACCATATTTCGTTCAATTCGGATTCACCGTGTTTGAAAAGATAGGGGGAATCAATTTGCACACAAACATGGCCGCCATCCACAAATTATTGGGCAGATGACCTCGCAGTTTGGTCAAAAGATTCCTCATACATAAAGGTATAATGTTACAAAATTTGGTAGAGATCATATAAATAGGTTGGTCGTAATTTGATTTAAGCTTTGAACATTTGTGTGGCCGCCATTACGTTTCCGTCAAGATGGCAGCGATATAAAACATGACACTGAGGTGCCCTTTGCTAGTGCTACGTCTGTACCTTATTTCGTTCAATTTGGTTTCACTGTGTTTGAAAAGATAGCGGGAATCGATTTGCACACAAATATGGCCACCATCCGCAAATTATTATGCAGATGACCTCGTAGTTTGGTCAAACGATTCTTCATATTTAAAGGTATATTGTTACAAAATTTGGTAGAGATCATATAAATAGGTTGGTCGTAATTTGATTTAAGCTTTGAACATTTGAGTGGCCGCCATTACGTTTACGTCAAGATATATAAGACATGACACTGTGGTGCCCTTTGCCAGTGCTAACTCTGTACCAAATGTCGTTCAATTCGGATTCACCGTGTTCGAATTGATAGGGGGGGACACACATTCAGAGTACACACACTCACACAGACAGGCACACAATTTTTGGCCCTGTAGTGATCTCATAAGTCTACCTTCATTTTTTGCAAAAATCGAAAGTAGGCTAACAATCCATTAGCATCCCTAACGAGCCATTAAAACTAATTGCTGTGTCTACATACAATATATTAACGAATGACAAGGCGGCAAAAATTACGACACGCATGTCATACGATGTTGGCATGTCAAATAACCCATTGGAATTCAGTAGGCCGTGTTCATAATGGCAAAATTAATCTCGGGAGTTTCCGCCAACAATAAGTTCCTCATTTCTCTACTAGAAAGCGCTATAGTGTTCAAGGAGCTTAGATATCTAACCTCCTTGACTTTCATAGTGCTTCAAGGAACAACGACATTTGACATGCAAGCTGCCGCCTGGGTGTCAAATAACAAAGCTTGCACCCGGCACCCGAGGCCATACGATATTATTATTATTATTATTACTATTATTATTATTATTATTATTATTATTATTATTATTATTATTATTATTATTATTATTATTATTATTATTAAAGAATGTCAGTCGATATTCGTGGTATTCGAATCGAAAATGGAGCGTACATTAAACTTTATTCTCAACAATGTCGATGCTCTTGAATACTTGCTAGATATTGGTCGACCTCGAATTTATAAACAGCGAAGGAATTACTTTAATGAATGCGACGACACAGAATTTATTATGAGATTTTGGTTGTCAAAACCTTCTGTGTTGAATGTTCTACAGATGATAGAACCTAACCTGGAATTCCTATCTGTCAAGTAAGATATGTATCATTTCTTGGGGCAGGCCTCATAGGGCCGCCCCTTAAAACAACAATAACTACTGTAACTATCTAACCATTTCTTAAGTGTAATATCGTGTAATGCATTATGGTATACCACCATTAAGTTAATTTAATAAAAGACTAAATAGACTTCACAGCATCAGTCCCCTTATTTTCAACGATTTTACGATTCTTATTCAATTGGTGAATGAGTACGTTCCTTTCTTCTAAAGAAAATTACAGTTCCTCTTTTCCTCATCAGCTATGTTTGTCTTTATCCAAAGAGTATTGTGCCCAATTTACAGGTTGGAATGCGTTGTTTTTTCCGCGAGAGCTGCTCGCGATGTTTGAAGAGCGCACCTGTCCGCTTTTGAAACACGCGCTTGCTGTGTTGAGCGGCCTTAAACCAGATGGCAGCATGGTGGAAACTTGGAGCGCTAGCTGCAAGACGCTGTATTCAACTTGAATAAAAATAACGAAGAGTTAATAATGTCAGAATATCAAGAGAATAAGGCCCATAATTTCCTACGATTTTTTTTTTTTTTTTTTTGTCGTTTACCCTCCAGGTTGGTGGAACCCACGGACTCAGCGATCGAACTCACCACTACCGCCTCTACGGGCAGTGTCCTAGTGCTGCGAACATCGAATCGGAAGGGATACAACTGGTGAGGTGGGATTGGCACCTCGCCCAGGCGGCCTCACCTGCAAAGCGAACAGGGGCCTCATGAGGGAAGGTAAGGGATGGTCAGGATGGATAGGCAAGGAAGAGGGAAGGAGGCGGTCGTGGCCTTGAAGAAGGTACCATCCCGGCATTTGCCCGAAGACGAAGTGGGAAACCACGGAAAACCACTTCGAGGATGGCTGAGGGGGAGGGGGATGCTGAGTAGACCCCGTTCCAGTCCTCGTACCACTTTTCAAATTTCGTGGCAGAGCCGGGAATCGAACCCAGGACCTCCAGGGTGGCAGCTAACCATGCTGACCGCTACGCTACGGAGGCGACTCTCCTACGATTTATGAAAAAAATGTCAATGAAATCGGATAACGCGTGCCGGTGATATGAGTGTTTTTATATATGCATGCGCATCAGAGACGCAGTGAGCGAGAAGGACATTTAAGAACGCAGGGTTGCTGCGGAGGTCAGTTACAAGTTACTGTCAGTAAGGCAGTGACAGAATACAGTTAGTTACGAGTTACAGTAAGTCAGCTAATGTTACTGTCACAGCAATGCCTCTCGTCCATTGAGAGATGAAAGCTCCGAAAAGGTGCGAAATCGAATTCGTCCGAAGTCGCACAAAAACGCAAGAACGATCCAAAGACGTGGCTTGGATGGGGACCGCGTCCACAGAGCCCGTATCATTCGTCAGTTGTTGTCCGAACAGCTGCGAAGTGCGAACCGATCCCGTTCTGTTGGGATTTTAGTTGCGAACGAGTGCGGAGAGCGCAGTGAAAAATGGATTGTGAAATGTTCATTTTACTTGTTCAGGAAAGGAAATATCTGTGGGACCAACGGGAAGGGAAAATAGCAGAGTGGTGGTCTTGGCTTGAAGATCATGCCACAAATGAGAAAATTCACCGAACTCCTTTCTTTTTGCGTAAATTTGATTCACCCACATTTTCCGCCTTCGTCGATATCGCTCTCAATGGACGAGAAGCATTTACTGTGACAGTAACTGTAGATGACTTACTGTAACTCGTAACTCTATCGGATATGATAGATGGGGCGTTTCGTTAACTCGGCATTGTTGAGGAATACACGTCGAATCAAAGGTGATAATTCCGAAGCGAAAATTTCTTTTCATCAAAATCATCTGTAAAACCGTTCTAGAGAGCTATCTCGTCTATGAATTCGGACGAATACTGAGACAATGGACGATAGGCATTCGCACGATTTCGTACGAACGGCGTTCGCCCGAATTCGTTGCTTCGTAGTTCACAGCTTTCCGCTCCCAATGGACGAGATGCCTAGGGCATGTGACAGCAGAGTGAAATACAACTCAAACGAAGTGTGCTGATAGCACAAGGCAAGCTAAGCGTGCTGTTAGCACTAGTTAATGTGTGGCTTGTATCAGGCAGGCAATTCTTAAAGCTGTATGCATGATTGTACTCACTGGGGATCAATCTAAAGAGCAAAGCGACGTGAATTTAGCCGACCCAACGTTAGGGATATGATTGATGGGGCGTGTCGTTAACTCGGCATTGTTGAGGAATACACATCACCTATAGTTAGCCACCGGAAACTGGAGTCGATCTGTTACACGGATTTGTGCGGACAATATCCCATGTCCAGAAATTAGTCAACGTGGTGGGGCGTGTTGTAACCCCGGCATTGTTGAGGAATACTCATTACCCACGGTAGGCAACGATGGAAACAGAATAGTGGATAGTAAAATAGGAATATTCATGAAAGATTGGATCGCTGCAGTGGAAGTCAGTCATATGCAGTACGCGCTACAACACATTGCCATTTACAATCTGTATTGTGATAAAATATTGGGAATTATATTGGGTTGGGAAACAGTGGCTCTACCGTGTGATGAGGGTGGTATGGAACGAGAAAAAGACCCCAGAAGATTGGAAGAAAGGATTAATTGTCCCAATATTTAAGAAAGGAAGCAGAAATGAGTGCAGGAATTACAGGGGAGGCACACTCATACCACACTGTGCCAAGATATATGAAAATATATTAGAAAGTAGTATACAAGCCAAAGTGGAGAGAGAATTGAGAGAGGAGCACTATGGATTCATACCTGGGAGATCAACAGTGGATCTCATATTTTCAGTTAGACAGCTCCAGGATCACCACTACGAATTGAGAGGATCTGTTGATGGCCTTCCTGGACATCGAAAAGGCCCATGAATGTAGGCTAAGTGTAGGGAGAAGGTTTGGGAAGCAATGGAAAACATGGGAGTGGTAAAAGGGACTGTAGGCAGAGTGAAGGAGATGTATTGTGGAAGTGTGAGTTGTGTGAAAGTTGAAGGGGAAAGAACAGACTGGTTCAGACAAATGAGTGGCCTGAAACAGGGTAGTGCACTGTCACCCCTTCTCTTTATTGTGGTTATGGACGAGGTAATGACGCGGGTAGCAGGAAAGATAGGAGAAGATAAGATCAAAGCAATGGTGTTTGCAGATGACCTCATGGTCTGGGGAAACAAGGAGGAGAAAATTCAGGAGCAACTGAAGGCTTGGGAAGAAACAGTGGGAGAGTACGGATGGAAGTTCAACATCAGTAAATGTGAGATCCTGTTAACGACCAGGAAAAAGGACAGACAAATCAGTGGGATAACACTTGGGAGGTGAACAGCTGAAGAAGGTGGAAAGTCTCAAGTACTTGGGAAGTATAGTGGAGGAAAATGGGAGAAATGACAAAGAGATTACGGAACGTGGCAGACAGGCAGAAGCATTAGGAGCTTAGTGTGGAAAAAAAGATGTCCCACAAAAAAGCAAAGAAGTGTTATACAGAAGCCACTATATCCCGATACTGACCTGCGCATCAGAAACGTGGACAATGAAGAAAAGAGACATAAACAGAATACTGTCTGTTAGGTAGTCAGCCCGAAGGCTGGTTGGATCCTCAAAAAGTACCGCCGTTACGTTATGTGAGTAGATACCCACAAAAACCCAAGGCAGCGCTATTTCGAGGCGTTCTAGGCAAGAAGAGGAGTGAGGTAGTTTGCCATTGCTTTCCTCACTGAGTCAGAACAGTAGTCCTAACCCTATGAGTTGAACCTTTCACAGCATTCACAGGCACTGACTGTGCCCCGAATGCCATTACTAAGCACCACCCATACCTCAGTAGCTTCCATATAATCACAGCCATGTGTGAGACTGAGACATCGGTGAAAAGCCACCTTTTACTCTAGCCTGTGCCAACTGGCAAATGCAAATGTACTGAATTCATCAAGAGATGGCAGACAGGCCAAAACAGAATACAGGCAAGTGAAATTAAGTTCCTGTGAAGTAGGATCGGAGTAACAAGAAGAGACAGGGTGAGGAATAAAGGTCAGGGAAATAGTGAAAGAGGAGCCTTTGCAAGGTAGGATTGAGACATCAAGACTGAGGTGGTATGGGCACTTAAAGAGAATGGCAGAGAAGAAGATTCCCAATAGGTTACATGAGATGCAGATGCAGAAGAAACGACCAAGGGGAAGACCAAGATATAGATGGCTGAAAGGAGTGGAGGAATGTTTCAAGAAGAGAGGCGAGGACTGGACCAGAGTGCCAACGGAGAGTTGGTGGGAAGCAAGGACTAAGTGGCGGGACTTATGTTCCATACAGACCCAGCCTGGGGCTGGAAACTGTACAAGATGATGATGATGATGATTGTAATAAAGTATTGAAATCCTGAGTGACTGCCGGAAACCGCGAAAAGTTCGTTTTCGTGACCGCGAATGGCAGAAACCATGATACTGAAGTGTTTAAATTTGTTCACGATGTGTGAACTTGCTAGTCGATACCGTAACGATTCTACGAAGGACATTATGAACTTAGTGATGGTGCATTAGACTGCTGTGGATACGATGGAAGCCGATGTTTCGTAAGCGGACTATGACAGGATGGTGTGCGACCGCGCACGTGTGTGTGCTGACTCGAGTGCGTTGCTATCGAAATTCAGGGCTGTACAATCAACTACACTGGAGGAAAATGCCGCTTCATCAACCTTGAATTATCATTTGAATATGAAAATGTAAGCTAGGTCTTTACATTTATTCACATGTTGTCATGACTTTCGCAAGGCCTTTATTCAACCCCTTCACAGCACGTTTTATCAGCCGATTTAATTATAATTCTACGCACATTTGACGACGAGGACCAGAGTCCAGTATTTTTGCTAAGAATCAGATTAAGATGAAATTCGACGTTTCAGTTAGTATAATTTTGGGAGAGGACGCTATGGCATCCTAGAACATATTTGAGTTTCGCCGGAGACAGCTGCTTCATTTGATTATTAGAACGACGCATTTATGTGTTCGCTACATTTGATTTATTAGGCACCTTTGAACTATTTAACATTGGTTGTGGTCGTTATTGAATAAATAATTTGATTGATTAATAGTTGAAGTTTAGATTCATTTAATAATAATGTTAATGTTTATCGAATCCGATTTTTCTATGAATAATAATAATAATAATAATAATAATAATAATAATAATAATAATAATTTTGAGTAACAATAATTTTCAATAATAAAATGAACAATTATAATTGTAAATAATAATAATTAACCATGATTATGAATAAATATTTAATAAATAAATGATAGTCATGATGTAAAATAATTAAATGAGGAATAATGAATTGAGGGTCATTAAATATTATTAATTATGAATAATGTAAATTAACTATGAATAATACGAATTAATAGCAACACATTGAGGTGAATATCATTTAATGATGGATGTGAATAACAAGTTTAAGGAGGATTAACTGTGATCAACGATATTAACTATAATTCATATTGATTAATGATGATTTATGGAAAGGAATTAGGGATGGTGTGATTAATTACGAGTATCTGATAATGTTTGGAGTATTATGAAACAAACCAGAGCAATGAAGTGTGTGGAGATTGGCTTTATAACAATGTGATGAAATAACACTAATAATAGACCTAGCATTTCAATAATTTTTTAATAATATAATTAGTGATTTAATATCACATAATTATCAAAGGATGTTACAGTATAATGGATTAAAACAATATTGAATGATAATAATCAGTTTACTTGTGCATATAATTTAGTGACGTCATGCTTTGAAATGTGAAAGGAAAGGAAGGCTATTCCAGTTGGAATAATTTGATGTATAAATTAGGAGAGAATTTGGGAGGCAGGTGAATAGTCAAGTGAAGAAATAAATAACAATAAAATAACTATGGGACGGATAGTTTGGTTAAATTAAATAATTTTGGATTGAGTTGCATGTCAGGGACATGACTCAATAGAAGTGAAATTATGGAGCTTATAGTACTTTTGCGATGAGTGATAAAATGATATATAAATAATATAAGCATTAAGGGAATGCTGTTGATCCCTATAATCAATGAATAACATAAAGGTTAGACATTGTGATCGCCCCATTGCATATGTGAATTATTGTTAATTATGAGTATAAAAGAAGGGATATTTGAACGCAGCTCATCCAGTCTTCAGTAAAATTCTAAATTAATTGCTAAAATTCTCACTCGCCCCTTCCAATGCTCAATCTAAACATAACTTGATGTGTGGTAAATTCCATTAGTTTTGAGATTTTAACAATAACAAAACCCCATGAAGGTGGATAATTAAAATAAAAATTTTCATTTCGTTGCACAAGGGTTTAATAAATTTTAGGGATAGCTGATATAATCTGAATATCCATATGGTATTGTCTCAAATAGGGTAAACAATTGAGTGAATAACTGCCAATTGATTAAATTGTTCTTATTATGAATGAACCAATGAATTAACATCACGAGGCCTAATTAATTATTGTTATTCATGAACAGATTTTGAAAGCATACAATTCTAGGGTTGGATATTGCATTTATTCCATATTCTGGAAGGTTTATTTGAAACAATTTCCCTGTATCCAACGGATTGAAATTAAATTACACAAACTATGATGGACATAAATTACATTAACTTAACAAATAGGGTTGGATAATATTTTGGAAATATTATTGTATAAACGTGAATGAAAGTGCTCGAACAGTGATTTAATGTGAATTATTTTCGTATATGTCAGAATAAACTGATAATGAATCTGAACATCTAAAGCAACTTGTAAATATCAACTTAAGGGTGAGTGGCAAATGGACTGATATTTTCTGCTCACTTCACTACAATCAGTGCTATCTTGTAAATATTTTGAATTTTAATAACGATATCTCGTTAAATTTTGAAATTATAGACAGGGACCCAGGGAGATATGATGTTTTACTTACAGGAGAGTGATTTTAGTTTTAATTTCTTCCGGGGGGGGGGGGGCGTTTATTTTAGTTCAGAGTGATCGAGAAGGGACAAATAAATTGTAAATTTTGTTTTTAAAACTGTTTTATTTGTGGCATTTCCTAAATTCCCTTTCTTCCCTACTGACGTGTGGATTTTGAAATCAGCCAGTTAGCTAGTTAACTTATTGTGTGCCCATATAGGCCCTGAGACGTTTGATCTCGTGTGCCACTGATTTCAAAATTCAGACATGTGTGTTCGTGCTACTCCGGTCAAACGGACACAGTATATCACTTTTAAGCATTTTGCGGTTCATTATACTACTTGATTAAACTAATGAATATACAAATACCCTCACGATCACCATTCAATGAGATTTGTACAGCTCTTAAATATAACGATTCGTTTGCTAATACCAATTGCTGAATGTGCTGTTGAAACGCCAACGAGTTTAATTCCGATGTTAAAATTACCGACGGTCTGCTAACGCTGCGTTGGTGAACCGGGCCCTTAAAGCACTGCCCATACTTACACCATATAGGCCTATCTTTCAAAGAGTAAACTCAAGATTCTTTCCATACACATCTGATGTTCTGAACTAACCTCGCGAATCACCCTGTGTAAATTAGTACGCGCCGCTTCACTGTATCAAAGATACATTGTTGCAATATGAGGTTACGGTACCTTAATTACGGCTTAGTTGTACGGTGAGTGGTGGAAACGGTAATTGGAACACGAGTTTACTGTCGGCGCTTGTCTCTCCTTGTTTCCTTTGACCAGTGTATTTCACTAGCAGAGTAATTACGTGGCTACCAAAGACAGGAAGAGGTTTCTCGAGCCGTGAATAAACCTCGAGATGTGTTATGAAGCCCAAGAACTTCAACTCAAATCTGAATCCATGTAGCAACTGACCTCACACGCTGTCGGGCGTAACTCGAGAGCAAGTGAAAATTATAGCTTCATGTACATCGCACAAATAGTAATTAATAATACCTTTTCATGAACAAATGCTGACAATAGTAATGCTAGTCTTTGTCAGAAGCACGAAAGAAGACACTGATCAATGGACTCAAGAAATGCTGGGAGGATGCCAATAAGAACAAGATCCATTCAAAAACTAAATAGATGGTATATTGGCTTTCACGGCCAGTAAATTAAAACTCAGCAATTGTTCTGGGTTTGTGCTGTTCTTGTGTGGGGTTTCGCCTAGGAAAACCAAGCTGGCTCATCAGCGGCTCAATAAAATAGATTGTTTACATGGCAATCCATACAATTCAATTCAAATGATTAGAAATATTTAAAAAAATACTACAACGAATATTAATAATAATATACCTTCGTCTCTCTGAAATGAGATTTGGGGTTCGAGCCCCGAATCACTGGTTGTGTGGTGTTCCACTCGCTCAGCTCACGGCATGGAGCTTCCAGCACACAGAGGCGTTTCATTCAACTTAGAGACAGTACGAGGAAAGTGATTATTTACCCTTTTTGTAGTCTGGAGAAATAAATTGAATTCCATTGAACTCTTGCTATCTAATCTTCTGTCGTACTGTTCCGTGTCATTGCAAGTCAAACTTGTTTCACTTTTCTCTGAATTTCTACAAAAATAATCAAGACAGACTTTCGCTTGAAGCAGTCAAAACTTAGATTAGTTATTCCTTCCATATAAAAAATGTTGTATTTTGTTCTCAACAGAAAGAACTAAATTAATGTGCTCTTGTTGTTGTTGTTCTTCGAGTCTTCAGTCTTTTAACTGGTTTTATGCAGCTTTTCATGCTTCCCTTGTCTTTAGCTAATCGTTTCATCTCTAAATAGCTAGCACACTTTACATCCGAGGCAATCTGTTTAACATATTCTAACATTGGTCTACCCCTACAGTTCTTGTCCTCGACCCTTCCTTCAATAACTAACTTTGCTATTCCTGGGTATCTTAGTATGTGTCCTTCTCCTCATTATCAGTCGCCAGAAATATCTCTCTTCGCCACTCGTCTTACGATCTCTTCATTTCTAACCCCATCTACCCATCTGATCTTCATCATTCTCCTGCAACGCCAATTTTACGTTCATAGGGGTTTCTGATTTCTTTCGGCTGTATTGCAATATTTTTGTTTTACGTTATTTTGTTGATTATCATCATGAATTCTTTCCTCAAGACAGAATCCATACCAATTAAAACTCATTCAGATCCTGTGGTGTATCGGCAAAGATGACGATATCATCAGCAAATCTCAGAGTTGAAATTATTTCTCTTTGAATGTTAAATGTGCTGTAGCCCATTGGGGCAGATGACCTCGTAGTTCCGCTCCTTAAAACAACAATAACTAACTGTAGTCCATTATGCTTAGTGAATAGAAGTTTTCCATGAGTAGGGTGCCTTTGATTGGCGCACGAGGTGCTGCCCCCAGTTCATGCCCATCCTGGGGGATTAATCCTCAGTTTGGGATTGTTAAACGTTGTTATTAGCCCATGACATAGTTGCAGTTTCATGATGACATGTTCGCGGATTCGATTCCAGGCCGAGGAAGTCTGTTTAGGGCGGAAAAAATATATGAACCTTCGAGTCGTACAATGTCGTGTTGTAAAATACCTCTCCTATAACATTTGGCGGTAGCAAGGCGCAGAGACTGGAAAATATACAAGTCTAGAAAATGATCCTTATTGACAAAGTTTGAGAGAATTTAACTTCAGACAATAAAATTATTATTAATGTTCTTAAGTACCGGTTTCGGTCACTTTATGAATGCCATTGTTGAGGAACCTATGTGTACTGTATGTGTCAAAGGCATCGAGCTGCTTTTGGAGAAACATTAACAGCTCAACTGTGTCAACCGCGTATACGCGTCATAGAACACTGACCGCACGTTGCGTGAACTACTTACAGTATACAGTATGCGTCAAGCCATTCGTAGTGCACTTTGCACGTTGCGTGAACCGCTTTAAATCGTAAAACAAACAATAATTTTGAAGCCAGACAATTACGACTAACTCCCAATAGATGGCAGAAGCGACCACAATAGATTTGACGCCTTAAAGCGGTTCACGCAACGTGCAAAGTACACTACGAATGGCAGCTGAACTGTGTCAACCGCGTACACGCGTCATAGCACACTGACCGCACGTTGCGTGAACTGCTTATAGTATACAGTATGCGTCAAGCCATTCGTAGTGTACTTTGCACGTTGCGTGAACCGCTTTAAGGCGTCAAATCTATTGTGGTCGCTTCTGCCATCTATTGGGAGTTAGTCGTACTTGTTTGGCTTCAAAATTATTGTTGGTTTTACGATTTATTATCTTTGATATTATACTGTATTTGCCGTGGTCCCGCCAAGCCCAGTACTGCTTCGCCTAGCAGGTATTCATTTTGCCATGGCGTCTTGCAGTGGTAAGCAAAGCAACAGGAATAGTTTGCAAATAGCTGGTAATGATATCCTATGGTATCCTATTAGATTCAGACGAAAGTGAGAGTGACAGCGACTGTTTTATTATTTTAGTGATTCGAGTGATTATGATGATCAAAAGCAAACAAACAAAAAAAAAAACCAAGATTTTGTAAATGATAACACGCTGAGTGGGTGGAGTTAGGAGTGGTCGGCGAAAGGTTTGCATTTACTGGTAATAGTGGTCTGCATGAGCATTTCAACTACGACCTGTAAATATATTTGAGAAATCCGAGCATAAGATGGATTTAGAGTACTCTGTATACCGTATACGAGGGTGGATAGAAATGTTTTTGCCACTATTTTTTATTTTTTATTTTATTTTTTTATTTAGTAAATTTACCCTTTAGGTTGGTGGATCCCACGGACCCAGCGAGGGAACTCACCATTACCGCCTCTATGGGCAGTGTCCTGGAGCTTGGAACATCTGGTCGGGATGGATACAACTGGGGAGGTGTGATCAGCACTTCGCCCAGGCGGCCTCACCTGCAAAGCGAACAGGAGCCTCATGAGGGATGGGAACGGAAGGAAGATTGGGATGGATTGGCTAGGAAGAGGGAAGGAGGCGGCCGTGGCCTTACAGAAGGTACCATCCCGGCATTTGCCCGAAGACGAAGTGGGAAACCACGGAAAACCACTTCGAGGATGGCTGAGGGGGAATCGAACTCCCTCTACTCATTTGGGCCACCCGAGGCTGAGTAGACCCCATTCCAGTCCTCGTACCACTTTTCAAATGTCGTGGCAGAGCCGGGAATCGAACCCAGGACCTCCGGGGCGGCAGCTAACCACGCTGACCGCTACGCTACGGAGGCGACCCCCTATTTTTAGCCCCTAAAAATACATACAGGTAATTATAAATATACGTACTTTTCTACGTACCTTACACTATTTTTAGCCTATTTTCAATTCTGAAAAATAGGCTTATGAGATCACCTTTTGTCCGTGTGTGTGTGCGTGTGTGTGTGTGTGTGTGTGTGAGGTGTGTGTGTGTGTGTGTCCCTGATAAATTCTAAACGGCTGGAGCGATTTCAATGAAACTTGGAAAGTTCATAGCACTAATCCGGACGACCCCGACCGTGCCCTTCAAATTATGTTGTCTCACCAATCCAACATGGCGGCTGTGCGAAATATTTCACCAGCATTCAATATCTCCGAAACTGTTCCCGATATCACCCTGAAATTTTTTACGGTGATAAAGGGAACTATTAGAAGTTCACCTATGTGTTTTTTGAAATACTGGTAACTACAAAACCAACATGGCGGCCACGCGAATTTGTGACTTTTAAATAGACGTTTCTCGCGATTTAACCAACCAAACGCAATAAAACTTGGTAGAGTATATGTTCATACACATTGTAATGCACCGACATCTAACTTGGTTCAATTGTTTACATAACCACAAGATGGCAGATGTGCGAAATATTTCACCGGCATTCTATATCTCTGAAACTATTAGCGGTATCACCCTGAAATTTTGTATGGAGATAAAGGGCACTTGTGGAAGTTCACATATGAGACTTTCAAAAACCGGTTAAATACAAAACGAACATGGCGGCCAAGCGAATTTGAATATTTTAAATAGACCTTTCTCGCGATTTAATTTCCCAAACGCTATGAAATCTGATACAGGAAATGTTTATACACATTGTAATACACAGGTATCTAATTTAGTTCAATTGTTTACATAACCTCAAGATGGTGGCTTTGCGAATTTTTAAATTAAGTTTTTATTTCTTGTGTCGTAATCATGCGATCGAAGTGAACGTTTGAATAATGAACCTACGCAATAATTTTCCTTTAATGGTGCATGACTCTATGGCCTATACATTTTACAATCCAACATGTCGACCATCCGAAATATTTAGACGGCTCTGAATATCTACGAATCTATTATAGCAATCAAACTGAGTTTTTATGTTCATAAGGGCTATGAACTTAAGTTCACCTATAGGACTTTAAATAACCTGGTGATCACAAATCCAACATGGCGGCGACGCGAAGTATAAACATTCACATGGACGTTTCATGCAATTTAACCATCCGAGTGCAGTGAAACTTGGTACAGTAAATCCTTATGCGAATGTTAATCCACTGGCATCTAATTTATTTCAATTGTTTCCATAACCACAAGATGGCAGCTGTGCGAAATTTTTAAATCTCCTTGTTACTTCTTGTGTCCTAATTGATACGTGCAAGTGCACGTCTCTTCGTTTTCAATCATGTATATGCATCATACTTCATGACATTTGAACCGACCGCCTGTTGTCGTGGTTCCGTTGGTCAACGCGAGATGGCTCCTGCTCTCGGACTTCGGCTTCCTCCAAGTAGTTCCTGCTTATTCACCAATAGAGTGCGTTGGTGTTTCCTTTAAAACTCTACCAATTCGTGACATAAGTGAAAAACAATTATGATTCTACGTCATAAAACAAAGAACGGTGTGTATTCATGATACCGCCAAATTATGAACTTATTTATGACATTGTTGTATTGAGGTGTCACTCCGTGATTGGACAATATTATTCACATGTATACAGTTCGAAAATGACACGCAAAAATAATTCTCCGCCATTTTGGGAGTCGCTATTAGTGGTCGCCAAGAGAAATAAGAAGGACTGCTCGTGAAAGGTGTCTCCGCTGATGGGGGGGCGGTTGCCTCCCCCATCCTCTTCGAAATATAAATATATTCAAGAGAAGATATGAATGCCATTTCTACTTGGAAATTGCCTGTGGTCTTCAGGTTGTGAATTTCTTCGTTTAGACGTGTGAAATGTGATTGCATCTCGATGCGTACTTCGCTTGTGACATCGAAACGGCACATGGGCGTGTTAGCCATGTTTAAGGCAATTAGTGCCGTAGTTTTTATTTATATTGTATGTTAATTACTTTATTATTAGTGTGTCTCCTCTGAGAAGGATGTAAGGTACGTTTTTTTTAAATTTAATTTATCTAATTATTTTATTTTGGGAGCTCCAAGTTTGGCCGTGTACGAATGTTGATCTTCTGTTGTGTTCTCGCTTGTAGGTCTAAAATTTCTTTTTCGTTTTAATAACGTTTCCTTATATATATTAAGTTTCTTATTTATTTTTTGTTTACCTTCTGGAGACACATTTATTAGTTTATTTCACGTTTAAATTATTATTTATTTTCGTTTGCCAATCTTATGATTGATATTGTATTCAAATTAATTTATTCATGATCCGTGCCCTTTACACTTGTAATAGTTTTTAAATGTAATTGTTTTCCGCCGTACATTTCCTTACGCTGATGATAAAATTTATTTTATTAATTGTTTGCCGTAATTTCGATCTGGCATGTTTTTTGTGTCGCCATGTCTGCTGTTTGCCGTGATGCATTATGGTCTCGTTGTCAGTCTATTGGCGCGGGTCTAAAAATCAGACGTGTTGTGAATTAACTTAATCCTTTTTTTTATTGTAATCTTGTTAGTGTTAATTTTGTGATTTTTGGTAAATGTCCTTGTGTTTTTCGCCGGCGTGCATATCATTTACTTATTTATTTTCTATTCAATTTAATTTTTTTAATTAAAATTTAATTTATTTTCTATCCTTATTTTTTGGCATGGCCTCAACATCTGCATGTCGGATCGTGATTGCATTTCCTTGCAATTTATCAAGCCCTTTCTCATTGTGTTGTACATGTAATTTCTATTTTAACCTTTGGGCTGTTTAATATTTTTTTTATTTTAAATTAAGTCTTTCCTCTTCTTGGCTTTGCAAGCAAGCATGTTAGGCGCTATCTGGCCTTCTTGGAAATTTGTGTTGGTTGATGCATGTTCAGTTTATGGTGAAGGTTCTTTAAATTTTTAATATTAAACCTTATATTTTTTCCTTTTTTAAATCTTTTGTTGTGGCATTATTTCACCGACGGGTGTTCTGTTGGTTTTTGGGGGGTGTTTGTACGATAGCCTGTGTGTGTTGTCCCCTTCTCCTTCTTCCTTCCACCCCTTTTGGAGCTCTTCTGTCGGGACTTGTCTTCTGGAGGTGGTTTTGCTGCGGTAGTGACCCGGACCTCTGAATACAGGTAAGTTGGCCCATCCACGCTCTCCGTACTCGTCTCATTCTGGTAAGCAAAGCGTTGGCTATCGAGTTACCGACGTGCTGCTGGCCAGTGCCGTTGAGGTGGGGTTGCACTAATCATGCGATTGAAGTTTGAATGATACACATACACAATAATCTTCTTGTTACAGTACATAACTCTATGACCTACATATATAAAATCCAACATGGCGACCATCCGAAATATTTAGTCGGTTCTCAATATCTACCAATCTATTACAGCAATCAAACTGAAATTTTGTATGTTGATAGTGGCAATTAACATAAGTAGGCTATATGAAAATAGGCTGTATAGTTCTTCACGGAACTACTTGTTCCACATAGTCTCCACATTTGTTCAGACATTTGTCCCATCTCAGCACTAAATTTGAGATGCCCCTGTGGTAGAATTCAGCTGCCCAACTTTGGAACTACCGTCAGACTGCTGTCTTGGAGTCATCGTTGCACGTGAATCGCTGTCCTGCCAGGAACTTTTTCAGCGGAGAATGACAACACGAGACCACGTGTGGCAACCAGAACCGCCAACAAGCTCCGATCATTTCACTGGGAGTGTCTGGACCACCCACCATCAGTCCGGACCTCACCCCTAGTGATTTCTACGTTTTTGGTCCCCTAAAGAAGTTCCTGGCAGGACAGCGATTCACGGACAGCAGTCCGATGAAGTTTCCACAGTTAGCCGACTGAATTCTACCACAGGGGGCATCTCAAATTTAGTGCTGCGATGGGACAAATGTCTGAAGAAATGTGGAGACTATGTGGAAAAATAGTATAAGGTACGTAGGACAGTACGTGTATTTGTAATTACCTGTATGTATTCTTTTGGGGCTAAACAATAGAGGCAAAGGCTTTTCGGTCCACCCTCGTACATAAATATGTGGATAATATTAATATCTTCCGAGATAAAACACCCTAATTTTTGGGGTTTACCTCAGTTTTGTTTGCTATCCCCATGAAATTTTCACATTTGGGACAATCAGTAATCACGTAAAAATTACTTATATGTCGCATCTCCCCATGGCACAAACCAGACTTAACATCGAACACAATGAAACACACTCTTAAGATCTGAATAATGAAATGAATGAAAACATATATGAAATACCGTAGGCCTACATGAAATAAAATACACTCTAAATTAATTAAATCTGATACTACGTGAAATGAGATGATATAAAATGTATGAAAACAAATGACACTAAATTGGGGAATCTTATAATATGTCAGTGAGCCGAAGTGTATTGGTTCGATTCCTTGTAACCAACATGCTACAGTACCTTGTGTTAATTTCGTGAAAGTATTCCTCTTAAATCTGTTCTTTTTAATTTATCATAAAGTAAACGTGAATCGCATGGGTTTAACTAAAAGTTAATACCTGTGAGTCTCCGCAAAATAATTCGGAACCGCTAAGGTACGATCGGTAAAAACTTACACTTAGAATGTTAAATCCAATATGTAAAAAAGTTCTCATTGACTCCTTGCAATGGAGAACCAAGAAAATGACAGATTTGCTTTGTTATCAACTCCTTAACGGGTGCAGCCATCGAAAGCAAATTTGGTATGAGTAAAGATTTATGCCAGGACATATCATGGCCATATCTAAAAAAATTACTACAGTGTCATCAACTGAAGAAAAACCACAATTGAAATTTGAGCTCTGTTAAATATTTCACAAGGTATGCATGGGAAATATTCCAATTTGGCACACGTATACAGTATATTATAATTACATTTCAGATTAACTTCAAGGGGACCATCCATGGCAGTATTGCCAACATGATTCTATGCCTACTGATAAGTCCAATTTTTAAACGCATGTAGCATACTATCAATTGAATTTCAACCAAATTTCGAATATGCATTGCGTACCGTAACGGATATGACTGTCAGGCCTGCCAACTGTTGATAAATTCTCTCTCTATGTTTTTGTCCTAATCTCAATATATCAGAAAGTATGAAGGTCAACAGTTTTAAACTTTGCACAAGCATGGTACCTGAAATTACAGATTTATTTTCAGTGACCGATATACGACAGTGCTGTCAACATGATTCTACGTGTGCTGATAGTTTCAACGTTTAACCGCTTGAAACTTCCATACTAACTGCAATGGATTTCTTCCAAAATTGGCACATGTATAGATCATAATATTTCAGATTAATTTTGAGCCACCTACACATGGCAGTTTTACCAATATGAATTTACGCGTGTCAGTGTCTTTCGACGTCTGCCTCATTCAGCTCATCTCCATCTAAACGCATAGGTCGCATCAACATGCACCACATTGAAGACTACACGTCAATATTACTACCACACCGGGCGGGGGCGCGAGAAAAGCTGACAATCAACACAAACACCGAACAAAGCAGAGAAAACAAGGGCACAGAAATTCAAAAATTTAAGGTCTTTTTTAGGGCAGATGATCTAGCTCTTCCGCCCTTTAACCCTTTATGAGATAGTGATATCTCTATTAACCACCTGTCATGAGGACAGTTTATGCATTTAAAGATGCTGATAGTTGAATAATTCAGCCAAATTTCGGAAAATTTTCATGCCAAAGTGCTAGTATTTCTAAAAATCAAATATTATACGTATCTACGTATCTACTTGACCTAATGTGTCAGATAAAATTTTAAAAACATTAATACTAAAAACATTAACAATTAGAGTGTAAAAATAAAATATAAATACCGAAATAAAAATCATAAAAATAAAATTACAATCTATATATATAACAAGATGTTCAGTAAAGAACATATAGCCTACTTTCTCCTAAATGCATGGGTACTGTTATAACTCTTCGTCCTTTTCAGTGAGTATAATTGAATGTTGGTTGTAGTAGCTTGTTGAAATACAACGTGCTATAGGGATATTAAACATGAATAAGAGGTGCCCTTTGCTAGTGCTACCTCTGTAAAAGAAATCTTTCAATTCGGTTTCACCGTGTTTGAATTGAGATGGGGAATGGATTTGCACACATACATGGCCGCTATTTGCAAACTATTGGGCTGATGACCTTGTAGTCAGTCATAAGATGCTTTCCACAAAATGGCATGTTGTTGCAAAATCTGGTGGAGATCAAATTATTAGGATGGTCGTAATTTGATTTAAGCTTTTAACATTTGGGTGGCCGTCATTCCATTTCCATCACGATGGTGGCGATATAAAACATGACTCTGAGGTGCCCTTTGCTAGTGCTACCTCAGTACCAAATTTCGTTCAATTCGGTTTCACCGTGTTTGCATTGATAGGGGGAATCGATTTGCACACATACTTGGCCACCATCTGCAAACTATTGGGCTGATGATCTTGCAGTTTGGTCAGAATATGCTCCCAACATAAAGATATGTTGTTGCAAAATTTGGTAGAGACTAGATTATTAGGTTGGTCGTAATTACATTTTAGCTTTTAACATTTATGTGGCCGCGATTACGTTTCCGTCAAGATGGCGGTGATATAAAACATGTCACTGAGGTGCCCTCTGCTAGTGCTACCTCTGTACCAAATCTCGTTCCATTCGGTTTCACTGTGTTCGAATTAATAGGGGGAATCGATTTTCACACAAATATGGCCGCCATCCGCAAACTATTAGGCCAATGACCTATTATATTGGTCAAAGGATGCTCCCTCCATAAAGGTATGTTGTTGCAAAATTTGGTAGAGATCGGATGATTATGTTAGTCGTAATTTGATTTAAGCTTTGAACATTTGTGTGGCCGCCTTTACGTTTCTGTCAAGATGGCGGCGATATAAAACATGATACTGAGGTGCCCTTTGCTAGTGCTACCTCTGTACCAAATTTCGTTCCATTCGGTTTCACCGTGTTTGAATTAATAGGGGGAATCGATTTTGACACAAAGATGGCCGCCATCCACAAACTATTACGTTAATGACCTACTAGTTTGGTCAAAGAATGTACTCCCCATAAAGGTATGTTGTTGCAAAATTTGGTAGAGATCGGATGATTAGGTCAGTCGTAATTTGATTGAAGCTTTGAACATTTGTGTGGCCGCTATTACGTTTCCGTCAAGATGGCGGCGATATAAAACATGACTCTGAGGTGCCCTTTGCTAGTGCTACCTCTGTACCAAACTTCATTCCATTCGGTTTGACCGTGTTCGAATTAATAGGAGGAATCGATTTTCACACAAAGATGGCCGCCATCCGCAAACTATTAAGCTGATGACCTACTAGTTTTGTCAAAGGATGCTCCCCATTTAGAGGTATATTGTTGCAAAATTTGGTAGAGATCGGATTATTAGGTTAGTCGTAATTTGATTTAAGATTTGAACATTTGGGTGGCCGCCATTACGTTTTCGTCAAGATGGCAATGATATAAAACATGACACTGAGGTGTCCTTTGCTAGTGCTACTTTTTTTACCAAATTTCGTTCAATTCGCGTTCACAGTGTTCGAATTAATAGGGGGAATCGATTTTCACACAAAGATGACCGCCATCCGCAAACTATTAGGCTGATGACCTATTAGTTTGGTCAAAGGATGCTCCCCCATAAAGGTATGTTGTTGCAAAATTTGGTAGAGATCGGATTATTAGGTTAGTTGTAATTTGATTGAAGCTTTGGACATTTGTGTGGCCGCCATTACGTTTCCGTCAAGATGGCGGCGATATAAAACATGACACTGAGGTGTCCTTTGCTAGTGCTACCTTTGTACCAAATTTCGTTCACTTCGCGTTCACCGTGTTCGAATTGATAGGGGGGACAGACATTCAGAGTACACACACTCACACACACACACACACACAGACTCACAAACACACATTCACAAACACATGCAGACACACTTTTTTTTCGCCCTGTGTTGATCTCATAAGTCTACTTTCATTTTTTGCAAAAATCGAAAGTAGGCTAAAAATCAATGTTACGTGATAGTATTGTACAGCCCGGGGGGGGCAGTACCCCCTGAGAGCCACCCCCCATCTTTTACCAAAACCACCCCAACTGGTAACACCAAAAGACCAGGACATTTTCTATACACAGCAAGCGGCGGCCACCCAGCCTGGGAGGTTAGCCAACTACTTGCAAAACATACACAAACATTTACACTTACAACTATCTGGGGCAGCTACATTTACGCAACGCTGACCAAGCAGCGCCGGAAGGTATAAGAATGGAGTCCAAACTGGAGCCATTATCTGTTCTACTCTGTGCTTCGCCAGCGGCCCTGTCCGACGTCTGTTCCAGTTTTATCACCAGGTGAGTCAGCCCGTGCTCAGACTCCTTTAATTCTTGTGAACACCTACCCCTAACTTTCACACACAAATTGTATTTTATACTTGTCTAAATTCCCCAAGAGGGACATACCAATCTACATCTACTGACCAATAAACACATGATCAGTAAGCTACACTTGCATTACTAATTACACTCCACTTCACATCCTCACACCCCACCTGACCTTCGTCACAATTGCCCGTGACCGTAGTAGCCAGTAATTGCTTTGTCAGACTACATTGTACTCACGGCACGCGACTCGACTGCATAGCGTCGAGCCGCTGATTTAGCACATCTATTGTATTACTCATTCCGCCCAGCTGGCAGGCCAGTATAGTAGCCTGCATTTAGAGATCCATCCCCTAGCAAATACTTGCATCTTGCAGGAACACTCCCGAGAGATTGAACACTAAACACCAACAAACTACACTAGTAAGCTCTCCCGGCTACGGGAAGCTACTCTCACCCAGGAACAGTCTTCTAAATTAGCACAGTGACACAACCGTGTTTTATCCCAACTACCCCCCAACCAAGGGATTAAAACATATTTGGTGGAGGCGCTGCTACCACGCACAATAAGAGTAGGACTCATACAACGAGCCCTCGTGGTAGAAACGATCCGTACCGCACACAGCCAAGCGATAGTTAAAATATTTTTTTGAAGACAGCATTATTTTTTTTCCCCCGGCACTCTAGGAACACAAGGGAAATTTTAATCAACCCACCCACACCCACCCCCTGGAAAGAATCAGAAATATAATACATTGCAAAACACACACAGTTCGTTTTACACATACACTTGATTCAGCATGGCCCCTCTATACCGTCTAGCCATGCTGAGGAGCATTGGGGAATACCAGGAGTTAATTGCCTGGCACAAGGTCTTTGAGACAAGACAGGACTACCTCAGAAGGTATCAGCAAGTACTGCACGCCCAGTATATGCGAATTATAAGGGCACTTGTCCGGCCACTCCGCAGCGCCAAGAATCGAAAGATTCGAGCGAAAATCCCCACCCTCCGTACACAAATCATTAAGGCACACTGGCAACTACACTGCCGACACGAATTCATGTTCCAGCAATGGGAAACAATCATCAGAGAACACCAACGGATAGGGACTAATGGCACCTAAGTTGCCGAACAGGCCATATGCCTCAATAGGCAGTACGCCCAAATTTGGGAAGAATATAGGGAGCTCCAAGCCAACAAGGCCATTTTTGAGTTCGTGGCAGGGCCACCAGCCCAGCCTAGAGAGGACATAGGCATAGACACATTAACGCAGCAATTCGCACGGATGTCCATCTCAGACATTAACAAAACACAGGGGAAGGAGTTCGCCGTGGCCACAGTTCAGGAAACGGCCAGGTTAGGCTCCAACACACTACAGGGCCAAGCTCACATGAACACACGTCCCTTAGCTCCGGTTCGGGAGGTAATCTTGCCAGACCGAGGGGCAGAACCTACGCCAACCCCCTCAGAACGGACAAACGAGAGGGAGTTGACGCCAGGGCTATCAGGCACACACCGTAACACAGGGAGAAACCGGGAGGTAACCATGTCATGGGCTGAGGACGTAGAGTCGGTGCCACAGCACGATAAGCCCACACAAACCTACACACATAGGCAGACACAAGGGAAGGAGTCTACCGTGGCCATAGGCCAGAAATCGGTTAGACTACCCTCCAATACATTGACAGGGCAATCACAGACCAATACACGACCTCTACCGCTAGTTCAGAGGGCGATTTCGCCAGAATGGAGGCGGACACTGACATGTGCACCTCCAGTACCAATGCACAAGAGGGTGTTGCCTTCAGCCACCCAGGGTGCAAAACTCACGCCTGTGCACACTGACCAGCCACAAACATACAATACACGTGTCATAAGAAAGGTCTTATTACCTACCCCACAAGGCCAGTTCAACAGGAGGACACACACCCCTACAGACACTGCCAGGGTAGTGCGGCACGCAATCAGCCCCTCAGGCACAAGCACAATCAGGCCAATATCCAGGCACTACGGTGAACGTAGACCCAGACTTACTTTGCTACAAACCCCTCCAGAAAATAGTAAAGAAGCACCCCAATGGGTATCAGGGGCCTATGCCTTAGTGACAGGGCGAAAGTATTCAACTTCTCGAACAATGACGCTCGGACGTGAATAACAACTTTCACCATGAAAAAAATCCACTCTTCCAATAATGGAAGGCGGCCTAGGAAAAAGGCAACGCGCATGGCATAATACAATTGAAGCCATGGCTATAATTACAGTGATAGACAATTCCACAGACGACACCTCTTAAACAACATAAATCACACGCCCACATAACAACCATAGGCTCCCATAGACGCAATTTTTCCCATATGTATTAGGATCATGCACGCACAGAAGGATTTATATTATATGCATAGGTACTCACAGATCATGACGTACATGTCTTAAATAGACACCAGGGTTTGTATATAACATACACTAATGTCACTTGCACCACAAACATACACACGAGTAGGTTCTTTTACATGCAGGAAACACTACAATTGACACACAAAGGACGGGTTCCACCCCTGTAGAGGGTTAACACAGAATACACGGGCACAAAACTATATAATTTGCATGCTATAGATATATTTAAGCCATAATTGCATGTCATTATTTTTCTTATTTTTTACACTGCCCATAACATGTTCTTGTACCCCCATAACAGCGCTCAAACTAATCATAAACACCATAGGGTGAAATCCCAGACTTTGGGAAAACCCACATATTTCTGGAAGGCACACAGTAAGCTCAAATTGCCACAATACAGTCAATAACACTGACAAAACTGTCCCGAAGACACAGGCCCAAAAGGCAACAGGAATGATTACCCTGGACAAAGACGGTCTCGAACCCGCGACTTTCTGAATACCAGGAGCGCAAGGTCGGGTAACTATCCAATTGGAGGATAGAGCAATAAGGGACAGTCACACTAACAGGAATTAATATGCACAATTTAATAAAACCACCTCCGACACCTAGTCACCAAACACGCGACTAGAGGCCCGGAGACACACGTACATAAAGACATCTAACTACCACTAACAGGAATATATTCACCCCACGCCTACAATAACACAAAATTTGGGGACACAATATATGAACAGAGGTAGGTTCTTTTCCATTACGAGGAACCCAAGGCACACTGTATATGCAGACATTAGAAAGGCGCGTCAGCAATCCTACACACATCGTCTCGGCACATGTGGCAAGCGGGCCGCCAGACAAGCAAGCAAGTACTTCCTACACAATTGAAACCTAATACTATCGCAGTCAGCGATAAGGCGTAATGGGACAGCCGACCTTCGCGTGCGCCAGGCAGACTAAGAGCGCTCTGCTCCGGCGTAGTATACACAATCATTCACGCCATTTTCAAAGCCCGATAACTCCCGAAATTAGGGTACGAGGGTCGTCCCGAATGGCATAAAATACTCACACTAACATATTTAATTTTCAGGAAGGCAGACACATATGAATTCATCCCTTGTAAATATATCCCCCAAACAAACATACCTTACACTAATGATCACACACACAAACACATTACACATCGGTTTCAGTTGCACCCTTAAAGGTGACAACGTCAGCGGCCAGCAGTGAACAGTATACGTGGGATGCTGAACATTGCTGAACGCAAACACATCTCCACACTCAAATGAAGCGTGACTTCAGGATCTAAGGGCAGCACGGAAGTTGTAAGTGCCGAACCTTCGACCCTGAGGTGGAATTCCGACCCACGACGGAAAACCACGAGGTTCCATATTAAGTATAACGAAAGAATAGCGGACTAGCCACTAAATCGCACCAGGAACAGCTGAATAAGGAATGGTATACAAGGCACGATGGTAGAGTGCGCACGAGACTAAGAGGTATAGATAAATGGCCACAGCGAGAGATCTCTAAGGTATTGTACAAAAAACAAAATTGTAAACTATAGTTATAAGGTAAGAGTACACAAGCAAAGGTAGGATCACCGTATCCAGAAAATAACATTACCCCCAGCATTATGGACACCACTATTGATAACATAAATATAGCGCCAAGCGCACACTCACATTGTTCTATTGTACTAGCATGATTATTATTATTATTATTATTGTAATTATGATTATTATTATTACTATCATCATAACCAATGTATCCTATACTGTATCAAAAACGTTATCACAGTCTTACATAATATGTCACACCATTTAACACTGCCACACGGAGAACACACTTTTATCTCTTTCCTTTCCATTCTAATAACGACAAAACTTGTGAAGGTGTCCCGTTTTACCCCAACACAATAAACCATTTTATATATATTCCTTTAACTTATATCCTGGGGCACCTGTTCTTTCTATTTTCTTCCATCTTTTACACAATACACTGCAGGGAGCATTTTTTTTCTCCAACACAGCGCCTGACAACCACCCGTCCAGCCATGTTTTTTTCCTCCCTGGATAATACCAACATATATATATATATATATAATGTCAAGATCATGTTTTTTTGTACTTTTATTATTACTTTTTCAAATGTCAACTTTTAAAATGAGCAATTCTATATTAACTATGTATAACTATGTACACCCAAAACCTACCCCTCTGAGCACACGCTGGACTCACATCACCACGACATCGCTACACCTACACGACACCGACACGGAAGACAAAGAAGAAGAGGTACGAGGAGAAACCATCACATCGACAAGCCCACTCTACTTCCCGTTCGCGAGGACGCGAACTAATCGATGAGGGGGACTTGTACAGCCCGGGGGGGCAGTACCCCGTGAGAGCCACCCCCCATCTTTTACCAAAACCACCCCAACTGGTAACACCATAAGACCAGGACATTATCTATACACAGCAAGCGGCGGCCACCCAGCCTGGGAGGTTAGCCAACTACTTGCAAAACATACACAAACATTTACACTTACAACTATCTGGGGCAGCTACATTTACGCAACGCTGACCAAGCAGCGCCTGAAGGTATAAGAATGGAGTCCAAACTGGAGCCATTATCTGTTCTACTCTGTGCTTCGCCAGCGGCCCTGTCCGACGTCTGTTCCAGTTTTATCACCAGGTGAGATTCAGCCCGTGCTCAGACTCCTTTAATTCTTGTGAACACCTACCCCTAACTTGTACACACAAATTGTATTTTATACTTGTCTAAATTCCCCAAGAGGGACATACCAATCTACATCTACTGACCAATATACACATGGTCAGTAAGCTACACTTGCATTACTAATTACACTCCACTTCACATCCTCACACCCCACCTGACCTTCGTCACAATTGCCCGTGACCGTAGTAGCCAGTAATTGCTTTGTCAGACTACATTGTACTCACGGCACGCGGCTCGACTGCATAGCGTCGAGCCGCTGACTTAGCACGTCTATTGTATTACTCATTCCGCCCAGCTGGCAGGCCAGTATAGTAGCCTGCATTTCGAGATCCATCCCCTAGCAAATACTTGCATCTAGCAAGAACACTCCCGAGAGATTGAACACTAAACACCAACACACTACACTAGTAAGCTATCCTGGCTACGGGAAGCTTCTCTCACCCAGGAACAGTCTTCTAAATTAGCACAGTGACACAACCGTGTTTTATCCCAACTACCCCCCAACCAAGGAATTAAAACAGTATGTATGTGGGTGTGTGGGTGTGTATGTCTCCTATGAGTTCATACATCACCCATCCGATTGCGCTGAAACTTGGGTGAGATGTTGATTACTCTCCAAGGAAGGTTTCTGGCTTAGTAAATCCATTTTACAATAGGCAGCGCACGAGTAGATTCAACAAATGAGCGACGACGTGCGAAGCATTTCGACACAGTACCGTATTTGTTCGTAAACCTTTCATCCGATTGCGATGAAACTTGGGTGAGAAGTTGTTTCCATTCCAGGGAAGGTTTCTAACTTAGTAAATACATTTCACAGTAGATAGCGCACGAGTAGATTCAACAAATGAGTGACGACACGCAAAGCGTTTCAACAAAATCCCGTATGCATTCATATACCATTGGTCCGATAGCTATGGAATTTGAGTTAGATGTTGTGTACACTTCAGGGAAGGTTTCTGGCTTAGTAAATCCACTTTACAATAGGCAGCGCGCGAGTAGATTCAACAAATGGGCCACGACGCACGAAGCGTTTCAACAAAGTCACGTATGCGTTCATATACCATTAGTCCGACAGCGATGAAACTTGGATGAGATGTTGTGTACACTCCAGGAAAGGTGTCTGGCTTAGTAAATCTACTTTAAAATAGGCAGCGCAGGATTAGATTCAAGAAATGAGCTACGTCGAGCGAAACGTTTCAAAAAAGTCCCGTATGCGTTCATATACCATTCGTCCGATTGCGAATTAAACTTGGGTGAGATGTTGTGTACACTCGAGGAAAGGTACTTGGCTTACTAAATCTACTTTACAATAGGCAGCGCACAATTAGATTCAACAAATTAGCTACGACAAGCGAAGCGTTTCAACAAAGTTCCGTATGCGTTCATATACCATTCGTCCGATAGCGATGAAACTTTGGTGAGATGTTGTGTACACTCCAGGGAAGGTTTCTGGCTTAGTAAATCCATTTAACAATTGATAGCGCACGAGTAGATTCAACAAAAAAGCGATGACGCGCGAAGCGATTCAACAAAGTCCCGTATGCGTTCAAATACCATTCGGTCGATAGTGATGAAACTTGGGTGAGATATTGAGTACGTTCTAAGGAAGGATTCTGGCTTAGTATATCCACTTTACAATAGGTAGCGCACGAGTAGATGCAAAAAATGGGCGACGACGCGCGACGCGTTTCAACAAAGTCCCGTATGTGTTCATATACCATTCGTACGATAGCAATGAAACTTGGGTGAGATATTGTGGACACTTACGTGAAGGTTTCTAACTTAGTAAATACATTTCACAGTAGATAGCGCACGAGTAACTTCAACTAATGAGTGACGACACGCAAAGCGTTTCAAGAAAGTCCCGTATGCATTCATATACCATTCGTCCGATAGCTATGAAACTTGGATTAGATGTTGTGTACTTTTCAGGGAAGGTTTCTGGCTTAGTAAATCCTCTTTTCAATAGGCAGTGCGCGAGTAGATTCAACAAATGAGCTACGACGCGCGAAGCGTTTCAACAAAGCCACGACTGCGTTCATATACCATTCGTCCGATTGTGATCAAACTAGGGTGATATGTTGTGTACACTCCAGAGAGGATGTCTGGCTTAGTAAATCTACGTTACAATAGGCAGCGCACGAGTAGATTATACAAGTGAGTGATGGCACGCGAATCGTTTCAACAAAGTCCCGTATAAGGTCATATACCCTTCGTCCAATAGCAATGAAACTTGGGTAAGATATTGACTACACTCTAAGGAAGGATTCTGGCTTACAATAGGTAGCACACGAGTAGATTCAACAAATGAGCGACGACGCGCACACCGTTTCTACAAAGTCCCGTATTTGTTCATATACCATTCGTCCGATAGCAATTAAACTTGGGTGAGTAAATACATTTCACAGTAGATTGTGCACGAGTAGATTCAACAAATGAGTGACGACACGCAAAACGTTTCAAGAAAGTCCCGTATGCATTCATATACCACTCGTCCGATAGCTATGAAACTTGGGTTAGATGTTGTGTACACTTTTGGGAAGGTCTCTGACTAAGTAAATCCACTTTACAATTGGCAGCGCACGTGTAGATTCATCAAATGAGCTACGACGCGCGAAGCTTTTCAACAAAGTCACTTATGCGTTCATATACCATTCGCCCGATAGCGATGAAACTTGGGTGAGATATTGAGTACACTCTAAGGAAGGATTCTGGCTTAGCAAATATACTTTACAATAGGTAGCGCACGAGTAGATTCAACAAATGAGCGCTACGTGCGAAGCGTTTCAACAAAGTACCGTACGCGTTCATATAGTCGTACCATTCGTCCGATAGCGATGAAACTTGGCTGAGATGTGGTGTACAGTCCAGGGAAGGTTTTGGACTTAGAAAATCCATTGCACAATAGGTAGCGCACGAGTAGATTCAACTAATGAGCGAAGGCACGCGAATCGCTTCAACAAAGTCCCGTATGCGTTCATATAGGCCTACTATTCATCCAATTGCAATTAAACTTACGTGAGTTATTGTGCACACTGCAGGGAACGTTTCTAATTTAGTAAGTCAATTGTATAATGGGTTGCGCACGAGTAGTTTCAACAAATGAGTGACGGCGCACAAACCGTTTCAACAAAGTTCCATCTGCGTTCATATACCATTCATCCGATTGTGATGAAACTAGGGTGAGTTGTTGTGCACACTGCAGGGAAGGTTTCTGACTTAGTAAATCCATTATACAATAGGTATCGCACGAGTTGATTCAACAAATGTGTGACGGCGCGCGAATCGTTTAAACAAAATCCCGTATGCGTTCATATGCCATTCATCCGATTGCGATGAAACTTTGATGATTTGTTGTGTATACGCCAGGGAAGGTTTTCGACTTAGTAAATCCATTTTAAAATAGGTAGCGCACGAGTAGATGCAACAAATGAGTGACGACGCGTGAAGTGTTTCAGCAAAGTTCCATCTGCGTTCATATACCATTCATCTGATTGCGATGAAACTTTGGTGAATTGTTGCGCACGCTCCCACAAATGTTTCTAGATTAGTAAATCCATTTTACGATAGCTTAGAGGCAGTTAACGGAAATTGAAGTAAAAAGTGTGTATCCAAAAGCACTTCAAGAAACCAAATTACAATGCCAACAGTTTCTTTGATTGGCATTACAACGCATGTTATAAAATAAATATAAAAATTAAAATAATAAACATACGTATAAAAAAAATATAAAAATTAATTAATTAATTAATTCAATATAAATATCAAAATTAAATATATAACAACATAAATTGAAAATTGGAAATAAATATATAAACATTTAAATTAGAGAAACAAAATTATTTATAATTATAATAATTAAAATGAATTAAAATGTAGAAACACATAAAAGTAAACAATAGTTTTGCCCTATAACTATCATCATCATGAACGTGAGGTTGTAGCTGACAATAGCACAAGAGGAAAGAAACCGATCGCGAGGTAATGACGCCACCCTCAGATGATTCTAATTGCTAGAGGTAGCACAAATAGCCGGCAGATGTCATTAATTAGGAGGAAGCAAACACTGAGGACAGAACTTGGCTGCCCTACTGTACCGCTTGTCCAGAATCTGACATCCCAACTATGACAGGGGCTTGTGCGAGAATTCCAATACTTTCTGACAATTTCTGAACCATTAAAAGAGTAAGGCACAGAATGACGTTGCAATCGTCTCCAAGGAGAAGAAGTCACAGAAAAAGAACACAGAAATGTTTTGACAGATCTAATTGAAAGGAGCGGACTGTACAGTCTATGGTGGCATCAGACAGCTGCTAACAATTGAGTTTGCTACTTGAAGGAATCAGAGTGTTCGGGCGAGTTATGGTTATGGAAGTTTGTAGCTTGGCGTGCAATTTAAGCTTGCTGTCATAAAGCCCGGGACCTCCTTCTAGCGTGGAATACGCACTACTCACATCACTTAGACCATAGACCGACAACGTTAGCTACGCTAGGCCATGGGGCAAGCTATTTGCGGACTTGGTAGGCATGGGTTCGAACCCTGCCGTCAGCCGTCTTTGATATGGTTTTCCGTGGTTTCCCAATTTTCAACTCCAGGAAAATTCTGGGACTGTACCTTCTAACAGGCCACAGCCGCTTCCTTCCATCTCCTTACCCTGTTTCATTCATCTTTATTAGCGGCTTCGGTGGCGTAGTTGGTAGCATGCTGAACTGCTGTGCCCAAGATAGAGGGTTCAAACCTGGCCAAAGTCGTCGGATTTTTCAAGAGCGTTAAAAATCCTTCAGTATGCCTTCCTTTGTAGGGGAAGTAAAGTCGGCGGTCCCATGTCATAGATTTAAGGCGTGTAAATATCCTTCCACAGACTAAACATGTGTGAAGCTAAATTGTTAGGTTAGATTTCGTTGGAACGCTCTATTCAAAGTTCCAACGTTCACCACTAGGTGTCAGTGATATCTGGTAACGAAAGTTGGAACTACTTGAAATTGAACGGAACTTGTAGCTCAGCCTTTAGGGTGTCCGCTGGAAGCAGCTACAGACTCAGGCGAGCCGAACATGTCCTCGGACACTCCCGGCACTATAAGCCATATATAAATAAATAAAAATTCATATTTATTCATTTCATCTCGCATTAACTCCTCTCATGAGGTTGTCGTCAGGAAGGACATTCAGCCGTAAAAATCACCCACCACAAATAATTTCAACGCATCCCATCCCCGACTCCGTTGAAAATGGGAATAAAAAGCCTAGACATACAGTACATGAATCGAACCTTGTGCAATTTGGAGAGATGCAAGCAGTTTCTCTACTACACAAACATGCCCCATTCCTTCCTTTGCCCCTGGCTACCGAGCAGATTGTAATAGGCACCTTTGCGTATTGGCCATCCCAGGGGTGTCAGGTTCGATTCACACCTCAGTAATCTTAAAAGTTGATTTCCATGGTTTCCCACGTCGTCTGCAGGTGAAAGCTGGGATGATTTCTAAATTACAGCCATGGTCGCCTCCTTCTCAATCCCCATATCAATTACAAAGCACACACTAGCTACTTAAGGCACCACTATAACACAGCTTATACTAGTACTCGCGGCTGAAACGACCAGACTGTCTCATTCTCTAAATGGAACAACAAAAGACAACTCAGATGTGGTTTCCCGTAGTTTCCCACTTTTACTCCAGGGAATTGAACCTGGACCACTGGGATGCTATGAATCACCAAATTCATTGGGATCATCTCAAGAGAGGAAGAAATTGTAGACTACATGTTTGAAAACAGAGTGACCCATCCTCCTCAGTGGTACTGGTTGTAGTAGTGCGATTGCTAGAGATCTCGGTGTGCGCATCCGCAGGGTCACTCCATGCTTGACGTCAGCATTCAGACAGAGATGAATTTTGGTGATGTATTGCCATCCCAGATGTTTGATGTAACCTCTGACCAACATTCACAAACAAATATTTCTCTTAATTTTCGGTTGCATGGACTGTTTCTATGTACCGTATTCCTGCACTGCATATTACAAACCTGAAGTTAGGTTTCTTCTGCTTGGTCTATTTTTCAGGGAATTTGAATTTGTACTTTTAATGTTGCACCCGTAGGATTTAGATCATCTTCCATCTATATTATGTGCATGAAAAAGGCACAATCTTTAACCTGGTCAACATATAATACAAAATGCCTATCAATAGCTACTAATATCCAACATTATAAAACTGTAACTCTCCCAGAAGCCACTTATGCTTGTGAAACACTGTTCCAAATTAAAAATGAACAAAGGACTGATCAGCTCCTCAAAACGGAAAGAAGAATCATTAGAACGTGCATAAATAAAAAGTATCATGTTGAGGGAGTCTGGAAGATCCTCCCAAATGAAACTGTCTACCGTGAGATTGATCCAATCACCAGCACAATGAAGAAGAAAAGAATTTCTTTTTTTTTACATCTGACGGCTTCCATAAAACAGAATTGTACGCCAACTAGTGATGAGAAATCTAGGAAAGAAAACTGGAGGAAAATGTATCCAAGAAATCCAAGAAGATCTTAAAGCAGTTGGACTCAAGATAGCAGATGCCGAGGAGAAAAATAAAATTAACACCATTCTTAAAACTCACTAATTTTCTGCAGAAATGACACATAGAAAGCCTATGGAGATTTCAGATGAGTTGAGGAAATCCCGATCTGAAAGAGTGAAAAAGTACTGGATAGAGCGCAAGAACCAAGCTTTACTATCTTCAAAGAAGAAGTGATCGTGGAACGACTCAAGTGGTCCAATGTGACCAATCAAGATTATTAATAATAATAATAATGTGCATGTGCAAATTATTTCGAAGAGAAGTAATTGTATTGTTTGTTGGAAAGAATTGTTCATATTTTGTTGTGATTTAAGGTGTTTTGTTCGTTACTGACTTCGCTTGCTAGCTAAGTTGCACCGCACGCAGACAGGTTGGCTCCTGCTTCTGTTGGCTTGGCTGCGACTGCTCTCAATCGTGTCTGACTGAGTCAAGTTGGGATCGCTAGCGTACCGGACATAATGTAACCGTTCGTCCAATGTGTTAGTTGTCCGACACATCTACATTGTGTTTCGCGCACTTCTCCACGTGTAGGTACTTGAAGATTACTTGCTTACCATCAACAGTCAGAAATACCGATAAGATACCATGAAGCTCATTTAAGGCTTTGTAATTTCGGTTACATTAGCCTATTGGTTTATTTTTTCTTCTCTCTTATTCCTGTTCGCCATCTCTTGATGAATTCAGTACATTAGCATTTGTTGTTGGCACAGGCTAGAGTAAAATGTGACTTTTCACCGATGTCTCGGTCTCACTCTTGGTTGTGACTATATGGAAGCTACTGAGGTATGGGTGGTGCTGAGTAATGGCCTTCAGGGCACAGTCAGTGCCTACGGATGCTGTGAAATATTCTACTCATAGGGTTAGTACCGCTGTTCTGACTCAGTGAGGAAAGAAATGACAAACTACCTCACTCCTCTTCTTGCCTAGTACACCTCAATATAGCGCTGCCTTGGGTTTTTGTGGGTATCTACCCACATAACCTAACGGTGGTACTTTTTGAGGATCCAACCAGACAGACATAGTCTTCCCCCACCATCGCTGCAAATCCGTACGCACGAGAAGCACGCCGGCGTGCTGAATGGACTCCTCTGGACTACTATGTTCAAATTAAACTGTTTTAAGTACCTTCTTGACTTTTGACCTTATTAGACATTTTATATACGGTAGTAAAAAACAAACTAATTTGTGTGATAGTATTGGTTGTTTCCAACATGTAGCCTTATTTTTCAATAAACTCATATGTCAAAAGTAAAGCAGAACCACACCATGAGATGTAACAAAAATTTTACAGTTTTTGAAATGTATAAAATGTTTGGTGGATTTCGGGTGTAACCCCTACAGATTTTAATTGAGTGTGTTTGTTGAAGCTCAGCCATTGATATCTAAATAATTATGTGTCCTGCTTGAACCTTCCTAGTTAGTTATTGTTGTTTTAAGGGGCGGAACTACGAGGTCATCTGCCCCTTAGGTGCAACCTAAATACTATCACCAAAGGGTACAATTAATCTGAATCTCATCTAAAGTTTGCATTTATAATTTGAAGAAAGGAAAATATCCAATTTAAATTATGAAATGCACAATTTGTACTAAAATCCGAAAATTAAGCACATATCAGATTATTTCATGTAAAATACTCTATTGAGGTCTATAGAAGCCACAGGTTGGTAAAGATTCTCATTTATGAGTAGTAATACATATTCCAAATCAGTTTGGTGAAAGAAAATTGGAATCCCTAATACTTAGGCAGTAGTTAAAAGGGACGTAAAACCAATAACATTATTATTACACTTACGCATTCAAGTGCAATTATTCTCGTAGATCAATAGGTTCACCAAGGAGTAGCGAAGGGCACTGAAACAAGGCCGACCTCGCCTTCACGCAAATGGCGGGGAGAGCGGAAGCTATTGCGACGCACGCACCGTTTATAAACCTGGGTTGTAAAACGTATTACCACTTAATCTCACAGATTATGTGCGTCCAATGGAACGTAATTATGATGATATCATATTTATGGAAATTAAAAATGAAATTTTCGTGACAATTTAAAAATTAAACTAACTTTTTCCACCCGTATTTTGTATCCCACCTCATCAAAAGCCATACACTTGCTTCTTCTTGAAACTGACTTGTTGTTTGTTGATAATTCTTTAAGGGCTTTGTGACATCGTGGTCATGTAGGCTACATGTGTGTGTGTGTGTGTGTGTGTAGAAATTGTCTGATAACCTGTGCCACTGTGATGTCTGTACTTGTATGAGTATTTGTAATCGAGATAGGATTTGGGTTGGAAGTGGCCGTGACCTTAAGTTAGGTACTATCCATGCATTTGCCTGGAATATATATTTTTATTTTTATATTACCGGTATACCTTTTTAGATTTTAAATTTCACATTTTAGATTTTAGATTTTAGATTTTAGATTTTAAATTTTATATTTTACAATTTAGATTTTAGATTTTAAATGTTAAATTTTAAAGTTTAGATTTTTGATTTAAAATTTTTCGGTTTTTGATTTTAGATTTTAAATTTTAGATTTTAGCTGTTTTGTTTTTGCTAACATGTTTCTTTTTTTGCTTTTGCATTTTGTTTTTGCTTTTTTGATGGTTGTTTTTGTTTTTTTAATTTATTTTTTTCGTTTAAATGTTCCTTTTGAGTTTGTAGTTGAGTTCGATTTAAAATTTTAATTTTAATTTTTGGTTAAGTTTTTATTTTAGTCACTTTTAGGATGGCTGAGGTAGGAATCGAACCCAATCCTTCTCAGTTTAGCCATACGAGGCTGAGTGCACCCCGTTTCAGCCCTCAGACCAGAATTAAGTTCCTTATCAGAGCCGGCAATCGAACCCAGGCCTCGGCGTTACAGGCAGGAATCCTACCCACTACGCAACTAAGCGGAAACTGACGACAATGTTCTGTTGTTTTAGTGCGTACCTACATCGATACCGCAATACTCAAGATGACATGCAAGTTAAATATGCAGAACTAAATGTTATAAATGTTCAAATATCTACATTAAGATGGGACCAAATATTTGAAATTACAAAAAGCACGTAGGTTATTAATGAAAAAGTTATTTCAAATATAAAACCCACATACGCACTTTACGTAGAAACAGATTTTGTCATGAAGTCTTGTTCCTGGGTGTGTTATTCGCATAATACTCTATCTCATAATGGTGTGTTACCTATTTCAAGAAACTTACACCTTACACATAAAACTCACTTTTCTTGCAGCCATAAAAAAATATTTATAAAAAAAATTACCTAGTTGAAAAAGCGCACATAAAACAGGAAGCACATTTGAAATACCTTGCGGGGAGTGGTTGCCATCGATCGTGAACACGCGCGGGCCGGGTGATAACGTGGGACGTCCTTCATCAGGCGCTCGAAGCGAATATAAGAGACACGGGTCCTCAGGGATATTCTACAGCCCTCGCATGAGAAGAATGTGAACACAACCTGCCATCGTCTGCTCGTTTTTCTTCTCTATTTGAATATATCGCGATGTATCGAGTTCGTATTGGACCTGCTACCATCTCTTGATGAATGCAATGCTCCTTCATTTGATAAATAAGGGGAATATAGCAATTTGCTAGGTCTGAACAACAATACAAAAAAGACGCATTTCATGATTCTCAAACGCCAGCCTGACTTCTTTAAAAAATGTGCATCTCTAATTTAATGGCTCCTCATTACAAAGAGTACATTCAAAAACCTTGGAACATGGCTATGTGAGGATTGGAGATGAGATATCGATGTAAAATGTCGTATAGAGAATGTCCGTAATGCTTTTATGAAATTGAAGAAAATCCTCACAATTACGGACTCAAATTTAACCCTTAGACTTCTGGTTTGTAAGCTGCAACATTTGATCTGTATTTCTATTTGGGTCTGAAGGATGGACAATTAATACGGCAAGAACAAAGCAGATATAGGCCTTTGAAATGCGGATTTACCGCAGAATGCTGAAGATACCATGGACTGAACGAATAACTAATATAGAAGTGCAGAATAGAATGAACAGACAGCGAAACTTATTATGCACCTTCAAAAAACGAAACAAGAAGTTCCGTGACGAACTAAAGAGCCTACTTTTCTTAAAATTTAATATTCATGCCAATCTATATAGAGCTATCCAGAAGAATAGCGAAATTAAGTTGGTAATATCGAAATTTCTAATTAGTTCGAAATATACCTGTAGCCTAATAGAACACTACAGTTGGCAGCCCTGGTGACTGAATATATTGTTAGTTCCGTCTCTTAAGATACAGAATGCAATATTTGGTTGAAATCCAATGGATAGCATGGACGTTACATGCAGTTAGACATTGGATCTATCAGCGCGCGTAAAATCATGTTGGCAACAATGTCATGCATGCGTTGGTCAGAAATAATCTGAAATATTATGATATCTTGCTGTGCCTATTTTGAATGAAATCCATTTTTTAGTATAGAAGTTACATGTATATTAAAATTGGACCTATCAACAGGCTTAGAGTCATGTTGGCAGCACTGACGTATATTAGTTTCTCATAATTAATCTAGAATGTAAGGTACTATACATGTGCAAAGTTTAAAGCTGTTGGCTTACATACTTTCTGATATATTAATATTTGGTTAAAAAAATAGAGACAGCATTTATTAACAGTTGGCAGCCCTGGTTGCTCTTAAGAATAAGCATAGTCATGTCTGTTATGGTACATATAGCACATAGGAAATTTAGTTGAAATCCAATAATTATTATAGAAGTTACATGTATTTAAAAATTGGTCCTATCAGCAGTCTTAGAATCATGTTGGTAGCACTGATGTACATAAGTTACTCAAAATTATTCTAGAATGCCAGGTACTATACGTGTGCTTAGTTTAAAGCTGTCGGCTTGCATACTTTCTGATATATTGGTATTTGGATAAAAGAATAGAGATATCATTTATTGACAGTTGGCAGCCCTGGTGGCTCTTACGAATACGCTCAGTCATATCTGTTTATGTACACATATTACATACAAAATTCGGTTGAAATCCAATTTATAGTATAGAAGTTATATGCATTTAAAATTAGACCTATCAGCAGGCTTAGAATCATTTTAGCAACACTGCCATGCATGGCCCCCTGGAAATTAAACTGAAATATTATTATCTATACGTGTGCCAATTTTGAAATAGCTCCCATTCACACCTTCCAAGATATCCAACATGGAGCTCAAATTTCCATTGCGATTTTTCAGCAGTTGGTAGCACTGACATCATTTTCAAATATGGCCGTGAGATATTCAGGTATAGATCTTTACTCCTACCAATCTTCGTTTCGATTGCTGAAGCCTTTTAGGAGTTGATAGGGGGGACACACACACAGCCAGACAGACAGACAGAAGGACAGACAGACAGACAGACAGAGAGACACACATTTGCCCGATCTCATAAGTCTATTTTTTCCTCATTTTTGCAAAATGTGAAAAGTAGGCTAAAAATGTACACCTGGGACATATCTTGCGGAACACCAAATATCGACTTCTCAATTTGATACTGGAAGGAAATATCGAAGCTCAAAGAAGAAGGGGCCGAAGAAGGATTTCGTGGGTGAATAACATAAAACAGTGGACACGATTGCCCAGCATCCATAAATTATTCCACATCGCAGTTCATAATCAAAAGACGAATCATGTGGTCGGGTCGCTAACATCCATTAATGGAAAGGCATCCGAAGAAGAAGAATACAAATACCAAAACCTCCTCTTTCATTAAGTTTTCAGGAAATATGAAAACCCTTCACGTCTTGCTAATCATGTTTCGCCACATAATGTAAGCAGGAGTGGGAAAGTAGGGCTCTAGGAGACTTTAAAAACAAGGAATATTTTTGGTCTGTGTGTATGTATTTTTGGTCTGTGTGTATGAGTATACAGTCTCTTGACCCTTGGTTTGATGCATCCTTCCAAGACACCCCGTCCTGAGCTAATCGTGTCATCTCTAGATAGCTACCACACCTTACATCCAAAGCATTCTGTTTTCTAACCTTATTCTATCCCTACCTATCCTGTCCTCGAAAGTTCCTTCCATAACTAAGTTTGCTAGTTCAGGGTGTGTCAATACCTCTCCTACCAACCTATTTATTCTCTTCATTAGCAACGCCAGAAACATCGGTTCGTTGGTTCCTTAGTTTAGGGGCTGAGACAAAGCGGTTATGTAACCCCGTGTACTTTGGGTGTGTGTAGAATTTGTCTGATAACCGGTGTTAATAGTGATGGCTGTATTCGTGTGTGTTATCTGTTATTCAGGTAGAAAGACTGCAGACGATTGATTTTTCAAGGGCTTCCTACTTTTGCTACCAAATGCTACCGCCCACGACACCTAGCTGTTGACGTGGTTACTAAATGCCATCCCAGTTAGCACCTGGCGGCAAACGTTGGATCTAATATAGCGTTATCAAACTAACCTACAAATTTTAGCATCCACAAGTGTAGTTAGTGGAAGGGTCCTTTTCATGCCATAAATCTATGACATGGGACCGCCGACTTTACTTCCCCTCCGAAGGAAGGCATACTGAGGGATTATTAACGGTCTTAAAAATCCGACAACTTCGGCCGGGTTTGTACCCGAGATCTTGGGCATAGAAGCTCAGCATGCTACCAACTGCGCCACCGAAACCACTTCCAGAAACGTCTATCTCCTCCCACTCGTCTTAATACCTCTTCATTTGTTACCCCATCTACCCATCTGATCTTCATAATTCTCCTGTAAAACCACATTTCAAAAGGATCTATTCTCCTCTGTTCTGCTGTGCCAACAGTCCAAGTTTCACTTCCAAAGAGCGCCACGCTCCAGACAAAGGCTTTCAAAAATGACTTTCAAATACCTAAATTTATATTTGATGCCAACAGGTTCCTTTTTTGTAGAAATGCTTTCCTTGCCTGAGCCAACCTACATTTTATATCCTCTTTGCCTCGTCCATCACTGTTTTCTTTCTTCTTCCTCAGCGGCAGAAGACTCCTTCGTACTTCCTTTAGCATCTCACCAGCCAATTTGACGTTAATATAGCTGATTGAATTCTTTCGGGTGTATTCCATTATTTTTATTGTACATTTATCGATTTTCATCATGAATTGTTTGCTCAAGACGGAGTCTATACTATTTAGAAACTCATTCAAGTCCTCTGCTGATTCGCCTAAGATGACAATGTCATCAGCAAATCCCAGAGTTGAGATTATTTCTCCTTGAACCTTTACTCCTACATCATTGCTTGCTCAACGTATAGATTGAAAAGTATGGGTGATAATTTGCAGCCTTTCCTTACACCTTTCTGAATACCAGCTTCTCTCACATGTCTCTTGGCTCGAAAAACTGCCGTCTGGTTTCTTATAGGTTGTAGATCAGCCTCCTATGCATGTACTTCATCCCAATTCTTTTCAAAATGTCAAACAACTTACTCGAACGTTATCGAAAGTCTATTCTAAGTCTACAAATGCCATGCACGGTGTCTTCTCTTTCCTTATTCTACCTTCCAAGATCAGCCTAAGACTTAGTACAGCTTCCCTTGTTCCAACGTTTCTCCTGAAAGACCAAATTGGTCTTCACCCAACCCAGTTTCAATCCGTCTTTCCATCTTCTTGTAAATTATTCTAGTCAGTTTCTTTGAAGCGTGAGTGATCAACTAAATCCGTGTCATTTGCATTTCTCAAATGTAATTCTCGTCTTAGGGCTGGAACGGGGTACAATCAGCCTCGTGAGGCAAAATTGGGAAGAGTTGGGTTCAATTCTTATATCAGCCCTCAGCCATCCTTCTACTCCAGGCAAATGACGGGATGGCACCGGTACCTAACTTAAGGACACGGCCGCTTCCTACCCAAATACAAGTACACACACTAGTACAGACATGACAGTGACACATTTTATCAGTCAACTTCTACACATGTCCATGACCGCGATGACACAAAGCCGCTAAAAAAAAATAACAACAACAACAAAATTAATGCCACATAAAACGGAACATGAAATGAAATAAACTGTTACTAGTTGAAACCCGTCAAAACATGACGACCAATGGGAAAATATTTACCCAGGGATGTTCTTATATATATTCTTTGTACGATTACTTTTAGGCACTGTTGAAACTTTAAGGGCGTCAAAAGATTGCACTCTCGACGTTGCAACATACTGCTGGCCATGACTGAAAACGCGATGAGGTAAATATTGAGACCTATACGTTGCAGAGTTTCCCCTTGAGTATTGATTGTGATAAAGTATGCCAAGCGAATTGGAAAATGTTGCCTCTTAAAAAATGGTAGTGTTTTTTCGGATGGTGTTAAATCAAGTCGAAGGATTAGGCCTCTCTGCCTAATTTTAACTGCACTTATTATTTCCAAATCCAAGCAATATGGTTGCATTTAGGAGCCCTTGGGAAACGTTCAGATTTCTTAAGGAGCAAAACTATGAATCAAGCGTTTGGACTATGTGGAGGCACATAATTTAATTCCAAGAAATTCAAGAACTATGCAGGAAACTGAAATAAACGTATAGGTCTCAATTTTCCTCATCAAGTTTTCAGTCATGGCCAGCAGTATGTTGTAATGTCGACAGTGCAATCTTTCATCTTCAGTATTTAATCTGTTAATGCTCGTGTACAGTATTTTTTTGGAACTAAGTTACTGGATAGAAGGTCAATGACTTATAAGTTGATTTCATTACATTGTTAATTTTTTTTGTGTAAGAATCCCTCAGTATGCCTTCCTTCGGAGGGGAAGTAAATCCGGCGGTCATATGCCTTAGATTTATGACATGAAAAAGAATCTTCCACTAACTACAGTTCATTTGTGTGAAGCCAAAATTTGTTGGTTAGATTATTTGATAACGCTATATTAGTTCCAGAGTTCGGCGCCAGGTGCTGGCTACGATGGCATCTAGTAGTCAAGTCCGCAGCTAGGTGTCGTGGACGGTAGCATTTGGTAGCAAAAGTGGGAACTACTGTACTTGAAAATTAGATCGTCTTCAGTCCTTACCTGAATCACAGATAACACACACTAATACAGCCATCTCATTATTAACACCGGTTATCAGACAGATTCTACGCACCGACAGTGGTGGCTCAGCTGGCTAAAGCGCAGCGTTAGGTCATGGGACCAAGCTCTCTGTTGACTCGGTAGACGCGTGGGTTCGACCCCCACCGTCGGCTGTCCTTGAAATGGTTTTCCGTGGTTTCCCATTTTCAACACCAGGCAAATGCTGGGACAGTACCTTCTGAAAGGCCACGGCCGCTTCCTTCCACATCCTTGCCCAGTTTCATTCACCATCATTCATTTCATCTCTCATAAACTCCTCTCATGAGGTTGGCGTCAGGAAGGGCATCCGGCCATAAAAACCACCGCCACAATTACTTCCATCGCATCTCATCCCCGACCCCGTTGGAAAAACGGGAATAATAAGGGGTAGACATACAATACATCAGACAGATTCTACGCATACACCCAAAGTACACGGGGCTACATGACCGCATTTTGCAGCCCTTAAACTAAGGAACCAACCATTCGTGTAAAAATGCGAACTTTCGAGAAATTTATTATATCCTTCGCAGAAGTAAATGTTTCAGGCACTGTATCCTCATGCGTTGCAAGTTTGGCAGGTAATTCAGTAACACTTGATTATCACCATCCATAGAGAAGTTGTCGCCGTTAACATGTAGCATATAATCAGAAAATTCCATTTCACCTGGTTTCAATCGCGTGTCTTTAAGTAAGTGGCGTATTTTGGAGAAAGGCCAGAGAGAAGAGTATTTAATATAATTGTGAATAACTGTTTGGCGAGAAGCGTGCAACAGATCTGAAGTCACCATGAAGAATAACTTTCCCGCAAAAAGGAATAATGTCGTTAACTATCTCTTAGAAGTAGATTCACACACATGAAAGAATGAATGTTTGCCATTGGGGCTCCATGCCAAACTATGAGCCGAGCTCATCGAATATCGTCAGCTGGATTTTGAATGTTAAATGTAGGAGTTTTGCAAGAATTCACTTGATTTGCAGATCTGACTCGATTAGCTTCTGGAGAATCTAATATATACAACTGGTCGCAAGAACCGTCGCTTATAATTTTGGAATATAACGAAGAAATGCGATGATTTGCAAATCCATACATTTTAAAACAATATGGACCGTATGCATGTGGCACAGTAACATTGGTACCGGTACCGAATGAAACGAAGTTCATGGCATTGTTGTACTGCCGATTTTTATTTCGGAAATTACTCGAGATATCATCTCCAGTGAAAAATTGTTGCAGCCTGTCCAATATTTTATATTTAGTCAGATCAATTTTACCTTTACAACAGCAAAGGTCAAAGTAACCAAGCGTAGATTTCTCGCAAGAGAAATACTGTGCAGAACAATGTTTACATTTGTTCGTTAAGGTCCCTACACTGTATAGCATATACTCTGGAATTGTTTCTGAAATGGCATATTTATATTGGATTTTAAAGGTGGCTTCGTATTTTCTTCCGATTTCCCATTTTAATGCGGCTAATGTTTTTTTTTCGTCAAATGGGTTTATTTATAGTAGCATTTCTCCCCAAATTAATGTCATATTCAATAACACTATAGTGGCCTGCATCAACGCAGCCGCCAAATATTAAATGGCAAATAATACTTCTATTGAAAAAATCCACAGCATGGATAGATTCATTGTTATGTACTCTAAACAAATAATCAATAAACAATAATATTCACTGATACAATGAAGTTTAGAGACTTTCATTCTCAAGTTGGTTGCTGATGAGAATGCGATGAGACTGATCGCTAAAAATAAAATCATTATTATTATCCCTGCCTGCAACTATTTTTACAATTTGCTTGCAAACGCAGCTCAGGAAGAAGTTCTTCGTTTTGAAATAAACAGCACGAAACTGCTCTAAATAAGCCATTTCCATCACCTGTTGTAGGTACAATCCTTTGCATTTCCATGACAATAAATTATGTGAGGGAGCATAGAATCACTTCGCCAGCCGCCGTAATGGAGGGAGTTTTAGAATTATATGTTCAGTGCATGTCAAAAATCATATTAACACAGGGAAGCCCAGTCTTAAGACTACATTCTGAGCTATCATCCCGGATTACGGGTTCAATCCCTGCTCTGCCAAGAAATTTAATTCTGGTGTGAGGGCTGGAACGGGGCGCACTCTTGTGGCAAAATTAAGAATAGCAAGATTCGATTCCCATCTCAGTAATCTTGGATGTGGTTTTCCGTGGTTTCCCATTTCCACTCCAGGCAAATACCGGGATGGATCCTAACTTAAAGTCTCGGTCGTCAACTCCCCATTCCCCAACTTAATTACAAATGCACACATCAATATAGACATCACAATAACACAGGTTATCAGAGAACATTATTACCACGATGTCCGAGTCCATCAAATTAATTATGGTCGCCAATTCTCTCATGGCGGAAGCGATTGCGGCCATTTTAATTTAATAATTCAGAAGTATGCCAACGTAAATCGTGGGGAATTCCTTACCTAATGGGAATAATAAAAGTAAAATATGTTTAGACAATGCGACACCAACAGCAAGAAAGAATAATTGGGAAATAAAAATTCATGTCTGAGGTGGGACTCGAACTCTCTAAATAATGCATAATGAAATTCGCTGAGTCCAGCGCAGGCCCTGAGCCACCTAGACAATGCAAATGGCATGCAATATTACAATACTTAAACATACATACTCACTCAACTGACTGTTTAAGTTCTTAAATACCTCCCTTATTTTATAATTCTCTTTCAATGTATATTGTGGAAACATCATAAACAATATTCGGGGCCCTTTTTAATTCTCATAAACAAAAATCTCAGTAAGAAGCGGTGGGATGCGCCATTTCGCTCATGTAAAATAAAGCCATTGTGCGCAAGCGCGGGAGCTACAAATATTATCTTTTTCTTTATTAAGGAGAATTCGTTACATTAGGGGAATTTTAAATGTTAAGTATGATTTGGCTACGTAATACCAATTGCAAGAAATAAGATTACGGAAAGTAAAAAAACCTGTCGGAGGTGGGAATCGAACCCTCTCCATTTCACACTGCATAATTTTTAACTTCGCAACTCTAGCATTGAGCCACCAAACAACTGGAAAATTGACGCAATATTGTGTTACATAAACATTATACACACTCAACAGTATGTGTAAGTTCTTCTACATTTCCCGTCTATTATAATTCCATTCCTTATATATCGTGGAAACATCATAATCAATATTCCCCTCCTTTATAATTCTTATAATAATAACTATTACATTAAAACGCGGTGGACGTCCGCCATGTCTGTCATTAACCAACGTGATACTGCGCATGCGCCTGAGCCAATAATTTTGCAGTTTTGTTTATAAATTTAAAAATATATGGTAACATATTTGTTTATTTTAAAGAAACTCTGCAAATCTGCATGCCAAGAGCTTTCGTTAGAATGTCTTACGAAGCCAATCGGTTAAGTCGTTTTCACAATCTCGTGTGTACAAAAAACAGCTTAGTGTTTTAAATATATAGATGAATTTGTATTTCCATATACCTGAATTAGTCTAAGGCAAGCGGCTTCGGTGGCGTAGTCGGTAGCATGCTGAACTGCTATGCCCAAGATAGCGGGTTTAAACCCGGCCGAAGTCGTCGGATTTTTAAGAGCGTTAAAAATCCTTCAGTATGCCTTCCTTAGGAGGGGAAGTAAAGCCGGCGGTCCCATGTCATAGATTTATGGCATGTAAAAGATCCTTTCACAGACTAAACTTGTGTAAAGCAAAATTTGTTAGGTTAGATTTCGTCAGAACGCTCTATCAAAGTTCCAACGTTCACCACTAGGTATCATTGATATCTGGTGGCGAAAGTTGGAACTACTTGAAATTGAACGGAACTTGTAGCTCACCCTTTAGGGTGTCCGCTGGAAGCAGCTAGAGACTCAGGCGAGCCGATCATGTCCTCGGACACTCCCGGCACTAAAAGCCATACGATAAATAAATAAATAAATAAATAAATAAATAGTCTAAGGCAGACAATCTCTACTTAGTATAAAACAAAGTCCCCGATTCTTGGATGTCACGAGTAATCTCGAGAACCTTTGGATGGATTGTGATGCGGGTTTCGCCATTATGTAAAGGATATCTCGAGGATGATTTCTGTAGAAAATAATTTATTTATGATCAAAGGAAGCCGAGCAGTAACGATTTCAGTGAAAACATCGAGAAAAAAAACGGCGTCCGAGCGCTTTGTAAGCTTACGCTGGGCAAACCGTTAAAAATATCTAAATACTATGAGTGTAAGAATTGTTCAGCATGAAAAGTTCTACAAAAAAGTCTGCGAGAGCATATCCCTATCTTCAATACATCGCCCACCATAAGTGTTTTTACGTTCTCATTTCTTCCAACCATTCAAATACTGAGGCGACAGTTTACGAGCTAGCTAAGGGGGAGTCTATCACCCCTGTTACAGCCTAACTAGCGGGCGAACCTCTTACCCCAGATACAGCAAGCAGCAGACTGTCGAGTCGTGTTGAGTCACCACACAAGCTTATTTTAAAAGTGGGAGTGCCTATTATATTCCTACGTAATTTACACCCACCAAAGTTATGCTATGGGACTCGATTGGTAGAGAAAACTTTGAAAAACTGTTTCATTGAAGAAACTATCTTAACTAGCTGTGGTAAAGGAGAAACGGTCTTAGTACCCAGAACCCTTCTGATTCCTTCAGATTTGCCTTATCATTTCAAACGAGTACAATTCCCAGTAAAAGTCTGCTCTGGCATGACTATAAACAAAGCACAGGGTCAGACACTAAGCGTGACTGGAGTTGATCTCGGTGGAGAATGTTTTTTTCATGGACAGCTTTACGTGGCTCTATCGCGTTTACATCAAACCGAAATAGTTTCGTGTTCACTGCTGGAGGGAAAACGACTAATGTTGTATACAAGGAAATCTTATAAGACCTAGGTTAAAAGTAGCCTATCACCTTGCATTCATAACTGTTCCCCGGGTTGGTAGTCTATTATATAAAACAAAGTGTCCTGACTGACTCACTGACTCATCATCACCCAGCCAAAGCTATTAAAGTTAGAAACATGACATTTTGGGGATAGGTTCGATGTAAGTCGAAAACGACCACTAAGGAAGAATTTTTGGATATTCAGGTTCTAAAGAGGTGTTAAGGGGGTAGATCCGCATTTCATTGAATAACAATATCTCCCGATTGGTTTCATTGGGGGATGTGATACTTCATAGCCCCTATGAACATAAAAAAAATGAGTTTGATTGCAATAATAGATTCGTAGATATTCAGAGCCGTCTAAATATTTTGGATGGTCGCCATGTTGGATTGCTAAATGTATAGGCCATAGAGTCATGTACCATTAAAGGAAAATTATTGCGTAGGTTCATTATTCAAACTTTCACTTCCATCGCATGATTACATCACAAGAAATAAAAACTTAATTTTAAAATTCGCACAGCCGCCATCTTGAGGTTATATAAACAATTGAACTAAATTAGATACCAGTGCATTACAATGTGTATAAATATTTCCTGTACCAGATTTCAGTGCGTTTGGAACATTAAATCGCGAGAAAGGTCTATTTAAAATTTTCAAACTCGCTTGGCCGCCATGTTCGTTTTGTAGTTAACCGGTTTTGAAAGTCTTATAGATGGACTTCCAGTAGTGCCCTTTATCTCCGTACAAAATTTCAGGGAGATACCGCTAATAGTTTCAGAGATATAGAATGACGTTTTAATATTTCGCACATCCGCCATCTCGTGGTTATGTAAACAATTGAACGAAGTTAGATGTCGCTGCATTACAATGTATATGAGCATATACTGTACCACGTTTCATTGCGTTTGGTTGGTTAAATCGCGAGAAACGTCTATTTAAAAGTCAAAACTTCGCTTGGCCGCCATGTTGGTTTTGTAGTTACCAGGTTTTCAAAGATCACATAAGTGAACTTATAGTATTTCCCTTTATCACTACACAAAATGTCAGGGTAATATGGGTAATAGTTTCGGAGATATTGAAAGCTGGTGAAATATTTCGCACAGCCGCCATGTTGGATTGGTGAGTCGTAACAAAATTTGAAGGGCACGGTCTGGGTCGCCCGGAATAGTGCTATGAACTTACCGAGTTTCATTGAAATCGCTCCAGTTGTTTAGATTTTATTAGGGGGGGACACACACACGAATCACACACACACACACGCACACACACACGGACAAAAGGTGATCTCATAAGCCTATTTTTTCAAAATTGAAAATAGGCTAAAAAAAGGGAAGTTAACGGGTTAAACCTGCATTTCATTGAATAACAGTATCTCATGAGTCGTTTCATTTGGGGATGTGATACTCGGCATATTAACTAATGATAAAACAAGTAGTTCCGTGAAGAACTATACAGCCTATTTTCATATATCCTACTTATGTTAATTGCCTCTAGCAACATACACAATTTCAGTTTGATTGCAGAAATAGATTCGTAGATATTGAGAACCGACTAAAAATTTCGGATAATCGCCATGTTGGATTTTATATATGTAGGTCCTAGAGTTATGTACTGTTACTTGCAGATTATTGTGTACGTGTAGTATTCAAACTTCAATCGCATGATTAGGACACAAGAAGTAACAAGGAGATTTTAAAATTTCGCACAGCTGCCATCTTGAGGTTATGGAAACAATTGAAATAAATTAGATGCCAGTGGATTACCATTCGTATAAGGATTTACTGTTCCAAGTTTCACTACACTCGGATGGTTAAATTGCGAGAAACGTCTATGTGAATTTTTATATTTCGCGTCGCCTCCATGTTGGATTTGTGAACACCAGGTTATTTAAAGTCCTACAGGTGAACATAAGTTCATAGCCCCTATGAACATTAAGAAATTCAGTTTGATTGCTATAATAGATTCGTAGATATTCAGAGCCGACTGAATATTTTGGATGGTCGCCATGTTGAATTGTTAAATGTATAGGCCATAGAGTCATGTACCATTAAAGGAAAATTATTGCGTAGGTTCAATATTCAAACTTTCAATTCGATCGCATGACTACATCACAAGAAATGAAAACTTATTTTTAAAATTCGCACAACCGCCATCTTGAGGTTATGTAAACAATTGAACTAAATTTGATACCAGTGCATTACAATGTGTATAAATATTTCCTGTGCCAGGTTTCAGTGCGCTTGGAACATTAAATCGCGAGAAAGGTCTATTTAAAATTTTCAACTTCGCTTGGCTGCCATGTTCGTTTTGTAGTTAACCGGTTTCTGAAAGTCTTATAGATGGACTTCCGTAGTGCCTTTTATCTCCGTAAAAGATTTCAGGGAGATACCGCTAATAGTTTCATAGATATGGAAAGCCAGTGAAATATTTCGCACATCCGCCATCTTGTGGTTATGTAAACAATTGAACGAAGTTAGATGTCGGTGCATTACAATGTATATAAACATATACTGTACCAAGTTTCATTGCGTTTGTTTGGTTAAATCGCGAGAAACGTCTATTTAAAAGTCGCAACTTCGCTTGGCCGCCATGTTCGTTTTGTAGTTACCAGATTTTCAAAGGTCTCATAAGTGAACTTATAGTTGTTCCCTTTATCACCATACAAAATGTCAGGGTAATATCGGTAATAGTTTCGTAGATATTGAATGCTGGTGAAATATTTCGCACAGCTGCCATGTTGGATTGGTGAGTCGTAACAAAATTTTAAGGACACGGTCGGGGTCGCAGGGAATAGTGCTATGAACTTACCGAGTTTCATTGAAATCACTCCAGCCGTTTAGATTGTATTAGGGGGGGACACACACACGAATCACACACACACACGCACACACACACGGACAAAAGGTGATCTCATAAGCCTATTTTTTCAAAATTGAAAATAGGCTAAAAATAAATAAGCAGACACGTGTCTAAGGGTTTTTCGATGAGGCGTATATTACGAGGTGAAAGGGGGGAAATGTGGGCGTAGAGGTTTTTACCTGTGTAATTTTATGATGTGTACTTTTTTTTCATAGGAATTTAGGTAAATTGATTTTGTGTTTAGTCAGTGTGTTTAATATACTGTATCTCACTTATTTCCTATTTACGCTTGTGGTCGGAAACCGTGTTGTGATTTAGAGTCGAATTTTATACATGCGATGCGACGTGACGTTGGGGCGATTTTGATATTTATGTGCCATTGTTGTGCTATGTTGTCTTTATTGTCTGATTGTTTACGGTGTTTACCAAAGTAATACTACTATTCAAAATTAAACGATAAATCAAACATCGTTGGTAGTTTGGTTCTTAAGTTTAGGGGCTGCGACAACGCGGTCATGTAGCCCCGTATACTTTGGGTGTGTGTAGAATCTCTCTGATAACTGGTGTTAATTGTGATGACTGTATTAGTGAAATCAAACATTTCATTCATGATTGAGACGTTGCTAAGTGTACTCTTTACAACTACAATTTTCGCGGACGAAGCGGCGACGGGTAATGCTAGTAAAGCTATAAATTCTTGTACAAGCATGGAATTTGATAAACTACGTTATTGTAGTTGTGTGTATATAATTGTATTTGGATCTAGGACTGGGGTAGGTGCCCTGAACTACTTCAAATAGGGTACCTGGAGTGTGAAACACTCGCGAGAAATCAAACTGACGGGATTCGAATACCGGATCTCCAAACGCTCATACACATGGTCGAATCGTGAAGCCTTCGGCTTCGTTAGTGGTATATTAATATTCATAATTATTTGATATGGTAATATGGTTATCAACCTCTCGCAATAAATATATTTGAAAAATTATATTGTAAACAAACGGAACAAGGCAGGTGTGTCACTGCCAATAGTCAACTGAATACTGTAGTTCTGAAGAGATTCCTGCTCCTCTCGGGAGATAGTAGCACTGTCCACGTAAGTTAAAGTGGGGGGCGAATTAAAGTGTAGGGACAGATTACGGGCACTTTACCTTACTTTTCTAGAAAAATATGATCAGATATCAGAAATGTCGTCGTTTACATTCAAACTGGTGTGTGGATTGATGGACCTCCTTGTCCTGTAGACACCAGGATGTCAATTTGAGATTTATAAGGAAATACAACCTTCTCTACAGGGTGTCACACTACAGTAGTCACGCGCTACAGGGATAATAGAATCCAATCAAGTGGACCTTCCCATCCTTGTTGTATGGGCACGTTATTAACCGTGCACTGCACTATCAGGACCTTAATTTACACTTCACATTCCAGGAAATGTCGTCATTTGAATGTAACCCCTCCCTTGCAAATAGCGAGATTATCAGGAAATTCCCCCCTAGTTATCCAAAAACATAGGTGTGCATTGAGACAGCTCCTTGAGCTACTGGAATGAGCATGGGTAGCAGCTAACTTCTAATAGATTGTTTTGTAAACACTTGATGGTGACAATCAAGACCACGGCAATATACCTGGCTGAGTAGATTATGCTTACTCGATACAGTAAGCTGTTAATTTAAGATGGCTAGTCAAATCAATGCGGTAAAATGGTGTCTTATTGTGCAGTTCAACTTGGGTTGGGAGTAGGGTTACTTCTTCATCGAATCCAAAGTGGAGCGCAATGTTTGGTGCTTGGAAAGATATTAGGCATTAAAAAGTTGAATTTAGAACGTCACTACAGAACACATCTCTTCCACCAACATGCAAGTGTTGCGACTTACTGTTGTCAATAATCCACGCGAGGAGTATTTAAGTATCACATGTCGCAATATTTTTGTTTCCTACGCTCAACCTAATGAAGTATTTACTTAGCGCATGCCTACAGAAAATATTTTATTTCCTCACCACAATCCAGTGCATTGAATAGAACGAACATTAAGCACAATAAAACTGTTAAAATTTTACCGTAAATCTGTTTTTATACGCGTCCATTCCCGTGCGAGCCGTGTAAGTAGCTGGAAGGCTGTACTGCGCTGCTCATTGAGCCCACCTTTGGCCTTATTACGGACAGTCCATCACAGAGTGTGTGCAACTCATTATTGAACAAAAGTGAAAATGTCGGCATTTGTTTCTAAACGTCTCTTTTGTCTGTTGGCACAGGCTAGAGCAATGTCTGTCTCATTCATGGCTGTGTTTATAGAGAGCTACTGAGATGCTGAATAATGACAATGGATGTTGTGAAAGGTGCTACTAAAAGGGTCAATTTTGCTATACAAATATAAATAGTGGGGTGTAGGTGCCCCGGGACTTGACGCTAGGTAACATCTCAGCATTTGACTTATGAGAGTATAGTTAAGTTTGGCTGCAATCGGAGACACGATTGAATTTCAAGTATGGTGATGGTAATAGTCGTTTTAATGCGGACGGAATATGCAGGTTACTTAAAGTAGGGTACAGGGTTAAACTCGATTCACTGATTTCAAGTGAATATCCTCGCATTATATCTCTGCCGGTGAGGACCGTTGCATTTCTGAGAATTCGAGCCGTCAGATCCTCTACTTCTATTCATAAGACATTACCTCACAATAGCTTGCCACGGTGGGTGAGTGGTTAACGTGTCGATCAACTAACCCCAAGCTTGTAGGTTAGGTCCTGGCCGTGGTAAGTGATTTTTGAAAGGCAGCAAAAATTACGACCCATTTGAATTCAGTAGGTCGTGTTCATAGTGGCAAAATTAATCTCGGGAGTTTCCGCCAACACAAAGTTCCTCATTTCTCTACTAGGAAGCGCTATAGTGTTCAAGGACCTTGGATATCTAACCTCTTTGACTTTCATAGTGCTTCAAAGAACAACGAAATTCAACATGCAAGCTACCCTTAGGGTGTCAAATAACAAAGCTTGCACCCGGCACCCGAAGCCATACGATATTATTATTAACCTATTATTATTATTACCTCACAGTGTGGGGTTCAGGAATTCCGGCGGCCTAATTAGCATAATGCACTCGGCACACTCATTAGTGCTTGCATCACTATTGTTGGTGTGCAAATTTGAGAAATGTCTTTGGTGAGGCTACTGCAGTCAGTCAGTATACCTTTCCTGGAACGTGGCCAACGAAAGATACTGGCCCCAGTGCGAGCAGCCAACTTGTCTGTGACGTAGGCGATGTAGTGACCCTGGTTGAGTCGACTTGTGAATAGCAGTGTGAGAATACTTAGTGTTTTATAAAGTGTAACGTCCAACTTTGCATCCAACGTGTGTTGTGGTGCATCTTGTAGCTGCAATAATCAAGTAGCCTACAGGGTAATTGTTATCACCTGCGATACTTTATTTCTTATTAATGCTACAGATTAATCAAACACACGTGTGGTGCAGGTTATGTACGAATTTACGTTAGCCTAATATTGTGGATGTTGAGGAATATTGTAATGCATGCTAAGTTAATTACCTGAGTTAAAGTTAGAAATTTAATGAATGTATCCCTTTACAGGAAATCAAAATGCCGAGATGCTGTAATGTGGCTGGCTGTAAGAGCAATTACAGATCTCAGCATGAAAATGTTTCTAAATTTTCTCTCCCAAAGGACGAAAAATTAAGGAATATATGGCCTAGAAAAATTCCCACTGACTTCTCTAAAGTGAGCAAGACTATAATTTGTATTAAACCCTTTCCTGATAGCTCTGTTATCAGTACAGAGCAAGTTGATGGGGAAATAAAAACATTTGCTGGGAGTTATCTGAAGTTGAAACCTGATGCAGTATCTTCAATATTTCCGAATTTGCCAGGATATCTATCCACTCCTGTTCTTCTAGAAGACTGTGTGATGCAGAGGTAGAAAATCTCAGATAAAGCCATAGAAGCGAGCTTGGAAGACTTCAGACATTACGAAGAAGAGAATTCTGTGCACAGCTATCGGATACATCTGAACACTTCTCCTCCAACAGGAATAAATTTAAGCAGGAATGGACATATATCAAGACAGAAGACAAGTTGGTGTAGTGCTTGAAGAATGTGAGTGATGCAGTGCCAATAATTACAGGTTCTGTGTGTATTCTAAATAACCTCAGCATTGAGCTGGCTGTCAATGAGTTGCAGATTCCCAAGCATTAGGTACCACAAAACTTTCTTTGCATTACTAACAAAAATTCATTTGATGAACTACTTCAGTTCATTGAAAATTCTCAGTGCGATGAAAATGGAAGAAAGTTGTCAGCAGTGAATGCTCCTGTGAACATCCTACAGAGAAGTTTATCGAGTGATGATTACACACCATTATAGTAGTCTTTAATAGAGCAAATTAATTTTTTAGATGTTAGGCAAACAATCGTAGGTACAGTGGAGATACGTTACTCTTGGCAGCTTTCATATAATATGTTCACTTGTCATCAGCGTACAAAAAGTTACATCGGAGTGGTCATATTTATCTGCCTCATCCATCAAATCTACAAAAGTTGCTTGGTAAGTTTGATTTGAGTACTTTTGACATTATTGGGAGTATTGAGTATCCTATCTCAGTCTAAAGAAGAAGTACCATACTTGAAAGATCATGAATGTTCATATATTACTTTTAGTTCATTTTAATGGAAAAGTTGAACTGTACTCTTCTAAAGCTATGGCGAGACAAAGCCATTGGTCGCTACTTGGTTAGATGACTATCTGGACGAAAATTATTGTTAGTATTACAACAAGGAGGTCTGGGGTTAGGTTTGTGTTTGTATGTAAAGAATACTCTGTATTACCAATAATGAGCGCTGACAGCTGTCAAAGCTAACACGTGGGGAAATGCTGCGTTGCCACTGAAGCAGATCATGACTCATAACATTCCAAGAGGCTTCCAGGAAGACACAAATACTGGGATCTGAGGTGTGTCAGCAGTATTCGTATGAAGGGTCAATTAAACATTGCGATGCATGCGAGTTTAGGGGAATTTTTAGTTACCTAATCGCTCTAGCTGCTACTAACTTAATTATGGGTCTATTCATTTCATAGCCCCCTCTTCGTCACTTGTGTCTGGATTGGATCCGGAATTGCTTTCCAGGGAAACGATGAACCTATCTACCCCATCATCGAGTATACATTCACGTTTTGTAGCCTCATCCAGTTCTCGTTGCCCTATTACCACAACACGCTTCCAGTTTTATGAAGTCACTTCCCTAATAGCCTAAACGGTAAGCTTCTCAACCTCACGGAGTGTGAAATTTTTATTATGCCGTGCTACATAACCCTTCACTTGACCCCATATAATTTCTATAGGATTGAAGTGGCAATGATATGGGGCAGCGTGATGATCTCATGACCATGCTTTCTCGCCAGTTCATCCACGTGGTAGCCTACATGGGTTTAGGCTTGCGCTGCTGTATAAGGTTGAGAAGGATATTAATTCTGAATGAAAGTGGAACTTGCAGCCGACATGAATGTACTTTTACATACCTTGTGTCCTTGTTTCATCTTCTGGGCGATATTACGTATTGAAATTAGGAACCCTAATTACTACTGAACCTCATATATGTGCTAAAGTACGTAAATATATGTTTTTATTTTTTGCTATTTTAAAAACAGCTGGCATGCTTCGACAGCACTTTCATCTCGTTCAACTGTCATCAAGGCTCACTCTAGCAGCACGCACCGAGGCACACACATTGCTGCCAACATGTGAGATACAAAATCACTGTTGATAAAAAGAAGTGGGATGTAAAATCACCGTTGATAAAAAAGAAACTTCGGGACGCGTTAGGCAGTCAGTAACCATTGCCAAAACTCATTGATCTGGGCGCTTTAGGCTGTAACCATTGTCAAAATCCATTGGATTGGACAAAATGAAGGTATGAATGGTCAGGTGTAGGTGCGGCCTTGTTCGCGCGCTGCTAGCGGGGCATGGTTGACACAAAACCATTGATCTGGGCGCGTTAGTCTGTAACCTTTGTCAAAACCACAGTTGTGCGGAAAAAAATACACATTCTTATTACAGGAGAGCGATATACTGCATAGTAATTACAGAGCAGATAATAAAAACCTCTCATTTCAGCCGTACAGAGATGCAAAATATTGCGCACACTAGCATAATTAGAGTCGTGAACCGAGTGCTGCGCACGAATGATGCCCACTAGAAACTGAAATGGGCACTTTTTTGTTTCACATAGTAGGGCGAATTGGCAGTACTGTTATCACCCAGCCGGTGGGTCACAGACGGTGGAGGAGGAAACATCTATTAAAACATTGCTTCCTGATTTATTTCTCATCCTTTCATAAGGTATTTTGGCTAATTCATGTTTTATATAGAATGTTATCGCTCGTTCTATGTTCATTCAGCGCTACCGAGAAGGATTCCTTTCTCAGAGAGCTGTCACATGGTCTACACTACGGCGGTCGAGCCATTCCAACATTCGCGGCTTCATACTTGATGTTGTTGGAGCTTATTCTATCTGTACTATGTGGTACAAAGCATTGTCCATTACAATAACACTGTGCTCAGGGATGTTGGGTAACAATTGTTCCTGGAACCATTTTAACCCTAGAACTGCTGCAGGGTTATCTGTCAAATGCTGCAGTAAATTCCCATAAAGTACACACTAATGGAATTTGGTATCTGTAAGCATACTGTGTTCATAAATATGACTTATCATACAGCAATAGAAAGTTGAAAGACTGTTCTATATTATATTGATATAGTTGAATCATTCAGACTCGTCAGTTTGAATTAATCATAAATAGTATTTTATAAAAAATAAAAAAATAAAAAAATATTTACTTTTCTGATCTAGAAAACCATATTGACGAGTTAAATGTTCGTCAGAGACATCAAAAATGAAAAATTCATAGTTTTTTGTTACTAATTCAAGAACCTGTTTCAAATAATTCCTGTTATTTACTAAAAAGAAAATTATTTTTACAAAAATATGACATTTCTCTATTTTGAAGTACATAATCAGCGCGCGATTACGGGGAGGCAAGTTCACAGGACCAGGATGATGACCGATAAACGGTACATTTTTACCTGGAAAGTCAATTTCTTCGGGTTGAATATCAGTCTAGTACACACTTACCCCTTCACGGCTAACATTAGGCATGTGTACAGGGTCTGTCGGAACATGATAAACATCGCTCTCATTGATGGGGATTTCCATAACTTGCGTGACATCCTGATCGCCGGTATCACTGCCAATACTTTCACCATCTTCATTTTCATACGAATCCACACAATAATCACTGTCATCGTCCATACTATCACACGAATCGTCAAAAATCAAGTGCTCAATTTCTGAATCGACTACATAGTTGGCGGCCATTTTGCTCAATGCAACTTCAATATCAACATGGAAATACTTCCACTTCTGCAGCCAAATAATAGCTTGCATACTGTCATTTGTTTGCCAAAGACTTACACTACGAAAGATAAAAGCATCGGGAACCAGCATGATTTGAAATAGTGCCATCTGAAGGCTAACAGTAGTACTATATTTGAATTCCAAGACCGCCTTTCAGAGAGACGGTCGCACTTGATTAAACAACACACCGTCTTCCTGGAAGACGGTCCGCAGTTCTAGGGTTAAAAACTAGTTGTAGTTCATGTCTTCATGGTAATCACCAGTTTTTTCGACCTAAAGAGCAAAAGTGTATTATTAACAAAGCCGTATGATAGCCCGGCGTGTAGAATAATAAATCGACCCCCTCTGCCTGACGGCCCTTTTATTGTCCCCTGAACTGAGTTTTCACTCCAACCCTTAGACACTGTGTGACCAGCATTGACCCACGTTTCATCTAACCACACAATATCCATAACATTTTTGCTCTATTAAGTTTTCAATTTTCCAGTATTTTCACCCAATTTTCACCAAATTTTTTAGGTTCTTTAAAGTGAGCATAATTAAGGGAATTCTAAACTTTGAAGCTATTTGGTTCAGTCATTTAGAAATTATAACATTTTATTAATAAATATGCAAATTTTGAAAATGTTCCAGGCACATCAACTTTAAAGTTATCAATCTAAAACTTCTATGGAATGATCATCAATGGTATAAAAATAAAAATTGGTATTACTTTTAAAATCAGTGCAATTGTTTTTTTTCTTAGAATGACCTGTTGTTCTGTTAAAATATGTCATTTTTTCAAATTTGAACCTAAATATTGCTGAAAGTTATTCATATTTTTCAAAATGGATTCCACATATTATTAATACCACAAAGTTGTATGTGCAAACCAAGTTTGAAGGTAATGGGATCAAAACTCATGCAACTGGAACATTTAAAATGCTGAAAAATATAGTATTGAGAAAAAGCTAACTTTATTAAAAAAAACACAGTATTTTAGTGGAATTTCCTGCATCAAGACTTCCCTGAGTTTACAAATCTTTTTTCCCACACTTCAGAGGTAACTTATTACTAAACCCATCTTTATCCCTGATGTTTACATGAAGATTTAATGCCACATTCACCACACAGGTCTGTAAACAAACTTTGGAGGGCACCCATGAGAATGTGCTCATCATTAACACTAGGCCTAACAGTATTCTCCTCACTAAAATAGGCCTATTCCAGTTTTCTGACACTGGCAGAAGAAGTAGTTTGTCAACATTCAAAATAGCACTATTCCTTTTCTTTGTTTCACGGACTTTCTGTTTATGCCATCGACTAGATACAGAATACATCTAATATACTGCACACAAATCTCTAAAATACCATTAACTTACACAAGTTCCACCACTCACAGTAAACCAATAAAAATATAATTCTTGCGAATAAACGTCATTAAAGCCACTGACCATCAACATGAACAAGACGCATGGTTCCACCATTTATCCAAAATAGCCTATACTTTACTACCAAAACCAAAATACTTCTGTTCGATGTTAAATATGTGCATGTGTATAGTAATGATATTCTTTTAGTGAATGCCATACAGCTAAAAATTATATGGGATAAGAAAATAACATGTACGGTAAGAAAAGTTTCACACTTGACAAACATTGCCTAGGATCACCAACAGATGGCAGCATAAGCTTGTATTCAGATGATTGGCATGATAATCTTGGCCAAGAGTACGAAATTACAACAAAATTGAGGGTTTTTTGGTTCTAGGAAGTGGGCGTTACCCATTTCAAGAACTAAGCACGTGTTCTTTAAAAGCCTCCCGTAAGGTATTTAAAACTGGCCGTACATAAAAAAATGTATATCTAAGTGCCCCAAGGATGAGCAAGAAACCAGATTTTGTTTTTTTGTTTGTAATTTTTTTCCTACAACTCAGTAGGGTCTCCCCATTTCATGTAGGAACTGACACCTCAAAGCCACAATATCTGGCCTCTCCATGATCACCTTCCCGCCATTAATTTTCTTATATTTAAATCCCAGATCATGCAACACTTTATTCAGTGAAGAAATGCCTCTTTGTAATAACTGTGCCTCTCTGAGAAAAACAAGAATTTTGCGACATGTTGGAATTCCTTTCCTAAAATAATAGCTATAAATATGCCGTCTAACAGCATCATGTTGAAAGCCATCTAAATTAGTGACCACCCTTTCTCTATGCCTCTTCTTCCCTGGAGTTGATGGTTTAGACGGGCCAGCATCAACAGACGGGAACTTCTTTTCCGTCACTCGGAACGCAGTGATTTCACTCACACCAAGAGTTTTTGCAGTTCTTTTCCTCACCTGAACAAATGGAATCGGAGGTTCCTCCCGTAAGCGCATACTTTCCTCTTCTTCCTCCATAAAATTCCTCACTGCACATACCATCTCCTTTACTTGGCTATGGAGAGTCACACCATGGCCTGAAGTTGTTCTGTCGCAGAGAATGGATCCTGGGCCTTCCGCGAGCAGGTACCGATGCCATTTTTACACAACGAAAATAGACACGATGATGCGAATAAAAGAAATAAACTCAAAATCTGTTTATACACACGCTTCCAACAAACACAGAACGATAACGCTCACCTCACCATTCAAGTGGATGGCAGCTTTCACCGTTCATCTTTTGTAAAACAGAGTATAACACATAGAATTTAACATATTTGCCGCGTTTAAACCTTAAGTGTTGTCCATTTTGTCATGGATGATACCATTTTGTGTCTAGGGGAATATTGTAGTGTGATGTATCTATACTATTCCCCAATATTGCATAATATTTGATCCTGCATATATTTGTTGTTTTCGTTGAGAATAACTTCTTCAACCAAGTACAGAAACAAAATTCCTTACTGATACGGTACACATTAACTGGTCGCTACTGGGTTAGTCGAATCTCTGAACGAAACCATACATCTAGGCAGGTTGTATGTAAAGCCTTACTTATTATAAAAAAAATCTTTTTAGGTGTATTTCTTTTGACCAGTTGAGAGTTTCCGTTCTGCTTTATTACTGTATTTTTGAGTTTGTCTTTCTAATTGCCTGCAATGTACCGTAGGACATAACTTGAGGCGTACTTTATTATTAAGCTGGTCAGATGAGCATGACAACCTGAAATTACTTTTAGGAAAGGATAGGTTTGATCAAGACCAAAGGCTGTCAGGTTGCACTCAACTGAATTGTAAATATTAGGTCTCATTCCCTAATGTGGTCGCATTTTACTCGCAACTGTTTGTCTGTTCACAAGCTTCAGTGTTTCCGATCATGTTGTTACTCTGCGTACCCCTATTATCTCCTCTCGAGCCCTTCCCTGTTCACAGGGAGATTCTTGTTGCCTGGTTGATGCTGTAGGTCTACATAAATTAAGAAATTGATGGGTGGATATTGAGGAGAGGATTACAAATAAAGTACAGTAATACTATTATAGCACCTCATGCCAGAACTAAAGTTCTTTGCAGAGGGAATCGAGCCCGGTCCTTCGGAGTGACCACCGGTAACACTAAACACTATTGTAACCCACTAAGCTCCAGTGAGATTGAGAAATGGTGTCAGAAAAATTTAAAATCCTGAAGAGATCATGATCAGCAGGGTATAATGGCTGTAGGCCCTATGTGCAGTGCAGGATATTTTGAGAATATTAATAGCTGGAGGATATGAGATCCTAATCATCGCCAGTAATATTTCCAAGATCAGCATGATATCACCTTTGTACTTCGTGAAACCTGCAAACTTCATTTTCTACATTCTAGGATTCTTTCCGACAATGTGTTAATGTGCTTGAGATGTTTATATTTATAACCAATGTCCTAAATTTAAAAAAATGTCTGTAATACATTTTGTGTGTGCTTATTATTTAATTAAGTGTAAACATTACTTTGTCCTTGGATGAGGATTACTTGCAATTTGCTAGTGTTCTTGAAGATACGGGCATAGTTTTGTACTCCAGGGCCCTACCAATTACTACATCCAGAATTCTCTGTTAAAGCTCTAGATTACCCATTTCAAACCGATTTACCCAGTGTGTAGTACTGTTAACTGCTTATTTTCCATGTGGCCTGCAAGGATGCCCATGTTCTTTTTCAGGGGGAATGGATGTGATGAGGAGTATACGATATTTTCTGGGAGGAAAGGGTAGGGGAGGACTGGGCATGTTATAAAATTCTTCATCCCCAGACCACCAGGGTGAAACAAAAAATAAGAAAAAATAATTAAAAGTTGAGGATTGCTTTAATTTGAATAATTTGAAGGGTCTCGTTTGACATTTGGTGGAGATCTTGGACATCTTATTGGGAGGGAGATACCATGTCCGTGTAGCCAGCATATATCAAAATTACAATGGCAAGTATAGTCATTCTTTAATTTTAATAAATGGAACAGTTCTACCTACATGGAGTAGGGGTAAGTAAAGTGGCTTTTTGTCCAGGTGACCTGCTTTGTGAAGGAGTATTTGAATCCTGATATAGGATTTAAATAGTCTTCAAAGCTTCGCAGGAAGGCTCTTGATAGAATTGTTTGAATCCCACTCCTTGCATCCTGGAATTGTCTTCCCAATTCAACTGTAAATAAAAGCTAACTGAAAACCTCTACCACATCCTTTTCTATTGCAAGTACAGTACACACATAAGTGCATGGGGCTGATATCCACGACATATCAATCCACTGAATTAACTCACAATGAATCAGTTTCCAAGGTCCTTCATTAGTAATATACTTCGTTATAAGAATCTTGAGCCCATAAAACCATAAATTTGACCTAAGCCTAACTGGGAACGGGAGAGAACCGTTAAACATGTTTAACATGAAGGTAGTTGCCACAAGAAGTAAACCTGTCTCTGTAGGGGATTGGTGACAGCTAAAAGGCTCTCTGCTAAAGGAGGTAAGTATAATCTCAGCAATTCATATATGTGCCGGTATCTGAAGTATGCATTAAAATTTTGTTGTAGAAAAGGATTGTCTTATGGTAGGCCTACTCAAAAAAGCAAAATTTAAAAAACCATGAGTGTAGGTACAAATTTCTTATATTCGTTTTTATTATTTTGGGGCATGAATGACCCTTCCCTTGCAATAAATGAAGCACTGGCTACTTTCTCCTAATGCAATGCTTGGTTGTTTCTTCTTCTTCTTTTTTTATTTCAGCTGCTTTTAAAGTTAAAACTTACATGTAAACTGGTATATATGGAAACAAATTATTGATGAACAAAGATAAGAGGATAATATTTACAGTTTTGTATATCTGCATAAACTGGAACATCCATTCAATGTTTTTATAACACTGACTAATATTCTACTGCTCGAAAGTTTTGAGCTAGTGATGGAGGTGTATTTCTTCCACAGCATTTAACTTTATTTTTGAGTACCGGTATCCTTAAATTCACACTAACAAATTACTCGGCTATTGGTAGGCTTGTATAGATGAGAATACCTCGGTGCTATCATTGCGGCGAGCGAGCGATCGAGCGAGTGACACCACTCCTCTGACGTCAAAGATCCGCGCTGTGGCCTGTCTTTCTCGTCGGCCACGTTCCTGGAAGTAATGACGTAGCTCACCGGCACATTTTTAACCTAGGAGCAGATGACTTCGTAGTTCCGCCCCTTAAAACAACAATAACCAATTAGTTTCGTGAAGAAGTCTATTTTCATATTTTCTACTTATGTTAATTGCCTCTATCAACATACAAAATTTCCGTTCGATTGCTGTAATAGATTCGCAGATATTGAGAACCGTCTTAATATTTTGAATGGTCGCCTTGTTGATTTGCTATAGGTGTAGGCCACAAAGTTATGTACCGTTGAAGGGAAATTTTGCGTAGCTTCATTATGCAATGTTTCACTTCGAACGCATGATTACGACACAAGAAATAAAAACTTAATTTTAAAATTTCGCACAGCCGCCATATTGTTTTTATGCAAACAATTGAACTAAATTAGATGCCAGTGCATTGCAATATGTATAATCATATACTGAACCATATTTCACTGTGCTCACATGGTTAAATTGCGAAAAAAATCCTTTAAATCGTTTCAACTTCGCTCGGCCACCATGTTCGTTTTGTACCTTACAGGTTTTTGAAAGTTACGTAGATAAACGTACCGTAGTGCCCTTTATCATCGTGCACAATTTCAGGGTAACATCGGTAATAGTTTTGGAGATATAGAATGCCAGTGAAATATTTCGCACAGCCGCCATCTTGAGGTTATGTAAACAATTGAATTAAATTAAATGCCACTCTATTGCAATGTATATAAACATTTTCTGCACCAAGTTTCATTGCGTTTGGATGGTTAAATCGCGAGAAAAGTCTATTTAAAAGTCGCAACTTCGCTTGGCCACCATGTTGGTTTAGTAGTTACCAGATATTTTGAAAGTCTCATCGGAGAATTTCTAGTAGTCCCCTTTATCACCGTACAAGATTTCAGGGTGATATCTGTAATAGTTTCGGAGATATTGAATGCTGGTTAAATATTTCGCACAGCCGCCATGTTGGATTATGAGACGTAGTAAAATTTGAAGGCACGGTCGGGGTTTGCCTAAATGGTTCTATCACCTTACCGAGTTTCATTGAAATCTTTCCAGCCGTTTAGATGTTATTTAGGGGGGCACACACATCACACTCACATACGCACACACACACACACACACACACACACTCAGACAAAAGGTGATCTCATGAGCCTATTTTTTTTCATAAAATGAAAATAGGCTAATAACTAACTAACTAACTAACTCACTATCAAACTAACATTTATAACGTGGGCACAGTACATGCTCTTTAATGAAGAGCACGTGCTCGCGTGAGTCAAGGTGCTCTGGTATGCAGTAAGAGGTTGTTAATCACTTAGTATTCCATTGCATGGAACAGTGGGATAGCCATCAGCGCTATCAGCGCTATCAGCGCTAGGTCACGGCTACTGGAACACAGGTGCCTCTGATCTGAGTAACTCTGTAATGCAATGAGTCGTTAAAAACAGACTAAATAATTTGCATGCTGGCTTCAAGCATTAATGGGCAAACGATCTCCTAGTAGGTGAATAAGTTGAATGTAAATTGTTTCTGGTCTTTGTTAAACAATTTAACTCCGGTCTGAGGGCTGGAACTGGCAAAACTGAGAAGATGCGTGTTCAATTCCTACCTCAACCATCCCGGAAGTGGTTTTCCACGGTTTGCCCACTTCTCCTCCAGGCAAATCCCGAGATGCTACCTAATTTAAGGCCATGGCCGTTTCCTACCTAAATCCTTCCTATCCATCAAGTACACACACTAGCACAGACATGATAGTGGCAAAGGTATCTGACAACTTCTACACAAACACTCAAGTACACACGGTTACATGACCACGATGTCTCAAAAAATGAATTAACAACAACAATAGTACATTATGCAACGAGCCTCTAATGGCAATAATTAAGACACGAGTATGTTTATAAAACGAGCCTTTGCGAGTTTTACAATTTCCATACGAGTGTCTTAATTACCATTATAGGCGAGATGCATACGGCTGTTTATGTTCGACGATAATTATTATAACTATTTTATTTTCGAACATAAATATTCATAAATATCTGTCGAGAGTTCGCCAGTTTTATGTACTGAACAGAGCGCATGGGACGCAGGGAATGCCTTGTATTTGACCATGGCCTCCTCGATTACCCCCCTATGACACTAGGTAACGCAGTGAAATTTAAATTAGAAGGCCTTGGAACTCAGTGGAGGTGTGATGTTATCCTTATCTAATTGATCACACAACTGTTTCTTGAGCTCCGATTGGTGGGAGAAACTGTTTCATAATGAAAAATAGTGTTATAATGACCATCATTATGATACCGTTTTCTGACATATAATAGTCAGGGTCGAACATAAACATAGGCCTATTTAAGAACTGGTTTTCAATTTTGAGAAACAAGTGAGGAAATGATTATTTTTTTTCACTACCGGCTTGTAAATATACCATGTTTTGTAAAGTAAGTACATGTTCATTACGGAGTTCATTACATCTCGACGGTAGAGATTATATTTTGATACCAGAAGTAGTTGGTAGCATGCTGAACGGGTATATACCCGGACGAAGTCGTCTGAATTTTTAAGAGCGTTGAAATCCTTCAGTATGCCTTCCTTCGGAGGGGAAGTTAAGCCAGCGGTCCATGTCATAGATTTATGGCATATAAAAGATCCTTCCAATAACTAAACTTATGTAAAGCTACATTTCTAGGTTAGATTTCATTGAAACGCTACATCAACGTTCCAACTTTCACCTCTAGGTGTCAGTGACATCTGTTGGCGGAAGTTGGAACTACTTGAATTTGAACGGAACTTGTAGCTCACCCCTTGGGTGTCCGCTTGAAGCAGCTACAGCCTCTGGCGAGCCGAACATGTCCTCGGACACTCCTGGCACTAAAAGCCATACGCTAAATAAATAAACTAAATAAATAAACCAGTATGTTAATTTTAATAAATTATATCAGTAATCAAAGGCAAAAAGTAATGCATATTTTAGGGGGTGCTTTTCAAAGATAAATTACAAAACTAACATACATCGACTATGGAGATAGCTTTGCTGTGTGTTTTGTGAGCTATGCGAGCTCCGGTTGACTTCAAATGTGATATATTTTCTAGGATGACGACTGTAGTGAACTTTTGGAGCAGTCATATAAAAGTTACGAGCGATTTATGTACATGAACACAGACAAACATCGTATCCGACATTGCATGCGAGTTAATGCATGCCCTAATACATATTCACTGTGGGGAACTTCTCCCTTTGCTGCTCTAAGTATGAGCAGCTTAGCCAAGCGATTAACATTCTCATTGCCAGCAAAATATAAGTACCGTATACATTTCGTCTGATATTTGCTTTACAAATAATAGTGTATTTACATACCGGTAGTGAAAAGAGAACACACATTTATTTACTCACTTAATTCTCAAAATAGAAAACCAGTTCTTAAATATGTTTGTTGTCAAAAATGTTCTAGGTTTATGCCGTGTCTTGTGTGGGGTTTCGTCTAGGAACACCATGCTGGCTCATCAGTGGGTTCTTGGTGTCCACGCCTGGATCCCCACAGGAGTAGCGAACTGCGCACTATCTCCCTTCTTATGAAGCACACGTGCGCCTCTTAAATGCGAGAGCTGAAAGCTCAAGCCGCCTTTCACCTCCCTATAAAGGCTTCCACACAGGACACGGCATAAACCTAGAAATATTGCTGAGTTTTAATTCATGGGCCGTGAAAGCCAATCATCATATATATTATTTCAGTAGTAGCCTATAGATCCCTCCTGCGGCACTCACAAGTGACCGATCGTGAAAATAAGCATTCAAATTTAAGAGAATAGACATTAGCAGTGACGAATTGCACTCTAATTGCATAAATGTAAATAATTTCTTTAAAGAATGACTTTAAAAAATGTACGAAGTGTGCGATTTGCAGATACTCCTGATGTATGAAAATACGCTCCATAATTTCTGTCCAGTTCACATTTTGGTCGCTGTGACGCCCGTCTCATGTCATTTTAACATTATGAGGTCTTTCCTTTATCATTTTGCATGGATTTCAGAAACAGTAAATCGAAGGAATGAGTACTCAAATCGTATAATTTCATAAATATCGAATAACCGGTGAGTGTTACAGCACACTCAGCACACAAATTACATTATCAGTGACAAATTGCATTCTAATTTCTAAAATATCAATTTTTGGAGGAAGTGTTCGAATTGCAAAACCTGTTGGGGAAAGTGTGGTTTATGAAAATGCGAGATTTCTCGCACGGGTCCGCTAGTATACCATAATATGCTTGTTGTTGTTGTTGTTGATTCATTTGGGGCTTTGCGACATCATTGTCATGGGTGTCTTCCTTCCTGATTGCGGTCATTCCAGATTGCGTTCACCTCATTAGTAGTCCAGATTGCGGTCACTTTAAGTTTGGGGAAGAACTATAAACATTCCAGCGTCCAGATTGTGATCACTTTTCTTGGAAGACCGGACCGGTTGTAACTCCCCTGGCGATTTCCTCACCTTTCACTTCCATCCTTCTTGCCAATGTTGAGGTACATGTCATGTGTCAGTTCTCTTTGGTCCGGATACACTACATTAGCTGCAACCATAATGTTCAATTTTTCTGTTTACTAACCGTGTTCTGTATCGTTATGGAGTTTATTGAAACGGAGAAGGGTAATCCGTGTGTTTTACTGAATGGTTATAGATACAGACATACAGAACGAGTAAACGTGGTGTTATTACATGGCTTTGGGTGAAGAAGGTAGTGAAATATCAGTTTCCCCTTGTTATCCACAAAAGGTATGAGTCAGTCGGGAAGAACCAAGAACCAAAAACCGATCTCCCAAGAAAAGTGATCGCAATCTGGACGCTGGAATGTTTATAGTTCTTCCCTAAAATGAAAGTGACCGCAATCTGGACTCTTAATGAGGTGAACGCAATCTGGAATGACCGCAATCTGGACACAAACTTGTCATGTAGCCCCGTGTACCAAGGTGTTTGTGTAGAAGTTGTCTGATAACTAGGTCTCGGATTTTAAGTGCCAAAAATCGGGAAAATATTTATTTTATATGTGTTAAAAATACATACCTGAAATATGTGACAAAAAAGTGAAAATATTTAATTATAATTTAGTTTATTAATGTGAATATAAACAATATGCAGTACTCACGAATGTAATTTATGCTATGCCTCACTGTCTACTGAAAAACTTACAATACATGAGATACATGTTCAGGTAGTTCATCACAAATGACCGACGATTACCGCAAAACAATTCTCCTAAAGGCGCAAAACTGCGGCAATTTGTTTTTTGCCTTTGAGGTGTTGTGTAACTTGAGATCGCTGTTGAGCCTTGATTGCTTTCCCACATGGTTGGGAGAACAGGACGCCCCCAACAAAAGTAAAATTATCTGGAAATCCCCGGCTTCCACAGTGAGTAGTACGGGGCGACAAGCTAAGAATAACACAGTTGCAAGCTGACATACGTTCTGCATGAAGATTATATAGCTCACTGGTTCTTCCCCGTTGAAGTAAAACAGAACAAAAATGCAATCAACTGAAAAATCTAGTATACTGATTTAAAAAATGTAAATATTTTCTTTTTATGTGCTAATAAGTGAAAAGCAGGAATTTATGTATTTATAGAAAGAACGCTTAAAATATGTATTTACATAAAAAATATTGATTTACCTAAAAATCCGAGCCCTACTGGATAACCTTTGTTTCTGTCATGTCTGTGCTAGAGTGTGTGTACTTAATGGTTAGGATTTGGGTAATAAAGTTATTGGATTTACGTCCCTTTTAACAACTGCAGCATTTAGAGAAGCCGGAGTGCCGGAATTTAGTCCCGAAGGGGATCCTTTACGTGTCAGTAAATGTACCGACACGGCTTCCTCCCATTTGCGCACCCTCCTCAATCGCCAACTGACTGCGCTAGGAATCTATCCTGCAACCTTGGGGGCAGCAGGAGAGAACGTTACTGCTGAGCCAGGCAGGCAGGGGTAGGAAGTGACCGTGGCTTTAAGTTAGGTACCTTCCCGGCATTGAACTGTTATATCGTGAGTTTAATTATATTCTAGTCAATACGTTTTGCTCATAGGAAGCCATAGAAAAGTTTAATTAGATAATAAGCAAAGTAAAGTTCTACATTACTGCTAATAATCGTTGGTGAATCATAAAAATCGTGTTTGAATCTTGTTTTCGGCGTTAGAGATTATATTTTGATCCCAGTATCCTATTTTTGATGGTGAATAACTCAATAGGCTAAAACGGTGTAAAATTGTTCATAGTGAACGAATAGATAAGAAAGCTTCGACCTGTTGTAAATAGTTTAGGAGATCCAGACAAATAAAAGTGAAATCTGTTGGTTGGTTGGTTCCTCAGTTTAGGGGCTGCGACAACGCGGTCATGTAGCCCCGTGTACTTTGGGTGTGTGTAGAAACTCTCTGATAACCGGTGTTAATTGTGATGGCTGTATTAGTGTGTGTATCTGTTTTTTAATTCAAGTAAGGACTGCAACTTTGAATATTTCAAATAGTTCCTACTTTTGCCGCCAAATGCCACCGTCAACGACTACTAGGCCTAGTTCAGAACTTAGCTACTAGACGCCACCGCAGTCGGCCTTTGGCAACGAACGTAGAAACCTAAGAGCGTTGTTTACATTCCTAACCTATACAATTTAGCTTTTCACAGGTAAAATTAGTGGAAGGTTCTTTTACATGCCATAAATCTATGACATGGGACCGCCGGCTTTACTTCCCCTCCGAAGGATGTCATACTGAGGGATTTTTAACGCTCTTAAAAATCCGACGACTTCTGCCGGGTTTGAACCCGCAATCTGGGGCATCGAAGCTCAGCATGCTACCGACTACGCCACCGAAGCAGACAAAAGTGAAATCTAATCGACACATTCATAAGAGAAAGGTTAATAAATTATGGTGTGCTTAATATCTTTCGGAGAGGCAGTAAACCGGCGGTCCCATGTCATAGATTTATGGCATGTAAAACATACTTCCACTAACTAAACTTGTGTGAAGCTAAATTTCAACGTTAGATTTCATTGAAATGCTCTATCATAGTTCCAACGTTCACCACTAGGTGTCTGTGACATCTGATAGTGAAAGTTGGAACTACTTAAAATTGAACGGAACTTGTGGCTCACACCATGGGTGTCCACTTGAAGCAGCTACAGCCTCTGGCGAGCCGAACATGTCCATGGACACTCCTGGCACTTATTTATTTAGCGTATGGCATATAAAACATTAAATTTTCACATAGGCCTACATGGAATTCTCTAGTAGTTCTAACTATTGAAACATAATTTCCTACATATATCTATATACTGTACCCGAGGGTTTAGGCTGACTGGTGTCGAACCTAGGACACTGAGAAAATGAGAGCAGAGTGGAACTGCTAAAGAGAAACGAACCCAGGTTCTCCGAGGGAGTTTAGGCAAGAAGAATCCCTAGAGACAGCTTACATAAAATCACTAAGGTGTTACGGAGCAAATTCTGCTGTTATATTGCTAAATAACACAGAAAATATGATAGAATATGGCATTATATGGTTGAAAAGTGCATGAAGTTCTGAAGCCAGCACTAGGATTTGGAGCTCGTGACACTCAACTAATGACTTTTGAAAGTAGGCGTGTTTTCGTGGCGTCACGTCAGTCACTCGGATCTTTTTCTCCTGTCTGGAGAGGATGAGAGAAGCAGATGTGAACAAAAAACTCCCCTAAACACAATGGAAGAACGCAGTGGAAAGGGGAGCAGGAAAAATAATTTGAAGATTACTCGCGATTGGAACATCAGACACATATGAGGGTTACACCAATGTGAATCAAATTCAAGGAGACAAATTATCAAGCCATCAAACGTAAAAAATTGAAGCAGATTAAGGAAGGTGCGGAAGAACACGTCCTAAGAGGTTAGCGGATGGACTGCAAAAGGGGAATCACCATCGACTCGGCGTCAGGACGCGCTGAAGAAGTTAATTAATTTTAATTAATTGGCTGATCGATTCTCAAGCACGCAGGCAGTTATGAAACCAGCGCTGCAGGACGGACCAGGAAAACGTAATTTGAAGCCAGGAGAAGCTTGGAGAAGAAAGATGAGGCTCCAGCGAGTTGAAGGATCTACTTTCCGCTTGGAAAGCCATATAAGCTCGCCGGGGGAGGCAGAGTTACCCACAGTTGTACCAGAACTTAGTGCGAAGCGCATGTCGCTCGGGGTCAAGAAAAGACGCTATACGCGCGCCAATACTTTGACTTGTCAAAGTTAGTCAGTATATTAGCTGTGCAGTGCAATGTACGAGTTAAAAACACAGTTGTACAAGGAAACTGGGGCAGAGAACACGTTACTCTGATCCCTGAAATGACGCCGCGCGTCAATACAAAGGTTATAAGTAATAAGTGAGTATTATTTCTCAAAGTGTAACGTGAAAGGTCAAGTGAAAGTAATGACAATGCAGAGACAATGTATTTTTTTTTTATACATGTGGAAATATAAGTCAGTAATATATTATGAGAAACGTCGTATGTCAGGACAATGTATCATACGCAAGTATACGTGTGACGGTATGGAACAATGTTAGGAGCGCATCGCTCAGGGGAAGCAGTACGCGCAGACACATTTGTTCAAAACGGGTGAAGCATTTTATGCGAATGCCACACTGTTAATGTTTGTATCGATATTAGAGCACACTTATGCTGTTATCGATAACCTGCTATTTGATAGGAGGTGATAGACATTGGGAACGAAGGGAATACTGGGATTGGCATGTTTCCATTGAAATGGAATATAGGAGATATAACTAGACTGGAACATTGGGAATCGAGGGGGATTTACCAGGAACAGAGATACACTAGGGATCGTCGTGCAGATGTTACTAGACTTTAAATCAGGAGGCAGGATTATTCGGGGAGAAGAGCTCTACGGAACCTGTAATTCTGAAATACTGCAGAAAGGATCACCAAAGTGAAGCCAGTGTAAATAAATATCGTGTGTTTAAGTGTTTTGCGTATAATTTAAAGTGTATGTTACAAAAGTATAGTGATAAATAGAAATGTGTGAGATGTCAAAACGGAGCAGTAGCTTCGATATTGTAAATCCAAGTGGAGTGCATTTATTAGTGGAAGATCCACGCAACATGTGTGTGAAAAGCAGAACTATGCCTTACTAAAGTGCAGTTATGGCAGGCATAATGGAAAGCTAGTGGGCGATGCCACCATGGGAACGTGAGTACCAGAAACCATGATTCTATTGTAAGATGTAATCCACTGTATGCCGGGAAAATGTAAAGATGTATGCCAATGAAAGTTTGAATCTTAAAAGGTATGACTTTCATGCCTTAATTTTGTGTTGAAATATAGTCAAGTTAAGATGTTCGTTACATCGACTTGTGTGCAAATCCGTTACAAGTAACGTAGAAATGGCATTTGATTTAAAAAGGGTTAATGTGTAGTTATGGACACGGGAGTTCATTTATTGAAGATATAATTATCGTTACGTTGTGTTGAGATAAGGGAAGGTGTGTCAGTAATAATAATAATAATAATAATAATAATAATAATAATAATAAATAAACATCAGGGAAATTGTATGCAAACATGTTTAATGTGAATGACTGTATATTTAAGCAGTGTTATTAAAGTAAAAGGACCGTTCAATGGAAAATCAGCGTTGATGAGACAAGGAATCAGATAAATAATAACGTACGGAAATATGCTAAGAATGTGGGAAATGGAAATGTTTAAAAGAGAGTTGAGTTGCTGCTTGAAAAGGAAAGCAAATAAGGATAATTGTTAGATATTGTAATAATTAAGGAAGGGATCATCCTCATGCTAGTCCGGAAGTCAGGTTTACTAATCGACGTATGAATTCTCGTAGAAGCCTTGGGCCTACGAATGATGATAAGCAACCTAGCGTACATAGTGGGAACCCTAGCTCGGATTATGCTAATAAGCGGTCCGGATTCGAATCATAGGCGTATGGAAGGGCACCTCTGGACACCTCGCCATTACGCATGATATCGACCATGAGCCAGCAAATTGTATGAATTAATTCATATCTGGTAGAGTGAATTTGAAACGGAGGGAAAGTAGTGCCCTTACCGTGGTCTTTAACATTAGCACCGACTAATCCAGTTGGACTCTGTGCATGATGAATCTCGTTTCCTCGGCTTGAATTAAATGTGCCAGTATGAGGCCAGCCTTTAAATCTTAAATGATAGGGATACATGTTTAAACAGTTCCATATTCCAAAACGTATTCTGTAAGAAATAGGTCACCCGTACTTGAGGGTCAGTGAAACCTCGCAATGTGTTGTTATGTCTGGGAACAGAAGACAGTCGCTCGGAGTGAGTGAGAAAGAGAAAGTGTAAAGAGGGGAGGTAGCGGCCATGTTGATTAACACCCCGCAGTAAAGGTCCATTGTATACAGAACTAGGGTTGGGGGCAAACCTCGCTCATTGCTTTACTGTAGTAGGATGTGTGAAATATAAATTTGTGATACCCTGAATGTTGTAAAATGAATGTTGTATTAATGAATGTTAATTACATGGGTGTTAAAACACATTGCTAACTAAGAATCGTCTTGATAGATTAATATTTGGCCAAGTTGCAAATTGGTAAAAATTATATTCTTGTACTGACAGAGACACCTAGTTTTGAAGGTGGAAACTATATTTTACGCTATACCTATGCGATGGGTAGCATTATGTCCCACCTCAACACAACGATAACAAACGTATGATTTGAAGGGGAACCCATTAGGGCATATAGTGGATATACAAGTATAGGTTTGGTAGAAGCAGGGTAGACCCAGATATTTTGGTGGGGAGAAAGAAATGAGACATGATGATTACACATATTTTACAGATCAAGATGATTAAACATATTCTATAGATAAATTGTACGTACCAGTTAATTAGAAAGTGTAAAATTAACATTGTTTGTGTTTGTTTAATCAGTGCAATAGCGTACATGAAAGTAATTGCAATGGTAATTGCAGGATAAAATTGAATCAATAGTTATTGGAATTTGTGATGTGGTAAAAGTGTGAATTTTAATTAAGGGAAGGAGTATTATTTTGCATTTTTGTGTAGTGGCACGGCATGGTTATTAAAAGCACATGGACTGATATAGAACTAGTCAGTGAACTAGAATGCCAGCCATGGGAGTGAAGATGAGTGTAACGTATAGGATTTTGTGTTCATGTCATCTCAATGCTCCAAATTTTATTGCTTTGTGTTTATAAATGTAAATGTAATGTTGTATGCTGTTTGAAAAGCCATGATTTAGCTCAAATTAAACCTTTTAGAATAGAGTTGTGTGTTGTCATTGTAGAGTTGCTACCTGACAGTTTCAAATCCTAAATATGTAACTGCTCAGTGGGTTGGATGGTACACGCCCGAGGACTGATGCTAGCTGCGGAAGCATATTTGCCATGGAAAGTCATCACATGGGTTCAATACATATTCAAGTTCCTGGCACTAAAAAAACATACGCTAAATAAATAAATATGAGTAAGATGCCCCAATTCTAACCTATTTTTGGTATCCTACAGTAGAGGTAACCCCATAAAGCTGGATAATTCTCCCTGAGCTCGTATCGAAAGCACCCGGAAGTCAATAAGAATATTACTTCTATCAAAGCCATCACGAGAGTCCTGCGACACGCATCTTCTGTGCTATATATCGTTAGGTAAACCGCGAACCTCGTTACGGGAGCGCTGGCAAGAAAATGAAATATGGGACCGCCACGCTCGTGGGGAATTAGATTACGTCAACACGAGTAACTCTTCGTCTGCGCGCAGCAGAGGTGAAACAATCATCACAAGCATAACATTCATACTGTATCGTGTAGCCCAGGGGTGCCCAACCTCTCTTTAAATAATGATGATGATGATGATGATGATGATGATGATAATTGTTGTTTTAAGGGGCCTAACATCTAGACTATCGGCTCCTAATGGTTTGGGTGATCGTGAAGATGATAATGAAATGTAAACTATAACTAAAACTAACTACTAACTTATATACTAGAAGAAGAAACGGAAAACAATAGGAGCATAAGGCAAATAATGGACAGGAGGAAAAGAAATGCCCTCAATCCTCGAATAATGCGGATTGAGGGACTGGGAAGGAAGGAGAGTCATGAAAGGCAGATGGGAAAGTGAAAGAGGAGAGGGTCCGCCCCAGAGTGAATGGATAATAGGAGATAAACCGGACCCAGCTCAGGAATCCCTCGGGGTCGCCAACTCCAGAACTCACCAGCCGTGTGCCCCTGAGGGTGTAGCAATTTCTAGGTTGCATCAGAAGTGTTGGGGCTACAAACACCCTGCCTCCTTGAGCGCCTTGAGCAGAAGGCAGGAGATAAGTTGAAAAGAAAAAGAAGGCTGACCCATCGCAGAAGGAGAGTATCAGAAAAGATGAGACAAGGGACAATTAAGGCGGGAAAGGAAGAGACTCCCTAGGCCTCGGATACCCTAATACCGACGGGGTTGGAAGAGAACAAGAGTTTACCAAGTGAGGTCGACAGTAAAGAAGACGGAGAGGAGCCCGGCACAAGTAAGTGGAAGCAATGCTGGACTCAGCTGGGGCCCGGTGGTCGCCAACCCACGTCCTACAAGAAGTGAGCCCCTGTTTTTTTTAACCTAGGGCCACATTGTAAATAGTTGGGCGACCTTGAGTGCCAATAACACTCCAGTGGGTTTGGGGGATATGGATTTTTAGCCTATTTTCAATTTTGAAAATATAGGCTTATGAGATCACCTTTTGTCCGTGTGTGTGTGTGTGTGATTCGTGTGTGTGTCCCCCCCTAATAAAATCTAAACGGCAGGAGCGATTTCAATGAAACTCGGAAAGTTCATAGCACTATTCCCGGCGACCTCGACCGTGCCATTCAAATTTTGTTACGATTCACCAATCCAACATGGCGGCTGTGCGAAATATTTCACCAGCATTCAATATCTCCGAAACTATTACCGATATTACCCTGACATTTTCTATGGTGATAGAGGGAACTACTATAAGTTCACTTATGTGACTTTTGAAAACCTGGTAACTACGAAACCAACATGGCGGCCAAGTGAATTTGCGACTTTTAAATAGACGTTTCTCGTGATTTAACCTACCAAACGCAATACAATACACATTGTAATGCACCGACATCTAACATCGTTCAATTGTCTATATAACCACAAGATGGCGGATGTGCGAAATATTTCACCGGCATTCTATATCTCTGAAACTATTAGCATTATCACCCTGAAATTTTGTACGTAGATAAAGGGCACTACTGGAAGTTCATCTATAAGACTTTCAAAAACCGGTTAACTACAAACCGAACATGGCGGCCAAGCGAATTTGAAAATTTTAATTAGACCTTTCTCCCGATTTAATGTTCCAAACGCAATGAAATCTAGGACAGGAAATGTTTATACACATTTTAATGCACTGGTATCTAATTGAGTTCAATTGTTTATATAACCTCAAGATGGCGGCTGTGCGAATTTTAAAATTAAGTTTTTATTTCTTGTGTCGTAATCATGCGATCGAAGTGAAAGTTTGAATAATGAAACTACGCAATAATTTTCTTTTAATGATACATGACTCTATGGCCTATACATTTAACAATCCAACATGGTGACCATCCGAAATATTTAGACGGCTCTGAATATCTACGAATCTATTATAGCAATCAAACTGATTTTCTTTATGTTCATAGGGGCTATGAACTTATGTTCACCTATAGGACTTTAAATAACCAGGTGATCACAAATCCAACATGGCGGCGACGCGAAATATAAATATTGACATGGACGTTTCTCGCAATTTTAACATCCGAGTGCAGTGAAACTTGGTATAGTAAATCCTTATACGAATGTTAAACCACTGCCATCTAATTTATTTAAATTGTTTCCATAACCACAAGATGGCAACAGTGCGAAATTTTAAAATATCTTTGTTACTTCTTGTGTCCTAATCATGCGATTGAAGTTTGAATGCTACACGTACACTATAATCTTCATGTAACAGTACATAACTCTAGGACCTACATATATAAAATCCAACCTGGCGACCATCCGAAATTTTTAGTCGGTTCTCAATATCTACGAATCTATTAAAGCAATCAAACTGAAATTTTGTATGTTGATAGTGGCAATTAACATAAGTAGGTTATATGAAAATAGGCTGTATAGTTCTTCACGGAACTACTTGTTCTTAACAATTTCGATTCTCTGAACCCCCCCCCCCCTCCAAAGCCAAACTCTAGATCGATTCTCTGACCCCCCCCCCCCAAACCAAACTCTAGATCCGCGCCTGCTGCACGCGCACTGCTTTGTCCAGTTGTTTCAACGTTTTGGCGACACGGCGCGGACGCCAAGCGGCGGGCCGGACAAAATAGTCTTGCGGGAGTATCCAGCCCGCGGGCCGTATGTTGGGCAGTCGTGGTGTAGCCGATGGTGTTCGGAATCATGTATACAGATTTCTAAATATGAACAGATGCCTTATTGAACATGTCTTGGGGCAGATGACCTCGTAGTTCCGCCCCTTAAAACAACAATAACTCTAACTGAAAATGTCTGAGATGCAGTCATTTTCCAAAATTCAAATTTTAGTTCATTTATTCACCCCAAGGGCTCACAACTAGTGGGACGTGAGTTGGCAACCACGGAACCCCAGCTGAGTACATTATTGCTTTCACTTAAGCTTACTCGTGCCGTAATCCATTTTTTTCTTTTTCGACAATCCTTGGTTAATCTTATGCTCACACAACACTGATGATGTCAGGGTATGTGAGGACTACGGAATCTTTCATTTTTTAAGTGTTAAATGACCCCTCATCTCCTTCCTGGTTGTCCCATTTTCAAAAGTTTAACCCTCATCTTGGAGCAGATGACCTCGTAGTTCCGCCCCTTGAAACAACAATAACTAACTAACCCTCATCTTCTATTTGTCTATTGTACGATATCCTAAAGGAAGCAGGTGTGTGTAGCACCAACACGCATGGTGCTCCATCGATAGTACAACACCCTAAAGGGCCAACGGCTGGCTACCTCTAGGGATTTCTGATCTAGGTCAGTTTTGGGACAAACATTCACATATTTCCCTTTCCCATCTGACTTACATGGTTCGCCTTCCTTCCAAATCCTTCAATCTTCAGTCTTCGAGAGTTGAGGGCATTTCATTTATCTATGTATTAGTTTCTTAATTTCTTTAATTTGTTTATTTCTTCTCTCTCAGATACAAGTCAGTAGTTAATAGCAGCTATCTTTTTGATTATCATCATTAATATTATGGGCAGATTATCTAGTTGTTATGCATTTTAAAACTCCAATTCGATCATTTAATTTGCAGTATTGATTTCATAATAATACTGATGTTAACATTGGGCAAGTGCTCAGCTTGTCCCGTGTCAAAGTGACGTCATACGATGAAAAGATTCAACTTGTCACAAGAGTGTTGTAAGTATGCGTGCTTCATAGCCCAAATCTCCTGTCACTGAGTCTCCATGGCAACTCCCGTTTTGTTTATCTCTTGGATCACTTAAGATTTAGGTAACCTTCAAGATTCATAGGTTGGCCACCCCTAATAGGAATTACCCTCGAGACTTCACTAAGTCTCGATGACGACTCATGTTTGTATATTCTAGCACCAAAATTCATAAATCTATGGGAATTTGCGATTTTTCACACACATAGATTAGTCACCCGAGGTAGGAATACTTCTCGTAACGTCACATGCCTTTGGTGAATCCACGCTAAGGAATCCCCAACCACCATCTTGGATTTGAGCAAAAACTCGTGACGTCGTAGCCTTGTAAGGGGCATTAGAAACAATTAGCGGAATTGCATTCGTGACATCACATGGTCTTGTGGAATCCACCCAGAATCACACATCATTGTTGATATGAGCAAACCAATGGCAGCACAGCCTCGTATAAGATTTTAGAAAAATAATCTGGGAGAATTTAGGGATTTTTGTCACCCATAGGTTATATGAAATAGAAATACGCTTCGTCAAACACTATAGAATGTAGTTAAATAATTGAATTATAAGTACATGGTTCGGTATATAATGATACCCTCGTCTGCGTAGATTGAATAATAAATGAATCTTAAACTATGTTAACAATAATGCCAAGGAGAAAATGGATGCCCTTACAAAAGCAATAGAATTTTATTAAAATGAAAGGTCACAAAAGAATTAGAAAATATAAGATTAAAGTGAATGTAAATCTACCATAATAGACTACCTTCACTGTTGAGTGCAATAAGACGTTTCCATGCATAATGATGTGGTACAATGCGTTACAATTTTTTGATGGATAAAGTCATCTAACCTTGAAATTGTGGAACTAGCTGTCCAATTGGGTAATGTATTACATATAATCCAACTAACCAAGTATATTATCTATACTAGTATAATACAGCTGAAGAGTTTGTGTGTTGTTTTTGTATTTAAACGCGCTAATCTCTGGATCTACCAGTCGGATTCAAAAAATTCCTGTTTTATATGATAGCCAGATTCAAGAGGAATAGTTTAGGCTATGTTAAATTTCGGACAGATCACCCCATTCCCTGCATTTAGGCCCTTTGGTACATATCTACACCTTTCATCGATCTGAACCAAAATTTGTCTACTTACCATTTGGAACCCTGCGAGTAACACAGTATACATGAAATTTCTGACAGACCACTCCATTCCCAGCATCTAGGCCCTTTAGCACAAATCTACACCGTTTCACCGAACTGAATCACATTTTGTACACTTACCCTTTGGAACCCTGCGGGTGACACTGTCCACTTTAAATTTCGTACAGACCACTCCATTTCCAGCATTTAGGCCCTTTATCACAATTCCACACCGTTCCTCCTAATTGCACTAAATTATACATACTCTTTGAAACACTGCTGGTAACACTGTCCACTTGATATTTTGGACAACGCTCTCCATTCCCTACATTTAGAATAACAAACAAACTGAACTTGAAAACCATGTATTAAGACCCTAAAATCATTCATGTCTGTAGTAGTGTAACTTTAAGAGTATTTTAATAAGTTTATTGTTGACTGGCAATTCGGGCTGCATCACGTCGCCCCTACCAGTGTTCTGGTGCAGAATTGCGAAAATATTTAAATCTTGCGCTGCTTATAAATTGCAGTCACGGGGAGGAATTAGTGCATAAAGATTTCTTTTGCCCGTTAAAACAGTTATCATGATGAACATATTATGCATCTGTATAAGTGCAATGGTGTTGGTGCAATACATTGAGGTTATCAGGTGCAATAAACGTCGGTGCTTTCAAATTTACCGTAATTTATTCCGAAACTAATCCATGAGCGCTATGTGGTCATAAATGATACTATTGCTACCTCAGGAGCTCGGGACAGCCGTAGTTTTCCAAAGTGTTCTGATTATTTACTTACGGCGCTATGCGTCAAAAGACGACACTATTGGTCTCTACATTTCTAACAGACAATGAGATATAGGCTCTAGGCAGTGTCTTTTATTTCACAATCCTCCTTCTAATGATTTTTAAACATTTGTTTGTAAATTACATGTGTCAGTGCTGTAGTTAGTAAATAGCCGTTTCCCTATTCATTATTATCATTATTATCATTAGGGGAAAATGATCTAAATGTTACGTCCATTATACTGTACTGCTTATCACCCCTACTACATCTGTCACCACCACCACAAAAATTATATTTATTTTTTCTGATAGTTTAAGTATCATGTGCCAGTTCTGAAGTAGTATTCATTATCATCCATAAAACAAATAAATCCACCGGGCGAAGCCGGGCACTACTGCTAGTATATTTATATGTTGTATGAACGACTGTACTTGGTTAGGCTATTGACAAGCCAAATGTAATATATGGATACGTCGAGAATAAACTCAACTAAGTACATTCATGAAACACTGCTGTTATTGGTTTTACGTCCCTTTTAATTACTCTGGCTTTTAGAGACGCCGGGGTGCCGGAATTTTCCCCCGAAGGGGATCTTTAACGTGCCAGTAAATCTACTGGCTCTGCTCCCTCGCATTTGCGCACCCTCAAATGCCAGCTGACTGTGCCAGGATACGAACCTGCAACCTTGGGCCCAGCAAGCGAGAACGGTACCGCTCAGCCAGCCATTCATGAAACAGTGTGTATCAATGTGGAACCATAGGTTGGCATCTCTGTTGGTAAATCACTTGTGATGTCACATGGCCTTAGGAGAATCCACCTTGTTCACGCAACAGAGAGCCAAAATACACATTTTCACATTCGTCATTTGCCAACCTTGATTACTTCATAGCGCCAAAATTCAAATTAGGGGTCATTCCTAGGGAATTAGGGATTTTTCACACCCTTTGGTGGCAACCCTGCTGGGAATTCCCTCCGTGACGTCACATGACCTTGGGTCGCTGTCTTGGTCACGTGACGGGCATTCACCAGCGACCATCTTTTAAGAGTCACGAGTGCGTGAGGTCATGAAGCAAAGTGGGTAGCAGCCTTTCAGGTGGCGGCTTCTGTGGGTAGTTGGTAGCATGCTGAGCTTCTATGCCCAACGTCGTGGGTTCAAACCCGGACAAAGTCATCGGATTTTTAAGAGCGTTAAAAATCCCTCAGAATGCCTTCCTTCGGAGGGAAAGTAAAGCCGACGATCCCATGTCATAGATTTATGGCATGAAAAAGAACCTTCCACTAACTACACTTGTGTGAAGCCAAAATTTGTAGGTTAAATTATTTGATAACGCTATATTAGTTCAAAAGTTCGCCGCCAGGTGCTGCCTGCGGTGATATTTAGTACCCAAGTCCGCAGCTAGGTGTCGTGGATGGTAACATTTGGTAGCAAAAGTTGGAATTACTTGAAATTATCGCCTGCGTCCTTACATGAATTAAAAACAGATAACACACACTAATACAGTCATCACAATTAACACCGGTTATCAGACAGATTCTACACACACCCAAAGTACACGGGGCTACATGACTGCGTTGTCGCAGCCCCTAAACTAAGGAACCGACCGACCAACCAACCAGCCTTCCATGTATTGTACTATTTATAGCAGAAATACAATCATTACAGGGATTGCACTGACGAAACAAGGCTTTAAGCTATTTAATGCACAATTAGTAGTCTATTGTACAGAAATGGCCAATTATTACGGGAAAGCTGAATATAACCAGCATTTCATTTGAGGCGGAGTCTCCGTTGCAGGATCTTTATTTGTTGCATTTTGTCATGTATTCAGCAGCTTGCCACGGTGGGTGAGTGGTTAACGTGTCAGATTACCAACCCCAAGCTTGCAGGTTCGCCCCTGGCCGTGGTAAGTGATTTTTGAAAGGCGACAAAAATCACGACATGGATGTCATACGTTGTTGTTGGCATGTTAAAGAACCCATTTGAATTCACTAGCCCGTGTTCAATGGCAAAATTAATCTCGGGATTTTCCGCCAACACAAAGTTCCTCCATTCTCTACTACCTGGGTAGAAAGCGCTGTAGTGTCTAGGAGCTTAGATATCTAACCTCCTTTACTTTCATAGCGTTCAGAGGAACGACGAAATTCGACATGCAAGCTGCCCCCTGGGTGTCAATTAACAAAGGTTGCACCCGGCACCCGAGGCCATACGGTATTATTATTATTTATTTATTTATTTAGTATGTTTCGACCCATACAGGATCACATAAAGCAAGTTATGATCTGTTGCTGTTATTTGTCTCGTTCTTCCAGAATTCTTTCATCATGTCGCTATGTTTAGCTCGACGTTCGTCAGTCCATTTTCCTCTAGGTCTGGTGGGCTTATCTTCTGATGCAGCTTCCCAAGTGTAGATCTTATGTCTGAAAGTTTTGCGGTATTATTATTATTATTATTATTATTAGGCCTATTATTATTATTATTATTATTATTATGTATTTACCAAGAGATCCTTTACGAAACAGCATCGTATACAGTTACACATTTTTACGCATTTAACTTTTGAGCACTTTTATCTTATTTTCTATTAGGCAATAGATATTTAAGGGCAAATCTTGCCGGAAGCAAAACTTACCGTAAAACCAAAACCAAATCTGTCACCGTTCCTTCTTGTGTTACGAATAGTTTATGGCATACGAATATCGTAAACAAAAGGAATTATTTCACAGCAAATAATCGCGCCTCGAAATCATTATTTTAATTAATTAATTTATAGCGTGTAGCTTAATTGGCGGCCAGAACTGAACTGGTTTGGATGTCACAAAAACACATTCTCTTCATCCGAGTGTAAGAAAGCTATGCATTGCTGACGATTCAGTGAATCGAGTAACAATAAAGAATTTGGTTTTATTCATCTTTACGGTAATTATTTGGCCATCTATATGCACACCGTTGGTCTTTACCATTGAGCTAAAGAGGAACACTTGACAATGACCCTGAACGTTGCCTGCCATCAGCTATCAATATATTCTAAGAAGGTAGTGGCTCTATAAACCTTCATTCGTCACTACTGCGTGAGAGGCCAATAGAATCTCTTCCTTGTACAGTGTAGTATTCCTGTGCATGACAAGGAACTGTAAAGAAGAAACAAACTCGCAACGACAATATTATATTTTCTCTCGCCATAAGATATCTTTGGGGACAAATTATTTCCTTTCTCATTACTAAACTGCATGGTTGAAGAGATTCTGTTGTCTCCGAGTTGTTCACTTCTCACAATAACGAAGCGTGTGACTTTGACAAGAAAAAGAGGCACTATGTTTCTTTGAAAGAAGAAATACGTTTGTTTCTTGCAAGAAAGGTGGTTCCACCTGGGAAATCTGGCGAGTAGAGCAGAGAGAGATTGATGAATGAGCTTGATCTAGGGAATAGCCCCACGTGTGGACCGTGAATTGTAATCGCATGATATTTTGCAATAAGTTGCGTGGAACGGATTGAAAGGATCTGGATTAAGAGATTAGATATTTAAAAAATATGGATCCCCTTGGAATTTATGAAGAGTTAAGTTACTGAAAGCACGGCCGTGCTGAAAGGAGGATATTTTGGTCGAGAGGTGATACACAAGCATTCATTTGATTCGTTCCAAGAAACGAGATGCTTTTATCTAGCCTATTCTTCAAGGAACTTGGGAAAGTCAAAGAGGTATCGATCGATGAAATAACATGATGGTTGTATTTGTTAGGAATCAGCTGTTTCGTGTGAAAATAAATCAGGGGGCGTGGTTGTGCTGCATAGAACACTCGATATAGACTAGATCATGTTTTCACAAACCCATCAATGTTAATAGTTTTCAAATACTATCAGTCCTCAGAAATAACGTTACCTCCAATGTGTTCCGCCAGGCTACAAATAATACAATCCTACTGATGAAATAGCACTTGGTTTTCCTAATACTAATCATAATAGTGTTCAAAATAGTGCAGGATAATTTTCCTTTTAAAAGATGGTTATGTCTGGCCTCTTGAAATTGACACTTCTACCGGTCAATACACATCTGTCGGAATAGGAACTAGCTTTGTGAATTAAGTTCAGGGCTGAATACGATATAGTACGATGGTGTGTTGGCGTTGCTGAATAATTGGGGGATTGAAACCAATGGAGGTTTAATCTGTAATTTGTTCACGGTTATTTTCCTATGGTAATCTTCTTCTTCTGGTTCCTATCCGTTCCGGATGTTGGCAACCATCTTGACTGTGCTGTTCCTGTCACTTGCTGCTCGGAATAATTCAGTGGACGTTTTGGAGGTCCAAGCTGTGAGATTCTTTAACCAGGATATTCCTCTCCGTCCAACACTTCTCTTCCCTGGTATTTTTACTTGAAGAATAGACTGAGGGAGATGTCAGTATTCCTCATTATGTGTCCTAGGTGTTGGATGTTCCTTATTTTCACGGTGGTTAATACTTACATGGATTTTCTCACATTTTGGAGAACTTCAACATTTGTGACATGGACTGTCCATGGAATCCGCAATATCCTTCTGTACAGCCTTCAAAGGCCTCTAACCGTTTACATAAATACTCTGTCAGAGTCCATGTCACAGCACCGTGAAGAAGAGTAGAGAACACATAACAACACAAAATCCTGATTTTCGTAGTCATTGTTATCCCATGATGATTGAACTAATTAGGCATCATAGTGAATATTGTTCTGGTTTTCCAATTCGGGACCTCACCTCATCAGAACGATCCCATCGATCATTTATGATAGTGCCAAAGTATTATACTTATGCACTTGTTCAGTGGGTTTCTGGTCTATATTTAATTTGCCCGTAGAGACTTTGATTGACTATTAACATCATTTTCGTCTTCTGAGGATCTATATATAAACCATACTCATGGCTTTTTTTTGTGAAACTTTAGCCATGTTATGTTGCAGGCTTTCTTCACTATCCGCAAAAATCATAGTGTCATGTTGTTTATACAGTTACCATTTAAGACCACTCCCTTCTCAACATCGACTGGAGTTTCTAAAACCCTTTATAGGTCCTTGGGATAATATCTTTTCAGCACGTATTTATCGAACGGTGTTAGGGAGAGAATATTCCCACCCCTTTCTTCTTCTTCTTCTTCTTCTTCTTCTTCTGCTTTTACGGCCTCATTGAACCACTTCAGTCAATCATTTCATGGTCCTCTTCTTCAGTAAGTTTCCTTTCCGAGTCGCCCAGTAGCTCTTCATTCGCTCTGATCTTCTCAGGCGTTCCTCATCTGTAAATTCCCTTTTTACTGTATTACGTTTGTCTATTTTAGCCTGAAATCTTATTTTTATATCTCTCAGTTTTTTAATTTTGTTGTTTTGTTTTGCAAGTCATCCAAGGTTATTTCCAAATCTTTCATATCTTCTCTAATTTCCTTCATCCATCCTACTTGTTGTTTCATATTCCAAAGTTTCACTACAATTATTCTAGATAACCTGGTTTCTGGTGTCCTCATGATGTGACCAAAGAAATAAAGCCGTTTCTTCCGAATAGTATCAGTGATGGGCTCCAGTTCTCTGTATACCACTTCATTTGGTACTATCCGCCACTGTCCATCTTTCTGATATTTTATATTTATGCATGTTCTAGCTATTCTTCTTTCTACTTTTACAATTTTGTCGATTCTGTTTTAGTGAGTAACTTTAAAAAGAGTTTCACTTCCATAGGTCACCTCTGGTTGAACCACCACCGTCTTGTAATGTTTTAATTTTGTTGCGATTGGAAGACATTTTCTTTCATATGTAGACCATGTTAATTTTTGGACTTTTATCATTTTATTAGTTCTTTCTTGCCATGCAGGTTTCTCATCCAAGTTGTAAGTTATACTTTCTCCTAAGTATTTACATTGCTTCACTATTTTAACTTTCTTGTTATTTACTGTTATGTGATTGATTACAAGTGGATTTGCTACCATTATCTCTGTCTTTTCAAATGATATCTGAAGTCCAATTTTTTGTGCTATATTTTGTAGGCTTATTATTTGATTTCTGGCTTCTTGGATATTATTAGCCAGTAACGCTAAGTCATCTGCGAATCCCAAGCAATTTAAGTCTATTTGATCTTTCTTGGTTCCAATTCTTATGTTCCTAGGATTTTCCCTGTACCATTCCCTCATTACATATTCCAAAGCACAATTGAAAAGTAGAGGCGATAAACCATCTCCTTGTATTAATACTGTTTTAATCGTAAACGGTTTAGATATTTCTCCTCTGAATTTTACTTTAGATTTGGTGTTTGTTAGAGTTAGTTTTATAATTTTTATTAATTTGGGATGAAGTCCGAAATTCCTTAGTATTTTCAGCAATGAAGATCTATGTATACAATCATAAGCTTTTTTGAAGTCCACGAAGGTTATGACTTGCTGTTTTTGTCTACGTTTGTAGTAGTCCATTACTAATTTTAATGTGATTATCTGTTCATGGCAGCTTCGCCATGGCCGAAATCCACCTTGATATTCACCTGTTTCCAGTTATAATTGATCTTTACAACGATTATACAGAATTCGTGACATGATTTTATATGTTATATCCAAAAGGGAAATTCTTTGATAGTTGTCAGGATTTGATTTTTCTCCTTTCTTGTGTAATGGATGTATTATAGCAGTAGTCCAATGGTCTGGCAGTTCTTCTTTGATCCAAATGTTTACTATGCATTGGTGTAATGAAATCTTTACTGGTTCTGCTGCATATTTCCACAATTCTGCAAATGATTGATCTTCTCCACTCGCTTTGTAGTTTTTGAGCTCTCTCAGCGCTTTGTAGACTTCTTGGATTGTGGGTGGATTTATGTTTTCTGATGGTGTTTTAATAGTGGTGTCTGTATTTATTTGAAGCAGTTCTGGTGGATCTTCGCAATTTAGCAACTTGTTGAATATTTCTGCTAAAATTTCTGTATTTCTTTTATTACTATGTGCTAACTCGCCATTTTTGTCTTTTAACATTAATGTTGGAGGTTCATATCTTTGTAGTTGTTTACTAAAAATTTTGTAGTAATCTCTTGAGTTTGTTTTCGCGCTATTTGTTTCGATCATCAGAAGTATATCCTTTTGGTATAGCCGTTTAACCCCTTGTATTATTTTTTGAGTTATCTTCCTTTGTTTTATGAGATCCAAGTGTGATTCATCTGTTTTTGACTCTGATACCGTAACCAGGCTTGATGTCTATCTTCCACTGTATTATCACACTCATCGTTCCACCATTGGTGTTTCTTCCTTGGATTTATTGGGACTACTTGTTCAGCTATTTGTTTCAATTCGGGAACTATTTCCTCTAGATAATCTGTTATTTTAATATATCTAGTTCGTCCTTTGTATCCCTTGTTATTTATTAGTTTATGAGGGTCGTATGTTTTCTTCTTTTTTGGGTGAGTTTTTTTCTTTGTCAACGGGGTAAATTTAATTTTAATCTTTATCATGTAATGATCCGATCCAGTATCTGTTCCTCTCAGAACTTTCACATTGAAGATCTCCCTGAGATAGTTCTTATCCATGCAAACATGATCTAGTTGCCATTCACCTTTTTTCCAATCTGGATGTTTCCAAGTTTTGAGTTTATTTGGTCTTCTCTTGAAGTAAGTTGATTTGGAGATCATATCATGGATCCTGCAAAATTCCACCAGTCTTCCACCATTTTCCTATTATGTCTCTATATCTTTTTTCCTTTCCTAACTGGGCATTAAAGTCTCCAATTAAAATTTTGGTGTGACTTTTATTTATGTTTGTTGCTGTCTGAATTAAAAGCTCCCAAAATCCCTCCACATCATCTTTGTGTTCTTTCTTATTATTAGCCTACTTTTCACATTTTACAAAAATGAGAAAAAAGTAGACTTATGAGATCGATCCGGGAAAATGTGTGTCTGTCTGTCCGTCTGTCTGTCTTCTGTCTGTCTGTCTGGCTGTGTGTGTGTCCCCCCCTATCAACTCCTAAACGGCTGCAGCAATCAAAACCAAATTTAGTATGAGTAAATATGTGCACCGGAATAGCTCACATCCATATTTGAAAATGATGTCAGTGCTACCAACTGCTGAAAAAACGCACTAGAAATTTGAGCTCCATGTTGGATATCTTGCAAGGTATGCATGGCAGCTATTCCAAAATTGGCACACATTTAGATAAGACTATTTCAGTTTAATTTCCAGGAGGCCAACCATGACAGTGTTGCCAAAATAATTTTAAGCGTTCTGATAGGTCCAATGTTTAAATGCATATAACTTCTACACTATCAATCGGATTTCAACCAAATTTTGTATGTAATATCTGTACATAAACAGATATGACTGAGCGTATTCTTAAGAGCCACCAAGGCTGCCAACTGTTAATAATTGCTCTCTCTATTTTTTTATCCAAATACCAATATATCAGAAAGTATGCAAGCCAACATCTTTAAACTATGCACACGTATATTCTGACATTTTAGATTAATTTGGAGTAACTTATATACGTCAGGTCTACCAACATGATTATAAGCCTGCTGATAGTACCAATTTTTAAATACATGTAACTTCTATACTATCAGTTGGATTTCAACCAAATTTCGTATGTGCTATGTGTACCGTAACAGATATGACTATAAGTATTGTTAAGAGCAATCAGGGCTGCCAACTGTTAATAAATGCTGTCTATATTCTTTTTACCCTAATATCAATATATCAGAAAGTATGCAAGCCAACAGCTCTATACTTTGCACACGTATAGCCCCTGACATTCTAGATTAATTTGGAGTAATTAATACAAGACAGTGCTGCCAACATGATTCTATGCCTGCTGATATGTAAAATTTTAAAATACATGTAACTTCTATGCTAACAAATGGATTTCATCCAAAATTGGCACAACAAGATATCATAATATTTCAGATTATTTCTGACCAACACACGCATGGTATTGTTGGCAACATGCTTTTACGCGTGCTGATAGATCCAATGTCTAACTGCATGTAACGTCCATTGGACTTCAACCAAATTTTGTATTCTGTACCTTAAGAGGTGGAACTAAGAATATATTCAGTCACCAGGGCTGCCAACTGTAGTGCTCTATTAGGCTACATTATACCAGGTATATTTTGAACTAATTAGATATTTCGATATTACCAACTTAATTTCGTCATTATTCTAGATAGGTTCATATACTGTAGAATAATTATTGGCATGAAAAGTAGGCTGTATAGTTCTTCACGGAACTTCTTGTTTTTATCATTAGTTGGGGCATGGGCATTTAGAATGGTATATGTTCTATTTGCAGCTTTTAGAGTTAGTGTCGAGAGCCTAGGGGATAATGCTTTAAATTCTATGATGGATTCAATTATTTTGAGATTGACTACAAATCCTGTTCCGAATTGTGGACATTGCTTCATTACTCTTTTTCCTGGTATTCCCTTGTAAATTCTATACCCTTGTGATTCTATTGGTTCCTGATCGGTGTTTCTCATTTCTTGAAGCCCGGTTATTAGAATTCCTTTGCGATACATTTCGTCTGTCAAAATTTTGAGTTTTCCTGGCTGTATTATGGAATTTATATAGTGTGTTGCTATATAGTTTATCTGTCCTATCTTCAGTCTAAATTTGGGTTTTCTATCTGTCGGGGGTATTTTTAGATGCTCCGACTCATCTAGGGTATCTTTCAGGTATCCGAATGCAGTCTAGGTGGATTATTCCTTAAACGATTTCCTTCCATGTTTGACTTTCAAAGGTAGTCAACCTTGTATGGAGCAAGCTCCGAGTTACAACTGCGGTTGTTAACCGTAGAGGTTGTTGTGTGTTTGGTCCGCGAGAGCTATTTTATTTTGCTCAAGTCCGCCGGCAAGCCGGTGAGGACCCCCTATCCGCTACCTGGGACGCGCCACGTCGGAGTATCACCTCTCCGCCTGCTACACCCCTTTCATTTCAAGCAGTTCCTCATGCATCCACAAGCTAGCTGCACAAAAATATTGAAAACCCATTAATTTAATGTATACTGTCATCAGAAACCAAAGGTAAGAAGTATATACCCCAGTGGTCTCCACAGTTCACGTGCTCGCCAGTTCGGTTGTGTTGAGTGAATGCAATGCATTGTTTTACAGAAGAAGGTGTCTTTATTGAAGATAAGAGATTTGTAAACGTTGCTATGTAATTGAAATATAATGTTAATAACGGTTTTGGTCACTTGAGTAAATATATTTCAGCTAGAAAGGAAATAATTATCCTATTGAGGGTATTTGCCATAGAATAGAAGATTTTTAAAATCAATTTTGTGTTTTTAGTAAATACTAAATTGAAATTATTGAATTATATTCGAATATACTAACTTTTGACATTCCAAAATCACTTTTATAATTTTTGTGCAGTTTTCGGCAAAGATGTTATAGGTTACTGACCTTGTGTTGCGTGGGAATCACGTTCTTTTTTTTTATTATAGGGCGTGATTATTGAGAGCTAAACACAGTGTCATTGTTATTTGGAGAAAATATACTGTCGGGTATGGGCAGTGGGATAATAATTTCCCACCCCATCTTATATATAAAAGTGAAAGTCTGTATGTATGTATGTGGGTGGGTTGGTTCCGTATACAAATCTACACCGTTTCACCAATCTCTACCAAATTATGCATATACATAGTTTAGGACCCAGAAGGAACCGCTGGCTACATGAATTTTCGATAGTCTTTCTCATTCATCTGATTTCGGCCCTTTTGCACTCAAGCACAGGCTAATCAAATCATAAAATATACTCATGAAGGAATGGCAAGGCAGATAGTTTCCATGGCAACATAGCTCAAGTCGAGACACGGCCGACTGGATTCGAGTTGCGCTCTGCACTACCGGTATAGAAAATGAGGATATTTACTTGAAATAGCGTTAGTTACTCAACTGCTCACACAGCACTGTCAACCGAGTATAGCATAACAAAGACTTGACACTATCTACTAGATAATTATCAAATACCACTCACTCACTCACTCACTCGCACACACATTCATCACGAAATCTCAGAAACCACCCAACGGATTGGATTGAAATTTGGTATGCAGCTTCATCAAGGGCCGCAAACGCCCACTAAGAATGGATTTTTGGATATTCAGGTTCTAAAGGGGTGTTAAGGGGGTAGACCTGCATTTCATTGAATAGCAATATCTCCCGATTGGTTTCATTGGGGGATGTGATACTCGGCATATAAACTCATCATTAAAAATAAGAAGACATGTGTCTGAGGGTTTTTCGATGTGGTGTATATTATGAGGTGAAAGGGGTGAAAAGTGGGGGTTGAAAGATCCTAACGGAGCATGTATCTCTTAAACGACATAGGCGAGGAGTTTGAAACTCATAGGGGAAAAAATCAGCATAAAAAATAAGTAAATAGGTGTTTGGCCGTTTTTTTCATAAATCCAATTTAAAGGGCCCATGGGGAGGGGTGAAATTCTGGGTAAAAAACAGGAAAGAAAGTGTCCTAACCGATTGACTCACTCGCTCTTCAAACTCAGGGGAAAAAAACTGCTTAAAATAAGTATATATGTATTCGACAGTTTTTTTTGATAAATCAAATTTAAGGGGTTCATCGGGAGGGGTGAAATTCTGAAGAAAAAAAATTGAAAGAAAATGTCCTGATTGAAGTTGGAAACATGTCATTTTCGGGATATGTTCGTTGTATGTCAAAACCATACACTAAGGGAGGATTTTTGAATATTCAGGTTCTAAAGGGGTCTTAAGGGGGTTAAACCTGCATTTCATTGAATAACATTAGCTCACGAGTGGTTGCATTAGTGGATGTGATACTCGGCATATAAACTAATCATTAAAAATAAGCAGACATGTGTCTAAGGGTTTTTCGATGTGGTGTATTATTATGAGGTGAAAGGGGTGAAAATTGGGGATTGAAGGATTCCTAACGAAGCGTGTAGGCCTATCTCCTAAACGACATAGGCGAGAAATTTGAAACTCAGCGAGAAAAAAATCAGCTTAAAAAATAAGTAAATCGGTGATCCACCGTTTTCTTAAAAATTAATTTAAGGAGCCAATGGGGTGGGGTGAAATTCTGGGGGTGGGGGAAGGAGAGAAAGTGTCCTAACTGACTGACTAACTCACTCACTCATCAAAGTCAGGGGAAAAAGACAGCTTAATAAACAAGTTAATAGGTGTTCAAGCGTTTTTTCATCAATCCAATTTAAGGGGCCCATGGGGAGGGGTGAGATTCTGGTAAAAATAATTGAACGAAAATGTCCTGTCTGACTCACTCACTCATCACGCCCAGCGAAAACTATTAAAGTTAGAAACATGAAATTTTGGGAATATGTTCGCTGTATGTCGAAAACGTCAACTAATGAATGATTTTTTTATTCGGGTTTTAAAGAGGTGATAAGGGGGTAAACGTGCATTTCATTGAATAACGATATCTCATGAGTTGTTTCTTTGGGGATGTGATATTCGGTATAAAAGCTAATCATTAAAATAATCAGACATATGTCTAAGGGTTTATCGATGTGGTGTATATTATGAAGTGAAAGGGGTGAAAATTGGAGGTTGAGAGATTCTTAACGGAGCGTGTATCTCTTAAACGACATAGGCGAGAAGTTTGAAATTCGGCGGGAAAAAAACAGCTTAAAATATAAGTAAATAGGTGTTCGACCGTTTTTTCATACATCCAATTTAAGGGGCCCTTGGAGAGGGGTGAAATTCTGGGGGGAAAAACAGGAAAGAAAGTGTCCTAACTCACTCACTCATCAAACTCAGGGGGGAAGAACAGCTCAAAAATAAGTAAATAGGTATTCGGCCGTTTTTTTTTTCAAAAATCCAATTTAAGGGGTTCATGAGAGGGGTGAAATTCTGAAAAATAATTTAAAGAAAATGACCTGACTTACTCACTCACTCATCATCTCCCAGCCAAAATTATTGAAGTTAGAAACATGACATTAAGGGGCTATGTTCGTTGTATGTCGAAAACGTCCACTAAGGAAGGAATTTTGGATATTCAGTTTCTAAAGGGGTGTTAAGGGGGTAGACTTGCATTTAATTGAATAACAATATCTCCCGATTGGTTTCCTTTGGGATGGGATACTAGGTATATAAACTCATCATTAAGAATAAGAAAGCACAATCTGAGGGGTTTTCGATGTGGTGTATATTATGAGGTGTATGTGTGAAAAGTGAGTGTTGAAGGATCCTTAACGGAGCAAGTATCTCTTAAAAGACAGAGGCAAAAAGTAAGAATCTCAGGGAGAAAAATCAGATTGAAAAAGTAGTAAATAGGTGTTCGATCGTTTTTTCATAAATCCAATTTAAGGGGCTCATGGGGAGGGATGAAATTCTGGGGAAAGAAGTCCACTAAGGAAGGATTTTTGGATATTCACTCATCATCCCCCAACAATCCTATTGCAGTTAGAAACTTGAAATGTTGGGGATATGTTCGTTGTATGTCGAAAAAGTCCACTAAGGATGGATTTTTGGATATTCATATTCTGAAGGGGTGTTAAGGGGGGTTAAACTTGCATTTCATTGAATAACAATATCTCACGAGTTGTTTCATTTGGGGATGTGATATTCGGCATATAAACTAAGCATTCAAAATAAACAGACATATGTCTAAGGGTTTATCGATTCGGTGTATATTATGAGGTGAAAGGGGAGAAAATTGGGGGTTGAAGGATTCTTAACGGAGCGTGTACTGTATCTCTTATTCAACATAGGCGATAAGTTTGAAATTCAGCGGAAAAAGCAGCTTAAAAATAAGCAAATAGGTGTTCGACCATTTCTTCATAATTCCAATTTAAGGGGCCCATGGGGAGGAGTGAAATTCGAGGGGAAAAAACAGGAAAGAAAGTGTCCTAACTGATTGACTCACATACTCACTCATCAAATTCAGGGGGAAAGCAGCTTTTAATAAGTAAATAGGTGTTCGACCGTTTTTTTTCATAAATCCAATTTAAGGGGTTCATGGGGAGGGGCGAAATTCTCAAAAATAAATGAAAGAAAATGTCCTGACTGACTCACTCACTCATCATCGCCCAGCCAAAATTATTGAAGTTAGGAACATGAAATTTTGGGGATAAGTTCGTTGTATGTCGAAAACGTCCACTAAGGAAAGAGTTTTGTGTATTCAGGTTCTAAAGAGGTGTTAAGGGGGTAAACGTGCATTTCATTGAATAACAATATCTCATGAGTGGTTTAATTTGGAGATGTGATACTCGGCATATATACTAATCATTAAAAATAAGTTGACACATGTCTAATGGTTTTTCGATGTGGTGTATATTATGAGGTGAAAGGGATGAAAAGTGGGGGTTGAAAGATTCCTAACGGAGCGTGTATCTCTTAAACGACATAGGCGAGGATTTTGCTTTTCTCCGAGTTTCAATCAGCTTAAAAATAAATAAATAAATAAATAAATAAATAAATGAATAAATAATTAAAATAAGTAGGTGTTCGACCGTTTTTTTTTCATAAATCCAATTTAAGGGGCCTATGGGGAGTGGTGAAATTCTGGAAGAAAAACGTCCACTAAGGAAGGATTTTTGGATGTTCACTCTCATCGACCAATCAAAACTATTAAAGTTAGAAGAAGGGGATATGTTTGTTGTGTGTCGAAAAAGTCTACTAAGGAGGTATTTTTGGATATTCAGGTTCTAAAGGGGTGTTAACGGGTTTAAACCGGCATGTCATTGAATAGCAATATGACACGACTATGACGCGAGCGAAGCGAGGCAAAAAATGAGATGGTGTGTGTCTGTATATTACTCAATCACGCAAGAACCACTGGTCCGACTTACATGAATTTTACATGGAAGTAGCTGATTTACCTGGTTAACATATAGGCTACTTTTGATTTCAATACTTTGCACTATTTAATGATGGCGACCATTTTAGTGATGTCACGACACCCTTTGGTTTCAAACTTTCATATTTCCATTTCAAATAAAAAGTGAATGCTAAGAAATAGCAAACTTTTGATGGCATGTACGAGGTTTAAAATTACATTTTCTATCCGAAAGGTATCTCTAACGGTTAGCGAGTAAAACCTAAATTTGTGCTATAAAACACGGTCAACGCCGAACGGTGTAGTTGGACAAAATGTTCCATCCTTAATCTCCCTCTGCGCAGCACCTCGCCTATCCCCTGTTTTAACTGTCCCTTTCACATTTTAATTTATTTATGACGCGTAGCGAAGCACGGGTACTTCAGCTAGTATTTCATAAAATTGAATCCACACGTAGCCCATAAAATTATTTTTGCATATTCCTACTCATCTATCACCCCCAATTACAAATGTGCAAATATATATATATAAGCAGACCCGGCAGACGTTGTCCTGCCAATCAAAGAAAGTGTTGTAACTTTGTTTCTTGAAGTGCTTTTGGATACACAATATTTTTTTTCAATTTCTGTTAACTGCCTCTAAACTATCGTGAATTGAATTAACTAATTTAGAAACATTCGTTGGAGCGTGCACAACAACTCTCCAAAGTTTCATCACAAACGGATAAATGGCATTTAACGCATACGGGATTTGGTTTAAATGATTCGTGCGCTGTCACTCATTTGTTGAATCTACTCCTGCTCTACCAACTGTGAAATGGATTTACTAAGTTAGAAAGCTTCACGTAAGTGTACACAACAACTCATCAAAGTTTCATCGCAATCGATGAATAGTATATGAAATCATACAGGATTTTGTTGGAACGCTTCGCGCGTCGTCACTCATTTGTTACATCTACTCGTGCGCTACCAATATTGTAAAATGGATTTACCAAGTTGAACACCTTCCCTGGCGTGTACACAACAACTCATCAAAGTTTCATCGGAATCGGATGAATGACATATGAACGCATAAGTGATTTTCCTTAAACGATTCGCGTACCGTCACTCATTTGTTGAATCTACTCATGCGCTACCTATTGCAAAATAGATTTACTAAGACTGAAACCTTCTCTGGCGTGTACTCAATGATTCACCAAGGTTTGATCGCAATCGGATGAATGATATATGACCGCATACGGGACATTGTGGAAACGATTCGCGCACCGTCGCACATTTGTTGAATCTACTCGTGCGCTACTTATTAAAAACTGGATTTACTAAGACAAAAAACATTTCCTGGAGTGTACACAACAATTCACCAAAGTTGCATCGCAATCGGATAAATGGTATATAGACGCATACGGTACTTTGTTGAAATGATTCGCGTGCCGTCACACATTTGTTGAATCTACTCGTGCGCTACCAATTGTAAAATGGATTTATTAAGCCCGAAACCTTCCGTAGGGTGTACATAACATCTCACCCAAGTTTCATTGTAATCGGACGAATGGTGTTTGAACACATTTGGGACCTTATTGAAACGCTTCGCGCGTCGTCGCTCATTTGTTGAATCTACTCGTGCGAAACCACCTGTGAAATGGATTTACTAAGTTAGAAACCCTCACGTAAGTGTAGAGAACATCTCACCCAAGTTTCATTGCAATCGGATGAATGGTATATGAACGCATACGGGACTATGATTAAAAGTTCACGCGTCGTTGCTCATTTGTTGAATCTACTCGTGAGCTACCTATTATAAAATGGATTTACTCAGTTAGAAACCCTCACGTAAGTGAACACAACATCTCACCCATGTTTCATCGCTATCGGACGAATGGTATTTGAACGCATACGGGACTTCGTTGAAACGCTTCGCACGTCGCCGCTCATTTGTTGAATCTACTCGTGCGCAACCTCCTGTGAAATGGATTACTAAGTTGGAAGCCTTCACTTAAGTTTTCACAACAACTCATCAAAGTTTCATCTCAATCTATGAATGGAATATAAACTTATACGGGATTTTGTTGAAACGCTTCGCGCGTCGTCACTCATTTGTTGAATCTAGTCGTGCGCTACCTAATGTGAAATTGATTTACTAAGCCAGAAGCCTTCCCTGGAGTGTACACAACATCTCACCCAAGTATCATCGCTATCGGGCGAATAGTATTTGAACGCATACGGGACCTTTTTGAAACGCTTCGCGCGTCGTCGCTCATTTGTTGAATCTATTCGTGCGCTATCTATTGCAAAATGGATTTACTAAGCCAAACACCTTCCCCGGAGCTCACTCAACATATCACCCAAGTTTCATGGCAACCGGGTGAATGGTATATGAACGCATACGGGACTTTGAAACGCTCTAACGTGCAGAGACAAACAGTAGAATTCGACACCTTTGGTATAAAACACAACTTTTCGCCACGGGCGGAGTGCATGTAATGGCGGTAGTTGCACAGGTTGCGACCAGGTGGCTCTAACGTGCAGAGACAAATCGTCCAAAGACATCAGCTTTCACGAAGGCCAAAGCTAGTGGTTTCCATGACGACTGTTTTTGACTGTATATTGTGGTTCTAAAATTGTGTGTAAATTGTGGTTCTAAAATTGTGTTCATTCCACCTACCGGGTCAGATTGTGAATCTAAACCATACATGGACCCACCCTAATATACATACCAAATTCCATCAAAATCGGTTCTGTCGTTTAGGAGGAGTTCAGTCACATACACACGTGTCGAAGAATTATATATATAAAGATATTCCCCCATTCTTTTGCCCTATAAAGGGTTAAATATTAATTCAGAATTGATGTTAAATATCAGTGGAGACAATAAACATCCTTGTCTTACACCTCTTAGAATATCTACGCCTTCCGTGTACTCGTCACCTAACCTCACATAAGCAGATTGATTCCAGTACAAGTTGTCAAATATTCGTAAATCTTTATCATCTAAGCCAATCTTTTGTAAAATTTCTTACTATATCGAAATCCTTTTGGTAGTCAATAAAGCAGGCATACAGGTATATGTCGCAATTCACATCACGGTACCTTTGAAACAATACTTGAATTCTGAACAGTGCACACGTGTGCTGACTGCGTTTCTGAAACCATATTGTGTAGAAGAAACTTGTTCTTCACAGAGCTTGTATATTCTACGACGAATGATTTTCAGAAATACCTTCACTATAATTCATGAGACTGACTGTTCTGTACTCACTCCATAGCTTAGCTCCGAGATTTTAAACAGTGTGATAAATTCGGATTTAAGCCATTCTGGAGGAATGTTCCCAGAATTTTAGATGCCATTGAATACTGTAGTCAACCACTTCACATTATCTTTACTCAAAAGTTTTAAAAAAATCCACATTCACATCGTCAGGGCCAGTGGCTTTACCATCCTTCATGGCCTTTATCGCAGCTTGTACTTCTTCCACCAGAATGTGTAGTCCTGTTTCACCATTTATTTGAGGTGGTTACGGTAAAGTATCATAAAACAAGTGCTCTTATATCTCTGCCACGTAGCTTTAAACTCTCTTTGTCCAACAATTATGTTTCCTTCATTATCTACCATCCTATTTCCCTGTCTAGTTCTATACTTCCCTGGCACCTCTTTAACTTTCCGATGGAAATTCAAGCTGTCAAGTTTTAATTGTAACGTCTCTATTTCATTACATTTTTCTTGTATGTCCCTTTCCTTAGCTAATCTTATGTATTTTCTTATCTCCTTGTTGATGTCTTATATTCATCAGGATTACCCTTTGCTTTCCCCCACCTATCCATCGTTTTAAGAATCTCTTCAGTCATCCATGGTTTCTTTTTAGTAATATCTGAAACTAAGTGGTCCTTCATAGATTCAACGGTAGTAGTTAATTTCCCAATTTTCTCGTCTGTTCATAAGGCATCAGATAGGGATCTTAGTTCATTATTGAGCTGCACTTGTCATGGCTTACCAGAGGTTCATTTCGTATGGGCTATACGTATTCTAAAAAGCAACCAGGGCTGCCAAATGTTAACAAACACTATCTCAATTTTTTTACCCTAATATCAATATATCAGAAGGTATGCAAGCCAACAGCTCTAAAGTTTGCACACGTATAGTACCTGACATTCTAGATTAATTTGGAGTAACTATTATACGTTAGTGCTGCCAACATGATTCTAAGCGTGCTGATAGGTCCAATTTTAAAATACATGTAACTTCTATACTAACAAATGGATTTCATCCAAAATTGGCACAACAAGAGGTCATAATATTACATATTATTTCTGACCAACACATGCATGGCATTGTTACCAACATGCTTTTACGCACGCTGATAGATCCAATGTCAAACTACATGTAAGGTCCATGCTATTCATTGGACCTCAACCAAATTTCGTTTATTTCTTTTTTTATATATTTCAATGAGTGTTTTTGGCTGTTATAGACCGGTTGGAACCTTAGTCTGTGATTCTTCTCATAATTGTCGATACGTAGCCTGCCTCTGTTCATCTGGCATGGCTCTCCTATACCGAGGATTAGGTTCCTGGATCGTAAATTTAGCAGAGTTGATCCATCACTGGAATTTCTCTCTGCTGGATTTGACATCTTCAATTTGCAGACTCTGTGCTCAAATACCACTGTCAGTCGTTTTTGAAATGTTTTCCGTACTTTCCCATTTTCAACTCCAGGTAAATGACGGCACAGTACCATTTAGTAGGCCATAGCTGTTTCATTCTAATTCTTTGCCCAGTTTCATTAAATCCAGGAAGGGTATTCGGTCATAGAACCACCTGCTAAAGGAAAGTTCATCCAATTGAAAACGGGAATAATAAGGGATGTACTTTTATTATTATTATTATTATTATTATTATTAATATTATTATTACCATTGTACCATCATTAGGCTAGTTCGAACTTATGGTGCAGAAACATGCCGTTTAACAAAACAAGAAAAACACCAGTTACAGGATTTCGAAAATAAAGTGTATAGGAAAAAATAGACCATTTTTAGCCTATTTTCAATTTTGAAAAAATAGGCTTATGAGATCATCTTTTGTCCGTGTGTGTGTGCGTGTGCGTGTGTGTGTGTGTGTGTGTATGTGAGGTGTGTGTGTCTCTCCCCCTAATAAAATCTAAACGGCTGGAGCGATTTCAATGAAACTCGGTAAGTTCATAGCACTATACCCGGCGACCTCGACCGTGCCCTTCAAATTTTGTTACGTCTCTCCAATCCAACATGGCGGCTGTGCGAAATATTTCACTAGCATTCAATATCTCCGAAACTATTACCGATATCGCCCTAAAATTGTGTACGGTGATAAAGGGCACTACTAGAAGTTCACCTATGAGACTTTCAAAAACCTGGTGACTCCAAAACCAACATGGCGGTCAAGCGAATTTGAGACATTTAAATAGACTTTTCTCGCGATTTAACTATCCAAACATAATGAAACTTGGTACAGCAAATGTTTATAAACACTGTAATGCACTGGAGTCGAATTTAGTTCAATTGTTTACATAACCTCAAAATGGCGGCTGAGCGAAATATTTCACTGACATTCTATATCTCCGAAACTATTACAGATATCACCCTGCAATTTTGTACGGTGATAAAGGGTACTGATACAAGTTTACCTATATATATTTCATAAACCTGTAAAGTACAAAACGAACATAGCGACCAAGCGAATTTGAAATATTGTAGTAGACTTATATCGTAATTTAACTCTCTGAGCGCAGTGAAATGTGGTACAGTAAATTATTTTGCAGATTGTAATGCACTGCCATCTAATTTAATTCAATGGTTTACATAACCTCACGATGGCGGCTGAGCGAAATTTTAAAATAAAGTTTTTATTTCTTTTGTCGTAATCATGCAATCGAAGTGAAAGTTTGAATAATGAACCTAGGCAATAATTGTCCTTGAATGGTACATAACTATGGTCTATACATTTAACAATCCTAAATGGTGAGCTTCCGAAATATTTAGACGGTTCTCAATATCTATAAATCTTTTACAGCAATCAAACTTTTTTTTTATGTTCATAGAGACTATGACCATATGTTCACCTATAGGACTTTTAGTTAACTGGTGAGCACAAATCCAACATGGCGGCGACGCGAAGTATAAATATTTAAATGGACGTTTCTCGCGAATTAACTATCCGAGTGCCGTGAAACGTTGCACGTTAAATGCTTATACAAATGTTGATCCACTGGCATCTAATTTATTTCAATTGTTTGCATAATCACAAATGGCTGCTGTGCGTAATTTTAAAATCTCGTATTTACTTCTTGTGTTCTAATCATGCGATTGAAGTTTGAATACCACACGTACACAATAATCTTAATGTAATAGTACAAAAATAATAATCCAACCTGGCGACCATCTGAAATGTTTAGACGGTTCTCAATATCTACGAATCTGTTACAGCAATTAAACTGAAATTTTGTATGTTGATCGAGGCAATTAACATGAGCAGGATATATGAAATAGGCTGTTTAGTTCTTCACGGAACTACTTGTTTTACTTCGCATCTCAAAGCTAGAAAAGAAGATCAAATAGAGACATACACTCACTATCACAGCAAGCACCAATACTCAACATCCTTAACTCCAGAAGAGTTCAATGGTCTGGTCAATTACTAAGGAAGGGAGATGGCTGGATGATCTTAAAAATCTTTAAAGAAGAACCAAGAGAAAGAAGGCCAGTTGGAAGACCACGAAGTTCCTGGAAAAATGAAATCTCCAAACTTTTTTTAGACAACTGTATGTGGACAACTGGTAAGAAAGAACTTGCCCAAAACAGAGTTCAGTGGAGGCTTTCTGTGTTTAGGAGCTTCGGTGGCGTAGTCGGTAGCATGCTGAGCTTCTATGCCCAAGATAGCGGGTTCAAATCCGGCCGAAGCCGTCGGATTTTTTAAGAGCGTTAAAATCCCACAGTATGCCTTCCTTCGGAGGGGAAGTAAAGCCGGCGGTCCCATGTCATAGATTTATGGCATGTTAAAGAACCTTCCACTAATTGCACCTGTGTGAAGCTAAATTGGATAGGTTAAGAATGTAAACAACGCTCTTAGGTTTCTACGTTCGTTGCCAAGAGCCGACTGCGGTGGCGTCTAGTAGGTAAGTTCTGAACGGTGGCGCTTGGAACTATTTGAAAAATTCTAAGTTGCAGTACTTAAATTAAAAAAACAGTCATCACAATTAACACCGGTTATCAGACTGATTCTACACACACACAAAGTACACGGGGCTACATGACCGCGTTGTCGCAGCCCCTAAACTTAAGAACCAACCAACCAGGCTTTTTGTGAGATCGGCGGGGGATCTTCGTGTCCCATAGAAACCTTCTGAGTGAGTGAGTTCATCATTGCCATCATGATGGTCACAAATGTTGTACCATAGACTAATGTAAGCTGCCAATCAGTCGCCATATCGACTGGCTCCACGGTTATGCAACACAAAATTAAATAAATAAATAATAATGAAAACAAAAGGAAGTAGAAACAAATGGGGTTGATTTTAATGAATCACCAGATAACTATGTACCGTAGGCTACGGTATTATATCCGATTCAAAAAATGAGCATAAAGTTACAATTGGTTCATTAAATACTGCCCAATTGATAGGACACATACACCAATCCGGTAATTAAAATGAAAATAGTTCATTAGCGATCAGTGCTCTGTGACGGTGAAATAGTTTCATCGTTTCTTTATGCGCAGCACATTTGAATAGAACGTTGACATGTCATCCAATGTGAGTGCCTCTAGAACATTAGGTTAGGCCAAGACTCAATGACCCTTGCTCGTACTCTAGCCTATTTGCTTAAACTCTAGATTCGAGAAAAAGTAAAAAAAGAACTATATGGGATCTCGGAAATCGGGTGCACTAAGGATATTGATAGAAATGTTGATCCTTTGTCAATAACAGGATTGAACATCGATATTGTTCTGTCAGAATGGACTCAAATATCGAGCAGACTTTCCGTGTGCCTGCCTAGAAATGTCCCATCTACGATCCTACTATTCACAAATACAATTCAAAAAGCAGCTTGGACAATATTAAGAAGGGGGTTTGATTGTGATCAAGGAACTAACCTGGTGAGTGACTTAGCACAAGAGCTCCATGAGCAGGAACAACATCAAGAAGAACGCAATGAGCCAGTCAGTGGCATACAGCCGTATACACATCATAAAGATGGGTCACATACCAAGATCTTTGCAGATGAAAATAATGATGACGGCAATGGCTCAGTTCACTGGGACAAATCCAATGCTTAGAAATCTCTGTTTCGCGGGCTTATAGGCCGTGTTCTAAGGACATTTTGTTGTCCTGACGTTTCGCTGAAAACTGCGGTCAGCATGTTCACAGGTTACATTAAGCGAGGTAAAACGAGTAAACAAGTAACAGAGAAACCAAGATTCCTATTCCAATGCTTAGACCTGCCTTGCCTGGAGTGAATTCTTCTTGGAAGGTATCAAAGGTTTTAAATATCATGAATCAAGCCATCCTACCCAAACACTTGTTAGATGTGAATTGACTTAGAATCTCTTCACACTGTTTAGTACTGTGGAGCCGTCACAGTTATCGGACCTATGGGCATCCAACTGAGAGAGAGGAATAATTCCTGCGGTAAGAAATGTGCTCCTGTTACTCCTACGTGGGAGACGTATGATAGGCAAAATCGACAAATTGCGGACGGATATTGGCCGTTTGACTGAGTTTGTCAGAGGAACGCACACAAGATGACTGGTGAGACTCTGTAAGGCAATAATGATTCAGTCCAAAATCCACACCGTCCGATATGATCCAAACAAAAAATACGAACAGTGTTTGGATACACTCAAACAGAAACTTACGTTGGTAGCGAACAGAATTTCCAGAGCCAGTAGGAAACAAGACAGGACAACAACTCTTTAGTCAAAGACGAGAAGAAATCCTACAGATCACTGAGCGAAAACCATGTATCCTCAAATGTTCCTTATCCAACAAGAGAAGAAATTGAAGAGTTTTGGAGCAATCAGATATCCAAAGCCACTATCCAAACTCAGACTCCTATCGGGTTCAGGAAGTAACAAACATCTCTAAAGAATATCATGCGATGCAATATGATCCAATAACATCCACTGAATTTCCTTCCATCACTAAAGGTGTTCCTAACTGGAAAGCACCAGGTTTAGATCAGATACAGAATTACTGGTATAAGAACTTCTGGTGCGTATACGATCTTCTGTCTGCTCTGATGAATTAAGTTGTTGCTAATCCACAGAATATGCCAAATTTCCTTACACAAGGTGTAACATCTACTTCCAAAAGACCCACAAAATATGCAAGATCCTGTACAAAAAAACGCCCAATTACATGCCTACCTACGATGTATAAGATCATCACGTCCTGGCTTAGTAGGAGGATATATGCTCACTGTGAACAAAATAACATCCTAGAAATACAACAAAATGGATGCACGAAAGGGTCCAAAGGGTGTAACGAAATACTTATCATTGACTCAGTGGTTTCTAACCAGGCCTTTGCCAATAACAGAAATTTACTCACGGCATATATTGACTGCAAAAAGGCTATGATTCCGTGTCCCATGATTGGTTGGCCCATATTTTGTCAGTGTATAAGATTGATCATCAGATTTCATATTTCCTGGAACACGTCATGGCAACGTGGCGAACAGTAATGTGCCTTAGCACTACAAATGGTAGTATTGCAACCAGTATGATCCCAATCCACAAGGGAATATTCCAAGGAGATTCCTTGAGCCCATTACGGTTCTGTCTTGCGATGAAACCACTATCGAAACAACTTAAATCCAAAGAATATGGCTTTAGTATCGAGAAGAACTCCAGGGATCTCGCCAAGCTCAACCATCTCCTGTATATGGATGACCTAAAGCTATATGCTGCCACCAGAGCACAGCTAGAGTTTATGTTTAAGATAGTGGAAACCTTCTCGCTGGATGTGAAAATGGAATTCGGGAAGGACAAATGTAAAACGCTGAACGTTATGAAAGGCAAGTTGCAGGAAGGTGTATGTGAAACAGCTCAGGGCCAGCAGATTGCAACAATGCTCACTAACGAGAAAGTTTACGCCACAGTACAACATACTTATCGTTTGTACAGACTAAAGTCACTTCACCGAATACACGACTTATCCAGCTACCTGGTTGTTCAGAAGAGGGGTCTGGTTCATACACAAGTCAAATGAAGATCAATCTGGATCAGTCTGTAACTCATTTTGTCTCAAACAAGATTCCTTACACCCTTTATGGTTCTGTCTTGCGATGAAACCACTATCGAAACAACTTAAATCAACAGAATATGGCTTTAATATGAAGAAGAACTCCAGGGATATCGCCAAGCTCAACCATCTCCTGTATATGGATGGTTCTTTCTCGCAGTGAGGGTAAAATAAGCTATATGCGACCTTTCTGCGACAATTTAAATGTTTTCCCTATCTTTTTCATATAAAAAGTTGTTTGTCACAGGCAAGGTAAGCATATCTAAAGAAAAGGAATATGTTAACATCAAGTATAGATTTATGTATTAAAAAGCCATTTTTGAAAGTCTTTGTCTGGAGCGTGGCGCTAGACTGTTGGTTCAGGAGAAAAGAGGAGCATAGCGTGGTATTACAGGAGAATGATGGGTGGATAGAGTAACAAATGATGAGGTATTAAGAGCGAACACACAGCTTAAGGAGCGAAAACAATAATAATATTATTTATTATGACTGTGCCTGACTTGTACGACAATTATATTCATTTCCAAGGAAACACACACTAAACTTTCAAAATTCAAATTGCCATTATTTTTATCCATTTTTCCATATTTGGTCTTTGCTTTGTGCTGATCATCAACGTTCCACCTGATATCTCCCATATTTATGGGAATGTCTCGACGTTTATTATTTTAAAGTGATGTTAAACCATCAGCTTTAAAAAAAATCGAATTTACCCTCCAGGTTGGTGGCTCCTACGGACACAGCGAGGAAACTCACCTCTACCGCCTCTACGGGCAGTGTCCTAGAGCTGGGAACATCTGATCGGAGTGGATACAACTGGGGAGGTGTGACCAGCACCGCGCCCAGGCGGCCTCACCTGCAAAGCGAACAGGAGCCTCATGAGGCTAGGGAGGGGAAGATTGGGAGGGATAGGCAAGGAAGAGGGAAGGAGGCGGCCGTGGCCTTACAGTAGGTACTGTGCCCTTATTTATCAGTGATGTGACAGCCAGAATCCCAAGATGATGATGGATCGATGCAATCGGCATTACCCCGGCTAAAAATACTTACCAATCCAACTAGCACATCACACAGGGTGAATATATCAACTAATAAACACTATGGTCCATCCTCAACAGGATCAAAAGCAAAAACAACAAAAGTAGAGCTCGAGAACTCTCCTAATCTCGGGTAACATAGGAATATGAAATGGGTAAAATAGGCATCTAGCTTCAGTATATTGTCCATAGTATTTATTCTAACCTCTCACTATGATAAATCATAACGAAAAGTTATATAAAACGTAACAAGCATACGTAAAGACGTGCCTGCAATTTATTCAAAAAGTAGCAGCATTTGTATAAACAGACTCTGATTACAACATAAATTTTTAACATCATCTATTGTTGAGCAATAAGCTTCAATTTCGACACTGATTGTGTCTAATCTCAAAATAAAAATTATATCAGCATCAACATACTGTATTCTAGGCCTTCAGGATCATTGATAAAAATATCGTTAATGATGTTAAATACGATGAAATGAAATTAATAGCGATGGCCCGTCGCTCTTACAATCCCAATGTTTTAATCTATACATCCAGATCCTGAATCCTGTCTAACTATACCTTAATAAATAGATAGAACGTGAATATTGAATAACATAAAAATACTATGTACATTATCAACACTCCTAAACATCATCTACCATTAATGTTTATCGTCTCCTGTCATTCTAGCGGTATTATGCTATGACAAATACTTTACATAATTTTCCACCAACAATCTTGTTTATATCTGGTTATATCGTCGCAATATGGTTCAATAGTCCATTCAATAAAGCTTAGACCATAGTTACAGAACATCCTCCTAGTCTTCTTAAGATTAATATCAATAGCCTACTAATAATAAATAAAACCTTTACAACATACCAGGAACCTATATTTGTGGCGCACACTGTACCTGCCACTTTCCAAAACAGCTGATAACGCTTGCTCGCGAACAATGGCGTACTAACATTCACTTTCCTCGCCAACATAATTTCAAATTTCTACCTGCATATACAACGCTTACCTCAGGACTACATAGGCTATCCTTTCTTATAGGCTTCTTTAACTTAATGCAATAGCATTGGCCTGTGAGTCATGCCCGCCCAATGACCTACATCGTAGCTTCATCAACATAAAAATACCAGCTGGCTTCCAATAAAATCCTACGTTGCTCAAGTGTTCCTAATAATCCACTGGCATCGTTCTAATTATTGTTAATAATTCATAGCATCTCCTCTAAATTATCACAGCTTTCTCTTAAATTCACAGCAAACGTTACATTCCTATAATAATTCTGTTCCAAAAACATTGAACCTTGTTTCACAAAATATTTTACCATAATAGGAATAAATCCTTAAATTCAATTCTCACATCATCATGAAATCGTAATAGTGACCACTCCTTAAGTTTCATATTACTTTCAACAATCTCAAGTGTTCTTCAAAGAAAATCAACAGCTGATTTCATAAAACATCTGATAATCCATCAGTCTAAATCCAAATATTTCAAATCCAAAATTCAATGAAAAATATTTAATATCGGAGAATGTCAAATCCGATCAAAAATAAACTTTTAAAATTCAAAATCCTAAATCCTAATCCTAGGATCCAAAATCCTTAATCCTTGAAATAGGATTTCTCAAATCCCTAATAATTCGTAAAGAAAATAATTTCGACCTTCAGTTAAAACCACAATCTTAAATTGTCAAAACTCCTTAATATGAAAATCATTAATGAAGATCCATTACGAAAATAATCCTTAATCCTAGGATCCAAATCCTTCGTTGCCTAACATCATCCTCGAAGATCCTTAATCCTCGTCGTGAAAATCTATCTTACGAAAATCTTCCTTTTAAAAATCGATGTCGTTTGTGAAAATCGTTATCTTTGAGAAAATCTTCCATGAAAATCGTTATTGTGAAAATAAATCATTCCAGATGAATGAAATTTCTACTTCCAAAATCCATAAATAAGAACTCGAATCGTTCTTCTGTATGATCACTCAATTCCATATGACAAAAGTGTCAATCTCCAATCAAATAAGCATTAACTTCTAACAACATCCATCCTGGATGATAATAATGAATTTCCAAATCGACGTTCTGAACAGACTAGAATACAGTAACATTTCACAATATAAATTTGTCATTCTAGGCTTGCTTCAAACATTACTCAACCACAGAACTGGTAATATTTATAGGACGTTTCATCTTACTTTGTGTAGGCTTCAAGTAGGTCCAACGATGAACTTTGCGTATTGCACTACGCTTGAAGTTTGTTCTGCTAGCCTCCTCCTGTGTTCGACTCCGACGATCCTGATTTCCTCCCGGTCCCGCGCTGGCTCGCTTCGCCCAGCCCGTTGAGTCCCCTCGCCACAGCTCCCAGGTGCTACTCCCGGCAGCATCGCTCGCCCTCCCAGGATCTCACTCGCGATCCTGGATCCCTCGGTTCGAATTCCGGCAAATGCCGTGATGGTACTGTACCCGAATTCGTAATATGAGCGATTAGAGACTCAAGCGAAAATTTTAACCATAGAGTTTTGATAGTTAGTGAAGGCTAGAAAGTGGTCATAAAGCCAGTTTAAGGACGAGGAACAGTGGAGAAAAGGTGTTGTCCAATGAGAAGATGGCTGGGTATTGAGGCGACCAGGAGAAAGAATGGATATGATTGGATACCCTGGAAAATAGACTACCTGCTCAACAGATATTGGTGTACATGAGTGAAGGCGTGAAAATCTATCTTACGAAATCTTCGTTTTGAAAATCGATGTCGTTGTGAAAATCGTTATCTTTGTGAAAATCCTCCATGAAAATCGTTATTGTGAACATAAATCATCATTCCAGACAAATGAAATTTCTACTTCAAAAATCCATAAATAAGAAGGCTTTTGCTTGACCCTTGAACTTCTTCCCGTTGAATTCTTCTGTTCTTTGCCTCTGGAAGTTCTCGTCGTTCCCGTCCATATTTATAGATGTTATAGTGTTCAGTTCCATATTAAATTGTAGCTTTCTTCTTTCTAAATTTCCAAGACAACATCATGTCTCTGCTTCAGTAAATCGAAATATATCACTGTTCAGTATTCTTGGTACCATAATTTAGACTACCTTTCCCGCTGCATGTTTAGCACGAATCCATCTCCACTGTTGCCAAATTACATGTCCCTCTTAACCATTTTTCTACAAAATTCTCCATGATCATGATAAATACTCAGTATGAAAAATACTTCAAACTCACACGTTCTTTCACGTGAAATGTTACAATGTTCAATTCAATACACACACTCAGTTTCTTTGTACAACGCACTCTCGTCAATTTAATTCTTTCCAATATATATTCAACCGCACTCCACGATACGATACGGATTTCTTTGTCATGCAATCGACAATCTTATTCTGCACATAAATATCCCAAAATGCTCTCAACATTTACCCAATTTCTTGTACGTAAATCACTTTATTAATTACATGTGAATTTACTTTCATTTATGACGGTTTCTACGCTTTTCTTAGCACTTTTCTTGGTTGCGCAAAATGTCTATGTTCGTCGCGGAGCACACGTCCGATACATCTTCACTCGTTGAAGGACGCAATATTAGTCAATGCACAATGGCCACTCTCGCTCCCTTCTTCCCTCTAGAAAAACGAGGCAGACACGTTTTCGCGCGTGACAATTGCGCGGATTTGCTTATAATGAATTTCCAGCAAAATTGAGCAAATCTCTTAATGAATATCATCCTGGTAATTCGTTATTTAAATTATTCTAATTTTCTCAGGCCTGAAATATGCTATATACGTCCTAATTAGCATAATTGATTAATCTTTTAATTTCTTCGGCAATTTGTCCATTAGTTCCGGTAATCACGTGATCGCGGCATAGCAACAAGCTTTCACTCATGGACACCAATATCTGTAGAGCGGGTAGTTTATTTTCCTGGGTATCCAATCATATCCATTCTTTCTCCTTGTCGCCTCAATACCCAGCCATCTATTTTCTCATTGGACAACACCTTTTCTTCACTGTTCCTCGTCTCTAAACTGGCTTTATGACCACTTTCCAGCCTTCACTAACTTTCAAAACTCTATGGTTAAAATATTCGCATGAGTCTCAAATCGCTCATATTACGAATTCGGGTACAGTACTGTCCCCGTATATTCTAGAGGCGGCCTGTTGGATATCCGAAGCAACAGCTGGATTCGTAGACCCTGACAGCTCTGGCGCAAAATACTAGTCAAGGATCTACCTCCAACTAGACCCTCGCGAATATACGTGGCGGAAATTACGACACAACTCTGAATTACATGAAAAATACACTCAGCTCTCAGTAGAACACCTACCTTTATTCTCGGGGATCTCGTGGTCAGCCTTTGGACCTATAATGGTTTTCACAGTTGCATCTCCTTATAACTAAAATAAATCATGACGACGCGGCTTCTAATAAAACTAAACGATTTAATAACAAAAGATGTAAAGTACGGCTAAACATTCATACAATAAAATAAAAACACACTCCCATTCTCTCATCTTTACATTCACGCCACTGATAGAACTGCGTTCTATGAACGCTATGATAACATTTGGGGTAGCTTGTGTCAACACATCAAGCTGTACAACAATTAAACACCCCTGTGTATTTACATTCCTTTGGCGCGTTCCAATGAACATCTGGGCGCTAAGTGCGCGCGACATTCGCCTCACGTCCGGTGACATAACATAACCCGTTACATTCCCAGTGCTAGCTTAAAAAGCTGCAAGCCTGCCGTGCGGTTCGCAAAAACTCTCTCCATTTGTGCTGCCTAGCCGTAGCCTTGGCTAGAAACGAGTTTTAATCAACCCCTCGCTATTCCATCCTGGCCCACAAATGCACATCTCCATTACAATAAAAGCTGTGAGAAATAAAACAGATTCACGTCAGACAAATACGTGAACTGTACGCACATCCTACATGCTATTAACATGAAACTTCTATACACACTTCCATTCATACTCTCGCATTGTGACATCCCAATGGAGTACATTTCATTCGCACTGAACAAGAAACAAACCACATCCAGTCACATACTCATTCATACTTTAACGACTGCGTTAACCAAACTATAAACTTCCTATGCCTAACATTTTATAAACTCGATTGACAAATAAAGAAAATTAACAGTAAATGAATTTACAATGACGCTTATAGCATCAGCTATAATCCTTTCAAAATATGTTGCGTCTATATACACTTGAGCCAGAGCTCCGATATGACAGTTATGTCAAATACAGTGAACTGTGATCCTTAAAATCTTCTACATCTCCAGAAATAACCACCACCAATCTCTCCTCTCTGATCTGGTGTCAAAATAGTTTTAAATACATTCAACCACTCAAGGTGAAACATATGTCGTTACATATTTGGGTTTAATAATCTCGATAAGAGTATAACATAACAGATGTCATTATCTATTTCCCGTTTCAATTTCAACCGTGACCCTTCATGTCCTCTCTAATCCAGAGTCGTGTATACAAAATAAGGGGTACTCTCTACTCACACCTTTGTGCCTTGCCAAACCTTTGTCATGCCCACGCAATGACTGTACTATAAAATTCGGAAAATACCCTCGAAAACTCTCGTATGCCAACTACATACGGAATTCATACATAAAAACCACTATCAAAGGGTTATCACATTCAATTCTTTCAAACCTGCATTCCTTAAAAAGGGCATAATTCCTCAGCGTTGTCACTACAATCGCTGGTGTCGTGAATAATAACAACAATTGTAAAATCATTAATTTATACATCATAACGACCTTTGGACTTTACGATACTATCCTCCTCACTTATTACTCTTGAAACGTTACTCTGATAAATATGAACTGTCGTGCATACATTTAATAAAAGTACTGCATCTCATCTTCATACTTCTGGGTTCGATTTTATCGAAGAAGGAATATTATGTCTACAACGTGACATGATATTACTCCTCGTAAATATTTAATCACAAAATTATATCTGTGTGTCCAACAAGAATCGATCACGACGAGGATGTCAAACGATAACTACCCTAACGTCAGATGATAATAAATCATGCAAGAAGATTCTAGCTTCATATAAATTTAAATGATTGAAAGTTCATAGCTTTCTTCAATAAAACATACGATTAGTCATATTCGTATTCTCTCCATTCTGAACGAATGTCTATGAGTTCTAACGATAATAATCGTTTCCACGTTAAATGTTTCTTTTCCACAAGATGTCATGATATTTCACAATATATCACTACCAAGATATTCTTCTCTTGACGTTTCTTCTCGACGGATAAAATTCCCAAATCAAACTAATAAAAATTAATTTAATGGGTAACATAGACGAAAATGTATATCACCTGAATTCAGAATGAATTCATAAACGTCGAAAATAAATTACTGTTCCTTAAAGGAAATGACAAAAGCTTGTTCCTCGAACAAGTAAAATAATCTCAGTTCAGAAACTGGATTCCTAACAAACGAAGCTAAAAGCGTCGCAAGACGATCACTACAATAAATTTCGAAGAATAAAAAGACTATACAAGGAGTGCATAAATATTGTGTCGAAATATGGATAAAGGATTTGCTCAGCAAATGTCACTACAAGCTCTAACTACAAGGTTAGTGAACACTGCTACCTGGTCTCGAAGTCTAGAAGATCAAGATAGAGTATTATAGAACACTCAGTTAATACTTCTCCCAGAGATCTGGGCTGGATCCTAGCTCGTCTCAAATAACTCGTGAACTCAGGAAAGGAAAGAATTCCCCTACTGGTAAACAGCAAGCTCCGACCGGGATTGAACTGCGGGTCTCCAATCATCATCTTCTTTGTGACCGGGATAACCCTGGACCTCTTGATAATCTTGATGTGTCTTCTTTCTCCGTCACAGCACAGTCTCATCGTACCAGAGAGTAGCGTCGAAAGTTCGGCTTTCAACTTCGAAAGGCATTCGAAAAGAAAATCATATACCTCACTCGCATAACGAACATTCATGTAGATGGAATATGAACATCGTTCCGTAGTCGCTGATGTTAATGTTGAGTTCCCGTTTGACAAGAATGCACTAGAATAGAGTTGTACATCCAGTCTCATGATCGCTCACTTAGTAGTCATTCCTGAAGAGTCTCCTCTAACGAAGCTCCATCGTTGACCATATTGCTTCTATCTGCCTATACTCCTGGCGCACATATTAATTTAGTCCGTCATAATCTTCATAATAGTAGACTTAATACTGTTCTTCAATATGGAATACATCTCCATCCTATGTGTTGTAATACAGTTCCACAATAGCAATGCTAACATACACCCGTACTCACTTGCGGCTGCTGCATGCGCTGTAGTCGCTCGAACAAAAGTGTCTTAACGCGCTGGAAAGAAACACTTTTCTCACGCTTCACAAAACTGCTTATAATTGCTGAAATACTTTCCTCAAACTTCTGAAAGTTCGTAATATACAATATCTGATAGCAAGCTACAATTTGTAGTTGAAATAATGTCTCTGAATCCGATCAGACCGAAGTGATTGCGGCATATAAGTTCATCGCAACTTCACTTAGTTTCAAGGCGCGGTAATCACCTAACTCTACCCTCGCTTATGCCTTGTCTCCACGAGTCACCTTCTACAAGCTCGGTGAAACACTCGGAACTCCTCTCTCTTCCAGTAACACACGTCTGACCTCTCGGACATTCAGATAATTAAGATCCTCGATGCTTGGCATCTCCCCTCCAAGTCTACCGATTCTGGCCGCCCATTTGAGTTCCCTCTCAAATTCGCGCGGGCTCTAGCAAATCGCTTATTCCATCCAATAGCGACCTGCTATTGGCTTATAAAATATATTCTTCTCTCTTCCAATATATAATTCACTCTCTAGGGGCTTAAATAAATTAAATATCCATAAAATTTAGTTGCTGGAACTCCCGTCTTCTCTAAAACTTCTTCCTAATGGCTGTAAGCTCATATCCGATGGGATAATTTATAACAATATTTAAACAATTCCTGGGAATATTCGCTGTTGCTAGGTTGATTCTAAGCTTCTGGAAACTTCCATTGCGCAATACAATCACGTGACGGAATTTCCCTCCTGTTCAACGTCGCCTCACGCCTGGTTTCTGCCAAGTTCCAGCCATCATATTCCTTGGTTAAATTTTATCATGGGCTTCGAAGTAATACTATTATTCCCGTTTTCATCCATTATAATTCACTTTACGGGGGCAGTACTGTCCCCGTTATCAGGATAGTAGGCTGTCAGATATCCTCCCCCTCAATCGGATTGCCAATAATCAAACGCACCGGCACAGCTACATCAATGAAAATGGCACTGACAGATACTATCGAGATTAGAGCACAATAGTTAACAAGAAAATTATTGTGGAACACACCAAAATATACGGGGGTTCATACTTACCTTTTAATTACCTCTTAAATTTATCTCGGGGACTGGGTTGTCAACTGGATCACTTAAAGCATGCCCTCACAATAACCTCCACCATGATATTTAAAATGAACCAAAACGAAGACGAGAAACTTTAAACTGCACAATAATTTATTTCACATAAAGAATGAATTTAACAAAAATAAAACAACAAAATCCACGTGGCAATCAGAAGCCATCGACCACATAACCATGTCCTCCTGTCGGACTTGTATACTCTACATACAATGTTTCAGCCTTCTCAAGCTCAAAATAACGTAATTATAATAATGCACTTGGAATGGAAACGGGATTTGGGACGAGACACATATAGCAATTGTTTTGCGTGTTTATACACTTCACATTTTATTTATAGCCATAAGGCTATTATGTAAACGTCCTTGGCCTCTATCATACAGTTGTCCGGGCCAGCTGCAATGCACCTGCATCGTCAAAGTGGACTCACCTGTCGGTTCAACCCTAGCATAAGCGAGTTACATCAGAGCTTAATTCTCCTTTCAAAACACGTTAAATGTCCACTTCTCAACTTAAATATTATCACGCAAATGTTTTAAATGCTCCATTCAAACACCAGTGGAATACTCTAATACTCCCAAATCATGTTTAATTGTTCAATCCACTTGCTTAATTAGCGTTGTTTAGAGTATAAAAACAAAACTCCAAATGTTTATAACAAAAGTTCATTAATTATTTATAACAATAATAAATTGTTTATAACAATGTCAGACGACAATTAAAAATTTTATACACGCCTCTATTAATCCCTTTCATTACAAATTGTTATCAAAGATATTTACAAAATTATTTACAATATTAATATTGTTTATATTATTTATACAAGAAATACATTAAACCACACGTTTATCCGGTTGATAATTACTCAAATTGTGTTGATATAATCGACCAATGAAGGTTAGTTATATTTAACTGTCAAATTCAGGTTTAATAAGGTTTAATAATTATTATAATATTTGTGACGGTAACCTCCATTCAAAATCTTCATCTCAAATTATTTAACACTCTTGTTAACTTTAACAGTATCTTCACATGAATAACTTTCAAAGAACCAGGACAATACATTCAGCGGAAAAATAATTCGCTCAAAACGCACAAAATTGCTCAACAATAGGCCCAGAATTCATCATATATCTTCATATATATGGCATCAAAATCTTCCAAATTACATACAAAAACCTCCACTCATAAATTCAACAACTTCATTTATTACTGTGGGAACCTCCTTCATTATTCAAGGGCATTACTCATCAGCGACTTTTACAGGTCCACTGAACTAACGATTATACATCCATTGTTCCTCTTCAAAAATTCTTATATTCATCAATTGTATTAATGACTATTATTATTTAACCTTCGTGGGTTTCATTCATGAATCGATATGAAGTAAAAATTTGCCAATCACAAATAAATTTAATAGCAAATACGATTAGACACTCCTCACTGGTCTATCAAAATTGAGATTAATATCTTCAAAGTAACGCAGTATAAAAATACTATCTTCAATCAAAGTTCATCTAAACTGCATAAATAGTCGAATAGAATACAATTAGACTGTGGAATGCAAACATTATTGTTCCAATCTAGAATTGAGAAAAACTCCTATCAAAAGTTCATTACTATAGTGTATTCAATAAATCGTAATCAAAGTTCATATTCATAAAATTGTCTATAATGCAATGATAAATGTCTATGTTGCAATCATGTTCATAAGACGACTAGTATTTCAAAGATCGTCGATAACGTATTAGATTTTAACGCTCTAAAATCATTTAATCATTCTTCTTTCTTGAGGATGACAGAAAATTGGTCAAAGTAATTTACTGAATAGAATTACTTTAATAAATTGACACGCTGTCTGACTTCAAATCTGCCATAGAAATTCGTTAACTTTACAGTCAAATCGTGACTACAAAAATATGCAAATTACTGAAAGAATCTAAATTATCAGTCTCAACTGATCCAAAATTATTTAACTATGCCAACGACATAACAATGTCTCAACAAATCGTAGAAAATGGCATAAATCATCGAAGTGTACTGAGTACAGAAATGTCAAGCAAGAAAATGGGGCAAAAATAGGACAAAAAATATGGGAAAAAGGTTGCTCAGATATCGCTACGTGACTCAAATAATACAAGAAACGTTCACGACTACCTTATCTGTTGATTGAAGTTCTAGAGGAAAGTTTTCAAAGAAAACTGTTGTTGGTTCCATTTCACCAGCGTGAAGATGTGCTCCGACCTCGAACCTGGAATCAGCGTCCTCGGAGAATCGAACTGCTTCCTTCTCCGGAAATTGCACTGCTCCATGTATACGAAAGACATCCTTCTGGCAAAACTCTTCTTTATGAGCCGGGTCCTCCCTGGCCTCTCTTGAAAGTTCCCTGAAGTTCCAGTCGTAATTCGCCATGAAGTTTATTGCAGTTATTTCCGCAGAAATATTCATAATCGTGGAGTATGATGATATTTCCACAGTCATTTGATATAATTCAGCGATGGATTCACGATGCATGAGTGTAGTTGGATGTTCACTACATGCTCACTTTTGTAGAATGACGATTAACGAAGTTCCATGCTGTTACTTCACTCCATCGATATATGTCCCAATTGCATTAAAGCCTTAGCCTTCCATCTCAACTTCTGTTATAATCATTGAAAGCACTGCAAGATTATAATATTCCATAGTAAAATGTATCGTTGTAACACCAAACGTATTCTCCAATATCACGGTTGCGATGCACGTGTCAGCCGTAGTGTATAATGTGGAATTTTAAAAGTGCTTCTCAGGTGGCGAGAAAATCACTTTTGTCTGCAGCCTTAAAATGCCAATATCTTTCAAAGTATAACTGTGAAATTGTTCAAATCTTCTACACACCTCAATGTTGTACTGCCCAATTGAATTATAATAAAGGCAGAAGTTAACTCTTTATATCTTATCTGGTAGAAACGTTAATGTGAGCGTTACAACTTCACCTAGTTTCGAACAGCGTAAAATGGAACTGCTCCGTGTTCGTTCGATGCGCCGGGCTTTAACCACACGCTAAAGACAACTTGCTTCACTTATTCACTCGAAAATGACTCTATGACATCTGAAATATATATGCGGTATCAGACATCAGATATGACGATATGAGAGATATGAGAGCTCCTCTATCCTGTGCACGACCTTTTATCAACTTCTTAAGGGGCGTATCCATCCCTTCCATAGTTCGTTCCTCCGTCATTGCTAGAAGTTTTAACTTTGGCTATACTTGACGGATTTTCGAATTTCAAAAACTCAAAATTAATTTCTTCAAAATTCCAAATCAATGCCATAACTGAAAATAGTTTTCCACAAATCTGCATGCCAAAAGTAATTAAATATCGTAGTTTCAGCAATCTCCGTCTTCCTTCCAAACTATCGTCATTGGTTCGAGTCCCTCCTCCAATAGCGTAACTTCTTCCTAAGCACAATACCTTGTTTCCAGCGACTGCGTCGTAAATCTCAGATCTTTCTCGAACAAAATCATGACGTCACCAAGAATCTCAGCTCAACCAGCCTACTTGCATGAATTCTACGTCATCCGTGCCTACGTCATGAATATCCACGTCACAACTATGACAGCCATAACTTTATTCATATTTGCCAATACAGCCATCGTGGTCTCAATATAATTCAATTTACGGGGGCATTCTCCCTTCACCACGTTTTAAAAACAGTTGCAAATTGTTTTTAAACTCTGTGTTATAAATTTCTCAATTCACTTGAACACGAAATTGAATTATTATTCTACTCTTGTATGATATTTCTACTATGTTCCTTAATCATAAGTCTCTTCTTCTCTGGGTTGTGTGTGGCTAATGCATTCTCTCCTCTCTACTGTCTCTTCTGTCCTGAATTTCTGTTTTCTAAGTTCTGCTGACTTGTAGAAGTACCAGGATCGATCACTACATCCTGTCTTTTCTTTTGGTTTTCAGCTTCCTTTTCTCGTAATTCCTTCAGATATTGCTGACTTTCTTTCTCTCTTTCTTGATACTTGTCGGGTGTCATAACCTGAGCTTGAGAATTCTGATTCTGATTCTGGTACTGGTTATTTCTATTGTAGTTTCTATTATAACCATTGTTATAGTATCTACCTCTTCCGTTGTTATAATTCCCTCTATTATTATTCCAGCCTCGTCTTTGCTGATATGGACGGTAACCTTGTGATCTGTTGTTGCGGAAATAATTGAGTCGTCTAGTATCAAAATCGGCCAAGTCACTGAAGGCATATTTTTCAGTATGGATGAAAAACCTCTAGAGACAAAGCAATGTTGGTCACAAAAGATTTTATTGCATAGTTATATCCATAATGGTTTAATATTTAAGTTCTGCTATTTTGAGAAATCTGATTCATAATGAACCCTTCTTTTTTGCTAATATTAATTTTGACTTGGCCGTTTTTGTTGCAATTTGGTATAATTTTAGTCCTTTTTTGTAAAACTTTTCTTTTTAAATTCCAAATTCCAGTGAAAAAAGGCAATTAAATTAAAATAAATTGACATTTTAATTACCTGTTTTATTGCAATAAAAACGAAAGCATTCTGCTTAAATTGGATAGTAGCCTAATATATGAAGATGAACATCAGAAAGCTGAGGAGAATACAATATAGGTATTATATCATTAAAAGTTAGTAGTTCACTAGATCTTGAACAGAGTAAAATGGGTCACTATGTTAATAGAATCATTATTAAAATAGGAACAATATACACGTTACACTACACAATAATGACAAAATACGAGCACACAGGAAATACGATTGCTTTCGCGCCAAAGCGGTAAGAAGCCCGCGAATACGGAAGTCAGTGTTGCAAACGAACAAAATACAAATTATTATGACTTCGAAGGGTATACAATATAAGGAACAATGTTGCCTACTGATATCACATTCATGCGTAATCTAACAACGCTAGATTCCAGACAATAATGCTGTGACATGAAGATTGCTACTCGTTCTTTGACATGGCCGTTTTTGAAAGCACTGCCTGCATGACTTGGCCCATTCTGTTGCACGACCAAGAATTCAGTGCTGTGTAACATTAAGACATGGACGATTTTGAAGCATATTCTTGTTTCGCCTGATAGTGCTGTACTTCTACTTCAAATTGATAACCATAACTCATTTTCGCAAATTTTGTGACTTGGCCGGTTTTGATACTAGACGACTCAATTATTCCTGTGAGGACCTACATTTTCAGTTTTTTCTTCATCAGGCTTATCAGTTTGCTGCACTTGATCCATGTAGACCGTATTAACGTCTTTGAATTCGTGCCTCTGACCTTTTTGTACCAAATTTGGCATTGGACTCGTGTAGTCAAGCCTTCTCAATAATTCGTCCATACTGGTCAAATCTCTGATATTTGACGATATGATCAGTCTTCTTACCTCCACAGGCAGCATACGTGAAATCGCATCTATCAACTGCTCTGTTGACAATGGGGGTTGCAAAAATCTCAAGCGTGATAGCTGACTCGTGAAGAAATCAGCGTGCCGTGTTGGAAGAGTACCTGAATACTTCCTCGAGTATACCTCAGCTCTTAGTGAATTCTGAGCTTCTATTGACCAGAATCGTTTTATCAGTGCCTCTGCAAATTCGTCAAAATTGCTGAAAGTGTACCTAAATGCTCTAAACCCCTCAAGGGGTCCTCCAGCTAGAAATCTTTCAACGATTCTCATCTCTCTCTGTCTAGAAATGTGGGCTTCTATGAAATAGTCTTTAAGATTCCTGATATATTCGATCGGTGTGAGACTATCAGTGTTGCTAAATTTTTGAAGTTTGTCTTCAAAATTCCGGATGACTGTCACATTTCTCGGATATGAATCCATATAATGTTTCCCACTATCACGATACTTCCATTCAGGTTCAATATTCGTATCCTCTTCTTCTTCCCTGAATCTGGATATACGTTCCTCAGGACTAATATCTCTCTCTTCTGTAGCGAGGTTACATCTTCTCACGTAATTTCTATCCTCTTCACCAGTCAATCCTTCAATATCCTTGTCTGTGATTTCCGTGATGACTTTCCTAATCAACTCTTCCTTATAGGTTTCCATCATGCTAGCTTCTCCTAGTTTCAAATTCTGCAGTGTGCTCGTAGTTTCATTAACATCAGAGACAACCTTATGAATCTGTTCCTCTAACGCAGTTTTTAATGCTTGCACGTCCTGACCTATTTGAGTTCTATCCTCTACCTGCTTTTCGGATAGCGAATCCATCCTTACATTCAAGTCTTTCCTGATCTGAACTACTTCATTATTAATGTCTACTTGTGTACTGGCAAGTTTTCTTTCAATTCGCTCCTGAATCTGATCGACATGTTCCCCACTTGACCTGTTCCATTCATCTTTCCAAACCGTTACATTTGCAGTTAACATTTCCGCGATATCTACTTCAATGTCTTCGTTAAGTAAACGATTGTGATCTAATACTTGGGTTCTCATGACCTCTACATCGTATTTTAAACCAGCAAAAGAAGCTGTTGTCCTAACAGACTCGTCAACTAATCGAGTTGTTAATGCACTAATGTTACGAGTACAAAGGGTTTTTGAAGTTTCAATTTCCTCTCTAACTTTGTTAACATCAGTCTGAACTTTAGCAATGTCTACAAAAACAGTATTGACTTCTACTTGTATCTTATTGATATCGCTTTGCATATCATTAACATCTGAATGAATATTATTGATGTCAACTTGAACATTTGACACATCAGTTCGAGCATTTCTAACCTCTCTTTGAACTTCCTCTACTTTGTCTTGTACAGTAGCAACATCATTCCTAACAACAATTACTTCAGCTCTAGCACATGAAATATCACCCCGGACATTAGCAACATCAAGATTCAACATAGTAAGATCTTTCTGTACCTTAGAAACATCAATTTTAACCTCAGAAACATCTTTATGCACATTGGACACGTCTGTGCGCATGTCAGTTACAGCATTCTCGATTCCCTGGGTATTGATCTGTAAACGCGACACATTATTTTCTAGGTTTGCAGAACTGGTCTGAAGAACTTTCAAACTTTCATCCAGCCTAATAGACAAATTACTAGAATTCTCCTCCATCATCTGCTTCATGCTTTCATTCATGCTAGCTTTCAAGTTAGCAGACATCTCCTCCAACATCATTCTCAGACTCTCATCTGCCATTTCAATAATATTTCAATAATAAACTGCTTTAGGGACTTACATCAAACAGAGCAAAATAACAACATCTGAGCAACATTTTTCACCATTTATAAATTTGAGCAATTTTCTGTCTTAAATCTAACTTATAATTACCTTATAATTAACCTTCGTAGACACTTCATGTTGAAATAAACTCAAGCACATGTTCAAGTTTCTTTGGTTCATTTTAAAATATCCTAACACAAATAATTTACATTTACAATCCAAATAGTTTAATTTTATCTTTAATATGACTACCCATGTCATAAGCCGGTCAAATAAAATAAGATTCCAGATCATAGGCGATTTTTCTAAGTTTCCAGCCTATTTAACCTCTCTCAAGTTGTAAAAGATCTGATCTTTTCTGAGTGTAATTTTCCTAATACAACACAACATTTAATCCCTATATAATCACACTCTCAAATTCTACAATTGGCTAAGACATCTAACAAAGAATCAACCTCTTTATTGAGTCTTCACAATCCCTTTGACATCGATAACTTGGTAATCCAATGTTATTCGAACACTCCACAAAAATTGCGGTGCCAATTCTACTGCAATAACTTGGTAATCCAATGTTTTGCTGATCGTGCCAATCGAGCCAATCGAGCCCCACACGTTGATTGCGCCAATCCTACTGTCCCCGTTATCAGGATAGTAGGCTGTCAGATATCCGCCCCTCAATCGGATTGCCAATAATCAAACGCACCGGCACAGCTACATCAATGAAAATGGCACTGACAGATACTATCGAGATTAGAGCACAATAGTTAACAAGAAAATTATTGTGGAACACACCAAAATATACGGGGGTTCATACTTACCTTTTACTTACCTCTTAAATTTATCTCGGGGACTGGGTTGTCAACTGGATCACTTAAAGCATGCCCTCACAATAACCTCCACCATGATATTTAAAATGAACCAAAACGAAGACGAGAAACTTTAAACTGCACAATAATTTATTTCACATAAAGAATGAATTTAACGAAAATAAAACAACAAAATCCACGTGGCAATCAGAAGCCATCGACCACATAACCATGTCCTCCTGTCGGACTTGTATACTCTACATACAATGTTTCAGCTTTCTCAAGCTCAAAATAACGTAATAATAATAATGCACTTGGAATGGAAACGGGATTTGGGACGAGACACATATAGCAATTGTTTTGCGTGTTTATACACTTCACATTTTATTTATAGCCACAAGGCTATTATGTAAACGTCCTTGGCCTCTATCATACAGTTGTCCGGGCCAGCTGCAATGCACCTGCCTCGTCAAAGTGGACTCACCTGTCGGTTCAACCCTAGCATAAGCGAGTTACATCAGAGCTTAGCTCTCCTTTCAAAACACGTTAAGTGTCCACTTCTCAACTTAAATATTATCACGCAAATGTTTTAAATGCTCCATTCAAACACCAGTGGAATACTCTAATACTCCCAAATCATGTTTAATTGTTCAATCCACTTGCTTAATTAGCGTTGTTTAGAGTATAAAAACAAAACTCCAAATGTTTATAACAAAAGTTCATTAATTATTTATAACAATAATAAATTGTTTATAACAATGTCAGACGACAATTAAAAATTTTATACACGCCTCTATTAATCCCTTTCATTACAAATTGTTATCAAAGATATTTACAAAATTATTTACAATATTAATATTGTTTATATTATTTATACAAGAAATACATTAAACCACACGTTTATCCGGTTGATAATTACTCAAATTGTGTTGATATAATCGACCAATGATGGTTAGTTATATTTAACTGTCAAATTCAGGTTTAATATGGTTTAATAATTATTATAATATTTGTGACGGTAACCTCCATTCAAAATCTTCATCTCAAATTATTTAACACTCTTGTTAACTTTAACAGTATCTTCACATGAATAACTTTCAAAGAACCAGGACAATACAATAAGCCGAAAAATACTTAGCTCAAAACGAACAAAATTGCTCAACAATAGGCCCAGAATTCATCATATATCTTCATATATATGGCATCAAAATCTTCCAAATTACATACAAAAACCTCCACTCATAAATTCAACAACTTCATTTATTACTGTGGGAACCTCCTTCATTATTCAAGGGCATTACTCATCAGCGACTTTTACAGGTCCACTGAACTAACGATTATACATCCATTGTTCCTCTTCAAAAATTCTTATATTCATCAATTGTATTAATGACTATTATTATTTAACCTTAGTGGGTTTCATTCATGAATCGATATGAAGTAAAAATTTGCCAATCACAAATAAATTTAATAGCAAATACGATTAGACACTCCTCACTGGTCTATCAAAATTGAGATTAATATCTTCAAAGTAACGCAGTATAAAAATACTATCTTCAATCAAAGTTCATCTAAACTGCATAAATAGTCGAATAGAATACAATTAGACTGTGGAATGCAAACATTATTGTTCCAATCTAGAATTGAGAAAAACTCCTATCAAAAGTTCATTACTATAGTGTATTCAATAAATCGTAATCAAAGTTCATATTCATAAAATTGTCTATAATGCAATGATAAATGTCTATGTTGCAATCATGTTCATAAGACGACTAGTATTTCAAAGATCGTCGATAACGTATTAGATTTTAACGCTCTAAAATCATTTAATCATTCTTCTTTCTTGAGGATGACAGAAAATTGGTCAAAGTAATTTACTGAATAGAATTACTTTAATAAATTGACACGCTGTCTGACTTCAAATCTGCCATAGAAATTCGTTAACTTTACAGTCAAATCGTGACTACAAAAATATGCAAATTACTGAAAGAATCTAAATTATCAGTCTCAACTGATCTAAAATTATTTAACTATGCCAACGACATAACAATGTCTCAACAAATCGTAGAAAAAGGCATAAATCATCGAAGTGTACTGAGTACAGAAATGTCAAGCAAGAAAATGGGGCAAAAAAAGGACAAAAATATGGGAAAGAGGTTGCTCAGATATCGCTACGTGACTCAAATAATACAAGAAACGTTCACGACTACCTTATCTGTTGATTGAAGTTCTAGAGGAAAGTTTTCAAAGAAAACTGCTGTTGGTTCCATTTCACCAGCGTGAAGATGTGCTCCGACCTCGAACCTGGAATCAGCGTCCTCGGAGAATCGAACTGCTTCCTTCTCCGGAAATTGCACTGCTCCATGTATACGAAAGACATCCTTCTGGCAAAACTCTTCTTTATGAGCCGGGTCCTCCCTGGCCTCTCTTGAAAGTTCCCTGAAGTTCCAGTCGTAATTCGCCATGAAGTTTATTGCAGTTATTTCCGCAGAAATATTCATAATCGTGGAGTATGATGATATTTCCACTGTCATTTGATATAATTCAGCGATGGATTCACGATGCATGAGTGTAGTTGGATGTTCACTACATGCTCGCTTTTGTAGAATGACGATTAACGAAGTTCCATGCTGTTACTTCACTCCATCGATATATGTCCCAATTGCATTAAAGCCTTAGCCTTCCATCTCAACTTCTGTTATAATCATTGAAAACACTGCAAGATTATAATATTCCATAGTAAAATGTATCGTTGTAACACCAAACGTATTCTCCAATATCACGGTTGCGATGCACGTGTCAGCCGTAGTGTATAATGTGGAATTTTAAAAGTGCTTCTCAGGTGGCGAGAAAATCACTTTTGTCTGCAGCCTTAAAATGCCAATATCTTTCAAAGTATAACTGTGAAATTGTTCAAATCTTCTACACACCTCAATGTTGTACTGCCCAATTGAATTATAATAAAGGCAGAAGTTAACTCTTTATATCTTATCTGGTAGAAACGTTAATGTGAGCGTTACAACTTCACCTAGTTTCGAACAGCGTAAAATGGAACTGCTCCGTGTTCGTTCGATGCGCCGGGCTTTAACCACACGCTAAAGACAACTTGCTTCACTTATTCACTCGAAAATGACTCTATGACATCTGAAATATATATGCGGTATCAGACATCAGATATGACGATATGAGAGATATGAGAGCTCCTCTATCCTGTGCACGACCTTTTATCAACTTCTTAAGGGGCGTATCCATCCCTTCCATAGTTCGTTCCTCCGTCATTGCTAGAAGTTTTAACTTTGGCTATACTTGACGGATTTTCGAATTTCAAAAATTCAAAATTAATTTCTTCAAAATTCCAAATCAATGCCATAACTGAAAATAGTTTTCCACAAATCTGCATGCCAAAAGTAATTAAATATCGTAGTTTCAGCATTCTCCGTCTTCCTTCCAAACTATCGTTCATTGGTTCGAGTCCCTCCTCCAATAGCGTAACTTCTTCCTAAGCACAATACCTTGTTTCCTGCGACTGCGTCGTAAATCTCAAATCTTTCTCGAACAAAATCATGACGTCACCAAGAATCTCAGCTCAACCAGCCTACTTGCATGAATTCTACGTCATCCGAGCCTACGTCATGAATATCCACGTCACAACTATGACAGCCATAACTTTATTCATATTTGCCAATACAGCCATCGTGGTCTCAATATAATTCAATTTACGGGGGCAGTACCATCCCGGCATTTGCCCGAAGACGTAGTGGGAAACCACGGAAAAGCACTTCGAGGATGGCTGATGTGGGAATCGAAACCCCTCTACTCATTTTGGCCACCCGAGGCTGAGTAGACCCCGTCCCAGTCCTCATACAACTTTTCAAATTTCGTGGCAGAGCCAGGACCTCCAGGGCGGCAGCTAACCATAATGACCGCTACGCTACGGAGGCGACTAAACCATCAGCTACAGAATGAAACTCACTCGAACCGTTGTGACTTTATTTAGCATTTGCTCACAATAACGTTTCATTAATTAACTAAACAAAGCAAGACTCTATTCTTGAGTAGCATGCTGAGCTTCTATTCCGAAGTTTGGGGGTTCAAACCCGGGCGAAGTCGTTGGATTATTTAAGAATGTTAAAAATCCCTCAGTATGCCTCCTTTCGGAGAGGAAGTAAACCCGGCGGTCCCATGTCATAGGTTTATGGCATTAAAAAGTACCGTCCACTAACTACACTCGTGTGAAGTCAAAATTTGTTGGTTAGAATTGATAACGCTCTATTTGTTCCAACGTTCACCGCCAGGTGCTGACTGTGATGCCATCTAGTAGCCAAGCCCACAACCTAGGTGTTATGGACGGTAGCATTTAGTAGGAACTACTTGAAATTGTTGTCTGCAGTCCTTACTTGTATTAAAACAGATGATAACACACACTAATACAGCCATCACAATAAACACATGCGGCTTCGGTGGCGTATTCGGTAGCATGCTGATATTCTATCCCAAAGATCGCGGGTTCAAAACCGGCTGAATCCGTTGGATTTATTAAGAGCGTTAAAATTCCTCAGTTTGCCTTCCTTCGGAGGGGAAGTAAAGGCGGCGGTCCCATGTCATAGATTTATGGCATGATAAAGAACCTTCTACTAATTATCCCTGTGTGAAGCTAAATTATGGGTTAAAATTTGAATAACGCTCGTAGTTCCAAAGTTCGTGGCCAGGAGCCAACTGCGGTGGCATCTAGTAACGACGTTCGGAACTAGTTGGTCGTTGACGGTGGTGTTTGGTAGCAAAAGTTTGAACTACTTGAAAAATCGAATGTCTGCAGTCCTTACTTGAATTTAACCCTGGAAAGGTGGCGCTCGTTAATGCAACGTGAGAGGTGGCGCGGGGGACATTCTGACCCCTATGACGGAACTTGCTCTGATAACAAAATTACTAAGTTTCATGTATCAAACAGTGAGTTATTGGGTTTATTAATTCAATTGCATGGTATTTTATTGAAATTAAATGCATTCGTATTAACTTCACAGCACAGGTTACCAAACAATATACAGTACATGAATCCATAGGTACCACACTATCACCTGTTGTGAAACAAATTGTATACACCCAATTAATCCACGGAGCTAATTATTACGATGTGCCCAGTAGCTAAATGAATCACCAAGGAACCATCCAACCAATATTTACAAAACTTTCGAAAAAACACGCTTCGGTGGCGTAGTTGGTAGTATGCTGAGCTTCTATGCCCAAGGTCGCGGGTTCAAACCCAGCCGAATTTGCCGGATGTTTAAGAGCGTTAAAAATTCCTCAGTATGCCTTCCTTCGGAGGGGAAATAAAGCCGGCGGTCGCATAGATTTATGGCATGAGAAAGAACCTTCCACTAACTACAGTCGTGTGAAGCCAAACTTTCTAGGTTAGAATTAATAACGCTCTTTTAGTTCCACCGCCAGGTGCTGACTGTGATGCCATCTAGTATCCAAGTCCGCAAGCTAGGTGTCGTGGATTGTAGCATTTGGTAGCTTCACACACCCAAAGTACACGAGGCTACATGACCGCGTTGTGGCAGCCCCTAAACTAAGGAACCAACCATCAATTAATCAACTATGGGGTTCCCTAACACGCACCGCTGGACAATAATGCCTCTTTCTAAGAATGAACACCTTTCACTATAATGTTACTGACCTCAGACTAACGGCAAAGAATGTGGGGGGAGGTATGTGGTCTCTAAGCTTAGAAACAAGGACACACTAAAAAAATGAATTCGCGCCAGGTCACAAAAGAGTCCACGACACCTCTCCCGGTTTAAAACAGATAACACACACTAATACAGCCATCACAATGAACACCGGTTATCAGACAGATTCTGCACACCCAAAGTACACGGGGCTAAATGACCGCGTTGTCGCAGTCCCTAAACTGAGGAATTAACCGGCCCTAACCTGAAAGAATAAATGAATTAATTACCACTTAACACACAAACAAGGGGGCGCATGTCATGCGATCATCACCAGATCCTGTTCACCTAGGCTTAGATTAGAAACGGCGGATATGTTTACGCTTTGAAATTAGATTTGGTTTGACTAAAGCAGGATATATGATGCATTTCACATTATATACTTCACTAATGTGGCGGCTTCGGTGGCGTAGTTTGTAGCTTGCTGAGCTTCTATGCCCAACTTCACGGGTTCACACCCGGCTGAAGCCGTCGGATTTTATGAGGAACATTAAACGTCCCTCATTATGCCCTCCTTCGGAGGGAAAATAAAGTCAGTGGTCCCATGTTCTAATGTTATGGCATGAAAAAGAACCTTCCACTAACTACACTTGTGTGAAGCCAACACATTTGTAGGTTGGAATAGATAACGCTCTATTAGTTTCAACGTTCGCCGCCAGGTGCTGACTGCAATGTCATCTAGTAGCCATGTCCACAAGCTAGATGTCGTGGACGGTAGCATTTGATAGCAAAAGTTGGAACTAGTTGAAAAATCGAATGTCTGCAGTTCTTACTTGAAATGAAACAGATAACACACCCTAATGTTGCCATCACAATTAACACCGGTTACCAGACAGATTCTACACACACCCAAAGTACACGGGGCTACATGACCACGTTGTCGCAGGCCCTAATAGCCCAGGCATGTAAGTCAAAATATCGCCTTAACCTCAAAAAAATGTTATAAAGCTATTTTTTTCAGAATCCATTTATTCAACTCTAGGGAACAACATATCAAAATACTCGGCCGTATATGTGCCGGCTTCCTTGATTTCCAGGCCTGGAAACATGGAATTCCAGGAATTTTTCATATCTGTCCTTGAACGCCCGTAAAAACCGAACGACTCGGCCTAGGTAGACAAAAGTGGTGTCAAATCAAAGAGAAGAGCATGCAGACTCCATACATAAGGCTTTAGGCAATGTTTTTCTCATTTCTGGGTAGATTGTAACAAATTAAAAAGCGCGAAATTCAAGATTTTTGTAAGTTTGAATTCATTTGCACGTTTATTAGAGACTAAGACGGCAGCTCATGCAAAAAATGCACCAGAAATAAGAAAGAGCATCGTTTTAGCTTTATATATGTGGTATTAATTTTGTTTTACGTCCAATAGTTCAACAGTTACAGACGAAACAAACTTTACCCGAAGGTAAGTTGGTATTACCGGACGGGAATAAACACCAAACAACTCTGCGTAGTGTACCCATGTGAGTAATCTCCATGGCAAATATGCTCATGCCTCCAGCTAGCTTCAGTTCTCGGCGTGTACCGTTCTCCCACTGAGCAGCTGCATAATTCTGATTTGAGACTAAAAGGTATCAACTCTACAATGATAAAACACAACTCTATTCTAAAGACTTTAATTCAGCACTAAATCATGGCTTCAAACAATATAAGGACACAATCCCAACAAACATAATACAAAATCAAACAAAATTTACTCCCACAATCCACTGATTATTCACACATTATCCTATTAAATTCACATAATTATTCAATCCTTTACCCTTAGATTGACTTCAACATTCACTCTAGTGCGCTGATGCACATGTAACTTCCATAAAAACTGTACCTTTTTATCGTACGTCACCTGGTGTGACTTCTTTAATCTCACAAAAATAATTATTCCTCACAACACATCTTACTTTACATTATGTTCTCAAAACACATCTTACTTTACATTATGAGTGCCTTCTGTGTTCTACTTTACATTATGAATGCTTTTGTGTTCTGTATCTCTCTTCCTTCCAAAATGCTTTAGCATGCATTAGCCAATTCATGGGTTGCACTACAAATCTACTTGCAACTCCACCATTATGTAAATATACCCCTAAAGTTCCCTTCTTATAGTTCCACTGCATGCCGTTTGGGTAGATTATTGGCTGAGGAATAACTCACCCACCGAGGGAAGATGATTAAGAGAAGGAAGTAGATTTTGGATTGGAGAGAAAGGATAGAAAAATAGGGGGAGAGTCCCACAAAATTTATAAGTTTAACCTTAAACACACTTAGAGGCGGTTGCCACCGCAAATCCGCTCTCGGATACCTAAAATGAGTAAGGGCTTGGTCTAAGCAGACTGGAAACACAGCTAGAACATGGGCGGTTTGCAAGAGAGTGGCTCTAGTATAATCCCTCTCAAGCATGTATAACACTACTATGGGGAAGAGTGATGGTCTGGCAAGACTGAGAGTAACAAATTTGTTGTATGTTTGTTCAAAGAAATTCGTTTTTTCAAAATAATTCGAAGAATGCCAATAGTTTAAATCAGGTTTGGTATTTCCAATTTTCAAAGTTATTGAGTTTCTGAAAATGCGACCAAGTGCTTCCAAGAAGGAGAATGATGAAAGATTATACCCTGGGGAGTAATTTTGTTGAATGAACCAATGGTTGCATTTAGAAATAGCTAAGCTTTTACTCAGCGAGGAGCCGGCTAAAAGTTTAGGCAAAAAGAAACACTTATCTTTTGGAAAACTGACCATAAGTTTTCGGAGAGGATCTCCACAAGCAGGTAGCTGGCGTAGCGAGCTTTACTTGCCTTACTGGCCAATTAGAATTAGCTATTAAAGCTAAAAGAATCTTCAGTGAGGTTACTACTAAGAGTTCTTGCTCAAATGCAACGAGTGGTGAAAGCCCTATTAATGGTTTTAATGGCATTAAGTAGGGAGAGCCAAGGAAGACAGGATTTTGCCTAAACTTTGCATTGGAAAAATGAAAAAGCAAAAAGAAACGCTTAATTTATTTAACAATTCAAAGAAGTTTAAGGAAATTAACAAGTATGTAATATATTTTTTACAAACATAGTTCGTTTAAACTTTTTAACAAATGGGGTCGCAGACCTCCTCACATTAAATGGTTGCTCCAGGCAATTAACAATTTATGAGGTTTCAAACCTTATACATATTAAAATCTTAGTAAGATTTAAAAAAGACAAATAAAATGCTCAAAGTTTAAACATCAAGATGAGTACAAGGAGTGTACTTTAAGGAATTTACAAGTAATTATTTTAGAAGAAGTTACAACTTCGAAAATAACAAAAAAAAGGAAGCTAGTAAATGAAGAAGAAGTTCCTATTACTTCTTATGTTTATGCTGAATTACTTCTATTACAAATATACAAAGGAGGGCAGGTCACTTACGGTGAAACCTGAAGAAAAAGTCAAAAGGAAGGTTCTAGACTTCCCACGTTTAAGTAGGAATCACGAGCCAAAATGGGGCAGTTTCCAATTCGTGACACCTAGAAACAACTCACGCAAGAGTTGAAAGAATTGTTTTCCTTGATTATAGGGAAGAAACAATGTAAGTTTAAGTCGTGTTTAAAACACGTAGTTACACAGTAATTAATTAATGTTAAACAAGAAAAATGGAAGGGCACTTCGAGAGTGACACCTTATAGAAAAGTTACAATTTTATTAATATGGGTTGTTAGTAGAAGGTTGAGGAAAGATCATTGGGATATAGGATCAATGTTCATGGCCTTATTTAATACAAACGGACGATCGCGACGTGGTAGAAAAGTGGAGCAAGCACTGGTTATCACTATAGTCTGTAAAGATGGATGCAAAGTTCACTGTAGAAACACGAAAGTTTATGAGAAAGAAAGTTATTGCAATGAGGAAAATAACTGATTGCACAAGATAGGCGAGAGTCTATTTCTTGAGAAAGTTGGGAGTTACAATTAAATGTGCCATAGAACATTCCAGCGATTCCAGCGGTGGAAGAAAGTTAGCTATTAAGCTTTTAATTCAGAAATGAGATTCTTCAATTTTAAATAGTATTCTCACGAGTGAGGAAAAATACATGACGACAGGACTTGTAGATCAAGTACAGAATCTGTAAGGTTCCAGAACGATCTTTATAGAAAAATGGGTTCCAGAAAATCCAACGGAGGAACTAGCTTGTTGAATCATAGACAGCGGGTATTAGATAATATCCCACGTAGTGAGAGGATTTCTCATTTGAATAGCTTAAGAAAGCTCTTTTTTGTAAGGTTGGCTTATACGAACAAAAGCTCAACATGGCAAATCCCACGAAGAATGATTTTTGCCCCAAAATAAATAATCTCACACTGTCTATAAAAGTGTCGTTAAAAGCACGTGAAAGTTAAAACCATGAAGATGAGGTTAAAACTTTAAGATGGTACTTATATTGATTTCATGTTGAAGGTGAAGTTCCTTTTGACGATAACTACTTTGCCAACATGGCGTAGAAGAGAGTTTGCCTCTTGGGTTGAGGAGACTGGCTCTAGTTGAGCCCTGACTGATCGAGTCAACTGCCGACTTAGAAGTGAGACCTGCTCAACGGAGCACGGAGGGTCTAAGGAAGGGGAAAAGAGTGGGGGTAGGAGACAAAAGGAGAACATATGAACATTGCCAACGTTATAACAAAAAATGATGATTTTCTCTTGATGAGCTGGTCTTCAAAGAGTTGATAACAGGCGACACTAGCGCAGCATGGTGAGTGAAAAAGTAGACGTAGTCCTCTTGCTCAAAGAGAAAATAGCTGGCGATGGTAACAAGATCTGGTGGCGAGATAGATAAATGAATCCTCTTGCACCAGGAAGAATAGAGGAGCTTCAGAGATTCGCTGCGAGATAACGTTAGGTGGGTCACAGGGGATATATATCTAGAACAGACTCATAAAAGATATAAGAGACCTGGTCAACACAGAGAAAATAGAAGATCACTGTTGGTGTTTGGCAAAGAGGAAGGAATGAACATGCAAAGAGCATTAAAAATTGGATTCTCACGTACCGTGTATTCAAAGAATACACCATACTGGGAGGGAAAAACACCAACAGAGAACAAATAAACAGTTACACATTCAAAGGCAACGGAGCGATCGAAGACAGTGGTCTTGTGATCGGACCGTTAGTGGTCAAGATTTTGGCCACCCTGACTCTCCCATCTCTTCCAGGATAACACTCGGTCACTCTACCAGAGATCCATACTAGAGGGGGTGAAACATCCCTAACTAAGACCAAGTCCCCCACTTTAATATCGGGACTGGAAAGAAACCACTTCTGTCTCCTTTGCAAGGAAATTAAATATTCCAAGTTCCACCTCTTCCAAAAGGAATTGCGGAGGGCTTCAAGATTACGCCAAACAATAGGTAAATTAGAATCCCTGAAAGAATTGGGAAGAGGAGGAGGAGCAGAAAGAGAAGTTCCGATAAGGAAGTGACCAGGTGTAAGTGGAAGCAGGTCATCAGGGTCATTGGAAAGAGGAGTTAAAGGGCGAGAATTAACAACACCTTCAATCAGAACGGACAGTGAATTGAATTCTTCATAAGTCAGAATGCGATTACCTAAGACTTTTCTTAAATGACGTTTAGTAAGCTTTACACAAGATTCCCACCTACCGCCGTGATGAGGAGCGTAGGGAGGTATAAAGCGCCATTTGAAATCCTTTGAATAAGAAGAATTAGAAATTTGTTCCATGGCAGGAGAGGAAGTGAGAGCTTTCTTCCACAGGGAAGCTGCGCCCTGAAAAGTGGAAGCGTTATCAGAGAACATCTCTGAAGGAACACCACGCCTAGCAGTGAAGCGAGAGACAGCTGATAAAAAGTAGGAAGTAGAAGCATTCGTTACTAGTTCCAAGTGGATTGCGCCAGTAACCATGCAAACAAAGAGAGAAACATAAAGCTTACCAAACAATTTGCGTTTAGCTTCAGGAGAGTTTCGTTGATATTGGAACGGACCCATATATTCCACACCAGTTAAAGCAAATGGGCGTATAGGAGAAGAGCGAAAAGAGGGAAGATCGCTCATTAATTGAGTATTGATTTTAGGTTTCGCTTTAAAGCAAGGAATGCACTTATGAATTACAGAGGATACTTCATGAATTCCATTGATGATCCAATACTTTTCCCTTAAGAGGCAAAGCAGAGTGCGAGTGCCAACATGCAGATTGCGATAATGAAAGTCACGTATAATTAAAGAAGTTACGTGATGTTTAGAAGGCAAAATAACGGGATGCTTTTTGTCCTCAGAGAGCAAAGATTGCGAGAGCCTTCCACCTACCCTGAGTAACCCATGGTCATCAAGGAACGGAGCTAAAGCACGAAGACGACTGGATTGGGGAAGATCCCTTTTAGAAGAAAGTAAAGACAATTCAGAAGAAAAGGCTTCTTGCTGTGTCAGTTGTAAAACCTTAATGGTAGCGAGATTCAAATCATGATTGGTAAGGTGTGGTTTGGGGAGAAGAGGTTGGTCAACCACAAGATATTTCCATCTAAGGAGATAAGCAACAATTCGAATTAATTTGTGAAAGGAAGAGTAGCGAGACAACATGGGATGAGAAACGTTGGAAACAAGACACGAAGCAGTAGGTAAAGATACTTTAGCGTCAGGCACGTTGGAGTTTGTAGTTGGAGGTTTAGAAGGCCATGAAGAAGAGTCTTCGATTAACCACGAGGGCCCATGCCAGTACAATTGGGAAGCTGCCAATTGAGAGGGTAAACAACCACGAGAGATAATATCGGCTGGATTATCAGCACTGGGCACATGCCTCCATTGACATCCAGAAGAAAGAGTTTGAATTTTGGAAACCCTGTTTGCAACAAAGGTTTGCCAGTGAGAGGGGTTCTTGGCGATCCAAGAAAGGGTGATCATGGAATTGCTCCAGAGATGGATTTGCGAGAATTCGACTTTTAATACTTCCCGTAATTTCTTAACAAGTTCTGCAGCCATGAGTGCAGCGCACAGTTCGAGCCTAGGCAAAGTGATAGTTTTAAGAGGAGCGACCTTCGATTTGGCACAAACAAGGTTGGAAACTGAAGATCCATATAATGAACCGTGATAAACTAAATATGCGCAGCAACCGTAAGCTTTTTCGGAACTGTCCGCGGACACATGAAGAAGAAGGGTGTATTAGAATGAGAGCTAATTAAATTCCTCGGGATTTCGATAAGGGAAAGATCCGGCAAATTGCTGCGAAACGAGAGCCAATGTTTAAGAAAAGAAAGAGGGACAGTGTCATCTCATTCACATTTGAGCGACCACAGCTCTTGCATGAAGAGTTTGGCTATAACGATAACTGGAGCAAGGAATTGAAGTGGATCAAAAATTTTTGCAATTTCAGAGAGGATATGTCTTTTTGTGTTAGGAAGCTCTTCTGCGAGCGAAACTTTATAGATGAGAGTGTCAGTGCTAGTGCACCAGTGAACTCCTAGAGTTTTTATAGATTCGGAGTTTCCACAAATTTCGACAGAAGAAGGATCTACGTCTTCGATGGGAAACTGGGCGAGAAACTCAGGGGAGTTGGAATTTCACTTATGGAGTGGTAAACCTCCATTCCTTAGCAATGCTTGAAGTTCTAACGACGCAAAAGAAGCTTCCTCCAAAGTGGGGAAGGACTGCAAATAATCGTCAACATTGAATGACGTAGTTAGTGCTTCAGAGGCTTTGGGATTAAATGAATGACCATCTTGTGAGGCTAGCAAGTGTAGGGATCGAATAGCGAGGAAAGCACAGGGTTTTAAGCCATAAGTAACCGTTTTTAAGCGAAATACCTTAATAGGCTTACTGATTTCATCACGCCATAAGATTCTTTGAAGATCTCGTTGTTCCGGTTGAATTAAAACTTGACGGTACATCTGTTTTATATCGGCTATGACAGCTATGGGAAATAATCGAATGTTTAAGAGTATAGCAGATAGATCTGATTGAATAGCAGGACCAGAGTAAAGAGTGTCGTTAAGGCTGTTGCCATTAACGTCGGGTGATGAACCATTGAAAACAACTCGAATTTTATCTTTTACAAGGGGGTTTTTCCACACAGGATGATGATTTAGATAAACCGTTTCAAGTGGGGGGTGCAATTCATCCTCAGATTTGTTAACAACTTCCATATGATCCAAGCTTTCATACTCATCCATGAAATCAGTGTACTGCTGTTTAACAAGAGGTTCTTTCTTGAATTTGCTCTCGATAGCAAAGAGAGCTTTTCGAGCTTTGGGCTGAGAATTAATAAGTTTTGGAGGATTATGTAATCTTGGCATTTGAACAACAAACCGGCCATCTGAAGAACGAGTGGTAGTGTTCAAAAAAAGTTGCTCACAGAATTCATTTTCTGAAGAGGTTACATTAGATGGATCAACACTTTCAAGCCTCCAGAACTGTTCCAGATCAGTATTGGAGAAGTAACATTGCGATGCGGGTTGGGGAGAATAATGGGGAAGTTGACCTGTGACAATTCATCCAAAATTAGTGTCTCTGGCGATTACGTTTGAGGATAGCTTGCGAACCTGTTTATGTAGGCAATTCCAGAAGACATTGGCACTAAAGAGTATGTCAATAGGATTTTGCATGTTGAACAAAGGATCAGCTAGCCTTAAATGCGAGGGAATGTTTAACCCTGAAATATCCACAGAGTGACTTGGAGTGTCTTCTCCAATGCTATTGAGAATGAGACAATTAAGTTTAAAGAAGTTGTTTCTATGACAAATATCTCTTATGGTTAGTTTTGAGAACTGTAATGCTTGCGATTTTGAGCTATTGATGCCCGACACATTGATAGAAGTGGGGTTTACAGGTAGGCCTAGTTTTCTAATTAAGGAATTAGACACAAAATCATGAGTTGCCGCTGAATCTACAAGACCGCGTGCACGAACCCAGTTGCCAAAGTTATCCTGAACTTCGATTTGGACGGTAGACAACAATACTTGAGCACTGCGAATGGACTTGGCATTTTGAATATATGATGAAGCATTAGAACTGTTAGCACTATCATTTTTCGGAGGAGTAGATGCTGTCGATGACCTTGCCTGATCATGACGATGTAGCTAAGTATGATGAGCTTTTCACAATGGTAGCAAAGTCTTGTGGACTTGCAATTAGAAGCAGAATGCGTAGGCGCTAGGCAATTGAAGCAATGTTTGTTCTGGGAAACTAATTTTCTTCTGTCGTCAACCGACATTTCTTTAAAGGATTTACAGAGGTATAGGGCATGGGGATCTTTACAAAGTATGCACTTTAAAGGTTCATTTAAACTCTTACGGGGTTCGCTTTGGGTATTTAAAGCGATAGAGCTAGCAACACGACGTTCACTAGACCTAGTTGGGTAACCAGTAGTATTTGATTTAAATTTAGATGAACTGGACCCGGGGTTTTGGGTATTAGACGCTAAGCGATCGCTTTTAGGTTTGATAGACATTAATTCAAATTTGGAACTCGGGGAAGAGGATTCACTTTGATTAGCTAAAGCGGTTAAGAGCAGGCATCTGGCATTTATGAAAGTGACTAAATGCTCGTAAGAATAGTCGTCTTCTTTAAAAAGTTCAATTTCCCAAGCTTTGAGAGTAGCAGGATCAACTTTAGAAACCACTAAATGTATTAGGAAAGTATCCCAGTGTTCAGTGGGTTGATCTAATTGGGACAAAGCCTTAACATGAAGTTGTGTAGTATCAACTAGAGTGCGCAAACTGGTGACGTCATTGTGCTGTGACGCAGGTAGATTGAAGAGAGCCTTCATATGGCGTTGAATACGTAACCGTAAATTTCCATATCTTTCTTTTAATAGGTTAAAGGCAATGGGGTAATTTTCGGCACGTAGAGGAAGTGCTTCGACTAACTGCAAAGCTTGACCTCGAAGAATAGAACTCAAGTAATGAAACTTGTAAATGACTTGAATGTCTTCATTGTCATGAACAAGGGAGCAAAATAATTCATAGAAAGAATCCCAAGTAGATTCATCTCCAGAAAAATGGGGTAAATCAATTTTCGGTAAAATTGGTTTAGGCTTGTGAGTACCATCACGGAAAGAAGTTTGTGGTTCGTGAAGGGAACCAAGAACAGAAGCGTCCTTTTCCTGCTCCTCTTCGAGTTGGCGTATTATTTTGAAAGCAGAACCTATACCTTCGTAATATTGGTTTTCTACTTCGACACGATCTTCGGCTTGATTGAGCATGCAAGTTTCTATTTCAGTTTGAATGTTACAATAATTTTCATAAGAACGTTCAAAATCCTTTACACGATGTTTCAACAAGTCTAATTGCGCTTCTGAGGGATCTAATTATTTTATGTACTTTCTGAATCGGGTAATTTGCCCTTTATAGGATGCTCGTTTAGAAGTAAGTTTTTCAACCTTATCCTTATCAGTAGGAGCCATGTTAAAGAAGATAGATGAAAATGTAACTCACGAGACTGTGGAACCATGGAAATGCTGTCAAGCTGGCAGCAGCAAATAAGTTGAAAGAACGGGACACACCAAAGGGGACAGGAGCGGCCTCTTTCCCCTTCACAGGCTTTGCACGATGTGGTTATAGCTGAAAGATTCAAAACAGATATTAATAATTTGCAAAATATTGCCAAACAGAAAAATGACAAATGGACTCTCCCGGGTTTCTGGGACCAAATTTTGGGTAGATTATTGGCTGAGGAATAACCCACCCACCGAGGGAAGATGATTAAGAGAAGGAAGTAGATTTTGGATTGGAGAAAAAGGATAGAAAAATAGGAGGAGAGTCCCACAAAATTTATAAGTTTAACCTTAAACACACATAGAGGCGGTTGTCACAGCAAATCCGCTCTCGGATACCTAAAATGAGTAGGGGCTTGGTCTAAGCTGACTGGAAACACAGCTAGAACTTGGGCGGTTTGCAAGAGAGTGGCTCTAGTATAATCCCTCTCAAGCATGTATAACACTACTATGGGGAAGAGTGATGGTCTGGCAAGACTGAGAGTAACAAATTTGTTGTATGTTTGTTCAAAGAAATTCGTTTTTTCAAAATAATTCGAAGAATGCCAATAGTTTAAATCAGGTTTGGTATTTCCAATTTTCAAAGTTATTGAGTTTCTGAAAAGGCGACCAAGTGCTTCCAAGAAGGAGAATGATGAAAGATTATACCCTGGGGAGTAATTTTGTTGAATGAACCAATGGTTGCATTTAGAAATAGCTAAGCTTTTACTCAGCGAGGAGCCGGCTAAAAGTTTAGACAAAAAGAAACACTTATCTTTTGGAAAACTGACCATAAGTTTTCGGAGAGGATCTCCACAAGCAGGTAGCTGGCGTAGCGAGCTTTACTTGCCTTACTGGCCAATTAGAATTAGCTATTAAAGCTAAAAGAATCTTTAGTGAGGTTACTACTAAGAGTTCTTGCTCAAATGCAACGAGTGGTGAAAGCCCTATTAATGGTTTCAATGGCATTAAGTAGGGAGAGCCAAGGAAGACAGGATTTTGCCTAAACTTTGCATTAGAAAAATGAAAAAGCAAAAAGAAACGCTTAATTTATTTAACAATTCAAAGAAGTTTAAGGAAATTAACAAGTATGTAATATATTTTTTACAAACATAGTTCGTTTAAACTTTTTAACAAATGGGGTCGCAGACCTCCTCACATTAAATGGTTGCTCCAGGCAATTAACAATTTATGAGGTTTCAAACCTTATACATATTAAAATCTTAGTAAGATTTAAAAAAGACAAATAAAATGCTCAAAGTTTAAACATCAAGATGAGTACAAGGAGTGTACTTTAAGGAATTTACAAGTAATTATTTTAGAAGAAGTTACAACTTCGAAAATAACAAAAAAAAGGAAGCTAGTAAATGAAGAAGAAGTTCCTATTACTTCTTATGTTTATGCTGAATTACTTCTATTACAAATATACAAAGGAGGGCAGGTCACTTACGGTGAAACCTGAAGAAAATGTCAAAAGGAAGGTTCTAGACTTCCCACGTTTAAGTAGGAATCACGAGCCAAAATGGGGCAGTTTCCAATTCGTGACACCTAGAAACAACTCACGCAAGAGTTGAAAGAATTGTTTTCCTTGATTATAGGGAAGAAACAATGTAAGTTTAAGTCGTGTTTAAAACACGTAGTTACACAGTAATTAATTAATGTTAAACAAGAAAAATGGAAGGGCACTACGAGAGTGACACCTTATAGAAAAGTTACAATTTTATTAATATGGGTTGTTTGTAGAAGGTTGAGGAAAGATCATTGGGATATAGGATCAATGTTCATGGCCTTATTTAATACAAACGGACGATCGCGACGCGGTAGAAAAGTGGAGCAAGCACTGGTTATCACTATAGTCTGTAAAGATGGATGCAAAGTTCACTGTAGAAACACGAAAGTTTATGAGAAAGAAAGTTATTGCAATGAGGATAATAACTGATTGCACTAGATAGGCGAGAGTCTATTTCTTGAGAAAGTTGGGAGTTACAATTAAATGTGCCATAGAACATTCCAGCGATTCCAGCGGTGGAAGAAAGTTAGCTATTAAGCTTTTAATTCAGAAATGAGATTCTCCAATTTTAAATAGTATTCTCACGAGTGAGGAAAAATACATGACGAAAGGACTTGTAGATCAAGTACAGAATCTGGAAGGTTCCAGAACGATCTTTATAGAAAAATGGGGTCAAGAAAATCCAACGGAGGAACTAGCTTGTTGAATTATAGACAGCGGGTATTAGATAATATCCCACGTAGTGGGAGGATTTCTCATTTGAATAGCTTAAGAAAGCTCTTTTTTGTAAGGTTGGCTTATACGAACAAAAGCTCAACATGGCAAATCCCACGAAGAATGATTTTTGCCCCAAAATAAATAATCTCACACTGTCTATAAAAGTGTCGTTAAAAGCACGTGAAAGTTAAAACCATGAAGATGAGGTTAAAACTTTAAGATGGTACTTATATTGATTTCATGTTGAAGGTGAAGTTCCTTTTGACGATAACTACTTTGCCAACATGGCGTAGAAGAGAGTTTGCCTCTTGGGTTGAGGAGACTGGCTCTAGTTGAGCCCTCACTGATCGAGTCAACTGCCGACTTAGAAGTGAGACCTGCTCAACGGAGCACGGAGGGTCTAAGGAAGGGGAAAAGAGTGGGGGTAGGAGACAAAAGGAGAACATATAAACATTGCCAACGTTATAACAAAAAATGATGATTTTCTCTTGATGAGCTGGTCTTCAAAGAGTTGATAACAGGCGATACTAGCGCAGCATGGTGAGTGAAAAAGTAGACGTAGTCCTCTTGCTCAAGGAGAAAATAGCTGGCGATGGTAACAAGATCTGGTGGCGAGATAGATAAATGAATCCTCTTGCACCAGGAAGAATAGAGGAGCTTCAGAGATTCGCTGCGAGATAACGCTAGGTGGGTCACAGAGGATATATATCTAGAACAGACTCATAAAAGATATAAGAGACCTGGTCAACACAGAGAAAATAGAAGATCACTGTTGGTGTTTGGCAAAGAGGAAGGAATGAACATGCAAAGAGCATTAAAAATTGGATTCTCACGTACCGTGTATTCAAAGAATACACCACCGTTGTGATTTCAATTCCAAAACTTTCGTTATCGCTGTGTCGGATGGTATTATTAAGCTACCCTTGCGAGCGTAGCCTGTGGCGTCAAGTGCCCAACTTCATAAACACGTGTCAGTGTCAGTACAAAATGCATCTTCCAACCATTAGTAAGATCGCTAAAATTTCAATCATCAGGGTGCTCTATGATTACCAATGTGTTTTAAACCACATAAATTCATTACACAATATAACAATGCTTCCATTCAATACAAACAGGGTCTCCAATCTGTCCTTTCTAAACATTAAATTTCACGGTTCGTTTTACAACTCAGCCCCCTTAGAGCGGCTCGTATACAATAGAGCGGAGTAGAGTGGTTACAGCACGTGCACCATCCCTCGCTTTCTGACTCCTGGCTTTTATCCCCAAGCAGTAACAAGATTCTAAATACAATAGTGTGGTCACAATGACCCACATGATCCCATATGATTTAAACTGAATTATATGCAATTTGGGTTCTGGTCGAGTTTAAACATTTATTCCTAACCTTAGGATATTAATAACTGGCCTCAATAGGTCCATTTCATGATATGAAGGCACAAGATTCAAAAACACAGGTCGAGTTGGATAGCCGGTATCTTAATAAATGCTACGGTCAGTCACAAGCTGCCGTCAATAAGATTCGCTTCACAAGAGCCGAATCATTCAATAACAAGTTCTCGGTCGATCAGGTATGGTGCAGAGGTTTCCATTGTTCTCCTCTCACCTACCACAGGATTCGAACCCGGAACATTCCATATCCATCATCAGAGTTAGGGTACAACACTAAATACACTCTGGCACATAATAAATATCTCTGTATGCCCAAGGCTATACGAGATTTCACATGTCGAACAGATTACCTGGCTCCATGACTCGATGCTATGATCTCGTCCTTTAATTAGTAAGAGAACTCTATCAATTACTCTGCAAGCTTATTCACAAGCTACAAATTCAATTCACTATTAAACTCTTCCATTTCCTTGCATAATTATATTCCCATTAACACAATTTACTCTGATATTAAACTCTTTTCTCATCCCTTAAGGTATTATCTTACTGCTTGGATAGATAAATATTCCAATTAGCGTAAATATTTCTTGCTTACAACATTTTACCCTGATGTATTCATTTATACATTTTATTATTATTATTATTATTATTACTGACATAAATTACCATAACCCGACACAACGTAACCATTTTACTAATCGAACATCCGTGTTCGTTACGTTAAGTTTTTACATAACTGATTTGCCATTTCATAATAGTGGTAACGATTAATCCACTCAATGGTGAAAAAACATCTCAACTCTACTAAAATCAACACAACAATTAATAAACATTTGGAGGTCTACCTCCTAATACTGATTCTTACTGGCACATTTTTATAATTTCGAAATCACGTAACATACAGTGGACTATTGCTACTATAACATCATGGTTTTTGGGTACTTACATACTTTAGGCTATCCATGTGGCTTCAACCACTCATATCTTCCAGTATCGCCTGCCATTTGCATAATTAGCGAGGCATTTCCACACTGATAATACACATATTATAAAGCCTTTGCCTCCCGAAACACACGGCACTTTTCTTTTCCATATTGAGGCACAAGACACTGTATAACACTTGTTACAACAATAATTTTATAGATATTTCACAGATCAACCCTATAAAGCACACGTCACTATTTACATTTCTTACTGGTTGAATTTCCCTGGCAAGATATCAGAACTGCAGGTGTTGACGGACTCTTCCACGCTCCTATCCACATCCTGACTGAAAGTCTCCATTATCTGCCTACGGATTCACCAACTGTCTATCCATTATCCTACGATAAACTTCCTGATTTGAATGAATATGCTTACTTTTCGTCCTGAGCGTCACTACTTGGTATTCTTATGACATTTAACCAAACGCATCATAAAGTTTATCCCTTGCGCAGCCCGGCGTACTAATATATGTCCAATCAATATTTTACACACTGCGCTCAACATTGTACATTGTACTTATACAAATTATTACTCGCAATAGTTCTGCCTAGTATATCACACGGTACTTTCCCTATGTGCACACTAACAATCGTTCGTACTGCCGACTATACAAATCTGGCACGACAGTCCTTAATAAAGAGTATTATAAATGTTTTACTGCACGGCTTCTCATACTGAAGTCCGAGCATCACTCCTTGACTTCGGTAACGCGCATTTCGCCTAATAAAGTTTATTAATTACAGTACTTATTATTACTTAATGACTTAATTTTTGCATTACACTGCACGATGAATATACTGATTAACACTAAAATGTTCAAGTCTTTGTGTGCGCGTCCTATCCTGGGCCAGAGCGACATACGCACCGCGCTAGATTCTGGTACAACTGTCCTCTCTGACCTCAGTCCACTCCCTTATATTCGTTTCACAAGAAAAAGTAGATCGAGAATTCCCTCGCAGAGTCATCTTCTGCCCCAGGATGATTCTGGTCTTGAAATAATGCTCAAAGGGTTCCTTTTTCCTTGCTGGTCACAAAACAATCTGCGAGCTCGAGGATCGATCGGCCAATTAATTAATATTAATTATCTTTGCCAAGGCGTGGGTACGCGGCGTCCTGTAAAAATCCCCGGCGCACTAGTAAGGTCACGCCACGAACACCAAAAGTCCTGTGTTCTTGCGCATTCCCTTAAATATGCCTTGATTTCACAGTTTAAAGGCTTGATAATTAGCCTCCCGGCTAAACATTCACCTGTGTGCAACTCTCATGTCATTGCGTTGCTCCAATCGCGAGTAATCAATGATTTTCACTGGGATCTTCCCCCTTCCATTCACGTTTCTTTTCTGAAACGGGGAAGAACTAGATCATTAGTTTGCCCCTTGGCTTGCTCCAGACGACATACGTAGGTCAACGAGAGTGACAAGGCTCCACGAGTCTCCACCCACAATTCTGGAGCTATTAGTAAAATGTCAAACTCTCCAACTTTTGTGCTCAAGTCGAGTATAGCCTACTTCATACAGTCCAATAATGCTGTATTCCAGTCATTTTCCCTGCATTATTTTAATAAATAAAGTCAGCATCCGTTGATATCACAACAGTGACTTCATATGAAATTTCCTCTAGGGGTTTTTACAACTAAAACTCCCTCAAAAGATCTCGGGTTCGTTCCTAGGTGGAACCTTCATTCTGAGTTCACAGTCTCTGAGATCCACGATCGATACCAGTCAGCCTACCCCCTCGGGTTCAGTAGGTAAATAAAAGTGGTATCAAATGAACGATAAAAGCATGCAAATTCCATAAATAGTACTATAAGCAATATTTTCTCTGCTTTCGGGGTACATTGTAACAAAAACAAAAGAAAAATTTTAATTTTTAGGTTAGAATTTGTTTGCACGTTTAGCTGACTAAGACGGCTACTTACGCAAAGCAATATACCTCACATAAGAAATAGCATCCTTTAAGCTTTACAGAGGTGCTCTTGTTTTTGTTCTGCGTCTTATAGTTCAAAAGTTACAGACGAAACAAATTTAACCCGAACGTAAGTTGGTACTACCGGACGGGAGTACATTGTTGCGTCGCGCACTCATCGTCATCTCTCTCGCTCTCTGCGCTTGTGTTGTGCTTCGAGGACTGATACGCTGCGTGCGGTTGAAGTTGTTGGGGTGTTCAACGCAGTTGAGATGGAGTTTATTTGTGTGTTTTCGATTTTCAATTGTATATGAAAATGTGGAAATTGGCGATCAACTTTGTCCAGAGACCACGTATGTCATTGACGGTGGCTATCTCATGTAGGCTGTTAGTTGGCTTCGACTGGCTACATACGGAGAAATTTGCGACCTTTACGTCAGACATGGTATGACTCGATACCTATCTGCAGTTGTTGTTTTCGACGTATACAATGGCCAGCCAACCACGAAAGAAGCGGAGCAAAGGCGACGTGCTGCAAGAAGGACTTGTTTTGTTGTCGACTTTACCGAACATTCGACATCGACAGCATCACAGGCGGACTTTCTGACGAACAGGAGAAACAAATCTCGACTTATTGATGTACTCGTTTCAAGATTTTAATCTGTAAAGTTCGAATATACGAGGCAACTGGGGACGCCGATCCTCTCATCGTGCACACTTCTTTGGAGATAGAGAGCTTGGGGAAGTCTGTAGTTGTAGTCGGCAACGATGCCGATCTTCTGGCAATGCTGATTGCTAGGCGTCAGAGAGGAGATGTCTTCATGCTGCACCCAGAGACTTCCAAGTGCCCCGGAAAGCTGTACGATATTGGTGCTATTCAAGATGAAATAGGTGACATGAAGAACTGCGTGCTGTACTCCCATGCTGTCTCAGGTGATGATAAAAAATCTGCAATCTACGGGAAGGGGAAGATGAAGGCTTACAAATTGCTTCAAGAAAGTGTGGATCTTCGGGAAGAAATTGTCTAAACATACACAAATCCATCTGCTAGTCGCGAAGAAGTTTGCACTCTTGGAGAAAAGTTCATAAGGACACTGTATCTTGGAGGAAATTAATTGGAGAATATTAATTATTTTCTTCATCGTCTGTACCAGATGATCATTGCGCGCCAAGCTCTGACTTCTCAGTTTGAACTTGCGACTCTTCCTCCAACAAGGGGTGCTGTACGGCAGCACTCAATGCGGACTTACTTGTAGGTAACATTCATTGTTTTCCTTTACAATACACGTATGCAATATTTTTCTAGTATTTCTCAGGAGAGTTAAATATGTTGAGTTTGATTTTAGGTTCAAGAATGGCTGGGAAGGAACCTCAATCCAACAGAGTGGGGCTGGCAAGCAATTGACAACTCTCTTTTGCCCGTTCCCACAACCCTGCCACCAGATCCGGACTCTCTTCTCCTCCGAATTGTCTGCGACTGCAAGACGGACTGTGGAGTGCGTTGTGGATTTAGACGATCCGGCCAAGATTGCTCAGAAATGTGCTCTCAATGTCACGGACAAAATTGTGATAACGCAGTACATCGTTATGAAACACATCAGGATCTAGATACACCTGATGTCACTTAAACCACCAGTTTCCTGTATTACACCTTTTCATCCAATGCCTTTTTCCGATAATTTTGAAGTCTTAACTTATACTTACTTATTATGTGTGTAAATAAAAAAATCATTTTGTGTTGCTTCCGTAGAAAAAAGAAAATCATCACCTCAACTTCTACTTTCCAGGTGCTAACCGAATAGGCTAAACCCCCGACGACACAATGCAATCCTGCACTGTCAACTGACAGCTACAACACGTTTAATTTTCGGTTTAACTTTTCAATAATAAACGTAAAGCAAACATGAACGATGGTCTGAAAAGCTAAAAATGTGATTTTTTGGTATATACCTCATTTTCAGTCGTTGCTGTACCTGCAGCAAAAATCAAACCTTGAGGTTTGATTTTTGAATTTCGCGCGTTGTTTTGTTACAATCTACCCCGAAAGGAGAAAAACATTGCCTAAAGTTTTATATATGGGATCTGCATGCTTTTAGGTAGATTTAATTAGAAAGCTAACTATTGCAATGGGTACCATGTTTCGACTTCCAGAAAATATCGACATATCTTCGCGTTTCACATCCCCCAGACCCCAAAACCACCGTCAGTTCAAAAGTTTATACATAATTTATGTATATATATATATATATATATATATATATATATATATATATATATCAGTTTCTTGTGGACACGGTAACTGCCGTAATTTTGCACCAATCACTTTGAATTTTTTACCGAATATGTATCTCTATAAAATCTCGGTCGAGTTCGTTAATGGGCAAAATCGGTTGAAGGGGGTGAAAATGGGGGGCTTTTTTTCGAAAAAGTGAAATTTTGCTATAACTCTCATAATACGTGAAATATCGAATCCATTCAAAGTTCATAATATGTGTCTGATACGTGCCAAAAATTTATGTCAAATAAGTTTTTTGATAGCACCAACCATTGACCAAAGGGGTGGAAAAAAGTGTTTTTTTCGGGAAACATTAATCATATCTCTCTTAATAGGCACAATATCAAAACGGTTCAAAATGAAAAATATTCCCCTAATAATTACCTAAAATTTTGTCTGAAAGAATTTTTGATATGACCCAGCATTACGCCAAGGGATGAGAAAAATGATTTCGGAATTTAAAAAAATGCCAAGTGCCATCAGAGCAGTGGCGGTTCTCGAAGCTTAAATCTGGGGGTGCCCAGACATTTTCCCGGATCGATCTCATTAGTCTACTTTTTCCTCATTTTTGCAAAATGAAAAAAGTAGGCTAAGAACTATCATTGGTAAAAAAATAGCATATTTCACTGTCACATAAATTTATTCCTCTGTTTCCACTCTGGGCAAACTGGTTCACTATATCAGAAGGGTCGTGAAGTAATTTTCCACTTAATTCTCATTCAATTGAAAGAATTGCGAGATTGGAAAGCCTATTTGTTGCCATTGTTGCTCTTAAATAGGATTTTATTCGTTTCACGACAGAGAAACAGCGCTCAGCAGAAGCAGATGACACAGGAAGAGTCAGCATCAACTAGAAAATTACTAGTAGCTGTGGAAAATTAACTTCCATTTTCAGAAGTTCAGAAAAAAATCATGAGGAAGTGTTTGGATATTTGCCTCTAAATACATTCTTAGCTTAACTGATTTCGGTCTGTAGCACCTTACGGTCTGTGAAGATTAGATTATACTTTTCACAGAACGTGAGAATATATATATTCAAAATTTAAAAAGTTTTCACTTCTTGGGTTACAGGCATCCATTGCATTGCACACAAAATCATTTTCAGTAAATCTACGCAGTAACTATTCTACCATGTTGTCTAATATTTCAAAAAGATTTCTTTTACATGTCTCTGATAATGTCACTGATATAAAATGGTACTGGTTCGTCTATATTAGAAACAGTTGCACTCACATTTTTGTCACAGAGTTGGGGAGATATTGATGCACTTGTATCACATGGAGGTTTCTCTACATTGGAAACTTCTGAACTTGCATGTCATAAAGTTGGGATAAGAGTTTAATACTCTTGGTGTATGCACTACGCATTTTAAAAATATTATATTTATACACGATTTCAATTGTGTGTTTAAATTACATATAATAAAATAAATAAATCTTGATATTGAAAGAAAAATTAACTTAATTAAATGCATTAGTTTGTTTTATATCAGATAAATTGTATCTGTAAATTAACAATTTATTTAGTAACCAAGGAATTTTAAAATAATTATTTCACTAAAACTAGGGGGGGTGGGGGGGGCGGGCCCCCCCGGCCCAGGGCTAGAACCGCCTCTGCATCAGAGGTTACCATAACAACGCTTTTAAATTGATGAGGGATGATCTATCCGAGGTTGTCAAGGCAACGCCATTGACGAGATCACATTCATTAGGTAGATTTCATTAGAAAGCTAACTATTGCAATGGGTCCCATGATTCGACTTCCGGAAAATTTCGACATATCTTCGCATTTCACATCCCCCAGACCCCAAAACCACCGTCAGTTCAAAAGTTTATATATAATGTATGTATATCAGTTTCTTGTGGACACGATAACTGCCGTAATTTTGCACCAATCACTTTGAATTTTTTACCGAATATGTAAACCTATAAAATCTCGGTCGAGTTCGTTACTGAGCTAAATAGGTCGAAGGGGGTGAAAATGGGGGGCTTTTTTCGAAAAAGTGAAATATTGCTATAACTCTCTTAATATGTGAAATATCGAATCCGTTCAACGTTCATACTATGTGTCGGATAAAGCCCAGAAATTTTTGTTTGAAGAGTTGTTTATAGCACCAACCATTGACCAAAGGGGTGGGAAAAAGTGGGTTTTTCGGGAATCATTAATCATATCTCTCTTAATAGGCACAATATCATAACCGTACAAAATGGACAATATTCCCCTAATAATTACCTAAAACTTTTGTCTGAAAGAATTTTTGATATGACCCACCATTACGCCAAGGGATGAGAAAAATGATTTCGGAATTATACGAAAATGCAAAGAGCTATGAGAGGTTGCCATGGCAACACTACTAAATTGATGAGGGATGAGCCATCAGACGTTGCCATGACAACGCACTTTCACGAGATCGGATTCAGTATTTCCATCTGACTAAGTGGGAAGTGGCTTCGGTGACGTAACTGGTAGCATGCTGAATGTCTATGCCCAAGGTCGCGGTTTCAAAGCCGGCCGAAGTCGTCGGATTTTCTAAGAGCGCTAAAATCCCTCAGTATGCTTTCCCTTGGAGGGAAAGTTCCAACGTTCATCGCGAGTTGCTGGTTGGGGTGGCATCTAGTAGCCAAGTTCACAGCTAGGTGTCGTTGACGGTAGTACCTGGTAACAACATTAGGAACTACTGCTTGAAATTGACCGTCTGCAGTCCTTATCTGAATTAAGACTAATACAGCCATTACAATTCACACCGTTTATCAGACAGATTCTACACTCACCCAAAGTACACGGGGTTAGATGACCGCGTTGTCGCAGCCCCTAAACTAAGGAACCAACCAGAGGTAGATTTCATTAGAAAGCTAACTATTGCAATGGGTACCATGTTTCGACTTCCGGAAAATTTCGACATATCTTCGCGTTTCACATCCCCCAGACCCCAAAACCACCGTCAGTTCAAAAGTTTATATATAATTTATGTATATATATATATCAGTTTCTTGTGGACACGATAACTGCCGTAATTTTGCACCAATCACTTTGAATTTTTTACCGAATATGTAAATCTATAAAATCTCGGTCGAGTTCGTTACTGGGCTAAATCGGTCGAAGGGGGTGAAAATGGGGGGCTTTTTTTTCGAAAAAGTGAAATATTGCTATAACTCTCTTAATATGTGAAATATCGAATCCGTTCAACGTTCATACTATGTGTCGGATAAAGCCTAAAAATTTATGTTTGAAGAGTTTTTTATAGCACCAACCATTGACCAAAGGGGTGGGAAAAAGTGGGTTTTTCGGGAAACATTAATCATATCTCTCTTAGTAGGCACAATCTCAAAACCGTACAAAATGGACAATATTCCCCTAATAATTACCTAAAACTTTTGTCTGAAAGATTTTTTGATATGACGCACCATTATGCCAAGGGATGAGAAAAATGATTTCGGAATTATAAGAAAATGCCAAGAAATATCAGTGGTTGCCATGACAACACTACTAAATTGATGAGGGATGAGCCATCAGACATTGCACGAGATCAGATTCAGATTTCCATCTGACTAAGTGTGAAGCGGCTTCGGTGACGTAACTGGTAGCATGCTGAATGTCTATGCCCAAGGTCGCGAGCTCAAAGCCGGCCGAAGTCGTCGGAATTTCTAAGAGGGCTAAAAATCCCTTAGTATGCTTTCCTTTGGAGGGGAAGTTCCAACGTTCGTTGCGAGTTGCTGGTTGCGGTGGCATCTAGTAGCCAAGTTCACAGCTAGGTGTCGTTGACGGTAGTACCTGGTAGCAACATTAGGAACTACTGCTTAAAATTGACCGTCTGCAGTCCTTACCTGAATTACAGACTAATACAGCCATCCCAAAGTACACGGGGTTACATGACCGCGTCGTCGCAGACCCTAAACTGAGGAACCAACAAAAATCTCTGCGGGAGATATAATTTTGCGTGAAGAAGTAACAGACCGTTACATAGTTACACATCAGTGTCGAAACCTTGCATAAGGACAGTGTGATCACAAGTATAAAAATGGACCACAAATGACAAGAAGGTTACCGTTCCCATAATATAATAAAATGTTTAAAATAAGCAGAAAATGACGAAAAACAAAGTTAATTAAGCTCCAAATATAAAATACCTTCTCGCAATAAATGAGGTCTGATCCTTCTACGAAAACCTGCATATTCGCCTATTTTCGCCTATCCCCAAATTTGTCCGGTGAAATCTACCTCCGCCTTCCAGCGTGCCGAGAGGACTTTTTTCTTTCATTTGATACTACTTTTGTCTACCTAGGCCGAGTCGTTCGGTTTTTACGGGCGTTCCAGGACGGCGATGAAGAATTCCTGGAACTCCAAGTTTCCAGGCCTGGAAATCAAGGAAGCCGGCACATGTACGCCCGAGTATTTTGATATGTTGTTTCCTAGGGATGAATTAACGTGTTCTGAAAAATTTAGCTTTGTAACATTTTTTTGAACTTAAAACCTTATTTTGCTGGGCTATAAACTAAGGAACCAACCAACACTTATGTGGTAGCTATGTAGAGATGAACGATTAGCTCAGGACAGGGAGACATGAAGACCTGCATTAAACCAGTCTGAAGACTGATGAGTCAAACAGACCCATGCATTTTATTCCCTCTTACAACATGGTGTTTGAATTTGACAATTTCTACTCGCCCGAGTGTCTTGAGGCAAAGCGTGCTGGGACCTAGACCATGGGGACAGTAATTGGGCAGCTGTGGTGACAGCGCACTGATGCCAGTGTGGTGGTGAATATCTGGAATGGGATTACTGGGGAGCTAATTGTCCTGAGTGTGTTCTGGAGCGCATTGTATTATAAGAGGGAGGGGTGAAAAGTAGGATAGACAAACTTCTGTAGGAGATTTCAGATGCAATTTTCAGAACTTTGGGAGGAGAGAGGCCAACTGCTTATAAATTGACAACAAAATGTTCAATAAAATTATACACATGTATTAATAACTATCCACAATTAAAACTCAGCAATTTGTCTAGATTAGTGCCGGGTCTTGTGGGAGGTTTTGCCTAGGAACACCAAGCTGGCTTATCAGCGGGCTCTTGGTGTCTGTGCCCGGACCCCACACATTAACAAACGCTGGATATGATACACTAGCACTAAGCCACGCTCCCACCAGATGGCTGCCGCCGCGCTGCCCTGCGCTCTAGCGGCAGGCTCGCCTAGCAGTACACCGCGCTCCCGCCCGAAGGCTGCCGCCGCCGCGCTGCCCTGCGCTCTAGCGTCAGGCTCGCCAGGTTACGGAGCTCCCATTTTTAAGTTATTTATATGTGAGGCATTTAAAGGGGAAGTGAGTGCGTTTCGTGCACACATGGGGTTATGCGGAACCTGTAGGTACTCCATATGTAGGTTGGTGTTGTGACCGATCCAGTCAAGGTCAATTACCGGCCCCGGTTTATGGGAGATTGAGAGGAGACCGGAGGGTCAGTATGACGTCATGGCATGACGCAGCGAGGTAACCGCTAGAGTGGGGGAATGCTCCAGAAGCTTCCGACCCCTCCGCCCCTTTTTCTCGAGTGGAGGTCTACTCGGTTCTGGAAGGTTCAGTGATACGGTGTGGCCCGGACGAGGAAGTTTCTTATGCGACACGGCGAGGACGAGTGGGTGACATAGTGGTCAGTGATGTAAGCCACGTGAGTTAAATTCCGCATCGGGCACTGGATTGTTTTTATGTGCATGCCTAATACTCGTCGTCGCATGTTGGAAGAAATCATTCATGAAGCGCGGTGGAGTTGTGTTTGGGTGAAGTGTCGCCATCGCGATATCCATATATCGGCACGCCGGCACGTGAAGGAAGGACCACAACTGATTGACGGAGGTATGTGTAGATTTATGCCAGTGCCGCGATTGGGTAATGCAGAGTGCGCAAGATCACTGAATTCTTCGCCGTTCTTTGTATTATGAAGTTTTACGAACGTGATCCGGGTCAGCTAACGGACAAAAACGCGGAAGGAAGGTACTGTGTCAATAATCTGATTAAGTTGTGTACGCCTAAACATTTGAACATCTGGACATTTGAGCGAAGGCTGGAGAGAAACCTGAATTATAACGCCGACCGGTTACGTCATTTAAAGGTGAACAGCCAAGTTGGCATTCAAGAGACACGGTGTGCGCATGAGGAAAGGGATATATCTGCTTTAAGCTTGCGTTGATGGTTGCAGGTTGCGCAGGCGAGGCGAACAGTCTAAACATAGAGTGTGAGACGTGAGCAGGTCAAGTTGAAGGAACTACGAAGCGGATACTGTAGCGTGTAGATGTGAATTTGTTACGGCGTAGTGGAATGCAATGTGGTCACACAGCAATGTAAACAATATGAACGCAGACTCGGACATGTTGGGAATCTACACGGACCTCAATACCCAAAGTATGATTCAGTAAACCCATTAGGGGTTGCCAGGGGATGAACGGTCGCGAGGAAATGGATGCGTGGACATGGAACGAGATGGTAAGAGACGCCGACGCCGACGCCAACGCCGTTGGTGGAGAGGTGCAGTCGGGGGCGGTCATGGTCGTCGCCTGGAGATTGACAGATGTAGGGGACGCATGCTTACACTGGAGCGCCGGGAGACGCGGGTGGAACGACGCTGTACGCATGACCAGGAAACATCGACGTCTCTTATTCCCAAGGACCAGGATTCATCACGACGCCGGATCCAAAGTAAGATATCTTTTTCTCACTCCTGTTCATCGTAAAGAAGAGAATCTCCATTTTTGAATAGCCATGCCATAAGATGACTTGGGTCGTGTAATTTAATCCCATTCACATAGTTTAACGCTATTAACAATCAATGATTCTAGGTTAAATAAGAGCATCACTCTCGTTTTCCTGAGGTTGTGCAGTTTTTTTTTCAACTTCGAGTCGTTTTGACTTTTACGAACAGCATCAATGTCAATGTTATGCTTTGAAATATAATTATATAATAGTAAGATTAATAATAATAACAATAATAATAATCATAGTTAAAGGTTGATAAATATTGCCATAATCAACACCGAAATATAGTTGGAGATAATCACGCATGTCCATGTAAAAGAAATATCGCTCGAGATAATTGGGCATGAAAATCATGGAACAAGTTTTATTCCAAAGGGTCTCTTATGAAATTCAGAAATGTGATATGAAATAAGACGCTGGTTTTGGTTAATTGTTGTCTGGTATGATATGGCTCCTTGGGCAAAGTATCATGTTATCGTACGACTTCATTGTAAGGTTGAATTACTGTGTTAAGTGTGGGTTCGAGGTATGCTATTAAGCGCATTTTTTTGTAATGAGATTAATATGGTATTCCGTCATATGTGCCGAGGTAGGATAATGTGGTGATATTCAGTTATGTGTAACAAGGTTATTCAGGGGGCTATGTATGACCCTGAAAATTTGTAATTGTACGGACAGGTTCCTCACTAGATGGATGGATGTGCTGCATTTCCTCGTAGGGTTGAGTGTGGAACAGAGCTATGATGTACTTGAGGGTACGCTCTGCAGTAAGGTTACTCAGATCCTCACACATAGTGGTTGACTGAATGGCTATGATTAAATAATTGGTCACGAAAATGAAACACACTGAGGTATACTATTATGAAAGTTGTGAACCAGTTCCAGACGTCAGCATATGACATATCGGTAACTTACTTATGCAAGTGGGTATATTAATGAGGACCAAGGTAATTGGGACGGTCATGCCTATAGACCAGATAGAACAATAAGAATGCGCTGTGTAAATATTTAAACACTAGTTGGAAATCTAAATGATCTATATTTCGGTTGGTTATCGAATTCCACATTAGGTGACGTCCAGTTGATGTTGGGAAAATTTATGATGTGATTTTGTTTGATGCTCTTTAGATGGTAAATTTCAATTCGATGCAGGAGGCCGTCCATCGATGTATAAAGGTAGATTGTCATGTTATGATATGTTTTTTTTCTTCTGAGCACATGCCACAGGTAAACTTTGGACTAAGTGGCCAGTATTTTTTTTATTATTATGCGTTTGCACTAATGGAATAATGGTTGTGTTAATTTTGGCTGGGCAGTCTCCTGGTCGAATTTCTAAGTAGGCAGGTAGCATGTTTTGTTATCCTTTGGCCAATAAAGGAACAGATGTGATTTTACGAGGGCTGTTTCTTTTTTTTTATCTGTTTGTTAATTCGAATTAGGGGGTTTGCTTTTGAATCCTGGTTCATTTTGTTTGCTATCCCAACCCGTAAACGACCCGAGACCCTTTGTCTCTAGCTCGCTGGAGCTTTGGTTTTATTCTTGCTTGTATGAACCAAGATTCACGCCCTAGTTTTCTTTACACCCACTCCCTTGGCCGTTTCTTCTGATGGGGCCGGGATGTTGGCCGGGTGATCGACTGTCTCATTGGAGAAACGGGCACAGGGGGGGGGAAGTGGCGCCCAACGTGGGGTCGACGACGATGGTGCCTGTCGTCTCCGTCATGGGCATGCTTTTACTCAATCATTTGTTGTGGTGATGGGAGTATACTGAGTGGTCAGATTCGTGCCTTTGATGGGGGCGAGAAGCTTGCCAGGTGTAATTCTTTCGTGTAATATTAACCTCGTATCACACTGAGTCTTTAGTGAACCCTTTGATAGGGTTGGTACACGACCTCAAGTCATGGCTATACTCGACGACCTACATTCCCTTGTAGGCCCCTATATTTAATTTGTATTGTAAGATGTCACAAGTAGTAACCGCAGAAAATATAGCTGATATATTGAAACAAATCCAAGATGGATTAAATGGTTTAACCACTGAAATGAATAATGTTAAGGATAGTATTGGATCAATTAAGACAATTATGAGGAGCGATATGGATCGCTTACAGACGGCACAAGAGGGTGTCGGTATTCAGATAGCAGAGGAACAGAGGACACAAGAGGGTGTCGGTACTGAAATAGCAGATAAAGTTGATGGTCTCAGAACCGACTTATTAGAAGTTCTGGGATCTAATCTTAAGAGTTTAGAATCTCATTTGCAGAAAAACATTGATGCTGTAGAACGTAATCTTAGGCTATCAGGAAAGGCTATAGATAATAAGATTCATCTACTCGATAAAAAGGTAGAAACTACATTTCAAGTGCTCACCGCGGAGCTCGAAGATTCTATGGCACGGCAAATCAGGTATACTCAGAGTTCGCTTCGGGGGAATATTGAAGGACTTGAGGAGAAATTGAACAGTAATATTAAAGGCATGGGACAAGATTTGACGGCAAAGATTGAGCAAATTGGTCAATCTAACGAGGAAACCCTGGATAAGTTGAAACAGGACGTGTCAGGTGGGAAAGAAGAGGTCGCGAAAGACGTGAAAAACATGCAGACACAGGTTGAATCATTCCAGGACACGTATGACAGGAAAATCACTCATTCCCAAACGACGTTATTCGAACATGTGAGAGAATCTATCCACACTTCCATTGTTGACTTGGAGGAGAAGATCATTATCCAACAGGCAAGGCAACTCCCTCGATTAGGCAACTTAGAGGCGGAAATGACGCAGATAAAAGACAAATCGGAGTCAGAAGGGGTTAGATGGTCCGAAATTGAAAATACGCCACCTCTTAACGGGACGGAAAGTGAAAACACCCCATCTTCTAGAAAGGCGGGAGAGGTAGTTGCAACGCCGAGAATACAGAGTACAAACCCCGCGGGACACCTGACCATCATTAGAAGTATAGACCACCAGCCGAGGAAATTCTCGGGGAACAACGGGACTAACAACGTCACACCCTTCGAATTTATGAGGGAGGTCCGTGAATATATGGCAGAAAATAAGGTACCACGTGAGAGGGAACTAAGAGTTATTGAGAGGTCCCTGGAATCGACAGCATTAACTTGGTTTCTCGCATTTCGATACACGTTCACGAGCACGGACGAGTTCGAACGACTGTTAATTAAACGCTTTTGGAGCCCTGAAGAACAATTGAACATACGGGCGGAACTATACGCTAAACGGTATGCGACGTCCAATCCGACTAGGTACGCGGGGTACTTCGCATCGCAACTTGCCAGGCTGCAGTATTTGACTCCACCAGTGCCGGAGGACGAATTGGTCCAAGCCATTATACGACAATTACCTGTTGAGGTCCAGAAGAGTGTAATAGCGTCAGGAGCCGAGACTTTAGAGGGATGTGAAGAGATTCTTCGAAAACTTGGCCACACTAGCGCACAGTTACAGGCGAGGTCCGGACGACAGGAAAATAGAGATGTAAACACGGTCGTGATTGACAAATTTGCGCAGACGGAAGAGCGAACGCCGCGGGAGACGGACAGGCCAAGAGACACAGGGTACTATCGGAGTCGAGATAGGAGCTACAGTGGAACAGAGGAGCGACCCAGGTGGAGGAATAAACCGTACGAAGAGCGTAGGAGATCCCGGTTCAACAATACGAAGGGACGATATGGTGAATATCAGCGAAGGCAGTCAAACCAATATTATCAGAGACAGAATGCCGATAGGGATTCTCGTTCGCAGGGATCGCGGCCGAGCTATACGGAAAGACATCGAGAGAGCCAGGAATATTTACAACAATTACGGAGTAATCCATCCGCACCACCGGGGGAAGCTGACCGACCACCGGACACAAGTCGGTCAGATCAACAAAAAAAACTTCAAATTAAGAAATTCCTCAAACCTTGGTCCTCCCGAACTGATTGAAATTCAAGAGATATTTCAGGCTACCGACGAAGACTTGATTCATGAGGAAGACGTTATCCGCCGCGGGAAAGTGTATCCTTTGCCAATCATAACAGTAGAGGTGCTCGGTAAACTAGTAAAACCCTGATTGACACCGGAGCGATGGTTAGTGTGGTGTCTCAGTCATGCTTGGACGAGATAATGGAGGCAGGACCCGTATATACTCTACCAGTAGCGAATGTAAAGGTTAGAGGTGTAATTCCCGATCGCTCAGTGAGATGCAAGCTGCAGGCCCTGTTGACGATCGAGATTGCGGGGAGGTTTTATGAGCACGTGTTCGTGGCCATCTCCAACATCAATTTTCAAATAATCCTGGGTGTTGACTTCATTTCGGAGTACGGCTGGATTATAAATATGCAAGAGGGTGTTATGTATGTCGGAAACGAATCGCCGAGCAGAGGATCGAAAGAGTATATCAATGCCAACTCTAGCACGCTCTTCTTGGAGAACACACTTGAGAATATCGTGGAACGTGAAGAAGAGACGATCACCCTCATGCCCGTTGGTGTAAAGGAAATTTTGGATCCAACTGTCCAGAAACAGTTTGATGACCTAATACAGGAGTTTCGGGAGGTATTTAGCGACAAACCTGGAGTTATCAAGAACTTTCAGTACGATATCAAGTTGAGTGATGATTCACCATACAGGAAACACATATATCCAGTCCCAGAGAAATGGAAGGAGGAGGTAAAGGCCATGATAAACGCCATGGAGAAGGATGGCATAATAAAGAAGGCTCCGACTTCTTTCCTAAACCCTTTAGCGGTTGTAAGGAAGCCAAATGGTCGCCTGAGGATTTGTCTGGATGCACGTGGAAAAAATGCACGCATTTTACCAGATTACGACCGCCCACCACAAATTAGAGAGCTGCTGAGTTGCTTTAAGGGAAAAAAATATTTCTCAACCGTGGATCTCACAAATTCCTATTATCATGTCGAGTTAACCGAGAACAGCAAGCAATACACTGGCTTCCTGCATGAGCAGAAGACCCACGTCTTTAACCGCCTTCCCTTCGGTTTGAAAAACAGTGGCCCTGTGCTGATTCGAGCGCTGGACAGCAACTTGAGTGAAGAAGTCAAGAAACACGTACTATGTTATGTGGACGATTTGATCTTGGCATCCACGTCAGTAGAGGAGCACCTGAAACACTTGAGATTGTTGTTTGAGAACTTGCTTACGGCCGGATTTAAGGCAAACCTGGAGAAATGCAATTTCTTTCACCGAAAAATTCGGTTTTTGGGACATCTCATTGACGAACATGGATATCGGCCGAACCCGGAGAAAATTGAGGCGATAGCTAAGTTTCCCAGACCAGAAAGGGTGAAACAAGTGAGGCAGTTCCTGGGAATGACTTTATTCTTCTCTAGTCATTGCCCCCGTTACACGGATGTAGTTGCCCCTCTGCAGAGCATGCTCAGGAAAAACAATCGGTGGAAGTGGGATCAGGCGTGTGAAGAGGCCTTCATGCAAGCTAAACACATGCTCCTTAACAACGTTAAACTGGAGTAGCCAGACTTCTCCAAAACATTTTATATTGACACCGATGCTTCAAAAGTAGGAGTGAGCGCTGTGTTGTACCAGTTGGATGACGAGAAGAAACAACATTATCTGGCATTTACCAGTAGGAAATTGCGACAGCCTGAGCTTAACTACTTTGCCACGGAATTGGAGGCGCTGGCTATAATTTATGCTCTAACGATTTGGAAGGAGATTCTTTTAGGGCATTAGGTCGTGATTGTGACGGACCATCGCGCGTTACAGTTTATGTTAAAGTCTGACATTTCAAGCGAAAGAGTCACGCGCTGGACCCTTTTCCTACAGCAATTCGATGCAGAAGTTGTTCATAGGCCTGGAAAGCAAAACTTTCTAGCGGATGTTTTGAGCAGAAACCCACGTGAGGAGGCTGTTTTGCACCAGGTACAGCTAATACCGGATGATCAGGAAACGGTGGAGCGTTTGAAACGCCTGAGCCAGGCGCAACGGCGATATACTCCGTTAAGACGGATATACCGGTATTGGAAGAATCGTATGGGTGCAGATGACCCCGATTATGCTGGAACGGCAAAGATTGCTCACTTTTATCACATTGTTGGTGACGTGATTCTCAAGTTTGTCGATAGAGACCACACAAGGCTACGTATTTTAATACCGCCGAAGTTGATTTCAGCAGTGATTTGGTTGGCTCACCGATCTATTGGGCATGGAGGATGTGATAAAACCTTACATGCCATAAGAGAAACATTTACCTGGGAGTATATGGGATAAACCATACGAGCGGTAATCAGGACATGCGACATCTGTCAGAGGTGCAAGTTCCCATCGGACGTATCTAAGGAGAAGCCGAGGGCTATTAAACCACCCGTCCGAATGAATTAATGGCTACGGACCTGTATGGCCCCCTTCCGAGGTCCACCAGGGGTAACCAATACATCTTGGTGACGATGGATGTGTTTACCAAATTAGTCATGTTGCACCCTATCCAGAAGGCTACATCCCGGTACGTAATTCGCAGGATTGAAACTGGCGTGATTCCAACTGCAGGGAAGCCAGAGTTCCTCCTGAGCGATCACGGAACGCAGTTCACGAGCGCCGAATTCCAAGAGGCAATGGCACGACTCGGCATAAGGCATATCTTGAGCTCCATAAGATACCCAGAAGGAAATCCAGTTGAAAGGGTAAATGCTGAGATTGGAAAATACTGCCGGATTTACTGTCATGAACAGCATCATAGATGGATGGAAGTGGTACCCATAATCGAACGTTGCTTGAACTCTACAACACATGAAAGTACCAGACAAATTCCTTGTCTTCTGCACCATGGACGAAAACCAAGTAGACCTTGGCATGCTGTTATACAGGCACCCCCAGCAAAGGAGAAACGAACTGGCTCGGGAAAGGATGCAGCTACAGGCGCAGAAACGGGAGAGAAGGAAGGCTGGCCGCCGTTTTCGCCAACCACTTCGAGTCAATGACCTGGTGCTGATTCGGAAACCTACGTCATCAAACCTACCACTCAGAGCGTATGGGAAATTTGCGCGCCCATTCTCGGGACCGCATAGGATTGCCAGAGTGCTGGATAACAATTGCTATAAGGTGGTTGACAACGTCACGAATGCACTTGTTGGAAACTTCAATGCCGCGAATCTGCGGAAGTATCACGAGCAAGCCCGTTAGTCAACATTGAGGAGATGACTAAAAGGATCGTTCACATGCATCATTTAAAGGAAAATGTAAGCTATGTTCCCACCGCTTATATTTTGAAGGTCGCGGGAGAGATGTGACCGAACCAGTCAAGGTCAATTACCGGCCCCGGTTTATGGGAGATTGAGAGGAGACCGGAGGGTCAGTATGACGTCATGGCATAACGCAGCGAGGTAACCGCTAGAGTGGGGGAATGCTCCAGAAGCTTCCGACCCCTCCGCCCCTTTTTCTCGAGAGGAGGTCAACTCGGTTCTGGAAGGTTCAGTGATACGGTGTGGCCCGGACGAGGAAGTTTCTTATGCGACACGGCGAGGACGAGTGTGTAACATAGTGGTCAGTGATGTAAGCCACGTGAGTTAAATTCCGCATCGGGCACTGGATTGTTTTTATGTGCATGCCTAATACTCGTCGTCGCATGTTGGAAGAAATCATTCATGAAGCGCGGTGGGGTTGTGTTTGGGTGAAGTGTCGCCATCGCGATATCCATATATCGGCATGCCGGCACGTGAAGGAAGGACCACAACTGATTGACGGAGGTATGTGTAGATTTATGCCAGTGCCGCGATTGGGTTATGCAGAGTGCGTAAGATCACAGAATTCTTCGCCGTTCTTTGTATTATGAAGTTTTACGCACGTGATCCGGGTCAGCTAACGGACAAAAACGCGGAAGGAAGGTACTGTGGAAAAAATCTGATAAAGTTGTGTACGTCTAAACATTTGAACATCTGGACATTTGAGCGAAGGTCGGAGAGAAACTTGAATTATAACGCCGACCGGTTACGTCATTTAAAGGTGAACAGCCAAGCTGGCATTCAAGAGACACGGTGTGCGCATGAGGAAAGGGATATATCTGCTTTAAGCTTGCGTTGATGGTTGCAGGTTGCGCAGGCGAGGCGAACAGTCTAAACATAGAGTGTGAGACGTGAGCAGGTCAAGTTGAATGAACTAAGAAGCGGATACTGTAGCGTGTAGATGTAAAAGTGTTACGGCGTAGTGGAATGCAATGTGGTCACACAGCAATGTAAACAATATGAACGCAGACTCGGACATGTTGGGAATCTACACGGACCTCAATACCCAAAGTATTTTTCAGTAAACCCATTAGGGGTTGCCAGGGGATGAACGGTCGCGAGGAAATGGATGCGTGGACATGGAACGAGATGATAATAGACGCCGACGCCGACGCCGACGCCGACGCTTACGCCGTTGGTGGAGAGGTGCAGTCGGGGGCGGTCATGGTCGTCACCTGGAGATTGACAGATGTAGGGGACGTATGCTTACACTGGAGCGCCGGGAGACGCGGGTGGAACGACGCTGTACGCATGACCAGGAAACATCGACGTCTCTTAATCCCAAGGACCAGGATTCATCACGACGCCGGATCCAAAGTAAGATATCTTTTTCTCACTCCTGTTCATCGTAAAGAAGAGAATCTCCATTTTTGAATAGCCATGCCATAAGATGACTTGGGGTCGTGTAATTTAATCCCATTCACATAGTTTAACGCTATTAACAATCAATGATTCTAGGTTAAATAAGAGCATCACTCTCGTTTTCCTGAGGTTGTGCAGAGTTTGTTTTTCAACTTCGAGTCGTTTTGACTTTTACGAACAGCATCAATGTCAATGTTATGCTTTGAAATATAATTATATAGTAGTAAGATTAATAATAATAATAATAATCATAGTTAAAGGTTGATAAATATTGCTATAATCAACACCGAAATATAGTTGGAGATAATCACGCATGGTCATGAAAAAGAAATATCGCTCGAGATAATTGGGCATGAAGATCATGCAACAAGTTTTATTCCAAAGGGTCTCTTATGAAATTCAGAAATGTGATATGAAATAAGACGCTGGTTTTGGTTAATTGTTGTCTGGTATGATATGGCTCCTTGGGCAAAGTATCATGTTATCGTACGACTTCATTTTAAGGTTGAATTACTGTGTTAAGTGTGGGTTCGAGGTATGCTATTAAGCGCAATTTTTTTGTAATGAGATTAATATGGTATTCCGTCATATGTGACGAGGTAGATTAATGTGGTGATATTCAGTTATGTGTAACAAGGTTATTCAGGGGGCTATGTATGACCCTGAAAATTTGTAATTGTACGGACAGGTTCCTCACTAGATGGATGGATGTGCTGCATTTCCTCATAGGGTTGAGTGTGGAACAGAGCTATGATGTACTTGAGGGTACGCTCTGCAGTAAGGTTACTCAGATCCTCACACATAGTGGTTGACTGAATGGCTATGATTAAATGTTGGTCACGAAAATGAAACACACTGAGGTATACTATTATGAAAGTTGTGAACCAGTTCTAGACGTCAGCATATGACATATCGGTAACTTACTTATGCAAGTGGGTATATTAATGAGGACCAATGTAATTGGGACGGTCATGCCTGTAGACCAGATTGAACAATAAGAATGCGCTGTGTAAATATTTAAACACTAGTTGGAAATGTAAATGATCAATATTTCGGTTGGTTATCGAATTCCACATTAGGTGACGTCCAGTTTATGTTGGGAAAATTTATGATGTGATTTTGTTTGATGCTCTTTAGATGGTAAATTTCAATTCGATGCAGGAGGCCGTCCATCGATGAATAAAGGTAGATTGTCATGTTATGATATGTTTTTTTTCTTCTGAGCACATGCCACAGGTGAACTTTGGACTAAGTGGCCAGTATTTTTTTTTATTATTATGCGTGTGCACTAATGGAATAATGGTTGTGTTAATTTTGGCTGGGTAGTCTCCTGGTCGAATTTCTAAGTAGGCAGGTAGCATGTTTGGTTATCCTTTGGCCAATAAAGGAGCAGATGTGATTTTACGAGGGCTGTTTCTTTTTTTTATCTGTTTGTTAATTCGAATTAGGGGGTTTGCTTTTGAATCCTGGTTCAGTTTGTTCGCCATCCCAACCCGTAAACGACCCGGGACCCTTTGTCTCTAGCTCGCTGGAGTTTTGGTTTTATTCTCGTCTGTATGAACCAAGATTCACGCCCTAGTTCTCTTTACACCCACTCCCTTGGCCGTTTCTTCTGATGGGGACGGGATGTTGGCCGGGTGATCGCCTGTCCCATTGGAGAAACGGGCACAGTGTTAACAGAACCTTATTTTCGGTACAAAACCGGAATGGCACCTTAGCAGAATAATATAGGGAGGATTTCACATGGTATACTACATTTATGTGGTAGCTATGTAAAGACAGAGGACACGGCATAAACCTAGAAAAATTGCTGAGATTTCAAATTTTAGAATGATTGTAACTTCGTATGACGAACTTTGTGTGTATCTCAAAAAAGGAATTGAAAAACATCAACATTTAACAACGCAATCTCAGTAGAAAAGAAACTTGCAGGTACTTCGAGGTAAAAAAAATAAAACACATAGTTTTATAAATTAAGTGTATTAAAGTTTCATAGAATTTAATTGTAGTAACTATATTATGATTTATTCATTAATTTATTAATTTATCCATTCAATCTTTGATTTTTTAATAAATTAATTAAGTAAGTTATTTACAGTATTTGTTGATCGATTATGTAGCGCACCAGTCGCCCAAGGCCTAGCATGCTAGAGCGACTCTGCCTGTGAGCAATGCTATAAATAATGTGCCCAGAGTTGCGCTAGCATGGCAACATCGATAAGAAACTACGCAGAGAATCTTTGTCGCTGCGCCGAGAAACGCTCTCTGCTGCGACTTCTTCGCTGTGCCGACCAAGCATGGCCACCTATATCTGAATCAATATAACTTACTACTTACTGACGTGGCTACAAAGTCGCAAGCTTGGCCTCAACTTTTGAGACACTTGATCATTAGCTAATACGTGAAGTTATGTTTGTATACTTGACTGCCAGCTAGACTCTAAGTGTGATAATATAATAATTAACAACTATAAACAAACCGTCATCTCCCAAACTTTTAACAACATGGAGGGAAAATTGAAACGTATACAAGATCACGGAGCAAGAGCAGGAATGAAGATTGACTGCAAAAAGACAAAGGAAATGTGAATGAATAGCACATACGATCCCGAAAAGAGGTTCCAGATAAATGGAGAAGAGGTTGAGACGGTGGCAGAGTTCCATTATCTAGATAGTAAAATAACAGAAGATGGTGGTGCCGGCGCCGATGTCAAAAGCCACATCCAGAAGGCGAACTCCGCATTTGTCCAACTATATGCAATATGGAAAGTACGTGATATTTCAACTAAGACCAAACTATGAACTTTCCGCACAAATGTAAAAGCAGTCCTCCTGTAAGGATGCGAGACCTGGAAAGCAACCACACAGATCAACAGCAGTTTGCAGGTTTTCATCAACCGTTGCCTCAGAAGACTCCCGCGGATACACTGGCCAGAGACCATTACAAACGAGGAACTCTTGAAGAGGACAGGAGAGACCCACATAAAATATCAGATTAAAAGGAAAAAATGGGGATGGATAGGTCACTGACTGAGAAAAGAGGATGTCATAGAGAAAGGAGCACTTGGATGGAACCCGAAAGGAACAAGAAAGAAGGGAAGACCTGAGGTGACCTGGAAAAGAAGCGTGGAGGAAGAGATGAGGGTAGAAGGCAAATTCTGGGCAGATCTACAACAGATTGCCAGGAGAAGAGACCAATGAAGGATCTTTGTTGCAGCCCTTTGCTCCGAAAGGGGACAGGACATAAGTCAAGTAAGTCATAAAGAAACAAACAAAAAAACGAATACAACTAGAAAGACACAACCACAACCCCACACTCAAACACTCCGGACCTCACACATTCAAACAATCCCAAACATGAAAATAATTTGTAAATTGAGGCTTTCACGGCCCGGATTACTATTCAAATAATTCATGGTTTTTTGGGTTAATGCCTTGTTAAAATTAAATTAAATACCACCAGACGTTTCGAAGGAACCTTGCCTCCTTTTTCAATGGAATTAAACAATGTGGCCAAAGAAAGTAGGCTATATCAATGAGATTACAAAAAAAAATAGATAAATTCCTCTGTTCGTCACCTGAGAGAAGGTAAGGGGAAGGTAAAGGGGACGGGGGGAAAATATAGAGACTCCTCGAAGCATGAGGATGTCCAAATAAGGAGAAATGGGGGGGGGGGGGGGGGGGAGGAGTAGAGGGGCAGAGAGAGGGATTGACGGATATAAGTAAACAGAAACAAAAGGGAAGTGTATCTGTACGATATCGAACGTTGTACAGGCAACGGCGAAAAAACAGGTGGAAACTCCTCCAGTGACGAACAAAGGAGATCAAATCTCGGTTCTGTAGCTGTTTCTCTAGTTCTTCACCTATTTCAAATTGTACGTTTTCCTCTATGGCGGTACAGAGCCGGGCTTTGATCTCCTTTGTTCGTCACTGGAGGAGTTTCCATCTGTTTTTTTTTCGCCGTTGCCTGTATGACGTTAGGTATCCTACATATACACTTCCCTTTTGTTTCTGTTTCCTTATATCCATCAATCCCTCTCTCTCGCCCCCTCTCCCCCTCCCGCCCCTCCCCCTTTCTCCTTATTCGGACATCCTCATTCTTCGAGGAGTCTCTATATTTTCCCCCCGCCCCCTTTACCTTCTCCTTACTTACTACTCAGTTCGCCGTTTTTTCTACCATGGTCCATACAGTAATTTCTGGCAGCTGCTCTCAGGTGACGAACAGAGGAATTTATCTAGTTTTTTGTAATCTCATTGATATACTTCCTTTGGCCACATTGTTTAATTCCATTGAAAAAGGAGGCAAGGTTCCTTCGAAACGTCTGGTGGTATTTAATTTAATTTTCACACGGCATTAGCCCAAAAACCATGAATTATTTGAATTAAAATATTTATTTACATAAAGTTAAAAACTATCTATAGTAACTTAAGTGGAGCGTTGATTTTCAAAATAAAGTTCCACCAGTTTCGTGCTCTGTACAAGACTCAATCTCTCCATGATGGATCTCCCAGATGTACTACACAGTCCAGAAAAAGAAAAAATCAATAAACAAATTACAAGAGAAATTTTGAGGCAGTACAACCCATGCGCTTCTTCTGTGCCACAGTGCAGAATGCTATAATAAGTACTAACTCTGGAGGAGTGCATCGTTGTGTGTGTAAATTACATCCACTTTGAACGTCTAAACAGAATATCTAATATTAAAAGAAATTCGTACAAATAAATTTCATGACATCAGCAAAACCTGGTGAGCACGAATCCAACATGGCGGCGACGCGAAATTTAAATATATAAATGGAGGTTTCTCGCGATTTAACCACCCGAGCACATTGAAACTTGGTACGGTATATGCTTATACACATTCCAATCCACTGGCGTTTAATTTATATCAATTGTTTTCATAACCACGAGATGGTGGCTTTGCGAAATATTAAATCTCGTTTTTAGCCTACTTTCGATTCTTGTAAAAAATGAAAGTAGACTTATGAGATCAACACAGGGCGAAAAAAAAGTGTGTCTGTCTGTGTCTGTGTGTGTGAGTCTGTGTGTGTGTGTGTGTGTGTGTGTGTGTGAGTGTGTGTACTCTGAATGTCTGTCCCCCCCCCTATCAATTCTAACACGGTGAACGCGAATTGAACGAAATTTGGTACAAAGGTAGCACTAGCAAAGGGCACCTCAGTGTCATGTTTTATATCGCCGCCATCTTGACGGAAACGTAATGGCGGCCACACAAATGTTCAAAGCTTAAATCAAATTACGACCAACCTAATCATCCGATCTCTACTAAATTTTGCAACAACATACCTTTATGAGGGGAGCATCCTTTGACCAAACTAATAGGTCATCAGCTTAACAGTTTGCGGATGGCGGCCATCTGTGTGTGTAAATCGATTCCCCCTATTAATTCGAACACGGTGAAACCGAATGGAATGAAATTTGGTACAGAGGTAGCACTAGCAAAGGGCACCTCAGTGTCATGTTTTATATCACCGCCATCTTGACGGAAACGTAATAGCGGCCACACAAATGTTCAAAGCTTAAATCAAATTACTACTAACCTAATTTTCCGATCTCTACCAAATTTAGCAAAAACATACCTTTATGGAGGAAGCATCTTCTGACCAAATTAATATGTCATTAGGCTAATAGTTTGCGGATGGCGGCCATCTTTGTGTCAAAACCGATTCCCCCTATTAATTCAAACACGGTGAAACCGAATGGAACGAAATTTGGTACAGAGGTAGCACTAATAAAGGGCACCTCAGTGTCATATTTTATATCACCGCCATCTTGACAGAAACGTAATGGCGGCCACACAAATGTTCAAAGCTTAAATCAAATAACGACTAACATAATCATCCGATCTCTACCAAATTTTGCAACAGCATATCTCTATAGAGGAAGCATCCTTTGACCAATCTAATAGGTCATTAGCCTAATAGTTTGCGGATGGCGGCCATCTTTCTCTCAAAATCGATTCGCCCTATTAATTCCAACACGGTGAAACCGAATGGAATGAAATTTGGTACAGAGGTAGCACTAGCAAAGGGCACCTCAGTGTCATGTTTTATATCGCCGCCATCTTGACGGAAACATAATAGCGGCCACACAAATATTAAAAGCTTAAATCAAATTACGATTAACCTAATCATCCGATCTCTACCAAATTTTGCATCAACATACCATTATGGAGGGAGCATTCTTTGACCAAACTAATAGGTCATTAGCCTAATATTTGGTGGATGGCGGCCATCTTTGTGTGAAAATCGATTCCCCCTATCAATTCAAACACGGTGAAACCGAATGGAACGAAATTTGGTACAGAGGTAGCACTAGCAAAGGGCACCACAGTGTCATGTTTTATATCACCGCCATCTTGACGGAAACGTAATTGTGGCCACCCAAATGTTAAAAGCTAAAATGTAATTACGACCAACCAAATAATCTAGTCTCTACCAAATTTTGCAACAACATATCTTAATCGGGAAGTATATTCTGACCAAACTGCAAGATCATCAGCCCAATAGTTTGCATATGGTGGCCAAGTATGTGTGCAAATCGATCCCCCAATCAATTCAAACACGGTGAAACCGAATTGAATGGTGTTTTTTTTTTACAGAGGTAGCACTAGCAAAGGGCACCTCATATTCATGTTTAATATCGCTATAGCACGTTGTATTTCAACAATCTACTACAACCAACATTCAATTATACTCCTTGAAAAGGCAAAATTGTTATAACAATGCCCATGCATTTAGGAGAAAGTAGGCTATATGTTCTTTACTGAACATCTTGTTATTTCTTGTGTCCTAATCATGCGATTGAAGTTTGAATAATATACCTACACAATAATTGTCATGTAATAGTACATAGCTCTAAGGCCTACATAATATAAAAATTCAGCATGGAGACCAACCGAAATATTGAGACAGTTCTCAATATCTACGAATCTATTACATCAATCAAACTGAAATTTTGAGTGTTGATAGAGGCAATTAAAATAAGTAGGATATTTGAAAATAGGCTAATTAGTTCTCCACGGAACTAACTGGAGTTATCCACGGAAAGAGCCTCCGTGGCTTAGGCGGCAGCACGTCGGCCTCTCACCGCCGGGTCCATGGTTCAAATCCCAGTCACTCCATGTGACATTTGTGCTGGACAAAGCGGAGGCAGACAGGTTTTTCTCCGGGTACTCCAGTTTTCCCTGTCACAATTTCATTCCAGCAACACTCTCCACTATCATTTCATTTCATCTGTTATTCATTTAATCATTACCCCCAGGGGAGTGCGACAGGCTTTGGCAGCTGGTACTGTTCCTATCCTCGCCGCTAGATGGGGACTTCATTCATTCCAATCCCTGACCAGGTTGGTCGACTGGAAGCAGGCTGTGGATTTTCAGTTCTCCACGGAACTACTTGTTTAAAATATTTTGAATAGTTTAGGGTAAACGTGGACCCACGGGTATGAGCTTGTGTACCCCTAGGGTTCCGTGGACCACGCTTTGTCAAACTATGGTCTAACAGAGATACCTAATTCCGAATGACGCCATGGAGTGCAATCTCACCACCCAATGGACTCATACAGACACTACAATAACACAATTTATTAGATCCCTATCTCACTCATGAGTAGGCCTACAGTACACCATGTGATTCCTTAGCTTCGATGCGGAAAAGCCTGGTTTTGCATATTTCAATTTTACGCGTAAATCTGTTCAAACTTCCGACAGAGTGTGTGTTGAAAATCGGGTTAGCATTATTTATAAATACATGCTGAAATCTCCTCACTCCGACTCGCGAGCTAAAATGAAATGTAAATCAAATCATTCACTGTGGATTACTCAGTCACTTCTTTTTGCTTTATTTGTGAAGAGTTCTGAATCTTCTCGGCACGCGAGTTATCTCTTCTTCCAATATTAAATTGAATGTCGTGAATGGAGAATGAAGACCTCCAGTTTTATTACATCCTTGTTGCTTTACGACTGAGCTCCAGATCTATTCACATATTTTGCATTTCAGGCAAAGATACAGCGCTAAACGTTCTTACAGCCCCAGAAATAGCAAAAAGCTCTGCGAACTGTTTGCTATTGAGGCAAGGATAAAGCGCTAAAAAGGCCTCACTGCCCCAGGAATAGGAAGAAGCTCCGCAAACTGTTTGCTATTGAGACAAGGATACAGCGCTAAACGGTCTTACTGCCCCAGGAATAGGAAGTAGCTCCGCAAACTGTTTGCTATTGAGACAAGGATACAGCGCTAAGCGGCCCTATGGCCCCAGGAATAGGAAGAAGTTCCGCAAACTGTATGCTATTGAGACAAGGATACAGCGCAAAACCGTCCTACGACCACAGGAATAGGAAGTAGCTCCGCAAACTGTTTGCAATTGAGAAAAGGATACAGCGCTAAACGGTATTACTGCCCAATGTGCCCTTGGGAGAGGTACAGTATCGAACCCAGATCCTTTTATGAAAGAAAAAGGAGAAAATTAGAATTTTTGCTATATGGAAGTGAAACATTGATTGACATTTTGTCTGGTTCTTTGGGAATCATGAATTAGTGTTTTTATATTATGTTAATTGCTTTAAGATTCCTTGTTCATTTGAGGACAAGTGTGAAATGTATTTTCAGTTTTCATGTTGTTGTAGCGCCAAATTTTGATTTATTAAATAGTTTATAGTAGGATTTTTATTTTTATTTTTGTTGAAGTGAATCCTATGATTGATCCAAAGTGTGTAAGTCACAGAGTGGGAGAACATACCATGAACCCCGATATCCCGATGAGCAGAGCTGGCTGACTGTGATTTGCATACATCTTTGTCAAAAAGGCCACACCAAGGAATAGGAAGAAGCTCTGTGTTAATATGTGCTTGGCAAGGATACAGAACTAAACAGTCTTACAGCCCCAGGAATAGGAAGAAGCTCTGTGTTACTGTTTACTAGGCAAGGATACAGCGCTGAACGGTCTTACTGCCCCAGGAATAGGAAGAAGCTCTGTGTTACTGTTTACTAGGCAAAGATACAGCGCTTAACGGTCTTACTGCCCCAGGAATAGGAAGAAGCTCTGTGTTACTGTTTACTAGGCAAGGATACAGCGCTAAACGGTCTTACCGCCCCAGGAATAGGAAGAAGCTCTGTGTTACTGTTTGCTTGGCAAGGATACAGCGCTTAACGGTCTTACTGCCCAAGGAATAGGAAGAAGCTCTGTGTTACTGTTTGCTTGGCAAAGATACAGCACTTAACGGTCTTACTGCCCCAGGAATAGGAAGAAGCTCTGTGTTAATGTTTGCTTGGCAAGGATACAGCGCTTAACGGTCTTACTGCCCCAGGAATAGGAAGAAGCTCTGTGTAACTTTTCCTAGGCAAGGATAGAGCGCTAAACGGTCTTACTGCTCCAGGAATAGGAAGAAACTCTGTGTTACCGTTTGCATGGCAAAGATAGAGCGCTAAACGGTCTTACTGTCCCAATAATAGGAAGAAGCTCTGTGTTACTGTTTACTAGGCAAGGATACAGCGCTAAACGGTCTTACTGCCCAAGGAATAGGAAGAAGCTCTGTGTTACTGTTTGCCATTGAGGCAAGGATTCATCGCTAAACGGTCTTACTGCTCCAGGAATAGGAAGAAACTCTGTGTTACTGTTTGCTAGGCAAAGATAGAGCACTAAACGGTCTTACTGCCCCAGGAATAGGAAGGAGCTCTATGTTACTGTTTGCTTGGCAAGGATACAGCGCTAAACGGTCTTACTGCTCCAGGAATAGGGAGAAGCTCTGTGTTACTGTTTACTATGCAAGGATACAGCGCTAAACGGTCTTACTGCCCCAGGAATAGGAAGAAGCTCTGTGTTACTGTTTGCTTGGAAAATATACAGCGCTTAACGGTCTTACTGCCCCAGGAATAGGAAGGAGCTCTATGTTACTGTTTGCTTGGCAAGGATACAGCGCTAAACGGTCTTACTGCTCCAGGAATAGGGAGAAGCTCTGTGTTACTGTTTACTAGGCATGGATACAGCGCTAAACGGTCTTACTGCCCAAGGAATAGGAAGAAGCTCTGTGTTACTGTTTGCTTGGCAAAGATACAGCGCTTAACGGTCTTACTGCTCCAGGAATAGGAAGGAGCTCTGTGTTACTGTTTACTTGGCTAGGATACAGCGCTAAACGGTCTTACTGCTCCAGGAATAGGAAGAAGCTCTGTGTTACTGTTTGCTTGGCAAGGATACAGCGCTTAACGGTCTTACTGCTCCAGGAATAGGAAGGAGCTCTGTGTTACTGTTTACTTGGCTAGGATACCGCCCTGAACGGTCTTACTGCTCCAGGAATTGGAGTAAGCCCTGTGTTAATGTTTGCTTGGCAAGGATACAGCGCTTAAGGGTCTTACTGCCCCAGGAATAGGAAGAAACTCTGTGTTACTTTTACTAGGCAAGGATAGAGCGCTAAACGGTCTTACTGCTCCAGGAATAGGAAGAAGCTCTGTGTTACCGTTTGCATGGCAAAGATAGAGCGCTAAACGGTCTTACTGCCCCAGGAATAGGAAGAAGCTCTGTGTTACTGTTTGCTAGGCAAGTATACAGCGCTAAACGGTCTTACTACCCAAGGAATAGGAAGAAGCTCCGTGTTACTGTTTGCCTTTGAGGCTAGGATTCATCGCTAAACGGTCTTACTGCTCCAGGAATAGGAAGAAACTCTGTGTTACTGTTTGCTAAGCAAAGATAGAGCGCTAAACTGTCTTACTGCCCTAGGAATAGGAAGGAGTTCTGCGTTACTGTTTGCTTGGCAAGGATAGAGCGCTAAACGGTCTTACCGCCCCAGGAATAGGAAGAAGCTCTGTGTTACTGTTTGCTTGGCAAGGATACAGCGCTTAACGGTCTTACTGCCCAAGGAATAGGAAGAAGCTCTGTGTTACTGTTTGCTTGGCAAAGATACAGCACTTAACGGTCTTACTGCCCCAGGAATAGGAAGAAGCTCTGTGTTAATGTTTGCTTGGCAAGGATACAGCGCTTAACGGTCTTACTGCCCAAGGAATAGGAAGAAGCTCTGTGTAACTTTTCCTAGGCAAGGATAGAGCGCTAAACGGTCTTACTGCTCCAGGAATAGGAAGAAACTCTGTGTTACCGTTTGCATGGCAAAGATAGAGCGCTAAACGGCCTTACTGTCCCAATAATAGGAAGAAGCTCTGTGTTACTGTTTACTAGGCAAGGATACAGCGCTAAACGGTCTTACTGCCCAAGGAATAGGAAGAAGCTCTGTGTTACTGTTTGCCATTGAGGCAAGGATTCATCGCTAAACGGTCTTACTGCTCCAGGAATAGGAAGAAACTCTGTGTTACTGTTTGCTAGGCAAAGATAGAGCACTAAACGGTCTTACTGCCCCAGGAATAGGAAGGAGCTCTATGTTACTGTTTGCTTGGCAAGGATACAGCGCTAAACGGTCTTACTGCTCCAGGAATAGGGAGAAGCTCTGTGTTACTGTTTACTATGCAAGGATACAGCGCTAAACGGTCTTACTGCCCCAGGAATAGGAAGAAGCTCTGTGTTACTGTTTGCTTGGAAAATATACAGCGCTTAACGGTCTTACTGCCCCAGGAATAGGAAGGAGCTCTATGTTACTGTTTGCTTGGCAAGGATACAGCGCTAAACGGTCTTACTGCTCCAGGAATAGGGAGAAGCTCTGTGTTACTGTTTACTAGGCATGGATACAGCGCTAAACGGTCTTACTGCCCAAGGAATAGGAAGAAGCTCTGTGTTACTGTTTGCTTGGCAAAGATACAGCGCTTAACGGTCTTACTGCTCCAGGAATAGGAAGGAGCTCTGTGTTACTGTTTACTTGGCTAGGATACAGCGCTAAACGGTCTTACTGCTCCAGGAATAGGAAGAAGCTCTGTGTTACTGTTTGCTTGGCAAGGATACAGCGCTTAACGGTCTTACTGCTCCAGGAATAGGAAGGAGCTCTGTGTTACTGTTTACTTGGCTAGGATACCGCCCTGAACGGTCTTACTGCTCCAGGAATAGGAGTAAGCCCTGTGTTAATGTTTGCTTGGCAAGGATACAGCGCTTAAGGGTCTTACTGCCCCAGGAATAGGAAGAAACTCTGTGTTACTTTTACTAGGCAAGGATAGAGCGCTAAACGGTCTTACTGCTCCAGGAATAGGAAGAAGCTCTGTGTTACCGTTTGCATGGCAAAGATAGAGCGCTAAACGGTCTTACTGCCCCAGGAATAGGAAGAAGCTCTGTGTTACTGTTTGCTAGGCAAGTATACAGCGCTAAACGGTCTTACTACCCAAGGAATAGGAAGAAGCTCCGTGTTACTGTTTGCCTTTGAGGCTAGGATTCATCGCTAAACGGTCTTACTGCTCCAGGAATAGGAAGAAACTCTGTGTTACTGTTTGCTAAGCAAAGATAGAGCGCTAAACTGTCTTACTGCCCTAGGAATAGGAAGGAGTTCTGCGTTACTGTTTGCTTGGCAAGGATACAGCGCTAAACGGTCTTACTGCTCCAGGAATAGGGAGAAGCTCGGTGTTACTGTTTACTAGGCAAGGATACAGCGCTAAACGGTCTTACAGCCCCAGGAATAGGAAGAAGCTCTGTGTTACTGTTTGCTTGGAAAAGATACATCGCTTAACGGTCTTACTACCCAAGGAATAGGAAGAAGCTCTGTGTTACTGTTTGCTTGGCAAAGATACAGCGCTTAACGGTCGTACTGCCCCAGGAATAGGAAGAAGCTCTCTGTTACTGTTTGCTTGGCAAGGATACAGCGCTAAACGGTCTTACTGCCCCGGGAATGGGAAGAAGCTCTGTGTTAATGTTTGCTTGGCAAGGATACAGCGCTTAACGGTCTTACTGCCCCAGGAATAGGAATAAGCTCTGTGTTACTGTTTGCTTGGCAAGGATACAGCGCTAAACGGTATTACTGCCCCAGGAATAGGAAGAAGCTCTGTGTTACTATTTGCATGGCAAGGATACAGCGCTAAATGGTCTTACTGCCCCAGGAATAGGAAGAAGCTCTGTGTTACTGTTTGCTTGGCAAGGATACAGGGCTAAACGGTCTTACTGCCCCAGGAATAGGAAGAAGCTCTGTGTTACTGTTTACTAGGCAAAGATAGAGCGCTAAACGGTCATACTGCCCCAGGAATAGGAAGAAACTCTGTGTTACTGTTTACTAGGCAAGTATACAGCGCAAAACGTTCTTACTGCCCCAGGAATAGCAAGAAGCTCTGTGTTACTGTTTACTAAGCAAAGATATATCGCTAAACGGTCTTACTGCCCCAGGAATAGGAAGAAACTCTGTGTTACTGTTTGCTTGGCAAGGATACAGTGCTAAACTGTATTACTGCCCAAGGAATAGGAAGAAGTTCTGTGTTACTGTTTGCTTGGCAAGGATACAGGGCTAAACGGTCTTACTGACCCAGGAATAGGAAGAAGTTCTGGGTTACTGTTTCCAAGGCACGGATAGAGTGCTAAACGGTCTTACTGCCCCAGGAATAGGGAGAAGCTCTGTGTTACTGTTTACTAGGCAAATATAGAGCGCAAAACGGTTTTACTGCCCCAGGAATAGGAAAAGGCTCTGTGTTACTGTTTGCTTGGCAAGGATACAGCGCTAAACCGTCTTACTGCTCCAGGAATAGGAAGAAGCTCTGTGTTACTGTTTGCTTGGCAAGGATACAGCGCTAAACGGTATTACTGCCCCAGGAATAGGAAGAAGCTCTGTGTTACTGTTTGCTTGGCAAGGATACAGCGCTAAATGGTCTTACTGCCCAAGGAATAGGAAGAAGCTCTGTGTTACTGTTTGCTTGGCAAGGATACAGCGCTAAACTGTCTTACTGCCCCAGGAATAGGAAGAACCTCTGTGTTACTGTTTGCTTTTTATATCGGTCCTTCTTTTCACGCCAATATTGTTCCATTTGATCAATTCTCTACCGTCTTGTTACAGATGGATCCTGTGGGGAATAAGGGGTGGTGAAATCGATCAATCTCCTGAAATGGATAATTCCAACAGTGAGGAACGTTTCGTGAAACTTTTCAACAGACCACCTCGTGGTATAATGAGTTAGGGGCGTGGTGGCTCAGTGGTCTAGCTGTATGTCTCTCACCAAGGCGGACCGGGTTCGATTCCTGGTCAATGCATGTGAGATTTTCGATGTGAAATGCCATGTCCTGTGGTTCGGATTCCACGTAAAACGGAGGTCCCGTGGCTTATGATCGCGAGATTAACGGTCACGTTAAACTACAAGCTTGCTTGCTTGCTTGCTTGCTTGGTATAATGAGTTAACATTCTTGGCTGTCACCCCTAAAATACGGGTTCGATTCGCTTTTCTTCCAAGAAATTCAATTCTCGTTTGAGAGCTGGAACGTGGTACATTAAGTCTCGTGAGGAAGAACTGGGAAGAAGTAGGTTCGATTTTCACCTCAGTTAACATAGAAGTGTTGGTCCGTGATTTCCTACTTCCACTCCCGGCAAATGGTGGGATGGGGTCCAACGTTACGCCACGGCCATTTCGTCTTTAATACTTGCATACATACATTAGACAGATTGCACACACATTCAGCCATGTACACGGGTTTAATGTCCTTGACGTTACAAACCCCTAAATGAATCAACATCAATAAACATCTCCAGAACTGTTATTGTTAATTCCTATTATGGGTTTGATAAAAAATGGTGGTCATCCCTGTGTACTTGGGTGTGTATTCAATGTGTGCGATAACCTGTGTATCTGTGTTGACTGTAGTAGCGTGTGTAGGCGCCCCATCCCTTGAAGTAAGGCAACAATAATAATATCATATGGCCTCGGGTGCCTGGTGCAAGCTTTGTTATTTGAAACCCAAAGGGTAGCTTGCATGTCGAATTTCTTTGTTCCTTGAAGCACTATGAAAGTCAAGGAGGTTAGATATCTAAGCTCCTTGAACACTATAGCGCTTTCTAGTAAGGAAATGAGGAACTTTTTGTTGGCGGAAACTCCCGAGATTAATTTAGCCATCACGGCCTACTGAATTCAAATGGGTTCTTGACATGCCAACATCGTATGACATGGTGTCGTAATTTTTTCCGCCTTTCAAAAATCACTTACCACGGCCAGGAGCAAACCTGCAAGCTTGTGGTTAGTAGACTGACAGGTTGACCACTCACCCACCGTGGCAAGCTTGAAGTAAGGTACTATCCCGGCATTTGCCCGGAGAGAGTGTGGAAATATCCGGGGAAAACCACACCCAGGATAGCCACTGTCGGCGCCGGGATGCGAACCTGTGATCTGGGAGTTATCTGCAGCTCCTCTTCACGGTTACGTCGCAAAGTACAGCTCAAGCTAATATGGATAGGCTACTGTGTTGTAGGCCGTGACCCAGGCAGGATTATCAAGGATTCACTCCAGCAGTGGCACGGACTATAACCGCCAGCCTAAGCTTCTATATCCCTTTAGGACTGGACTTGACATGTACAGTGAGGGACCTCCCTATGGAAAGGAGCCTTGCAGAGGCCGTGTGTATTGCAGCGTGCCGAGCAAGGCATTGCCGCTAGCAGCAGCGTAGCGCCCAACTAGTTCACCACATTAACACTTTTTACGTACTTAATAATCATATTTCCCTACATGAATTCCAGAGTAGTTGCTGGAAATGCTGTCCTTCAATTTCTAAACACTGCACCAACATAAGAAGTTTTGATACACTCGCTGTAATTCATCCTCATTGTTATTTGGTACCAGTGCAGTTATTTCGTTCTCGAGAGCCTCCCGAGTACGCGGATTTTTAGTCTATTTTCAATTTTGAAAAATAGGCTTATGAGATCACCTTTTGTCCGTGTGTGTGTGTGTGTGCGTGTGCGTGTGTGTGAGTGTGAGGTGTGTGTGTGTCCACCCCCCCCCCCCTAATAAATTCTAAACGGCAGGAGCGATTTCAATGAAACTCGGCAAGTTCATAGCACTATTCCGGGCGACCCCGACCGTGCCCTTCAAATTTTGTTACGTCTCACCAATCCAACATGGCGGCTGTGCGAAATATTTCACCTTCATTCAATATCTTCGAAACTATTACCGATATCTCCCCGGAATTTATTAAGGTGATAAAGGGAAGTACTAGAAGCTAACCTATGTGACTTTTGAAAAACTGGTAACTACAAAACCAATTTGCAACTTTTAAATAGACGTTTCTCGCGATTTAACCAACCAAACGCAATAAAACTTGGTTCAGTATATGTTTATACACATTGTAATGCTCCGATGTCTAATTTCGTTCAATTGTTTACAGAACCACAAGATGGCGGCCGTGCAAGGTATTTCACCGGCATTCTATATCTCTGAAACTATTAGCGTTATCACCCTGAAATTTTGTACGGAGATAAAAGGCACTACTGGAAATTCATCTATAAGACTTTCAAAACCTGTTAACTACAAAACAAACATGGCGGCCAAGCGAATTAGAAAATTTTAAATAGACCTATCTCGCGATTTAATGTTCCAAACGCAATGAAATATGGTACAGGAAATGTTTATAGAAATTGTAATGCACTGGTATCTAATTTAGTTCAATCGTTTACATAACCTCAAGATGGCGGCTGTGCGAATTTTAAAATTAAGTTTTTATTTCATGTGTCGTATTCATGCAATCGAAGTGAAAGTTTGAATGATGAACCTACGCAGTAATTTTCCTTTAATGGTACATGACTCTATGGCCTAAATATTTAACAATTGAACATGGCGACCATCCGAAATATTTAGACGGCTCTGATTATCTACGAATCTATTATAGCAATCAAACTGAATTTGTTGATGTTCATAGGGGCTATGAACTTAAGTTCACCTATAGGACTTTAAATAACCTGGTGATCACAAATCCAACATGGCGACGACGCGAAGTATATATATATATTCACATGGACATTTCTCGCAATTTCACCATCCGAGTGCAGTGAAACTTAGTACAGTAAATCCTTATACGAATATTAATCCACTGGCATCTAATTTATTTCAATTGTTTCCATAACCACAAGATGGCACCTGTGCGAAATTTTAAATTATCCTTGTTACTTCTTGTGTCCTAATCATGCGATTGAAGTTTGAATGCTACACGTACACAATAATCTTCATGTAACAGTACATAACTCTAGGACCTACATATATAAAATCCAACATGGCAACCATCCGAAATATTTACTTGGTTCTCAATATCTACGAATCTATTACAGTAATCAAACTGAAATTTTGTATGTTGATAGTGGCAGTTAACATAAGTAGGATATATGAAAATAGGCTGTATAGTTCTTCACGGAACTACTTGTTTCTGTATACCTTTTGTTTGAGGTTTCTCCACAAGTAAAATTCGCACGGTGCTGAAACTTACGAACAAATTTACTGCAAACTACTTCCTGAGAAGATAAATTTCCAGTAGGAAAATTCATTTTTTTGTTCATGTTCATACGAGGTAAGCTACAGTACTTCACCACAAGTCGTAATTATCAAGCCAATATTCGGAGGAGTTCCCCGATCTGCTCTTGTGTTACCAGCAAATGCTAGTCAAATGGCGGTGACTAATTACACTCCGTCCGTCACTCGGCCCGCCAAAGCTTCGTTCATTAGGGAAGGCTCTCACTGTAGTTCCCAGCAAGATTACATGTGGTTGGATATTTCCAAACTACAGTACTATAATTACTAGACCTATATACTCGTACTTGCAGCCAGTGTACAAACCTAACGATGATCTGTTTGTTTCCAAGCGAAGCTACAGTCACAACGCTCAACATGGTACACGCGGTCATGACGTCACAAAGTCCCCAATTGAATCAACAACAACAGCTGAGTCACAATAAATAACACCAACATATCCAAAACATTGATTGACAGTACTACCCTGCCAGCGAATTTTTACCGGTGGCAGAAATCGGAACTAATGCGCTCCGCCCAGCCACACGCCTGGGATAGACGTGTAGTCGTCGCAAGCGAAACCTCATCGCATTACGTGTGTGCATGATTCGTGCTGGGTCGTGCGCTGAGCGGTGTGTTCTCATTGTATTACTGCACATGCGTTCCCCCTCTTGCTCCACACCCGACCGTGGCAGCGGTAACGTGGCGAGATGACGTAATGTATACACAACTGCCCCGGACCACGTCTAGTGGTAACATATTCCCTGGCGGGGTAGTAATATGCATTCATCTCCAATGCTTTCAGAATTTGCACCAAGTCATGACTTAGAGCGGTTCAATTCATATTTAATTTTCAGTCGGTCAACACTGAAAGATACAATATCATTGCCAATAAGGCAACACTAAGAATGGCTTCAAATATATCTTTAGAATGGTTCCAAGAGGCTTCGGAGGCGTAGTCGGTAGCATGCTGAGCTTCTATGCCCAAGATAGTGGGTTCAAACCCGGCCGAAGCCGTCGTTTTTTTTAAGAGCGTTAAAATCCCTCAGTATGCCTTCCTTCGGAGGGGAAGTAAAGCCGGTGGTCCCATGTCATAGATTTATGGCATGTTAATGAACCTTCCACTAATTATACCTGTGTGAAGCTAAATTGGATAGGTTAAGAATGTAAGCAACGCTCTTAGGTTTCTACGTTTGTTGCCAAGAGCCGACTGCGGTGGTGTCTAGTAGCTAAGTTCTGAACTAGGCTTAGTAGTCGTTGACGGTGGCGTTTGGCGGCAAAAGTAGGAACTATTTAAAAAATTCTAAGTTGCAGTCTGTACTTAAATTAAAAAACAGATACAGACACTAATACAGCCATCACAATTGACACCGGTTATTAGACAGATTCTACACACATGACCGCGTTGTCGCAGCCCCTAAACTTAAGAACCAACCAACCAGAGTGTATTATCTACCCGATGGACCTAAACAATCAAATTGAAATGTTTCTACAGTTCACGGTGGAACTGGAAGGAGCCATGTAACCCGTTTCCGTGCAAGTTTGAAACCTTTCCTCACTATCTTGGCTTCTGTCGCGAAGGGAGTCCCTTAGGAACAGCCGACACAGCAGGCTGCTTCAGACAAGTGAATAAGAAGTAACCAGTTTGTCATCTGAAGGTTCCCTGAAACTTCCTGACATTATCGTCGTCGATAGAGGATCCAACGAAGGGTCCCTTATTCATGAGGGATTCATGATGGGGTTGTTCAATCTCTCTCCCCGAAACTTTTCGATTATACACTAAATTGAAGGTGAATGTGTATGTCTACCCCTTATTATTCCCGTTTTCCAACGGGGTCAGGGATGAGATGCGATGGAAGTCTTTGTGGCGATGGTTTTTACGGCCGGATGCCCTTCCTGACGCCAACCTCATGAGAGGAACTAAATTGAAGATGAATAAATATTAAATATCAATAATGAGAATAAGTTCCAGATGACCAAAAAGGATATTCGGGAGAAAAGGTCAACAACGACTAGCTGGATTCAAGAGGTAAATAAAGATTTAGAAAGAAATAATATAGTCTAAGAGAAGAAGACACTGTGGCAGAGAGTTATTTCGAAAGAAGGTGTTAAGTATGGAAGAATTCCAAGGAAGAGTGGAAAGGAAACCTGGGGCGAAATGGTCTGAGGACAGAAAGAAGCAGCATAGTCAAAGAATGAAGAAATATTGGGAAGAACGGAAGAGAAAACAACAAGGAATGAAGTATTTAAATTGGCGCGTGGTCCATAGCGGGCCTTATCGGAAGAAGTTCAATATAGTATACATGAATTGCAGCCAATGGCCATAGCTGGGTATTTTTTTTTGATTGAACGCCCGAGGGCTCCCAACAAGTTCAATATCAAGTAGTTCCAACTTTGGATACTAGATGCTGCTGTCACTAACACTAGCGGCGAACGTTGGAACTTGATAGAGAGATTCTAACCAGCCAAATATAACCTATACATTTTGCTACCCACTACCAATTGCAGTGTTAGGTTCTTTTACATGCCTTAAATCTATGACATGGGTCTACCGGCTTTACTTCCCCTCCGAAGGAAGGCATACTGAAGGATTTTAAGGTTCTTCAAAATCTGACGGTTTCGGACGGGTTTAAACCCGCGATCTTGGGCATATCAGTTCAGCATGCTAACGACTACGTCACCGAAGCCGCTGGAAGAAGAATACTGATAATCAGATTTATTTAACACTCTCTGGCGGCTAAGAGGAAGACAAGTCTAGACCTTGTTGTTCGGGTTAATCGAAGGGCTTGCGTAGGTACAGTAGGTTACTTTAACTGCCTCCAGTCTCCTGAAATTGTCGGAGGGAGGTGGGCCCAAATATGAGATAGTCCCAAGGCTGAATCAAGCGATAATTCTTCTAAGTCCTTAATACCAAAGTGGCTTTAATGGCAGTTGTGCATCTTTCTTCTGTATGCTTCGTGAAAGATTTCCCCGTGATTTGGACTGTTAATCCTAGGTACTTATAAGAGTTCTGTAACTTCCCCGCCTCTCAATACTTATACATTACAAGCTGACCCGGTAGACGTTGGCCTACCAATCAAGGAAAGTGTTGTAACTTTGTTTCTTGAAGTGCTTTTGGATACACAATGTTTTTTTCAATTTCTGTTAACTATCGAGACATGAATTAACTAATCTAGAAACATTCGTGGGAGCGTGCACAACAACTCTCCAAAGTTTCATCGCAATCGGATAAATGGCATATAACGCATACGGGATTTTGTTTAAATGATTCGTGAGCTGTCACTCATTTGTTGAATCTACTCGTGCTCTACCAACTGTGAAATGGATTTACTAAGTTAGAAAGCTTCACGTAAGTGTACACAACAACTCATCAAAGTTTCATCGTAATTGGATGAATGACATATAAACGCATACGGTATTTTCTTTAAACGATTCGCGTGACGTCATTCATTTGTTGAATCTACTCATGTGCTACCTATTGTAAAATAGATTTGCTAAGCCTGAAACCTTCTCTGGAGTGTACTCAATGAATCACCAAGGTTTCATCGCAATCGGATTAATGATATATGACCGCATACGGGACATTGTGGAAACGCGCCTTCGCTCATTTGTTGAATCTACTCGTGCACTTCTAATTAAAAACTGGATTTACTTAGACAGAAACCTTTCCTGGAGTGTACACAACAATTCACCAAAGTTTCATCGCAATCGGATAGATGGTATATGAACGCATGCAGGACTTTGTTGAAACGATTCGCGCGCCATCACACATTTGTTGAATCTACTCGTGCGGTACCTATTGTAAAATGAATTTACTAAGCCAGAAACCTTTACTGAAGTGTACAAAACAATTCACCTAAGTTTCATCGCAATCGGCTAAATGGTATATGGACACATACGGTACTTTGTTGAAATGATTCGCGTGCCGTCACTCATTTGTTGAATCTACTCGTGCGCTACATATTGTAAAATGGATTTATTAAGCCAGAAACCTTCCGTAGGGTGTACACAACATCTCACCCAAGTTTCATCGTAATCGGACGAATGGTATTGGAACGCATACGGGACCTTATTGAAACGCTTCGCGCGTCGTCGCTCATTTGTAGAATCTACTAGTGCGCAACCTCCTGTGAAATGGATTTATTAAGTTTGAAAACCTCACGTAAGTGTACACAACATCTCACCCAAGTTTCATTGCAATCGGATGAATGGTATATGAACGAATACGGGACTTAGTTTAAACGTTCGCGTGTCGTCGCTCATTTGTTGAATCTACTCGTGCGCTACCTATTGTAAAATGGATTTACTAATCCAGTAGCCTACCCTGGAGGGTACACAACATCTCACCCAAGTTTCATCGCTATCGGACGAATGGTATTTGAACACATACGGGACTTTGTTGAAACTCTTCGGACGTCGTGGCTCATTTGTTTAATCTACTCGTCCGCAACCTCCTGTGAAATGGATTACTAAGTTAGAAGCCTTCACTTAAGTGAACACAACAACTCACCAAAGTTTCATCTCAATCGATGAAAGGAATATAAACTTATACGGGATTTTGTAGAAACCCTTCGCGCGTCGTCACTCATTTTTGGAATCTAGTCGTGCGCTACCTATTGTGAAATTGATTTACTAAGCCAGAAGCTTCCCTGGAGTGTACACAACATCTCACCCAAGTTTCAACGCTATCAGACGAATGGTATTAGAACGCATCGCGCGTCGTCGCTCATTTGTTGAATCTACTCGTTCGCTATCTATTGTAAAATGGATTTACTAAGCCAAACACCTTCCCCGGAGCTCACTCAACATATCACCCAAGTTTCATCGCAATGGGATGAACGGTATATGAACGCATACGTGACTTTGAAACGCTCCAACGTGCAGAGACAAACAGTAGAATTCGACATCACTGCCACCTTTGGTATAAAACACAACTTTCCGCCACGGGCGGAGTGTATGTTGTAGCGGTAGTTGCGCAGGTTTCGACCAGGTGGCTCTAACGTGCAGAGACAAACCGTCCAAAGACATCAGCATTCACCAAGGCCAAGGCTAGTGGTTTCCATGACGACTGTTTTTGACTGTATATTGTGGTTCTAAAATTGAGTGCAAATTGTGGTTCTGAAATTATGTTCATTCCACCTACCGTGTCAGATTGTGAATCTAAACCATACATGGACCCACCCAAATATACATACCAAATTCCATCAAAATCGGTCCAGTCGTTTAGGAGGAGTTCAGTGACATACACACGTGTCGAAGAACCCAGCATGCGTTGCAATGCCAATCAGACGTTGTAACTTTGTTTGCTGAAGTGTTTTTGGATTCCCAATATTTTTAGCCTTCTTTCGATTTTTGCAAAAAATGAAAGTAGACTTATGAGATCACTACAGGGCGAAAAAAAGTGTGTCTGTCTGTGTGTGTATGTGTGTGAGTCTGTGTGTGAGTGTGTGTACTCTGAATGTCTGTCCCCCCCCCCCCTATCAATTCGAACACGGTGAGCGCAACGTAATGGCGGCCACCCAAATGTTCAAAGCTTAAATCAAATTACGACTAACCTAATCATCCGATCTCTACCAAACTTTGCAACAACATACCTTTATGAAGGGAGCATCCTTTGACAAATCTAATAGGTCATTAGCCTAATAGTTTGCGGTTGGCGGCCATCTTTGTGTCAAAATCGATTACCCCTATTAATTCGAACACGGTGAAACCGAATGGAATGAAATTTGGTACAGAGGTAGCACTAGCAAAGGGCACCTCAGTGTCATGTTTTATATCACCGCCATCTTGACGGAAACGTAATAGCGGCCACACAAATGTTCAAAGCTTAAATCAAATTACTACTAACCTAATTTTCCGATCTCTACCAAATTTTGCAACAACATACCTTAATGGAGGAAGCATTCTTTGACAAATCTAATAGGTCCTAATAGTTTGCGGATGGCGGCCATCCTTGTGTCAAAATCGATTACCCCTATTAATTCGAACACGGTGAAACCGAATGGAATGAAATTTGGTACAGAGGTAGCACTAGCAAAGGGCACCTCAGTGTCATGTTTTATATCGCCGCCATCTTGACGGAAACATAATAGCGGCCACACAAATATTAAAAGCTTAAATCAAATTACGATTAACCTAATCATCCGATCTCTACCAAATTTTGCATCAACATACCATTATGGAGGGAGCATTCTTTGACCAAACTAATAGGTCATTAGCCTAATATTTTGCGGTTGGCGGCCATCTTTGTGTGAAAATCGATTCCCCCTATTAATTCGAACACGGTGAAACCGAATGGAACGAAATTTGGTGCAGAGGCAGCACTAGAAAAGGCCACCTCAGTGTCATGTTTTATATCACCGCCATCTTGACGGAAACGTAATCGCGGCCACCCAAATGTTAAAGGCTAAAATGTAATTACGACCAACCTAGTAATCTAGTCTCTACCAAATTTTGCAACAACAAATCTTTATGTGGGAAGCATATTCTGACCAAACTGCTAGATCATCAGCCCAATAGTTTGCAGATGGTGGCCAAGTATGTGTGCAAAACGATTCCCCCTATCAATTCAAACACGGTGAAACCGAATTGAACGAAATTTGGTACAGAGGTAGCACTAGCAAACGGCACCTCAGTGTCATGTTTTATATCGCCGCCATCTTGACGGAAACGGAATGACGGCCACCCAAATGTTAAAAGCTTAAATCAAATTTCGACCATCCTAATAATTTGATCTCTACCGGATTTTGCAACAACATGCCTTTTTGTGGAAAGCATCTTATGACTGACTACAAGGTCATCAGCCCAATAGTTTGCAACTAGTGGCCATGTATGTGTGCAAATCCATTCCCCAGATCAATTCAAACACGCTGAAACCGAATTGAATGTTTTTTTTTTACAGAGGTAGCACTAGCAAAGGGCACCTCATATTCATGTTTAATATCCCTATAGCACGTTGTATTTCAACAAGCTACTACAACCAACATTCAATTATACTCCTTGAAAAGGACAAAGAGTTATAACAATACCCATGCATTTAGGAGAAAGTAGGCTATATGTTCTTTACTGAACATCTTGTTTTCTTTTTCCGTTAACCACCTCTTTGTAAAATTGATATACCATCTCAAAGAAAAACAAGTAGTTCCGTGAAGAACTTAACAGCCTATTTTCATATATCCTACTTATATTAATTGCCTCTATCAAGATACAAATTGTCAGTTTGATTGCTGTAATAGATTCGTAGATATTGAGAACCGTCTAAATATTTTGGATGGTCACCATGTTGGATTTCTACATTGTAGGCCTTAGATTTATGTACTACTAGCAGGTACCCGCGGCTTCGCTCGCGATGAAGACAATGGGGACGATGCATTATTGCTGAAAATTGGTCTATTCTATCACAGCAATCGCGGCTACAGGTGGGTCCATTCTAATTCTGAAAATTCTAATACATACAGTGTATTGATATGAGCAGCAAAGTGAGACTTTCATAGAGTTGAGAAAGTCCACAGGGTATGATGTTACCTTATGTGAACTGCCATCTTCTGCTGAGACATAACGATTTTGTTGCCCGGATACTCGTGAGCAGGCCACATACAGTTGTTCATGGGAAAAAATGGTTTTGTCTAAATGTACAACTGCTGCTGTTAAGTGTGTGTCATTGCGCTTTGTTAATAGAAATTGCGAATATTGTTTGAAAAGGGAACTGCACTCTTGCACACTGGAATGGCAAATCTATCGGAATATGGGGAATTAAAAGTATTTTTCCTTAAGTTATTCACGGTGTACTTTTGCCACAATTATTGATGGTTTGAACAACAACATGTCGCTATTAATAGACCCATAGTAAAATATCTCTCACCTTGGCCGCTGGAGTACATTACGCAGTCTCTTCCAGTGTTACATCCCTGGGATTGAAATTCTCCACATGCCTCTGTGGGTAATTAAAATTCCTGATTGTTGTTGTTTGAGTCTTCAGTCTTTTGACTGGTTTGATACAGACCTCCATGCCTCCCTCTCCTGAGCTAATCGTTTCATCTCTACATAGCTGCCTCACCCTACATCCGAAGCAATCTGTTTAACCTTGGTCTACCCCTACTGTTCTTGGGCTCGACCTTCCCATCCATAACTAAGCTTGCTATTCCTGGGTGTCTTAATATGTGTCCTACCAATCTATCTCTTCTCTGCATAAGCAATCGCCAGAAACATCGCTCCTCTCCACCTCGTCTTAATACCGCTTCATTTGTTACCCTATCTACCCATCTATCTTCATCAATCTCCTGTAACACCGCGTTTCAAACGCTTCAATTCTATGTCAACCGATTCCTTTTCTGTAGAAATGCTGTCCTTGCCTGAGCCAACCTACTTTTGATATCCTCTTTGCTTCGTCCTTCATTGGTTATTTTGCTTCCTAAGTAACAGAAGTCTCCTACTGCCCGTAGCGTTTCACCTGCCAATTTGATGTCCATAGAGGTTTTTGATCTTTTTCGGCTGCATTCCAATATTTTTGTTTTACATTTATTGATTTTCATCATGAATTCTTTCCTCAAGACGGATTCCATACCATTCAAAAACTCATTCAAATCCTCTGGCGTATCGGCCAAGATGACGATGTCAACAGCAAATCTCTGAGTCGAAGTGATTTCTCCTTGAATCTTCTCTCCCACTATAATTTTTCTCCGATTTCCTGATTACTGTGTTTTTAGATATCTTTGAAGTGCGTTGCCCTCGCACATGGTGTAGATGCATTGTCAAAGGAAAACATTCTATGTTACGAACATGGGATGCATAACCTGTACCAAAAGCTTCTGCAGATTTAACACAAGGCCTATTCTGAACAGCAGTTCCTTAAACTCAAATTTGCCAACATTTTATTGTATCTTTCCATGTGGTATACCTCTGTATCTCAACATACAGAAGAGTGCTTTCAAAATCACGTCTTGTGTAAATTTTGCAAAAGGTAGTTCACAATTTTATAAGTGCACATTGACTATGTGACGGCGGGATGCCTTTAGTGTTACGGAAACGGCAATAGCCGCCACAGAGCTTCGTTGCTACTGACATAACGACCAGACTGATATTTGTACTTAACTATACGGGATTTGTGAGCCCTGTGTTTATGAGATTGAACGTAGCTTGATCGCTACGTTCATTTAGTAGCCGCTACTGTAGTGTTTAAAAATTAAAGGTGGTATTAGAAGGCGCTTCCTCTATTTTTTTTACCCCTGGCACTACAGCCCATGAAGGGCCTAGGCCTATAATGCGACCGCTTCCCAGCCATTTGGCCTGCAGATATTGTGGTGACGCGTGGTCCCTCGGCCGTTAATGTTGTTCTTCGTGACCGGGGCGCTGCCTCACTATCAGACAGCTACTCAATTGTCCTCACGAATCTGAATGCACACCGTTGCAAACCTCACGTCAGTGTCAAAAATCTCTGACGGAACCGGGAATTGAACCCAGGGCCTCCGATTGAGAGGCAGGCGCGCTACCCTCTTCTTATTGTGTTTATATATATCTTGAAAAAGATAACAAATGGATTGGCATTGCCAATCCATATAGAAAATCGGATGTCATACCTTGAGGTAGTGTTGCCATGGAAACGGACTTGCCATTAGTTCAGTTTATCAGAGCGAAGATAGTATTCTGCGAATATCTTTGAAAATATTGGTTTTAGGGCCTTAAAATGTGGTTTTCGGTGTCCCGTACGGACCTACCGAGTATTGTTTCACGCATCGAGGGTCGTAAAATGAGCTTTGTCCGGTCTTTATGCGACAACTTCGATATTTTGTCCCAGTTGTGTATTTTTAGTGACTTTTCAGTTATGTTGCTCGTTCCACGGGAACAATGATTTATTTCTGGGTGAAAGGCATCCTATATGTTATCCCAGGGTATAAGCTGTCTCCATTTCAAATTTCATCCAAATCCGTCCAACCGTTTTAGTGTCAAGAGGTAACAAACTAACACACAAACACGCACACAGACTCTCACAATTATAATATATATAGGGATATACGGGGTGCGTGGGGGTTAAACACTTGTACGATATAATCAACAGCAATAAACATGCACACCTAACTACACTAGTAACCTGATAAATAAAAGCACTTGAAATTCTGGGAAAGCGATCGTGCATTATCATACCAGACATAGAACAAACATTCGCAGGATCCTCAACGTACAGCTTAATTACACTCCCTATCGTAGTAACACAGATACACATATGACATAATACAGATGACCCTCGGGAATAATGTTGACTGGTACTTACAGATGTTGGTTTCAGCAGTGGCGACCTTACTCTACTAATTCTGGAGTAAGTTCTCTCAAAGAATAAGTCCTATATACTCGCAGTACAATTTAAATTTGTTTCACATTCCAGCTTTGTAATTATGAAGAATATGTATGGTATTTTGATGGTCAACATCCAACGATTCAAACTGCTTCGTGGATCTCATTAAATTTACATGCTTAGAATCCGTGTGTTGGATCTTCGCATTTACTCCGCTCATGAATTTACTTATGCCTAGCATATTTGACTAGCATTCGTCGAAGTATAAATTTGCCGCTACCGTCTCGGAATATTGGTATACAGATTTTAGATCACAATACTTTGTGCAATTCGAGACAAGCAACCTTGGCGATATACTTGAAACTAACTCTTTGTGGTCATTTCCACAGTGGAAGCTGTCTGTCTTGTAGACGTTTCTCCCCGCTCCTGAATGTCATGACTTTTGTTTTGCTAGTATTTATGTGTAGTTCATGACCACGTGTAAAGCTTGTTCAGTGCTTTCTAATAAATATCGTAATAAAACAATTCTAGTTGATGTTATGTGTTAGTAAGTGTTTGATTGTTACTGTGAATTGCACGATGGTTTATCAATTCCAATGTGTACTTGCAATGCTTGAGTGGAGAGTATTGGGAATTTGATCAGGCTGGTGGATAGATGAGAGAGGAGTTCAACCCCTCCTCCCTCAATCAAGTTACATTTGAACGTGATGCTAAACAATTTAAAGAAGTTGACACGGGAATGACGAGTCTTGCTTCCATGACTAGGGTAAAAAGTATCAAATCGGTAGGTGGGAAGTTACTGGTTTGTTCTTTGGAGGACGCGGGGTAGTGCAAGTTTTGGCGCAAATCCTTTCAAACGTTGCAGGCTTCACAAGACATGGCAACGAAAAATTGTCTCCAAATTGTAGATAACCGCCTGTATAATGTAAACTTATTACTCAACACATATCCGCGAGGTAGCTGCCCGTAATGATACACTTTTCTCAATCCTAGATGACTAAAGAGTCACATTCATTTCTTTAAGTATTGTCTGGTAGATTCATTACTTATAGCACCTCTTATTTAATCGCAGCTATCCACTGACTTTCTCTCTATCTCTACAGTAAGATCAAGTCAGGTCGAGAGCTTCCATATTGCCCCGTGTATCCGTAAACAGTTTCTCCCGTTTTCTAAGAAGATAAGAAATGTGAAATTTTAATACCATCTCATCACAGTTCAGAAGCAAAAATCTTCCGTGTAGAAATTCAATGCTTCAAATAAACAAGCTCTGGCTTCCGGCTGTTCTTTACTTGAACAGAAAAGAGTCTTAGATTTATCTTGCCAGTTTGTTAGGATTACACACAGTTCACTGATGAACAAGCAACTTTACCGTCTGGTACGGTACATTAATTACTTTGAAAACAGATCATTTCATTACAGCAAACTTGATTCTCGGGATCATAACACTCGGAGGTACACTACCAACTTCAAGAAACTTATCCTACGCTCAGAGTACCGTACTTTCTGTTTTCGAATTAAATGTAATAATTACTTGGAGAATAAAAATGTTTAGACTGTCAGTAATAGAAATGAAAATGAAAATCCACAACCTGCTTCCAGTCTCCGATCGGGTCAGGAATGGAATGAATGAAGCCCCCATCTAGCGGCGAGGACATGAAGTGTGCCGGCTGCCGAAGCCTGACGCACTCCTCTGGGGGCAATGATTAAATGAATGACAGATGAAATGATAGTGGAGAGTGTTGCTGGAATGAAATTGTGACAGGGAAAACCGGAGTACCCGGAGAAAAACCTGTCTGCCTCCGTTTTGTCCAGCACAGATCTCACATGGAGTGACCGGGATTTGAACCACGGACACAGCGATGAGTAGCCGGCGTGCTGCCGCCTAAGCCACGGAGGCTCTGTCAGTAATAGAGAACGTTTCAAATACAAATAAGTTACTTCCCTCATTGAAGGGCTGCCTGAAGGACAACGTGTATTACACAATATTGTTTTTGTTTTATTTGTTAAACAATAGCTACTAAGATCCAACATTATAAAACTGTAACTCTCCCAGAAGCTATTTATGCTTGTGAAACACTGTTCCAAATTAAAAATGAGCAAGGAACTGATCAGCTCCTCAAAACGGAAAGAAGAATCATTAGAACGTGCATACATAAGAAGTATCAGGTTGAGGGAGTCTGGAGGATTCTCCCAAATGAAACTGTCTATCGTGAGATCGATCCACTCACCAGAACAATGAAGAAGAAAATAATTTCATATTTTATTTACATCTTACGGCTTCCAGAAAACAGGATTGTACGCCTACTGGTGATGAGAAATATAGGAAAGGAAACTGGAGAAAATGGGTCCAAGAAATCCAACAAGATCTCAAAGCAGTTGGACCCAACATAACAGATGCCGAGGAGAAAAATAAAATTAACACCATTCTTAAAACTCATCAATTTTCTGCAGAAATTACACATAGAAAGCCTATGGAGATTTCAGATCAGTTGAGAAAATCCCGATCTGAAAGAATGAAAAAGTACTGAATTAATAATTGTATATGTTTTATTTGCCGATTTCAAAGTTATGGTCGTAGGTCTGGAGGATTGAGATTTAAATTCTGTTATCGAGTCAATGATTCTGAGATCTATTAAGAATCCGTTACCAAATTGTGGACAATTTTTCATGACCCGTTTTCCTGGAATTCTTTTTATAGTCTGTATCCTTGTGATTTCAGATGGTCTTGATCACTATTTCTAATTTCCTGAAGGGCCATAATTAGAATTTTATGACTTCTCATGATATCCGTGATGATCTTTAATTTTCCAGTTTGAACCACAGAGTTAACATTATGTGTAGACAAGAATGCGACTTGTTTAGGTTTGATTTTCCGCAGTAGTTGTTTGTTTGCTAATTTATGTGTTTTCAGACGCTCCGATTCGTCATTATCTTCCGCATGACAGCCCACCGTATCCGAATGCTGTCTTTTCTGTAATCTATCATTACAGACGACGGAATTATTCTTCAAAAGACTTTTCATGGTCGACTATCTAAGGTTCATATATGAAATCCAATAGTGACAACTGAGGACCGCAAAGGGGCGTAAGTGCCATTAAGTTATCTTCTTTTTCCAGTAGAAATCAATGATAGAGTTTCCTTGCTAACTGGTACTTTCGCCATTCTCTACCAAAGCAGACCAGACCTTCGAAGTGCCAAGTGTGCAACAACAATGAAATTGCAAGTTTTTTAGTACAACACACGAACACACCGAACGATATAACAGCAGTTTGTTGTTAAACAGTTACTGATTACGACAAAATATAGAGTAACCAGATCGTAAGCAATCACTGACAAAATGGACAGCACAGCAGACGCTGGCACATTCACCCTTCCCTACCAAACGCAACTGGGCACATTGAATTGTGACTCGACCTGTTGAACTTCCTACCAACTAAAATAATAACCTCATGCACATTTACCATTTACCGCCATATGCGGCATCCCTATATATTCTTAATAAGTTGAATTGTTCCTCAATTGAAAGTAACGCTGTGAATATGATCTCTCATTTAAGGTTTTGTGTTTGTACCGGCTTGGAACACACATTGAGGAGGGAATAGTATGAACGAGGGCACAGTGTGTGTCATTTCATGAATCCAAGTGATTACTTGTAATACTCCTTCATCCACCAGGGAAGTCACTGCAGATTTACGTCCAACATTATGCTTAACATGCCGTTGTCTTAATGTAAGTAGGTACATGAAATTTGCTTCCTGTTTAATTTTCAATTAGTTAAGTAACGAATTGTCCTTCTGCTCACGTATCATTGTCGTTACCAGGATATTTCATTCATGAGGCGATGAGAAAACTGTGAATGTTTCGAATGGCAATGAGCAGTTATAGACGTTTCTAGTACGGTAATACAACTAAGCACAGTAACTCAACTTAGTGTGTAACTCACCACGGAGGGGGCAGCAACACTCAACAAGACAACACATAAGTAGTTATTTCTCTCAACACAAAACTTAAAATTTTGTGATAACTGCTTCAAAGGGATTGAAAGGAATTACATCAAATAACAATTCGAGGGAAGGTGTTTGAGCAAATGTTAGAACTACGAGGAAAAATAGAAGACTCCGGTTTGAGTCATGTGCGGTTTGACCGCCTATGATATGCGGCGTTCCCTCATGGTGTGGGGTAATGTCTTGCATTGCAGATAGGATACTAAACACTGTATTATGATACAGTGCGATTGAAAGGTTCACGGGAAGAAGGTGAAATTACACTCAAAATGTAAAATCGAGATATCAGGGTGATCTGGTAGGCCTCTTTGCGACGTATTGAAGGCACAATTGTGTCTGGCTAAGAACAGTGAGGATCATGAGAAAATGACGTTTCAAGTTGACGCGTACATATAAGTAATCAAACTTAAAAACTCGTTTCCTGAACATTTTACATTATTTGACATTCCCTTCACCCCGTGGACCCTTTCTTGGTTCGAATGTGCTAACTTTCCTGTTTGATTTTTCAACAGATTTAATGAAAAGAAGTTATTACATTTTGAAACATAGGCTACATAAGTAACGATTGTCCCAGATATAAAATACATAATTGAAATGTATAGCAAAGAAAAATAGAGCCGCTGTGGCTTAGGCGGCAGCACGCTGGTCTCTCACCGCTGGGCCCGTGGTTCAAATCCCGGTCACTGCATGTGAGATTTGTGCTGGACAAAGCGGAGGCAGACAGGTTTTCTCCGGTTACTCAGGTTATCCCTGTCACAAATTTCATTTCAACAACATTCTCCACTATCATTTCATTTCATCTGTCTTTAATCATTGCCCCAGGGGACTTCGACAGGCATCGGCAGCCGGCACAGTTCATATCCTCACCGCTAGATGGGAGCTTCATTCATTCCATTCCCTGACCCGGTCGGTCGACTGAAAGCAGGCTGTGGATTTTCAATTTCAGCAAGGAAATATGAATGCTGATTAAGTTTGTTAAGTACTTCCCTCCAGATGGATAATTTGCTGGTCTGTAAAAACAAGACGAACAACAACAGACCTTCCTACTAAGTAAGCCTACTCACTTATGTCGCCTACCACGGTGCAAATATAGGCTACTACATCTTTAACACTGATACATAAACTTGGGTTAGAATTTCAATTTTAGTAAGATAAAAATCTTGTAAAAATTCTGCTATGGATTTATTGCATCTTCACGTCAATCTTGATTTCTTCCTGATCACCCCGCCAAATTTCACGAATCTAGCGGTAATAGAAATACCACTAAACGATTGCAGTGAGATTGGTAAAACAAGTGAACGCTCGTTAGGTCTTGTCTGTGTACTGGCACATTACAATATTCTGTTGTTCATCTAGCTTTTACGGTCGAATAAATTACCCAGCTGTAGGGAAGTAGCCTACTTATGAGACAGCCTAGGGTGAAGAAATATACACCCGACTTTGGGAGCTGATGAAAGCAAAGTTTTAGATCACACCAAGAGGAATACGAGAGTTTGAAGTTGGAGAAACAGTGCCCCAGATAATTGACTCTCCTCTGCTTGGCTGAACGTGTGCAAAACATCTCCCTCCCCCATCGCCACTCACTCTCCCTAATCCCTTGTGATGAGATGTCGAGCTGTGAAAATGTTTCACATACTTACGTGTCATGCCCGGAAATTGAGTGACTGCAATGACAATTAAAACGTGTTTGACAATAGCCTTAGGAATTAAATGGAACTGTGGATTTCAAATTTGAGCCATAGAGCACATATGCAGTATGAACTTACTTCCATAAATATTCCAGTGCAATGTGAACCATTCAGATGAAGTTTACCAAGCCAGGCTCTCCCTGTACTTAGCTAGAATATTGAGTTCGAACCCCACCGTCAGTGTCATTGAAGTTTTCCATTTTCGACTCCAGGCAAATACCGGCATGGTTCCTTAAAATTGCCTCATTCATTTCATTATGACCAGATGACCTTGATATTCCGTTCCTTAAATGGATTATGAGCAACTAGTTTGTTTAAATCTGACTCGGTAAGAGATCATGTTCTGGCTCGCTTGCGCAACTTGGGCGTGTGTCAACTTCCATACAACCCATTAACATGTCGTGACTTCTTCCATTGCGCTATAACATCACGAATCGTGAAATTTGTTTTTAATTGGGTTCTTTTTGCTGACAATGTATATAATAATAACAATAATAATAATAATAATAATAATAATAATAATAATAATAATAATAATGATGACGTTAACAACTACCGCGGCATTTCCCTCTTACTGATAACTTACAAAATTATTTCAAAAGCTCTGCAGATTAGGGCAGAACAACAACTTGATCCACAATTAGGAGAGTACCAAGGAGGGTTCAGGAAAGAGCGCTCATGTGCCGAACAAATTATGAATCTGAAATCCAACCTTTTCTATCTGAAGCAAAGGAACAAGAAATTTGTGGTAACCTTCGTCGACTTCAAGAAGGCCTATGATTCGATTGATAGAATAGCTCTTATTCAAATTCTAAAGGAATTTGGATTGGATAATAAAACCAGGGCAATCATTCAACAGACCTTAGCTAACACAACCTCCAGAGTCAAGTTCAGAGGAGAAATTTCAGACTCTCTTGAAATTAAGACAGGAGTTAGGCAGGGAGATGGGCTTTCACCCCTGCTCTTCAACTGTGCACTTGAAAAAGTCATCCGCGAGTGGCGCAAAGAAATGAACGATGGGGTCCAAAATGGAGTGCGACTGGGTTATAAGAACATGGACCTTTCTATTGATTGCTTAGCTTTTGCAGATGATCTTGCAATTTTCTCCGACTCTTTAGACATGGCCACAAAACAAATTAACCAGCTGCAGGTACAGGCAACAAAAGTTGGTCTTCAGATCTCTTTGGAGAAAACATACTTCATAACTAACATCAAGCCAGCACCAAGGGAGCTAAAAGTAAACCAGGCGAAAATCAAATGGACATATAAATTTAAATATCTTGGCGAGTGGATAGAACCCAACGTATGTGAGAAAGAAACCTTCACTTCGCGCATCAACAAAATGGAAATGGAATACCAACTCACCAAGGACGTTTACAACAAAAAAGCCAATATCCCTGAACTCAAAACTTAGGCATTATTGCACTGTCATACGACCAGAGGCTCTGTACGCAGCGGAATGCCTCACCATGAACAAGAAAGGCCTGGTAGAAAAATTGGAGATCAAGTAAAGAAAGATCTTGAGGAAAATTCTTGCCCCGATTAAAGACAACGGTGAATATAGACGACGGCATAACTATGAGCTGTATATTCATGTCCAGAAGATCTCTGATGTAATGAGGAAAAGGAGGATTGCATTTTATGGCCACTTGCTTAGAATGAAACCCACACGATTGACGAACCGGATCTTTAACTATTTTAAAAATAAGAAGACCAAGCCAGCCTGGTTCGGAGAGGTGAAAAGTGACCTGCAAGAGATGGAAATTACCTGTGAGGATATTCAAGAACGCAATCCCCTCAGGAAGAAACTACACGACCACCAGGGTTTTCAAGAAAAACCGAAGATGAAAACGGGAAAGATGTGGACGGAAGAAAGAAAAGAGCAACACCGGCAACGTATGAAGGAACACTGGGCAAACATCAAAGCCCAGAGAAGCCAGTTGAAATAACGTGGTCCTTAGTTGGCCGATACGATTACAGAATAATAATAATAATAATAATAATAATAATAATAATAATAATAATAATAATAATAATAATAATAATAGTAATAATAATAATAATAATAATAATAATAATCTGTTAAGATGCTGTTAGTTAATTAGTAATTGTTGTAATAAAATCAATACTATGGCGCTCTTACAAAGGAACTGAAATAGCTACTTTCAACATCTCGCTGAGTTACGTCAATTAATTTAATCACTAACAGCAACCATTTCTGTCTTCAGGAATCCAGGTTTCATCCTGAACATGAAACAACAATGCGTATGTATCGTGTACATTACACCAGATTCTCAGCTGGATAAAAACCAGCTGGTGGTTCTAGTCTCTCAGCATCCCCCTCCTTTTCTTCTTCTGGGAGATGATCACGTCATCCTCTTTATAACTGAGAGTGGGTTAGGGCCAGAAATATTCATTATTGGGTATTCTGTGGCTCAAAGAACTTATTCTTCGTTTGATTCGAATTTCCAATTTCTGTTTCCTGTATATTTTGTTTATAATAATTAATTTTATTTTGTTGGGTTATTATTATTTAACATTTTTCGTATTTAGGGGTCCTCTTCTGAATTTTAAGTAAACAAAATGTTTATCATTTTATCCGTTCCGCTCCTTAAAGCAACAGTAACTAATTAAGAATTGCTAATACTATTATTGGAAACCTATTAACTTTATCAACTATTGCAATCTCAATCAGTAACTCTTCATTAGTTTTACCGGCGTGTGAAACATTACACTCACAATCAGCATTTTAAACACTTCTCTCCAAGCTATAACAGCAGAACTGATGGTTAACAAGGGACGGGAATCTTATCTTATATATAAAAGTGAAAGTCTGTATGTGGGTATGTGGGTGGGTCTGTTCCGTATACAAATCTACACCGTTACACCAATCTCAACCGAATTTTGCATACACATAGTTTAGGACCCAGAAGGAACCGCTGGCTACATGAATTTTCGATAGTCTTTCTCATTCTTCTGATTTCGACCCTTTTGCACTCCAGCACATGCTAATCAAATCATAAAATATACTCATGAAGGAATGGCAAGGCGGATAGTTTCCATGGCAACATAGCTCAAGTCGAGACACGGCCGACTGGATGCGAGTTGCGCTCTGCACTACCGGTATAGAAAATGAGAATCTTTACTTGAAATCACGTTAGTTACTCAACTGCTCACAAAGCACTGTCAACCGAGTTTAGCATAACAAAGACTTGACACTATTATATATTTGTCAAATACCACTCACTCACTCATTCATTCATCACGAAATCTCAGAAACCATCAAACGGATTGGAATGAAATTTGGTATGCAGCTTCCCCAAGGGCCGCAAATGCCCACTAAGAGAGGATTGTTGGATATTCTGGTTCTAAAGGGGTGTTAAGGGGGTAGACCTGCATTTCATTGAACAGCAATATCTCCCGATTGGTTTAATTGTGGGATGTGATACTCGGCACATAAACTCATCATTAAAAATAAGAAGACACGAGTCGGAGGGTTTTTCGATGTGGTGTATATTATGAGGTGAAAGGGGTGAAAAGTGGGGATTGAAAGATTCCTAACGGAGCGTGTATCTTTTAAACGACATAGGCGAGGAGTTTGAAACTCAGCGGGAAAAAATCAGAATAAAAATAAGTAAATATGTGTTTGACCGTTTTATCATAAATCCAATTTAAGGGGCCCATGGGGAGGGGTGAAATTCTGGAGGGGGGGGGAACAGGAAAGAAAGTGTCCTAACTGATTGACTGACTGACTCACTCATCAAACTCAGGGGGAAAAACTGCTTTAAAGTAAGTAAATAGCTGTTCGACAGTTTTTTTCATAAATCAAATTTAAGGGGTTCATGGGGAGGGGTGAAATTCTGAAAAAAGAAAATTGAAAGAAAATGTCCTGACTCACTCACTCACTCACTCACTCACTCATCATCGCCCAGCCATAATTATTGAAGTTAGAAACATGACAGTTTGGGGATATGATCATTGTATTTCAAAACAGTCTACTAAGGGAGGATTTTCGGATATTCAGGTTCTAAAGGGGTCTTAATGGGGTTAAACCTGCATATCATTGAATAACAATATCTCTCGATTGGTTTCATTGGGGGATGTGATACACGGCATATAAACTCATCATTAAAAAGTAAGACACGTGTCTGAGGGATTTTCGATGTGGTGTATATTATGAGGTGAAAGGGGTGAAAAGTAGGGATTGAAAGATTCTTAACGGAGCGTGTATGTCTTAAACGACATAGGCGAGGAGTTTGAAACTCAGCGGAAAAAAATCAGCATACAAATAAGTAAATATGTGTTTGACCGTTTTTTTCATAAATCCAATTTAAGAGGCCCATTGGGAGGGGTGAAATTCTGTGGGGGGGGGGGGGACAGGAAAGAAAATGTCCTAACTGATTGACTGACTGACTCACTCATCAAACTCAGGGGGGAAAACTGCTTTAACAATAAGTTAATAGTTGTACAAGCGTTTTTTCATCAATCCAATTTAAAGGGGCCCACGGGGAGGGGTGAAATTCTGGTAAAAATAATTGAAAGAAAATGTCCTGTCTGACTCACTCACTCATCACGCCCAGCGAAAACTATTTAAGTTGGAAAAATGAAATTTTCGGAATATGTTCGCTGTATGTCGAAAACGTCAACTAAGGATTGATTTTTGTTTATTCGGGTTTTAAAGAGATGTTAAGGGGGTAAACGTGCATTTCAATGAATAACGATATGTCATGAGTTGTTTCTTAGGGGATGCGATATTCGGTATATAAACTAATCATTAAAAATAATCAGACATATGTCTAAGGGTTTATCGATGTGGTGTATATTATGAGGTGATAGGGGTGAAAATTGGGGGTTGAGGGATTCTTGACGGAGCGTGTATCTCTTAAAGGACATAGGCGAGAAGTTTGAAATTCGGCGGAAAAAGAACAGCTTAAAATACAAGTAAATAGGTGTTCGACTGTTTTTTTTCATAAATCCAATTTAAGGGGCCCTTGGAGAGAGGTGAAATTCTGGGGGGGGGGGGGACAGGAAAGAAAGTGTCCTAACTGATTGACCCACTTACTCACTCATCAAACTCAGGGGGAAAACAGCTTTAAATAAGTAAATAGGTGTTCGACCGTTTGTTTCATAAATCCAATTTAAGGGGTTCATGGGGAGGGGTGAAATTATCAAAAATAAATGAAAGGAAATGTCCTGACTGACTCACTCACTCATCATAGCCCAGCCAAAATTAATAAAGTTAGAAACATGAAATTTTGGGGATATGTTCGTTGTATGTCGAAAACGTCCACTAAGGAAATAGTTTTGAATATTCAGGTTCTAAATAGGTGTTAAGGGGGGTAAACGTGCATTTCATTGAATAACAATATCTCACGAGTGGTTTCATTTGGGGATGTGATACTTGGCATATATAGGCCTACTAATCATTAAAAATAAGCTGACACATGTCTAATGGTTTTTCGATGTAGTGTATATTATGAGGTGAAAGGGATGAATAGTGGGGGTTGAAAGATTCCTAACGGACCCTGTATATCTTAAACGACATAGGCGAGGAGTTTGAAACTCGGAGGAAATCAATCAGCTTAAAAATAAATAAATAAATAAATAAATAAATAAATAAATAAATAAATAAATAAATAAATAAATAAATAAATAAATAAATAAATAAATAAATAAATAAATAAATAAATAAATAAATAAATAAATAAATAAATAAATAAAATAAATATGTGTTCGACCGTTTTTTCATAAATCCAATTTAAGGGGCCTATGGGTAGGGGTGAAATTCTGGAAGAAAAACGTCCCCTAAGGAAGGATTTTTGGATGTTCACTCTCATCGACCAACCCAAACGATTAAAGTTAGAAGAATGATATTTTGGGGAAATGTTTGTTGCGTGTCGAAAACGTCTACCCAGGAGGGATTTTTGGATATTCAGGTTCTAAAGGGGTGTTAATGGGGTTAAACCTGCAATTCATTGAATAACAATATGACACGACTATGACGCGAGCGAAGCGAGACTAAAAATGAGATGATGTGCGTCTATGTATTACTCAATCATGCAAGTACCACTGGTCCGATTTACATGAATTTTACATGGAAGTAGCTGATTTACCTGGTTAACATATAGGTTACTTTTGATTTCAATACTTTGTACTATTTAAAGATGGCGACCATTTTAGTGACTTCACTACACCCTTTGGTTTAAAACTTTCATATTTCCATTTCAAATACAAAGAGAACGCTAAGAAATAGCAAACTTTTGATGGTATGTACGAGGTTAAAAATTACATTTTCTATCCGATAGGTATCTCCAACCGTTAGCGAGTAAAACCTAAATTTGTGCTATAAAACACGGTCAACGCCGAGCGGTGTAGTTGGACAAAATGTTCCATCCTTAATCTCCCTCTGCGCAGCACCTCGCCTATCCCCTGTTTAACTGTCACCTTCATATTTTAATTTATTTATGACGCGTAGCGAAGCACGGGTACTTCAGCTAGTCATTAATATTCTTCGGTATATAGTTTTGTAAAGTCGGTCCTTTTTCTCTGTCTGTTTGAAATCTTTAATCTCAGGAATTACTGAACTCACTGTATTTTATTCAAATTTTCACTGAAAGATAGAGTATCTATCGAGGATCATTCGTGTATAATTAAGGCCCTAAAACAACGGTTTAGGATATATTCCCATAAAACTATTCCCCGGCTGCGAAATTGATGAAGGAATACCCAAACGTTACCATGACAACGCCAACTCAATATGATATTATGTTTTACATTATCTAAGCCGTCACGGTTTACGTCAAGTTAGTCCTATCGGTATAATATGTCAAGGCGGCTTCGGTGGCGTAGTCGGTAGCATGCTGAGCTTCTATGCCCAAGATAGCGGGTTAAACCCGGCCGAAGCCGTCGGATTTTTTAAGAGCGTTAAAAATCCCTCAGTATCCCTTCCTTCGGAGGGGAAGTAAAGCCGGCGGTCCCATGTTATGGCATGTTAAAGAACCTTCCACTAATTGCACCTTTGTAAAGCTAAATTGGATAGGTCATGTAGCCCCGTGCACTTTGTGTGTGTGTAGAATCTGTCTGATAACCGGTGTTAATTGTGATGAGTGTGTGTTATCTATTTTTTTAATTAAAGTACTGCAACCTAGAATTTTTCAAATAGTTCCTACTTTTGCCATCAAGCGCCCCCGTCAACGACTACCAGGCCAAGTTCAGAACTTAGCTACCAGACGCCACCGCAGTCGGCTCTTGGCAAACTCCCAATGCGAGCCGATAACTCCCGAACCCGTGGTCGAAGATTCACGAATGAGGTGACGTTGGACTCGGGCTGACGGGGGCTTTGCTATGGACCACTCATTTCAACCCCTAAATTAAACCTACCCCTACTGGGGGGTGAATTTTTTTTTTTTTGTGAAAGTCTCTTTTCAAATGCAACATGTATAAGGTGCGCTGCTAAAATGCATGCGCTCATATAGCGCATGCATTTTTCTGGCTGCCGCTATGGATTAACATTTTTGTTTTTGTTTTGTACGCATGCGCACATGGGATTTTTGTAAGAGGGCGAGCTCTTTGAAAAAAATGATTGATAAGAAGGGGTTTTGGTGGTGAGGAGAGAGCCAGATAGTCGCCTACTTTCCTACGAAGTTTGCCGATATCTCTCGAACGCAAGGTCAGATTTGGACGTGTGACGTGTCAAATCGCTTGTCTCGAAGCCCTATATATGTTATTAGTAGGTTAAAGTTTTGAGAATGAGGGAAAGAGGCTTTTTGGAGGTAAAACCATGATTTTAAACTTTTTGCTATATTTCGCGAATGAATGGTCGGATTTAGTCCTATGACGTGTCAAATGGCTTGTCTCGAAACCCTCTCTATTTTGGTAATAGGGTAAAGTTTTTGAGATTGAGGGAAACAGAATTTTGTGGTGTAAAACAGTGATTTTAGACTTTCTGTTATATCTCACAAACCAATAGCGCCAGAGACGTATACGAGGGGTCGTAGGACTCGGGGTGACACCCCTCCCCTCCTCCCCCCCCCATTTCGAATATAGTATTTATGTTTTTAAAAAATGCGAAAGGGTCTAACGACACTTTTGTTGAAAACATTTTAGTTTTAATTTTTTTTTTAATCTGTCTAAAATGTTCATGAAGAGTGGTTGTAGATAGAAAGAGACGATACCACTGGACACGTGTTTCAACGAGGATATTACTGGCCGCGGTGGTGATATACCAATACAGTATTCGCTATTTCGATGAGACGGCGGGTCGAGGGTTCGTTTTACGATTTTTCCTATTATGGAATTCCTAATTCCTAAACCCCCTGAAGGGGGTCTTTAACATGTAAACGAGTATGAGTGACATGACAAATGATAATTCCTTGATCAGATGAAGTTGGCTTTAGATAGAACAATCAGAACTTGGTTATATGTTGCTTGAAGTGAGTATAGAAAACAAACTTGCTGGGGCAGACTGACAGGATGTGGATGTTATTTGAGCTTATTGGAATGCATTGACTTGACTTGACAACAGGGCAATGAAAAAAGCACAGAGATGCTGAGGACACTTGAAGGTCAAACGATATAGCAACCATGGTGGGAGGTTGAAGCGAGGATGATGTCGCCGATCATGTTCAATGTTCAATGGATGAATTTATATTTAGCGAAGCATTGTTCGGAGAGGGTCATGTGACGACTTGTTTTAAGGGTATTTATTTTTTTGATCTTTCCTATGGTGGACTCATTGATTGAAATAATCCAAAACCGCTAGGGCATGGCCTTGAGATTTTATAAACTGATAATGGGATTTTGACATACAAGGTCCCCCCAGAACTTGACATGATGTCTTTATTTTTATGGCTTATGAATTTCCTCAAAAAAGACCCAAAACAACAAGACTTCTGATTTTCTTAATATATTGCAAACCCATAATGTTAGATGTTTACTGTGAGTGACGAAACCTAGCTAGGTAAAGAAAGAATTTATGGTGACTGACACGTCTTTGACCATTGGAACTTGTTTTCAGACCTGACTGTAGTACATAGGGAGTATAGGTTGTAGGCATGGCTTGACAAACGGTGTACACAAAATTCAATTTTTCGATTCAAGAATTAAGAGTAGACTATCATTAATTAATTGGTTAAAGAGTGTAGCTAAAAATTAAAAAAATGGTGACTACATTAAACCAAACTGAACCAAGTCGAATCAAACCCAACTGAACCAAACCAAGCCTAAAGCAAACCAAACCTAATCAAGAACAAGCCAAGGGCTTAAGTGTAAAACTTGTGGGGGAATGCAGTCATTGGCAATGTCCAAAGAAAGGGATAACGCTCTACCTCTAGAGGGTAAGGTAAAGCTAGCGCATGGTGCTAATGCATATTCCCAAGTGCATAAACCACACACACACACAACTATCCTATGCTGTTTTTATGAGTTGACTGTTAAAACTTACTCAGTGGTTACTGAGCAAGATGGTTGCTACACACAACAAGCTTTAAATGCTTGAGGCTAATAATCTATTCACACACACACACTCGCTTGTTCTAAACTAAACTGTCTTGCTGGCAGTGCTCACACAGTAGGCAAATGACAGAAATGCTTGGCTAACAGAAATACAATCATTTTCGGTTGTCTAATGTTACCAGCTAACCATTACATGCTATAGTGATGAGCACATGTGCCTCTTGCACTGGAGATCGTAACTCGATTTCTAGCTCTAAGGCCTAGAACGAATCAAACTAAGAAAGAAGGGTATGGTGACGCAGTGGTTAAACAGTTAGCCTTTCACTAAGGTAGACTAGGGTTTGATTTTAGGTTAATATACATGTCATAAACAAACAAACAAACAAACAAAAAAGCAGAGATAATGTTTAAAACTGATTACACTCGTCTCTTTTCAAATTATTACTTAGATTACAAATACAAAGGGTTTGATATACAGTTAATGCTGCCTATCGCATACTAGCCTGTAAGAAAGCCAAACAAGCAAAAGGCGTAGGTAGAGCAGTGGTAAAATCGCTATGTGTAGAGAACTACATAACGGTTTTATGAACTGGCAATGGTATGTCGCATAAACAGTGCAGGATACAATCCAGCAACCATAATTTTTTTTCTTGTGGAACAGAGAAAACATATATAGAGAGAGATATATAGAAAGCATGTGTATGTATGGGTAGCATTGATTGTTTGACCAGAGAAAATACGGTGAGGTAGGGTGGGGAGAGGGAGAAATAACACTTATATATGAATGGTAAATAGTATTTTATTTTCAATAGTTTTGTTTTTCAAATACGTTATTTTGTAAAACATTCTTACTTGCAGTATTAATAAGCCTCTACGGTTCGGCTAACACACATAGACAGACTGTACTATTGCCATGGTCAAGCACTCACATTAAGATCATTTACAAAAACATGAAATGAAAAATAAAAAATGTTGTTTTGGAAATATCGTTTTTCAACAGACACAAAATAAATTTAAAAAATGTGTAAACAGCAAATTGGAAAATCCATGTTTCCATATAGACAAAATTTAAAAACCTTAAACGAACATTTAAAAAAATATATGCACAAACAGGAAATTTACAAATGTGTAAATATGAAAATGGGAAATCCATGTTTCCATATCAAGAAATTGAAGAAAAAAAAACATCAAACTGTCATTTTAAAAAATGCAAATGGAAAATTGACAAATTGCAATGAGTGAAATGTGAAATTAAACAAATGGCTATCATTATTTAAAAAAAATTAAAAAAACACAGTGCCTTATGGTTGAGGTGTGAATCAAACCCTCTCTACTTATTTTGGACCACTCGAGACTGAGTATACTTGTTTTAATCCTCATACCACTTTTAAAATTTTGTGTTAAAGCTAGGAATTGAACTCAAGGGCTTGTAGGGGAGACCAAGGTTAGAATATGTTAAACAGATAGTCTTAATAGTAGGGTGTGGTAGCTATATAGAGTTGAAACGATTAGCTCGGGACAGGGGCATTGAGATCTGCAGCAAACCAGTCAAACGACTAAAGACTCAAACAACAACATGTAAGCTCACCAAAATAATGTTGTGTAACGGTAAATGTTAGTCAACGAACAGTAATGCATTACTAAAACCCATGACACGATACCTAAGAGCTTTTCTAAAGTTATTTTAAAATGCCTTTAACCCATGTTGGTGGCTTATATTGATGACTTATGTTGGTGGCTTATGTTGGTGGTAGATATTGTTGGCTTATGTTGTTGGCTTATGTTGGTGGCTTATATTGGTGGCTTATAAAAGGTTACAACTGTTTTGCTGATGGAGTGAGCTATCATAAGCTTTTATATTGGCTTATGTGTTGGCTTTTTGTGTTGGCTTTTGTGTTGGCTTTTTGTGTTGGCTTTTCTTGTTGGCTTTTGTGTTGGCTTTTTGTGTTGGCTTTTCGTGTTGGCTTTTTTTGTTGGCTTTTCGTGTTGGCTTTTGTGTTGGCTTTTTGTGTTGGCTTTTCGTGTTGGCTTTTTGTGTTGGCTTTAGTATTGGCTTTTGTATTGGCTTATTTGACAAGTTATTTGTGTCAATGTATTTAGTGGATTTTTTTTCTTGGTGTTGGAAAGTAGTTGAAAGAGAAGGAATATTTAAAGACTTAACCTCAGCTCACTAACCTAACCTAACCTAAACTAACCTAACTTTACCTAACCTAACCTTTCAACTCTTAGATGTTAATTAAATTCTATGCATAGTCGAGTTGGAACCCAAGACCTCAGGGATTAAAAAAAACAATTATTTTTGATGGCTTATTTTGGTAACTTATTTTGATGGCTAACCTAACTTTACCTAACCTAACCTAACCTAACCTAACCTCAGCTCACTTTGGATATTACTAGTAAGTGTTCATATCCTCCGCTAGGTAGTATGCTAGTACTACAGGTAATGCTCATATTTACCGCTAGGTAGCGGAAACATACTGTTGGCTTTCTCAAATTGTTGTTGTTGTTGTTGTTTTCTGCCAACAGGTGCTTACTGCGTATGACAAGACTGTACACTCGTGGGTTAGACAGCCTTTCTTGCCAAGGGTCTCCTATATACCCTAAACATGGCTATACATGTTAGTTCTGATCATTTAGTGTTTAATTGTATATTGAGTTTAAATAGAGAACTTATACTAGCACGTCTTGCATGTGGTTAAATTTCACATGTGTCACATGCAAGACGTGCTTGTATAAGTTCTCTATTTAAACTCAATATACAATTAAATACTAAATGATCAGTACTAACATGTATAGCCATGTTTAGGGTATATAGGAGACCATTAGCAAGAAAGGCTGTCAAACCCACGAGTGTACAGCCTTGTCATACGCAGTAAGCACCTGTTGGCAGAAAACAACAACAACAATTTGAGAAAGCCAACAGTATGTTTCCGCTACCTAGCGGTAAATATGAGCACTACCTGTACTACTAGCATGCTACCTAGCGGAGGATATGAACACTTACTAGTAATATCCAAAGTGAACAGAGGTTAGGTTAGGTTAGGTTAGGTAAAGTTAGGTTAGCCATCAAAATAAGTTACCAAAATAAGCCATCAAAAATAATTGGTTTTTTACCCCTGAGGTCTTGGGTTCCAACTCGACTATGCACAGAATTTAATTAACATCTGAGAGTTGAAAGGTTAAGTAAGGTAAAGTTAGGTTAGTTTAGGTTAGGTTAGGTTAGTGAGCTGAGGTTAAGTCTTTAAATATTCCCTCTCTTTCAACTACTTTCCAACACCAAGAAAAAACGATCCACTAAATACATTGACACAAATAACTTGTCAAATAAGCCAATACAAAAGCCAATACTAAAGCCAACACAAAAAGTTAAACACAAAAAGCCAACACGAAAAGCTAACACAAAAAGCCAACACAAAATCCAACACAAAAAGCCAACACAAAAAGCCAACACAAAAGCCAACACAAAATGCCAACACAAAAGCCAACACAAAAAGCCAACACGAAAAGCCAACACAAAAAGCCAACACAAAAGCCAACACAAAAAGCCAACACATAAGCCAATATATAAGCTTATGATAGGTCACTCCATCAGCAAAACAGTTGTAATCTTTTATAAGCCACCAATATAAGCCACCAACATAAGCCATCAGCATAAGCCACACATATATACCACCAACATATGCCACCAACATAAGTCATCAATATAAGCCACCAACATGAGCCACCAACATAAGCCGCCAACATAAGCCACCAATATAAGCCATCAACATAAGCCACCAACATAAGCCATCAACATAAGCCACCAACATAAGCCATCAACATAAGCCATTAACATAAGCCACCAACATAAGCCACCAGCATTAGCCATCAACATAAGCCACCAACATAAGCCATCAACATAAGCCACCAACATAAGCCATCAACTTAAGCCACCAATATAAGCCACCAACATAGGCCATCAACATAAGCCATCAACATAAGCCACCAATATAAGCCACCAATATAAGTCACCAATATGAGCCATCAACATAAGCCATCAATATAAGCCACCAACATACGCCATCAACATAAGCCATCATCATAAGCCACCAACATAAGCCACCAGCATAAGCCACCAACATAAGCCACCAACATAAGCCACCAACATAAGCCACCAATATAAGCCACCAATATAAGCCACCAACATAAGCCACCAACATAAGCCACCGGCATAGGGCACGAACATAAGCCATCAACATTATCCTATATAAAACGTCAACACAAAATCACACTTTCACCAGAATTGTTCTGACCTTTGTAGTAGGTAGATCAACTTTACAAGTCAGTTACTACTATGGAATATACTATAACCAATAAAGGCAAACCACGTGCACTGTATCATGGCTACTCCTATAACTATAAGCGGGAAAATGTGAATGGAATCATATTTTGGCAGTGCTCAAAACAAAGGACAACAAAATGTTTAGGTCATCTAAAAAGTAGGAATTGTAAGTAAGTGTGGGTAATCATCAATGTAGTGTACCAGATAAAACACTGTTGCTGTCAACAAAATATCATGAAAATGCTAAAAAGCAAGTTCAAGAAAATGATATTGCTGCTCAAGATAGTGCATTGTTTGTTGGAAAGCAATTATCATCTCCTCAAAAAGTCATGTTAGGACAGTTGTCAACGTTCAATAAACCCTTAACACTATCAAAAGCAACACAGACTCTTCAGGAGGTCCCTTTTGAAAAGGAAAAAAAAGGAATTGGATAGTTCTAGTGATGTTGAGGATGATGATGATAATGATGATGATGATGTTGGTGACAATTACTATAATAATTATGATGATAATATTTATAATGATGATGATGACGATGAAAAAGAAGAGGATGAGGGTTTAATGTCTATAAAACCATTGCGGCTTCCCCAGTTTTTAAGAACAAGAGTACCTGGAGAATGTTATAAAAGGATCTACAACAAGCATTGGGTTTAAAATCTATATCAAACAATGATAAAAAGATATAAAAGTTGTATTCAGTGTGTAACTATTGTAAAAAAAACTAAATGAATAAAAATATTGTATGGGTATTGGCTGTTTTTCTCAATTGCTATCCCCATGTCCCACTATTAATGCAATTGTTAACCATCAACAGTCTCTGACTATGTTCATAAAGAGAGTGCCTTAAACAATACACTCTGTCTATGGTTTGTGTAGCAAGTATCATAATAATTCAGTGTGGACAAGCCATGTTAAGGCAATAGTTATGTCAGGTAAGGGATTCGAACCCTTGCTTCCTTGAACAGGAAATTTGATCTTAAGTCAAACACCTTAACCACTCGGCCAACCTGACAGTTACTAATTTAATTAGTCTTGTGGACTTGAGTGTTTATAAAACATTTCCCAGTATACATTGACTAAACCACTTGCTTGTTTTGAAATATAGATTTTGTTTTGTTTTACCATAACATTGCGGTTATGAATATTGTGAACTGGGTGTTTAATATAGGGTTAAATGCATTTTAAAGTAACTTTAGAAAAGCTCTTAGGTATCGTGTCATGGGTTTTAGTAATGCATTACTGTTCGTTGACTAACATTTACCGTTACACAACATTATTTTGGTGAGCTTACATGTGTTGTTTGAGTCTTTAGTCGTTTGACTGGTTTGCTGCAGATCTCAATGCCCCTGTCCCGAGCTAATCGTTTCAACTCTATATAGCTACCACACCCTACTATTAAGACTATCTGTTTAACATATTCTAACCTTGGTCTCCCCCTACAAGCTCTTGAGTTCAATTCCTAGCTTTAACACAAAATTTTAAAAGTGGTATGACAATTAAAACAAGTATACTCAGTCTCGAGCTGTCCAAAATAAGTAGAGAGGGTTTGATTCACACCTCAACCATAAGGCACTGTGTTTTTTTTTTTTAATAATGATAGCCATTTGTTCAATTTCACATTTCACACATTGCAATTTGTCAATTTTCCATTTGCATTTTTTAAAATGACAGTTTGATTTTTTTTTCAATTTCATGATATGGAAACATGAATTTTCCATTTTCATATTTACACATTTGTCAATTTCCTATTTGTACATATATTTTTTTTAAATGTTCGTTTAAGGTTTTTAAATTTTGTCTATATGGAAACATGGATTTTCCATTTTGCTGTTTACACATTTTTTAAATTTATTTTGTGTCTGTTGAAAAACGATATTTCCAAAACAACATTTTTTATTTTTCATTTCATGTTTTTGTAAATGATCTTAATGTGAGTGCTTGACCATGGCAATAGTACAGTCTGTCTATGTGTGTTAGCCGAACCGTAGAGGCTTATTAATACTGCAAGTAAGAATGTTTTACAAAATAACGTATTTGAAAAACAAAACTATTGAAAATAAAATACTATTTACCATTCATATATAAGTGTTATTTCTCCCTCTCCCCACCCTACCTCACCGTATTTTCTCTGGTCAAACAATCAATGCTACCCATACATACACATGCTTTCTATATATCTCTCTCTATATATGTTTTCTCTGTTCCACAAGAAAAAAAATTATGGTTGCTGGATTGTATCCTGCACTGTTTATGCGACATACCATTGCCAGTTCATAAAACCGTTATGTAGTTCTCTACACATAGCGATTTTACCACTGCTCTACCTACGCCTTTTGCTTGTTTGGCTTTCTTACAGGCTAGTATGCGATAGGCAGCATTAACTGTATATCAAACCCTTTGTATTTGTAATCTAAGTAATAATTTGAAAAGAGACAAGTGTAATCAGTTTTAAACATTATCTCTGCTTTTTTGTTTGTTTGTTTGTTTATGACATGTATATTAACCTAAAATCAAACCCTAGTCTACCTTAGTGAAAGGCTAACTGTTTAACCACTGCGTCACCATACCCTTCTTTCTTAGTTTGATTCGTTCTAGGCCTTAGAGCTAGAAATCGAGTTACGATCTCCAGTGCAAGAGGCACATGTGCTCATCACTATAGCATGTAATGGTTAGCTGGTAACATTAGACAACCGAAAATGATTGTATTTCTGTTAGCCAAGCATTTCTGTCATTTGCCTACTGTGTGAGCACTGCCAGCAAGACAGTTTAGTTTAGAACAAGCGAGTGTGTGTGTGTGAATAGATTATTAGCCTCAAGCATTTAAAGCTTGTTGTGTGTAGCAACCATCTTGCTCAGTAACCACTGAGTAAGTTTTAACAGTCAACTCATAAAAACAGCATAGGATAGTTGTGTGTGTGTGTGGTTTATGCACATGGGAATATGCATTAGCACCATGCGCTAGCTTTACCTTACCCTCTAGAGGTAGAGCGTCATCCCTTTCTTTGGACATTGCCAATGACTGCATTCCCCCACAAGTTTTACACTTAAGCCCTTGGCTTGTTCTTGATTAGGTTTGGTTTGCTTTAGGCTTGGTTTGGTTCAGTTGGGTTTGATTCGACTTGGTTCAGTTTGGTTTAATGTAGTCACCATTTTTTTAATTTTTAGCTACACTCTTTAACCAATTAATTAATGATAGTCTACTCTTAATTCTTGAATCGAAAAATTGAATTTTGTGTACACCGTTTGTCAAGCCATGCCTACAACCTATACTCCCTATGTACTACAGTCAGATCTGAAAACAAGTTCCAATGGTCAAAGACGTGTCAGTCACCATAAATTCTTTCTTTACCTAGCTAGGTTTCGTCACTCACAGTAAACATCTAACATTATGGGTTTGCAATATATTAAGAAAATCAGAAGTCCATGATCTTGTTGTTTTGGGTCTTTTTTGGGGAAATTCATAAGCCATAAAAAGAAAGACATCATGTCAAGTTCTGGGGGGACCTTGTATGTCAAAATCCCATTATCAGTTTATAAAATCTCAAGGCCATGCCCTAGCGGTTTTGGATTATTTCATTCAATGAGTCCACCATAGGAAAGATCAAAAAATAAATACCCTTAAAACAAGTCGTCACATGACCCTCTCCGAACAATGCTTCGCTAAATATAAATTCATTCATTGAACATTGAACATGATCGGCGACATCATCCTCGCTTCCCCCTCCCACCATGGTTGCTATATCGTTTGACCTTCAAGTGTCCTCAGCATCTCTGTGCTTTTTTCATTGCCCTGTTGTCAAGTCAAGTCAATGCATTCCAATAAGCTCAAATAACATCCACATCCTGTCAGTCTGCCCCAGCAAGTTTGTTTTCTATACTCACTTCAAGCAACATATAACCAAGTTCTGTTTGTTCTATCTAAAGCCAACTTCATCCGATCAAGGAATTATCATTTGTCATGTCACTCATACTCGTTTACATGTTAAAGACCCCCTTCAGGGGGTTTAGGAATTAGGAATTCCATAATAGGAAAAATCGTAAAACGAACCCTCGACCCGCCGTCTCATCGAAATAGCGAATACTGTATTGGTATATCACCACCGCGGCCAGTAATATCCTCGTTGAAACACGTGTCCAGTGGTATCGTCTCTTTCTATCTACAACCACTCTTCATGAACATTTTAGACAGATTTAAAAAATTAAAACTAAAATGTTTTCAACAAAAGTGTCGTTAGACCCTTTCGCATTTTTTTTAAAAACATACATACTATATTCGAAATGGAGGGGGAGGGGAGGGGCGTCACCCCGAGTCCTACGACCCCTCGTATACGTCTCTGGCGCTATTGGTTTGTGAGATATAACAGAAAGTCTAAAATCACTGTTTTACACCAAAATATTATGTTTCCCTCATTCTCAAAAACTTTAACCTATTACCAAATAGAGAGGGTTTCGAGACAAGCCATTTGACATGTCATAGGACCAAATCCGACCATGCATTCGCGAAATATAGCAAAAAGTTTAAAATCATGGTTTTACCCCCAAAAAGGCTGTTTCCCTCATTTTCAAAACTTTAACCTATTAATAACATATATAGAGCTTCGAGACAAGCGATTTGACACGTCACACGTCCAAATCTGACCTTGCGTTCGAGAGATATCGGCAAACTTCGTAGGAAAGTAGGCGACTATCTGGCTCTCTCCTCACCACCAAAACCCCTTCTTATCAATCATTTTTTTTTCAAAGAGCTCGCCCTCTTACAAAAATCCCAAGTGCGCATGCGTACAAAACAAAAAAACAAATGTTAATCCATAGCGGCAGCCAGAAAAATGCATGCGCTATATGAGCGCATGCATTTTAGCAGCGCACCTTATACATGTTGCATTTGAAGAGAGACTTTCACAAAAAAAATTAAATTTCACCCCCCAGTAGGGGTAGGTTTAATTTAGGGGTTGAAATGAGTGGTCCATAGCAAAGCCCCCGTCAGCCCGAGTCCAACGACACCTCATTCGTGAATCTCCGACCACGGGTTCGGGAGTTATCGGCTCGCATTGAGTTTTAGGGGGGGGGGGGGGAACCACTATCACCCCCCTTCTGACGTAAATCCATGAAATGTAAAACTTCAGAAATCGCATTTTTAGCCTATTTTAGCCTACTTTCGATTTTTGCAAAAAAATGAAAGTAGACATATGAGATCACTACAGGGCGAAAAAAAGTGTGTCTGTCTGTGTGTGTTTATGTGTGTGTGTGAGTCTGTGTGTGCGTGTGTGTGTGTGTGTGAGTGTGTGTACTCTGAATGTCTGTCCCCCCCCCCCCCCTATCAATTCGAACACGGTGAGCGCAGATTGAACGAAATTTGGTACAAAGGTAGCACTAGCAAAGTACAATTCAGTGTCATGATTTATATCGCCGCCATCATGACGGAAACGTAATGGCGGCCACACAAATGTTCAAAGCTTAAATCAAATTACGACTAACCTAATCATACGATCTCTACCAAATTTTGCATCAGCATACCTTTATGGGGGCTGCATCCTTCGACCAAACTAATAGGTCATCAGCCTAATAGTTTGCGGATGGCGGCCATCTTTGTGTGAAAATTGATTGCCCCTATTAATTCGAACATGGTGAAACCGAATGGAACGAAATTTGGTACAGAGGTAGTACTAGCAAAGGGCACCCCAGTGTCATGTTTTATATCGCCGCCATCTTGACGGAAACGTAATGGCGGCCACACAAATGTTCAAAGCTTAAATCAAATTACGACTAACCTAATCATCCGATCTCTACCTAATTTTGCAACAACATACCTTTATGGAGGAAGCATTCTTTGACAAATCTAATAGGTCATTAGTCTAATAGTTTGCGGATGGCGGCCATCTTTGTGTCAACATCGATTACCCCTATTAATTCGAACACGGTGAAACCGAATGGAATGAAATTTGGTAGAGGTAGCACTAGAAAAGGGCACCTCAGTGTCATGTTTTATATCGCCGCCATCTTGACGGAAACGTAATGGCAGCCACACAAATATTCGAAGCTTAAATCAAATTACGATTAACCTAATCATCCGATCTCTTCCAAATTTTGCATCAACATACCATTATGGACGGAGCATCCTTTGACCAAACTAATAGGTCATTAGCCTAATATTTTGCGGATGGCGGCCATCTTTGTGTGAAAATCGATTCCCCCTATTAATTCGAACACGGTGAAACCGAATGGATCGAAATTTGGTGCAGAGGTAGCACTAGAAAAGGCCACCTCAGTGTTATGTTTTATATCACCGCCATCTTGACGGAAACGTAATCGCGGCCACCCAAATGTTAAAGCCTAAATTTTATTACGACCAACCTAATAATCTAGTCTCTACCAAATTTTGCAACAGCAAATCTTTATGTGGGAAGCATATTCTGAGCAAACTGCTAGATCATCAGCCCAATAGTTTGCAGATGGTGGCCACGTATGTGTGCAAATCGATTCCCCCTATCAATTCAAACATGGTCAAACCGAATTGAACGAAATTTGGTACAGAGGTAGCACTAGCAAAAGGCACCTCAGTGTCATGTTTTATATCGCCGCCATCTTGACGTAAACGGAATGACGGCCACCCAAATGTTAAAAGCTTAAATCAAATTTCGACCATCCTAATAATTTGATGTCTACCGGATTTTGCAACAACATGCCTTTTTGTGGAAAGCATCTTATGACTGACTACAAGGTCATCAGCCCAATAGTTTGCAAATAGCGGCCATGTATGTGTTCAAATCCATTCCCCAGATCAGTTCAAACACGGTGAAACCGAATTGAATGAATTTTTTTTTACAGAGGTAGCACTAGCAAAGGGCACCTCATATTCATGTTTAATATCCCTATAGCACGTTGTATTTTAACAAGCTACTACAACCAACTTTCAATTATACTCCTTGAAAAGGACAAAGATTTATAACAATACCCATGCATTTAGGAGAAAGTAGGCTATATGTTCATTACTGAACATCTTGTTATTTTATGAGAAAATAGGCTTAAGAGTTCACCTTTGTGTGTCTGTCTGTGTGTGCGTGTGTGTGTGATTCGTGTGTGTGTGTGTGTCCCCTAATAACTTTCGAATGGCTGGAGCGATATCAGTGAAAATTGGTAAGATCATAGCACCATTCTGGCCGAACACGCCCATTCCCTTGGAATTTTATTGTCTCTCACCAATCCAACATGGCGGCTGTGCGAAATATTTCACCAGTTTTCAGTATCTCCGAAACTATTACAGATAAAGGGCACTACTAAAAGTTCACCTAAGAGACTTTCAAAAACCTGGTAACTACAAAACCAACATGGCGGCCATGCGAAGTTGAGATTATTAAATAGAATTTTCTCGCGATTTAACCATTAAACGTAATGGAACTTGGTACAACAAATGTTCGTACACATTGTGATGCACTGGCGTCTAATTTAGTTCAATTGTTTACATAACCTCAAAATGGCGGCTGTGCGAAATACTTAACTGGCATTCTATATCTCCGAAACTATTACAGATATCACCCTGAAATTTTGTAGGGTGATAAAGGCTCTTCTACAAGTTTATCTATATAACACTCAAAAACCCGTAAGGTACAAAACGAACATGGTGGCCAAGTGAATTTGAAACATTTTAATAGACTTTTCTCGTGATTTAACCATCTGAGCGCAGTGAAATGTGGTACAGAAAATGATTATACATATTGTAATGCACTGACATCTAATTCAATTGTTTACATAACCTCAAGATGGCAGCTGTGCGAAATTTTAAATTAAGTTTTTTTTTCTTGTGTCGTAATCATGCGATCGAAGTAAAAGTTTGAATAATGAAGCTACGCAAGAATTTTCATTTAATGTTACATAGCTCTATGGCCTATACTGTATATATAACAATCCAAAATGGCGAGCATCCGAAATATGTTGACGGTTCTCAATATCTACGAATCTTTTACAGCAATCAAACTGATTTTTTTATGTTCATAGAGGCTATGAACATAAGTTCACATATAGGACATTCAGTAACCAGGTGAGCACAAATCCAACATGATGGCAACGCAAAATATAAATATTTAAATGGACGTTTCCCGCGATTTAACCATCCAAGTGCAGTGAAACTTTCCGCGTTAAATCCTTATACAAATGTTAATCAACAGGCATCTAATTTATTTCAATTGTTTTCATAACCAAAAATTGCAGCTGTGCGAAATTTTAAAATCTCGGTTTTACTTCTTGTGTCCTAATCATGCGATTGAAGTTTGAATACCACACGTACACAATAATCTTCATTTAATAGTACATGAATAATAATTCAACCTGGCGACCATCTAAAATATTTAGACGGTTCTCAATATCTACGAAACCATCACAACCTTCAAACTGAAATTTTGCATGTTGATAGAGGCAATTAACATGAATAGGATACATGAAACTAGGCTTTATAGTTCTTCACGGAACTACTTGTTGTTTCTTCGAATAATTAAATTCAGATATGAATGTATGTGATGTACCGACAGTAGTGGCTACGCTGGCTAACGCGCAGCATTAGGTCATGGGACCAAGCTCTCTGCTGACTCGGTAGACGCGTGGGTTCGAGCCCCACCGTCGGCCGTCCTTGAAATGGTTTTCCGTGGTTTCCCATTTTCAACACCAGGCAAATGCTGGGACGGTACCTTCTGACAGGCCACGGCCGCTTCCTTCCACATCCTTGGCCAGTTTCATTCACCATCATTCATTTCATCTCTCATTAACTCCTCTCCTGAGGTTGGCGTCAGGAAGGGCATCCGGCCGTAAAAATCATCGCCACAAAGACTTCCATCGCATCTCATCCCCGACCCCGTTGGAAAACGGGAATAATAAGGGGTAGTCATACATACATACATACATACAATGTATGTGATGTGCCCAAATCTACTGGTGCAGATTTGAGAGCGCAGGCACCTATCCTAAGTCCCAGGCAGAAGATTTGAATAGCGCGCGCTGATTGTTCTTAGAAGGAAATCGAAGGAAAATGCAGGCTTCCGAACGGCTAGTGACGCGGCAGATTGTCACAAGTGAGACTATATTTTTGATAAAATATTTCCCGATTGATTGGAAACATGGGAAACATACCATATTATTGGCACGGATGAGGGAAGAAGAATGATCTATATTAGAAAAAATCGAACCAGCGGAAGCCGAGGTGAGAAGTTTAAGGAATGAGGACATATCCCGCTATCACGTCAGGGGACTGCCCTGGAAAGTATAAAATGAGCACCGAACTGGACTCAGCATTCACATCTTCACAGCGCTTGGTCGCTAATACTTCGTGACTCACATCTTCACAGCGCTCGGTCGCTAATACTTCGTGACTCACATCTTCAGAGCGATTGGTCGCTAGTACTCCTTGATTCACATCTTCACAGCACTTGGTTGCTAGCATTTCGTGGTACTTATCTACGAGCATATGGATGCTATGTTCGTCGTAATACTTGTCAATAGCACATGGTTGCTAGGTCTTAGTGTGAATCGTCGAAACAGTACATGGTTACTGCTACTTTATAAGTGTTAGAAATTCCTCCAGTGAAACATAGAATATTTTTCGTCATTTATCACTCATGTGATAGACATTTTTTGGCAGTCAATACTGGTAAATATCAAACTGCAAACGGACATATGATAGACTTAGTCTATAAACTTTCCACAGTCCATAATTATTATTGGAATATTTTCATATCCAATTACCAGAGGCAAGCTTTGTCTTGGTGACTGAATGACCAACCAAGATCACATGTCAGTACTTTAACAAATACCTTTCTTGCTTGGTAAAGATCACTTAGCCGACATAAGGGGCCATCTGTGCATTGCGCTGACTGGAGAGTGCATAAGTCTACCCAGGGACAACGAGAACATCAGATCTGTTACCAAAGCTGAATAAGATTGTTAGCGAATTGAACTGTACTGAATGCGTCACGGTCGGGTCTGTGTTACATATGGTATTTTTAGCCAACTTTCGATTTTTGCCAAAAATGAAAGTAGACTTATGAGATCACTACAGGGCCAAAAATTGTGTGTCTGTCTGTGTGTGTGTGAGTCTGTGTGTGTGTGTGTGTGTGAGTGTGTGTACTCTGAATGTGTGTCCCCCCCCCCCTATCAATTCGAACACGGTGAAACCGAATTGAACCAAATTTGGTACAGAGGTAGAACAAGCAAAGGGCACCTCAGTGTCATGTTTTATATCGCCGCCATCTTTACCAAAACTGAATGGCGGCCACTCAAACGTTCAAAACGTAAAATCAAATAGCGACTAACCAAATTATCCGATCTCTACCAAATTTGGTAACAACATACCTTCATATAGGACGCGTCTTGTGACCAAACTACAAGGTCAGGATGGCGGCCGTGCGAATTATGCAAACTTTATAATCCATATCATGGGACCCACCAGTTCCGATTATCGAGCCGAGAATCGATTTAACTGTTCTAAAGGAAGAGGCACGTTCGAAATTAAAAGTTTATTTTGTAAGACTATAGTGCAGAAGTGATTTTAAAAAGCTGAGCCGTCTCGGTAAGAAGACAAGATGGCAGCGGATATCTTGTGCCTGACTTATATTTCAATAATTTGAGTATTGCATGCAATATAGCGTACTGATACAAAATAAATGAACTATGTATGAAATGCTTTATAAATAAATAATATACTCCTCTGATGAAATAGTTTAGTCTAAATCATTATTTGCTACCAAGTTATAAGTAAGTCATTTTATATAGAACGATATTCGATGGCACAAATGGCTCCGTGGTAAAGCGTTGGCCTATCGCCTATATGCCCATGGTTCAAACCCCATCAGAGTAATTTTTTTGCTTGAAATTTTATATATTTATTGTTTTGTAATGATTCAGACGTTTTAAAATTAAGCGTTATATTGTGGATATTACGGTGGAATATATATATATATATATATATATATATATATATATATATATATATAATTAAAACATAATTCACCAGCAAATTTTCTCGAGACATCTAGCAGCCAATAAGGTAACTGCACGCCGGCCTACTTATTAACTTCAAGATTTTATTGAAAAGTTTATTCTTATGGTCACTAGAATGGACTCGCCCTGTTAGGGTTATATTGTTCGATACTTCTCCACTAGATGTCACGACTGGTCTACGTGGGACTCCATTGGTTAGTACCGTATACCATTGGCATTCTCTGCGCATCGAACTTGAAGAATTGCAACATGATACTACGATAAATTTTTACAAGAGTTTAGTGCTTTTCAGATAAATTTTTACTTTTTATTTTAAAGGGTTTGTAACAGCCTATTGTGCGTTATTTGAAAATGTTATTTGAAGTACAGAACAAAACGATTTCACATAGTAACTGAATTCTAGCCGTTGGTGCTAGTTCAGGGTATTAATTAATACTTTTATTTCAGGCAAATAGCAATCGAAAATAACCACATAGTTTGTATACACACGTCTCTATAGGGTCATGGAAAGATTTGTTAATTCAATTAGGGTTGTGAAAGCCATGCACAACCAGAAGTGTAAAGACATGCCTCAACTCAAAGTTGGATGTTGCCCACGGCAGGTCGATTATGTAATAATAACAATAATAATAATGTTATTTGTTTTACGTCCCTTTTAACTACTGCTGCTTTTAGATACGCCGGGGCGCCGGAATTTTGGCCCGAAGAGGATCTTTAACGAGCCAGTAAATCTACTGACACGGCTCCCTCGCATTTGTGCACACTCAAATGCCAGCTGACTGCACCAGGATACGAACCTGCAACCTAGGGCCCAGCAAGCGAGAACGTTACCACTGAGCCAAGCAGCCAGTCCGGTCGATTTTGTCTCCAGATCCATAACATTCTTGAGATACTTCTTATCTATCTTTCTTTAATGATGGTAGTAGTTTTTTTTTTCTAGGTTGTGGCGTTTGGTAGAGGTAAATAGTTTCTAAGGTCTTCAACCAAGAAATGATACTATTATACTCTTTGATAATAACAACGAGTTATAACTATACTCATACATTTAGGAGAAAGTAGGCTATATGTTCTTTACTGAACATCTTGTTTTTTTAATATAATTTCTCTCTCTCTGTCCGCTTTCCCAGGCTTAGAGTGTTTTTTTTTTTTTAGAATTTTCTTGCTTTTTGAAAATCTACAAGGAACAAAATCCAAAAAATACAGACAGTCACTAACTTACTTTCCACTCATACACAAAATAACAATAAAACCAATCATGTCATAATTAACAATAATGAACCTACCGTATTACAACGTTCAACTACGGTTCACGTATTTTTTTATGAGAGCATAAGATACACACGTCCGACGACTTCAAAGGTAATCACAAGAATAATGACTAACTCTTACACTCAGAACATACATAACTCTTCAACAAAGTTGCAATGTTAACACATTACTTTTTGGTTCCCACGTGTAGCATGTTGTGAAACGCACTAGTCAAATGATTCACACAACCATTGCAAACCCTGTGTGTGTGAGAAAGCGCAATGCTCGGCTTCTTGACAGTGCTGTTTGGCCTTGAACAAAATATTGAGTAGCTTGATTGTGTTAGATAACAGCAGCCGTGTCCGAGACACCTGCAGTCCACGCAAAGTGATAAGACCACAGATCTGCTAACCTGCAGTGGTTACTGCTACTTTAAAAGTGTTAGAAATTCTTCCAGTGAAACATAGAATATTTTTCGTCATTTATCACTCATGTGATAGACATTTTTTTGGCAATCAATACTGGTAAATATCAAACTTCTAACGGATATGTGATAGACTTAGTCTGTAAACTTTCCACAGTCCATAATTATTATTGGAATATTTTCATGTCCAATTACCAGAGGCAAGCTTTGTCTTGGTGACTGAATGACCAACCAAGATCACATGTCAGTACTTTTACAAATACCTTTCTTGCTTGGTAAAGATCATTTAGCCGACGTGAGGGGCTATCTGTGCATTGCGCTTTCAGGAGAGTGCATAACTCTACCCAGGGACAACGAGAACATCAGATCTGTTACCAAAGCTGAATAAGATTGTTAGCGAATTAAAATGTACTGAATGCGTCACGGTCGAGTCTGTGTTACATCTGGTATTTTTTACCATGGTTCTATTAGATCTAGTCCCTTTCATGAAATTAACTACGGCTGTTAGAGCTGCCATCATGAACAGTTTACATCAAGATTATTACCAGGCAACGAATATAATCACCGCTATGTCTTGCTAGACAAATTGCGGGTATAAAATGGAGGCCGATACCAGGATTAAGTACGAGTCCAAATGAGGACTGGAATGGTCTGGTTTTAACCAGATTATCTTCTACATCAAGATCTACAAGAATGTAAGCTACAATTTGCATTATTCTTATGCGTAGTTAGCTGGAATTCTCATTTTTCTACAGTCTTATGAACACAATTTTATTTGGTAATTTGCTGTTGCAAATGATTCTGCGAGGAATGGGAAGCCTAGTTCTAAGTATTTTCTACGTTCTCGCATGTCGATTCAATGACCTGAATCTATGGACAAGGATCACATTCTACTAACAGAATAATATATTGGAAGCATTTGATAATTGCATTACCCAGTCAAATCATGTAGGAGACGCGGAAAGTGTAATATGGGAAACAAATTGAAATATATTGAAATATTATGTGTGGAAATACTTGAATTTTTTCATTCTGGTTGTGCAATTAACTCGCAGGAATGAAATCGTCGTTACATGAAGCATCAACCATTGTGAAGGATAGATGACTTTTATAAATATGTTGGGAGTTGAAAAGATGGTTACAAGCCACACTTTCTTCGAATTTGATAAGCAAGGGTTATTTTATGAAACCATCACAGTTGATTCACAGTTGATTCTCGTGTTCTATAAATATTTTCCCAGTACTTGTCAACCCGAATTTGTTATTAAAATTAACCTTTCATTATAATGAGACTTTACTGTTTGTCTAATACTAAATATGATCATGTGATTTTTGACACCTTTAAATAGAATGGGCCGATGCTACTCGTATAAATAAATTAATACTTGTTATTTCATGAACAGTCACTACCATTTAAAGGATATTTGTGATCCTATTAAAAATTTAAATACTATAAAATGTAAAATAATATAAAGACTAACATTTTCATATTCTGTCAAAGAATTGCAACTTTTCATAATAGTATTTGTTACTAATTTGATAACAATTTTCTGAATAAAATTTCAAATAATATTTGGATGATTTGATAGTTAAATTAACATTGAAAAAATTGATGTTTTTGTAAAATAATTTTTTGACCATGAATTAATAGTCGAGTTAATATTTTGGATCGAGAACAGATGATACAATACATTTTCTGCTCAACATCTAAGTTCTTCGAATCCAAGCTCATTGTTTAGACATTATTTTTCAAAGATGCTCAGATGTCCTATAAGTTGATGATGTGTTTAACACATTGTTATGACCTAAAAATGTACCAATTTTTGGAATAATGATTCCTGGAAAGTGATAGTTATTTTTGCTACAAAATGAAACCAGAAAAAAAGTGATTTCTTACAACGAGTGAAACAAATAAAATTTTCTTTCACAAGCGAGGCTATATTTTTGATTAAATATTTCCCGATTGATTGGAAATATGGGACACATACTATATTGTGACCGCTGGCAGAAGGTTTCGGGGAGCCACCGGTTTCAAATGACCCTTCCGAGAACCTCTTCCAATTAACACACAAGTATAGGGGACGATACATTCATAGGCTGGTTTAGCACAAAGTCTGCAATCGGGGATGACGGGAATTAGTGAGGTTCGATCTTTAACCAGCTCAGAGTAATGCATCGATAACAAAACTAAACAAGAAAAGAGAGGTCGGTCTTATGTTAAAATCACAAATAAATGTTATTCAGAATAGATCCCTAGCCTAGCATGAGAGTTGCAAACGGCTAGTCCGATACTATTCTGCCCTGAAAGAAAATATAAAAAAAGTCCTAAACAAAATCTAAATTACTCTCATGGTCCTAATACGAAATTCGACTAAAATGAACAAGCTAAGAGAATGGCACGTAAGATCGGCCCTAAGCAATTACATCGAAATGACTACGAAAGGATCAAACATCAAAAGAATCTACAGCAAAGCAAGACATTTACTTGTTTACAAATACTAGAACATTTACATTTAGTAGCAAGGGGAAAATTTGTCCTATGCTATGATGGTACCATCTCTAACATTTATCTTTAGAGTTAAATGTTTAGCTAGTCCTACATATCATTGATTAATAAACGAGATGCGTTTATTACTAAGAAAATCAAGCTATGTGCACAATGTTGCTGAATAAATTTAAAAAAGCTATGCTAATACAACACAAATGCATACAATAATTCAGCACTCCTATGGTTGTGCAATTGGCACTGCCTGCGTACTCGATTTGTTACTGTTTGTAACAAACGGTCATAGTGTCAAAGTGTTAAGAAAGTAGAAAAATATAGGAAAGCCTGCAAATGCGATAGTAATTAAACAATTACATCGATTCATATTGCTACTAATTTGATGTGTGTGCTTCTGTTATCACATCACCAATTAGTTGACGACTATTCATGTGAAAATGTATAAAAATGTATCTAAAATAGCTTAACAATATCTAAGTGTTAACATTTGGTCCAGAAAATAGTTTATTTCTAATGTTAAGAAATTTTATTTAGACTCAGGGGGAATTATAAGATTCGTTAGTTTTCAAAACCCTATTTTTGATTATTAAAGCTTCACACAATTATTTATCCCTGACAGTACTGTTGTTCAGTTTATGGACCTTTAAATGCGTTCAGTGTATTTAGGTAACGTGTGTATCCAACTTAAGGAAAATAACTCAATAATTTAATAGTTTACTAGACACCCTGTGTCTTCACCAATTACTTCACAATTATTAGACATTCTGTGTCCTCACCAATTACTTTACTCTTATTTCGGATTCATTGACCCAGGCACCCTCGGTTTGGTACGACTTCAAATAGTTCATTACCACCGGTATAACCACAATAACAATGTCGGAGGTATTCATCCACCGTCACGACTCATATGATACTCTCATAACGTTAATTTACAAAAGTGTGGATTCCTAATTGATACACTTTTGAAATGCTGGTAATATAGATTATGTGTACAGAAAACACATCCTGACAACGCTTTAAATAATCATGAAGGCTTCTGATACAAGCCAAAAGTGTGTGTGGGCATTTATAAAATTGCCTCTTCCCTGAATAAGGTCGAACCTGCGTTCATTTGGTTACGAAATACAGTTGCATTCATTGCCTGCGAGGCTTCTCTTCAAGAAATAAACCTGTTTTCAAGTATTGATCTGGCCAATAAATGTGAATGACGGAACTCTGCATTCCACTTGTAGTAATGTTAAGAATCTCACAGCCTTCTAAACAAAATACTGATGCATTGCCTAGAATCGAGTGTGCTGTGTAGTTGGTTTGGCTCGTAACCTTGGCCTCGATTTAACATCTGCCAAACTAGTTTATTTGTCATCAGCCTGACAAAATAAAAGTTGATAATAACTGTTTTGAAATGATACGAAATGAGCATTGAAAATCCAGCCTTCCTGGCGTCTATAAATGTTTAATAAAACTATTACTTGCTACTCGCGTCTTATAATTAACTACCTGCATTGTGCACTTAAATAAATGAAACCAAATTAAACTAATCTACTGTTTCCAACTCATTACAATACGCTACAAATACTTGATCTGACTTACAGATGCAGCGACACTTGGTTCGAGACCCGCCATGAGATGTTATATGCGGTCTCGTGTATGGCTTTAGATTATCTTCTCATTGTATTTGGACATCTTCCGCTGCCAATTCCCCACGCATGATTTAGAAATCACATGCCATCGCGTGGTTGGGGTTGTATTTGAAGATCTGATGGTTTAGCATGATTGTAATGTTAGCGTTGGTAATGACGTAGCACATAATTAACGAAAACTTGCGCCCACTGAAGCTAATATGCGGTGAAAAATTGCTCATTTTCACTCCGCCACTGGCTCTAGTCTTGTCGCTTGTGCGACACTCACTCGTGACTTTTGCTTTGATATTTACAGAAAATATTAACATAAAATATTAAACCAAAAATACTGCCCATCCGGCAAACAAAGATTGTACTCTTAGATTTTGTACAATAATTAATTACACAGTTTATGTAACACTGATGTGTGTGTGTGTGTGTGACCATGCGGTCATAAAGTTTGCTTTACACAAGTCCATCATTTCACCTCGGAGAATGAAAATATTTCACAGTTTATGTAATGATGAATGTCTCCAATCTTTAAATTGTTAAATAATGCCATGATGGCTCTCCATGAGAAAAATATCCACTGATTTTTCGTGCCACATGCTTTCCCTTCACGGACGTACTTTCACTTGTGCTCCAACATGCACATCGATGTTGCCTCATCCAAAGACAAATAGAAAACTGGTGTTACCAAATATGGCGTGCTCTTAGGATATGAGCTAGCCGCGTAAATTGATACTATCATTGATTTACGAAGTATGCTGTACTTCAAATATGCAGAATTACTTGGTTATGATTATAAATGATTTTTGGAATGTCCAAAATAAATATAAATTTGATCATAAGCGATATTGCTTCAGCTTCTTCCCGCCGCTCGCAGGGTATGTTCAGTTACATTCCAGCATAAGTTTTAGTCTCTGTTATCTGAGCAAACATGCGTCAACGGGCGCATACATCACCACGCCAAGTAAATAAAAATTGTGGAAGTCAATTTTTATTTCATCCAGTTACCATTCCTTGGTTTGACATCGTGCACGGTCCATTCTGTCAGTGATCCTGTGGTATTCTTCATCACTCAAGCGATTTTCTTCACCTGCTGGTTCAATCACAATGTTTTGAACATCAGCTGTCGTAACCTTCCTGTTATCCTCACGACATTTGTTACTTCCATCTCCTCTTCGGTCTGATTCTTCGTCGTCTCCAGTTCTTGTTCTCCGTTCCTGAATGGATTGGCGACTTTCATTAGCCTTACCTCGCCAATCATTGTCATATTGGAAACGAGAGTCATTTTCTCTTCGGTAACCGCCACTGTATCTATAATCTCTCCTGGGATCATCTGTGTATCGGTTATTTCGATCATCACGATCTCGTGGCTGTCTTCTATAACCACGGTTGTAATTATTATTGTGGTTATTATTATTGTTGCTACTACGACGATTGTTGTTGTAATTGTTGGCTCTATTTTGATATCTGTTCTAGTAATTTTTGTTGATTGTGTCAAATCGACGATTCCTTGCATAAGGTGTATTGTCATTACGGTAATCGCGAAAATCTCTCCTTCTATCCGGTCCCTCGTGATTTTGACGATTGTTTTTTCGACGATTTTCTGTAGGTTGTACAGTCTGACTAGTTCTGTCCACTGAAGTTATATTTATATCATGTGTGCTCCTGTGTCTAGGTGTAGGTGCAAATTGTTCGTGGCTGCTAACCAGCTTTCTAAGAACTTCCTAACATTTCATGAATGTATTTTCATCTGACGCTATGAGTAACATTTGTACTTCCATGGGGTATTGTCTTCTAATGGTTTGGACAAGTTCTAATTCGGACAAAGGGGGTTCCAAACATTGCAGTTTCGAAAGTTGACTTGCGAAGTAAGTAGCGTACTTGGTTGTTTGAGTACTAGCGTACCTCTTATTGTCCATTTCCGCCCTTATATTTTGTTGCCGTTCCATAGACCAATAAGTCTTAAGGAATGCTTCTTTAAATTCCTGATTGTTGTGGATTGAGTATCTGAATGCCTTGAATTAGGTCAACGGGCTCTTCTCTAGGTATTTTTCGACAGTCCCTAACTCCCTGTCTGGTGTTACCATAGTTTCTCTCATATATGACTCCAAGTTTCTCAGAAAATCTACCGGTGTAACGGAATTGGAATTATTGAAATTAGCCAGTCGATCTTCATGGCTTCTCAAATACACAATATTCGAGTGCTGAGTTTGGCCATAGTTCGGCGTGACATTAAAGTTAGGTGTCAGCTCATCATTCGGCGTTATGTTAGCATTCGGTGTCACAAATTGTGATGTTGTTCTAAATGGATTATCACCTTGGTTTTCCATTGGAACATTCGGTTTTGCTATATTGGTCGCAGTGCATGTAGATGGTACACCCTCTCTATTTGGTTTTAATTGACGATTGATGCGTTCATCCAGTTCGGCGTATTCTAACTCTTTCTGAGGTTGCTTGTTAATTATAGCATTCATCTGTAATTCTATCCGCTCAATTTTTCCTTCAATGCGATTATCGAATTCTTTCAGTATTCCATCCTGTTCCTAAAGGTATACACCTAGTGTGTTTGCTGCATATTGGTTGGATGTACGATTGTTTTCACGAGTTTCCTCTCGAATCGCTTCAATGTCTGCAGCAATTCATGTTTTATTTTGCTGATTTCATCCTCCACCTTCTCTACCTTGCTTGCTACACGCTTAGTGTTTATGTGTACGGCAACTGCTATGCCTCGCATTAGTCTTAATCCAGCGTTAACTATGGCCAAATCAGCTTTTAACACACCAACGTACGTGTTAACTTCTTCCATACGCTGTTCCACGGTGTTAATTCTAGTACTAACAATTTCTTTTGCATTAGCGACTTCATTCCTAACAGATTCGATGTTATCGTTCATCTCCGCCTGAACGCTTTCGAGTTTTTGATTTATTTCAGATCTATTCGTGCGTATCTCCTGTTTTATTCCCTCTAAGTGTGCATGATATTCCGTGCGATAAGTTTCCATCTCTGCACGCAAATCATCACTAATCTTATTGATTGTAACAGTAATTTCGGCTTTAACTTTGGCAATGCCATCTCACACTTCAACTACATTCTGTGCCATATCTGCCCTAATGTCAGTGTTTAACTGTGCCATGTCAGCCCTAATGTTGGCAGTAATGTTGTTACTAGTTTGTAACAGAGTAGCTGTAACAGTGTTACTGTTCTGATTCTTGTCTGCCTTCAAAGTTTCATTGTTTTGTGCCATATCTGCCCTAACAGTGTTTACATTTTCTGTAACAGTGTTGATATTTTCGGTTACATTGCTTATATCGGCCCTTAAGTTTTCATTGTTTTGTGTGATATCGGCCCTTAAGTTTTCATTGTTCTGAGCCATCTCAGCCCTTAAGTCACTATTATTTCGTGTCAAATTGTCCATCGACACCTGCAAATAGTGCAGTAGGGCAGGCAAGTTTGCCAAAAACTCGGCCGTCTCTTGCGCAGACATAATATCTTCAATTGGAGAAATACGGGGAACTAACAACTTCATATGCCTTAACAATGGTTTGAGTTGGAAAACAGTAGAAAATCCATTCCTTCATAAATTTATTCGATGATAACAGCTGAACCTCTGGTAAAAATTAAATGACATCAAGCCAACAACCAACTTACATTTACTCAAGGCTAGGATAACTGCAAATCAAATCCTCAACTTATTATCATTAATAAATGTTACCTAGCCTCATGGTCTTAATTCTGGAATAAGAATGCCATGTATCCATCCAAAAAAAACTGTTAAGAAATCTCGATTCGTTACTAATTTGTTGGATTTGCTAACAAAATAAAACCCTCACAAACAAACGAATCATGGAGATCGAACACAAGTTTATATGCCAACCACGTTCGGCGCCAACGTACTATATGTGCCCACTGGCCGAAGGTTTCGGGGAGCCACCGGTTTCAAATGACCCTTCGTAGACCCTCTTCCAGTTAACACACAAGTATAGGGGACGATACATTCATAGGCTGGTTTAGCACAAAGTCAGCACTCGGGGGTGTCGGGAATTAGTGAGGTTCGATCATTAACCAGCTCAGAGGAATGCATCGATAACAAAACTAAACAAGAAAAGAGAGGTCGGTCTTATGTTAAAATCACAAATAAATGTTATTCAGAATAGATCCCTAGCCTAGCATGAGAGTTGCAAACGGCTAGTCCGATACTATTCTGCCCTGAAATAAAATATTAAAAAAAGTCCTAAACAAGATCTAAATTACTCTCATGGTCCTAATACGAAATTCGACTAAAATGAACAAGCTAAGAGAATGGCACGTAAGATCGGCCCTAAGCAATTACATCGAAATGACTACGAAAGGATCAAACATCAAAAGAATCTACAGTACAGCAAGACATTTACTTGTTTACAAATACTAGAACATTTACATTTAGTAGGAAGGGGAAAATTTGTCCTATGCTATGATGGTACCATCTCTAACATTTATCTTTAGAGTTAAGTGTTTAGCTAGTCCTACATATCATTGATTAATAAACGAGATGCGTTTATTACTAAGAAAATCAAGCTATGTGCACAATGTTGCTGAATAAATAAATAAAAAGCTATGCTAATACAACACAAATGCATACAATAATTCAGCACTCCTATGGTTGTGCAATTGGCACTGCCTGCGTACTCGATTTGTTACTGTTTGTAACAAACGGTCATAGTGTCAAAGTGTTAAGAAAGTAGAAATATATAGGAAAGCCTGCAAATGCGATAGTAATTAAACAATTACATCGATTCATATTGCTACTAATTTGATGCGTGTGCTTCTGTTATCACATCACCAATTAGTTGACGACTATTCATGTGAAAATGTATCAAAATGTATCTAAAATAGCTTAACAATATCTAAGTGTTAACATTTGATCCAGAAAATAGTTTATTTCTAATGTTAAGAAATTTTATTTAGACTCAGGGGGATTTATAAGATTCGTTAGTTTTCAAAACCCTATTTTTAGCCTACTTTCGATTTTTGCAAAAAATGAAAGTAGACTTATGAGATCAACACAGGGCGAAAAAAAGTGTGTCTGTCTGTGTGTGTGTATGTGTGTGTGTGAGTCTGTGTGTCTGTATGTGTGTGTGTGAGTCTGTGTGTGTGTGTGTGTGAGTGTGTGTACTCTGAATGTGTGTCCCCCCCTATCAATTCGAACACGGTGAATGCGAATTGAACGAAATTTGGTACAAAGGTAGCACTAGCAAAGGACACCTCAGTGTCATGTTTTATATCGCCGCCATCTTTACTAAAACTGAATGGCGGCCACTCAAACGTTCAAAACGTAAAATCAAATAACGACTAACCAAATCATCCAATCTCTACCAAATTTGGTAACAACATACCTTCATATAGGACGCGTCTTGTGACCAAACTACAAGGTCATTCGCCATACCATTTCAGGATGGCGGCCGTGCGAATTATGCAAACTTTATAATCCATATCATGGGACCCACCAGTTCCGATTATCGAGCCGAGAATCGTTTTAACTGTTCTAAAGGAAGAGGCACGTACGAAATTAAAAGTTTATTTTCTAATACTATAGTGCAGACGTGATTTTAAAAAGCTCAGCTGATTCATTAATAAGACAAGATGGCAGCGGATATCTTGTGCCTGACTTATATTTCACTAATTTGAGTATTCCATGCAATATAGCGTACTGAAACAAAATAAATAAACTTTGTATGAAATGCTTTATATATAAATAATATACTTCAGTGATGAAATCGTTTAGTATAAATCATTATTTGCTAACAAGTTCTATGTAAGTCATTTTATATGGATCAATGTTCGTTGGCACAAATGGCTCAGTGGTAAAGCGTTCGTCTGTCATTCATATGCCTATGGTTCAAACCCCATCAGAGATATGTTTTTTGCTTGACATTTTACATATTTGTTGCTTTGTAATGACTCAGACGTTTTAAAATTAAGCGTTATATTGTGCATATTACGGTGCAAACCATATACTTAATTAAAACATAATTCGCCAGCAGATTTAATCGAGACATCTAGCTGACAAAAAGGTAACAGATTTTATTGAAAAGTTTCTTCTTCTGGCCGCTAGAATGCACTCGCTCTGTTAGGATTATATTGTTCGATATTTCACAACTAGATATCACGACTAGTTTTTATATTTATTGTTTCTTGAGTACTGAGACGTTATAAAATAAAGCTTTATATGGTGCTTTTTGCAATGGAAATTATATATTAAAAAAAAACACATTCTCCACTGGAGTGACATCTTCCAGCCTTCAGTTGTACTATGCAGAAACTATAGATTCGAGCAGCGCTCTATACCGGCCAGTTAGTGAACCCAGTCTTAACGACTGCTAGGAGTAATAAGACAGTAACATTCGTTTATTCCTTGTGCACAGAGGCGTTGTTGATAATCTCAAAACTTGCAATATGGATGATTTGGAGATGGATTATTTTGTTATACCGTGTATTTAAGATTAGCCTATAAATTAACGGGTTGCGAAGTTACTTCACTTAGTTCTATATCATTCGTACACGACACAGAACAACAACGTGACGTCAGTTTCTGATCTGCTCTGATTGGCTATTACATTGCTGCAGTCGGGTAGTTGGCAGTCAAGGATAAAATTCTCGACTGCCAACTGCCAGCTACCAACTGCAACTTCATGTTGTGTATGGTGCCTATAGTATACACGGAGTCGATCGCGACTGCCGACCGAGGACTACCAACTACGGACTGCCGACTGCGCATTGTAGATGGGCCTTATTAGAGCAACGAAGTTTCAATTATTGTAAGTAGTCGGTGTTTGGAGTGTTTGCTGATGAAATTGCAAAATGCTGGGGTAAATTATAAAGTATGGTTTGAACGCCACTGTTCAAATCCTGTGTGCCAATTTGCACTTCAAATAGGAAGAAATTAGGAGATGATAAGGACAGAGAGTTATAACTATACCCATACATTACGGAGAAAGTAGGCTATATGTTCTTTCCCGAACATCTTGTTGATTATTAAAGCTTCACACAATTATTTATCCCTGACAGTACTGTTGTTCAGTTTATGGACCTTTAAATGCGTTCAGTGTATTTAGATAACGTGTGTATCCACCTTAAGGAAAATTACTCAATAATTTAATAGTTTACTAGACACCCTGTGTCTTCACCAATTACTTCACAATTTTTAGACATCCTGTGTCCTCACCAATTACTTTACTCTTATTTCGGATTCACTGATCCAGGCACCCTCGGTTTGGTACGACTTCAAATAGTTCATTACCACCGGTATATCCACAATAACAATGTCGGAGGTATTCATCCACCGTCACGACTCATATGATACTCTCGTAACGTTAATTTACAAAAGTGTGGATTCCTAATTGATACACGTTTGAAATGCTGGTAATAAAGATTATGTGTACAGAAAACACATCCTGACAATGCTTTAAATAAACATGAAGGCTTCTGATACAAGCTAAATGTGTGTGTGAGCATTTATAAAATTGCCTCTTCCCTGAATAAGGTCGAACCTGTGTTCATTTGGTTACGAAATACAGTTGCATTCATTGCCTGCGAGGCTTCTCTTCAAGAAATAAACCTGTTTTCAAGTATTGATCTGGCCAACAAATGTGAATAACGGAACTCTGCATTCCACTTGTAGTAATGTTAAGAATCTCACAGCCTTCTAAACAAAATACTGACGCATTGCTAGAATCGAGTGTGCTGTGTAGTTGGTTTGGCTCGTAACCTTGGCCTCGATTTAACATCTGCCAAACTAGTTTATTTGTCATCAGCCTGACAAAATAAAAGTTGATAATAAATGTTTTGAAATGATACGAAATGAGCATTAAAAATCCAGCCTTCCTGGCGTCTATAAATGATTAATAAAACTATTACTTTCTACACGCGTCTTATAATTAACTACCTGCATTGTGCACTTAAATAAATGAAACCAAATTAAACTAATCTACTGTTTCCAACTCATTACAATACGCTACAAATTCTTGTTCTGACTTACAGATGCAGCGACACTTGGTTCGAGACCCGCCATGAGATGTTATATGCGGTCTCGTGTATGGCTTTAGATTATCTTCTCATTGTATTTGGACATCTTCCGCTGCCAATTCCCCACGCATGATTTAGAAATCACATGCCATCGCGTGGTTGGGGTTGTATTTGAAGATCTGATGGTTTAGCATGATTGTAATGTTAGCGTTGGTAATGACGTAGCACATAATTAACGAAAACTTGCGCGCACTGAAGCTAATATGCGGTAAAAAATTGCTCATTTTCACTCCGCCACTGGCTCTAGTCTTGTCGCTTGTGCGACACTCACTCGTGACTTTTGCTCTGATAATTACTGAAAATATTAACATAAAATATTAAACCAAAAATACTGCCCATCCGGCAAACAAAGATTGTACTCTTAGATTTTGTACAATAATTAATTACACAGTTTATGTAACACTGAAGTGTGTGAGTGTGTGTGTGTGTGTGTGTGTGACCATGCGGTCATAAAGTTTGCTTTACACAAGTCCATCATTTCACCTCGGAGAATGAAAATATTTCACAGTTTATGAAATGATGAATGTCTCCAATCTTTAAATTGTTAAATAATGCCATGATGGCTCTCCATGAGAAAGATATCCACTGATTTTTCGTGCCACATGGTTTCCCTTCACCTACGTACTTTCACTTGTGCTCCAACATGCACATCGATGTTGCCTCATCCAAAGACAAATAGGAAACTGGTGTTACCAAATATGGCGTGCTCTTAGGATATGAGCTAGCCGCGTAAATTGATACTTTCATTGATTTACGAAGTATGCTGTACTTCAAATATGCAGAATTACTTGGTTATGATTATAATTGATTTTTGGAATGTCCAGAATAAATATAAATATGATCATAAGCGATATTGCTTCAGCTTCTTCCCGCCGCTTGCATGGTATGTTCAGTTACATTCCAGCGTAAGTCTTAGTCTCTGTTATCTGAGCAAACATGCGTCAACGGGCGCATACTTCTCCACGCCATGTAAATAAAAATTGTGGAAGTCAATTTTTATTTCATCCAGTTACCATTCCTTGCTTTGACATCGTGCTCGATCCATTCTGTCAGTGATCCTGTGGTATTCTTCATCACTCAAGCGATTTTCTTCACCTGCTGGTTCAATCACAATGTTTTGAACATCAGCTGTCGTAACCTTCCTGTTATCCTCACGACATTTGTTACTTCCATCTCCTCTTCGGTCTGATTCTTCGTCGTCTCCAGTTCTTGTTCTCCGTTCCTGAATGGATTGGCGACTTTCATTAGCCTTACCTCGCCAATCATTGTCATATTGGAAACGAGAGTCATTTTCTCTTCGGTAACCGCCAATGTATCTATAATCTCTCCTGGGATTATCTGTGTATCGGTTATTTCGATCATCACGATCACGTGGCTGTCTTCTATAACCACGGTTGTAATTATTATTGATGTTATTATTGTTGCTACTACGACAATTGTTGTTGTAATTATTGGCTCTATTTTGCTATATGTTCTAGTAATTTTTAGCCTATTTTCAATTTTGAAAAAATAGGCTTATGAGATCACCTTTTGTCCGTGTGTGTGTGCGTGTGTGTGTGTGTGTGTGTGTGTGTGATTCGTGTGTGTGTCCCCCCCCCTAATAAAATCTAAACGGCTGGAGCGATTTCAATGAAACTCGGTATGTTCATAGCATTATTCCCGGCGACCTCGACCGTGCCCTTCAAATTTTGTTACGTCTCACCAATGCAAAATGGCGACTGTGCGAAATATTTCACTAGCATTCAATATCTCCGAAACTATTACCGATATCGCCCTGAAATTGTGTACGGTGATAAAGGGTACTACTAGAAGTTCACCTATGAGACTTTCAAAAACCTGGTGACTACAAAACCAACATGGCGGTCAAGCGAAGTTGAGACTTTTAAATAGACTTTTCTCGCGATTTAACTATCCACACGTAATGAAATTTGGTACAGCAAATGTTTATACACATTGTAATGCACTGGAGTCTAATTTAGTTCAATTGTTTACATAACTTCAAAATGGCGGCTGTGCGAAATATTTCACTGACATTCTATATCTCCGAAACTATTACAGTTATCACCCTGCAATTTAGTACGGTAATAAAGGGTACTGATACAAGTTTACCTATGTATATTTTATAAACTTGTAAAGTAGAAAACGAACATGGCGACCAAGCGAAGTTGAGACTTTTAAATAGACTTTTCTCACGATTTAACCATCCAAACGTAATGAAACTAGGTACAGCAAGTGTTTATACACATAGTAATACACTGGAGTCTAATTTAGTTCAATTGTTTACATAACGTCAAAATGGCGGCTGTGCGAAATATTTCACTGGCATTCTATATCTCCGAAACTATTACAGATATCATCATGCAATTTTGCACGGTGATAAAGGGTACTGGTACAAGTTTATCTATGTATATTTCATAAACTTGTAAAGTAAAAAACGAACATGGCGACCAAGCGAATTTGAAATATTTTAATAGACTTTTCTCGTGATTTAACTCTCTGAGCGCAGTGAAATGTGGTACAGTAAATGATTTTGCAGATTGTAATGCACTGTCATCTAATTTAAATCAATTGTTTACATAACCTCAATATGGCGGCTGTGCGAAATTTTAAAATTAAGTTTTTATTTCTTGTGTCGTAATCATGCGATCGAAGTGAAAGTTTGAATAATGAACCTAGGCAATAATTGTCCTTGAATGGTACATAATTCTATGGCCTATACATATAACAATCCTAAATGGCGAGCTTCCGAAATATTTAGACGGTTCTCAATATCTATGAATCTTTTACAGCAACCAAACTGAATTTTTTTTATGTTCATAGAGACTATGAACATATGTTCACCTATAGGACTTTCAGTAACCTGGTGAGCACAAATCCAACATGGCGGTGACGCGAAGTATAAATATTTAAATGGACGATTCTCGCGAATTAACTATCCGAGTGCTGTGAAACGTTGCACGTTAAATGCTTATACAAATGTTGATCCACTGGAATCTAATTTATTTCAATTGTTTGCATAATCACAAGATGGCTGCTGTGCGTAATTTTAAAATCTCGTTTTTACTTCTTGTGTTCTAATCAAGCGATTGAAGTTTGAATACCACACGCACACAATAATCTTAATGTAATAGTACAAAAATAAAAATCCAACCTGGCGACAATCTGAAATATTTAGACGGTTCTCAATATCTACGAATCTGTTACAGCAATTAAACTGAAATTTTGTATGTTGTTAGAAGAAATTAACATGAGCAGGATATATGAAAATAGGCTGTATAGTTCTATACGGAACTACTTGTTGTTGATTGTGTCAAATCGACGATTCCTTGCATAAGGTGTATTGTCTTTACGGTAATCGCGGAAATCTCTCCTTCTATCCGGTCCCTCGTGATTTTGACGATTGTTTGTTCGACGATTTTCTGTAGGTTGTACAGTCTGACTAGTTCTGTCCACTGAAGTTATATTTATATCATGTGTGCTCCTGTGTCTAGGTGTAGGTGCAAATTGTTCGTGGCTGCTAACCAGCTTTCTAAGAACTTCGTAACATTTCATGAATGTATTTGCATCTGACGCTATGAGTACCGTTTGTACTTCCATGGGGTATTGTCTTCTAATGGTTTGGACAAGTTCTAATTCGGACAAAGGGGGTTCCAAACATTGCAGTTTCGAAAGTTGACTTGCGAAGTAAGTAGCGTACTTGGTTGTTTGAGTAATAGCGTACCTCTTATTGAACATTTCCGTCCTTATATTTTGTTGCCGTTCCATAGACCAATAAGTCTTAAGGAATGCTTCTTTAAATTCCTGATAGTTGTGGAATGAGTATCTGAATGCCTTGAACCAGGTCAACGGGCTCTTCTCTAGGTATTTTTCGACAGTCCGTAACTCCCTGTCTGGTGTTACCATAGTTTCTCTCATATATGACTCCAAGTTTCTCAGAAAATCTACCGGTGTAACGGAATTGGAATTATTGAATTTAGCCGGTCGATCTTCTTGGCTTCTCAAATACACAATATTCGAGTACTGAGTTTGACCATAGTTCAGCGTGACATTAAAGTTAGGTGTCAGCTCATAATTCGGCGTTATGTTAGCATTCGGTGTCACAAATTGTGATGTTGTTCTAAATGGATTATCACCTTGGTTTTCCATTGGAACATTCGGTTTTGCTATGTTGGTCGCAGTGCTTGTAGATGGTACACCCTCTCTATTAGGTTTTAATTGACGATTGATGCGTTCATCCAGTTCGGCGTATTCTAACACTTTCTCAGGTTGCTTGTTAATTATAGCATTCATCTGTAATTCTATCCGCTCAATTTTTCCTTCAATGCGATTATCGAATTCTTTCAGTATTCCATCCTGTTCCTAAAGGTATACACCTAGTGTGTTTGCTACATATTGGTTGGATTTACGATTGTTTTCACGAGTTTCCTCTCGAATCGCTTCAATGTCTGCAGCAATTCATGTTTTATTTTGCTGATTTCGTCCTCCACCTTCTCTACCTTGCTTGCTACACGCTTAATGTTTATGTGTACGACAACTGCTATGCCTCGCGTTAGTCTTAATCCAGCGTTAACTATGGCCAAATCAGCTTTTAACACACCAACGTACGTGTTAACTTCTTCCATACGCTGTTCCACGGTGTTAATTCTAGTACTAACAATTTCTTTTGCATTAGCAACTTCATTCCTAACAGATTCGATGTTATCGTTCATCTCCGCCTGAACGTTTTCGAGTTTTTGATTTATTTCAGATCTATTCGTGCGTATCTCCTGTTTTATTCCCTCTAAGTGTGCTTGATATTCCGTGCAATAAGTTTCCATCTCCGCACGCAAATAATCACTAATCTTATTGATTGTAACAGTAATTTCTGCTTTAACTTTGGCAATGACCTCTCGCACTTCAACTACATTCTGTGCCATATCTGCCCTAATGTCAGTGTTTAACTGTGCCATGTCAGCCCTAATGTTGGCAGTAATGTTGTTACTAGTTTGTAACAGAGTAGCTGTAGCAGTGTTACTGTTCTGATTCTTGTCTGCCTTCAAAGTTTCATTGTTTTGTGCCATATCTGCCCTAACAGTGTTTACATTTTCTGTAACAGTGTTGATATTTTCGGTTACATTGCTTATATCGGCCCTTAAGTTTTCATTGTTTTGTGTGATATCGGCCCTTAAGTTTTCATTGTTCTGAGCCATCTCAGCCCTTAAATCACTATTATTTCGTGTCAAATTGTCCATCGACACCTGCAAATTGTGCAGTAGGGCAGGCAAGTTTGCCAAAAACTCGGCCGTCTCTTGCGCAGACATAATATCTTCAATTGGAGAAATACGGGGAACTAACAACTTCATATGCCTTAACAATGGTTTGAGTTGGAAAACAGTAGAAAATCCATTCCTTCATAAATTTATTGGATGATAACAGCTGAACCTCTGGTGAAAATTAAATGACATCAAGCCAACAACCAACTTACATTTTTTCAAGGCTAGGATAACTGCAAATCAAATCCTCAACTTATTATCATTAATAAATGTTACCTAGCCTCATGGTCTTAATTCTGGAATAAGAATGCCATGTATCCATCCAAAAAAAAAACTAGTAAGAAATCTCGATTCGTTACTAATTTGTTGGATTTGCTAACAAAATAAAACCCTCACAAACAAACGAATCATGGAGATCGAACACAAGTTTATATGCCAACCACGTTCGGCGCCAACATACTATATGTGCCCACTGGCCGAAGGTTTCGGGGAGCCACCGGTTTCAAATGACCCTTCCGAGAACCTCTTCCAATTAACACACAAGTATAGGGGACGATACATTCATAGGCTGGTTTAGCACAAAGTCTGCACTCGGGGGTGTCGGGAATTAGTGAGGTTCGATCATTAACCAGCTCAGAGGAATGCATCGATAACAAAACTAAACAAGAAAAGAGAGGTCGGTCTTATGTTAAAATCACAAATAAATGTTATTCAGAATAGATCCCTAGCCTAGCATGAGAGTTGCAAATGGCTAGTCCGATACTATTCTGCCCTGAAAGAAAATATTAAAAAAAGTCCTAAACAAGATCTAAATTACTCTCACGGTCCTAATACGAAATTCGACTAAATTGAACAAGCTAAGAGAATGGCACGTAAGATCGGCCCTAAGCAATTACATCGAAATGACTACGAAAGGATCAAACATCAAAAGAATCTACAGTAAAGCAAGACATTTACTTGTTTACAAATACTAGAACATTTACATTTAGTAGGAAGGGGAAAATTTGTCCTATGCTATGATGGTACCATCTCTAACATTTATCTTTAGAGTTAAGTGTTTAGCTAGTCCTACATATCATTGAATAATAAACGAGATGCGTTTATTACTAAGAAAATCAAGCTATGTGCACAATGTTGCTGAATAAATAAATAAAAAGCTATGCTAATACAACACAAATGCATACAATAATTCAGCACTCCTATGGTTGTGCAATTGGCACTGCCTGCGTACTCGATTTGTTACTGTTTGTATCAAACGGTCATAGTGTCAAAGTGTTAAGAAAGTAGAAAAATATAGGAAAGCCTGCAAATGCGATAGTAATTAAACAATTACATCGATTCATATTGCTACTAATTTGATGTGTGTGCTTCTGTTATCACATCACCAATTAGTTGACGACTATTCATGTGAAAATGTATCAAAATGTATCTAAAATAGCTTAACAATATCTAAGTGTTAACATTTGATCCAGAAAATAGTTTATTTCTAATGTTAAGAAATTTTATTTAGACTCAGGGGGATTTATAAGATTCGTTAGTTTTCAAAACCCTATTTTTGATTATTAAAGCTTCACACAATTATTTATCCCTGACAGTACTGTTGTTCAGTTTATGGACCTTTAAATGCGTTCAGTGTACTTAGATAACGTGTGTATCCACCTTAAGGAAAATTACTCAATAATTTAATAGTTTACTAGACACCCTGTGTCTTCACCAATTACTTCACAATTTTTAGACATCCTGTGACCTCACCAATTACTTTACTCTTATTTCGGATTCATTGATCCAGGCACCCTCGGTTTGGTACGACTTCAAATAGCTCATTACCACCGGTATATCCACAATAACAATGTCGGAGGTATTCATCCACCGTCACGACTCATATGATACTCTCATAACGTTAATTTACAAAAGTGTGGATTCCTAATTGATACACGTTTGAATTGCTGGTAATAAAGATTATGTGTACAGAAAACACATCCTGACAACGCTTTAAATAAACATGAAGGCTTCTGATACAAGCTAAAAGTGTGTGTGAGCATTTATAAAATTGCCTCTTCCCTGAATAAGGTCGAACCTGCGTTCATTTGGTTACGAAATACAGTTGCATTCATTGCCTGCGAGGCTTCTCTTCAAGAAATAAACCTGTTTTCAAGTATTGATCTGGCCAACAAATGTGAATAACGGAACTCTGCATTCCACTTGTAGTAATGTTAAGAATCTCACAGCCTTCTAAACAAAATACTGATGCATTGCCTAGAATCGAGTGTGCTGTGTAGTTGGTTTGGCTCGTAACCTTGGCCTCGATTTAACATCTGCCAAACTAGTTTATTTGTCATCAGCCTGACAAAATAAAAGTTGATAATAAATGTTTTGAAATGATACGAAATGAGCATTAAAAATCCAGCCTTCCTGGCGTCTATAAATGTTTAATAAAACTATTACTTTCTACACGCGTCTTATAATTAACTACCTGCATTGTGCACTTAAATAAATGAAACCAAATTAAACTAATCTACTGTTTCCAACTCATTACAATACGCTACAAATACCTTATCTGACTTACAGATGCAGCGACACTTGGTTCGAGACCCGCCATGAGATGTTATATGCGGTCTCGTGTATGGCTTTAGATTATCTTCTCATTGTATTTGGACATCTTCCGCTGCCAATTCCCCACGCATGATTTAGAAATCACATGCCATCGCGTGGTTGGGGTTGTATTTGAAGATCTGATGGTTTAGCATGATTGTAATGTTAGCGTTGGTAATGACGTAGCACATAATTAACGAAAACTTGCGCGCACTGAAGCTAATATGCGGTAAAAAAAATTGCTCATTTTCACACCGCCACTGGCTCTAGTCTTGTCGCTTGTGCGACACTCACTCGTGACTTTTGCTCTGATATTTACAGAAAATATTAACATAAAATAGTAAACCAAAATACTGCCCATCCGGCAAACAAAGATTGTACTCTTAGATTTTGTACAATAATTAATTACACAGTTTATGTAACACTGAAGTGTGTGTGTGTGTGTTTGACCGTGCGGTCATAAAGTTTGCTTTACACAAGTCCATCATTTCACCTCGGAGAATGAAAATATTTCACAGTTTATGTAATGATGAATGTCTCCAATCTTTAAATTGTTAAATAATGCCATGATGGCTCTCCATGAGAAAAATATCCACTGATTTTTCGTGCCACATGGTTTCCCTTCACGGACGTACTTTCACTTGAGCTCCAACATGCACATCGATGTTGCCTCATCCAAAGACAAATAGGAAACTGGTGTTACCAAATATGGCGTGCACTTAAGATATGAGCTAGCCGCGTAAATTGATACTTTCATTGATTTACGAAGTATACTGTACTTCAAATATGGAGAATTACTTGGTTATGATTATAATTGATTTTTGGAACGTCCAAAATATATAAAGATAAGATCATAAGCGATATTGCTTCAGCTTCTTCCCGCCGCTCGCAGGATATGTTCAGTCTCATTCCAGCATAAGTTTTAGTCTCTGTTATCTAAGCAAACATGCGTCAACGGGCGCAATATTATTGGCAAGGTTATGGGAAGAAGAATGAGCTATATTAGAAGAAAATCGAACCAGAGGAAGCCGAGATATGAGAAGTTTAAGGAATGAGGTCATATCCCGCTATCACGTCAGGGGACTGGCCTGGAATGTATAAAATGAGCACCGAACACGACTCAACATTCACATCTTCACAGCGCTTGGTCGGTAATACTTCTTGACTCACATCTTCACAGCGTTTGGTCGCTAGTACTCCGTGACTCACATCTTCACAGCGCGTGGTCGCTAGTACTTCGTGATACTTATCTACGAACAAATGGTTGCTATGTTCGTCGTAATACTTGTCAATAGCACATGGTTGTTAAGTCTTAGTGTGAATCGTCGAAACACTACATGGTTACTGCTACTTTAAAAGTGTTAGAAATTCTTCCAGTGAAACATAGAATATTTTTCGTCATTTATCACTCATGTGATAGACATTTTTTGGCAATCAATACTGGTAAATATCAAACTTCTAACGGACATGTGATAGACTTAGTCTGTAAACTTTCCACAGTCCATAATTATTATTGGAATATTTTCATGTCCAATTACCAGAGGCAAGCTTTGTCTTGGTGACTGAATGACCAACCAAGATCACATGTCAGTACTTTTACAAATACCTTTCTTGCTTGGTAAAGATCACTTAGCCGACGTGAGGGGCTATCTGTGCATTGCGCTTTCTGGAGAGTGCATAACTCTACCCAGGGACAACGAGAACATCAGATCTGTTACCAAAGCTGAATAAGATTGTTAGCGAATTAAAATGTACTGAATGCGTCACGGTCGAGTCTGTGTTACATCTGGTATTTTTTACCATGGTTCTAATAGATCTAGTCCCTTTCATGAAATTAACTTCCGCTGTTAGAGCTGTCTTCATGAACAGTTTACATCAAGATTATTACCAGGCAACGAATATAATCACCGCTATGTCTTGCTAGACAAATTGCGGGTATAAAATGGAGGCCAATACCAGGATTTAATTACGAGTCCAAATGGGGACTGAAGACTGGAATGGTCTGGTTTTAACCAGATTATTTTCTACATGAAGATCTACAAGAATGTAAGCTACAATTTGCAATATTCGTATGCGTAGTTAGCTGGAATTTTCATTTTTAGCCTACTTTCGATTTTTGCAAAAAATGAAAGTAGACTTATGAGATCAACACAGGGCGAAAAAAGTGTGTCTGTCTGGGTGTGTGTATGTGTGTGTGTGAGTCTGTGTGTGTGTATGTGTGTGTGTGAGTCTGTGTGTGTGTGTGTGTGTGTCTGTGTGTGTGTGAGTGTGTGTACTCTGAATGTCTGTCCCCCCCTATCAATTCGAACACGGTGAATGCGAATTGAACGAAATTTGGTACAAAGGTAGCACTAACAAAGGACACCTCAGTGTCATGTTTTATATCGCCGCCATCTTGACGGAAACGTAATGGCGGCCACACAAATGTACAAAGCTTAAATCAAATTACGACTAACCTAATCATCCGATCTCTACCAAACTTTGCAACAACATACCTTTATGAGGCGAGCATCCTTTGACTAAACCAATAGGTCATCAGCGTAATAGTTTGCGGATGGCGGCCATCTTGGTGTGAAAATCGATTCCCCCTATTAATTCGAACACGGTGCAACCGAATGGAACGAAATTTGGTACAGAGGTAGTACTAACAAAAAGCACCTCAGTGTCATGTTTTATATCGCCGCCATCTTGACGGAAACGTAATGGCGGCCACACAAATGTTCAAAGCTTAAATCAAATTACGACTAGCCTAATCATCCGATCTCTACCAAATTTTGCAACAACATACCTTTATGAAGGGAGCATCCTTTGACAAATCTAATAGGTCATCAGCGTAATAGTTTGCGGATAGCGGCCATCTTTGTGTGAAAATCGATTCCCCCTATTAATTCGAACACGGTGCAACCGAATGGAACGAAATTTGGTACAGAGGTAGTACAAACAAAAGGCACCTCAGTGTCATGTTTTATATCGCCGCCATCTTGACGGAAACGCAATGGCGGCCACACAAATGTTCAAAGCTTAAATCAAATTACGATTAACCTAATCATCCGATCTCTACCAAATTTTGCAACGTCATATCCTTATAGAGGAAGCATCCTTTGACCAAACGAATAGGTCATTAGCCTAATAGTTTGCGGATGGCGGCCATCTTTGTGTAAAATCAATTCCCCCTATTCATTCTAACACGGTGTAACCGAATGGAACGAAATTTGGTACAGAGGTAGCACAAGCAAAGGGCATCTCAGTGCCATGATTTATATCGCCGCCATATTGACAGAAACGTAATGGCGGCCACACACATGTTCAAAGCTTAAGTTAAATTACGACTAACCTAATCATCCGATCTCTACCAAACTTTGCAACAACATACCTTTATGGAGGGAGCATCCTTTGACCAATCTAATAGGTTATTAGCCTAATAGTTTGCGGATGGCGGCCATCTTTATGTCAAAATTGAATCCCCCTATTAATTCGAACACGGTGGAACCGAATGGCACGAAATTTGGTACAGAGGTAGCACTAGCAAAGGGCACCTCAGTGTCGTGTTTTATATCGCCACCATCTTGACTGAAACGTAATGGCGGCCACACGAATGTTCAAAGCTTAAATCAAATTACGATTAACCTAATCATCCGATCTCTACCAAATTTTGCAACTACACACCTTTATGGAAGGAGCATCCTTTGACCAATCTAATAGGTCATTCACCTGACAGTTTGCGGATGGCGGCCATCTTTATGTCAAAATTGATTCCCCCTATTAATTCGAACACGGTGGAGCCGAATGGAACGGAATTTGGTACAGAGGTAGCACTAGCAAAGGGCACTTCAGTGTCATGTTTTATATCGACGCCATCTTGACTGAAACGTAATGGCGGCCACACGAATGTTCAAAGCTTAAATCAAATTACGATTAACCTAATCATCCGATCTCTACCAAATTTTGCAACATCATACCCTTATAGAGGAAGCATCCTTTGACCAAACGAATAGGTCATTAGCCTAATAGTTTGCGGATGGCGGCCATCTTTGTGTAAAATAAATTCCCCCTATTCATTCAAACACGGTGTAACCGAATGGAACGAAATTTGGTACAGAGGTAGCACTAGCAAAGGGCATCTCAGTGTCATGATTTATATCGCCGCCATATTGACAGAAACGTAATGGCGGCCACACACATGTTCAAAGCTTAAGTTAAATTACGACTAACATAACCATCCGATCTCTACCAAACAAAGGGCACCTCAGTGTTATGTTTTATATCACCTCTATCTTGACCGAAACGTAATCGCGGCCACCCAAATGTTAAAAGCTAAAATGCAATTACGACCAACCTAATAATCTAGTCTCTACCAAATTTTGCAACACCATATCTTTATGTGGGAAACATATTCTGACCAAACTGCAAGAACATCAGCCCAATAGTTTGCAGATGGTGGCCAAGTATGTGTGCAAATCGAATCCCCCTATCAATTCAAACACGGTGAAACCTAATTGAACGAAATTTTTTACAGAGGTAGCACTAGCAAAGGGCACCCCATATTCATGTTCAATATCCCTATAGCACGTTGTATTTCAACAAGCTACTACAACCAACATTCAATCATACTCTTTGAAAGGGACAAAGAGTTATAACAATACCCTTGCATTTAGGAGAAAGTAGGCTATATGTTCTTTACTGAACATCTTGTTCTACAGTCTTATCAACACAATTTTCTTTGGTAATTTGCTGTTGCAAATGATTCTGCGAGGCAAGGGAAGCCTAGTTCTGAGTATTTTCTACGTTCAGACATGTCGATTCAATGACTTGAATCTATGGGCAAGCATCATGAGCATTTAATTTGATTTTGTCTATTTTATAATCGCGGTCATCAGCCGTCGTATCTGTAAATATTAAAATAAATTAAAGTTGAGGAATGGATGTTTTTCCATGTTTAAGAAGTCGAGTTTGATCTTTTCCCGAATTGTTTATTGAAGTTAACTCCATTTTTTGATATAATAATAATAATAATGATGATTAAATAATTGAAGGGGTCAGAGCCATAGTGGGCCAAGCACCATTTTTTAAAAATGGAGAAAACAAGGGTTAACGTTAAACACTAGTCAAAATTTATTGGAACAAAAATCAAGTCATTCTAATACATGCACATTGTAACTAAAGGATACATAAATCTTGGAGCATAAAGTAATATTGTTATCTTGACTTCAAATACAAATATAACAGTAACGAAGTTGAACAATTTTCGACATCAAGGATTTGGCCCATTCTGGTTCTGTATTTACACTGTGCAATGCAATGGGCCATCTCCATTCAGTACAAAATTTACTTTATTTATACTCAACAGTGGCTTCTTTGCGAGTTAAATCTTTATAGAAGTGATGGTGAATGGGAGGAATATATTCCAGCATAGAAATAAAATCATCATATTCGGTTTTGTTAATGGAATAGGGGCGTTGTAAGCCTGACTTTAGCTGAAAGTTGAAGGCACTGAAGATGATACCTTTACTGTACGCCTTCCTCTGCGATTAGGAGTACAATCTATTAGGGATGTTCAGATTGGCCGCAAGGATTTGGAACACTTTGGCTCTAAAATGTCCGTTAGGTAGTCAGCCCGAAGGCTGGTTGGATCGTCAAAAAGCACCACCATTAGGTTATGTGGGTATATACCCACAAAACCCCAAGGCAGCGCTATATTGAGGCGTACTAGGCAAGATGAGGAGTGAGGTAGTTTGCCATTGCTTTCCTCACTGAGTAGAACAGCAGTACTAACCCTATGAGTAGAACCTTTCACAGCATCCACAGGCACTGACTGTGCCCTGGATGTCATTACTAAGCACCACCCATACCTCAGCAGCTTCCATATAATCACAGCCATGAGTGAGACTGAGACCTCGGTGCAAAGCCACATTTTACTCTAGCCTGTGCCAACAGACAAATGCAAATGTACTGTATTCATCAAGAGATGGCAAACAGGCCAAGCTCAAAAAATGAGCGGGCAATTTATTTTGCTTAATATTTTGAAGGCAGAATATTACACGAATGGAAGTTATTGGAAATGGACCACTTTCACAACACATAGGGAGTGCAAAATTATCCCGCTAGATGGCATTACCCCATTTTACAGATTTTTGGAGATGGCTCACCATGGCTCTGACCCCTTCAATTGTGCCATGAATTGGCCCATTCCTTAAAGAAGAAAGAAGAATTCACTATGTCGCTATCATTTCTGAAGTATTGTATATTTGAAACTGGCGCTCTCTTCCAGACTTGGCGATCGGCTTCCCTTTTCGTCGGACAGATTGCAGTAACATGCAGAACTGTAGGTGTGGAAATGCTTTGCACAAAAATAAGTCATATGACGTAGGCCTACTAATAAAAGTTGCAAGAAACTTATTGCCCGCGTAACTCTGTATCGTGGTGTCATGTGTACCTCTTATATTATGCATTGTTACCTTCCGCGGCAAGTTCCCTGATTGGGCATTATTTAATTAGTGTAGTGCGCATAATTTTTCATCAGTTGTTTGGCCGCCATGTTGGCGTGATTCCTGCCTGGCCGTTTGAATCAACAAGTCGTGTATGTAAACGCCTCTCCGATTGCTTTGCTTGCCATCGGAGAGGGCTGGATTTATTGAAGAAATTTGACATTTTCAAATTGGAGGATGTGAATGAAAGCAAACCGAGAAACGTGGTGGTTAGGAAAAATGCACTACAGAAAATGGAATCGAATGATTGATGATGCAAAATGTTCAACAGGTCGTGGTACCCTTGGAGAAGCAAGTGTGCTGTTTGTGTATTTAATAACCCCTAGAGGTTAAATGTGTTGCAGTGTTAGTGTCCCTGGATTATTTATTAAAACGTACGTCTGATTTTATTCATGTGTGTTCTGGCATTATTTTTCTTTTGGTCTTATTTTCTTGTGTGTTTTCTTTTTGAGAGTAACCTTGTCGTTAACTTCTAATGGCGGTCTTCTATTTGTATTTTTTGCTAGGCTATGCCTATGCCGTTTATTTTGGTTAATTATCCAATCGTACTCTTGTTTACCTTTTAAATCCAGGACACTATTCGTTCATTTTTTAATAATCTAATCAGGGGTGGCCGCTCCTTATGTGCTGAAGTGCTGCAGCACATTGCTTTATTTGAAAATAAATTATTTTAATAGTAGGCCTATTATCTACAAATACAACGCTTTAAGAAAGACGTCAAGCAAAGAGTAGGAAATATTTCTACTCCCCTCACAGAACAGGTACGGTACGAGGTATCTAGGCGTACGCTCCACTCCGTGCACTACCTTAGCTGTGCAGATCACAGCCCAGCGAGAATTTCCAAGTTTATTGGCAGGAAGCGTGAATTTTGTCTTCTGCGCATGCGCGCCCAACTTTCCCCTTGTGTTTTGGATGTGCTGTTGGGACAACAGCTAAGACCAGTCATCACAGCGATTCTTTGTTCGACCACAGAGAAGCAGCACTGGTCACACGGAATGTGAACGAGGCCAGTGGCACTATCTGGACTCAGGAATAGGATTTAAGAGGGAATCGCTCAAAGAAAATGGGATAAAAAAAAGCAGAGGAACCCATCAGCTGTTCCCGCCAGAAGGTCTTTTTCAATACTCCTAACTTACTTATTCTATAGCCACATTTTGTAAATCGATGTACTATAAAAATTATAATGTTTATGTCGTCAATTAAGGACATGATTATTGTGATGCCTAGTTCATAAATGTCACTATAGCAAAATAACATGTGATTTTGCATTACGGCGTTGCTGGTTTCATTTTAATGCTTTTGGTAATACTGAGTAGTACTGTTTTTGAGCGGTCACAGGAAGTGTTTCCGAGTTCGTGAATATTTTGTAATTGCAGGTGTTTTTGTGTGCAGTGCTTAATTAATTTTGTATGAGGAATGCGTATATGTGTTGAGTTTGTTTGCGTGTTTGTGCCATACGGAAAACTCAGAGGAGAGCCTCTTGAAAACCCCATTTTCGACCAGAACTCTTGAAGAAAAAGCTAAGGTAAAGAAGTTAGGTAGGCCTACCCCGGACTGCATTAAGTTTTGTGGTGCGTTTGAATTACCTTTAAGAGGGCACGACGAAAGTGATAATTCAGACAATCCTGGCGTTTTCATGGGCCGTCTAGCAGATTTAATTTCTGGTATAGACAGTTCAGTAAAGGAGCACATTGAATCTAATCGAGTTTTCAAAGGGACCTCAAAAACCATCCAGAACGAGCTGTTGGACTGCATGCTTGGAACCTTCAGAGAAGTGACAGCAGAAGAAATGCAGCAAGCATATTTCGTTAGTGTGATGGCCGATGAAACTACCGATGTTTCAGAGCAGACACAGTTAGTGTTGGTATTTCGGTATGAGGAAGATGGTATTCCATACGAACGATTTTGGGGCTTCTTTAAACCGGAAGGTCAGAATGCGGATTCCCTTGCATCATGTATTTTAAGTGTAATGGACAACATGTTTAACGCTACACCACACAAAGTTATTGCGCAGACCTAAGGCGGGGCATCAGTAATGAGTGGTGGTAAAGGTGGAGTGCAAGCAAAGATAAAAGCCTGCTATCCCAACGCCCATTACATCCACTGCTATGCACACCAACTGAATTTAACAATGGAACATGCAGCTTCGCAGAATCAGTCGGCTAGGATGTTCTTCGCCCACCTGTCAGCGTTCCCTGCTTTCTTATCAAGGTCGCCGCAACGGACGTCTGCTTTAGAAGCAGTGGCAGCTCGAAGAATTCCAACAGGACCAGCGACTAGATGGAATTTCAGGTCGCGCACCGTAAATGTGTTGTACGAGCAAAGGGTATCCATAAGGGAGTGTTTATTATTGCTAGAGCCTGAGAGGTGTTTCTCATCGCTGAAGAGGATCAAGAGCTTTCTGCGGAACACCATGGCACAAGAAAGACTAAGTGCCCTCGCTATGCTCTCCGTTTAGAAGAAGATGGTCTCCAGTATGGGGGAGGGGTTCAATGCCAGGGTGATTGACAAGTTCTGCAACAAGAAGGAGCGATGTATGGACTTCATTTTTCGACACTGAGTGAGTGTTTCTATATGTTTATATATATAAAAAAAAACTGGAGGGAGTGTTAGGCCTACAGCACACAACTAATTTTCTACACCAGCCGCGACTGAATCTAATTGTTTTATTTGACTGATTCGAGCTATCACCGTATTTTTGTTATTAATTGTAAAGTTCTTCCCTGGTTTATTTTTAATCTAGTTCTTTGTTCTGAGTTAGAATCGCTTTTCAGTCTCGCCATGGCCTTGCTGTAAATTAATGTTCTTTTTTTTAAGCGTTAATTGTTTATTGTCTGACACCAAAATAGCATGTCATTTGTTTTTAGCCTACTTTTCACAGTTTGCAAAAATGAGGAAAAAGTAGACTTATGAGATCGATCCGGGAAAATGTGTGTCTGTCTGTCTGGCTGTCTGGCTGTCTGTCTGTCTGTCTGGCTGTGTGTGTGTCCTCCCCTATCAACTCCTAAACGGCTGCAGCAATCAAAACCAAATTTAGTATGAGTAAAGATGTGCACCGGAATAGCTCACGTCCATATTTGAAAATGATGTCAGTGCTACCAATTGCTGAAAAAACGCACTAGAAATTTGAGCTCCATGTTGGATATCTTGCAAGGTATGCATGGGAGCTATTCCAAAATTGGCACACATATAGATAATACTATATCAGTTTAATTTCCAGGAGGCTAACCATGATAGTATTGCCAAAGTAATTTTAAGCCTTCTGATAGGTCCAATGTTTAAATGCATATAACGTCTACATTATCAATTGGATTTCAACCAAATTTTGTATGTAATATTTGTACATAAACAGATATGACTGAGCGTATTCTTAAGAGCCACCAGGGCTGCCATCTGTTAATAATTGCTCTCTCTATTTTTTTATCCAAATACCAATATATCAGAAAGTCTGCAAGCCAACAGCTTTAAACTATGCACACGTATATTCTGACATTTTAGATTAATTTGGAGTAATTAATACAAGGCAGTGCTGCCAACATGATTCTATGCCTGCTGATATGTCCAATTTTAAAATACATGGAACTTCTATACTAACAAATGGATTTCTTCCAAAATTGGCACAACAAGATATCATAATAATTCTGATTATTTCTGACCAGCACACGCATGGTATTGTTGGCAACATGCTTTTACGCGTGCTGATAGATCCAGTGTCTAACTGCATGTAACGTCCATTGGACTTCAACCAAATTTTGTATTCTGTACCTTAAGAGGTGGAACTAAGAATATATTCAGTCACCAGGGCTGCCAACTGTAGTGCTCTATTAGGCTACATTATACCAGGTATATTTTGAAGTAATTAGATATTTCGATATTACCAACTTAATTTCGTCATTATTCTAGATAGGTTCATACACTGTAGAATAATCATTGGCATGAAAAGTAGGCTGTATAGTTCTTCACGGAACTTCTTGTTTTTCCTTGTGATGTGATGATTATTTAAAAAAAAAAGGACGTGGCGTCTTTGGTTGTCATGGATAGGGTAACTCGTGTTTTGTGGAGACTATGTTAATTCAAACGTTGGTCTAGTTTTATTATTTATTTATTTATCCTATTTTGGATGAAGAAGGTAATTTCTTTTTTTTATACCTTCTTAGTGCTGACTTCCGTTGTCCTAAGAAATGTAAACTGTATCTTGGATATGTTATCCATTTATCACATCGTTTAATTTCTGTTATTGGTGTCAACATTAAGGTTGTTATTACATTTTTCTCGTTATTTTAACATTTTTTTTTACTTTGAATTTGAAATAATTAATATTCTTGATAAGGCTATGCTTTCCTTATTTTATGATTCGTTTAGAAGTCCATGGTAATTTATTTTGGCCTTCAGCCCTGGAGGTTGCCATAGCGAGACCGCAGGTAAACTAGTTATAGGCCTAAGTCCATTTATTTTCGTTTTGATTGCTTAAGTAGAAGCACACCTTATCAACATATATTTATTTACGTAAAGCAAACGTTAGGGTCAGTTTAAATAAATACATTTTACTTTAAATCCATCTGTGTCGCAATTCTTTGGCTGGTTTTATCCAGGGCACGGAGGGTAACTAGTTGCAGACTATTATGAGTAAATCCTTTTCCCCCTCTTCCTTCTTGGGGCTTTTACATCCTTTCTTAAGATTGGCATTCATGCAATACCTCATCGTGGACCTCTGATACCAGATAGCAGTGACCCAACACGTATGTCCACGTGGGGAGTAGTCCGCTGGGTGAGTATGTGATGGTGAGTATCTGTTTGGTGGCCGCCCTCCTGAGGTCCTGTAATATTTTCCTGCCCCTATATTGTTCTTCTTGAGGGTGTGTTCGCAAGGAGTGTTCGTCTTTCGGTCGAGTTTGTAGGGTGTAGGAGCGCATTGTACCCCGCCTGTCCCCCACCCCCCTACCCGGTGGCGTAATAATAATAGTAATTATTTTCAATTTTTATGATATAATAATAATAATAATGATTTGTACTCTCCAATAATCATATCATGTAGTGTGAATTTATAAAATTTATATTCGAAACAGTTCACTTTATCGGATACTTGCTTTTACGAAGGTTAGTGGTTATCCACACGCCCACATTCTACTAACAGAATAATATATTGGAAGCATTTGATAATTGCATTACCCAGTCAAATCATGTAGGAGACACGGAAAGTTATAATACGGGAAACAAATTGAATGTATAAATTAGGGGTTTGCTAGAGTTTATACAAATATAAATTATTTGGGTAACGTCATTTGATAGAACGTTTGACCATGAATAGACACGATGTGAAAATATTAAGATTTAATATGATGGAGAAATTACAGTAAACTTATTGGAGGAGCTTACTAGTTTCTAAATCTTCCAGTTTGGATAACAAGCAAGGGCTTGTTTATCATGATTATGTATAATTTGGGAAGAAATATTATGTGTGGAAATAGTTGAATTTTGTCATTCTGGTTGTGCAATTAAGTCGCAGGATTGAAATCGTCGTTACATGAAGCTTTAACCATTGTGAAGGTTAGATAACTTTAATAAATATGTTGGGAGTTGAAAAGACAGTTACAAGCCACACTTTCGTCGACTTTGTTAACCAAGGGTTATATTATGAAACCATCACAGTTGATTCACAGTTGATTCTCGTGTTCTATAAATATTTTCCCAGTACTTGTCAACCCGAATTTGTTATTAAAATTAACCTTTCATTATAATGAGACTTGACTGTTTGTCTAATGCTAAATATGATCATGTGATTTTTGACACATTTAAATAGAATGGGCCGATGCTATAATTAAATTAATTCTGTTATTTCATGAACAGCCACTACCATTTAAAGGATATTTGTGATCCTATTAAAATTATAAATATTGTAAAATAATGTAAATACTAACATTTTCATATTCTGTCAAAGAATTGCAACTTTTTATAATAGTATTTGTTACTATTTTGATAAAAAAAATCTGAATAATATTTTCAAATAATATTTGAATGATTGGATGGTTAAATTAACATTGAAAGATTTGATGTTTTTGTTAATATTTTTTATGTTCGACCCTCACTATTATGTGTTTGAAAACTGTATCATAATGATGGTCATTATAACACCGTTTTTCATTACGATACAGTTTCTCCAGCCAATCAGAGCTCGTTCATTGACCAATTAGGTAACGATAATTTCGCGCATGCGCTCAAAATCCAACATGTCGGACATAAACACATCGAACTATAATAAATTACCGACATGGAATACCCACCGTCCATATGTTCGCGTAAATAAACTGGCGAATATGAGACAAGAAATAGCACAGTACCTTAAAATCACTAACACTAATTTCTACACAGCGCATTGTCTTCAAATGACTGCGGTGACAATATTACTGAGGGAAGGCTGATGTAAACATATGGCTGCATATGGCATTGCAAGCCCACACAGCGCATGCGTCGGCCGTTCAAAGCTCTTGAAAGACGAAGGTATAACACCCAACGCTCGCTCTGCGATCACAAAATTCCAGTAGCTGACTCTCAACAGATATTTATGAATATTTATGTTAAAACATATAATAAAGTTATAATTATCGTCGAACATAAACAGTCGTATGCAACTCGCCTATAATGGTAATTAAGACACTCGTATGGAAATTATAAAACTCGCATACGCTCGTTTTATAAAAAATACTCGTGTCTTAATTATAGCCATTATAGGTTCGTTGCATAATGTACTATTTTAACCATGAATTAATAGTCGAGTCATGCACCCAAGATTTATTATTTTGGATCGAGAACAGATGATACAATAAATTTTCTGCTCAACATCGAAGTTCTTCGAATCCATGCCCATATTGTCTAAACATTATTTTTCAAAGATGCTCAGATGTCCTATAAGTTGATGTGTTAAACCCATTGTTATGACCTAAAAATGTACCAATTTTTGGAATAATGATTCCTGGAAAGTGATTGTTATTTTTGCAACAAAATGAAACCAGAAACAAAGTGATTTTTTACAACGAGTGAAACAATATTACATTTCTCTTTCAAAAAGTGAATGCTAATAATTTAGGATTCAGGCTGGACAATTTAATTTGCCCGGAGGAACCTATTAGTGTAAATAAATATAATTTGAATAAAGTCAACAGGACTGACATTCTGGCTTTCGTTCAGATTCCAGTGTTCATGTATTGGTAACCCTGTATTTTTGTTGTACATAAATGTATGATTCTTTATGCATTCCTAATGCTATTCTGGCATTTCTTTAAAGTAAGTTTTAAAATTTTAATAAAATGAGATTATTTTAGGAATTGTGCTATTTTCAAAGTCTCCTTCTATCCTTATTGTTGCATCGAGCCGAAAATCAGCAAAGCAATTCTTTTTTATCTTGTTATAGTTGTCAATTTAACCCATATGGCGCCCTGAGATGTTTAGATTCTCGTGCTGAGTGATTTTTGGTGAAATGCATATGTGGTCGTTGGTCTTCGGTCTAAACGGGTACAGTATGTATGTATTCTTTATTTTCAGACAGAGACTCCACTAGTGACAATATAATAATTAACAATAAAATCTACAGGTATATTCAAAACGAAAACAGCAAGCACGAAAAAAAAAAGAAATACACTATTATATATCAACAACCACAACCATACAGACACGCACTCAAACATCCTATCTCTAGCATTCATTCATACAATCCCTTTTTACAGGATACATTAAAAAATATTACAAGAAAAATCAAAACTATCTACAGTAAAGGAAAAAGGCAAGAACATAAAGTAAAAGATAAGAAGAAAAAGTTGAAAAACTGGGGGAAAAAAAGCAATACAAGAGTGACATTCGAGGATCTAGATAACAGCAAACAAAAAAATGCATTACTTCAGTCGCTCGTACATTCAATCAAAAAATCAAACAACCATTCATTCAACCACATGTTCGATCAATCAGTCAATCAATCAATCAAACGCAAATAGAAAAGAACACAATATAGCCTACATACTATATTTTACAGTCCACTTGAGATGTTTCTCACAACAGTTGACAGAGAGTCGAAGTGAATATCAGTAGCACTTTTACTCTCCATCAAGCTGAATGTTGACTGTAACCGGATCAGACATGAATTTTTGTCCACATTAATTCTCGATCTGACTCCATTGAACGTGAATATGAATATAATGTAATTTCATTCGATACTTTTATGCACATCCTGACACTGTGTTTTAAAAATCTCTTATGATTGGAAATTGTGGTAATCGTCTCCTGTAACTTGGAGTTAGAACGTATTGGAAACAGATCATATATTTACATTGACTTTGAGTGTCATTTATGAATATTTAAATGGTTTAAACACAATAAACACAATCTGATGCTCTACATAATATTTCTTCAAAGTTAGCCGTGGGCTTGATTTATCACGTGATATCCAGAGAGCTATTGGATTGGTCAACATGGATATAAGACACATTGGAAATAAATACACGTTGGAGTTAGGTCACTTTGCAAATAAAGTTAGTACTTATTTCTGTGTTAATATGGAATATACGACATATTGCGACTTAAAACCTTTGCTATACGTTGAGAGAACCTATAAACTTGCTTATGAAAGAAAAAAACTGAAAACCCGTCAATTTTGGATTTCCGTTACTTAGGAAATAAGCTCTTTAATTTTTACGACGCCTAACCTAACCTAAGCGGAATTTTAGCAGAGACAGATGTGTTAGAAATTTCCAGATTCCACCAATACATCAGTGCTTGGGTCGCTAATGGCACGATGACACATTGGTGGGTCAATCGCAGCACGGGTTGCATCCGGCACTGTCGCATCCGGCACGACACCCATAGAATATACGGAGATATTTATAGTGTAAGGCTACCCGTGCGAAGTCCGGGCGGGCCAGCTAGTCAAGCATAAGATGATTACTTGAACTCAAAATGAAATTCTACTCCGGAATGATTCTAAGGTAGTTTAATGAGCTCGGAACACGCTATTTGAAACAGATGTTGATGATTACTTACTTACTTACTTAATTCCTGCCGCTCCTTCCGGAGCATAGGGCCTTGGCGAAATTTCTCCACGCAGTACGGTTCCTGGCCATTCTCTTCACTTGACTCCAGTTCTTGTCCACCTCTGCAATTTCATTTTCGATCGTCCTCTTCCAGGTCTTCTTAGGTCGACCTCGCTTCCTGGCGCCTTGAGGATTCCAGTCTAGCGCCGCCCTCTCAATAGCTCCGTCCGGCTTCCTTAGTGTGTGACCAATCCAGCGCCATTTCCTCTCCTTGATCTGGATGCTAATCGGTTGTTGATTGGTGATGGTCGAAAGATCTTCATTTGAGATTATGTCCGGCCACCTCACATTCATGATGCGACGCAGACATCTGTTAATGAACACCTGTAGCTGGTTGTTGATCGGTTTTGTTACTTTCCATGTTTCACAGCCGTAGAGAAGAATCGACTTTACGTTGCTATTGAAAAGGCGGAGCTTGGTCTTCCTGGAAATGTTTCTATTTCTCCAGATGGGGTAGAGCTGGATAAAGGCACCATTTGCCTTCCTGATACGGCTTCGAACATCTTCCTCTGCTCCCCCATCATTTGTGACTATACTTACAAGGTAGAGGAAGGACTCAACTCGCTCGATGTCCTTTCCGTTAACTGTCAAACTAGTCGTGATGTCAGAATTTATCCTCATCTCTTTGGTCTTGTTGGTGTTGATCATCAGTCCTGCACGTTCTGCTTCTCTCTGCAACCTCCCCAGCTTATCTTCTATGTCTCGGTACCGTTGTGCCATAAGACAAATGTCGTCTGCGAAATCCAGATCTTCAAGCCTGTCATTTATACCCCATTGAATACCCCTCTTCCGTCCTCCCATTACCTTCTTCATCACACTATCCAGGACCAACAGGAACAGAGTGGGGGAAAGGACACACCCCTGTCTCACTCCGGAACTGACCTTTATCTTTTCTGTTAAATTGCCTTCGTGAAGGACCTGGCACTCATACCCTTCGTACATCTCTTCCATGATTCTGATGATCTTTGTTGGAATTTTACATTCCTCGAGGGTCTTCCACATAATTCTTTGATTTACGGAGTCGAAGGCTTTCTCGAAGTCAACAAATGTGAGGTAAAGGGTATTCCGCCACTCCACACTCTGCTCCAGGATGATTCGGAGGGTGTTGATGAGATCCACACAGCTGCGATGTTGTCGAAATCCAGCCTGTTCCTTCCGAAGCCTTTTTTTCTACGCAGTCTTTTATACGATTCAGGATGACTCTCGCCAGCACTTTGCTTGGAATGGACAGCAAGGTGATACCCCTCCAGTTGTTACAGTTTGTGGTGTCCCCTTTCTTCGGCAACTTGACTATCAACCCCTTCTTCCAGTCGGTTGGTATTTTCTCCTCCTTCCAGATCTTCTCCAACAGCGGGTGCAGCAGATCGGTCGTAATATCCAGGTCTGCTTTCAGTACTTCCGCTGGGATATTATCCAGACCTGGTGCCTTCCCGCATTTCATCTGCTTCAACGCTGTCCGTATTTCGCCCCGAGTTGGGGAGTCGAGGCTGATGCTTGGGTCACTTTCTGCTTCCTCTTCATCTTCTCCTCGCTGCTTACTTTCTGGTCCCCTATCTCTATTAAGAACCTCCGCAAAGTGTTCTCTCCATCTTGTCAGCTGCTGTTCACACGTCGTGAGAATCTCGCCCGTCTTGCTCTTCACAGGCCTAGTTTTATTAAAACCTTTCTTCGAAAGCATCTTTGTGATGCCATAGAGCTCCTTAACGTCCCCCCTTCTTGCCGCTTCTTCTGCTTTCTCCGCCTGCTCATCAATCCACCTCCTATAATCCTTCCGTACACTCCTCTTTACCTCTCTGTTTGCTGTTGAATACTTTGCTTGTGTAAGAGCCTTCTGCTGCCTAGTCTTGCAGGTGTTGAGCTTGGCCTTAATCTCCTTCCTATAATTTATCTTGTCCCAGGTCTGATCGGATATCCATTCTTTCCGCAGGTAGTTCTTGTACCCGAGCTGCATCTCACTAGTTTCCACGAAGATATTCTTTACCTCGCTCCACACACTCTCCACGTCCTTCTCTGTCTCTGAGTCCAACACCTGGAATTTATTTCTGAGCTCCAGTTTAAATTGGTCCAATCTCTGCTGGTTCTTAAGCTTGCCCACATCAAACTTGTTGTGCCGAGTGTTAAACTTTCGGCGGACGGCGACGATCTTCATGCGGAAGTTGGCAACCACAAGATGATGGTCACTACCAACGTCCGCTCCTCTCTTGTTCCTAACATCTTCCAAGCTTCTTCTGAACCTCCTGCTCACCGCGATGTGATCAATTTGATTTTCTGTGACTTGATCAGGAGACACCCAGGTGACCTTGTGGCACCGCCTATGAGGAAATACCGTGCCACCCATCACCAAATCCTGACTGGCGCAATATTCCGTAAATTTCTCCCCATTGTCATTCATCTCACCAAGGCCATGTTTACCCATGATCTGCTCCAACCCCTCATTGTTTGAGCCCACCTTCGCGTTGAAGTCTCCCATAACAATGAGAATGTCCTTCTTACTTGTTTGTCTTGTGACATCTCTCAGCATTTGGTAGAATTCTTCCTTCTTCTCTGGCTCCGATTGTTCTGTAGGCGCATAGCATTGGATGATGATCACATTCCTGATCTTTGTCTTGAACCTAGCAAACATGAGCCTACTGGAAATTGGCTTCCACTCCATAAGGCTTCTCTTTGCATTTCTGTTGAGCAGCAACCCCACTCCATCCCTGTGTTCTTCATCATCGCCCCCAGAATAGAGAAATGTAATTCCATCTGTTGTCTGTATTTCACCAAATCCTGGCCACCTCACTTCACTCAATCCTAGGATATCCAGCCCATAGTTCTTCATCTCCCGTGACACTTGTTTCAGTCTGGTTTTTTCCATCAAGGTCCTCACATTCCAGAAACCGATTTTCGTAGTCCTCTTCATGCCAAAAGCCGTCATCAGGTTATCCGTCCGGTTTTGTAATTTCGCTTCAGTTTCCGTAATCAGTTAATTCAAGAGGAGCGAGTGATTAACCCACTGCCTCCGAGTGCCTTGGAGGGGCTGCCACCTTAAGCCTGAGGCACCAGGCTGATTTTCTGTCAGGGTTTCTTCCCTTAGCCTTTGAAGAACCAACTCCAAACTACAAGGCAGCAGTTGTTTCACCAGAGCCCCGTTAGCCGTAATTTCTTCAGGGTTCCTGTAGGGCCTTCACAGCTACCGTAGCGGTCTTGAGGCACACAAAGTCCCCACTGTACTTCACCCCTACAGGCAATCCCCTACTTAATTACGTTGCCCATCTCCCACGACGTGGACGAGGGGTTGGATTTGTGGGAGACAGATGTTGATGATAGTTTTGATAAAATTAAACTTGATTGATAGAACTCGAATAAAATTAAAAGCTGACAAAGAGCTTCGTGCTGCATTAATATGGACTATATATGCCGTTGATTAATGATGTGGTCTGGACAAAACGCGGGCATTAAATTGATTGAGAAATAAATAAACTCCTCTGTGATGAAAATAAGTGGCCTTTGTTAATATGAACGGAATTCTCTTTTGAAAGGGAACAGTAATTTGATGGAGTTTAGTAAAGAAAATTGAAGAACTTCGTGGAAGAACCAACCCACTCGGGTTCACTTCAAAGCGTAAGAGTTGTTGGCAGCAGTGTTTGAGAGAACTGCCATGATAGAAACTGGGATTACGAATCTTTCCCAGTTTGGTAAGCGTTCCTATCGGTAAAGTTAAGTATAGCTATAGTCCGCAGTCCCATATATTGATCTTACGCTATGGTGAGAAAACCCAGACGCTTCGTGCTTGCGAACGGGAGAAAATTGACTCTCTTGAAATTTGGTGTTGACTTGGAACACGTATTTAGTTCGTAAGATATTTTTGTTGTTGTCATATGGGGAAGAACAGCAAGGTCATCTTCCTCTAGGAACACGTTGTTTGAAGCAGATGTTAATGATCCTCTCGGTAAATTAAGCTTGAAAATTGTGTCTCTGTTTTAGTTATGTAGCGATCTTCCAGGAGGCGAGTGGGGGCATGTTGGTGCAGTGGTCAAGTTGCTTGACATTCACCAAGGAAGACCGAGTTTGATTCCCTGTCAATACATGTGAGATATTGGCAGTTAAATAATACGCCCTGTGGTTCCGATTCCAAGTGAAAATGGAGGTCCCGTGGCTCATGATCGCGTGATTAATGATATGGTAAAACTACAAGCATGCTTCCCTTTTCCTGCCGGTGAGATACCAGGCCTAAGTGGCAAACCGTTTGGTAAAATTCGATTGAGTTAGGCGATGGGACAGATTCCAAGTACTCTGTTTCCCATGTTTAAGCGCAGTGAGGTCTCTGGATGCTGAACTGAGGAGAGGAGGATTAGATTCCATTTCTACGTCAGACGAATGCCAAGAAGGTACCTAACTGAGGGCCACGGTCGCTACTTACCCCCAACATTCAAGTATCCCCATCATAATGACACAACTTATCATATAGATTCTGCTCACACACCTAAGTACACGGGAATGCATGGTCAAGGTGTCACAATGCCCCTAAACGAATCAACAACAATAAGAACAACGTCTTAATTACTGCCTGAAATAAGACAAATGAAGTGTCTATGATAAATGATTGGCTATCTTATGCTTCGCGATATGTACCTGTCCAGCGTCCTGTGAGCTGTTAATGAAACAGAGCTGACAGCGGTCAGCTCTTCTCCACGCCTTCAACATTGACTCATGTAGATATAGTTTATTTTATGATCTGGGATACGAACTCAACCACAGGCACTATAACAACTACATAGGTCTATATTGCCGGGCTAAAACAATTGCTCTATTCAAAAGACTGCATGCATATTCAACACAATTCATGTCCGGAGAATGCGCTGGCCACACTATTTGACTTAAGTAACTGATGGACTACTATTAATCAATGGGGAATAATCTAAAGTGAGAGCGTAATCTGTATCTACAGTATGGAACACGTGATCTTATTTATATCAGGCTAGTTATATTAGACCGGTTGCAAAAATCGTCATATAATCAGTTGGAGTTCCAGTCTATTGTGAATCAGTAACTGTTATGACCCCCTGATTTCTTTACTACTCTTCCGCGACATCCTGCCAGAACACGGTGTTCACGAAAAACAATCCATGTTGTGCAGCAGCGTTACATTCGCAGTTGAGAGCGTACTCATTCCTTGTTCACCTTAAGTGCCGTCTCTACTGTGCTCAACACTTATTGTGTATCCCTGTCCCTAATTACAACAGGCACGGGGATGAGATGCACTGAAGGGATGTGAACGATGGGCCGAAGTCATAGGAGAAGTCAGTGGCAACAAGTAGTTCCGTGAAGAAATGAACAGCCTATTTTCATATATCCTAATTATGTTAATAGCCTCTATCAACATACAAAATTTCAGTTGCATTGCTGTAATAGATTCCAAGATATTGAGAGCCATCTAAATATTTTGGATGGTCACATTTGTAGGATTTTCATATAATGTAGCCCATAGAGTTATGTACTATTAAATGAAGATCATTGCGTAGGTGTAGTCTATTATTCCCACTTCAATCGCATGATTAGGACACAAGAAATGAAAACGAGATTTTAAAATTTCGCACAGTCGCCATCGTGCGGGTATGAAAACAATTGATATAAATTAGATGTCAGTGGATTAAAATGTATATAAGCATTTACCGTAGCAAGTTTCACTGCTCTCGGATGGTTAAATCGCGAGAAAAAAAAAAGCCATTTAAATGTTTCTAATTCGCATCGCCGTCATGTTGGATTCGTGCTCGCCATGTTATTGAAAGTTTCATAGGTCAACTTATGATAATAACTTCTATCAACATACAAAATTTCATTTTGATTGCTGTCATAAATTAGTAGATATTGAGAACCGTCTAAATATTTCGGATGGTCTCCATGTTGGAGTTTATATGTGTAGGCCATAGAGTTATGTATTATTAGATGAAGATTATTACGTAGGTTCATTATTCAAACGTTGACTTCGATCACATGATTAGGACACAAGAAATAAAACCTTGATTTTAAAATTTCGCACAGCTGCCATCTAGAGGTTATGTAAACAATTGTACTAAATTAGATGTCAATGCAAAATAATGTGTATAGACATTAGCTGTACCATGTTTCACTACGCTCGGATGGTTAAATCGCGAGATAAGTCAATTTAAATGTTTCAAGTTTAGTTGGCTGCCATGTTCGTTTTGCACTGAAACGGTTTTTGAATTTTACATTGGTGAACTTCTAGAGCCTTTTATCACTGTAAAACATTTCAGGGTGGTATCAGAAATAAATTCGGAGATATAACATGCCGGTGAAATATTTCGCACAGCCGCCATGTTGGATTGGTGAGACGTAATATAATATGAAGAGCACGGTCATGGTCGGACAAAATAGTTCTTTGATCATACCGAGTTTTATTAAAATCGCTCCTGCCGTTTAGCTTTTATTACGGGAACAGACACACACGGGCAAAAGGTGATCTCATAAGCCTTTTTTTTCTTCATAAATGAAAATAGTCTAAAAGTATATGAGTATAAATTAATGAAACTAGAAAAGGACTTGGCAAGAAGTGGTCGTGGCGTTTCAGCAAGTATTCTTCGGTGTTTGCCTCGTGAAGGTAAAGTCGGACAGGGGATCTGTTGGTGTATGCTTGCTCAGAAGACTCCTATGACTACTTCCTCTCCTCCCCTCTGCGTCTCACCCACTAAGGAATGAGACCAAGTGAGACAATCTGTATACTGCTCTGGATTTTGAACATTACACGTAGATCCGGCAACACTGTCCGTGACATCGGCTGCAAAAATAGTAATATACAAATCTTGTTTTAGCTCAGTACATACTCTGGTTTGAAAATATATATATTGATGTGTAACATATTTCCACTCGGCATCTGGATATTTTTGTGGCACTCGGTAGCTGGACATTTTTGTGGGAGTGATTTTGGAAAAGGGACGGAAATGCATGGGACGGAAACAATGAGCGCGCGTGTGGTGGATATCTGTACAACGACGTACTGTAGGCCATATGGCTATGGGGAATGTATATCGCATACAGTTTAGTGCAAGGTTTGGAGACCCCATTTAAGATATTCCTACAATAAATCATCTTCAAGTTGTCGTTCTTTGGTGTGAAAATATTCATTATATCATATTTGCTGAAAACAATATTATGATTTATTAAATCTTCATACTTTTGCTGTATTCTTATTTAATGTAAGCACTCGATGTACTGTCGGCCATGTGGCTATGTGGAATCTATATCGCATCAATAAACACTCCAAACAACGTTGAAATCAGTATATTTACACCGACTACTAATAATAATTGAAACTTCGTTGGTCTAAACGTAACACTGGGAGAAACACATTTAATATACCTGCTGCACAACTAATTTTTAATCGCGGCTATACTTGGCAGTACGCTCTATCGGCAAAAAGAGGCCATTTTCAATAACATCGCTGGCATGGGTTCACTAACTGGCCGGTATAGAGTGCAGCTCGCATCAAGTAGGCTCCCGCATACCGTAGTTCAATTAGTTGTAGGTAGATGTCACTTCTGCAGATCCATTGGAGGACCTTGTTTTAATAAAATATGTATTTTACATTGCAAAATGCACAATATAACGCTCAATTGTAATACGCCTCAGTACTTAAAAACAATAATTATTAAAAAAACAAGCAAAAAATACAACTCTCTTAGGATTAGAACACCAGCCGGCCGGTTGAGAGACCAATGCTGTAACCACAGACCTACGTCTTGGCCAATAATGGCTTTGTCTAAACGATTTCTTCACTGGTGGATATTTCAAACAAAGTTCATTTCATACAAAGTTCCTTTTATTTTTATATCTGAGGGCTATATTGCATTCAACATACTCCAATTAGTGAAATATAGTTCAGAACGAGAGATCAGCTGCCATCTTGTCTGCAACAGAGACGGCTCAGCTTTTTAAAGCCACTTCTGCACTATAATATTACAATATACACTTTTAATTTTCCATTACAAAATGCACAATATGTTATCAATCGATTAACATACAACGTCTTAGCAAATAACAAGTATGATTTATTACGGTCAGGAGTTTTACAAGTAGTTATTTCAATGACCAACAGAGTTCACTGTTACAAGGGATTTGCGCTCCCGGGACACACATAGTAGGATAACATGTCACATGTTACACATCATATGCGACTGCTGTGACTTACTTAAGTCCTGTTGTTCGTATCGCTGGAACATAGGGCTTCGACGAAGCATCGCCATCGGACTCGGTTTTGTGCCATTGCCTTCACTTCTCCCCACGTTCTCCCCGCTTCTGCAGCTTCCCTGTCCACAGTCCTTCTGCAAGTGTTCCTCGGTCTCCCTCTCCTGCGATGTCCCTGAGGATTCCAACTCAGGGCTTGCCTCTCTATTGCCATCTGGTTTTTGTGCAGTGTCTCACATCCGTATAGCAACACTGATTTTACATTGCTATTGAATATTCGTGTGGAGATCTCATTGCTTCTCTAGATAGGATGCAACTATATAAAGGCTGCATTTGCTTGCCGCGGTGGGTGTGTGGTTATAGTGTCGGACTACCAACCCCAAGATTGCAGGTTCGCCCCTGACCATGGTAAGTGATTTTTGAAGGCGACAAAAATCACGACACTCATGTCATACGTTGTTGGCATGTTAAAGAACCCATTTGAATACAGTAGGCCGTGTTCAATGGCAAAATTAATCTCGGGATTTTCCGCCAACACAAAGTTCCTACATTCTCTACTTGAAAGCGCTGTAGTGTCAAGGAGTTTAGATATCTAACCTCCTTGACATTCATAGCGTTCAAAGGAACGACGAAATTCGACATGCAAGCTACCCTCTGGGTGTCAATTAACAAAGCTTGCACCAGGCACCCGAGGCCATACGATATTATTATTATTATTATTATTATTATTATTATTTGCTTTCTTGATCCTACTGCTCACATCCTTCTCTGCTCCTCCACTTTTAGAAACGATGCTACCAAGATACGTAAATTCTTTAACATCCTCTACGTTTCTTCAGTTTATTTGAAACTTCCTATCGCTTGTTACGTTTAATCTTAGTGATTTGGTCTTCCCTGAATTTACAGTTAACCCTAGCCTTCTTGCCTGTGCCTATAGATCTTCCAGTTTGGCATTCATGTGCCGAATGCTTTGTGAGAGGAGACACACATCATCAGCAAAATCAATATCTTCTAGTTGATCTATTCAATTCCAACTTACTCGTCTTCTTTTACCTTCATTTGTTTTCTGCATTACTTCATCTATCACAATTAGGAAGATTGATGGAGAGAGAACACCCCCCTGTTTTACACCATCAATAGAGGGTGTCAATTTCCCTTGGTGCAATACTTCGCACGAGTATCCGTTATACATTTCTTGCATAACTCTGATGACCTTTCCCGGGATAGCATAATTTGCAATTATTCTCCACATGCTTCTTCTGTCCACTGAATCGAAAGCCTTTTCAAAGTCTATAAACACTAGATATAGACTGGCCATAAATTCCATGCTCTGTTCAAGGATAATGCGTAGTGTATTAATCTGATCAACACACGATCGGTTTCTGCGAAACCTAGCTTGTTCTCTTCTTAGGTGGATTTCAAGGTAGTCCTTCATTCTGTTTAAGATGATTCGTGACAACACTTTGCTAGGAATAGATAACATCATTATTCCTCTCCAATTATTACAATTTGTCAAGTCGCCCTTCTTCGGAAATTTGACTAAAGTGCCGGTCTTCCATTCTTCTGGTATTTCTTCCCGGTTCCATTTTTTTCAAACAGGGGGTACAGTAAATCTACTGTTGTTGTTAGATCCTCTTTGAAGAGCTCTGGTGGGATGTTATCTGTTCCCGGCGCGGCGGCGAATGCTGTAAGGCTCGTATAATTGTTATTTCTTCCTCTTCTTCAAGTGCTTCGTCCTCCAAGAACATTGGCGATCAATAGCATGATCTGTTGTTTGTCCATAGCTTTGCTGAACAGGCACACTTTGTTCAGTCCAAACCACTTGCAAGGGGGCACATACAACTCAAGGAGCCACAACAATAACGATTATAATATTATAACTGTGCCGGCCACAAATCTTGTACAACAATGATATACATTTCCAAGGAAACACACACACCTTGCTATAATTAGCAAAGTTAAAAAATTTCAAAATTCAAATGATAATTATTGTTATCATTTTTATCAAAATTGGTGCTTGTTTTGTGCTGACCTTCACCGTTTCCCTGACATCTCCCGTGTTTATAGGGATTTTTGGAGTTTTCTTTTTTTAATGTGGGTGTTAAACCTTCTGCTACAAAATGAATCTCACATATTTTCACATTATTAATTTATTCATTAATTAAGCGTCATTATTTAGATTTTTATTCTGAGCAAACTAAAAAAAAAAAGATGTTAAAATTTCATAGAAAGACTAATTAAAGTCACAACGGTTTTGAGTGAGATTCATTTTGTAGCAGAAGGTTTAACACCCACATTAAAAAAAGAAAACTCCAAAAATCCCTATAAACACAGGAGATATCAAGGAAACGGTGAAGGTCAGCACAAAACAAGAACCAATTTTGAAAAAATTGATAAAAATAATCATCATTTCAATTTTGAAAATTTTCAACTTTGCTTCTAATAGCAAGGTGTGTGTGTTTCCTTGGATATGTATATCATTGTTGTACTAGATTTGTGGCCGGCACAGTTATAATATTAATTAAAATCGTTATTGTTGTGTCTCTTTGAGCTGTATGTGCCCCCTAGTTATTTAGCACGGATCCAGGACTCCTAGTGCCATCAATCTTCCCTGGAATAATTAATGGAAACATGTTGTACTTGTTGTCGTACCGTACATGAAATGACCAAAATATTCGAGTTCTCTTCTATTAATATGTCGGCTTCGGTGGCGTAGTTGGTAGCATACTGAGCTTCTATGCCCAAGGTCGCGGGTTTAAACCCGGCCGAAGTCGTCGGATATTTTAAGAGGCTTAAATATCCCTCAGGTATGCCTTCCTTCGGACGGGAAGTAAAGCTGACAGGCCCATGTAATAGATTTATGGCATGTAAAAGAACCTTCCCCTAACTAAACTTGTGTGAAGCAAAATGTGTAGGTTAGGTTTGAATTATTGCCCTTATGTTCCAACGTTCGTCACCAAGCGCTGGTTGCGATGGCATCTAGTAGTAGCCAAGTTCACAGCTAGGTATCGTGGACGGTAGCATTTGGTAGCGAAAATAGGATCTACTTGAAATTATAGTCTGCAGTCTTTACTTGAATTAAAAACAGATAACACGCACTAATACACAATTAACACCGGTTATCAGACAGATTCTACACACACCCAAAGTACACGGGGCTACATGACCGCGTTGTCGCAGTCCCTAAACTAAGGAACCAACCATCGTTTAATGACATTCAGAATTTTTGAATCCTTGTTCATTTTTCCACAGTTATAATTTTAGAGAAGTTAGTAAAAATCATCAATGAGTATCGACGAATGAAACTAGAAATGGGCTTGGAAAGAAATGGTCGTGGCGTATTAACAAGTATGCTTCTTACGATTTTAAACTTTAACTTATATCATTTAAAACCACTGCAATCTCATTAAACGCAGACATGTCTCGACGATTTTTGTTGCCCAAACGCATTAAAACGACAACTCCTGTATCACAGAAAGTTTGATGATCGCTTTGAAGATATCTGGGAAAGAGATGAAAAGCTGTCAAAGGATTTCGTTAATTACAGCAGCAGGTAGAAGCTTTACCCCGCCCGCATGAAAGGCGGTTCGAATCACACTCAAGTTCCATTCAAAGGAAGGCGCACAGATTCTGAGATGATCGACACACTTTCATCGCACCGCAAGGCTAATGCTGAAATATTAATTCACGAAGAACAGAAAGGAATATTTGAAAGCTTAAAAGTACTAAGACGATTTATTCTGCGATGAATATACTGTAGGTGTCGGGTGTAGATTGTAAAATGTATGCGCCTTTTGTTCCTTTGCTATGAAATTACATCATGATAATAATAATATGCTCTCGCTGAATAAGCTTGCCTATCACCGGGTTCGATTCCCAGTTAATGAATGCGAGATTTATGAAGTGAATTATCAGATCCTGTGGTTCGGATTCAACGGCTGTGTCCCAATACTACATTTTCAGCTGTAGTGAACTAGACAGTCGACTAATATTCTGGATGTGACGTCACAAGTTATGATCCCACGGCCAACGAGAAATACTGGCCCAGGTGCGCTTTCGTGACGTCAGCAATGTAGTGCTGTTGCACCACTTCCGGTAGGGTTATGCATGACGGGAACATAAACCGTATTGTCTACAAGATGCTCTACAGGCTCTACAACTCAACTTACTGTACTCGTTGCAGCTATTAGACACAACGAATCCTTGAATCCTAGTTCGAGTGGATTTTTGTTACAAGTAAATTCAACATGTAAATAGGTTACCTATAGCTGGCGTAGTTTTGTAAACCTATACAGTATAATTATCGTGATTGAAAACACACGGAACATCTAAACTGGGTCTATTTCTAAATCGCATTTCTGCTGCCTAGGAATTGCTCTCGACTTAAACGTACAAGCATCATCAAGCACTACATTGCCTACGTCACAAAAGGATTAGCTTTACGCGCCATGGCCTGTCTTTCTCCTTGGCCGTGTCATGATCCAAAACTGCTTAGCACATAGCAATCAAGTATGTAGTAGCTAGTGAACGAAAGTGCTTGCTTGATTGTCGAATACTTCAAGGAAGGTATGGTTTGGTATTAGGATGTAAGCCCAGTGCGTTGCTGAACAAAAGTCTATGAAGGAGGCTATGATTAAAGCAGACATGTCTCCGTAGTGCTTAGCACATAGTGAGTAGTTACTAGCAGTTATCAACTTGAGTATTGGGACACAACCTACGTATATATCGAGGACCCGTGACCCATGATCCCTAGAATCACGGTCAGTGGTGATTCCTCCATGTAGGCCGTGAGGAACATCCTACAGTCATCTCTCAGCTGAAACTGTTTAAAACGAGTAGTTCCGTGAAGAACTATACAGCCTATTTTCATATATCCTACTAAATTGCCTCTATCAACATACAAATTGTCAGTATGATTGCTGTAATAGATTCGTAGATATTGAGAACCTTCTAAATATTCTGGATGGTCACCATGTTGGATTTTTAGCCTACTTTTCACATTTTGCAAAAATGAGGAAAAAGTAGACTTATGAGATCGGGCAAATGTCTGTCTGTCTGTCTGTCTGTCTGTATGTCCTTCTGTCTGTCTGGCTGTGTGTGTGTGTCCCCCTATCAACTCCTAAACGGCTGCAGCAATCGAAACAAAATTTGGTAGGAGTAAAGATCTATACCTGAATATCTCACGGCCATATTTGAAAATGATTTCAGTGCTACCAACTGCTGAAAAATCGCAATTGAAATTTTAGCTCTATGTTGGATATCTCGGAAGGTATGAATAGGAGCTATTTCAAACTTGGCACACGTATAGATAATAATATTGCAGTTTAATTTCCAGGAGGCCATATATGGCAGTGTTGCCAAAATTTTTATAAGCCTGCTGATAGGTCCAATATTTAAATGCATATAACTTCTACACTATCAATTGGAATTCAACCAAATTTCGTATGTGCTATGTGTTCATAAACAGATATGACTGAGCGTATTCCTAAGATCCACCAGGTCTGCCAACTGTTAATAAATGCTCTCAATTTATTTTTTCCAAATACCAATATATCAGAAAGTATGCAAGCCGACAACTTTAAACTATGCACACGTATAGTAGGCTACCTAACATTCTGTAATAATTTGGAGTGACTTATATACGTCAGTGCTACCAACATGATTCTTAAGCCTGCTGAGAGGTCCAACTTTAAATACATGTAGTTTCTATACTATCATTTGGATTTCAACCAAAATTTGTATGTGCTATGTGCACCATAACAGATACGACTATTCGTATTCTTAAGAGCAGCCAGTGTTGCCTACTGTTAAAAAATGGTATCCCTATTTTTGTTTCCCTAATATCAATATATCATAAAATATGCAAGCCAATAGCTCTAAAATTTGTACACGTATAGTACCTGACATTCTAGATTAATTTGGAGTAATTAATATACGTCAGTGCTGCCAACATGATTCTAAGCCTGCTGATAGGTCCAATTTTAAATGCCTGGAACTTCTATACTACCAAATGGATTTCATTCAAAATTAACACAACAAGAGATCATATTATTGCAGATTATTTCTGACCAATACATGTATGCCATTGTTGCCAACATGATTTTAAGCGCGCTGTTAGATCCAATGTTTAACTGCATGTAACGTCCATGCTATACATTGGACTTCAACAAAATTTTGTATTTTGTACCTTAAGAGATGGAAACAAGAATATATTCAGTCACCAGGGCTGCCAACTGTAGTTCTCTATTAGGCTACATTACGCCAGTTATACAGTATTTCGAACTAATTAGTAATTTCTATATTACCAATTTAATTTTGCCATTATTCTAGATAGATCCATATAGATTAATCATTGGCATGAATTTTAAATTTTAAGAAAAGTAGGCTCTTTAGTTCGTCACGGAATTTCTTGTTATATTATAGGCCTTAGATTTATCTACTATTACATGAAGATTATTGTGTAGGTATTTTAATAATAATGTTATTGGTTTTACGTTCCTTTTAACTACTCTGGCTTTTAGAGACGCCGGAGTGCCGGAATTTTGCCCTGAAGGGGATCTTTAACGTGCCACTAAATCTACTGACACGGCTCCCTCGCATTTGCGCACCCTCAAATGCCACCTGACTGAGCCTGGATACGAATCTGCAACCTTGGGCCCAGCAATCGAGAAAGTTACCCCTGATCCACGCAGCCAGGCGTGTAGGTATTTTATTCAAACTTCAATCGCATGATTAGGAGACAAGAAATAAAAGCGGGATTTTAAAATTTCGCTCAGCCGCCATCTTGTGGTTATGAAAATAATTTAATGAATTAGATGCCGGTCGATTAAAATTTGTATAAGGATATACCGTATCAAGTTTCACTGCGCTCGGATGGTTAAAACGCAAGAAACGTCCATTTGAATATTTAAATTTCACGTCGCCGCCTTGTAGGATTTGTGCTCGCCAGGTTATTGAACGTCCCGTAGATGAATTTATGCTTATAGCATCTATACACTTACAAAATTTCAGTTTGATTGCTGTAGTAGATTAATAGATATTGAGAACCGCCTAAATATTTCGGATGATCGCCATGTTGGATTATACTGTAATATATGTAGGCCATAGTGTTACGTACAATTAGATCATGATTATTGTGTACGTTCATTATGCAAATGTTGATTTCGCTCGCATGATTAGACATCAAGAAATAAAAACTTAATTTTCGAAATTCGCACAGCCGCCATATTGAGTTTATATTTAAAAAAATTGAACTAAATTAGATACCAGTACATTACAATGTGTATAAACATTTCCTGTACGAAGTTTCATTGCGTTTGGAATACTAAATCGCGAGAAAAGTCTATTTAAAACTTTCAACTTCGCTTGGCCGCCATGTTCGTTTTGTAGTTAACCAGTTTTTGAAAGACCCAAAGATGAACTTCCAGTAGTGCCCTTTATCTCCGTACAGAATTCCAGGGTGATATCGGTAATAGTTTCGGAGATATTGAATGCTGGTGAAATATTTCGCACATCCGCCATCTTGAGGTTATGTAAACAATTGAACAAAGATGTCGGTGCATTACAATGTGTATAAACATATACAGTACCAAGGTTTATTGCGTTTGCTTGGTTGAATGGCGAGAAACGTCTATTTAAATGTCGCAAATTCGCATGGCCGCCATGTTGGTTTTGTAGCTACCAGGTTTTCAAAAGTCACATAGATGAACTTTTAGTAGTTCCCTTTATCACCGTACAGAATTCCAGGGTGATATCGGTAATAGTTTCGGAGATATTGAATGCTGGTGAAATATTTCGCACAGCCGCCATGTTGGATTGGTGAGACGTAACAAAACTTGAAGTGCACGGTCGGGGTCGCGCTGAATAGTGCTATGAACTTACCGAGTTTCATTGAAATCACTCCAGCCGTTTAGAAGTTATTAGGGGGGAAACACAAAAATCCTCACACACACACACACATACACACACACGCACACACAGACAGACACACGGACAAAAGGTGATCTCATAAGCCAATTTTTTTTCAAAAATGAAAATAGGCTAAAAATTAAATTGATTGTTTTGTAAAATAGTCTTTGGGGCTACCTTGCACGCCCTCTTGACAAGCTCTATCTCACTGTCAGTGTCAGTACTTGGAACTAGTTCTACAATTCACCCCAACTGTCGACCGAAGTATTATGTGCCCTCGAGTTTGAAGGTTGTTTGTGAAGTAACCAATAGACCTACATAAAATCCAATCACATCATCATTTTCGACGTTCTATTTTACGTTAGTTCATGTAGGTTTGGAATTTTTAATTTATATTTTAATAATTATTAGCCTACTTTCGATTTTTGCAAAGACTTATGAGATCACTACAGGGCGAAAAAAAAGTGTGTCTGTCTGTGTGTGTGTATGTGTGTGAGTCTGTGTGTGTGTGTGTGTGTGTGAGTGTGTGTGTGGGTGTGTGTACTCTGAATGTCTGTCCCCCCCTATCATTTCGAACACGGTGAGCGCAAATTGAACGAAATTTGGTACAAAGGTAGCACTAGCAAAGGACACCTCAGTGTCATGTTTTATATCACCGCCATCTTGACGGAAACGTAATGGCGGCCACACAAATGTTCCAAGCTTAAATCAAATTACGACTAACCTAATCATCCGATCTCTAGCAAATTTTGGAACAACATACCTTTATGGGGGCAGCATCCTTTAACCAAACTAATAGGTCATCAGCCTAATAGTTTGCGGATGGCGGCCATCTTTGTGTGAAAATCGATTGCCCCTATTAATTCGAACACGGTGAAACCGAATGGAACGAAATTTGGTACAGAGGTAGTACTAGCAAAGGGCACCCCAGTGTCATGTTTTATATCGCCGCCATCTTGACGGAAACGTAATGGCGGCCACACAAATGTTCAAAGCTTAAATCAAATTACGACTAACCTAATCATCCGATCTCTACCAAATTTTGCAACAACATACCTTTATGGAGGGAGCATCCTTTGACAAATCTAATAGGTCATTAGCATAATAGTTTGCGGATGGTGGCCATCTTTGTGTCAAAATCGATTACCCCTATTAATTCGAACACAGTGAAACCGAATGGAATGAAATTTGGTACAGAGGTAGCACTAGCAAAGGGCACCCCAGTGTCATGTCTTATATCGCCGCCATCTTGACGGAAACGAAATGGCGGCCACCCAAATGTTCAAAGCTTAAATTAAATTACGACTTACCTAATCATCCGATCTCTACCAAATTTTGCAACAACATACTTTTATGAAGGGAGCATTCTTTGACAAATCCAATAGGTCATTAGCCTAATAGTTTGTGGATGGCGGCCATATTTGTGTCAAAATCGATTACCCCTATTCATTCGAACACGGTGAAACCGAATGGAATGAAATTTGGTACAAAGGTAGCACTAGCAAAGGGCACCTAAGTGTCATGTCTTATATCACCGCCATCTTGACGGAAACGTAATGGCGGCCACACAAATATTCAAAGCTTTAATCAAATTACGATTAACCAAATCATCCGATCTCTACCAAATTTTGTATCAACATACCATTATGGAGGGAACATCCTTTGACCAAACTAATAGGTCATTAGCCTAATATTTTGCGGATAGCGGCCATCTTTGTGTGAAAATCGATTCCCCCTATCAATTCAAACACGGTGAAACCGAATGGAACGAAATTTGGTACAGAGGTAGCACTAGCAAAGGGCACCTCAGTGTCATGTTTTATATCACCGCCATATTGACGGAAACGTAATTGCAGCCACCCAAATGTTAAAAGCTAAAATGTAATTACGACCAACCTAAAAATCTAGTCTCTACCAAATTTTGCAACAACATATCTTAATTTCGAAATATATTCTGACCAAATTGCAAGATCATCAGGCCAATAGTTTGCAGATGGTGGCCAAGTATGTGTGCAAATAGATTCCCCCTATCAATTCAAACACGGTGAAACCGAATTGAACGAAATTTGGTACAGAGGTAGCACTAGCAAAGGGCACCTCAGTGTCATGTTTTATATCGCCGCCATCTTGACGGAAACGGAATGACGGCCACCCAAATGTTAAAAGCTTAAATCAAATTTCGATCATCCTAATAATTTGATCTCTACCGGATTTTGCAACAACATGCCTTTTTGTGGAAAGCATCTTATGACTGACTACAAGGTCATCAGCCCAATAGTTTGCAAATAGCGGCCATGTATGTGTGCAAATCCATTCCCCGGATCAATTCAAACACGGTGAAACCGAATTGAATGATTTTTTTTTACAGAGGTAGCACTAGCAAAGGGCACCTCATATTCATGTTTAATATCCCTATAGCACGTTGTATTTCAACAAGCTACTACAACCAACATTCAATTATACTCCTTGAAAAGGACAAAGAGTTATAACAATACCCATGCATTTAGGAGAAAGTAGGCTATATGTTCTTTACTGAACATCTTGTTTTTATCCCAGTTGGAACACAAAAAGTGCACGTTTTTAAGCGTGTTTCAACCATGCGTCACATTTAAGAATTATTATCTCAAAAACCCGTCATCATAGCGAATGCAAATTGTAACAGAATATACATTGGAATGTTATATAACTGGTTTATTAATTTCAAAATTTTGTATGTCCAAGAAACAAAGTTGTTATCATTTTTGTAAGGTAACTTTTTCTCGGTTCGGGGTGGTTGGAAAATGTAGTTCTTGGTTGCATTGTAATCCTTATACATCGAAAAGTTACGCTGTATGACTGCGAAATACGTAAATTAATTCACTTAATTTATATCGGTTTGTATTTGTACGCGGAAATAACACATGTTTCACCAGCTAGCCGCTCCGGGAAAAGCTGTACAGCGTTGCCGAAATGGTGCCCACACGCATCATGGCGCGTCTCGCTCGGAAGTGATGGATTCCATCTCAGCAACGCTGTACAGCTTTTCCCGGAGAGGCTAGCTGGTGAACCATGTGTTATTTCCTCGTACAAATACAAACCGATATCAAATAAGTGAATTAATTTACGTATTTCACAGTCATACAGCATAACTTTTTGATGTATAACGATTACAACGCAACCAAGAACTTAATTTTCAAACCACCCCGAGCCGAGAAAAAGTTACCTTACAATAATGATAACAACTTTGTTTCTTGGACACATAAAATTGTGAAATTAATAAACCAGTTATACAGCATTCCAATGTATATCGTGTTAAAATTTGGATTCGATCAGATGACGGACTTTTGAGATAATAATTCTTAAATGTGACGCATGATTGAAACACTGCGATAAAAAAATATTAAAATATAAATTAAAACCTACATGAACTAACGTAAAATAGAACGTCAAAAATGATGATGATGGTATTGGATTTTATGTAGGTCTAATGGTTACTTAACAAACAACCTTCAAACTCGAGTACACATAATACTTTGGTCGACAGTAGATGGGTGAAGTGTGACCTTCACAGCCCGGAGTAGAAAGCTGAGGAAGGAAGCCTTGCATCCTCAAAGCACGTGTTTTTAGCTTTCGAGATATATGGGCGCCCTTGAGGGGGATGGAACTGGTTTGGTCTCTTTAACGGCGCTCCGAGGACTCGACTCAGATCCTCAAGTCTCGTTATTGGTTGAATTTTAACCAACACTACGGGCTTATTGGTTACGATTTCGCGCGGTCAGAATCGATAGTCTGTTTTCAGCGTATTCACATCTTTGGAGTGGTATTCGATTGTATTGTATTGTATTGTGTAATGTGTTCGTAATAGTGCTGTGCGACTGAATAATTAATATTAGACTCTATCTCAATTTAGCTCAGCTGTAATAATTTATTATCTTAAGTTAAGCCTATCATATTACGTCCTACACTGTTCACGGTCAAGTAAAACTACAAACTACCTTCCTCACTAACCAGAAACTGAAATAAAGGAAGCAGATCTTATCTTATCATATCTTGCACTTATGTACAGCAGAACAGGCAACTACACAGTAAGCATAATTAGGTACGCATTTCCAACTGATTAACGGCGTCGTGAGACATTGCATCCAACCGATTGAACTCATTTATTGGGTGGGCTGAGTAGCCTAGCTGACGCCAAGCTCGGGAACACAAGTTGTTACCTTAGCAGCAAGGTCTGTTGTCCATACAAGAATTAAAAGCCATTTGTTCAATCTTGCCTTCGTAATCTTTTCAGTCGGTCGACACATTAGACTTATCTTCAACAAACGTCAGCTAAAAATAAATTTTATTATTATTATTAATGTTATTATTATTTTGAAGAAGAATGGGGATATCTCTACTCGGCCCCATCAATAGTCTACTGCTAGCTGGAGTGGCTCAGATCGGTGAGAAAATACAAGGATGGACGATCACGATGTGATATCGTGGCTAGCATTCTTGGCTGCCATCCGTGCAGTCCGTGTTCGATTCCGGACTCTGCAACGAAAATTACTTCTGGTCTGAGGCAGCAATGGGGTCCACTCGCCCTCGTGAGAAGAGGTGGGCTCGATTCGCACCTAAAGAATCCCCAATGCTATTCGTGGTTTCTTATTTGTATAACAGGCAAATGCCGCTTCCATCCAATTCCTTGTCCCATTTCATTCTTTTTCCTTCATTTTCATGTCTCATTATCTCCTCTCACTAGGTTGATGCCATGGAGAGCATCCGGCCGTAGAAAATCACCCACCGGCAAGTAGACATCCATCTCATCTCTCCCTTGACACTGCAGAAGCGGGGAAGATATGGGGTAGACACAAATACGCAGCCCGCCTCCTGCCTGTACTGGCGTCGAGATTGTTCCCCTGGACGCACGATTTATCAGGTGAAAATTATCCTCACAGGCAGCGAGTTTTAAGCCTCGTCCACCAGGGTGCAGTGCTTAGAGCTAAGCCCCTGAGCTCCAACAGAAACAAATCCCAGCTCTATTATTCCTCCGTTTAATTCAAATCACTTGGGATATAAAAGTAGTAAATCTTCGTTCACCCGCTCCTTCTAAAGAAGAGAATGCGACGCGTGGCTTACTGGCACAATATTGTTTATCGCATTGTATGCAGAACTAGAAACTCACACAGCAACAAGGAATACAGATTCATGGAGATTTACGGGATAAGGAATAAGTGACCTGGTATAGTGAAAAGCTATATATTTATATCATAGGCGTCTATTCACATATCTGCCTCATTCGTATTCTTTCAAATCCCATAATCGGGAGATATACTACGGTACCTGGCCAATTAAGTAGATTCGCGTTAAATGTCTTCCTTTTCAGAATTTAAAAAATCACGCACGTTTGAGATATACTCAATTGACTGCCATTTCTGGTTGTACCAAATTACTCTGTAAAATTTACGAGTGATTATTGACTCAAAGACTTGTTCTTTTCTGAAATTCTGATTTTGTTTTTCCGAAATGTTTATTTATTCATTCATTCATTCATTCAATTTCGCTAATTGGCCAACTAGGGACCACGATAAGCCTCATTTTACATTCTGGCATTTGTTCATTTTTCGCTTGATCCACATTATCTTCATGAGCTCACTGTGTTTAGCACGACGTTCTTCTGTCCATTTCGCACCAGTTGTCCGTTTTTCGTCCCGGAAAGTCCCAAACGTCTTGATGGCTACTCTATAAAGATTTCGGTATTGTGCATCTTCTGCTCGTATCCCCATTTCTTTCAGATCTTTCTGGACGTTAACATACCATGGCATTGTAGTTTATGGTTTGGAGTCGAATATATTAGTTTTATTTTATTTTCTGTTTTGTTAGTTTTAGGTCATTTAATTATTTAGGCTTCCGGCTCTAAATTATAATTTATTCTTAATGTATATAATTTAATCTTTGTTAAGAGGGGCAGATGACCTAGCTGTTCTGTCCCTTAAAACAACAACTAACTAACTAATTGTTCCTGGAACGTCTCTATGCTTCATGTATTACATTACTTTTCATCCATTTAAGAATATTGCAATCACTACATCCTTAAAATCACACAGATGTGTAGTCTATACAATTTAAAACGTAGGGAATGACAGAATAGTAGCTGACAATCCTACAGATCTGGAGTTATATATCACAAACCTTGCTTGCTCATGTATTGACAATATAATTCATTCATTCACTCCTGAATAAGAGGAAATGTTATATTATTGCCGAGAATACTCAGTCTTCTGATGTACGCTTAGCAGTACATTTCCTGTTATGTGTCGGGTCATTATTGACACAAATTTCCAATGTATTTAAAACGTGTGTTAGAATCTATTAGAAGCTGTTGTAGATCCCACTCTACTTTATGGCTGCGAAACCTGGGTTACTTACAGAAGGCACCTCTTATCTCTAGAAAAATACCATCAACGATGCCTTGGAGAATTCTTGGTATTAAATGGCAGGACTGGCGCACTAATACAAGTGTATTAGAGGAAGCTTGCCACGGTGGGTGTGTGTTTATAGTGTCGGACTACCAACCCCAAGATGGCAGGTTCGCTCCTAGCCATGGTAAGTGATTTTTGAAAGGCGACAATAATCACGATACTCATGTCATACGTTGTTGGCATGTTAATGAACCCATTTGAATTCAGTAGGCGGTGTTCATAATGGCAAAATTAATCTCGGGATTTTCCGCCAACACAAAGTTACTAATTTCTCTACTAGAAAGCGGTATAGCGTCAAGGAACTTAGATATCTAGCCTCCTTGACATTCATAGCGCTCCAAGGAGCATTAAATTCGACACGCAAGCTGCCCTCTGGGTGTCAATTAACAAAGCTTGCACACAGCACCCGAGGCCATACGATATTATTATTATTATTATTAGAGGAAGCTAACACTATTAGTAATGAGGCTCTCATAATAAAATACCAACTTCGATGGACAGGACATGTAGTTCGCATGCCTGAGTCCCGTCTCCCAAAACGAATCTTATATTGCCAGCTGAATGTCGGTCAGAGAAAGCAGGGCGGGCAACAAAAACGCTATAAAGATGTTCTGAAGACCAACATGAAGAAATGTCAAATTGATACAGCTAACTGAGAGGCAGCCGCATCCAACCGTTCAGAGTGGCGACGCAACTTCCATCAAGGCCACTTGCTCTTCGAACAAGAGAGAAGAAGGCTTCAAAAAGAAATGCCAGAAAAGAGCGCATGAATCGTAGAATGATCAACCCCCAAGATCCATTGGCTGCTCAAGATCTTGTGTGCCAATATTATGGAAGAGTCTGTGGTTCTCGGATTGGACTGTACAGTAACCAAAGAACTCATGAAATATGAATAGGCCTAATATTGGTTTACGGCGAAGATTTATATAACCGTACCTTGGAAGACAATCATACTCGTATTACGAGTGTTGGCCTAATAATAATAATAATAATAATAATAATATGCTCAGGTATTGTATTGTAGTGTATGCCAAGTGACCTCTGCACCTAAAATAATAATAATAATATATTAAATGCAGGCAAAATATTACATCTCTGTACAACTCTGACATCTATGCATATTTTTAGTATTCTCTGATAGCGATCACAGGGGTGTTTACATTCTCACTCTGCATTTCGATCATGAAAGGATGTATTGTTGCAGATAAGGCGGTGAGAGCCATGAACTGCCAATCTTGTGAAGATGTGTTGTGCCCAACTCTAGGAATGGGTATTCCAAGTTTCAGACACCTAGATATCAAGGGAAAGGCTGTAGCAGCGTTTGAAAGTTCGGATATTTGAATATCGCGCTACATTGCTTCTCGAAGCCTTTCGAAGGAAATTACCGATAGTTGGATGGTAAATGACGTAGCGAGTAACAGCAGAGCTGGAAGGAAGGAAGGAAGGAAGCTTGTAGTTTAACGTGACCGTTAATCTTGAGATCATGAGCCACGGGACCTCCTTTTTACGTGGAATCCGAACCACAGGACATGGCATTTCACTTCGAAAATCTCACATGCATTGACCGGGAATCGAACCCGGACCGCCTTGGTGAGAGGCATACAGCTAGACCACTGAGCCACCACGCCCCCTAGCAGAGGTGGAGACTATTTATTGAGTAAATAGTTAACTGTGGAGCAGAGACTTGAGACTGGGATCAGATTACTGGCACGGCCAAATGAAAGAGAATGCAATTAGTATCAAGTAAATCGGACCAGGGATTCAAGAGATATGAGGATTTTTAGATATCAGGCGATGACGCGTGACCCTGACCGTTTTTGTATAAAAGCAAGCTGGAGCAGGCTTAGTTAGCTCACTTCATCACAAGCACTTGGCGAACAAGTTGCGTCTACGCTGAGCCAAGGCACATGGTTGCCACGTCTACGAAGAAGTACTTTTCAAATCGTGATAGTCATGAGAAGTGCTGCGCAAACGAGTTGGAACTTAGTAAGTTTCTGGTGAGGAGAATCACTGAGGTGATTGTATTTCTACAGACATTGGTGGAAATATTTATATTTCCAAAAAAAGGACATATGCTAGACTTGGTCTAGAAAATAGTATTTGTCACAGTCCAATAGTAAATTAATACTTGGATGTTTAGATCCATTTAAAGTCAGTTTTCATATTTTGTAACTATTTAACCACTTCAATCCGTCAGTACATTGAAGAATAGTCTATAACGGTGGCGTTCATTTACGCAAGGGAAACTGCAGGTTGCTTAGCGCATGGCAGATGGTGATATACAAACCATGCCCAGGGAACGATCTTCAGAACAGCCGTTAACTGCTTAGACTGTCAACGTTTTTCTTGTACTGATGAGATTACAGTGAGTTAGGTTACAACTGACACATTTAAGAAGAGATCGCTTAGATCTGACCCTTTTCAAACAAACTGTTATGGCTTTGTTAGAAGCCCATATTAAAATGGAACTACAGTCATTTAAAACGTCGAAAGATACTACCACTATGTCTGACTAGACGATTTGTGGGTCTACAATGGCGGCCGATACAAGGATTATACGTGCTTGTCCGATAGGGCATATCTACGGATAAATCTGGTATAGACCAGGTTTACTACACTTCAAGAACATCAAGAAATGTAAGCCACATTTGAATTATTTTATGCTTAGCTAATTGGAACAAACTATTTTTCTGCAGATGACCAACACATTTTTTTTCGTCATATTTAAAGCTTGTAATGATTTACGCAAGACTTGTTAGATTTATTCTGAGCATTTTCAGCACTCAGAACAGTTTAGGATCGATGACCGAGCATTTTGAGCATTTATTTGAATTTTTCATATTTTTGGGAAATCACGGTAATCAGCCGATGTAACTGTAAAAGTTAAATTTATTTTTGTTGAGGAATGGATATTTTTTCCATATTCGAAGGTTCGAACATGTGGATTCTCACATAATGAGATGATAATTAAACATATTTGAAATAATAATAATAATAATAATAATCCACTAATAATAATAATAATAATTTTCATAATTTTTCTAAATAATTCTTGGATATTATATTTTATAATAATCATATGTATTGAGAAAGAGCCTATGAAGTAGTTGAAACATTTCTAGTATGGAGCAGGAGATTTTACGAAGGAGAGTGGTTAGCGCAAGCCCGCATTCAACCTACATTTCAGTTCTGGTTGAACAGTTGATATTTGCAATGAGCAAAGTATATGTTTCATATAACACGGAGAGGCATGAAACGGGAAGCAATTGATATTTGTATCAAATAGGATTTTTGTATTTATATAAAATCATGACGTAAATACACTTCGAAAGTGAAATGAAGCTTTTCATAAGTATGGTAAATTCACGGGTTGAACTGAATGGTAAAATAAAATAAACTTGTAAGTTTATTAATCTTCCAGTGTTGATAACAAGCAGAGGCTTGATTTATTGTATAAATTTTGGGAAGATAATTTATGTGTGTGGAATAGTTGTAATGCCATTCCCAGGTGCGCAGGTTTAAGTCGCAGGAATGAAGGTTTTTTCGAGCATCAATCAAATAGCAGGTTCGATGGCTCAGGTTTATAGTTGGAGTATTGGAGCCACACATTTCGTCGTATGAATAACCCGAAGGTTATTTCTTTGAAACCATCAGTTCTTATTTCAACCTTGTTTACGAATTCCATTTAGAATTTGATTTTGCTAGAACCCGGATTTGTCATGATAGTAGTTTATTCTTCTTCAGAGGAAGACCTTTGCCGTTGTTGTTGTTATAATATTGTGTCCTTACACAAATAGTAGAATGGGCCACTGCCAATTTAAAATAATTCTTTAACCACGAATAATTTGAAGGATATTTTCAATCCTAGTGCCATGAACTAAATGAATTCATTATAAGACTACAATTCTGATTTCCGCATTCTGTCGAAGAATTGCAAGTTGTAAAAGTTGCTAGAAATGGCCATAAATATAAATATTTTTTTCATAATAATTCCAAGTGGAAAATCTAATAGTTGAATGGTTCAACCATTTATTGATCAAGTTGATGATTCAGAAATCATATATTTTGTTCGGAACTTGAAGTTCATAATCGAGTCACTTCTCGAATGTTTAATGTCAGAAGAACAATTAATTGTTGTTGTGCTTCGCACAGTTCTTCGATGCTATGCTCAATGGTCAAATATTTTTCAGATGTTGTTAATATGTGTTAATAATTTGTGTTGCTACGATGATAATAATAGTTTCAACGATATATTTTTGAAAACTGGAAAACAAATGAATGTTTAAGAAATTCTATAAACATTTATTCTACGAGTGTTAATATCATGTAAATAGTCAAACAGTGATCTACGTTATTTCCAGTATGGACAATTCATTTTGCACTGGAATAAAATGTTAATAATTTTGGAACACAGTCCACAGGACTAACAATCGGACTTGTGTTTTCAAAAAGATTGTCAGATGTGTTTGGAAGATTCTGTATATTGTGTGTAAATAAGAGTGTGGATCGCCACACGTGGATGATGCTGCTTTGAGCATTATTCTTGCAGTCAGATTTTAACTTTAAATAAACTGAGATAATTTTACCAGATGTGTTTCACCCAATTAAATCTCCTTCTATCCTTATTGTTGCATTGAGCCAAAAATCAGCAAAGCATTTTTATAAATTTGATGTCGTTTTTGCGATTTGCTTTAACCCATCTGGCGCTCCGGGATATTTTGATTCTCGTGCTGACTGATTATTGGTAAAATGCATATGTGGTCGTGCGGACTCCGGTCTAAACGGGCACATAAAATAAGATAGAGAGAGAAATGGCTTCGAACGTGGGTCCCGATTTAGACATGGTCAATCGCATGCCGATTTGAAATTGTGATAATTTTTATAGAAATATTTTGGGAGTTGAGAGATGTCTGGTTTGGATAAATAAATTAGTAGGAAACCCAATTAATGGGAAAATTAAAAATTTAACTTGGTTAATAATTAGAATGGGTTTGATTATTTTGATAATGGCTTAACCATTAGGGCGTCAAGTAAATTCAGTAGTAAACGTTCGATGACTGGAGATACACATTATTAGAATCCAGGTGGAGGATATTTGAGAACTAGCATATTTTTCTTGTGATATTGTGGTAAATGTAATTCGTAAAAGTAAAGAATTTTGTTTTTCCATCACGACGATATTAGGACAAATCTCATTTTATTATAGTGTTCCAATTAGCTATTCATATTTCTTGTTCTAGTTATAAGCTTGTGTTTGCCACTGTTGTATACCCCTAAGTTTTGAATAATTGAAATTATGGAAGAAATGATGAGGATGATGAGGAGTTTGGAGGAGAGTTCGAAAGAGGCTGGACGGCGTGTAGCCGCTATTATGAAAGAAAATACTGAGGCTTTAGAAAAGAAACTTAAAGAAAATTCTGATTCTTTAGAAAGTAAACTTAAAGAAAATTCTGATAATTTGAAGGAAAGTTTAGACGATAAATTTAAAGAAAATTCTGAATCTTTAGAAAATAAACTTAAAGAAAATTCTGATTCTTTAGAAAATAAACTTAAAGAAAATTCTGATTCTTTAGAAAATAAACTTAAAGAAAATTCTGATTCTTTAGAAAGCAGGTTAAAAGGTAACTTGAAAGAAAGTTTAGAGGATAAACTCAAAGAAAATTCCGATTTGTTAGAAATCAGGTTAAAAGATAACTTAAAGGAAAATTTAAATAGTAAATTTAATTCAATGGAAAGTAAATTTAAAGAGAATTCTGAAATTTTGAAAATGACACTTGAAAGTAAAATGAATAAATTATGCGACAAAACACATGAGCTCGAAACTTCATTAGCTACTAACGCTAGTTTAATGGACGATAAATTTCGCGATGCCGATCTTCGATCCCAAAGCTTAGCTGATAGGATAGAACATGGTCTAAGGAAAGTTGGTGAAGACATGGTCAACCTGGAAGTCAGAGTGAAGAAGGAGAGTAACGAGATGGGAATTCTAGTTGTTCAGCGTTTAATGGAACAATTCAAGGAACTTGTCATGGGAGAAATAAGAGAAGGAGTGATTCATGAATTGCAAACTGAGATTAAAACCACAGTTGTCAATGAAATAAAAGACACACTCAAGCTGGAGAATCAAGAGGGAATCAAGGAGATTAGGGAATCTTTGTCATCCCACATTGAAGTAATTGCCAAGGATATTCAAGCAACTCAGAAGGACATATCAGATATGACAGGGTCATTGAAAAGCAATGAGGCTGTTATGAACCAGATATCCATTGATGTTAAAGACAATTGTAAGGAGACTGAAGCAATCAAGAAGATGGCAGAAGAAAACCAGAAGGAACTTGAGGCTATGAAAACTCAAATAAAGGATGAGAAACAGTCTGATCATCTTTTGAAAATGCCGAATGTAAGGGGAAAGGAACCGATACAGATAAATCTAGGAGGAGCTAGGGAGACTGAAAGACAGGATGAGGTTAGGACAGTATTTCAATCCAACCCCATAACTGTATTTAAGAATATAGAAGACAAGCCTTCTAAATTTTCAGGGCGAGATTCTGTAACACCCGTGGAATTTCTGAGAGAAGCAGGTGATTATCTGAAAGATTCTAAGATCCCTAAAGAAAGACAGATCAGGGTAATAGGGAAGTTCTTGGAAGGTCCCGCACTTTTGTGGTTTAGAGCATTTAGATCCACTCTAAATACTTTTGAAGAGTTTTCTCGTGGGCTATTGAAGAAGTTTTGGTCCCCTGAAACCCAACAGCAAGTTAGAGCAGAGTTGTATTCGAAGAGATTCTCGACGTCACAACCTACTCGATACTCTACATACTTTCCTGGACAGCTGTCTAAACTCCAACATTTAGATCCGCCAATGCCAGATAACGAGCTGATTACTGCTTTGATACGACAATTTCCAGCAGACGTCCAGAGGACTTTGATCGCTGCTGATATCTACAATATGGAACAGTTTGATGAAGTATTGCAGAAGCTGGATCATACAAACGCTCAATTCTTCCATCAGAAGGGAGTAAAGAGTAATAACGCTGTGTATGCTGTTATGGCTGACAGTTATTCTCAGACACCTCGAGAGATTCGAGAGGAGCGAGAAGAGAAATCGCCGAGGGAAGATTCCAATACGAGAGGATGGAACCAATACCGTAACAGATACAGTTACAAACCATATGCAAGACCGGATGGTGGTAATCGATACAACACTCGATGGAGAAGACCACGAGATACTCAAGGAAGGTACCAGGAAAGAAGATCCTATGGTAATAACTATAATAACAGAGGGAATGTAGATACTCGTCAGTCCAATGAAGAGTTTAACAAGGACACGAGGAAAAACTTGGAAGCAAGACACCAAGATAACTTACAATTTGTGGAGCAGAGGCCCAATGATCCAGGTCCATCGGGAACACAACAATCCCGGGGGAATGGTAAAATTAAAGATTTTGAATATTGTGGAAGTAAACAATAATGGAAGCTATGAAGTAGCCAATACACGAACTGGTAACATCGTGGGAACTTATAATGCTTCGAATTTGAAGATCTATTATTCAAGAACCAGATAACTTAATGTGTAGATAGGAAAAATAAAAATTTTTCAATTTTTATTTTTTGCTAGGTGTGGGGTGGATGTGCCCAACTCTAGGAATGGGTATTCCAAGTTTCAGACACCTAGATATCAAGGGAAAGGCTGTAGCAGCGTTTGAAAGTTCGGATATTTGAATATCGCGCTACATTGCTTCTCGAAGCCTTTCGAAGGAAATTACCGATAGTTGGATGGTAAATGACGTAGCGAGTAACAGCAGAGGTGGAGACTATTTATTGAGTAAATAGTTAACTGTGGAGCAGAGACTTGAGACTGGGATCAGATTACTGGCACGGCCAAATGAAAGAGAATGCAATTAGTATCAAGTAAATCGGACCAGGGATTCAAGAGATATGAGGATT